>OY728128.1:1306507158-1308006006 GCA_963277665.1 Viscum album
CAGGTTTATAAGTTCAATTTGAACAAATAAAATTCTGCTTTGGAATCGGGAAAATAAAATTTAATTTGGATAAATTTTTCATATTATTCTGATAAATTTAATATTTTAATGAATAGTAAAAACATGCTATATTTTAATTAAAAACAACTTTTTTCATCGCAATGATATATATGGTGAAATTATAATATTTAATGATTTTAAAGTTCAAATAGAATATATTTTTACCATTTAATATAATTTATTTCGTTACCATTAATTTTACATTGAATTCATTCGAAAAAAAATTTCAATCTTTGGAAATGTTTTAACTTTTAAAACCCATTTGCCTAATAGCGGGATTAATTTTAAATTTATTACTACAACATATGTGCTTTGAATTTTAAAAAATGGATTCCATATTTGGAATAATTGGGTCCAAATTTTGTTAATAGGTTACTTTTATTTTTTTATATTATGAATAGTAACTACGATAATTTTTATTTACTACAGGTAAAGGTAAATCTAGTAATTAATGATAAAAATAAGATTATAAAATTAACCTAACACTTTCCAAAATCCTATTGGATGAGTAAAAGTCGACCCATATCACCTAAGGGTCCTACTAGATTTATTTTATGGACTTTTGAAAATGAAATAATATAATTATTATTAAAACCAAAGAAAGTGACAACATGTCAATCTCTTAAATATTATAAGTGTAATAATTTTAATTTAGTGATAAAAATCATAAAACATAGAATATAAATAGTCCCTAGAAAGCTAATAAAATTATATACATCATATGGATTTATTTTTAATTTTTAGGGATTAAATAATTATCATTAATTATGACACAATAGTGATGTTGAAATTATTGTTTTTGATTGAAATATTAAATAAATGATTTTAAAAGTTTTAAAATAAAAATTATATGAACTATTTCATGCGTTCCATTAATTTTATAGATAAAAATGACATGTTATGAATCTATTAAATATTTTATTTCGAAAATAGTTTCTTTATATATTTTATTTAAACTCAAATAAATGAATATTGTCAAAATTCACAGTATTGTTAATTTATAGAAAATAAATATTATAAAATTGTTTAAAATTCACAAAAATATTTAAAAATTGTAAATTAAATATTATATGGTCGAAAATGTAATAATGTATACAATTATGGACAATTCACAACAAATAAGTAAATATTTATAATGATTTAAAATTAAGAATATTATTACCACAAATAAATTTAAATAGATTATATAAGGATAAATCTTATTCATAATGTTTAAAATAAATTCCCAACATATCTAAATTTTATTGGATGATGATATTAAAACCATATAACATCTAAACTTCATATTATAGTCATTTTTGGTTGTTTTTAAGTGGGTTTAGAATTTATTATAAATTAATATTTCTTATAATTCCAATGGTGCCCCTCTCCTCCCTTCTAAAAGGGCACCTCCTACCTCTCCTCCTCACACCACATTAAGCCTTCATGATCGACCAAACCCTACAACTTTATCTTCTCCACTTCCCTATAAACATCCTAGAGGTTCTAGTTTTCTTAAAATACCAATCTTAGTTCCTTAAGAGGAGGTTTAAAAGAGGCGTGTCAAAGAAGAGGTAATATCCGTTACAGATTCATTCAAATTTATTTCTTCTTCTACTTCTTCTTATTTGGTTTTTCATTATGAAGTAATAAAATCAGTATCACTTATATACTTATATGTTATTATAAATATTAAATAACCCTAATTCACCTTCTATCCATCCTATGGAAAACAAAATCATCGCGCGTGTGTACGTATGGAATACCGTCTCCACGTCGTGGTGTTATCTGTTTTCCACCACCACCTTTCTTGGATGGATATAATTGTGTAAAAAAGAACTATATATGATTATTTTATAGTGATATTGATTCTGAAATTGTATACATACACTTCAATAATATTCCACGATCATGGGAACGATATCATCGCTCGCGTGTACGTACGGCCAACGGTCTCCACGATGTGATGCGACTCATTCTACATGATCTTAATTGAATAATGATTATATAAATGAATTTAATGAGTAAATATGATACTTATATTACACTAATACCAATCTATAAATGAGTTATCTATAACCTAAAAATAAGAATAATAATTTATTCGACAAAGCACGCATAAGAAAAAAAATCAATAAACACCCAAATAACAAGTATCAATGAAATATTACTAATACAAAGCTAAGAATATGACCAAAAATGATATCATAACAATGAGTAAGATTATTTAATAAGTCAATATAATTATTTAAATCATTATACAGGAGGTTCTGACACGTATTAAGAAAATCGGATCTAAGGTAAGGGAAAATCTTACAATCTCATTTTTATCCAAGATTGTTTATACTTTGGTATTTACTAGGGTGTATTTTATCATCCACAGCCAGGTTTCATCAATATGTAATATTATTTCTATCCTCCTATAACTTTTTAAATCCAATTCTACCCGTTGGTGAGGTTTTTGTAAAAGATATGAATGAAATATTTTGTCGTTTTTAGTACGAGGTACTTTTTTGACTTTTTCTGCTAAAGTACGAGAAGAATGTTTTTTAACTTATACGACATGAAATGATTTTTATGATTTCATAGAAAATTATTTCCATGATTCTTCCATTAAAATTTTTCATGTTTATTTTTAATCAACTTCTTTTAGTTTAAAATTGTATAACTTGTTAAAAAAGGAAAAAATGTTTTTGAAGTAGAAAGAATATTTTCCTTAAGAATGGAGTTCAAGTGTTTTATAAAAATTATTTTCCATCTAAGATAATATAGGGTTATGTTTTTATCTCTATTTTTACATTTATTTGATGGAATTATTTTTATGATGTCGTTTTATGGATTATGTTATGATGACATGATGTTTAAGAATCCCATTTTTATTACATGGGTTATGCTATGTTGTATGATTTATGATTTTGTGGAACACATAAGAATGTTTTCATAATGAGATGTTTGGGACCTATATCTCCCTCCAATGCATTGGGTAAAGATTTGTATCTCATGAGATAGACATGGCTAGAACGGCATGTTAATCTGGTTCAGTGATACAGGACTGGAATGAAAAGTGAACTCGGTTCACTAATGGACTTTGTCCGCTATGATGGTCTTGGAAATGAGACTTGAATAATATGAAATGATTTTCTATTATTATGTGTGTATGACAAAAAGTTTCAGGTTTTAAGTTTTGATTATTTGGGATTACATTTGACCACTATGATTAATCCCATGTTATAATATTATGATCTCTTTTGCAGGTTAAGATATTCAAAATGTTATCTTCTTTTGAATATGATATGACTGATATTTCTTTTGTTTACCGTTACTGAGTATTTGAGCTCACCTTTTTTTATATTTTCTTTTCCCCAGGTCAGGATGAAGGGTATTAAGTAGAATATGCCAAAAGGGACTGTAGATATGATGAAATAAATGGGAGAAAACGTAGCTGATTTATGAACCAGTTGTTTGTGTTTCCCCGTTTCTAAAGACACTATACCTATACGGTCATTTCATGGTTTTTTATATATTTTAATAAGTATGCTTCAATTTTTGAAGTAATAACAATGTATGTAAAGTATGGGTCATTATATTTAGTATCAGTGGAATGGTATAGTCAACCTTTGGAAACTAGGATGTGAAAGACATAGTAAGAACCCTAAGGATATGTCTAAGCATAGAACACAATCTTGGTGTTTTAGAAATGGACATGAACAAACTATGATAAGAAATTCAGTGTGAAATTTTATTCTTTATTATTTGGTTTTCCTATTATAATTAGTGTTGCTCATACTATTCTTCTTGGTTTTAGTCACTAGTTGGAACCTGAAGGAACAATGTTAATGCGAAATGCAATGGGTAATGCAATGATTGTCCCCATGAGCAATCAAACCTTATGGGAGCTAGAATGAAAAATCGTGTAGCCATGCTCACACAACTATCTCAAGCTATGAATCATGTAGGACTTCCAAATGAGCAAAGGAAGGAGCCACATTCCGTTGAATCCTTCATCAGGCAGCGTCTAGCTTCATTCAGTGGGTCATCTGATCTATTAGTGTCTGAACAATGGATCAGTACAACTGAAAAGATATTTTTAGTTCTTCAATGTTCTTAACATGCTAAATTCATCTTAGCAGTATATCATTTGGAAGGTGATGCTGATCAATGGTAGAATCTTATTAAGAATACAAGGTAAAGGTATGAAATTGAGTCCATAGAATGGGGAGAGTTCAATAACTTATTTTTCAATAAGTACTTCCACATATTCTTTGAACAAAGGTGGAGAATGAGTTTCTTAAACTGAAGAAAAATAATGATGAATCTGTTGGTACCTACGAAGCATATTTTACCAGACTTGCAAGGTACGCTTCCAGAATTATTATCCAACCTGAGAGTAAAATCGATCGATTCTTTAGTGGCTTAAAACAAAGTCTTCGACGGGTGTTATCTATAAGGGACTTCAATAGCTAAGAAAAAATTGTTCGATGTGCTCTCATGGTTGAGAGGGATATTGGAGTAACCCATCAGTCATATGGGTTTGAGAGGAAGAGGAAAATGGAATTCAAAGGAAAATCAAAAGACCACACTAAAAAAATATGATTTTTACTTCATGCTCAAATTGTGAAAAGAAACATGGAGGTAGTTGTCTTAAAGGGACAAGAAAATGTTTTAAGTGTCTAATAGAATGTCATTGAGATGTTGAATGTCGAAATAATGGTAAGAAGATGTCTAATGATGAGAAAAAAGAAATGGATACACAGAATGCACCTCCTACACATCAATGTTACAAGTGCAAGGAGATGGGGCGTTATGTCAATCAATGCCCAAATCCAATGGTTGTTGATGATGATCGATATCAACAAATTGTTAAGGGCAAAGACAAAGGAAAGTCACATGAAATTACAATCAGTGATGTGGAGTACGATAACGATGTGGTGAAAAGTACACTTAACATCCAATCTAATGTATAAAATGTTTTATTTGATTCTGGATCCACCCACTCTTTTATTTCTGAATAATTTTCTAAGGGTATCTCCGTATTACCTCAACAATTATATGTTGAGTTAGTTGTGACAACTCTTAATGGCAAAACTGTCACATCAAATGTTTATAATTCTTCTCCGATTGAAGTTTGTGGGAATGTGCTTCCTGAAAATCATGTGATCCTTCCTATAGTGGAATTTGATGTTATTCTTGGAATGGATCAGATTTCTTTATAAATATCTCATATCAATTTCCAAAGAAGGGAAATCACATTAAATATTACTGATCAATCTACTATCATCTATCGATGCAAGGATGAATATAACCTTCCAGTGGAAATTTCATCCATCTTATGGGTCGTGATTCCAATAAATGAAGGTTATTTATCTCAAATGGATGGAGAGGAACTCACGATTAAGAATACACCCATTGTACAGAAGTTTGATGATGTCTTTCGAGAGGAATTTTAAGGTATTCCACCAAATCGTGAAGTTGAGTTTTCAATAGAACTCATACCAGGTGTTATGCCCATTTCAAATACACCTTATAGAATGGGCCCAATTGAGTTGAAAGAATTTAAGAAGAAACTCTAAGAGAATCTTGATAAAGAATTCATACGCCCTAGTATGTCACCTTGGGGATCACCTGTTCTATTTTTTAAGAAGAAATATGGATCAATGAAACTCTACATTAATTATCGAGAACTTAACAAGATCACTATCAAGAAAAATATCCTCTTCTAGGAATTGATGACTTATTTGACCAACTACATGGAGCTCAATACTTTTCCAAGATTGATCTTCGGTCATGGTATCATCAATTAAGGGTCATAAAAGAGGATATAACAAAGACTACTTTCCGTAGAACGTATGAACACTATGAATTTATAGTGATTCCATTTGGTCGTACTAATTCCCCTGCTATCTTCATGGATCTAATGAATAGAGTCTTTAGAGACTATCTTGATCAGTTTGTGTTTGTATTTATAGATGATATTCCTGTCTATTCAAAGAGCGAGGAAGAAAATGAAGATGACTTGAGAATTGTATTGAAGACCCTGAGAAAAAAAAGCTTTATGCCAAATTTACCAATTGTGAATTTTGGCTTCAAATAGTTTAATTTTTGGGTCACATTATCTCAAAAGAGAGGATATATGTTGATCCAGCAAAGAAAGTGGTTATCAAAAGATGGTCAAGACCAACAACAATAACTAAGATCTGTAGTTTTCTTGGTTTGGTTGGATATTATCGACGTTTTGTGGATTATTTTTCGATTATCTAATCCACTCACCAGGTTGACTCGAAAAGGAGTTATGTTCTTGTGTATAGAGGAGTGTGAAGAGATTTCCAAGGAGTTGAAAAGAAGGTTATCTAGTGCACCTGTGCTCACACTACCTTGTAGTGGAGAAAGGTTTGTGATATATAGTGATGCATCCAACAAGGGATTGGGCTGTGTTCTCATGAAAAACGATATGGTGATAGCTTATGTATCACGATAGTTGAAAATCTATGAGCAAAATTACCTAGCTCATGATTTTGAGTTTGCTGTTGTAATCTTTGAATTAGAGATTTGGAGGCATTATCATTATGGTGAAATGTATGATATTTATACTGATCCTAAAAGTTTAAAGTATATTTTCACACAAAAGGAGCTGAATATGCACCAAAGAAGATAGTTGGAGCTGATTAAGGATTACAACTACTCAATTCATTACTACCCAGGGAAAGAAAAAAAGGTGGAAGACCCATTAAGTTGACAAGACCATGCTAGCATATCCATGAAGTGGTTCTCAAAAGATCCAATATTTATGGATTTACAGAGGATGGATCTTGGAATTATAATGGAAGGGGAAAAATAGAATCTTTCTCAAATGAATGTTCAACCATCTATGCATGTAAAGATTACAGAGCCACAAAAAGAAGATGTATAGTTACTAAAGAAAGTGAGAAATTTTCCTGAATTCAACCTTCATTGTGATGGGATAATAAGGTTCAAGAATCGGGTTTGTGTTCCTCCCATCCCAGAATTAAAAAAGGAGCTACTGGATTAGGCTCATAGTTCTTCATTCTCTATTAATCTTGGAATCACGAAGATGTATAGGGACCTGAAAGAGTACTTCTGGTGGGATGGAATGAAAAGAGATGTTGCTGAATATGTCTCTCGATGATTGGTTTGTGTGCAAGTTAAACCTGAGAGATATAAGTCTAAGGGGATGTTACAACCATTAACCATACCAGAATGAAAATGGGAAAACATCAGCATGGACATTTTCATTGTACTTCCTAAAACATCTAAAGGCAGTAATGTTATCTGGGTCATAGTTGATCGTCTTATGAATTCGGCACACCTCATTGCTATTAGAGAAGATTTCTCTCTGGATCAGCTTTCTATAATATATGTAAAGGAAGTGGTAAGATTTCATGGAGTACAACTTTCTATTATTTTTGATCGGGATACGTGGTTTACCTCGAAGTTCAGGGGAAGTCATCAGCATACTCTAGATACAGAGTTGAGTTTCAGCACTGCTTATCATCCTCAAATAGACGGTCAGTCTGAGAGAACAATTCAAACTCTAGAATACATGTTGAGATCTTACTCTATGGATTTCAAAGAAAGTTGGGATCAACACCTACCATTGGTAGAATTTTCTTATAATAATAGCTTTCACTTCAGTATTCATATGGCTCCTTATGAATCTCTCTATGGAAAAAAAATGTCGATCTCCAACATGCTGGGAAGAAGTTGGGGAAAGAAAGCTATTAGGACCTGATCTTGTTGATGAGATGGCAGAAAAGGTCCGATCTATTCAACAAAACATAAGGGCAGCTCAGAGTCGACAAAAATGTTATGATGACAACCAAATAAAAGACCTAGAGTTTGATGTGGGTGATAAAGTGTTCTTACTAATATCTCCATGGAATAGAGTAATGAGATATGGAAGGAAGGGAAAGCTGAGCCCTAGGTATATCTGTTCTTTAGAAATACTATATCGTGTTGGGAAGGTAGCTTACCGATTGGCGCTTCCACCAAATCTATCTCTCGTTCACGATGTGTTCCATGTATCTCTCCTGGTAAAGTACATACCTGATCCTTCACATTTACTAAGCTCAGAAGTTGTATCGCTGGAGCATGATCGTTCTTATGAAGAACAGACGATAGATATACTGGATCGTAGTGAAAATGTTCTACAGAACAAGACCACTCGGTTAGTGAAAGTTTTATGGAGGAACCACCAATTAGAAGAAGCTACATGGGAGGTTAAGGATATAATGCGGGAGAGGTATACTCATCTGTTTGTTATGAAGTGATGAATTTCGAGGGAAAAATTCATTGTAGGGGTGTAGAATATAACACCCAGATATTTTTTGAGAATTATATTTTTTTATTTATTATGTTATATGCAACATCAAATGAATATTTCACTGCACACAACTGTATCTTGGCTTGCATTACACGCAATCACGACCTTCTTCGATAGCGTGTGTAGTACGCAATACCGAGTTTCACTAAACAACAATATATTATTATAATATTATAAACTAGCCATTATAAATTGTATTAACCTAATTTTTAATTTTATCACATTATTATTCCTCATTCATATTTTCTAGAACATGGTATGAGAACAAGATAAATTTTTTGGGTAAAATAAGTATTTTTCAAAAAATGTGGTTTTGCCGCCTTTTAATGGAACACCAACTTTAAATCAAGTTCTGAAAAGTTTATATGTTCAATTTGACAAAATAAAATTCTTTTTTGGAATCAGGATATAAAATTTTAATTTGCATAAATTTTTCATATTATTCTGATAACATTCATATTATAATGAATAAAAAAACATGCTATATTTAAATTTAAAAAAACTTTTTTCATCGCAATAATTTATATGGTTAAATTATAATATTGAATGGTTTGAAAGTATAAATAGAATTTATTTTAACCATTTAATATAATTAATGTCATTATCATTAATTTTACATTGAAATCATTGGTAAAAACATTTCAATATTAGGCAACGTTTTAACTTTTAAAACTCGATTGCTTAACAACAGGATGAATTTTAAATTAATTACTGCAACTTCTGTTTTTTGAATTTTGAAAAACGGATTCCATATTTGGATTAATTGGGTCCAAATTATGTTAATAGGTTACTTTTATTTTTTTGATATTATGAATAGTAACTACGGTAATTTTTATTTACTACAGTTAAAGGTAAATCGAGTAATTAAAGGTACAAATAAGAATATAAAATTACTCTAACACTTGTAAAAATCCTATTTGATGAATAAAATTCGACCCATATCACCTAAGGGTCGGAATAGATTCATTTCATGTACCTTTGACAATGAAATAATATAATTATTATTAAAACCAAAGAGAGTGACAACATGTCACTCTCTTTAATATTATAAGTGTAATAATATTAATTTAGTGATAGTCCTCATAAAACATATAATATAAATGGTCCATAGAAATAAAATAAAATTATTTACATCATATGAATTTACTTATAATTTTTCGGGATTAAATAATTATCATTATTTATGACACAATAGTGATGTAGAAATTATTTTATTGATTGAAATATCAATTAAAGGATTTGAAAAGTATAAAAATAAATATTATATGAACTATTAAATGTGATATTTTAATTTTATGGATAAAAATGACATGTTATAAATCTATTAAATATTTTATTTCGAACATATTTTCTGTATATATTTTATTTAAACTCTAATAAATGAATAGTGTCAAAATTGAGACTATTGTTAGTTTATAGAAATTTCATATTATAAAATTGTTTAAAAATAAATAAAATATTCAAAAATTATAAATTATAAATTATATGGTCTATTTTGTAATGAAGTATACGATTATGGAAAATTAACAACATATAAGTAAATATTTTTAATGATTTAAAATTTAGAATATTATTACCACAAATAAAATTAAAAAGATTATATAAGGATAAATCATGTTGATAATGTTTAAAATAAATTTCCAACTTGTCTAAATTTTATTGGATGATTAGATTACTACCTTATCTCATCTAAGCTTCAGATTTCAGTCCTTTTTGGATGTTTTTATGTGGGTTTGGAATTTATTATAAATTAATATTTCCTATAATTCCAAAGGTGCCCCTCGCCTCCAATATAATAGGGAACCTCCTCCCTCTCCTCCTCTCACCACTTTCATCCTTAATTCTCGGCCAAACCCTTCCAATTTCTCTTCTCCAATTCCCTATAAACATCCTAGAGGTCCTGGTCTTCTTCAAAGTAAAATCTTAGTGCCCTTAGAGGAGGTTTCAAAGAGGTGTGTCAAAGAAGAGGTAATATCTGTTACCGATTCTTTCAAATTTATTTCATCTTCTACATCTTCTTCCTTACTTGTTTCATTATGAAGTAAAAACATCAGTATAAATTATATAATGATATGTTATTATAAATATGAAACAACCTTAATTCACATTATATCCATCCTACGGAAAATAAAATCACCGCGTGTACGTACGTACGGAATACCATCTCCACGCCGTGGTGTAATCTGTTTTCCACCAACACCATAATTGGATGGATATAATTGTGTATAGAATAACTATATATGATTATTTCAATGTTATATTGATTCTGAAATAGTATACCTACACTTCAATAAAATTCCATGATCATTGGAACTATATCATCGCTCGTGCGTACGTACGGCCTACCGTCTCCATGATGTGATGCGACTCATTCTACATGATCTTCATTGAATAATGAATATTTAAATTAATTTAATGAGTAAATATGATAAATATATTTCACTAATACCATTCTGTAAATTAGGTATCTATAAATTAAAAAAGAAGAATAAGAATTTAGTCGACAAAACACGCATAAGAACAAAAAGCCATAAACACCCGAATAATAAGTAGAAATGAAATATTACTAATACGAAGATAAGAATATGACCATATATGATATCATAACAATGAATAAGATTATGGAATAAGTCAATTACATTATTTAAATCATTATACAGGAGGTTTAGACATGTACAAAGAAAATCGGACCTATGGTAAGGGAAAATCTCACAATCTCATTTTTATCCGAGATTGATTATACTTTGGTATTTACTGGGGTGTATTTTATCATCCACATACATGTTTCCTCAATATGTTATGTTATTTATATCCTCCTACAATTGTTTAAATCCAATTCCACACATTGGTGAGTTTTTAGTAGAAGATATGAATGAAATCTTTTGTTGTTTTTAGTACGTGGTACTTTTTGACTTTTCTGGCCAAAGTACGAGATGAATGTTTTTTAACTTATACAAAATGAATGGATTTTTATGATTTCATAGAAAATTATTTCCATGATTATTCCTTTAAAATTTATCACATTTATTTTTAATCAACTTATTTTATTTTAAAATTGTATGACATGTTAATAAAAGAAAAATGTTTTTGATGTAGAAAGGATATTTTCCTCAATAATGGAGTTCAAATGTTTTATCAAAATTATTTTCCATATAAGATAATATATGTTTCTATTTATATCCCTATTTTTACATTGATTTGATGGAATTATTTTTATGTTGTTCTTTTATGGATTATGTTATGATGACATGATGATTAAGAATCCCATTTTTATTACATGGGTTATGCTATATTGTGTGATTTATGATTTTGTGGCACAAAGAAGAATGTTTTCATTATGAAATGAGTGGGACCTATATCTCCCTCCAATGCATTGGGTAAGGATTTATATCTCATGAGATAGACATGGTTGGAATGGAAAGTTAATCCGGTTTAGCGATACAGGACTGGAACGAGGAGTGAACTCGGTTCAGTAACGGACTTTGTCCGCAATGATGGTCTTGGCAATGAGCCTTGACTAATATGAAATGATTTTCGATGATTATGTGTGTATGTCACAAAGTTTCATGTTTTTTGTTATTATTATTTGGGATTACATTTCACCACTATGATTTGTCCCATGCTATGATATTATGATCTCTTTTGCAGGTTATGATATTCAAAATCTTATCTTCCTATGAATATGATATGACTGATATTTCTGTTGTTTATCATTAATGAGAATTTGAGCTCACCGTTTTTTATGCTTTCATTTCCCCATTTCTGGATGATGGGTATTAAGTAGAATATTCCAAAAGGGACTCTAGATATGATGAAATAAATAGGAGACAATGTAGATGATTTATGAACCAGTTGCTTGTGTTTCCCATTTTCTAAAGACTCTATACCTATACGGTCCATTCATGGTTTTGTTATCTATTGTAATAAGTATGCTTCAATTTTTTAAGTAATAACAATTTATGTAAAGAATGGGTCATTATATTTTATTTTAGCACTGATAAAACATACCTTTATTCGCGCTTTTAAATATCACTGAAAATGGTTCCAGTGGGTTTTATAAAATAACCCTAACAGGATCCTCCTCCCTCGCACCCTTTTACGCCTTAACAGAAGCTAACCCCTGCACTGTCGAGACCTCCTTTTCCACAACCCCTCTGCTACCACTACATCCTCGTCCCCCGTCGTGGCCTAATCCTCCTCATCCATGGTGGCTAGGTCATCCTCCTCTCCTACCTCTACAACCTCCACCTCCTCCTCCTTATTCTCCTCCTCCTTGCATGTCCCATGTCAACCTAACCTTCTCTAATGCTCCCTCGTCATCCGACGAGCATCCCTAAAGCCTCCTCTATAGTGCACAGACTCCCCCAATAGGTCTCTATTGTGGAATCCCTGGTTTCCATAGGGCGTGTATGGTTTGGATGAACCCTTATGGGTAGGGTTTAGGTGTGACATGTTTCCTTTTTTAGGGTGTGATGAGGGTTCGCGATGTCTTTTTCTACTTTTTAATGACGTGTTGTCGCATTTTCACACATTTGAGGTAGGAGAATCCACATTGTCATTTCTGATTTAGTCTATTTAATGCTTGAATGTTTTTAGTTAAATCAGTGACTTCATTCATAGCTTCGCAATACACATGGTTATTCCTTTATAGTGTTTTCATGTTAGTTGGTTTTGTTAAAAATAGGTTTGATGTATTTTTTCCCTGGTTATGTTTATGTGTGCTTATATAAATATTGATTAGTGGATGTGAAATTTTTTTTGATAATATTTTAAACATGATAAGGTCCTTCGTATTTCGCTTGAATTGTTTATTATGGTGTTTTCTAGTTTTTGTAATTTGATTGATCTGTTTTCAAAAAATTTAATTAATTTTTGTTTTGTTTTTTTATATAAAATATTTATTAATTGTTTTCCCCATTAATGAAATTTTTTATAAATTGTTTTATTTGTTTTTATAATTTCCATTAAACTCTTTGGAATGTTTATAAAATTATTTACACTTTTTTTTCTTGAATTTTTTTTCACGGACTAGTTAGGTTATTATAAAGATTTTTATAAAATGGTTGGGTTGTTTATAAATTGTCTAGTTTTTTTGGTAAAACTATTGATAAATGGATTGGTTTTTTTACACTAGTGTCATCATTTTAGATTTTTGATGGATTTTTTATGGAAATGATTTGGTGTGAGTTTGGAAAGGATAAGGGCCCATTTGGAAATTGTGAAATGATTTGGGGTGTGTGTGTTTTAAATTCAAGGGCATGTATGGCACTTTCATATACTATGTCTGTTTTAACATAAATTAAAAATGCACTTGGGAACTTTTTGGTAAGTCCTTCATGTGGTGGAATATTTGTCAATGTTTATGTAAAAGTGGTATTCGTTGTTCTGGAAATGGTATCAGTGTGTGATTGGTTTTTCAAGAGGGATTTGGGGGGGCACTGGTAGGTTTATAAATTTTTCTTGGTTTTGTATGCCTCGTGGTTGTGTTTTTTTTACATTTTGTCTCAATGCATCCATATCATTGTGGCTATTCATTGTGCCTCACAATAACCATGTTATGAAATGATGTTCACTACAATTTTAATCCACTTAAGGAGAGTACACTATATTTTTTTCACATCGACTCATCAATGATGTTTTCTCCTTAGATGTATCTCATTATAGTAAACCATGTAATATACTTGATTTAATTATATTTATTCATTTTTTTAGTGATAGAAACATTATGAGTGAAGGATTTAATGAGTTCCTTTAAATGAGGTATAAATATCATATAAAAGGAGTTCAAATCATCAGGATATTAATTCTAAATATGAAACACCTAGATTCACCTATCATCCTAGGGTGATCATTTTCAACTTGGTGTGAACATACATGAATTATATATGTATGATGAAGTCATCCACTTCTTCATTATCATCATGAAAAATCATATTCTCGTACCAGGATTCACTTTAACCTGATAGAACATATTTAATTTGAAACATCCCTCTACCCCATAGAGCATCCAACTCATCCATGGGTATTTTAATATAGATAATGCATTAAAAAGGAACCAATACCCATGATTTAATTTTATTAATAAAACTAGTCATATGATCTATCAATTATGAATGTAATATATATACCACCCAATAGGATAAAATTCCATTTTTATAGAACTCTAATTATTGATGTAAAAACAATTTCATATTAATCTTATGTATACTTGATCAACATGAAAATCTTCATTGTAAAGTCATATAATGAGATATATATAAGATCATAAACAACCTAGTAATCATCAATATATATTCAATATCTTTATATATTATATGGTCCTTCATACACACCCCAGTAATGAATCTACATCTATCATGTTGAGCTTATAAACAAACTCACTACAAAAGGAACATGTTGTTTATATCTAGTTTAGAATAGATGAAATTGAATCTAAAATTTATATAACCATCACTAAGTCACATTGCATACAAAAAAACCATCATAATTAAATAAATTATATATATATAACCCATTATGTATAGCTTCATTATATTCCCAGCCTCTAGTTTTAGTCTATGATGCACATCCTTGGATTCTTAATGAACCTCTTCTTATTGAAACTTATGATGTAATAACACAATCGACTAAAATATAATCACTTAATCCAACCTAATTCTAATGAAAAATATACAATGAATTTTTAAACACACTTCCACATCATCGTTTCCATCAAGATCTATACATCATTCATCCCCCAAGCTTATCATTTACACATTTCACATCACATATAACTATATGATGAATGGAACCAAAAAAATTAAGATTAAACAAGGATTATAATATATTTCTTAGATATTTGTAAATATGTTATGAAGTCATCACATAATATTTAATCACCTATTAGTTTCAAATTTCTACTTCACTCCCTAGGTTCAACAAACGTTTCTACCATACAAATGAGGTAATCCATTGCAGAGATTATTGTAATGTCCTATATATAAAATATTTATCAGATATGATACTATTACAACCCACCCCCAAAGGAACTCCAATGGAATTGGTAATAAATTAGTGTCTTACCTCCCCCATCCTATATTTAAATAGACATGGGTTAGATATAATTGTAAATGCAATGATATGGCCCAGGCTGGTATCATAACCAACAACTGGCCTAGTTTTCTACTAACCTTAGAGGAATTCATGATCCCTATAGGATAACAATGATCCCCTGGGAATAGGATAAAATTAACGTTGAAAATTTTACTGCTAAATTAGACTAAATTAAAAATTATCATTCTCCTGAAAACTAGACATGTCCCATTCATAAGTCGAACATCTAGAAAAATAGTAGATATGCAAAAAATTAAAATTAACAGGAAGCAGATATAATAGATGTAAAATAAAATCTCAATATTGACCAATAAAAATATTTAACCAAACATATCCCATTCCTAAAAACAATTGGACCTATTGTGTATAGGTATAACAAATGGGTTCTCATTTTATGTTTTATTATCAGTTGGAAATATCCTCTGCCACGTTCCTCTCCTCCGCTATGAAAGAACCTCCACCACACACTGAACAAAACCTTCGTGTTGAGTTTTCTTCTCATAATAATTGGTTTCCTCTTGTTTTCATGTTAATACTATTTGATATTGATGGTTATGTTGTGAAATGTAAGTGCTAAATTCCACTTTGAAAATTGTGTCCATTGGTGGTCCTTGTTTACGCACTGAAGGAATTTCATGTTGGTTGGTTCTTGTTGAACATTTGAATATAGAAATTGGAAATTTACATATACTTTGATAATTAATGAATTCCTCAGGATGATAAAACTATTGTGAAAACCCCTGAATTAATAAGTGGAATTGAATAAGGGAATCTTTATAAAATCTGAAATTGTGTTTTTTTGGTTTTTATAGTGTTGCGATTGTGATCACGATTATGAGTTTGAATGGTGTTGTGGTTGTTAGAATGATTGGTATACCATTTATTTTTCATTTTTTAGATCCTCCACCATTGAATATCAATCCAATACTTACCTATTTCAATGGAACCACCACGTTTTTACTAGTTCAAGTCAACCGAATCTTATTAAACCACTTTAGTAGAGGACTCTATGGGACACTTTATAGTAACCCTAGTCAAATAAACAAAACAACCTATGTAATGAATCCTTCCACCTGCAATAAATCTAGGGAAAATCATACCATATATTTGTTTAGTAACATAGTTCTTGACTAGAGATATCATATTTCTAAAGAAACATTGAAAACTTATCTACAACAATGCGTATAGATCACTTGTGGGATACTAACACATTCTAGTGGAAGGGATTATCATAACTAGTTTCATTGATCAGGTGGTTGAGAAGATGTGTGTGATCTACTTTATTCCTTGGTAATACATGGAGAGGTAATTTTATTGTTTACCGTAGCTATTTCCATTGATTATAGTTAGATGATGACCCTAGTTTAACATATTTTGTGAAATTATTTAGTTAAATATAAATATTACTCAATCATATGGGATGAATGTGAAAAAAGAATGGATGAGTTCCTATCAGTTGACAAAAAATTATGAATATGGTGCGAAAAGTTTATCAAGCTTGCAAAAGATCACGCATATGGCCTTTTTCTAATACTTTTTCTATGTTTACGTTGTTCTTATTCGAGAAAAATTAGTCCAGAGGAGTTGCAAGAACACTTGATATGTCATGTAACATATCAGAGTTATTCATGTTGGAATAAACATGGTGGAAAATGAATGTTGGAAGTGGTTGGGATAGAACTATGTTTTATGGATCATCTGATATGGTTAAATGTGTGAGCAATGAAGACAAAGATATGGAGGATGTGATTATAGATGTGAATGTTGATGAATACCATATTGAGGAAATGAAAAGGATAGACGAATACGAACATATTGATTGTCCAAAATTGATTTAGAAGTTAAAGAGTTGTGAAAAGATTCCATTGTATTCTAGATGCACTAAAAATACAACAGTTTTAGCCCTACTAAAGTTTTATACTTTGAAAGAAGGAAATGGGTGGAGTGACTCCAGTTTTACAAAACTACTTGCTCTCCAAAATGACAATCTCTTAGAACATAATGATCTTTTGAGCTGAACATATGATCCCAATCTAATGCTACACTCGATGAGTATGCTCTTTTATATATTATACACCTACCCGAATGTCTGTATATTACTTCTCGAAGACCAAATATCACTTATAGAATTCCCAATGTGTGGTTCTTCTTGATAAAAGAATGATGAATCCAGTCCTATGAATGTTGTATGGTACTTTTCAATAATTCCAAGGATTAGGCGCGTATATGGAAGTGAGGAGACAGAAGGACAATTGACATATTATGAAAATACAATAATTAAATAGTGGAAACTTTGTCACCCAATTGGTCCCCTCAGTGGATGATAATTGATCTTGATTATCATGAATTGGGAAATATTCTAAAAAACCATCTTCTTACGTTATATACAAATTGAGTGAATCCTTTTGGTTTTTAAAGTATAAGTCATATTACATGGGCAGTTATGTTGGAAAATTACAATGTACCACCGTTTTTATGCATAGAATTAAAATAAATCATGTTATTTAGGCTCATATTAGGACCAAAACAACTGGCTAATGGAATTGATGTTTATTTATCTCCATTGATCGAGGATTTAAAATTATTGAGGGATTCATGGTTTAAATTTTATGCTGCTTACATAAATTCAGATTTCACTTTGAGTTCCATGTTGTATGGGAAGATAAATGACATTCCTACTTGTATAAAATTTTTAAGATGTAACATTAAATTAAGTCAAGGGTGTCCCATTTGTGAATAATTAACACATCCAATTAGGTTCAAACATTCATCAGAAACTGTGAGTCTTGGACATCACAAATATCTACCCTGATGGCATAAGTACCAAACATGGATGACATCCTTTGATGGAAGTTAAGAAGAACATTCAACACTGTCTCTCCTAACTGGTGATCAATTGATTGAGGAAGAAAAATATGTGAACGGTAACTTCAGTAATCCTTTTTCGAAATATATTACAAAATCCAGTTGAAAAAAGAGATTAGTATTTTTAATTACCATACTAGAATTTTCTGTTTTTTAGGAATTTTATTAATGATACTCATGTTGTAAAATTGTATGTGATATTGTCATCAGAATGATGATAAATCCAACAGGAAAAAAAAGGATGGAATTATGACTAGGTTGGAAATGGTTAAGATGGTAATAAAATAAGGGTTAGCTCCAGTGTTATGTGAGAAATAAATTTTTATTCCACCAACTACTTACAATCTTTCCGGGTAGGAGAGATATTGATTTTGAAACTTCATGAATGATTTAAATGTTCCATTGTGGTATTCATAAAATATCAATAACATTGTGTCAATGAACTATTTAATGTTAATGGGTCTGAAATATCATGACTTCTATGTTTTGATGCAAGATCTAATTCCTATAGCTTTATGCTGAATTTTTTCTAATAATTTCCTCCTTACATTAATGAAGCTTTGTTTCTTCTTCAAATCTATATAGAGAAAAGTTATAGACCCGGTGAAATATCCAACTCTGGAATTAGAAATTTCCATCATATTATGTAATTTGGTAATGTTGTTCCTACCAACCTTCATTGATATGATGGTTCATTTAATGGTTCACATGTCAATAGAGATTAAGATATGTAGTCCTATAAATTATTGAAGGATGTACCATGTTTAATGGTATATAATGATTTGGAAAGGGTATGTCAAAAATCAAAGTCAGTTAGAGGGTTGTATTGCACAACAATATGTTGCCAAGGAAGCCATTGAATTGTATACTGAATACCTATCTGGTGTGGGATGCATTGGAATACTAAAATCTTATCTCATTGGGTGGCATTAGGGTGAAGGATATTCTAGAAGAGAGGTTGTCACAATCAATATTATAGATCGAGAGAAGGCCCACCGTTTTGTTTTTCATTACAGTTTCAATGGTAACCCATATGATAAAACCCATAATGAATTTATTAGGCATTCGAATCCATCTATGTCAATAAAATGGAAATCATATACACATATTAGGTAATTTATAGGATAGTTTTGGGACCATATTTTTAAGAAGCCAACTGAAAATCTAGACTTAATTTCAGAACGACCTTGATGGCTAGCTAGAGGACCATGTGTGTATGAGTTATCAAACAATGCATATGTAGTTAATTGTTATACATTTTATACTAATGAAGATGATTAAGACAGTACCATGTAGAATAGTGGGGTTACACTTGATGTTGAATTGATTCTTGTTTCCAGTGCTAAGGAAAAAAACCCAATTTATGATAATATTTCATACTTAGGCATCATCAAAAAAATATGTGAGTTGGAGTTTTTGAAATTACAAGTGACTATTTTTCAATGAAATAGGGTTGATAACAGGAGTGTTGTTAAAATAGTTGAATTGGGATTTGTGAAAGTTGGTTTTAGTAATAATGGGGATAATGATGAACCACTTATAATGGAATAACATGAAGTAAGATTATTTTATGTTCCAGATCCCGAAAACCAAAATTGGTCAATTGTTCCATTTTGACCAAAACAACTGAAGGGTCAGATGAAAATTCAACAGAAGATGGCCCTTTCATTGGGACATTGTAATCAATCCATAATAGTATGAATCTAGAAAGGTGTTTTGTTTGTCAAAGGATTCCACAATGAAGGGATTTTCTGTGTCGATAGAAGGGTTAAATATATTCAGCCATTAAAAAAAGAGTTTTGAATAATCATGTTATTTTTTTATTGTAATATAAATTGTGATACGTTATTATATTATCTGTTCTGAACTAGTTTAATGTAATCTAAATTAAATGTTGATCCAATTATACATATAATGAATTATACACATGATGATGTGCCTAATCCCAAGGCACAATAGGTCTCTCAACCAGTTGTTGCTGGTCCCAGTGTAAGGGAAAAACAATTTTCTCAACCTTTTATTGCTGGTCATAGTGCTAATGTACAACAGGTTTCACAACCTATTATTGTTAGTCCTAGTGTCGATTCTAGCACTCCAGAGGAACATACTGATGATACTAAAATAGATAAAATGGTAGGTAATGAAACCCTAGTGGCACAAAAAGAAACAAGAGCACCGTAGTTTGAAAGTGTTAGCCAAATCCATAATGGAAATGAAAAATTCATCAAACTTGAGCTCGTATGGAATAATGGAGGGCATCATCTTAACCCCAAAAAAGCCAATTTTAGTAGCTACATTTGAATCGTCACACTGAAACACGTGCTGATCGATGTACAGTTGTGGAACCATGTTGTCACTGGGCTTATGAAACTACTATGGGAAGAGAATTGAGTAACATTATGATATCATTTCTTTAATTTATTAATATAAAATAAAATATTAAAACATTTACATACTCTTCATCATCCCCAGAGGAGTGCATTTATAGTAGATTCCTTGCTCAATGAATATGTATTAGGAGTTCTTGGATTGATTCATAGATGCTTCTACACAATATTTAAAAAATATCATCTCAATGAAGATGAAGGGAAAATAATGTCGCACCCACCTCTTCTTTTTGAACACAAGATATCCCAAGGAGCGTGGGCTGCATTCAACATCCATCGTGAATAGTAGTCTTTTCAGGTACATTATGCCTAGTAAGATGTTGTTTTATGCTTATTGTATTCATTACATTGTTTAATTGTTTTCTATTTATGAAACAAAAGCTGTGTGATGAAAATAATGAATATGAAGCAAAAACAGAGTACCCCTACCGTAAAGAAATGATGGGGTACGCTTCACTTGGGAAAAAACTGCTGCATATTTTAAATCTGCTGTAATTCATGTATGTGACCTAAAACAACACCATAACCATATTTTTATATTTATATACACATTTATGAATCAAAATAGAGATACATTTTCATCCCATGTCATGTGCTATAGAAGGATGCTCGTGTAAATAAATAGGGGATAATTGTAGATGAAAAAACACCAAATGTGTGGGAAACATGTGTAAGTTTGACACAATATAAATTTGTTTTTATTTAAATTTATATTAGATAACAATGATTAATTATTTTCCTCTATTTTCAATCTGAAATGGTCACATGAGTCAATAAAAACCACACCAGATGTAGCCATACATTAAGAGGCCATGAAGTAGCCAGAACAGTAAGGCTGTGTCAGAGGTGTGGGTTTTTTGGTTACACCCCAAAAAAATTTCAGAAATAATAATAAGCAGTGGATCAAACTGAGGAAATGGAAAAGATTATAGACAAATTATCTATGTTTCAAAAAGAATTACAATACTAGAGAGAGCTGATAAAAAGTTTAATTGGGGGTGGAAAAGAGAAGAAAAAAATCAAGAACAACTAGTGTGTGAAGATCCCCCCCACCCACCAGTTTTGAGGGGAGACATTCCCCTCAAAAGACATAATAATATGATGTAATCAATGTTCTAATGATTTTTCTAGGAAATGTGAATCACATAGACACTGATACCTTCATGTATTTATATTATACATGTAACACCCAAATATTTTATGAGAATTATATTTATTATGTATTATGTTATATACAACATCAAAGTAATCATTCACTCCACGCAATAGTATCTCGGCTTTCATTACATGCAATTGCGACCTTCCTCGAAAGCGTGTGTAGTACACAATACCGAGTTTAACTAAACTACAATATATTATTATAATATTATAAACTAGCCATTATAAACAGTATTCACTGAATTTTGAGTTTTATAACATTATTATTCATCTTAAATATTTTCTAGAACATGGTATGAGAACGAAATAAATTTTTCGGGTAAAATAAGTATTTAAAAAAATGATGTTTTGTCTCCTTTTGATAGCGCACCCAAATTAAATCTAGTTTTTGAAAATTTTATAAGTTCAATTTGAAAAAAAAAATTCATATTTGGAATCAGGATATATAAATATACTTTGGATAAATTTTTAATATTATTCTAATAACTTCAAAATTTTAATATGTAGTAAAAACACGCTATATTTTAATTAAAACAACTTTTTTCATCGTAATAATTTTTATGGTTAAATTATAATATTGAATGATTTGAAAGTATAAATAGAATATATTTTTACAATTTAACATAATTTATGTCATTATCACTAATTTTACATTTAATTCATAAGTAAAAACATTTCAATCCTTGGAAATGTTTTATGTTTTAAAACATGTTTTTTTAACAACGGGATTAAATTTAAATTCATTACTACAACATATGTGTTTTGAATTATGAGAAATGTATTCCATATTTGGATTCATTGGTTCCAAATTATGTTAATATATTACTTTTATTATTTTCATATTATGAATAGTAACTACGGTAATTTTTATTTACTACAGTTAAAGATAATTCTGGTAATTAAGGGTCAAAATAAGATTATAAAATTACCCTAACACATGAAAAAATCTTATTGGAGGAATATAAGTCTACCAATATAACATAAGGGTCGTAATAGATTCATTTCATGGACTTTTGACAATGAAATAATATAATTATTATTAAAACCAATGAAAGTGAAAACATGTCACTCTCTTAAATATTATAAGTGTTATAATTTTAATTTAGTGATACAAATCATAAAACATCGAATATAAATAGTCCCTAGAAATCTAATAAAATTATCTACATCATATGAATTTATTTAGAATTTTTAGGGATTAAAAAAGTATCATTAATTATGACACATTAGTGATGTTGACATTATTTTATTGATTGAAATATCAAGTAAATAATTTTAAAACAATTAAAATAAATATTATATGAACTATTTAATGTGCTACACTGAATTTATAGATACAAATTACATGTTATTAATCTATTAAATATTTTAGATTGAACATATATTCTGAATATATATTATTTAAACTCAAATAAATTAATAGTGTCAAAATTGAGACTATTGTTAATTTATAGAAATTACATATTATAAAATTGTTTAAAAATCACAAAAATATTTAAAAATTTTAAAATAAAATTTATATGGTCTAAAATTTAATATAGTATACAATTATGGACAATTAACAACATATAACTAAATATTTATAATGATTTAAAGTTGATAATATTATTACCACAAATAAAACTAAATAGATTATAGAAGGATAAATCATGTTGATAATGTTAAAAATAAATTTCCAAATTGTCTAAATTTTATTGGATGATGATATTACAACCCTATATCATCGAAGATTAAGATTTGAGTCATTTTTGGATGTTTTTAAGTGGTTTTTGAATTTATTATAAATTAATATTTCTTATAATTCCAAAGGTGCCCCTCTCCTCCCTTATAAAAGGCCACCTCCTCCCTCTCATCCTCGGACCACTTTGAGCCTTCAAGATTAGAAAAAACCTGAAACTTTATCTTCTAAACTTCCTTAGAAACATCGTAGAGGTCCTGGTATTCTTCAAAGACCAATTTTAGTGCCCTAAGAGGAGGTTTCAAAGAGGCGTGTTAAAGGAGAGGTAATATCCGTTACCGATTCTTTCAAATTTATTTCTTCTCCTAATTTTTCTTCTTTAGTAGTTTCATTATGAATTAATAACATCAGTATCACTTATATACTTATATGTTATTATAAATATGAAACAACCGTAATTCACCTTCTATCCATCCTACGGAAAACGAAATCACCACGTGTGCGTACGTATGGAATACCGTCTCCACGTCATGGTGTAATCTGTTTTCAACCACCACATTACTTGGATGGATATAATAGTGTAAAGAATAACTATATATGATTATTTTAAATTTATATTTATTCTTATATAGTATACCTACACTTCAATACAATTCCACGATCATGGGAACGATATCATCGCTCGTGCGTACGTACAGCCTACCGTCTCCACGATGTGATGCGAATCGTTCTACATAATATTCATTTAATAATGATTATATAAATGAATTTAATGCGTAAATATGATACATATATTTCACTAATACCATTCTGGATATGATTTATCTATAACCTAAAAAGAAGAATAAGAATTTATTTGACAAAACAAGCGTAAGTACAAAAAGCAATAAACACCTGAATAACAAGTAGCAATGAAATATTACTAATACGAAGCTAATAATATGAACATATGTGATATAATAACAATGAATAAGATTCTTGAATAAGTCAATAACATTATTTAAATCATTATATAGGAGGTTCGGACACGTATGAAGAAAATCGGACCTAAGGTAAGGGAAAATCTCACAATCTCATTTTTAACCGAGATTGTTTATACTTTGGTATTTATTAGGGTGTATTTTATCATCCTAATCCATGTTTACAAAATATTTAATATTATTTCTATCCTCCTACATTTTTTTAAATCCAATTCTACCCATTGGTGAGTATTTAGTAAAATATATGAAAGGAATATTTTGTCGTTTTTAGTATGAGGTACTTTTTGACTTTTCTGGACAAAGTACAAGAATGTTATTTTTAACTTATACGGCATGAAGGGATTTTTATTATTTCATAGAAAATTATTTCCATGATGCATCCTTTAAAAGTTTTCAAGTTTATTTTTAATCAAATTCTTTTAGTTTAAAATTGTATGACATGTTAAGAAAAGAAAAATGTTTTTGAAGTATAAAGGATATTTTCCTTAAGAATGGAGTTCAAGTGTTTTATCAAAATTATTTTCCATCGAAGATAATATATGGTTCTATTTATATCACTATTTTTACATTTATTTGATGTAATTATTTTAATGATGACCATTTATGGATTATGTTATGATGACATGATTTTTAAGAATCCCATTTTTATTACATGGGTTATACTATGTTGTATGATTTATGATTTTATGCCACACATAAGAATGGTCTCATTATGGGATGGGTGGGACCTATATCTCCATACAATTAATTGGGTAATGATTTATATCTTATGAAATAGACATGGCTGGAATGGAATGTTAATATGGTTCAGTGATATAGGACTGGAACGAGGAGTGAACTCGGTTCAGCAATGGACTTTGTCCGCTATGATTGTCTTGGAAATGAGCCTTGACTAATATGAAATGATTTTCTATGATTATGTGTGTATGCCACAAAGTTTCATGTTTGGTGTTATGATTATTTGGGATTACATTTCACCACTATGATTTATCCCATGTTATGATATTATGATCTCTTTTGCAGGTTAAGATATTCAAAATGTTATCTTCTTATGAATATGATATGACTGATATTTCTTTTATTTACCCTTACTGAGCATTTGAGCTCACCATTTTGTATATTTTCTTTTCTCTAGGTCTGGATTAAAGGTATTAAGTAGAATATTCTAAAAGGGACTCTAGATATGGTGAAATAAATGGGAGACAATGTAGATGATTTATGAACCAATTGTTTATGTTTCCCAGCTTCTAAAGACATTATACATATATGGTCCTTTCATGGTTTTGTTTTATGTTGTAATATGTATGCTTCAATTTTTGAAGTAATAACAATGTATGTAAATTATGGGTCATTATAGTTGGTATTAGAGGAACAGTATTGTCAACATTTGGAAACTAGGATGTGAAATCCCTAGTAAGAACTCTAAGGATATGTCTAAGCATAGAACACAATCTTTGTGTTTTAGAAATGGCCGTGAACAACTTATGATAAGACCTTAAGTGTGAACTTTTATTCTTTATTATGTGGTTTTCCTATTATAATTAGTGTTGCTCACAGTATTCTTTTTGGTTTTAGTCAATGGATGGAACCCGAAGGAACCGTGTTAATGCGGAATGCGACGGGCAATGCAATGATTGACCCCCTGAGCAACCAAACATTATGGGAGATGGAATAAAAAATCATGTAGCCATGATCACACATCTATCTCTAGCTATGAATCATGTAGGACTTCCAAACGAGCAAAGGAAGGAGCAAAATTCTATTGAATCCTTCATGAGGTAGCGCCCACCTTCATTCAGCGGGTCTTCTGATCCATTAGTGTCTGAACAATTGATCAGTACCACTGGAAAGATATTTTCAGTTCTTCAATGTTTTGAACATGATAAATTCATCTTAGCAGTATATCGTTTGGAAGGTAATGTTGATCAATGGTGGAATCTTATTAAGAATACGAGGCAATGGGATGAAATTGAGTCCATGGAATGGGATGAGTTCCAGAACTTATTTTTCAATTAGTACTTCCCTCGCATTTTTTGAACAATGATGGAGAAGGAGTATCTTGAACTGAAGAAAATGGATTATGAATCTTTTGGTACCTAAGAAGAAAATTTTACAAGACATGCAAGATAATATTCCGGATTTATTATCCAACCTGAGAGTAAAATCGATTGATTCTTTAGTGGCTTAAAACCAAGTCTTCAAATGGCGTTATCCATAAGGGACTTCAATAGATACGAGGAAATTGTTCTATGTTATCTCAATCTTGAGATGGAGATTAGAGTAACCCATCAGTCATATGGGTTTGATAAGAAGAGGAAAATGGAAATCAAAGTAAAATATAAAAACCACACTGAAAAGAAGTTGTTTTTTCTTTTCTGCCCAATGTGTGGAATGTAACATGGAGGGAATTGTCTTAAAGAGAAAAGAAAATGTTTTAAGTGTGGAAAAGAATGTCATCGGGCAGTTGAATATCGAAATAATGGAAAGAGGATGTCTAATGATACAAACAAAGAAAGGGATACACATAATGCACCTCCTAAACATCAATGTTTTAAGTGAAAGGAGATGGGGCATTATGCCAATCAATGACCAAATCCAAGGGTTGTTGATGATGATCGACATCAAAAAACTCTTAAGGCCAAATCCAAAGGAAAGTCACATGCAATTACTATCAGCAATGCGGATTATGATAACGAAGTGGTGAAAGGTACACTTACCATCCACTATAAAGTAGTAAATGTTTTATTTTATTCTGGATCCACCCACTATTTTATTTCTGAAGATTTTTCAAAGGGTATCGCCGTATTACCTCAACAATAGATGTTGAGTTAGCTGTTACAACTCCTAATTTCACAACGGTCACATCAAATGTTTATAATTCTTCTCTGATTGAAGTTTGTAGGGAATGTGCTTCCTGAAAATCTTGTGATCCTTCTTATAGTTGAATTTGTT
Source organism: Viscum album (assembly GCA_963277665.1). Lineage (NCBI taxonomy): Eukaryota > Viridiplantae > Streptophyta > Magnoliopsida > Santalales > Viscaceae > Viscum > Viscum album. The sequence goes on from OY728128.1 coordinate 1,306,534,648, forward strand.
GTGATTCTTCGCATGGATTGGGTTTCATTATACGAAGCTCATCTCAATTTCCAAATAAGGGAAATCACATTTAATATTCCTGATCAATCTACAATCATCTATCGATGCAACGATGAATATATCCTTCCTGTGGAAATTTCTTCCATCTTATGGGTCTCGATTCAAATAAATGAAGGATATTTATCTCAAATGGTTGGATAGAAACACATGATTAAGAATAAAGCCATTGTATGGGAGTTTGATGATGTCTTTTCAGAGGAATTGCCAGGTCTTCCACCAAATTGAGAAGTTGACTTTTCAATAGAACTCATACCAGGTGCTATGCCCCTTTCAAAGACACCTTATAGAATGGACCCAATTGAGTTGTAGGAATTTAAGAAGCAACTCCAAGAGATTCTTGATAAAGGATTAATAGGCCCTAGTGCATCACCTTGGGGAGAACCTGTTCTATTTGTTAAGAAGAAAGATGGATCTATGAGACATTGCATTGATTATCGATAACTTAACAAGATCACTATCAAGAAAAAATATCCTCTCCCACACATTGTTGACTTATTTTACCAGATATGCAGAGATAAATACATTTCCAAGATTGATATCCGGTCAGGGTATCATCAATTAAGGGTAAAAAAAGAGGATATACCAAAGATGGATTTCCGTACAAGGTATGGACACTATGAATTTATAGTGATGCCATTTGGTCTTACTAATTCCCCTATTATCTTCATAGATCTAATAAATTGAGTATTTAGAGACTATCTTGATCATTTGTTGGTAGTCTTTATAGATGATATTACTGTTTATTCAAAGATTAAGGATTAACATGAAGATCACTAGAGAATTATATAGAATACCCTCAGAAAGGGGAAGCATTATTCCAAATTTACCAAGTGTGAATTTTGGATTAAAAAAGTTGCATTTTGGGGTCACTTAATCTCAAAAGAGGAGATATCTGTGGATCCAGCAAAGACCGAGGTTATCGAAATATGGTCATGACTACCAACAGAATCTGAGATCCAATGTTCTCCTAGTTTGGCTGGATATTATCGATGTTTTGTGAATGATTTTTCAAGATTATCTAATCTACTCACCAGGTTGACTCGCAATGGAGTTAAGTTCGTGTGGACAGAGGAGTGTGAAGAGAATTTCATGGAGTTGAAAAGAAGGTTATGCAGTGCACCTATGCTCACACTGCCTTGTAGTGGAGAACGGTTTGTGATCTACAGTGATGCATCCAAGAAGGGATTGGGGTGTGTTCTCGTGCAAAATGATATGGTGATATCATTTGCCTCACGACGGTTGAAAATCCATGAGCAAAATTGCCCAACTCATGATTTGGAGTTAGCTCCGGTAATATTTGCATTAAAGATTTGGAGGCATTATCATTATGGTGAATGGTGTGATATTTATACTGATCATAAAAGTTTAAAGTATATATTCACACAAAAGGAGCTGAATATGCACCAAAAAAGATGGTTGGAGCTGATTAAAGATTATGACTGCTCAATTCATTACCACCCAGGTAAAAAAACAAGTTGGTAGACGCATTAAGTCGATAAGACCATGCTAGCATATCCATGATTGGGATCTTAAAAGATCCAATATTTAAGGATTTACAAAGGATGGATCTTGGAATTATAATGGAAGGGGAAAATTCATGTCTTTATCAAATGAATGTTCAACCATTTATGCATGTGAAGATTAAAGAGGCGCAAAAAAAGATTTAGAGTTACTAAAGAATGTGGGAAATGTTCCTGAATTCATCCTTGATTGTGATGGGATAATATGGTTTAGGAATCCGGTTTGTGTTCCTCCCATCCCGGAATTAAAGAAGGAGCTACTGGATGAGGCTCATAGTTCTTCATTATCTATTCATCCTGGAAGCATGAAGATGTATAGGGACCTGAAAGAGTACTTCTGGTGTGATGGCATGAAAAGAGATGTTGCTGAATATGTCTCTCGATGCTTGGTTTTTCAGAAAGTTAAAGCTGAGAGACAAAAGTCTAAGGGTATGTTACAACCATTACCCATACTAGAATGGAAATGGGAAAACATCACCATGGACTATGTCACTAGACTTCATAAAACATCCAAATGCAATAATGCTATCTGGGTCATAGTTGATCGTCTTACGAAGTCGGCACACTTCATTCCTTTTAGAGAAGATTTCTCTTTGGATCAGCATTACAGGATATATGTAAAAGAAGAGGTATGATTGAATGGAGTACCACTTTCTATTATATCTGATCGTGATCTGAGGTATACATCGATGTTCTGGCGAAGTCTTCAGCATACTCTAGATACAGAGTTGAGTTTCAGCACTGCTTATCATCCTCAAACAGACGGTCATTATGAAAGAAAAATTCAAACTCTAGAAGACATGTTGAGAGCATGCACTATGGATTTAAAAGGTGGTTGGGATCAACACCTATATTTGGTGGAATTTCCTCTAATAATAGCATTCACTCCAGTATTCAGATAGCTCCTTATGAAGATCTATATGTAAAGAAATGTCGAACTCCAACATCCTAGGATGAAGTTTGGGAAAGAAAGCTATTAGGACCTAATATTGTTGCTGAGATGATAGAAAAGGTCCGATATATTCAACAACACATAAGATAAGCTCAGAGTTGACAAAAAAGTTATGCCGACACTCGAAGAAAAGACAAAGAGTTTGAAGTGGGTGACAATGTGTTCTTATGGATATCTCCTCGGAAGAGAGTAATGATATTTGGAAAGAAGGTAAAGTTGAGCCCTAGGTATATCGGTCCTTTTGAAATACTGGTTCATGTTGGGAAGGTAGGTTACTGATTGGCGCTTCCACCGAATCTATCTCAATTTCACGATGTGTACCATGTATCTCTCCTGAGAAATTACATACCTAATCCCTCAAATGTACTAAGCTCAGAAGTTGTACCACTGGAGAAAGATCTTTTTTATGAAGAACAGATGATAGAGATTCTGGATCGTAGTGAAAAATTTATACGGAACAAGACCACTCACTTTTTGAAAGTTTAATGGAAGAACCAGCAATTAAAAGAAGCTACATGGGAGATTGAGGATATAATGATGGAGAGGTATCATCATCTGTTTGTTACGAAGTGACGAATTTCAAGGGAAAATTCATTATAAGGGGGGTAGAATGTAACACCCAGATATTTTATGAGAAGAATATTTTTTTATGTATTATGTTATATTCAACATCAAAGAAATCATTCAATGCACACATCAGTATCTTTTCTTGTATTACACGGAATCACGACCTTCCTCGATAGCGTGTGTAGTACGCAATATCGAGTTTCACTAAACAACAATATATTATTATAATATTATATACTAGCTGTTATTAATAGTATTAACTGAATTTTGAATTTTATATCATTATTATTCATCTTACATATTTTCTAGAATATGGTATGAGAACAAAATAAATATTTCGGGTAAAATAAATATTTTTCAAAAAAAAAGCAGTTTTGCCGCCTTTTAATGGTGCACCAACCTTAAATCTAGTTCTTGAAAAGTTTATAAGTTAAATGTGACAAAACAAAATTTTTCTATGGAATCAGGATATTAAAATTTACTTTGGATAAATTTTTCATATTATTCTGAAAACTTTCATATTTTAATGAATAGTAAAAACATGCTATATTTTAATTAAAAACAACTTTATTCCTCGCAATAATTTATATGGATAAATTATAATATTGAATGGTTTGAATGTATAAATAGAATATATGTTTACCATTTAATATAATTTATGTCATTATCATTAATTTTTCATTTAATTCATAGGTAAAAATATTTCAGTCATTTGCAATGTTTTAACTTTTAAAACACGTTTGTTTAACAACGGGATTAATTTTAAACTAATTATTGAAACTTATGTGTTTTGAATTTTGAAAAATGGATTCCACATTTATATTAATTGGGTCCAAATTATGTAAATAGGTTACTTTTATTTTTTTGATATTATGAGTAGTATCTACGATAATTTTTATTTACTACAGTTAAAGGTATATCTGGTAATTAAGGGTAAAAATAAGATTATGAAATTACCCTAACACTTACCAAAATCCTATTGGATGAATAAAAGTCGACCCATATTGCCTAAGGGTCATACTAGATTCATTTCATGGACATTTGACAATTGAAAAATATAATTATTATTAAAACCAAAGATAGTGACAAGATGTCACTCTCTTAAATATTATAAGATTAATAATTTTACTTTAGTGAAAAACATCATAAATCTTCGAATATAAATAGACCCTAGAAAGATAATAAAATTTTCTACATCATATGAATTTTTTTATAATTTTTATGGATTAAATAATTATTATTAAAAATGAAACAATAGTGATGTTGAAATTTTTTTATTGATTGAAATATCACATAAATGATTTTAAAAGTATTAAAATAAATATTATATGAACTATTTAATGTTCTCCACTGATATTCTAGATAAAAATGACATGTTATGAATATATTAAATATTTTAGTTCGAACATATATTCTGTATTTATTTTATTTAAACTCAAATAAATGAATAGTGTCAAAATCGACACTCTTTTTATTTTATAGAAATTACATATTATAAAAGTGTTTAAAAATCACAAAAAATTTTAAAAACATGTAAATTAAAATTTATATGGTCGAAAATGTAATTAATTATACAATTATAAACAATTCAAAACATATAAGTAAATATTTATTATTATTTAAAATTTAGAATTTTATTACCACAAATAAAATTAAATAGATTATATAAGGATAAATAATGTTTAAAATGTTTAGAATAAATTCTCAACTTGCCTAAATTTTATTTTATGATGATATTACAACCCTATCTCATCTAATCTTAGAATTTTAGTCATTTTTGGATGTTTTTATGTGGGGTTGGAATTTATTATAAATTAATATTTCTTATAATTCCAAAGGTGACCCTCTCCTCCCTTATAAAAGGGAACCTCCTCCCTTTCATCCTCACACCTCATTGAGCCCTCATGCTGGGCCAAGCCCTGCCAATGTCTTTTGTCCACTTACCTAGAAACAACCTAGAGGTCTTTTTCTTCTTCAAAGACCAATCGTAGTGCCCTAAGAGGAGGTTTCAAAGAGGAGTGTCAAAGAAGAGGTAATATCGGTTACCGATTCTTTCAAATTTATTTCTTCTTACACTTCTTCTTCATTTGTTGTTTCATTATGAATTAATAACATAAGTATCACTTATATACTGATATTTTATTATAAATATGATACAACCCTAATTCACCTTCTATCCATCCTACGAAAAAAGAAATCACCGCTCGTGCTTCCGTATGAAATACAGTCTCCACGCCATGGTCTAATCTGTTTTCCACCACCACCCTACATGGATGGAAATAAATGTGTAAATAATAACCATATATGATTATAGTAATGTGATATTTATTCTGAAATAGTATACATACACTTCAATACAATTCCATGATCATGGGAATGATATCATCGCTCGTACGTACGTACGGCCAACCGTCTCCGCGATGTGATACAACTCGTTCTACATGATCTTCATTGAATAATGATTATATAAATGAATTTAATGAGGAAATATGATACATATGATACACTAATACCATTATGGAAATGATTTATCTATAACCTAAAAAGAATAATAAGAATTTATTCAACAAAACACGCATAAGAACAAAAAGCAATAAACCCCAGAATATTATGTAGCAATGAAATATTACTAATACGAAGCTAAGAATATGACCATATATGATATCATCAAAATGAGTAAGATTCTGGAATATGTCAATAACATTATTTAAATCATTATACAGGAGTTTCAGACATGTACAAAGAAAATCAGACCTAAGGTAAGGAAAAATTTTACAATCTCATTTTTATCCGAGATTGTTTATACATTGGTATTTACTGGGGTGTATTTTGTCATTCACATACATGTTTTCTCAATATGTAATATTATTTCTAACCTCCATCAATTTTTTAAATCCAATTCTACAAATTGATGAGTTTTTAGTAAAAGATATGAAAGGAATATTTTGTCGTTTTTAGTACGAGGTACTTTTTGACTTTTCCGGCCAATGTACGAGAAGAATGTTTTTTTAACTAATACGACATGAATGGATTTTTATGATTTCATAGAACATTATTTCCATGATCCTCGCTTTAAAATTTTTCATGTTTATTTTTAATCAACTTCTTTAATTATAAAATTGAATGACATGTTAAGAAAGGAAAAAAAAATTTGAAGTATAAAGGATATTTTCCTCAAGAATGGAGTTCTTGTGTTTTATCAAAATTATTTTCCATCTAAGATAATATAGGGTTCTGTTTATATCCCTATTTTTACATTGATTTGATGGAATTATTTTTATGATGTCCTTTTATGGATTATCTTATAATGACATGATGTTTAAGAATCCCATTTTTATTACATGGGTTATGCTATATTGTATGATTTATGATTTTGTGGCACCCATAAGAATGGTTTCATTATGAGATGGGCGGGACCTATATATCCCTTCAATGAATTGGGTAATGATTTATATCTCATGAGATAAACATGGTTGGAACGACAAGTTATTCCAGTTTAGTGACACTGGACTGCAACAAGGAGTGATCTCGGTTCAGTAATGGACATTGTATGCTATGATTGTCTTGCCAATGATCCTTGACTAATATGAAATGATTTTATATGATTATGTGTGTATGCCACTAAGTTTCAGGTTTTAAGTTATCATTATTTTGGATTACATTTCACCACTAATATTTATCCCATGTTATGATATTTTGATCTCTTTTGCAGGTTAAGATATTAAAAATGTTATCTTCTTATTAATATGATATGACTGATATTTCTTTTGTTTACCCTTACTAAGCATTTGAGCTCACCCTTTTTTATGTTTTCTTTTCCCCAGGTCTAGATGAAGGGTATTATGTAAAATATTCCAGAAGGGACTCTATATATGATGAAATAAACGGGAGACAACGTAGATGATTTATGAACCAGTTGTTTGTGTTTCCCAGTTTCTAAAGACACTATACCTATACGGACCTTTCATGGTTTTGTTATATGTTGTAATAAGTATGCTTCAATTTTTGAAGTAATAACAATGTATGTAAAGTATGGGTCATTATAATACAGGGTGATAATGAAAGTGATTTATATCTATCAACTACTCCCCATCACATTGTTGTGAGGGCTATGATGTTCTATATAAAGAACGACATGCTACACAATGGAACACTTAAAACAGGTCCTGTCAGAGTGTCTATTAACGTAGCTCATGATTTTATGGTGAGCTACCTATTCCAAATAATGATGATGATATTCATATGGTTGAACAAGCTATTGGAAAATTCATCTCATGGACTTCAATTCTTTTAAAGAAAACAAGTCGACAAGGAGTTATGCATTTCGAATTTATTTTTCAAGATGATCCAATAACATTAAATGAAAAATGGACTGAACTGATGAATGTTATTACAGTATGAAAAAGAGTAGGGGGTGAAAAGTCATATTGGATTAAAACTATCCAAGGATCAACCAACCGATGGAAATAATCTACTGAGAGAACCTTCAACCCACTTGTTATATATCCATATTTAATATCATTTTAGGATCATGTGGATAAAACGTTGATAGAAGTCAATACTCACATAGTTGATTTCGAAAAAAATGTACGGAGGGGAAGAATCAGATTACATTTGTGCTGAAAATGTAAATGAAATCCTCATGTATAAATGGCTCAGTTCCTGAGTTGTAAATGTATATATTAGGTATGTTTTCGTAATTTGAATTTACAAAAGATGATATACAATGATAATTATTACTAATTACATTTCATATTTTTCATAGGTGTTTATATGAAAAAACATTGATGGTATTTCCCCATGAAAAAAATTTGGACTCATTATTACTCACATAACCTCTTCAAGAGTAGAAATAAATTCCATTAAGGGGTGAAATAATTTCATCCCTACTCAAATTAATTGAAAAAAATTACATATGGAAGAGTCTTTTTAATACCAACTATGAAGGTGTTAAAATCTAAAATTTAATCATATTATCTATATTTTCATTTCATTCATTACTTATTCCTTTTTGTGTTTTTAGGTATCATTTGATACTAATTGTAGTCAATTTAGATACAACAAAGATTTATTTTTTGGATTTAATGCATGGTATCCCACAAACCAACCACTCATGATTGCATTTTTTAATTTTTAATACAAAAGATCCAACATTTTTGAACTAAAAATATAGTTATATAACTTATATTATTTTTTAATAAGGATTTTGTTATGATAGGTTGGTTCATCAATATCATATACTTCATGGAATGAATCCATGGCTTAATGAAAAGATCACAGACAAGATCTACAACTAGACAAGTATCAGGGTATATATAACAAGATTGCACTATCCAATCAAATATCTATACAATTTACTTATTTTTCTCTATATTTCTCCAGTGTCCAAAACAAACAAATGGAAAGTATTGTGGTAATTTTGTTTGTAAATTTATGAAGGAGATCGTATTTAATTAGCATTCTGACATCCATGAGGAGGTATTTTCAAAAACAATTACTAGTACATTTAAAATATTTATTAATACTTTGTTTATTTATATTTTTTCAGTACTACCATTACTATCGCAAAAAATAATATTCACAAGATGATGTAGATCTATTTAGTAATGAATGGGTATCATACTTGATAGAAGATTGTAAACAAATAGTTTTAAGGTGAATTCTTACAACTTATGTTATCCTTATATGATCATATCTCCATTTTTACATTTTTTGAGCATCTATGATGGCTCTTTCTTATGTTTCATATCCTTAGGTTATGAAGAATTGTTTTAGAAATGATTTTCCTTCATAGTAATGAATAACTTAATGAGATACTCTTATGATCTAGTTATTTATGTTTTCATGTTTCCAAAAGCACTATACCTACATTATTATGGCATGGATCATTTATATTTTGTATTTTGGTCATTTATGCTTTTATTTCTACCGAGTTAATGTGTTGGAAGAATATTGGATTTGCATCACTCAAAAATGTAATAACAAAACTAAAGATTCTTCACTATTTCTGGTTAACTACCTCTTAGCATAGAATCTGATATGAATATTTTATCTAGCGTCCCCCTAATGCTCTCATCCCACACCATCTATATGATATCATCATACAACCTATACTTTTCCTTCTCTTCATGCACCCATTTACTACATAAATGGGTGTAGGAAGGGAAGAAAAATTGAACGCTCAATGATGATACCATATAGATGGTTTCAGATGAGTGAATCACACTGATGCTAGATCAGATGTTTGGATTATATGATATGTTAAGCGGTATTTAACCAACAGCAGTGAAGTGCACAATGAATCATTATTTTTGTTGTCAGCTTATATATGGAAAAAAGAAACCCTTTGGAATGATGTAAAGGTAATTTTATGATATAATATAACTATTTTAACAAAAAATTATATAATAAAATAGTGAGTTGATTTTCATTATTCCATGTAGGGTATGTTTATTTTAGAATATTTCTATCCATGTGACATGCCTTTGCCAGAAGAGAAATGATAATGAGTCTGCTCAATAACAAAGGTAATATTTATGTTTTCACAGTAAAATCATTTTCCATAGAATTAATACTATATTTTATATTTAGGTTTTGTTTATTTACTTAATTTAAGGAATATTAATCTCTTTATATGTCATATCAATGTATGAAATTTTCAGGTCATTATATTTGGTATCAGAGTAACTGACCTATTCAAAATCAAGAAAACACATTTAGTTGTTTTGATACTTTAGTGAGATGATCCATGAGTCATTTGAAATATGTAGGAATCAACCCCACCTTAATACGACACATGATGCGACTGATATGACTCAAAGTGTCTCTTTTTATTTAAAATTGACATTATTTTTTATTTTAAGGAACATGTGACATACTGAATACTGAGAAAATGAATTCCTATTTTTTTATACTTGAGGGAAAAAATTAATAATTCAATTTTGTCTTGTAGAAATCATATGCACTTCAATTCAACACACAATGTGACTTGTATGACTCTAAGTGTATCTTTTTATTTAAAATTGACATTAATTTTAGAAAAAAAAACACATGTGACATACTGTAAAATGAGAAAACTCATTTGGATTGTTTTATTATTTTATGAAAATGACCCATGAGTCCTTTGTGATATTTATGAATCAAAAACACCAAAATATGACACATTGTGTGACTGGAATGACTAAAAGTGTTTGTTATCAGTTTAAATGTAACATTTTGGCTCAAAAACTATCACTCAATAAAAACCAAGAAAACCTACTCAAATATTCTTCGTAATTTAGGATAACTACTCATATGTACTTTGTGACATTTATAAAGTAGTCTAATCACAATCGAATGCATGATAGAAACCATTATGAATCAAAATGCGTGTTTCTATATTGAAATGACATTTTCGTAAAAAACTGACATACTAAAAAATGAAAAACATTCGTATTGTTTTGATTCTTTAGTAAAACTATCAATAAGTCATTTTTGATATATAGGAATCAATATCACCTCAATTAAATGTATAATGTGTCTTTTTTGACTCAAAGTGTCTCTTTCTATTTAAAATTGACATTAATTAAATAAACACAAGTGACATACTGAAAACCCAAGAAATGAATTCATATTGTTTTGATACATTAGGAAAACAATCCATGAGTCATTTTTTATGTTTAAAAATAAACCGTACCTCAATCTGATGCATGGTGTGACCGGTATGGCTAAAAGTGTATGATATCAGTTTAAAATTGAAATTTTAGCTCAAAATGTTTCACTCAATAAAAACCAGAAAAATTAATCCAACTATATTCATAATTGAATATAATGATTCATCTATTATTTTTTATGTGTATGAAGTAATCTCATATCATACAAATCCATGATTCGACTAGTATGACTCAAAATGCATGTTTCCAGTTTGAAATGTGATTTTAGTAAAAAAACCCAACTGGAATACTACAAACTGAGAAAACACATTCATATTGTATTTATAATTTAAGACAATGATCCATTTCCATTTTTGACATGTGGTAATCAACTTCCCTTCAATTCAACACACAATGCGACTTGTATGACTCAATGTGTCTCTTTTTATTTAAAAATGACATTAATTTTAGAAAAAAACATAAGTGCCATACTGAAAATTGAAAAAACACATTTCGATTGCTTTAATACATTTGAAAAAAAGTCCATCAGTAATTTTTGATGTCTATAAATCAACCGCAACTCAGTCTGATGCTCGGTGTGACCAGTATGGGGAAAGTGTCAGTTATCAGTATAAAATTGACATTTTTGCGCAAAATGTATCACTCACTGAAAACTAAGTAATCCTGCTCCAATTGACTTCATACATTAGGATAATGATTCATAATTTCATTTTTACATGTATAAACCAGTATTATATCAATCCAATGAATGATGTGATCGGTATGACTCAAAATTCATGTTTCTAGTTTGATATGACATTTTAGTAAAAAAACACAACATAAATACTAAAATCCATGAAAAGACATTAGATTGTTTTTATAATTTATGAAAACAATCCATAAGTCATTTTTTGAAAATTAGGAATTGATTGTGCCTCAATTCAATGCACAAGATGACTGGTATGACTTAAAGTGTCTCTTTTTTTTAAATTGACATTAATTTTAGAAAAAAAACACTAGGGATATAATGAAAACTGATAAAATGGATTCATATTGTTTTGATTCAATATTATATTGATCCATGAGTAATTTTTGACATGTATGAACCAACAACACATCTATCTGACACACAGTGTGACCGGTATGCCTAAAAGAGTTTGTTAACGATTTAAAATCGACATTTTAGCTCAAAAAAGTGTCACTCACTAAAAACCCAAAAACCTACTCCAATTTTCATCATAATTTAAGATAATGATTCATAAGTTCTTATTGACATGTATGAATAATTCATATATCAAAACAATGCACGATCCGACCAGTATGACTCAAAAATTGTGTTTCTTGTTTGAATGGACATTTAAGTGAAAAAAAACAACCACTGATATACCAAAAACTAAGAGAACACATTCGGATTGTTTTGATAATTTAGAAAAATGATACATAAGTAATTTGTGTGATGTAAAAATCATCCAAACCTTAATTCTGTGCACAATTCCACTGGTATGGCTCAAAGTGTCTCTTTTTATTTAAAATTGACATTAACTTAAGACGAAAATATAAGTAACATACTAAAAACCGAGCAAACTCATTAGGATTGTTTTCATACTTTAAGAAAATGATATATCGCCCATTTTTAACATGTAGGAATCAACCAAACCTCAATATGACACAAAATAAGACCATTATGGCTAAAAGTGTATGTTATCAGTTTAAAATTGACATTTTTGACCAAAAAGTGTCACAAACTCAAAACCAAGATAACCCACTACAATTGAAATCATAATTTATGACAACAACTCATATGTTCTTTATGGCGTGTATGATGCTGTCTCATATAAAACAAACGTATGATGTGACCAGTATGACTCAAAATTCTTGTTTCATGTTTGAAATGACATTTGAGGAAAAAAACACTACTATCTTACTAAAAACTGAGAAAACACATTCATATTGATTTGAAACTTTAGTAAAATGATCCAAATTTAATTTTTGACATGTAGAAATCCACAACCCATCAAATTAATGCACAATATGATTGGTATGACTCAAAGTGTTTCTTTTTATTTTAAATTTACATTAATTTTAGAAAAAAAAACAAATGTGACTTACAGCAAACCATGAAAACACAATCATATTGTTATTATACTTTAGGAAAATGATCCATATGTCATTTGTGATGTGGAGGAATCAACCGTACATCAATATGACACACTGTGTGATTGGTAGGGCTAAAAGTGTCTGTTATTAGTTTAAAAAATGACATTTTATCTAAAAACTCATCACTCAATGAAAACCAAAAAACCCGCATCAAATTTATTCATAATATTTTATAATGATTCATAAGTTTGTTGTGGTGTGTATGATGTAGTTTCATATCAAATCAACAAACAATGTGACAAGTATGACTAAAAATGCATGTTACCATTTTGAAATGACATTTTTGTAAAAAAAACAATTGACATACTAAAAACTGATCAAACACATTACGATTGTTTTGATACTTTATGAAAATTATCCATTAGTCATTTTTGAAATTTATGAATCCACCATAGCTGAATTCAATTCACAATGTGACTATAATACAGAAAGTATCATTTTTTTAAATTTACATTAATTTTAGAAAAAACAGAGGTGACATACGGTAAACCAAGAAAACACATTCTAATTGTTTTTATACTTTAGGAAAACGATCCATCGATCATTTTTGACATGTGTGAATCAACTTCACCTTAAACAGATGAACGATGTGGCCGATATAAATCAAAAAGTGTCATTTAAATTTGATATTAATTTCAGTAAAAGAACAAGTGACATAATCAAAATAGGGAAAACCCATTCATATTGTTTTGTTATTTTAATACAACTATATATGACTCTTTTTTTGACCTGTAGGAATCAACCCCACCTCATGAAGATGCACTGTGTGACCGGTATAAACCAAAATGTGTGTTTTTTATTAAAAATATACATTTTATTAATGCATTCTTTCATATTAATTCTTAATCTATCTAATTAATGTATTCCTTATATAATATATGTTTTCTTATATTAGTGGATTTTTTTTCTTGAGTTCAGATTCTTTATTCGGCAACAAATACCATGGAAAAAATTCATGCGAGGGGATCAAAGATTCCAAAGGATGGGACATTAATGTTTGTAACTATTTTTTGGATAATGGTAATTGTAACCATATAAAAACTGTTTGAAATATATACAACAGTGTGTTTTTTTGTATTCATGATGTCTATTAAATTTATATTTCATTGTTTTGGAAACCCTTGTGTGCAATGTTTTGATCTTCTATGCTTTGTTCATGTGCAGGTGTTGTTTTGTACAGCGTTGCAGCTGTTGGGTGTGCTGTTAAGTAAACAACACATCACAGGTAACTAGGCCATTATCTGTGCTCAAAATAGCGCTGATAAAGGGGGGGCTTTATCTAGGATATTTTTAACACTGTAAATATAAGGCCCCGACCTTAAACCTTACTTAATATTGAATTAAATGAATAATTCACATTGAGGATCTTTTCAGGTTTAGAGTTTTTTAGAATTAGGACATAACTATTACATCTCAAAAGATTAAAAAGTAGTCACTTCTACTAAATTTACTTAACATAAAAAACTCTTAAAAAGAAACATTTCTAGTCCCACGTATTAGATAGCATGACTTTCCCTTGATCCCATCCTTGACCCTATTCCACATCAAGTCCTGTAAAAAACATTTCAAAAAAAACATGGGGTGAGCATAAAAAGCTCACCAAGGGATACACAAAGATTAAAAATTGTTAGTTTTTGAAAGCAAAATGTAAACCATGTATACATTATCAAAGTAATACCTTTCACCTTTAGGAAGTAGTAAAAAATCTTCACTGAATAAAATATCATTACTTACACTTTTGTAACCAAAAGATTACCATAAAACCCATATAATGAACACTTAACATATAGAGGTAACTTGGGACATCAACATACTTAAATGTAACAACCATAGAGTCGACTTCCACACATACTTAATGGAATAGCCACATGGCCGACTTCCATACCCAATGCATTGAAGGTTATAACGTAACCACCCGTCGTGGTAATCACGGCACCACCCGTCATATGGTTTATCACGTAACCACCCATAAAATGTCCAAGTACCATCATTACACATAAAATATTGAAAATATAATCATTTAAATAACAACATTTCATTTTCAATCAAAATAAGTAATTCCAAGATATTGAATTAATCAATCCATTTTCAAAAATCATTTAAAAGAGATTTTTGAATCAAAGTGTCCAATACCACTTTGAAGATTTTATTGGAATTACAATTTTAAAACATTAATATCCATATAAATAAATACTGAAATCCATTTTGAAAACATGGACATTAAAGATAATGATTTAAAATAATAAATCTTTAAAGCATTTAAAACGATATTTTTGTTAAAGTGTTTTTAACAAAATGAGAGACTCTTGAATACAAATAATTGCAGAATAACATTTAATTTGAACATTATAATATCATGAGAATAAATGAATTCATGATATAATATGTCAAAGTACAGTATACCCACCATATAAGAGTGAATTGGTGCATAACAACAATGAAGTCTCAAAAGAAATGTAAAATGAGATGAAATCCATTATAAAGAAGGTATCCTTAAATTACGGATAAATCAATCTCATAATTATGTGTGACAAATATAAATACACCCAATATAAGTAGATATTACGTTTAAAACAATAAAAGTTCATTCACACGTATTCAAAGGACGACATATTCAATAACTACATGTTGAACCCAAAGAAATCAAAATTGGGTTAAGAAGCTCCCTTGGTAAAATTCGACAGCCTAACGGCGTCACATAAAATTTTACAAAAAGGGTTGATGAGAGAGATAAAGGGTATCTCATCACATGGACATATAATTTACATAAATAAGTATATAGAATAACATATCCCAACATAATAGTATGTGAGTTAAAAGACATAAAAAAGAAGTCTTTTAAAAAGCGGAGGGTGAAAGGTCCCCTTACCGAGTTGGGTAACATCTGAAAAGTACACCCCATGGAAGAAGGGTCATACAATGAAGATGTAAATACCCATAAATAAAATTATACTACACAAATTGTATAATAATGGGAAGTACATACAACACTCAAAGGAAATAGTGGCAAATGTAGCATAAATGTCACGGGAATAAAAGTGAGATGAAAAATCCCTTACGAAAACTCGGCAGCCTAACGGCGCCACTTAAAACTTCCAAAAATGAATTTATGATAAAAAATAGTGTCTCTCATAATATGAACATAAAAATTAATGTATTAGGAATATAAAATAACATCCCCCCATCATAACAAAGAGGATCTTAAAAGAAGTTACATAAAGGAGAGTACTTAAAACGAATGAGAGAGGTTAGATCTCTTACGAAAATTCAGCAGTCTAACGGCGCCACTCAAAACATCCAAAATGGATTGGTGAGAAAAAAATAGGGTCTCAAATAATATGAACATAAAAATTACAGTAAGAGTAATATAAAATAACATCCCAATCATAAGAAAGATGAGCTTAAAAGGAATGACATAAAAGAGTGTACTTAAATAGAAAGAGAGGGGTAGGATCCGTTACCTCGGGTCCTACTTGACTCGATCGTTATTTAATGCCCTGAATAATAAACATGAGTTAATTTATAATTTCTTAAGAACCATTTTTGAAGTTAATTATTCTTTTTATATCACTTATTTCCATGTTATAAACATTATGTAATCATTTGCGTTAATAATGTTTGTTTTGTCGATATTTGGTTCTTAAGTCGAAAGTGGACTTCTTACAATTACAAGTTGTTCGTCTGGTCAAAGGTTCATTTTATACAGAATTAGATTCATGATTTGGATATCATATATATCATATATATCCAGAATATATATGTATTTATAATATTACATAATCATTTAGCGGTAAGAACTAAAATGCACCGTTCATGGAGACGGTAGGCTGTACATACGCATGAACGCTACTTTAATTTCTATGTCATATTAATGGAATTAAAACCAAATGAGAGGTATGTATATTTTAATTCCAGAATTATATTCATCATTTATATGTAACATAAATAATATATAATAAATTTAAATCCATCATTTATACATCCCACATATGGAATTAACGAATCAAATCACTTTGAGGGGGCGGTAGTCCACACTTCCTAAAATAAACTTATCGTGTTTACTCACAATGGAAACCATAAAGGTATGCCACAAAATAATAATACAGAATATTAAGTAAAACATAAACATATTATATATCATATATAAATATAGTGACATCTTAATGGCCACCTTTGACGGTGTTATATGAGTGTTGAACAATCATCATTTCGTGATTCAGAAATTCATCATCCAAAGAAACAGTATGTTCTTTAACCATTAGATGTAGGTGTGTGAAAGTGTAGCTAGAATTATTCTTATAAAAAAATCCTAGTGTATTTAATATACTATAGTTGTTACAAAATAAAATAATAAAAAGAGTTTAGGTGGTTGAAGAAGCAAAATAAAATAAATGAACACAAGAGAAAACACTACCTTTAAATCAGGTAACTCTTTTTGATTTGAGCTCAAAGGATTCCTTGGGAAGACTTCTTCCCAAAGTGATTCTTATATAGGTAAGAGAGGGATGTGGAGAGACAAAATGGGCAGGGGTTGGACGAGCAAAAGGCTTGAGAGGTGTGGGTAAGGAGGTAGTGTTGGGGGCCTTTTATAAGAGGAGAGGAGGGGCACTCTTGGAAAGTAAAAACATATTACTTTATTTTAGAATGCGTTTCAGATTTTAAAGGTTCCACATTGATTTTTTTCTAGAATAAGGTGATAAGGGTTCTAAATCCACTCATAAAATAGGTTTTTTACATGTGTAGGTCTTATATTTTACGTTATCTTTCCATTTTATTTAAATCGTTAAATAATGAGGTAATCGCTGCATCATCATGGTGTCATAGATATTTTAATTTAGTTAATGTCTAAAAAATATAAAAAAATCCTATGATGTAGGAAATATTTCCATCTTTCTAATGACTATTTATAGTCAAAAATCTGACTTATATAACCCCATATAAAAATTGTTTTAGTAAAATAACTCATGTTTGTGTCATTTTTACTTTTACATTAAATAAAAAGATAATGGTGTCATTTTCCTTCCAAAGTGGCTCCATGGGGTCCCCAAGTTGAACCATGGATTTTCTTGGTCGGCCATGACACATCCAATATGGGTAGTACATGTTTCAAGCTCATCTCATATTATTAAAACATTATTTTTACCTTAAACTACACTAATTACCACTAATCGCGATTAAAAACTTAAAAGTTACTATTCACCAAAAAATTATTTTAATTCTATTGAACCACATTTTACTTCTTAATGACAACCATGTATGTTGGATTTTTGAAATTCAAAACACAGAGGTGGTAACATTTCATTTAAACAGAAAATCAGTTTTTATAAGTACCACTTAGTGGTTTCACTATTCATCAAAAATTGAACTTCTTCACAAAAATACCAAAACTTCACCCTAAGCTATATTTGATATTAAGAATTAAAAAATGAAGTCTATTTTAAAAAAATCAAAATATATAAGTTGCATCGATTAAATTAATAATTAATTCCCGATGTCAGAGCAAATAGGGTGTTTTTATGAAACAATACGTATCAAAAATTGACAGTAGGTTAAGTCCGATTTCAAAGTGAAATTAGTTATAATGACCAAAATTGGATTAAATGGTAAAAATATATTCTAATTTAACTTTAAAACCAATTCAAAAGAAAATCTAACCATATAAATAAATTAGATTAAAAAGAGGTTTTGAAATAAAATACAACATTTTTCACTATTCATTAAAAAATGAACATTATCGGAAAAAAACCAAAAATTTACACAATGTAAATTTTGATGTCCCGATTCTAAAGAAGAATTTAATTTTGTCAAATATAACACATAAAATTTCCAAAAAGTGTATCTAAAAGAGGTTCGCCATCAAAAGGCGGTTAATCGACCTTTTAAAAAATATTAGAATGTTTATGCTTAAAAATTGGATTCATTCGCATTTTCAATCCTCTAACATTTATTGTAAAAAGGAAAAATATTTGACAAACATACATAATCATTTTTTAGTAAGTTTCTTTATTTCCCGCCATTACAATGGCTAGACATTAACTACCATTTAAAATAATATTATTTTATTTTTAGAGTGCAACGTAAGATTTGAAAGGAACTCTTTGTCGCGTATTGGGAATGCTATCGAGCATAGCATTCCCTTTAAAGTAATATTAATATTTTTTTTCACAAATAGGGATAAATTTAAAAATTACATATTGTTTATTTACCTAGGGTGTTACATCCTTCCCCCCTTTTGGGAATTACTTCCTCGTAATTTCAAAATAGGGCTTGGAAACTATATTGTAAGTCCCACGTCGGAAAAGGAGTAAATTAAACTATCACTTTAAAAGAAAGAAAGTTAAGTACAAAGGTCACCCAAGTTAATCCATACTAGGATTCCAGGTATGAAAATATTGACATGGAGGAAAAAACAAAGGGTCATGTTCTGATGGAGAGTGATAGTAAACATTTCTAGGAGATAGTTAACCATAAGAAAATTAGAAACATGTGATGGGTTAAACGGTATTGGATTCCCCAGTAGGAAAAGTTAATGGACAAAATTTTTTTAGTTTCTTTTCATTGAGGAATTTATTTTTGAGCTTAACTAAAACATAAGGAAACATATTTACTTGTCATGTTGACTTTAAAATTTTACTATATTTCTTACACGAACTAATATTTTCTCCAAAAGATGAGTATTTAGGATGACTTGTTTACATTAAGAGAGCTATAATCAACTTCTAGAGAATAACCTAATCCAAAAAAGATAACTATATACTTCCCATGTCTTTATACTTTAACCAAAACCAAAACCAAAAAGGTTAGTACAAGATCAGATAATCCAGAAAAGGATAACCCTTTATAAAATGAAAATCAATTCTTAATCTCCAAAATTTGTCCAACAAAACCCAAAGATCAATTAAGACCATTTGATAAACAATTTTTCCATAAAATTATTCAAAGTAAACCAAAATAAGATTGAATCCCAAATATTTGACGGATTTAATCACATAGTCCTCCAAGGTACAAAATAACACTTATCTCCAAATAACATCAGTTGCTCTTAAAGTCTCACATTGAAAAGTAATTAATCTAATCACATATCATCCATTATAGTTTAATAAATTTCAATAGATAACCCAATATAACTTACTCTTAATTCATAAAATCATCCAACTAAAAAGAATCATTCAAACTAACCAGGGACTTCATGAAGTCCAGTGGTAGGCGATAAATTCCAGTTGCACTTTGGTTGTGGGTTCGATTCCCACAGCTTTGTCTGACGGTACGGGTTATCACACGGTCTACGTGTTGTCCATTTTCCAAAACTACATAATTCTCAGATTGAGATAATGTCTTCAAAAATGATCATAACATTATTTAACCTCAAGTTTATCTCATTCCTTTCATTTTCCATCATATCATAGAGTAACCCATAATTACCTATAAAGTAAGGATCATATAAACCCTAATGGTTACCTTTATAATTATTACATGAACTTCCACATCGAGTTGGTCATCTCGTACATGATGCATAAGAGAACTCACCAAGGTTCAAGTGGTTGATCATTAATCCTAGATAGTTTGTTTCGCACAACCACGAGATTCCTCATTGAATCCCCCATTTCATCCAGTCTCTTAATCAGAGAACCACCACAGTTTCCTTCAAACATGTTGTCTCTTTGGTGCCTGCTAGATCCATCCATTTACTAAAACCAAAAAGGTCAATGTGAGTATATCAACAAAACTATCATGTACTAATGAAGAAGATAAACACTAAGATATACATACTCATTAAATTTATCTAAAACTAGGAATCTTTCTGAAATCCTAACCATTATGGTAATGTCACTTATGCTTAGAGGATACCCTAACCAATAAAGTTATCTAAACCTCCCTTTGATACCAACTATAAGGCCTCGGCCATAAACCTTAATTAATATTGAATTAAATTAATAATTCACATTGAGTATCTTTTTAGGTTTAGAGTTTTAGAGAATTAGGAAATAACTATTACATCTCAAAAGATTAAAAAGTAGTCACTTCTAATAAATTTCCATAAAATAAAAAACTCTTAAAAAGAAACATGTCTAGTCCCATGTATTAGATAGCATGACTTTCCCTTGATCCCATCCTTGACCCTATTCCACATTAAGTCCTGTGAAAAACATTTCAAAAAAAACCTGGGGTGAGCATAAAAATCTCAGCAAGGGATACACAAAGAATGAAAACTGTTAGTTTTTCAAAGCAACAAGTAAACCACGTATACATTAACAAAGTAATACCTTTCACCTTTAGGATGTAGTAAAAAATCGTCACTGAATAAAATATCATTACTTACCCTTTTGTAACCAAAAGAATACCATAAAACCCATATAAATAACAAATAACATATAGAGGTAACTTGGGACATAAACATACTTAAATGGAATAACCATACGGTCGAATTCCACACATACTTAATAGAATAGCCATACGGCCGACTTATATACCCAATGAATTGGAGGTTATAACGTAACCACCCGTCCTGGTATTCACGGCACCACCCGTCATATAGTTTATCACGAAACCACCCGTAAAAAGTCCAAGTACCATCATTACACATAAAATATTGAAAATATAAACATTTCAATAACAACATTTCATTTTCAATCAAAATATGTAATTCCAAGATATTGAAATAATCAATCCATTTTCAAAAATCATTTAAAAGAGATTTTTGAATCAAAGTATCCCATACCACTTTGAAGATTTTATTGGAATTACAATTTTAAAACATTAATGTACATATAAATTAATACTAAAATCTATTTTGAAAACACGGACATTAAAGATAAATATTTAGAATAATAAATCTTTAAACCATTTAAAATGATATTTTTGTTAAATGGTTTTTAACAAAATGAGAGACTCTTGAATACAAATAATTGCGGAATAACATTTAATCTGAACCTTATAATATCATGAGAATAAAGGGATAGATGATATAATATGTCAAAGGACAGTATAACCACCATATAGGAGTGAATTGGTGCATAACAACAATGAAGTCTCAAAAGAAATGTAAAATGATATGAAATCCATTATAAAGAAGGTATCCTTAAATTAAGGATAAATCAATCTCATAGTTATGTGTGAAAAATATAAATACACCCAATATAAGTGGATTTTATGTGTAAAACAATAAAAGGTCATTCAGACATATTCAAAGGATGACATATTCAATAACTACATGTTGAACCCAAAGAAATTGAAATTGGGTTAAGAAGTTCCCTTGGATAAATTCGACAGTCTAACGGTGTCACATACCATTTTACAAAAAGGGTTGATGAGAGAGATAAAGGGTATCTCATCACTTGGACATAAAATTTACATAAATAAGGATATATAATAACATATCCCAACATAATAGTATGTGAATTAAAAGACATAACAAAAGAAGTCTTTTAAAAAGAGGAGAGTGAAAGGTCCCCTTACCGAGTTGGGTAACTTTCGAAAAGTACTCCCCATGGAAGAAGGGTCATTCAATGAAGATGTAAATACCCTTAAATGAAATAATACTACACAAAGTGTATAATAATGGGAAGTACATACACCACTCAAAGGAAATAGTGGCAAATGTAGCATAAATGTCACGAGAATAAAAGTGAGATGAAAAATCCCTTACAAAAACTCGGCAACCTAACAACGCCACTTAAAACTTCTAAAAATGGATTTCTGAGATCAATAAGGTTATCTCATAATATGAACATAAAAATTAAAGTATGAGGAATATAAAATAACATCCCCCTTCATAACAAAGAGGAGCTTAAAATAAGTTACATAAAGTAGAGTACTTAAAAAGAAAGAGAGAGGTTAGATCTCTTACGAAAATTCGGCAGCCTAACGGCACCACTCAAAACATCCAAAATTGATTGCTGAGAAACAATAGGGTCTCTCATAATATGAAAATAAAAAATACTTTAGTATTAATATAAAATAAAATCAAAATCATAAAAAGGATGAGCTTAAAAAAATGACATAAAAGTGTGTACTTAAAAAGAAAGAGAGGGGTAGGATCCCTTACCTCGGGTCCGACTTGACTCGATCGTTCTTTAACGTCCTGAATAATAAACATGAGTTAATTTATAATTTCTTAAGAACCTTTTTTCATGTTAATTATTCCTTTTATATCACTTATTTCCATGTTATAAACATTATGTAATCATTTACGTTAATAATGTTTGTTTTGTCAATATTTGGTTCTTAAGTCGAAAGTGGACTTCTTATAATTACATGTTGTTCGTGTGGTCAAAGGTTCATTATATCCAGAATGATATTCATGATTTGGATATCTAATATATCATATATTTCCATAATATACAAGTATTTATAATATTACATAATCATTTATAGGTATTAAATGAAATGCACCGTTCAGGGAGACGGTAAGCCGTACATACGCATGAACGTTACTTTCATTTCTATGTCAAATTAATGGAATTAAAACCAATTGAGAGGTATGTATATTTTAATTAAAGAATTATATTCTTCATTTATATGTAACATACATAATATATAATAACTTTAAATCCATCCTTTATACATCCCACATATGGCATTAACGAATCAAATCACTTTGAGGGGGCGGTAGTCCGCACTTCCTAAAATTAAATTATCGTGTTTACCCACAATGGAAACCATAAAGGTATGACACAAAAGAAAAATACAGAAGATTATGTAAAACATAAAATATTATATATCATATGTAAATATAGTTACATCTTAATGGCCACCTTTGAAGGTGTTATATGAGTGTTGAACAATCATCGTTTTTTGAGGCAGAAATTCTCCATCCACAGAAACAGTATGTTTTTTAACCATTACATGTTGGTGTGTGTAAGTGTAGCTCTAATTCTTCTTATAACAAAGTCATAGTATATTTAAGATACTGTATTTGTTACAAAATAATAGAATAAAAAGAGTTTAGGGGGTTGGAGAAGCAAAATAAAGCAAAAGAACACAAGAGATGACACTACCTTTAAATCGGGTAACTATTTTTTATTTGAGCTCAAAGGCTTCCTTGGGAAGACTTCTGCCCAGAGTGAGGCTTCTTGGAGTAAGAGAGGGATGTGGAGAGACAAAATTGGCAGGGTTTGGCCGAGCCAAAGGCTTGAGAGATGTGGGTAAGGAGGTAGAGGTGGGGGCCTTTTATAAGAGCATAGGAGGGGCACTCTTGGAAAGTAAAGAAATGTTACTTTATTTTAGAACGAGTTTCAGATTTTAAAGGTCCCACATTGATGTGTTTCTAGGATAAGGTGATAAGGGTTCGAAATCCACTCATCCAATAGGTTTTGGACATGTGTAGGTCTTAGATGTTACATTATCTTTCCATTTTATTTAAATCGTTAAATAATGAGGTAATCGCTGCATCATCATGGTGTCGTAAATAATTTAATTTAGTTAATGTCTAAAAATTATAAAAAAATACTATGATGTAGGAAATATTTTTATCGTTCCAATTAATATTTATAGTAAAACATATGACTTTTGTAACCCCATTTAATTTTTTTAGTAAACTTACTCATGTTTGTGTCATTATTACTTTTACATTAAATAAAAAGATAATAATGTCATTTTCCTTCCAAAGTGGCTTCATGTGGTCCCCAAGTTGACCCATGGATTTTCTTGGTCGGACATGACACATCCAATAATGGTAGGACATGTGTCAAGCTCATCTCATATTATTAAAACATTATTTTTACCTTAAACTACACTAATTACCTCTAATCGTGATTAAAAACTTAAAAGTAACTATTCACCAAAAAATTATTTTAATTCCATTAAACCACATTTTACTTCTTAATGACAACCATGTATGTTTGATTTTTGAAATTAAAAACCCATAGGTGGTAAAATTTCATTTTAACAGAACATCAGTTTTTATAAGTACCACTTAGTGGTTTCACTATTCATCAAAAAATGAAGTTCTTCAGAAAAATACCAAAACATCACCCTAAGCTATATTTGATATTAATAATTCAAAAATGAATTATATTTTAAAAAATTAAAAACATATAAGTGGCATTAATTAATTTAATAATTAATTCCCGTTGTTAGAACAAATAGGGTGTTTTTATGAAACAATACGTATCAAAAGATTGACACTAGTTTAAGTCTGATTTCAAAGTGAAATTAATTCCAATGACAACAATTGGATTGAATGGTAAAAATATATTCTAATTGAACTTTAAAACCAATTGAAAATATAATATAATCATATAAATAAATTAGATTAAAAAGAGGTTTAGAATTTAAATACCACATTTTTCGCTATTCATTAAAAAATAAACTTTATCGGAAAAATAACAAAAATTTACACATTGTAAATTTTGATGTCCCAATTCTAAAGAAGAATTTAATTTTGTCAAATATAACACATAAAATTGTCAAAAAGTGGATTTAAAAGAGGTTCGCCATCAAAAGGCGGTTAATCAACCTTTTAATGAATATTAGAATGTTTATGCTTAAAAATTGGATTCATTCGCATTTTCAATCCTCTAAAAGTTATTGTAAAGAGTAAAAATATTTGACAAACATACATAACCATTTTTTAGTTTGTTCCATTCTTTCCCGCCATTACAATGACTAGGTGTTAACTACCATTTAAAATAATATTATTTTATTATTAGAGTGCTACGTAAGATTTCAAAGGAACTCATTGTCGCGTATTGGGTACGCCATCGAGCATATCATTCCCTTTAAAGGAAAATTAAAAAAAATTCACAAATAGGGATAAATATAAAATTTTCATATTGTTTATTTACCTGGGGTGTTACATTAAAAGGGGACCCCTACCTTCCCCATGATTAAAAGTTCTTTTCTGGTGCTGTTAAAAGTGATTTATAGCACTTTATAGGCCTTATGTGTAGTAGTGACGATTAACTTACCAGAATGGAGACATCTAACAGATCTATCTAGAGGGGTTTAAACACCTAGAAACACATATATGGAACCTTGAACTCAAGGGAGATAGCTAAAAATTGAACTAAGTGGGAGTTATGTGAGTGGTGAATAAAAGCCACATGGAAATTTGGATTTGCAATAAAAATATCAGTTTTATAATGTAAATCCCCCATAACTCACATATGAAAAAAAAATCTCCATGGGTTAATCTTTCCCAAGAGACCCATTTTCAATGTAAAATATATTTACAGTGTGTATTAATTTTATTCTATAAATTTTATTCACTACATGTTCCCAGAGAAATGTTTAAATTTTTAAATTATTTTTTTATGATCAAAATGTGCCCTATAGGTTGTGCCCAATATACGTTCTTCTGAAACTCTTACAGAATATTTTACATCATAAAAACATGAAAAGAAAACCCTCATCCCTTAAAAAGATAGGATAAATTTTTACAAGGGTTTTACGAATATTCTTCTATTTGGAAACATTCTTTTAACCTATTCTAGATGACCATAATATTTCCACTCCCTTCATTTTAATATAATTTTTACTAACCCTTTTTAGGAAGTTGGTTTTCAAAAAAGGTATCTAAAAATGAAAACCCTTGATTAGAAACATAAAAATCAAATTGTGTGGATACAATTCATTTATGGTTAAAAATCTATTATCCAAGTATTTTAGAATATATTTCTCTACAAATAATTTGTTTTTCTTTGATAAAGCATATTATATGATACATTGAGCATAAAATTATCATGATGCACTTTTAAAATATTATTATTTAAATATGGATATTAAAAATTGAACTATTAATTGAAATAAAAATATTATAAAAAAATATCTAATGTTTTTAGATAATATTATCTTCTTTTTTAATTTTCCAAATACAAATTTTAAATTTTAAGTAAAATCATTTTTTGCATCAATGTATCTCTTCTTATGAAATGATTTTCTTTGTAAACATAATATAAGTATCGCAGGACACCATTATTAATATTATTATATAAATATTACATCATTCTTGAAATCAGTTTATCAACATTATCATAAGAGAAACATTTTGGATTTTTCTAAAATGATTGGTTTTTAAATTAATAGTGAATAATATCGACTTTTGAAAGACTAGAATTTCATTCCACTCAATAATTTAATTTAATGTAATATTATATTTTAACTTTTTTATTAAAGTGACATAACTTCCATTTGATATAGAATAATATAATTAAATTAATTTGAATCATTAATTTTCTTGATATTTGTATTAATCCATTTTTATTCATAATAATGCATTTTCATTTGGAAACTATATTTAAGTTCACAAATTGTTTTTATTTCAATTAATTAAAATAACCCCTTATGAGTAATAATTTAATAAAAATTATAAATTTTTTATATTAATATATATATATTTATTGAAATTAAAAATGGTAATATTTATAGGAAAATAATTAATGTAAAATCCAATTTTCCTTGAAAATTTATTTTCCAAGAAAATTTATTTTCCTTGAAAATGTATATTCATAGAAATTTTATTTTCCTTAAAATTTTACATTCCTTGAATATTTATTTTATTTGAGAAAATATTTTCTTTCAAAATGTAGTTTATTAATAAATCACATTTTGACAGGTATTATGAGTTTAACCAAAATTAAAATTCTAACACTTTTGTAACCTGAATATTTTAAAATAGATTTAATATTTGGAATCATAACATCCAAATAGTTTAAATAGTCCAGTTTTATTTTTAATCATCCTGAATAATAATTATAGTAATTAATTTTTGTTGTTGTAAGGGTAAACAAGGAAATTAATGATAAAAATAATATGATAAGGATTAAAAAATTGACATTAAAACTTTTCTTCTCCCCGCTTTATTTGTATAGATCATTCATTTATATTTAGTTCTTTAATATATGGTGACCTTATTCTATATTTCATGTATTTTAACCTTTATAATATTTAATTAATAGATATAGACATAATATTAATTTTTTTATTTTAATTACTATAATATTTTGTGAAATGGATAAAAAATAATAATTTTCTATTATAAATATTCAATTAAAATAGAAATTATTTATTAATAAGGTAATTTAATTATAAATTTTAGTAATGAAATAATTACCTTAAATTATTATTCGACACTAACATAATATTTATTCAATTAATAGAAAAATGAAATAAATTATTATGAAAATATTAAACATAATAGAAATGTAATTAATATTTTTTCTCAAAGAATTTTTTAGATATATATAATACTTTATTGATGTTTGGAAGGATAATTTTGAAATTACTTTTTTTTGTTTTTTTCTGTGTCATATTAAATTTATTGTTCTATAAAATGAAATTATTTATATTTCATAATAAATAATATTTTATTAAATAAGTTAAAATCCATAAAAACACTATATTAGTTCAAGTTATTTTTATATGGTTTAAAATATCATCCATGATCCAATTATTATCCAATTTTCCTTTTATAGGAGATATCGTAATTCATATATAATCATAACATTTTTATCATGGTAATGGTAAAAAATGATTAAAATGGTTAACAAAATAATTGTTAAATCATAATCTAAATGAGTAAAGTTTTTATTTTATGAAATATTATTTTTCTATACTCATCATATATTAATATTATATTCTCTGTAACATTTTATTACATGGTTATTTATTTATATTAATTTAATATATAAATAAATTCCAAAAGTGATCATCCCCTCTCTTATAAAAGGGAACCCCCTCTCTACTTTTCTTCATTATTAAAAATCATTGTGGTTCACAATGCCCTGAAAAAATACATTCCTTAATTCCATTCCCATATCCTAGATGTCCCTATTTTATTATAAAACGCTCATATATAGGATTTGTGTGTAAAACTAAAGTGGTTTTCTGAAGAGGTGGTATCGTTCTTACCCAAAAAATTTATTCTATTTCATCATCCACATCCTTAAAATCATATTCAAAATTAAAATATAATAACATAATTACCTCCTTTATAATGATATTTATTATGTTAGTATCAAAACTTATATCCTTCCCCACTTCCATAAAATGTAAATTGAAACTGATGTTCGTGTATACAGAGGACTATAACCTCACAGACTCATTTAATTAGTTTTCCATCAACACCACAGATGAATAGTTTTAATGATGTGTTATATATATATATATGATATTCATGACATATTTATAATTTATTAAAAATAATACATCATATTGTTGTTTACATTATCATTCATTTAAAAATGATAATTCCATCCATGTGTACGTGTGGATTTCAAAATGAATGAAGAAATGTAATTTGTTTTTATTAACCACATCACATGAATACAGTATTTATGATTATTTCAAGAAATAGTATGATATTTTTGTTTTAATAATTATTATTTTATCAAAAAAATATTACATATGGTTTTTCTATGAGGATAATGGAAAAATGGAAATGTCACTCATTAATATTTACAACTTACCATCTCGTTGATTGTAATGTAGTTCATTTTTATTAGAATTTTTCATGGATGGTATTTAAAAGTATAAATAATGCATAAATTTGTAAATTATTTCATGATTATTATTCTATACATGATGTAAAAATTACCTATATTACTATATTAAAACAACTATAATCATTTTGTACATATCATCTAAATGTTGCCAACCCATCCAATATAAACTTAATTTATTAAGTAATTAAATATAAAATTGTATTAAATTAAATAAAAGGATTAATAAAAAAATATTCATAAAAATTTACATAACCGACGTATGTTTATTATTGGAGAATATAAATCACGTTTGTGATGAGTCAGACCATTGTTATGGGATTTCGTCTCAATTTTGTATAATTTAGAGATACTTTATTATTATTAGCCAATTTTCATTCTTATGGTGTATATACTAAGAATTAATATGTTCTATCCTGAATCCTTAATATTTATGGTATTTTAATTTAAATTCAAATGTTTTCATCAAATGGGGTTTTAGTTGAATGTTACCAAATAATCATGGGTTTCATAACACAATTTTATTTCATTAGGTTATATTAAATTTTCATTGTCTTTGATATTATAATATTTTGTGTGTGATGTATTTTAATAAATTTATGTTGTAAATAAAATTTTTTATATATGGGTTTATATTATTTTCACATAATCTATCTATTTTTTAATCTTCACTTCAACTATATCATCATTGTAAGATATTTCATCTCAATTTATACTTTATTTTGACATATTTAGTATTGTACACATATTCATGTTTACAAGGTGTATCTACTGACACATTTATTTTTTATATCATATTTCCAAAAATTTTAATTTTATTCCATGTACCATTTGAATTTATTTATTCCATGGGGGTTATGATTTAAATGTTACCAATGTGGTATGGTTTATTTCACAATGTCTTCATTATTTGGTATTAATTATTATTATGTATTCAAGGGAGGAATAATTTTTAATTTCAATATTAATGACTAAATATTTTATTTTCATATGGCTGTTTTGGTAAATGATATGTTTTCCATTCATTTTCCACTCTTCAATTACTCAAGATTCCAAAATCTTTTTTATGTAAAATAAAAAATATATACTCGATCATAAGTATTTAACTTTCATATTAATTTTTTTCAAAAAAAAAGATTAAAATAATTTAGTGAAATCATCCATTGATTTTTTGAATGAATTTTTCACATGATTGATAATTTAAAAAATTGATTAATATAAATCTTCTTTTCATTTCGAAGAATATATTTTTTTAAATATTGACTGAAAATGTTAGAAGAATATATATTTTAACATACACTAGATAAACTTAATTTCCATTTTTTAAAACCACTAATTACATTGAATAATAATTTAAAATTTTACCTGATTATTTTCAATGTGTAATGCATCTCTAAAATTTTGCAATTTTTTAGTTTTTTAATGATAATTTCGAAATGGAAAGGATATTTTCCTTAAAAAAAATTAATGAACTTTTTTGTATATTTATATTAATCACGAACAATAACCATTTTATTTTCTATATGGGATATATTATAATGATAACGTCCTTATTCTTTCTATAGATGGGGTTCATTCAATATGATAGTGGAATCAATAAATATTCAATTTTTTATTTTTTCCTATACGACGAGTTTTTTATACAGCATGTCGATTATGTTATACTGATATGTTCATTTAATGAATTAATTGGAGTTATTATGTGATGTGTGGGGATAAAAATTACATAGTCTCCTGATTCAATGTTATGTATAATGAGATTAAATAGTTTCATGATCTTATTTAAATGGGTTAGGGTGTATACTTACCCATAGTTTAAATTGTCTAGGCACATTGCCTAGATGATATGTTTTAGAAGCCTGTAATAATATATTCCATCATTATGAAATTATTTATTGATGTCCATATGATTATTTTAATTTTTTTATAACCATAGAAATGTTACAATATCATCTGATTATTTATATAAAATCATTTCATATTCTTTTACACCCACAATATTATTCATCATACTCTAGTTATTGATTAAAAAGAGTGAATTTAAAAAAAAATATTTTTCCATATAGATTATGATTTATTTACTCATTATAGGTTACACTAAACAAAAACCTTATTGGGAATCTGAACTCACCCTTATTTTTCCCCATGATATGAATAGGGAATCATTGAATGGGCTCAATTATATTGAATATTTACATTCACTGGGTTTTGTATTTTATGTCTTCAAATGTAATATGAGATTCAAGTGTTCATCTAGTTTACCAAGGCTGCTAAAATATTTTCTCCTTTGGGATTTGATCACTTTTATATTATTCCAATTTAATAAAGAAATAGGATCTCGGTTAGTGGTGTTGGGGTTGTTACAAAAGATGTGAAAATTACCCATGTAATACTTATTCATTCTTTTTATCAATTACAATGAAAATTGTTTTCCATAGAAAAATGGGAATTTGTTGTTACCCTTTGTCTTCTATCCTAGTAAATTATTGTAAGTAGGAAAATCATTAATTCTTACAATTGTTATTGTGTTTTAAAAAAATCAATAATTTTTTATGAATCATGTGTTTCTATGTAAAACTCATATACACATTAAACTCATCAATTAATGGTTATATAAAGGATATAATATAATTTCTAGGTGACTTAATGAAAGGTATAAGAAGTGATATAATAAAATATGATCACATTATGCACAACTATAGAGAAAATTTATAATTTATAAAAATTATATGATATATTTTGTACTTTGAGATATCAATAAAAATGGATTAAATCCATCACTATCCAAGAATCACATAACGTTTCATATATCAGTTCAAAACTCATGATACTTATATTTAAATTCCTTCCAAGTATATGAATTCTTCTGATTCCTTAACATACAATCTTTAATATGATCATGAATATTCTATCTCATAAAATCAACTTTTTAGATGATATAGAAAAACTTTTACTCGAAATTATTAAGGGGATGTGATGGAAAACATTTAATGGTACACATTTTACATTGTATAATTTCATGATTCAAATATTATAATTTTTTTCCACCTCAAGAAAACAAGAATTTAGAAATTATCAAGATAAATTTTTTTCATTATAAAATAGAACAGAATCATTTGAAGATTCATTAGTCTTTTTATATAAAATATTTGGCTACAAAAAATCCCTTTCACCTTCATAATTGTTTGAGGTAATTTTGAATCTTTTTGAAGAGATACCATTATCAATTATTAGGAAAATATAATTTACTATGTAAAAATTTAAGATGATACATTTAATTATTAAAAATATATTATAATAAAATCATTACATATATGGTATAGAGGCCCCCCCAAATCATAATCCAATTTAAAAAATGATTTTTGTTCATCGGTAATACCGGATGATGTGTTTTTTGGTTTCATGAATTCAAATGCTTCCACTAACATCTCAAGCATATAATCTTCAAAATAATTTTCTTATAAATTTATAAAAATGTGATCATAATTAGTGGAACACACCTCCCTATGAAAATTAAAGATAATATTTTCATAATTATCATCCAATAAATTCATAGTGATGTGGAAATTTGAAAAATCTTGAAATAAATAATTTTAATTATCAAATCATCCTCTTGGGAATGAAATAATGGTATCCTTTACCGAGGTTTCAAAAAAATGACCATTAAGTATATATATAGATCTTAAATAATCTTAAATTGTTCATTTTAAATTCACTCATATATATTTTATAATATATTAATCATAGGAAGTTGTTTAACAATTTAATTTAAATTAAATATTTAATAACCATTGAATTTGATTTTGAAAATTAACAATATAAAAACTAAAATACAATTAAACAAAATATATTATATGTATTACATATAAGCTAATATAAAAATAACACATATAATAATTAATTTACAATAATTATTTAAAATTTTATTCACTATAAGAACACCATAATAGTTTATAGTGATGAAAATATATATTTTTTAAAAAAATTAATGTAATTAAATATACAAAAATAATTTCTATTAATGTGTCAACGAAGTTAATAGATTAAGAAATAAAATAAATTTCAAAAACTCATAGTAGTAAATAATCTTCATATAAATTAAATTATACACTAAACAAATAGTAATTTACACAATACATAGTTATTATTAACATTCGATTAAGAGAAACACAATATGAAGATATTCCAAACATCAAATCAACAGAATGAATAACAATCATATAGAAAATGGAATTTTTTTTCAAAAGTAATAATGATTACCTTTATTATTTATTGATCGGTGTTTCATTTAAGTGTAAAACATGATATCCCTAATAAAAAAAAGTTCTATAATTTCTAATCATATTTTATGTATTCATAGAATTTATATAACAGATACATTTTAGTTTCACTAAAAAAATATTAATTACTAAAATTAGGCTTAAAATTGTATAGTTAATTTAGAATTCAATATAATGAGTCATTCATTAACATGACCCACCTAATCCTGTTTAAAAATAATTTCAACAGCTTAACTACAACATTGATGGATAAAACTTTTACAAAATTTGACATTTATGAAAAATAATGATTGAGGAAAACAAATAATATAATGTGTTTATCAATATAATTATGTATGGATAACTAATTTTATATGTGATTAAATATACAATATAGACATAAAAATCATTAAAAAATAATATTTTTTCCTTCCAACACATTCTTTACAATGTGATATATTTAATTGTTACCAAAAGTTTATTTTTTTGTAATTTAATTATTATTTTTTTATACAACTTGACGTTGAAACTAAAATTACCAATCATGTGGCAGAAGAGGGGGTAATTTGGGATTTATGGGTATTATATGAATAGATATAAAGAAATCGAGTTGAAAACAATCTACAATGGTAGGTGATTAAAAAATATTATGTATAAATAAATAACATAAGGTTGAAATAGTAGTAAAGAATTATTTTCGACTAATGATGATCTCAATAATCAATTTTTAGAGTGGAAGATATCACATAGGTTAATGGATTTTAGTGGCATGGTATAGATTTCGAGAGAGAAGGGGACTTAATGGGGTGATACAATTTCTATGGGGTGATTCGGTGGGGGATAATTAGAATGTAGTCTATCAGATTGAAACAAAAATAAATTAATTTTTTTTTAAAAATTGAGTTAAATAAAAAATTATATCTATAATTTTTATTAAAAAAGTGTTAATTTTTTAAAAAATATTATTCAACAAATTAATTTATAAAAAAAAAATTCAATGATATTTACCAATATTATAGATATTTACTACAATTAATTTTTTTCATTAATTTAAAATTAAATTACTACATGCTTATAAAATTTTAAAAATATTATTTAAAAATTTATTGTTCTGTTTTTTATTAAATTTAAATTAAAAATTTACTGTATTTAAATTTATAATTTTTTAATGTTTCATAATTTTAATTGTAATAATTAAATAAATTTATGGAATGATTTTTTTAAAAAATACTTCAAAAATGATAATTTAGACATTTACATTATTCATGGAAATTATATTACAAAGAATTATTTATTATAAATTGGTTCATATCAATATTTTTTTATTTAATAATTTATTAAAAAACTTTTTTTTTGTCAAATGATTTATTAGTAATAAATATTATTAATAATATAATAATGTGTAGGTAAATATGTTTTTAAAGATATAATAAAGAAATATATTTAATTTTTTGTAAATGATTTCTTAGAATTGAATATATAATATTAATGGATGTATCTTTTTTGTAAATAATTGTGGTCCTGTAATATTTATAAAAAAAATATTTGGGGTTATTAACCATTTTGTAACAATATATTATCTATCATCAAATTTATTTGTTTGTAGGTACCATTTATTAGATGTAGTGATGTGATACTTTGTTTTTCCCCAAAATATAACTATTAACATTTCCAAAATTTTCCAGACACTACTCAATGTCATCGATACACTAAGATACATGTAAAACCACATTATAAAGGTGCATCATCTTACATAATCTCAATCCATGAAATAATTATCAAAATTGACCTACTTGGGGAATCAAAATTCAATTTTCTCGCAAAAATAATTACCAATAATGACTTGATCCATACATATATATATATTGGTTTTTGAATATAATCGAATTGATGAAGAACAAAATTATGGGTTATCTCGAAATAGATATTTTATTAATATTATAATTGATAGTTGTTAAATAATGATTAGAAATACAATATTTTGATGATTTAACAGTATTAAATCAATGAAAAAAATAATATAAACTATAAATTTTTTGTATTATCAATTTTTAAATGTATGAATAAAATATAAAATATATTTTATAACAATAATTTATAGAAAAAAACATATTTTATTAGCATCAAACATATATATACCAAAAATATAAAAAAAATTAATAAGGAAATAATATAACAAATTAAAAAAATATATAGATCTAAGAGTTAATTTAGAAAAAATAACTTCATTTTATATAAAAAAAATAAAAAAAAATTATTGTAAAATATAATAATACATTAAAAAATTAAATATTTAAATAATAGAATGATTAAAAATAATAATCAATTTCTGTAAATTTTTTAATTTACAAATATACTATGGGTGTAATTATTTTAACGTTAAGAATTTCGTACAAGAATATATTCATGCATAAACAATTTTAAATCATTTTACATTTATCTAGTGATGCATATAAAACATGTATATTTTAATATTATAAATCATTTAAACTCATGTTAAATATTATATGAAATATGGATATTTCTATAGAATAATGTTATTTTCAAAATTTTACTATCCAATTTTATTATTTCATTAAGATTATTATAATGTAAAGTAAATAGGGTGAATAATCATGATGGTTTCGATTTCATCATATAAGTTGTGAAAAATTTAGAACCTACCTTAATTCTCAATTCATTATTGTCACTTGGTATATTAATCCTAGTCCTATCATTTTAAGTCCAATAAAATTAGAAAATCTTCATATATTTAATATTTTTAGACTTATTTAATAGATATATTTTTAATGATTATAATGTTAATTTTAAAAATTATTTTTTCCATATGTTAAAATGGTACCAATAAATGTTTTGAGGTTCCATATTTGACATTTAAATTTTAAAAAATAAAAAATCACACATTAAATTGTTGAGGCCATACGACATCCCACATCATATAAAGACAATTTAAATGGATGAGATGATGCTATTTTTTTCCTCAGTGATAGTAGTTCCATGTTTTTCACCCAAAAAGATATCATCTTCAATTTCAATGTGTTTAAAGAGTCCCCACCCAATAATTTTTTTATCCAAATCTTATTACAAAACTATCGTGATTAATGTCTTCTTCCCAATGTAGTGTGTGAGTGTATCTCTCTATATAAACATGGTTTCTATTTTTACTGACTCCACTGAGAATATGATAAAGAATAATTTAATAAAAATAAGTATTTCTAAATGTATTTCAACAAATATATAAATGTAATCATGGTTTTTAATATTTTCTAAAATGGGTTCAATGATGAATGTACCATTTTCATGCTTCCTCTATAGTTATGAAAGATGATTGTTGTTTACAATTCCTTCTATGGAGTGCAAGAATTGTTAACCAAGTTCACACTTCATGTGAAATTCATAAACATGAGGTGTCAATGTGGTTTAGGCCCCCTTCATGGAAATTTTTTTAAAACCCCTCCCCCAACAAAATTTTTAAATTCTCCTCATATTTTTTTGTAAAGCTATCTCTGAATAAAAAATATTTTTCATGTATTTATTTCATGTATTTAGGAAGAAAAAATGTAATTTTTGGTTTTTTAATTAGTGAATATATTTTTATCTTCTAATGGTTTAGCATAATTAAAAAAAATTTAGATTATATGATTTTAATAATATATTTTTTGTATTATATAATAGTAATTAAGGGATATATAAATTTAAATATTTTTAAGTTATTTAAATATTTTTGAATCATTTAATAAATTTATATCAAGTTTTATGTGTAAAATAAAAATTTTCAATGAATTAATGAATTATAGATTATAATTTACTAACTAATAATGGAATTGTTTTTCACTATGAATTAGGCCTACCAATGTATATTTTGTTTTTTTATTTACATTTAAAAATTTTCATAATTAGTTTTAATATTATAGTTATTATTTCTATATGAACCCTTTTTCATTTATGTTATAACTATGTATCTAGGATAAATTTAATGTATCATACTCTCTTGAAACCCCTCACATACACTTGAGTTCTATTTTAAAATAAAAAAGGATTCAATTGGGTTATTGGTGTTCACTGATACATTTGTATGTAGTGGTTGAATCGAGATGGCTTGTTGATCAAACCATGAGAATATTACCCTAGGATATGGGTTTTATTTATATTTTAAAAACCCAAACCCACTCCATATACATCATGAATTTGTTATTATTTTTAATTTTAGTTTTTAATTTATTATTAATGATAATTTATATAGAAATATTTTATAATAAATGAAAAAAATAATGAAATCTAAATTTCATTAAAAATATTTAAAGAATTATAAATTAAAATAGTCTTTGAAAACAATTATTAAATATATATTTCTTATAAATAATAGAATGAAAATTTTATATTATTTTAAAAAAAATATGTGAAAATTAATGTATATTGTATATAAATTTATAAATCATATCTTAGAGGAATAGGTGTGGGATTCATCGCTCCTGACTGCTCATGTAGACTTTTTTCCCTAGATCATCTGAGGGGTCTCAACCTCCATTCATTCTCTTCTTCTGACAACATTTCTAGAATGAAATCCCCCTTATCCAGATTCAAGCCACTCGGAGAGGAAGCGTTGAATAGTTTCTCAATGATTTATGGATTTTCAGGAGGTTATTTTTCCTCACTTATGAATCGCCCTACAACGTCAATCGTTAGGAAGGGTTCGACCGCACATATATTAGCCTCTGATGATGCAATTTCAGATCGACTAGGCCTATGTATGTTTTCCTTCATTGCATGAATTTTGCTGATGAAAGGTTCAAAACGCTGGAATGTTTCTAATCTATTCACATGTTTATCATTCATTTGGGGATTTGAGGGTTTCAAATGCATTTCCCTTGGACGCAGTTTTTTCCACATTATTTTTCCATCAGCTGATGATAATGTTCGAGCCTGGAGTTTAGGTTCACTGAACCTTAGGCCTGGTACTAATTAAATCCACTTCAACCAAAAAACGGGCATAATGACCAAAACTAGCCAATTGAGTGGAATTGTCCATCCAAATTGGGATACCAATCACGGATGCAATATCATATAATATATTCACTAATTACCCAAAAGTGAAATGTCATTATGCTCCTGTTTTGAGCAACAACTCTTCTGGTACATCTACTCCTTTGGAATCTATTGACACTAAGGTTCAATCAAAACATGTTCTTAAACATGCATAGTGTAGTAGGCTCACAGCCTGTGCTCTATATTGTAAATAATCTGGAACACCTGCTTCATTTCCTAGAACCTCCATCTCTTGTAATCTTCTATTCTGGATAGTCATAGCAAATATATTTTAGCTAATGAGACTGTGTTTGGGCGGCCACTCACGGGTGGTTCTATTTATAAATGTTTTGGGCCTGGGGATTCAAAATTGGATGGCTCTAGGATGGACATTTCATTAGGTCGTAACGTAGCTCAACATTTGGAGAGTAAATCAACCTCTAAAGTCAATACATATAACCCTTTCGAGATTCTTTCAGGATTCATTGAAATAGACGGACAATAAAATGATCAGGACTCAGATACTGAAGAAGTGATGCATCCAGTTGATGCTAGTTTTCCAAATTACGAAGGAACTTTTGTGCATTCTAACAAACGAAGGAGGGGTCAACATTCGTGTGGTCACGGTAGTAGCGTCACTCACCATAGTATATTGACTCATTCACAGGCTGCAATAATGTATTTTTTGTTTTGAATTCCTGTTCACCACTAAACATTTCATTATATATTAATAAAGGGCCAGTTTGCCTCACCTTTTCAAAAAAAGTATATAAATTTATAAAATAAATGAAAGTTTTATATTATAAAGGTGAAATAAATATAATATTTTAATTTTTATTAGATTAAGTAATGAAACAATTCTTTTGTGATTTTCCATTTACAAAAAAAAATTATTGTCTGCTAACTCATCATTCCTCTATAGTCTCATACTAATCATCAGCAAAACCCACACATCTCATATGTCATCTCCTTATCGACAGTGTTTTAAAAATTTATGATGTACGTTTATTTTGAATGTTTTAAAACAATTTAACATGGATTTTAATAATGAGATATGATGAAACGTTTTTGAAATTAAATAAATAAAATATTTTATTTTTTTATCAATGTGAAAAACACAATATATCCTCCATGACTTCAAAAGTATTTCAAGAATTACAATGGTTTTCTCAACTAATAAAGGCTTACACCACTAACAATTTCTTTATCAACTATCTAATTCTTTAACTTCCAAATTATTTTTTAAAAAACATTGGTTTTCTTGACTGCTAAAGGAATTAACCAATTCCTAAGGATTTTGAGACTGAAAATGCCTTTAATGAATACTAAATTATTTCATTTCTGTGAAATGAATTCATAAATTCCAAATAATTTCTTTAATATCAAAGGTTTGTGTTACTACTGTCACAACATAACCCCATTTGGAACTTATCATTGGTTTGTAGTGATGAAATGAGTGGCTCATGTGGCTATCCAGCAATAATCTCTTAATTGAAAAATAGCACTGAGGGTAAAAGCATGAAAATGGAAAAAAGTAACATTTAATATCCCTTGAACATAACAGGAAATCCTAAAATATAAACTATAATATAATATAAAATATAGTAAAAAATAATTCAAAATGAAATCTATATCATGAAAAATCAATGTCTCGAAATGTAATACCTTATAAAATTCATAAGAAGTTTCTCAAAATCCAACCCCTTGCTCCAAACTATTTTTCCCAACATTTCCACATTAATCATCCATGAAACATGAAAAAGTCTATATATATAATTTAATATAAAAAGAGTACTCTAGCGGTTCATACTCAAGTCCTATTGTAATAGTTTTAGGGAAGAATAATAATTCATTAGTGAAAAAATAAGTAAATAAATAATAAATTTTCAGGAAACCTACCCCCCAGTCTCACAAAGGCTAACTAACCAAATATCATTGTATGGAATAATATAATATTATTAATGGATACATCAAGGGCATATCATGTAACCACTTCCCATATTATTTTATAGTATCACCCCCAATATCAAAACATTTTAATCTTTCAATATATTCTTATGCCATGACATAGGAAAAAATCTATCTTATGACAACTGTGCTATATGCCATAGTTATATCATCCAAATCATCCCATGTCCACTGCAACATATCCATTACAATTTGTTATATTGATCATGAAGGACATTAACATTATATAATCACTTCACCATGGATGACACCTAATATTTAAATCCACTTATCAATACCCCATGGGGTGTACTAATACACTATGTACCTCCACATCCATACCCTAAAAGGCCAGTAATGTGGATTTGATTTTATACATTTTTGACACATCTATATTTGGAGATAATTTTGTTTTTAATTACTCTGTATCATTTTAATGGAAAATTATTGAATATTACATAACTTATGTTTAAATATTATTTCACTGAATACATTTTTGAATTTTTTTTGTGTTTAAATAATAAATGATCATTTTTTTCATTTACATATATTTTATGATCAAGATTTTTTCTCGATTTTAATAACAAATTAATTATTTTATCATTTAGAGGATATTTCTGAAATTATTTTTTTGATTTAATTCTTTTAGTGTTTCAAGTGTAAATTCTTAAGGACATTTATTTCAATTCATTAATTAATTAAATTTTGGATTTTCATTTTTTATTCAATTCTTATAGTTAATTTTTATAATTTTAATTGCTAATTTGTACATATTGTTTGATATTATTTTGAATTGAAGTTTTATATTGGAAATTTTGTTTTGTGAAAACCATCATAAAGGTAATTCTCACTTGATTCAAGGTACCATAAGAATTTTAAAGGATATAAATGTTTAAATTCATGTTTAATAGGGTCTAGGTAAGGGTTCCATTGAAGAATGTTATATCACATAACATTGAATTACACATTCTATAAAGGTACAATTATACAAAGGCTATAGTGTAAAGGTACATTTTCCATTCATGGACTTAGTAAAGGTTAATTTTCACAAAAATTTAGGTAATCTCAAGCATGGTGAAGGTTAAACCCAAATAATGTAAATTTATCACTAATTCTTCAAAATAATACAACATGGAATGTGATTTTATGTGTATGGGTACATCTAGATTTTCTATGTTACTTGAATGTTATTTGAAGGAATTAAAATACATATAGAGACTTAACTTAATTTTATCACACAGGTGTTGAAATAAACAAATTTTAGAAAGAACATAAATAATCTAAGATAAGTTTAATGGAATATTTTGGATAGCATGGTTCGTGATGAATATTTAGGGAATCTTCTATACAAAATATTAGGTCAATTTTCCCTTTGTAAGACCATGATTAGTGACAAATACCTCTTGGGTACTATATATTTGACTTGGGATACATACCAATATCTATAATAAATCAGTTTGTATGTGAAATAACATTTAAAATACAAGAACCATTGTACGATATGGGTATTCATGAATTCATCTAAGTACATGAATAAATAGAAGGGCCAATGGTTTGGAATTGAATTAGAGAAAGTGGTTTTGAATATGGGAACTGTGGGGTGGGGTTGAACACCAAATTGAAGACACGTCTTCCTTTTACCTTTTCATATAGTTATATCTATTTTGATATAAATATTGAATATTTTTTATTCTATTTCGAACATGTATGTATAAATTTTTTAAGGGTGTCGTTGTATTGTGTTGAAATTTATCTTCATATTCTTTTATAATAATTTAATGTTGGTTTTATATTCATCCTATGTTATTTTATCTACATTATATTCTTACTCAACTGATATGGAATTGAAAATTAATATTAATTTTAGAAAATTTCTTCGATGAAAAAAGATATTTAATATACCAAAAATTGAGAAATTTAAGTGTCTTTATTATGATTTTTATAGGGTTATCCTTTAAGCAGTGTTCAGAATTTTTATTCAAATTTACAATTAATTTATTCAAATATCATGAAATTATTAGTGAGAAGTAGTTATCATTAATATCTCGGAGACCCAATCAAATTAAAGCAATTATAAAATGATGATGACATAATATCTCAATGAAGAATAATCATTGTCTTCATTTTTTGAATGATAATTCAACCTTATGAGAGTTAGTTAAAAAAATCCATCATGAGTTAAAATTTTAAACATACTTATTTCACAAACTTTTAGGAA
The DNA here is from genome assembly GCA_963277665.1 of Viscum album. Lineage (NCBI taxonomy): Eukaryota > Viridiplantae > Streptophyta > Magnoliopsida > Santalales > Viscaceae > Viscum > Viscum album. The sequence goes on from OY728128.1 coordinate 1,306,577,423, forward strand.
CTACGATTTATTTAATGTTATTAGAGGAATGCATTTTATCATTTCAATTCCACTCATTTCCCCTTATATCCATTCATTTTTCACCTTTGTTGTAATTACTCCCATTTTCATTGTTTCTACCACTCTTACAATATTTTATCATTATTTTATACTTTTTCATCATTATTCTCCTCCATTTACTTTCTTTATTCTATTTTGTTTCATTATTGTTTTATCAATATGTAATTTTCTATATCATTTATTCGACCCTATTCACCATTGTCTAAGTATTAATAAGATTTTTTCCATTTTATTTATTATATAATTCAACGATGATATCATAAAAATATAATATCATTTTTAGATATTTAATTTGTGTCCTCCTAAAATGAAAAAAATAAATAAATGTAAAAGCCTTCATTCTTTTCCCAATGATGTGCTAGTTTATCATTTTCATTCAACTATGTTTTATTTCACACAAGGGAATTACATAAAAATGATCTTGATGAATAAAATAAAATCAAATTAAATTTGTATTCCCTATAAATTAATATAAATACATAATGATGATTCTTGAAATACAACAACTATAGAACTTAAAGGAACATAATTTTTTTACTACCCGTCAATCTAAAAACAAAAAAACTAATAAAAATAGACAAATGGATTTTTAACATCCATCAATTTCACGTAACCCGTATTATATATATATTTTAATTAGTCTATGATTTATGAAATTAAATAATCATACCTCTCCAAGATATCATCCTTTAATTCTAAATACCAAAAATTATTAACTATAGTTCATTAGACAGTTTTAATGTATAGTTTAATATGTACCATTGCATCGGTTTAGAGAAGGGGATCTAAGGTTTATAATTTTCCCCTTTCTCATAAAAATTAATGATATAAGCTTGTTCCAAAATTTTCATGAATAATATTTTGAAACATTGGACCAAATCATAAAATAGTTTTTCAAAATATTTATTTTAAAAATATATATTCTCATTTGAGGTAAAAAATTACGATATCATTTAATGAAAAGGGAGAAACATTCAATAAAACGTGGGATAGATTTATAGTGGTAATTAGGTATTATCCCAATAATTATTTTTCTCAACACCTCTTAATGGAGATATTTTATTATGGTTTCAACAATTATATTCAAAATATTATAGAATATACATTTGGTGATGATTTATCTTATTTGATAGTTTTTCAGATTAAAAAATATATATTAAAATTATTCTAAATTATAAACCAAAATTTAAACGAATAGAACTATATATAAGAGTAAGACCAACCCTAAAGATTCTAATTTTTATCATAATTGTAAGGAAAATTCACTTATATTGTATTTCAACCATTTATAAATGTCCATGAATACTAAGAACTATTTTCCAAAATGTGAAATACATATTCATGAGGATTAATATGACAACCCTTCACATTATAACCCAATAATTCACGATTTATTACATAATATTACACACAATGAAACTTGGAATATTAATAAGTATAGTGTTTTTGGGAATTAAGTACATTACATTATATCTTAATACATGGAATACATCATCGTTATAGAAAATTTTCATTTGTGATTAAATTAATACATCATACTTAAAAAAGATTGGGATAACTTGGGGACATACATAATAAAGTGGTGAGATATAAATTCTCCTAAGGGAATTAACATGGAACAACATGAAAAACTAATAAATTTTACAAAATAGGTGTATCAATTAGAGATAAAAGGGGTGATACTGATAATCATGAATATTGAGGCATGGTATTGCATGATAACATAATAGAATCATAGAAAATCTGGCACAAACTTAAAACACTACATCATAAACATAGGTCAATGATAGATTCGAATACATGATGATTGAAAAAGTCTGATGATATATTAGGTTCAATCAATTAAATTTTCATGATTTCTCATGTGACTAAAACATTACCCAATGCATTAGAGCGCTATTTTATTCTATGATAACCTATCACTTTCATTTTATTCACTTCCTTATGTGTGTGTCATAGATCATACAATATGGAATCATCTATCATCACATTTTATTCCATTATAAAGGTGTATTTAATAAGTACATGTCATTCCCCAATCAAAGATGTATAATTTCATATAGTTGAACACCCGTGATAGGAATTTGGAACACATTACACAATTTTCTGGTAGGGAAAATCATAGTGAAATTTTGATTGTATGATGGAGTCGTATGATTGTTCATGGTAGGATTGATGTGTCTAATATGGGTATATAATCGTTTAGAAAAAAATGGAAAGTAATAGGGATCAGTATGTGAATATACCAACCATATGAAATGATGATAAAAGACATAAGATAAAGAAGTTACCTAAAAATAGAGGAGGAGTGGATCCCCTTATAAAGTTTGGCATGGTAATAGGTGCACATAATGGATAATTGGATGGAATAATGATAGTTAAATGGTTATCTAATAATTTATCAATCACTTTGTAATTATTTATTATAAGGTGTAAAATATCCTAAAATTAACGCATGTAAATTTAGAGACAAACTCAAAATAGGTGCTTCATAAAAAGAGATGACTTGGATACCCCTTACTAACGATCGGTGTGGTAATGGGTGTACATAATGATTCATGGGAGAGATTAATGAGATTTAAATGGGTATCTAATAATTTATAAATAGCATGGGAATTTATTTTTATATGTAATAACATATACGAACAATAGGAAATGGAAATAAACAGTATAAAATGGAAAAGATTCTTGAATTGAAAAGAGGGGAGAAAGGTCCCTTACCTTTAGATGGTGATTCCAAATGCTTAGGAAGAGTTTCCTAAGAGATTGGTGGGATGTTGGGAAGTCTATAGAGAGATTATAAAAGATTTAGGATGCTCTCCATGGATTCTGGGTGAATATAAATAGAATCTGGTGTGAGATTATATGGGAATTCAGTGGGGAAATCTGTATTATTGTTGAAACTTTGGTTTTGGAATCAATATAACAATGTAATAAAAAACAAAAACCTTTCCTTGGTTTTTCCCACGGTTTCATCAAAAGATTTGTATTTTTAATTATTCTATTATTACATGGGTTGAATTTAATGAAATAATTCCCTTTCATATGTGTATGATAGTTAATCAAATGATTTTAAATCCATAAAAAATATTATTGCTTTTTGGGGATTCATAACAGATTTATAAAACTGATAAAATAAACCTTAATAAAATATTATGTTTTGAAATATATTTTGTGTGTAAACCCATTATATAATTAATTACATCAATTTTGGATCAATATGATGTCACAATAGAAACTGTATATTTATACCATATTTTATTTTTACCTGAAATGTCGATTGTTGTAGAAAATTATCAAAATATCACTTTTTGATAATTTGAATGTTATGATTCAAAAACTAATATTTATATTATTATAATAATTTTATAAATATGGGAATTTTTAATACCAAAATAATAATTGGAATTTAATGAGAAATGATTGGTTTTTTTTTGATAATAACAGTTATCAAACCCTTATAAAAATTATATTTAACATCATAAAATTATATGATCAATTATAATTAACAAACAATATTAAATATAAATATTTTATTAAAATATTATTTACATAAAAAATCTATAAATTCATGAAAATATATTCCTCAATTAAAATTGTATGGCACCTAAACATTCAAATTTTGCATTATCATATCAAAATATAATTATTGCTGAACTATTAACTTAATAATTTATAATGTAAAAAAAGATTAAATATAATCATTATTTCAATGAAAATGAAATATAAATATTCATAACTATTGGGTTACTTTATTTCTAGTCTTTTTTAGATTATGTTTTCCATTAATTAACATATTTTCTTTTTACTATGGAAATATGTATTAACTAATGTTTCTATTCATATTTTTCGTAAAACGAATATGAGATTATTACATAATATTAATTATGATGCTTAAAATTATTAAATCCATTTGATCAAAATAAATTCATTGATTTAGAATAATATAATATAATATAACCCCCACATTTATAATGGAATGCATTTTTCAGAAAGATACGTTTTTTAGGAAATTATAATGTCACATTAAATATATAACTAGTAATCCTCAATGCAAAAATTTCAATACATAATGATAAATATAAAATTTATAAAATTTATTTTATTTAATTTCTCAATTGGGGGTATTTTAAATAATTATAATAGATCATAATTATTCATTTTAAAACAGATTTTAGACAAATGTGTTTTTAATCCTAAAAATAAACATATACTAAAATCAGGTATAAAGTTGATTAAAATGTAATTATTTTAAATAAATATGAATATAAATGACTACATACCATGAAATAAAAATAAAATAATAAATTTAAATTTTATAAAATGAAATAATTATTTTTCCATAAAAATGATATTTTTCACTATTCATTGAAAAATTATATTTTTCAAAAAAATCCCAAATTATCACTCTATATTATTTTTGATATGATGATATCAGAAATCACTATTTTCCAAATTTTCACTCTATTGTTTTTTCAATCTAACATATTTTTAAAAAATTTATATTTTTCAAATTTTCACTCTAAGAAATTCTATATAAAAATAAATAAATAATCATATTAGAAGAAAAAAAATTGTTGAAGAAAAACACATTACACAAAATTGAGTTATTATTTACTAATAAATTTTCATTATAATTGGTACATATATATATTTCATAATGTAGTTATATATAATTATATAAGTTAATTTAATGGACATATTAAGATGGTCATATTAAAATTATAATTTTATTGGGTTCGGTATTTCATATCAGACAAGCTATCAAACATATTTTTCTATTTAAAAATCCTTGGGAACTATATTCTGCCCCTATAAAAAATTAAATCCTCATTATTCAATGTTGATCTTGTTAAGATATGTTTTGACACTTGAAAAAATCTCTATTAAAAACACACATCATTAAAATAATTCATAAAACAACCTCTCAAAAGTGGAGAAATTGAATTTTTATGTTCGTCACAAAACTAGGTTTCTTATGTACAAGAACATTATTGGGATGTTAAAAAATAGATCATGAAGAGAAAACTAACACACAAAAACTAATAGAGTTTGATATATAACATGGGTAGATGAAATTGAGGGACCAAAATACCATACATCATTGATGTGTAAAATGACCATCAATTTATTGATGATTGTCATAATATGAAAAAATTACTTATTAATGATTATTTTCTTAGATTAAAAAATTCCTCTAACATACATACTAAAAACATGAGGAAATATAGAATCATGAAAATTATAATTTCATTATTTATTAATTTCCACCCAAATCAATGATTTTATCTAAACGATTATTACTTTTAGACTATTAAACACCTAAATGGGAAGACAATTATCATTAAAGGGATAACATATAAAAGATCGGAATTTCCATAACATATGAATTTATGGTGTTATATATATGTTATTAGCTATCTATTTCCTAACATAGACTCCCATTGGAATTTTTTCCCCAATCATTGGGTCGTCATGAGATTGTGAATTTACCAATGAATATCACATTAGAGTGTCAATCAAGGACTGTAGGAAGTAATTTTTCATGCACTAGTTCCTGATCATGTCTAGCTAAATGTAGTGTTTTCTTGTTTTACCTCTATGTACATATATTCCATATTCACATCCATTTGTAGTATGGAGAATGGGATTTATTTTATTTATAAACATCTTACAAGATATATAAAAAAATTTAGTGGTGTTTTATTACCATTAGTCTTATCCCTAAGGCTTTCTCTAGACTTTTCTATTCTCAGTCTAGAAAATAACTAAACATTTCCTTTAATACAAACTAAGACACAACTTCTATTTTTTACACATTAATTCATCATTTACTACATAAGAGAAAAAATTATAAAACTCATAATATTGGTAGTTATATTGTATTTGGGAAATATATATATTACATAATAAAATAAAATAGGAAATAAATCAACTTTATTGAAATTTTATTTTACATGATTACATTATTCATTTGTACTTAAAACTACAGGGGATAACCTGGGGACGTACATAATAATGGGGTGAGATAAAAAGAACATTAAGGGAATAGATATGGAAAAAAATAAAGAAAGTGATAAATGTCAGATAATAGTTATATCAATGAGACATAAAATGGTTGAGAATCATAAAAATGAAGAATGGAGAATGATATAGCATGATAACATAAATGAAAAAATAGGAAATGGGTAAATAACATAAAACACTGAATTATAAACATATTTTATGTGAAGAAACTAATATATCATGATCCAAAATGTCTCATGATTTATTAGATTCATCCCATAATCCTTTTCATGAAATCTCATGAGACTAAAAAATTACTTAACGTGTTGGAGTACTATATTTTTCTAGACTCACCTAGTACATTCATTTTATTCTCATGTTTTTGTGTTCACACATAGATCATACAAAATGTAATCATTTATCATCACATCTTACTCCAAAATCATTGAGTGTGGAATACATATACGTATGTTCCGAATAATATAGATATAACTGCATAAATTTTAACACCCTTGATCAAAATTTGGAATGGGAATTCACTACAAAATTATTCATCATGGAAAATTGTTGGGACATTTTATCAGGTAAAGGGGGGATATTAATATTCATAGGAGCTACTGATGAATGATAAAATGGAATCTCATCATTTATTCATAAATGTTTTAGTAATATTTATATTTAATAACATATACCAACATTATATAATGAATATAATAGACATAAGATAAAGAATATTCTTGAGTAATGAGGGGAATGAAATGATCCCTTATTAAATTGTGACATGGAAATATGTGTACATAAAGGTTCATGGGAGGGATTAATGGGATTGAATGGGGTATATAATCATATATAAATCATGTGGAAATTAATATGGATATGGAAGAACATATACCAATATGAACACATTTAAATTAAGAGACATTACAAAAAATAGGTGTGTGATAAAAAGAGGGGAGTGGGATATCCCTTACTAACTTTCAGTATAGTAATAGGTGTATATAAAGGATAATGGTATGCAATAATGGGATTTAAATGTTTACCTCATCATTTATAAATTACATGTTCAAAAATGGGTATATGGATAAATATATCCCAATATTAGGAATTGGAAATCAAAGGAATAAAATGAAGATGATTCTTGAATTGAATAGGTGATATGGATCCCTTACCTGGAGATTGTGATTCTAAATAAATGGGAGGAGAATATTGAGGGATTGGAGAACCTTGGGAGGACCACAGAGATGGTATTGAATAGTAAGGACGTGAACCAATGTTTTTAAATAGGATAGAAGGGATCATTTGTGGGATTATTTAAGAAATGAGTGGGGTATTCTTTATTATTTCTCAAATATAGATTTTTTACATTACATATTAAAGAAATCTAATCCAAAAACTGTACAATGGTATTTTAATATAGTGTCTTAATAATTATGTATTTTTTATTATTTTATTTTCCAAATGGATGAAATTATGATAATAATACCCTTACTAATGTGGAAGTGAGTCATGTCCTTAAAAAATATTTTAATGTTAATAAAATATTATAGGATTCAGAGGATTCATATATGATTTATAAAATTACTATATTGAAAAGAAATTCACACTATTTTAAAGGGTAAACATATATTTGTCCATTTATATTCATTATACAATTCGTTACATCACTTTTGGGTCATTATGATGTCATAATTCACATTGTATATTTACACCATGTTTAATTTCCACTTGAAAATTTAACTATCTTAGAAAATCATGATAAAATAAGCATTGGATAATGTCGACATTATGATTCCAAAATTAATATTTATTTTATAAAAATATTTTTCAAATATTTTTTTTTAATATTAAAATAATAATTACTATTTATTAAGAGATGTTGGATTTTTGGACAAAAACATTTTCTGAACTCCTATAAAAATTACAGTTGACTACATAAATATTATATAATAATTTATATTTAATAAACATTATGTAATAATAAATTTTTTTGAAAACATTATTTGTTTCAAAAATCCATAAATTCATAAAAATAAATTCCTAAATTGAAATTATATATTACTTAACAATAGAAGTTGTGATTTATTAAATCGAAATAAAATTGATTTCAAACTGATTATTTAATAATTTCTAAATTAAGAACACTGAGGAATAAATATATTCTATATTTTAATGATGATAAAATATTAATATTCATACCTTTTGGGTAACTCTATTTCTAGTCCTTTTCAAATTATGTTTAACATTAATTTACCTATTTTCCTTTTACAAGGTAATAAATATTTACTAACATCACTATTCATATTCTTCAAAAAACTAATTTCACATTATTAACTAATGATAATTTCGATGATTCCAACTATGGAATCTATTTTATCAAAATCACTTAATATATTTGGAAGAATTTAATTTAATATACAACCAACAAGCGTAATGGAATGTTGTTTTCCAAAAATATACATTTTTAAGGGAAATATTATTATACCTTAATTATATATCTAGTAATCTTAATTACATGAATTTAAATAAAAAAAATATTTATAATCTTCAATTTTTTCATTTAGTTCATTTATCATTATGTTTTATTTTAATTAATTAAAATGAAAAACATTACGCATTTTGAAACAGTTTTTAGAAAAATGTGTTTTCAATCTTATAAATTAACTTATTCAAAAAAATATTATATAGTTGATTTAAATTTAATTAATTTAAATAAATATAACTATATAATACCTATTTTACCATAAAATCAAAATTAAATAATAATTATAATTTTTATACAAGAAATTGACAATTTTAGAATAAAAATGTAATTTTTTCAGTATTCACTGAAAAATAAATGTTTTTAGAAAAAATCACAACTTCTAACTCTATATTAATTTTGATATTTGGAAATAAGAAATTTAATTTTTTTATAATATAAATTTTAATAATTTTTTATAAAATAAAAATAATAATTTTTTCTTAAAAAATAATCTTTTCTATGGAAAATAGATTTTGAAGAACAAAAATTCATTATAAAAATTGATTTATTATTTAAAAATAATTTATCAATATAATTAGTACATATATATCTTTCATATTTTAGTTATTACAAATTATATTCTCAAATTTGTTGAAAATTTTAAAATGGACATTTTTAAATAATCCTTGATTTTTGGGGTTCGGTGTTGTATATCATATATGTAATCGAACATAGTTCACTCTTTAAAAAAACTCAATTCATTATAGAAAAATTTCCCATTATTTTATTTTATTTATAGATGATAAGGTACCAATGATACAATCTCAAAAAACTATAATCAATACTATAGTAATCCCACTAACCTTTCATGTAAGGATCAAGGAATTCTTAGATCTTTGGTTTCCCTTTCATTCTAACCAATGTGAAAAACTAATTTTAAAATTACATATGGTGTAGAGTAATATAATTATTTATTGGATTTAAAGGTATTAATTGGGCTAAATTGTTTCCTTAAAAAATATCATTGAATCTATAACAAAGAGTTAGTAATTTTCTATTTTTCAGAGACATCACTTCTTGGGTAAAGGGAAGGATACCAAGAATTGCATAATTAAATACTAGTTAATTGTTAGTTTTTTTAAGAACAATATCTTATTTTATAACATAATATCATTTTGAGTACAAACTATGTAATATACATTATATGTATAAGGTGATTAGGAAAAAAAATCTTAACATAGTTAATTATGTAATGTTGGGTAGCATTGTCAATATTGATATAAAAAATGATTCATAAATTGTGTGACATAATGAAAAAAATAAAATGAATTTTTAATTAATCACAGATGGGAAAATGAACCGACATGTTTGAACACACTATGTCACTCTCATTCTCATTCCCCATTGATCTAATACAATGAATGATGAACATGGTTATTTAAAATTTCATGAGACGTTTGATCATTAAAATTTATCATATCCCTTATTAAATATTTTAATAAAAACGCTTCATATAAAAATTTATCAAAATATTTCTCGACAAAAATAGAAACATGGAAGAAATAACCACCATTAGTTTAATTATGAAAAAAAATCCACAAAAATATGTTACTGACTAAATTAAATGACCTTAAAATGTTTTTATATTATAAATAATAGGATAAAGTTGGGTGTATAATTTTTTATGTGACCTAGGATATAATTTTAACCAGATTATTTTATCATTATTTCAATAATTGATTCTTCGGGAGTTGATGTTAACTTATATTTTACTATATTTGGCTAATAGGTCCATTACTCAACCCATTTGATTAGTGGATGACCTATTAGTCAATGTATGGAATCTTATAGTTCCAAATTATTTCTTATATCTCAATGTGGAGTGTGAAAAAAAATATCTAATCATTTTGGAAAATCCATTATTTAATATAGAAGGTGTTTATATTGATTCCTGTAAGTAGAAAGTTGTTTTTAATATTGGTGATGACCAATAAAAATTTAATGTTTTTTGGATTCCATAGTATATGTAATATATAAGTTGAAAATTTTTACAAAATAGGATTGTAGCACTAAGATAATGAAGTACATACATTAAATGATTAAATTATTAATTTTGGAGTTAGTAAATAAACATTTAATGGTAATATTTTTTGAAATTGGATCCACTTAGGAACTTAAAAAATAAGGGACATTTGATAATATAATTGTTGAGATATCAATAAAGATAATGAAGTGGTTCATCGTAAAAATTTATAATTTTTTTGATTTATTATCAGACATTATATCCTTAATACCAACCAATCTTTATGGAGAAAACCTTTCCATGAAAGAAATATGGATATATATTTACATACTATTCATCTCGGGTTTGATGAGCCTATTTATGAGAGTTTATCATATTACATTGTGTCAACAAATGTCTTAAAATTATAAAATTATCTTTTCATGTACTTAACTTCAATTACATATCTATTTTCATATAAAAATATCACATGCTATGATATAATATGTGTATCATAATATCCGACATCTCTTTAATAATTTATCATCATTTTAGTCTAGTAAAGGCTTTGAAAAATATATTTAATGTATATAATTTTTTTTCATTTTAATTATTTTCATTATTTTATATGTTTAATTGAATTTTCCGGTATACTAGATACATTAGTTAACTTCACCTTGTGTTATTGTTTGGTTTCCTCAACTTTGAGTGATATATTTGAGAATATTTTGTGACATATAATAGAATTTTTTCTATCCTATCATCTTCCTTATTATGTGTTTGTTGTGATTTTTTTGGGAAATGAAATAGGTCGTTATAGTAGAGTTCTTCACTATCATTTGGGAAATTCATAAAATATTTGTTCTACTATGGGGGGCTGAAAAGTACTTGTTAAATCCTCTTAATTAATTCATATACAAGAGTTAAAGTTCACATAATGAGAAAATACCCCCTTATGGTTATTGTGATATGATTTTGGAGAAAATCCCTAGAAAAAGACTATAAACAAAGAACAACATGGAAAGAACCCCATGGATTTTCAAAATGTTCCATTTAGTTTTCATTTTAAATACATTTCATCACTAAGTTCATGTTGATCCCATTATTTAAAAAAATCATTATACACTCTCTTACCAATAAATAGGAACATATTTTTGATTGATAACTATGTTTCATAATATTTAATTTTGTAGTATTACAGGACACTCAATAAAAAGATTATATAGAGCAAAAAATTTCATAAAGTAGAGTTATTATTTAGTTGAGCATTGAGAAGTAGAACCAATTATCAAGGGAGAACCCTTGTTAATTTTTTTCGTGACATTTTTTTTGAAAATTATTGTTGCATTATACCTTCGGTATTTCTATAATATAATACCTATGTGAAATAAATGTTCAGACTATAATTAACTATGGATGGAAGGGTGTTTTTTTCATCTAAGATGAATATAGTAGTAAATAATTTTTTAAATGAATGGGGTTTTATAGAGACATTAATATGTAATTACTACATTATTTTTAATAAGAATTGAAATCTTGACTAGAAAAATAATAATCTCTCATGATAAAATGTTTTAACATGTCAATTTGTGGATCTATGTTATGAATAATTGAAATAAATCTATAATGAAAAGTTTTTAGTATTTTTAAAAATGTTTGGTTTCATTTTGAAGTTTGTTTTAAGCATGTTATTTTTAGAAATATTGTTACTCTAAACCATTAAATTTAATTAATAAACTATAAATATTTTTAACCAAACTATTTTTAATTCGCCCCACTTTATTGATCAATATTGGAAATAATGTGTAGTTTTATGTTTGGGGGAGGGATATTAATTTGATTTAAACTATATTTCTTGGACTTAATATCTTATCCCCTTTAACATTTTCTAAAATTGACGTGTTTTTATACATAAATTTTATATTTCGGTGCATGATAATTTTTCCTGCATTTGTTGAATATTTTTCCCCATAGAGTGATTAATCATTTTATTTCTAAAATGTATTCAATCAAGTAACATAATTTACATTTCTCTATTAAAAAAATATATTTTTTCATATTTTTTAAGTCAAAATACAAATAATAGTTTATTTGTATCATTTTTATAAAATTTAAACATATTACATATTTATTTAAATATATCTTTAACTAAACACCTAATTCAAGTATAACTTCTTTTTAATTAATATAGAATTATTAGAGGAGTTAATTTTGTTTCCTTTTAATTATTTACCTCACACATCCACTAGGTGTGTCTAATTATTTTTTTTCTAATTATGTGAGTTTGGTCATAATAGTAAAGAAGAGAAAATTAAAGAAACATTTAAATATATAGTATTTTTTAAAATGTTTTAAATATTTTCATTTTCAATAATTTTTTAAAATATAGAATCCATCTATTGGACAAGAATTCTATTTTTCAGAAGAGTAATCATACATTCTTATATGAGAGAGTCCATGGGTGTGAACATTGTTTCGAAATCATCACTTTTATAAGAATTGAAAAAATTTATTCCTTAAGATTTTTTGATTTCTAGTAATTCTAAATAAGGTATTACGTGAGGACCAAAAATGAATTATGTGTTTTGGAATATTATTTGGTTTTTATTTCATACATGGTTTCCACATCGATTTTTAGAGATGTTGTTTTAATGCTGAATTTTTATTTTAATGGGAAATAATTGAATATTGTCTTATTTGAGTGGTAATAGTAATTAATTGAATATTGTAATTAAAATCGGTGTTTTGTGTTTTATATATTAATTCATATTTGTTTTCATATTTCATATATTTTAACATCTAATATTTTCAGTATTTTAATATGAAATTCATTTTACAATTAATCTTAATAATTTTATTTACAGAGGTTTTTTATTTAATTCTTCCATTTATAAGTCTGTATATTTTTAATTAAATATTTTATAACACGTTTAGAATTCTTAATATAAAATTTCATGATTTTTTGAGTGGATTTAAATAAATTATTGAATTCTAATAATTTATTTTCAAATATAATTTGACAGTATTTGTAATCTTGAATCTATATAAAGGTAATTCTATAATGATTGAACTGGTTTAAAGATTATTTTTCACATGCATCAAGGTACCTCCATGATTTTTAAGGAGCAGAAAGGGTAAATAATTATTTTGTTGTGAATATATAAGCATACCAACAAATCTATTTAGGTTATGTAAAGGTAATGTACACACTAAAAAAATGTACTATCACTACTGAAGTCACTACATAAAGGCACCTCTTCTCTTCATATAACAGTTTCAAGTTTATTTAAAACTTGATTCAAGGTAATATATTAAATTATAAAGGTAAAACTCACTCACATAAAGGTATTAATATGGATTTAATTTCTCTTATAAGGGTCATCATCTACTCATGTTTGGTTACATCCCACATTCCAGTACAATGTGAAGGTGTTGTGTAGGAATTAAAACACCTGGAGAGACCCAAATTCTCAAGAAGACATGGGTGATAAAAAATATTTATTCAAGAACAAATCAAGGTTTACCTAATAATATTGAATGAAATATCAATATCACATTGTTTTCATACACAAGATTAGATCATTTTTTTATAGGGGTTATCTTGAGTCACTTTGAGGAAGATACAGAATAGTTATGACCACCATGTAGAGATTTTCTGTCCAACCTAGTGTGCTAGCCCAGAAAAATGGAAAATGAGTTGGTTCATCACATATTTTTTAAAATCCTAAAAACTACGTAAAAATTTGCGACTTATCAATTCAGCTATTCAAATGAAGGAATATTTAGACCTAATGTGAGGATAAGCCTTTATAGTTGTCATTCAAAAGATTAAATCTCAGTAGAGGGGATCGTAGATGATAGGAAATACCCTTTCTTATTTTTTCTTATTCATATATCAATTTTAATATAGTTTTTGGATTTTTTACATTTCTATTGTAAATAGGCGTAGTCACGTTTTGTAATACAGCTAGATGAATTGAATAAAAATTTATTTAATTTTATTTTTTTTTTCTATTTCTTTGTGGTCTTTTTCTTCGTACATACATTTATCTACCATATTTTATATTTTATATAATTAATAATTTAATAATGAAATTACAATTTGAGAAATTATTTAATGTAGAAAATAAATATAATCTTCCACGAAAATTGATAAATTTAGGTGGTTTTATTATGAGTTCATAAGTTCCTTATTTTCACTATTGTTTAAAATATCCATTCTTCATGAGCATCTATTTTTTGCTGATATTGAACTAATGAGTGTTTTTCAGTAAACCATAATCCCTAGGAGATTCGAATTATGTATTGAAATTAGAAAAGGTTGAGTATAGACATTCTCTAGGAAGAATCATCATTTTCGTATGTTTTTTATAGACAGGTCAACCTTAAGGGAGGTCACTATTGGAGTTAGTCACCAATGGTATTATAGTGTTTCAAGATACTTATCACATTCCATTTTGAAACCACTATTTAAAACATGAGGAAATATAAGATTCCTTTATTAATTCAATTCAACCTTGTTTCCCTTAAATTCATCAGTTATTCACATTGTTTTCTCTTTACATCTATTTACATTGTTTTTATAACTACAAATCTATTTTTTCATAACCTTCCAATTTATCAACATTTTTCACATCATTTCTTCTGTTCTTGATTATTTTGTTACTATTTTTTCATTTTTCAATATGAAAAAGTTTTCCCCTCTTAATTTCTTGATCGTTCACACCATAATATACATATTAAATATGGTTTATAAATTGTATTTTTTTAGACAATTCAATGAAATAATCATAAGATTCCCAACCCAACATCTTCTTATTGCCACACCTCTATCCCAAATGGTCTTCCAGATAACCACATATAATGTTAATATGATAACACTAACCTAGATCTATCACAGTCCACTATACACATCGAATGAAATGTAGAGAAGAGATAATAGTCATCCATTCATTCCATCATCATCTTAGATGTTAGAGGAAGTCACCCAGAACCCAAATCATTTTGGGTATCAATGATGGTATCCGACATTAGTAGGGTTTGTATTGAAATCATAAGAAAATAAAAAAATATATGATCACACATAATCCCAACCAATCTGGATCACCCAAACTATACCACAACATCCCACAAGAGTAACAATGATACCATCAATACATATCACCATTAATGCCAATAATGGAACCAAAAATACCCTAATTGGCCACAAAAGTCCCCAACAAGAATTCATAATATCCAGTTTTTCCCGATATTTTTCATATATCTAGACATCCAATTTTAGCTACCAAATATAATTCATTAATATATATATATTCAATTATATATTTAATAATAACACATTTTTTCCATAAGCCATGTTAATTCTAGGAAATTTCCATTCAATTCAATAATTTAAACATCATTAATAGTGATTTACAGATTTCATTATATCCTAAATTCCATTACCATACTCACTATCATAGAAAATATATTCCACCCTAGAGGGTCACAAGTACACAATCCCAAAACACTAACCTAGACAAAAACTACATCACCCATCACTATTCCATATACTTCCCCAGAAAAAAATATCTATACCATTTCCACATCAAAAACAAAATCATAATTCCATACCAACCACCAACACTTCTATAAAAAATCATTAAAAAGAACACACAATATTTCTTCACAATCAATACCCTCAACGACATCACACTGTGATTCCCATGAATTCTAATACTACACCTAACTCCCCAAAAAACAGTAACTAATAAAGGAATAATTCCACAAAAAACTCTAAATCAAAATCACATAATCAAGATATCATAAAAACCATACAAAATCTAATTTTAGTTATAATTAGTACCAAACTATTTTCATTGTAAACAAAATCATCTCATTATAATATTCCAAAAAATAGGTTATATTTACATATTTATGTGATTAAGATTTTATAAATGCTTATTACAACAGAAAAACATGGAATCAACATATCATTATATGAAATAAATATATATAATTATAAATTTTATGGAATAAGATTCAAATACATGATTAATAAATTGTAAAAAAACACACGTGGTGCACCCCATTCCCATTTGCTTCATTGAGCCCATATCAATATATCTTTCTGAAAAAAAATCATCCAAACCTAAAAATTACAAGCATGATAATTTTAAATTATACAAAATGTTAATGATATTTTATGTATCATCTTCTACTACTAGAGCCTCACAACCCACTATGTAACCGGGAGATATTTTGTAAAGACCAAAATTGCTCAATGAAAAATTAATAAACCAAACCCATAGAAATTAAACATAAAACAAATTATTGAAAAAGTCCTTTGGACTGAACCTAAACCACAACATATAAATGTAAAGGGAATAATGATAAGAAACCAATAAATTTAGGGAATAAACTCATATGTTATTTCTAAAAAATCTCGTGCATTTTTAGATCAATGCCAATCAACAAGGGACAAAATGTATCCCAAAACCATACATGATTTTAGACATTGGTTGATGTAATAAGATATATATTAGGGGAAATTGGTGGGACATCTATACTTATACTAAGGGTATAAAATATAATTCCCTAAAAAAATTATATACGAAACAACACAATATTTAGGAAAAACATAAAATGATGGTACAACTCAGTAGTCCACACCATAATAGACTCGACCATGATTTCATAAAAAATCAACGAACTTATCGACCCAAGATCTAATAAAATTGGGGGGGGGAAGAATAAGGATCACAACCACACCTTGGAACAAAACTATTGATCCCAGCTATGGAGAAATGAACACGCCATAATTAATATACTCCCAAATCGACAAAAACACAAAATTTGGTTGTTCTATAATCCACATTACAACGATGAGAACCATATTGTAGTCCTCAAACATCCCATTTTTCCTAATTATATTTGGAAAAATAATATGATGCATGAAAAACAGTATGCTAAAAAACCAATTTTTGAAATATCAACTACTTCTCTGAGTCACAAAACAGATTTCATCAACATTAACACAGTGCATGTGACCCCTAAAATAGTAGAGGTGCCAAAAATAAATTCATTGGATCAAATAATTCAACCATCCACACCATGTCATTTCCAATAATTATACCAATATTCTCTGATGTATCACATGCCTCTATAGTATAGAAAAAATTCCCAACAATAATTTCACATTAAACACAATCTTTCCTCTACAAAAATCCTCTTAGAACCTCAAACAACTTAAATTAAAACAATAATACGAAGGGATAGTCTAAAATATTAAATTATAAAACTCTAAAAATATAGTCATACTCAATAACCAAATAAAAATAATAGAATACAAACCCAGATAAACAATAATTTAAATACTAAATAAGAGATACCACTCAAGAGATATGTTGTTACAAACCAAACATTAAAATAATGGAATAAGAAATTCAATTAAATCATTTCTAATTCAAATATTACTTTCTTAAAATAAAATAAAGGTTAATGAAATTAGGATATTTAGTTTTTAAAATTTTAATTACATTCCTAATAACACTTCTTTATACTACTATCCCTAATCAGAACCCAAACCAGGGGAATATCATTCCTATATAGAACCATCTCCCAATGATCACTAATCTAATCTATTTGGTATACGAAAGTAATTTCATAAAAAATATAACTATAAAGGGTCTAAGGAATGATAATATTCATGTATATATTAGAAAATAACAAATATGTTTTAGAGGTCATGGATCTAATGAATCTATGATTAGACCACAAACTGACACACCACCACTCAACCATGCTCCGACACCTTAAGAAGACTGATAAACTGGGGTGATATCTCATTCCCACATCTAAGACACTTATAACACTGATAATAGGAAACCCATAAGAATACATTATCAACAACAATGAAACTAATATGTCTCCTTATCTTATTTTCATATATATTATTATGATGCTTGACTACCAAAATTCACTCATGAACCATCTCAATCTTCACAATCAAACACTACACCATATCTAGTCCACGTAATGCTAACTCTCAAACCTCACTCCAACATAATGGATATAAAAATCAACTCTTATTAAAAAACTAAAATTTTACCATCTCAATGAAAATGTGATAAATATTTTTATAGTGAATCTCAACAAATATAAATTTCTTTACCTGGGATCCAACAAATTTAATAACATAATATCACAATATATCCTCACGAATTTTGATGTTCTTCTTGGTATTTCTATTCATATAAGGATGGAATGTAGTGTTAAGTCATAACTCGAAAAAAAGTTAATTTTTTAATAATCTATAGACCGATATGGTAAAACAAGTATCTTGTTTTGAGATAATGGTCCGCAGTACGCTATGGAGCCATAGAATCTCATCCACAAACTGCCTCTCAGAGACCTCCATGAGACCTAACACCATGATGGCTAGTAAATGATCCAAATTCATTAACTTATCCATGATCACCCTTATAGATTCATATACTTCATAAATTTCAAGGTAAATGTTTTATTAAATAAACAAATATTTCCTCTCATTTTGAATTAGGGATATCTAATGGCTGGAACAATCATCGTGGACCATGACTATACACCTTCTCCTATTAAAAGAAAATGCACCAATATATAGCCATTACTAATAACGAATTAATCTCAAAATTATAAATACAATTCCTAATGTAATAGTAAATCATGAAGACACCTAGACACACTAAAGGTGGAAAAAGAAAACAATAATGAAACATCATCTGATAGAAATTAGCCTGTAACCACCCATTTATTATATCACTACAAATGACATGATCCCTCATCACGTCTACCTTAATGTTTTCCCATAGAGACTCCACTTTTTGAAAAATAAAATAAGACTACACTACTATATTAAATAGGTATCATCTTTCTTCAACCTTCTCTACTCTAAAATGCATCATTGTATGCTCCTTCATCAATCTGCAAACATCTTGAGAATCCTAATTGACATCTTCCCATAACATCCAACATAAAAAATCAATATCAATATTCCCCCTCCCCATGTTTGAATGTGATATCAATGTCATAGACGTATAATAACTCTAACTACTTACACTATAATAAGTTTCTATCCTGCTAATAGAAACCATAACCTAAGCTCTTGTGATATTATAAGACTAAATATTTCTCACTAATATGGTAATTCCACTATAAAATTTCAGTAAAAAATATTCTCTAGAACTAAAGATCATGGGTGGTATATTTATTCTCATCATGACATGGCTTATAGGACCCATATAATAAATCCTCCATATATTGAATCATAACATAACCCAGGCCAATATGAGAATCCTCAAATAATTCCTTAAACACCACTCCCTCTTTATAAAGAGAAATTAGTGGAGAACCAATAAAAATACATTTTTTATATTCAAATACTATCTTACATATATTAGTCAATAAAAATTCAAGGTCCTTATAATTTAAGGATTCTAATGGTGCCACAACATGAGAAAATTCTACCACATGACACTAAAAAAATCTTCTGAGACTTAGGAAACTATATAGATATAGAATAATAACTTGTTTTTAATAATAAACAATGAATTATTCTTTGAATAATCCAAATAAAATATAAACAAAGATAAAAATGTTTATGTAAGTGCACATACTTCATCTATGATAGAAACTTTGAGATTTTCCAATAAATATAGAAGTGCCAAAAGAATTTTAAAAAACCCTTAATATGCTCATCATGTTCCTCGTTTGACCCTATGCATACACAAATTTCATCAGTGAACACTTTGAAAAATTAATATATGAACTCACTAAAGATATAATTTAAAATTAAAATGAATATAGTTTGGGGATTATGTGACTTCATTTTGAAACATTTTTTGAATATAAATTTGATTAAATAATTCTATTTTTTATGTCAAAATGTAAAATAATTGACAATATCATGAATCTTTTCATATTCTGTCAAATTTTAATTCATTGAATATTTTTTTGAAAATTAATATTTTCTGTTCTTAATTAATAATATTTTCTTTATTTTAACTTTTATAAATTTCAGGAACAATTATAATATTTTTTATATGAAATATTATTTTTTAATGTATTTATAAAACGTACATGGGTTATGGAATTAATATTTAACATGTTTGATAATATTATTAAAAAATATTATTTCTTGAACAAATTAGTGTTTTTATTATTGAATCTTTGTAAAATTATGGTCATATTTTCTTTAGCTAATTTTTTATAAAAGAATTATTTTTTAATTTGACTTTAATGACATTTCTTATAACATTATAAATTATATTAAGACATTTAGTGTTTTCATAAGACCTTTTAAATTTATTTTCATATATATTTGATAATTTCTTAGAATGACACATACATTTATATATGGAATGTATTTCACATGACTATAAAATTATTAATTTTTTGTTTTTTATGTCTTATTTAAGTTATCATAATTATTATAAAAGGAATGTATCTTAAATATATGAAATTATTTTGATTAATAAGAATAGAAAATAATAATTTTAATTTTGACATTAAAAAATTATAATATGAATTTAATCATGGCTTTATAGGACTTCTCCCAACTAAAATAAGACATTACAGAAATTGTATTGAAGAAAATAGTTATCAACTAATATTTATCAAACACTTAAAGAGAATGTCTTTCCTTAATTTCAATAATTAAGATGATATGTTTGTGTCTACATATACTGAATCCCGAAAGAGATAGTGTTGAAAAACTAACGAATAATATAATCTTCTTGAGATCATGGAGGATGAAAATCAACTATGGTAAACCAACAAGACCATATGTCATCATTGAAGGATGATAAATACTAATGTGATTATAATAAAGTATTAAAGGTAATTAGTGGATTTAAATATTCTAATTATCGATTTGATGAGTGATATATTAATATGAATTGAGCCTCAGATTAATGAAATGCTTACTAGATTCTGAATAGACTGAAGAAGGTCCATAGTTAACTAAGGTTCTATTCTTTCTGAAAATGAACACATTGGAAAGAAGAGAATTCAAATCTTTATAATGATTGATTAGGAAACAACTTAGTAAATGATGACCAACTCAAAAATTATCCAATGGTCACCAACCATGGTTTAGTAAAGACTACTTCACACAAAATATTCAGATAAATTTATATGGTAGAAATAATTGTGGTCAAATTATTGAACATTAATGGAGATGGAAAATTAGTGTTTTAGGTGTGAGTTTTATGGCTGATGATGAATCTAGCTAAAATGATTTAGGGATGAAGAATTGTGTCTGCTTGATTAGATTCCTTTGATGGATATTTCTATGGAAAATAGAGGGTTCCCAAAATTCTTGAGTGTTATGGTTGATGTTATGTATTTAGATATACATCAGCTACTTGATGACATGACTTAGTATGTTGATACCCAAGAAGGTCATATCCAATTGAAATTGAGTTTGAGGAAGGACATCTATAATAGAATTGATTGTTTTTGAAAATGATTATTTGAACCATAAAAGGAATAAATTAGCGAATTAACATCTCAGTTAATTAGATTAGAATCATGTGACCAATAATCAATGTTAAATGAAACAAACATGAGAAATGAGTTAGGATTCAATATCTGATTAACTAAAAAAAATTCTAAATTGATAAAGAAACTATGTTTAGAGTTTGTTATTTTTAATCTGGAGATAGATATTGGGTGTTCTATCATAAGTTTTTATTTTTATGAATATGTAGTTGTCCCTCCTATAAATTTGAAATATTATATTGTCCAGAGATGGGAAAATCTATTGAATTGATTTTGTTGATTTCATGCAGAAAAAGGTGTAATATTGACCTATTAAAGAGCTTTTATAAGTGGTAGAAAGTTGTTTCTGAATTATATATTGATTTTGGTTTAGTGATATAATTTCTAAAAAAACTTTGATAGTCACATGAATCAAAAATGAGTTAGTGACTTTAGTTCAATGAATTGGAGGGTTTTTAAGTAATCTCCTTGAGAATATGATATAGACACTAAAACATATATTTTAAGGCTCAAATTAAATTAATTTGACATAGATAGAATAATGGATGAGAGATTTTGGTTCAACTCTTGATGGTTAAAGATTCAAGGATGTAATAGTTTGAGGACAAATATCTCTGTATTGAGAAATATTTATCTTTACCCTTTAATAATTTCAATTCATATGATTTTAGAGATATTTTTAATCTACAAATTTATTATATTAATTATCTTGAATTTCTATATTTCCTTTAATAATAGAATATAAATAAATTATATTTTATTTTTCTACTCATTTTAACAATATTTTATATTATTATTCTTAACCTTCATCGAATTTGAGTCATATTTTATTCTATAATAGTGAACTGGTATAATCAAGTGAGTTGTATATGTTTATCATATATTGATAAAATATATTCATACCATTCATATAGATTGAAAAATTAAACTGAGTATAATTAAGAGAGATTTAGTGTGATCCTTTTGTTCTTGTTTATCTTTTTCATTATTTATGGTCACTTTTTTACTCTATTCGATGTAGCAATGGGTGGTGATAGAGGATTCTTTTCCATTATGTCAACAAAAAAATAATTTATTTCAAAAATCTAGACACCACTCTTCTCAATGAATGAATCATTCATCACCTAATTTTTTTGATCATTTCATAGAAATTTTCATTATACTATGTTCATCGCAAAGTGAAAATCATGTTTCCCAACTCCTCTTCTTTATAACTCTGACATAATTTATATTTTCTTTATTTATAAACTATATCTTATAATCAATTTATATGTTTTAGCATTAATAATTCCTAAATTATTCTTCAATTATCTATCTATATCTATTTATATTTATTTCAAATTATTTTTATTTTATATCCATTTCACATTTATGCACTATTTTCACACATTCACTCCTCTATTTGTCAGTTTATCACTATTTAGTTTTGACCTATTTCCTACTATTTCTATTTTAACTATTTTTTTTAAAAAATGTTTACAACAAATCTTTACATTACATCGTATTTTTACCTTGTCATATAAAAGTAAAAGTATGTATCATAATATTTAAATAAAACTTGGTGAAACAATTACCACACTATCATAATGTTTATGAGACCGATAGGAATGACTATGAGCTTGAAGTTCCCATATTAACAAATAAAATTAGTCTTTGGTATGTACTCCTCCTTGAATCCCTTATGATGATATATATATATATCAAAAGTTAATATTTAATAATTTTATTGATAGTTATCTAGTCAAATAAATAATCAATCCTTTGATTAGGTTAGAGGTTCATGATTGTCACATGATTTCTTACTTCAGAGTCTTTGGAAATCCAAGACAACCATCGAATTTCATGGAAAGTATCATAGGATCACCACTTATAGATACACTATGTTAGATAAATCCCTTTTACATTATATTTTCAACCTAAATAATAAACTCCCTTAAACGATAATGTTCAATCTTATAAATATTTCTCAAAATTAGGGAGGATTTAGAAAATAATTATATCACATCAAGGAGATATAGTCATTAAATATTTGGAAAACAATTTGAGGAAATCATCTATGACTCTAGAAAAATCACTATCTTCTACATATTGTGAATACCATGAAAATTATACCCCCTAAGATAGAAATGGATATAAATAATTATGACTCATATTATGACCCCATATGTTGACGAACAATGAAAAATAGACCTCTTTCTATTCTATAAACAGTTGATCACAACATGCACAAAATACAACAAGTCAATTCCTAGGAAGAAATCATATGATCGTAGATGAAATGGAAGGAAATCCCTAGATTAATTGTGTTTCTCCATCATAATCATTCAATCACGAACACATCAAATATACTCGTATAATATTCATCTTTTATAGTCAATATCTATGGCACTATAAGCCTCTCCACATCGATCCCCAAGGATGGAACTAATTTTTCTTAAAAAGTTTTGTGATTATCCATAATAAAATAAATTATAAACCACTATGGATTATTGATAGATCATACCTCAAATGATCTATCGAGCTTTTCTTAATGGTAAATCAGTATCATGATTTTCTCTATGTTTGGTTACTCTTCCTCACTATTAATGTCAACCCACAGGTTCGGTTTAGCTCTATATTCATAATGGTGGGAGTAATCAAATGACTTTATATTATTATCTCTACCTCGTATCATTGGGGAATATGCCTAATTACCCTATTGTTCACAGCAAATCTTATAAAACATATATTAAGAATTGAATTGAAACTGACTACCCTAAACACATTAATCCCCAATGATAACTTGAAATTGAAATCTTCGATCATTGTGTCACCCATAAGAAAAAACATTCAACTAGATAAATCAATGGGTGGACATGAACTACTATCCCTAAAGAAATGATGAACAAACCACTGAGGTCATCGACCATCCATACAAAGTCTCAACTTTCAAGGTACCATATATCCTCTACAAACATATACTCCCCTTGAGAAACCCTAAAGGATCCCCCCCCCCTCTCTTGATACATCCACGGCTAGGCATGCATCCTCTTAATGAAAATATCCTTTTTCCCCAACTCCATATATGTTGTAATCGTAAGTGGTGTTACATTATATAGAATTAATAGAAAACATTTACCCTATAAATTCTACTCTCATGATTCCTCTTCAATAAATGGATTAGTAGATAAGTGAATGAAGTCCTTAAAACTGATCCTAAACTCTAGTATGCTCAGGACCCACTGTTGATGGAAAATAATCTTATTCCACTCCATCGTTCTCGTCCTCAATGATAGAAAATTTGTATAAAAATGTCTATAGAAATCCTCACATAGAACATTTATCACATTTATATCCCCAAGATACTATATACACTCAGGATTCAGTTCATCATACATCGAATTGATGACTATTAGGACCCAATATTATTCTGTTTCATGAATCAATCAAAAGAAAATATCATGATCCTCTAGTCAAAAATTTATATCTAAATAAAATATTCTTACATCATAATTATCTATCTATAGATTTTGGAAATTTCACAATATCTTCCTTCAAATATTATCCTCCGTTGTTGGCCCAACTGAACAATAGTCATCACGGTCAACCTTCTAAAGATCAATATCCTAAACCATGTGAGGAAAATTACAAACTAATATCTCTTCAATAAGTAACAAAACATCTAAGACTAGAATTAGTGTATTTTTTCAATCAAATTCAATTTAAATATATTGTTTTTTAATTCAAAAAATTACCACATTTCAAACTATAGAAAAATAAAATAAGATTCATATACCTCATCTAAATCTCTAAGTCAAAATAATAATCACTTAACTTATAATATTTAATGATATTATTGTCCTTGGGTCATGTCACATCCTTCCTATAAATCCTATGTTCCAGCCGGTCTCCCTCACATACATAATCAAATGGTTCATGTGTTGTTTTCTATAAAAACCCTTCTATTCCTTGCTAGTTCCTGTTTATATTCTTTACCTGAACTCCCACCCATATCTCTAATGTCACATTTTCATAAACAACACCAAATTAGAACCCCTTTTCGACCCATAGTGATGGTCAGGGTGACCTCTGAGCCACACCTCCAAAAAATATCTAGTTAGTGGCTAGCAATAAAGGAATAAAATAAAAATATAGAGGAATTATCATTATACCACCTATTACCATAATATAAATTATTCTTCTAAATAATATATTACGAAATTATACAAAATCCATAATAATTAAAAATTCATTTTTTGGAAAAAATCATTAAATCAAAATCTAAATAAATTTAACATTCGAGATTTTTATGAGAAATATTTTTTTGTTATATACATCATAAAAGGAATCATTCACTACACACAACACTATAATGGATTTCTTTACATGCAATCATGACCTTCCTCGATAGCGAGCGTTGTAAGCAATACCGTGTTTCACTTAACAACGATATACTATTAAAATATTATTAAAAATAGCCGTTATGAATATTAATACCCAATTTTTGAATTTTTTAAATTTTATCTTTCAAAATGGGCTTCATTTTTGGATTCGGAATATCGAAATTAGCCTAGGGTGAAATTTTGGTATTTTTCTGATAACTTTCAATTTTTGATGAATAGTGAAAACACTAGGTTAATATTTAAAAACGAAATTTTTATTTAAATAATTTTTTATTTTATTTAAATTTATTTTATGTCAAAATTGATACATAATTTATATATAAGTTCAAATTAATTCATTGGAGTCATTTTATAATAATTTTGTATATATAAAAAGTTTATTGAACTTTTCAACGTCTTTTACCCACCTACTAGGATAATTTGATAATTTACATAAAACATAATTTTATCACTTCTATGAGTGGAAGTTCGAAAATAAAAGAGGCATGGTTAATATCAAGGAATAAAATGTGGTTCAATGAGATGAAAATAATTTTTCGTGAAGAGTAACTTTTTAATTTTATTTCCACGGTTAAAAGTAAATTGGGTAATTAAGGGTAAAAATGATATTATTATTATTACCCTAAAAAATGTCCAAATTCTATTGGATAAGTGAAATTCCACCAAAAAAACCTTAGGAATAAAATAATACCATTTGGGTCCACTTGGATTATATTAGGACATTTATTATTAATTTATTTAAAGAAGGGTTAAAATAGTTAAAATCAAAGTTTAATATGTAAATCATTTTTAATATAGGGTTATACATAACATAAATTCGATTACAAATATTCATTAGAAAAATAAAATAATTTACTAAATAATGGTGTATTTTTTATAATTTTTAGACATTAAATAATTTAATTTATTTATGACACAATGATGATGCAATAATTATCTTATTAATGATATATTAACATAATTGATGTTATAAATACCCAAATGAATTTAATTTGAG
The DNA here is from genome assembly GCA_963277665.1 of Viscum album. NCBI lineage: Eukaryota > Viridiplantae > Streptophyta > Magnoliopsida > Santalales > Viscaceae > Viscum > Viscum album. Next base: position 1,306,604,848 of record OY728128.1, read on the forward strand.
ACTTTTAATGAATTAAAATTATTTTCAAGGTTAATATTACATTTTATTATTGATTTAATTAAATTTTTTCGAACTATTCATGCTGCTATGATTTTCACAAAAATCAATTACCAAATAGTGTCAAAATGGACATAAAATAATTTTTAAAACAAATATTATATTATTTGTTGTTATTTTATTCCTAAAAATATATGGTTTGGCCAAATTACATAGATAAGTTTATAGATATTAATAATAAACAACTTGGGGATCATTTGGCTTGTTAGAGTAAGTTTATTAACCATATAGTGTATGAAAACAAAAAGACACGGTAAAAGATAAATTATTTAACTTATAGTTAAATCTAAATGATAAGGATAAAATAGTAACCTAAACATGTCTAAATTATATTGGATGAGCTGATTTCTACCCATCAACACCTTTTCTTAGAAATAAATCAATTTGGAGCTATTAAAAAATGAATATGACTTTATAATAAAATAATATTTTAAGTTTTCTTAAGGTGCCCCTCTCCTCTCTTATAAAAGGGCACCTCCTCCCTCTCTTCCTCACACCACTTTGAGACTTCATGCTCGGCCAACACCTGCCAATTTCTATTCTCCGCTTCCCTGGAAACATCCTAGTGGTCCTGGTCTTCTTCAAATACAATCTTTAGTTCCCTAAGAGGAGGTTAAGAAGGGGCGCTTCAAAGAGGAGGTAATGTCTGTTACCGATTCGTTCAACTTTATTTCTTATTATACTTATTCTTATTTAGTTGTTTCATTATGAAGTAATAACATCAATATCACTCATATACTGATATGTTATTATAAGTATGAAACAACCCTATTTTACCGTCTATCCATCCTACGGAAAATGAAATCACTGCGCGTGCGTACGTACGGAATATCGTCTCCACGCCGTGGTGTAATCTGTTTTCCACCACCACCATATTTGGATGGGTATAATGGTGTAAAGAATAACGATATATGATTATTGTAAAGTGATATTGATTTTGAAATTGTATACATACACTTCAATATAATTCCCCGATCATGGGAACGATATCATTGCCCGTGCGTATGTACGGCCTACCGTCTCCACGATGTGATGCGACTCCTTTTACATGATTTTTAATGATTAATGATTATATAAATAAATTGAATGAATAAATATGATATATATCACACTAATACCATTCTTTATATGAGGTATTTATAACCTAAAATAATAATAAGAATTTATTCGACAAAACACGCATAAGAACAAAAAAGTAATAAACACATGAATAACAAGTAGAAATGAAATATTACTAATAAGACGCTAAGAACATGACCATATATGATATCATTAAAATAAGTATGATTCTGGAATAATTCAATGACATTATTTAAATCATTATACATTAGTTTTGGACACTTATGCAGCAAATCGGACCTAAGGTAAGGGAAAATCTCGCAATCTCAATTTTTATCCAAGATTGTTTATATTTCAGAATTTACTAGGGAATATTTATCATCCACATACATTTTTCTTCAATATGTAATATTATTTCTATCCTCCTACAATTATTTAAATCCAATTTTACCCATCGGTCAGTTTTTAGTAAAATATATGAAAGGAATCTTTTGTCGTTTTTCGTATGAGGTACTTTTTGAATTTTCCGGCCAAAGTACGAGAAGAATGTTTTTTTAACTTATACGGCATGAATGGATTTTTATGATTTCAGACAATATTATTTCCATAAAGCTTCCTTTTCATGTTTTCAATTTTATTTTTAATCAAATTCTTTTAGTATAAAATTATATGACATTTTAAGAATGGAAAAAGTTTTTGATGTAAAAAGTATATTTTCCTCAAGAATGGAGTTCAAGCATTTTATCAAAATTATTTTCCATCTAAGATAATATAGGGTTCTATTTCTATCCCTATTTTTACATTTATTTGATTATTTTATAATGTAATTAATTTTATGATGTCCTTTTATCTTACATGGATTATGTTATGATGGCATAATGTTTAAGAATCCCATTTTTGTTACATGGGTTTTGGTATGATGTATGATTTATGATTTTGTGGCACACATAAGAATTGTATCATTATGAGATTTGTGGGACCTATATCTGCCTCCAATGCATTGGGTAAAAATTTATATCTCATTAGATAGACATGGCTTGAATGTCATGTTAAACCGGTTCAGTGAAACAGGACTGAAACAGGGAGTGAACTCGGTTCAGAAATTGACATTGTCCACTAAGATAGTCTTGACAATGAGTCTTGACTACTAATAAATGATTTTCTATGATTATCTGTGTATTCCAAAAAGCTACATGTTTTATGTTATGATTATTGGGAGTACATTTCACTACTATGATTTATCCCATGTTATGAAATTATGATCTCTTTTGCAGGTTATGATTTCCAAAATGATATGTTCTTATGAATATGATGTGATTGATATTTCTTTTGTTCATCCTTACTAAGCATTTGATCTCACCCTTTTGTATGTTTTCATTTCCATTGGTCAATAAGAAGGATATTAAGTAAGAAATTCCAAAAGACACTCTAGATATGATAAAATAAAAAGGATATAGTGTATATGATTTATGAACTAGTTGTTTATGTTTCCCAGTTTCTAAAGACTCTATACCTATACGGTCCTTTCATGGTTTGTTTATATGTTGTAATAAGCATGCTTCAATTTTTTAGAATTAACAATGTATTTAAAGTATGGGTCGTTATAGTTTATATCAGTGGAAAGGTATATTCAACCTTTGTAAAATAGGATGTGGAAGCCTTAGTAAGAACCCTAAGGATATATCTAAGCATAGAACACAATCATAGTGTTTTAGAAGTGTCCATGAATAACCTATGATTAGACCTTAAGTGTAAAATTTTATTCTTGATTATGTGGTTTTCCTATTATAATTAGTGTTGCTCAAACTATTCTTCTTGATTTTAGTCAATGGCTGGAACCCGGAAGAACTATGTTAATGCGGAATGCGATGGGAAATTCAATGATTGTCCCATTGAGAAACCAAACGTTGTGGGAGTGGGAATGAAAAATCGTGTAGCCATGCTCACAAAACATTCTCAAGATATGAATCATGCATGACTTCCAAACGATCAAAGGAAGGAGAAACATTCTGTTGAATCCTTCATGTTGCAGCGTCCACCCTCATTCAGCGGGTCTACTGATGCATTAGTGGCTGAACAATGGATCAGTACCACTGAAAAGATAATTTTAGTTCTTCAATCATCTGAACATGATAAAGTCATCTTAGCAGTTTATCGCTTGGAAGGTGAAGCTAATCAATGGTGGAATCTTATCAAGAATATGAGGCAAAGGGATGAAATTGAATCCATGGAATGGGACAAGTTCGAGAACTTATTTTTCAATAATTACATCCCTCGTATTCTTCAAACAACGATGGAGAAGGAGTTTCTTGAACTAAAGCAGAAGGATGATGAATCTATTGGTACCTACGAAGCAAATTTTACAAAAGTTGCAAGGTACGCTTCTTGTATTATTATCCAACCTGAGAGTACGATCGATTGATTCTTTAGTGATTTAAAACCAAGTCTTCGAAGGAAGTTAGCCATAAGGGACTTCAATAGCTACGAGGAAATCGTTCGTTGTGATCTCCAGGTTGAGATGGAGATTGGAGTAACCCATCAGTCATATGCATTTGATAAGAAGAGTAAAATAGAATTCAAAGGAATATCTAAAGAGCACACTAAAAAGAATATGAGTTTTCCCTTATGCTCAAAGTGTGGAAAGAAACATGGTGGGAGTTGTCTTAAAGGGACAAGTAAATGTTTCAAATGTGGAAAAGAAGGTCATCGGGTATTTGAATGACACAATTATGGGAAGAAGATGTCTAGTGATGCGAATAAAGAAATAGCTACACAAAGTGCACCTCCTACACATAAATGTTACAAGTGCAAGGAAATAGGGCATTATACCAATCAATGCCATAATCCAAGGGATTTTGATGATGATCGACGTCAAAAAACTCTTAAGGCTAAAGTCAAAGGAAAGTCACATGAAATTTCTATCAGCGATGTGGAGTATGGGAACGAAGTGGTGAAAGGTACACTTACCATCCACTCTAAAGTAGAAAATGTTTTATTTGATTCTGGATCCACCCACTATTTTATTTTTGAAGAATTTTATAAGGGTATCACCGTATTAACTCAATAATTAGATGTTGAGTTAGCTGTGACAACCCCTAATGGCACAACAGTCACATCAAAAGTTTATAATTCCTCTCTGATTGAGGTTTGTGGGAATGTGCATCCTACAAATCAAGTGATCCTTCCTATAGTGTAATTTTATGTGATTCCCGGCATGGATTTTCTTTCGTTATATGGAGCTCATATCAATTGCCAAAGTAGGGAAGTCACATTTCATATTCCAGATCAATATATGATTGTCTATCGATGCAAGGTTGAACATAACCTTCAAGTGGTAATTTATTCCATCTTATGGGTCATGATTCCACTAAATGAAGGTTATTTATCTCAAATGGTTGGTGAGAAACTCACGATTTAGAATATTCCCATTGTATGGGATTTTGATGATGTCTTTCTGGATGAATTTCCTGGTCTTCCACCAAATCATGAAGTTGAGTTTTCAATAGAACTCATATCGGGTGCTTTACCTATTTCAAATACACCTTATAGAATGGACCCATTTGAGTTGCAGGAATTGAAGAAGCAACTCCAAGAGAATCTTGATAAAGGATTCATACGCCCCAGTGCATCACCTTGGGGAGCACTTGTTCTGTTTGTTAAGAAGAAAGATGGATCAATGAGACTCTGCATTGATTATCTAAAACTTAACAAGATCACTATCAAGAACAAATATCCTATCCCACGCATTGACGACTTATTTGACCAACTAAGAGGACCTAATTACTTTTTCAAGATTGATCTTCATTCAGGGAATCATCAATTAAGGGTCAAAAGGGAGGATATACCAAATACAGATTTCCGTACAAGGTATGGACACTATGAATTTATAGTGATGCCATTTGGTCTTAATAATGCCCCTTCAATTTTCATGGATCTAATGAATAGAGTCTTTAGAGACTATGTTGATCAGTTTTTGGTAGTCTTTATTGACGGTATTCTTTTCTATTCAATGAGAACGTAAGAACATGAAGATCACTTAAGAATTGTATTGAAGACCGAGAGAAAGGAGAAGATTTATGCCAAATTTACAAAGTGTGAATTTTTTCTTCCAAAAGATTCGTTTATGGGTCACATAATCTCGAAAGAGGCGATATCTGTGGATCCAGCAATGACATAGGTTTTCGAAAGATGTTCAAGACCAACAACAGTAACTGAGATCTGATGTTTTCATGGTTTGGCTGGAAATTATCGACGTTTTGTGAAAGATTTTTCACTATTATCTCTCCCACTCACCACGTTGACTTAGAAAGGACTTATGTTTGTTTGGACAGAGGAATGTGAAGTGAATTTCATGGAGTTAAAAAGAAGGTTATCCAGTGCACTTGTGCTCACACTGCCTTGTATTGGAGAAATGTTTGTGATCTACAGTGATGCATCCAAGAAGGGGTTGGGGTGTGTTCTTATGAAAAATGATATGGTGATAGCTTATGCCTCACGAAAGTTGAAAATCCATGATAAAATTTACCCAACTCATGATTTGGAATTAGCTGCGATAATCTTTGCATTAAATATTTGGAGGCATTATATTTATGGAGAAAGGTGTGATATTTATACTGATCATAAAAGTTTAAAGTATATTTTCACACAAAAGGATCTGAATATGAGCCCAAGAAGATGGTTGGAGGTGATTAAGGATTACGACTGCTCAATTCATTACCACCCTGGGAAAGCAAACAAGGTGGAAGACGCATTAAGTCGACAATACCATTCCATTTTATCCATGATGAGGATCACAAAAGATCCAATATTTATGGATTTACAAAGGATGGATCTTGGAGTTATAATGGAAGGGGAAAATCGTATCATTATCAAATAAATGTTCAACCATCTATACATGTGAAGATTAAAGAGGCATATAAAAAATATGTAGAGTTACAAAAGAAGGTGAGAAATGTTCCTGGATTCAACCTTGATAGTGATGGGATAATAATGTTCAGGAATCGGGTTTGTGTTCCTCCCATCCCAGAATTAAAGAAGGAGCTTCTAGATGAGGCTCATAGTTCTTCATTCTCTATTCATCCTGGAAGCACAAAGATGTATAGGGACCTGAATGAGTACTTCTGGTGGGATGGCATGAAAAGAGATGTTGCTAAATATGTTTATCGATTCTTGGTTTTTCAGCAAGTTAAAGCTGAGAGACAGAAGTCTAAGGGGATGTTACAACCATTACCCATACCTGAATGGAAATGGGAAAAGATTGTCACTAGACTTCCTAAAACATCCAAAGGCAATAATGCTATCTGGGTCATAGTTGATCATCTTAAAAATTCTTCACACTTCATTTCTATTAGAGAGGATTATTGCTCTCGATCATCTTGCCAGGATATATGTGAAGGAAGTGGTAAGATTTCATGGAGTACCACTTTCCATTATATCTGATCGGTATCTGAGGTTTACCTAGAAATTCTGGCGAAGTCTTCAGCAAGCTCTAATACAGAGTTGAGTTTCAGCACTACTTACCATCCTCAGATAGACGGTCAGTCTGAGAGGACAATTCAAACTCTAGAAGACATGTTGAGAGCTTACTCTATGGATTTAAAAGGTGGTTGGGATAAACACCCACCTTTGGTGGAATTTTCTTATAATAATATATTTCACTCCATTATTCAGATGGCTCCTTATGAACCTCTCTATGGAAAGAAATTCTGAACTCCAACTTGCTGGGATGAAATTTGGGAAAGAAAGCTATTAGGACCTGATCTTGTTTGTAACGCCCCAACCCCAGTTACCCAGAGTCGGTGCATTATTGTGTTGCATTGGAAAGATCACAAAAGATCAAGTCTCAAATGACTGATTAGTTTAGTTGCCTTAGAAACACTAGATACATTCATAAATGTTACATTACAACATAAAGTGAAAAACTACAACAACATAGTCTCCATTTTCCACAATCATATCCCCTTTAGACTATCCCTGTAGGTCATTCCTAAAATACTTCTTCACATCCTGGAAAAATTAAAACATTGAAAGGGGTGAGATCAGATGCTCAGTAGGGATAACAATATTGTGGAAGCTTTCTTAAAAAAACCTTAACATTTAAGTCAATGTATAACTAAAACAAAAGCCTTTTTAAACATGAACCTCAGCATAATATGGAAAAAATTAAATTAAATAATTCCTTTAACTTACTCACATGGATATCCTACTAGTCGAATAATCATATTAAATATCAATAACCACTTTCATAATGATGGAATGCATAATGTCAGACTATCATAACCATGTATCAAAGGCCTCGTGCCAATACCACAAATAAGATTTTGTCAAGGCCTCGTGCCAAGACACTAGTTTGTCTCATGAGACCTACCAATTCAATTTTTTAGAAGATACTTAAATTTAAAATTTCTTAAATATACTCCAGTGTTTTTTCTGAAAACATTATGCAAGCTTCTGAAAACAAAATAACTAATTTTGATACTACTCGACTAATTACAGGCCATGATGGGTCCATTCCCTTTCCCTTCCTGTCTACCACACTCAAGAGTCGGGTTTTTTGAAAACAATTTTAAGCTTGTGTTAAATATGTATAAATTTGAAATGGATTTTCATATATTTGATAGAAACACCTCTTTTTTGAAATCATTTAAAAATCACATAATTATAATAGAAAACCTTTTGAATAAACGTAAAAGTCAAAAGGGTTTATACACCGTATAAGAGATAGTTGTGTATAAAAAATTAAGCCTCAATGAAAAGAGATTGAGGTAAAGTCCCTTAATAAGATAAATTTTTTAAATAAAATAGATCTATTATGTGTATTCACTATAATTACACATAAAGAAAGTACAAATAAAAGATAGGACATAATAATATCATGACATAATTTAAAAGTAAGAGATTAACCCAAAGAATGGAAGATGGGTTATGAAGTTCCCTTAAAAAGATCAATTTTCTAAATAAAATAAATCTGTTATGTGTATTCAATATAAGTACAAATAAAGAAAGTACAAATACAAGATAAGACATAATAATATCATGACATAATTTGAAAGTAGGAGATTAACCCAAAGAATGGAAATTGGGTTAAGAAATTCCCTTACAAAGATCCCTTTATTTAAATAAAATAAATATATTTTGTGTATTCACTATAAGTACACATAAAGATAGTACAAATACAAGATATTACATAATAATATCATGAGATAATTTTAAAGTAGGAGATTAACCCAAATAATGGAAATTGGGTTAAGAAATTCCCTTACCTTGTGTCCTGTCTTGACTCGACCGTTCTTTAACCTCCTGAATAATAAACTAGAGATAATTTATAATTGCTTAAGAACTATTCTCAAGATTTTCATTCCTTTTATATCACTTATTACCATGTTATTAACATTATGTAATTATTTAAGTTAATAACTGTCGTTTTTTCGATCTTTGGTACTTGAGTCAAAAATAATCTTCTTATAATTACAAGTTGTTCATGAGGTGAAATATCCATTGTATCCAAAATTATATTCATGATATAGATATCATATATCTCATATATATCCAGTATATGCATGAATTTATAATATTCTATAACATTTAGATGTAAGAAATGAAATGCACCGTTCATGGAGACGGTAAGCCGTACGTAGGCATGATGCCACTTTCATTTCTATTTCATATTTACTGAAATGAAATTATAATCATATAAAGGTATACTATAATTCCAGTATAATATAATGTTTAATACCATTTACTACATCCTTTATACATCCCACACATGGCATTAATGATTCAAATCACTTTGAGTGGGCGGTAGTCCGCACTTCCTAAAATGAAAATATCGCGTTTACCCATAATGGAAACCATAAAGGTATGAAATAAATGAAAAATACAGAAGATTAAGTAAAACATAAACATATTATATATCATATATAAATATTGTGACATATTAATGGCCACCTTTTAAGGTGTTATATGAGTGTTGAACAATCATCATTTCGTGAGGCAGAAATTCGCCATCCACAGAAACAGTATGTTCTTTAACCATTAGATGTAGGTGTGTTTAAGTGTAGCTTTAATCCTTCTTATAAAAACATCCTAGTATATTGGGGATACTGGTGTTGTTACAAAAGGAAATAAAAAAAGAGTTTAGGGGGTTGGAGAAGAAAAATAAAACAAAATAACATAAGAGAAGACATTACTTTAAAATCAGGTATTTTTTTTTATTTGAGCCAAAGGCTTCCTTGGGAAGAATTCTGCCCAATGTGAGGCTTCTAGGAGAAACGGACGGAAGTTGAGAGAGTATTTGAGCAGATGTTGGCCAAGCCAAATGGCTTGATGGTGTGAATAAGGTGGTAGGGGTGGGGGCCTTTTATAAGTGGAGAGGAGGGGCACTCTTGGAAAGTAATGAAATGTTACTTTATTATACAATTCTTTTCAGATTATAAATCTCCCAAACTTATATAATTAGAGTCTAAGGTGATAAGGGTTCGAAATATACTCATCCAATAGGTTTTTGACAAGTGTAAGCCTTATATTTTACATTATCTTTTCATTTTATTTAAATCGTTAATTAATGAGGTAATCGCTGCATCATCATTGTGTCATAAAAATTTTAATTTATTTAATGTCTAAAAATTATAAAAAAATATCATGATGTAGGAAATCTTTTTATCTTTCTAAGAAATAATTATGGTAAATAATATGACTTTTATAACACTATTTAAAAATTGTTTTAGTAAAAGAACTAATGTTCGTGACATTTATATTTTAACATTAAATAAAAAGTTATTTATGTCATTTTCCTACCAAAGTGGCTTTATGGGGTCCCCAAGTTGACCCATGGATTTTATTGGTCGTACATGACACATCCAATAGGGTAGGACAAGTGTAACGGTATTTTCATATTTTTATAATATCATTTTTACCTTAAATATCAGTAATTACCTTTAATCACGATTAATTAAAAATAAAAGTTACTATTCACCAAAAAATTATTTTAATCCCATTGAACCACATTTTACTTCCTAATGACATCCATGTATGTCAGATTTTTGAAATGAAAATCACAGAAGTGGTAATGTTTCATTTAAACGAGAAATCAGTTTTTAACTACCACTTAGTGGTTTCACTATTCATCAAAAATTGGTGTTTTTCATAACAATGCCAAAATTTCACCCTAAGATGTAATTGATATTCCGAATTCAAAAATGATATCTATTTTACAAAATTCCGAACATATAAGTTGCATTAATTAATTTTATAATTAATTCACACTGTCACAACAAATAGCATGTTTTTAAAAAACAATATATATCAAAAGATTGACAATTGTTTATGTCCAATTTCAAAGTGAAATTAATTATAATGACCACCATTGGATAAAATGGTAAAAATATATTATAATTATACTTTAAAACCACTAAATAGTATAATTTATCACTACAAATTATTTTGATTAAAAAGGATGTTTTTAAGTATTTTTCAGTATTCATAAAAAAATTGGAAGTTCTCAGAAAAATACCAAAAATTCAACATAGGCTAATTTTGAAATTCCGAATCCAAAAATAAAGTCCATTTTGAAATATAAAATATATATAATTCAAAAATGTGGTTATTACTATTCATAATGGTTATTATGATTGGTCTCGGTATGTTAGAATCTCGAACTTGCGTACAATGCAAGCTATTGCATTGTTGAAAGAGAAGTGTATCATGGAAGCTCGGGGTGTTACATTCTATATTCCGTCAATAAATTTAATCCTCTCAATTTGAAATTTTCTTTGAAAATAAAAGGTTGAAAATATAAAATACCTTTGTGGAAACCCCACATCAGAAATAAGGTTAATAAAATTTATCCTTAATAAGAGGGAAAGGGAAATGAAAAAGTCACCACCAAATTATGATCTCGAGAAGGAGAACATTGGTGGAAATTAGAGAAATATAATTAGAGGGAAAACGTAAATATTTGTAGGGAGTGATTGAGGTCATCAATCACAAACAAGTGTAAAATTGAGGGCCTCAAAGCCTTCAATCTATGTTGATTTAAAATATTATCAGTTCAACAAGACATAAGGTATTAGAATAACACATTTTTTTGTTTTAATATCCCTTTACTAAAGTTTAAGAATTAATATATTCATAGAATAAGAGATAGGTATATATATATTCTTGACAAGTAGAGCTTCAACCTATAACTAATTTCTTCCACAAACTCATCTTTCACTCAAAAAGATAATTGAACTCAAAAATATTATATTAATCCTAATCGTACAAGGTTCAAAGTATTAACACATACCATTTATATTAGGAAAACTATTTTTTAATAACCAGGGACTTCCTGTAGGCTAGTGGTAGGTAATAAAGGCATGTCGCACTATGGTTGTGGGTTTGATTCCTGCAGCTTTGTCCGACGCGACAGGTTATGCCCCACCCTGCAGGTTGTCCTTTTCCTAAAAATATAGTATTATAATATTCTAAAAATAATATTCAGAAATGTTTTAACCATAAACAATACTATTCAAAATTCAACTTAATCCATCCCAACCTTTATAGTTATCCAAAATACCTCTGTCAAGAATTTATCTAAAAGGTCTCTTAATTCCAAAATCAATTTATCAGATTCCCCAAACAAAGTAAAGATTCTCTTATTGTCACATACTAAAAATATGATTAGCTTCATCATATTAAAACCATAATGAAAAGAACAAGTACTGTTTTACAATCCTTATATATATCACATTATTCTTACAACCAGAATAAAATCGTTCAGTCCAAAAGCAGCAATACATTAATTATTCTAATTCAATTGTAGTAACAGAAAATGATTGTCCTTGATCCCTTGGACTTTTCTGAGTTAAGTTCCCCGGATGCTTAGGACATTCATTTTCATAATTCCCCATTTCCCTACAATTGTAGCTTTCAACATTGATAGCCTCTTCATTTCCCTCGCAATCATGGGCCTGGTGACCTTTTTCTCCACATTTATAACACACTCCCATTCCTTTTAGGCAAGAACCAAGGTGATTCTTCCCACAATTATCACATAATGGAAAATCCTTCTTTCCCTTATTCCCTTTATCCATCTCTTGTTCCATCGTTCTCTTCTTCTCTTTCTTTACTTTGTTGTCATAAGACTTAGAGAATTCCTTTTATGTCTTGATAGCACACGAGACAATATCTTTGTATGATGAGAAGGACTGTGATACTAATTCTCGATGAATAAATGGTTCTAACCCATCAATGAAATGATCAATCATACTTCTTGGGTTACGTATATAATATGAAGCATACCTCGCTAACCTTGTAAAGTTGGCCTCATACTTTACGACATCTTCATCCTCCTTTTGTCTCAGACTCAGAAATTTCCTTTCCATATATTCTCAATGGTCCTGAGGAAAGTATTTTTCTAAGAAAAGATCTTTGAACTCTCTCTATTCCATACTTGATACTTCTTCATCTTCCTTTGTGTTTTGAATCAGCAACCACCATTGATCGGCATCTCCAGTGAGGCGGTAGACTTCCATGACAACCTTCTCCCTTTCGCTACTCCCAAAGGCATGGAATATTATCTCTAAGGAGTTTATCCATTGCTCAGCTACTAATGGATTTTTACCCCCATTAAATGTTGGTGGTTGTTGCCTCATGAAGAGGTTTAACATCGATCCACCACGTTACAGATTAGGGGTCTCCATACGAGTAAGGTTATTATTCATAACCTGAGTGAGTTGTCCTAGTATGGTAATAAGTTGATCAGCACCAATTGTATCTCCATATCCACAATAATTATCTTGAGCAGGAGGGAAATCTCTACACAGAGTGCATGCATTGATACGGTTTCCATTCCTTCTACTAGGTGCCATTTCTAAACAATGGCATAAACTAGATTAGTTTATGAATCAAAATACATAATTACATACTTGTAAAATACTTAACAAAAATTGAACTATTTATGGATATAATCCATAATCATAAAAATGTTTTCTTTGAGGAAGTATATACTCATACCCTTCATAGTGAATTGTAAAGAAAATGAGAATTATCCTAAGAATATCCCCCAGGAGTGTCGTAACCAAGAGTGCAGCAAGGCCCGTTGTCATGCACCAGTTCCCGTTCGAGTCTAGCTCAAAGTGGTGTTTTTGGGTTTTACCCCTAGGTACATCTGTGCCAAAGCCGCCTCTACTTTCTTGTATCTAGACTGAGATGTATTGCTCGGAAAACTCACAAAATCTCTATAATACCAAAATTCTAGAAAGTTCTTCTATACTAATCCTGAAAGTCTATCTTCGGGCTATGTGCCCTAATCTGAGTTTATCTATATCTATCTTCCAAGGTTAGTACTAAACAGCCTGCGATACCAACTGTAACGCCCTGACCCCAGTTACCCAGAGTCGGTGCATTATTGCGTAGCATTGGAATGATCACAAAAGATCAAGTCTCGAAAGTCCGATTAGTTTAGTTGCCTTGGAAACACGAGATAAATTCATAAATGTTACATTACATCATAAAGTGAAAAAATACAATAACATAGTCTCCATTTTCCACACTCATATCCCCTTCAGACTATCCCTACAGGTCATTCCTAAAATACTTCTTCACATCTTGGAAAATTAAAACATTGAAAGGGGTGAGCTCAAATGCTCAGTAAGGATAACAATATTGCGGATTCTTTCTTAATTAAACATTAACATTTAAGGAAATGTATAACTAAAACAAAAGCCTTTTGAAACTTGAACCTCAACATAATATGGAAAAAATAAAATTAAATAATGCCATTTACTTAATAACATGGATATTCTACTAGTCAAATAATCCCATGAAATATCAATAACCACTTTCATAATGATGGAAGGCATAATGCCAGGCTATCATAACCACGTAGCCAAGGCCTCGTGCCAAGACCACAAATAAGATTTTGTCAAGGCCTCGTGCCAAGACACTAGTTTGTCTCATGAGACCTACCAATGCAATTTTTTTAGAAGATACTTACATTTAAAATTGCTTAAATATACTCCAGTGTTTTTCTGAAAACATTATGCAAGCTTCTGAAAACAAAATAACTAATTCTGAGACTGCTCGACAAATTACAGGCCATGATGGGTCCATGCCCAATCCATTCCTGTCTACCACACTCAAGAGTTGGGTTTTCTGAAAACATCTTTAATCTTGCGTTAAATATATATAGATTTGCACTGGATTTTCATATATTTCATAGAAATATCTCTGTTTTGAAATCATTTAAAAATCACATAATTATAATAGAAAACCTTTTGAATAAACATAAAAGATAAAAGGGTTTATACACTGTATAAAAGAAAGTTTCGTATAAAACAAAATAACTATCAATGAAAGGAGATTGAGACGAAGTCCCTTAAAAAGATCATTTTTTAAATAAAATAGATCTATTATGTGTATTTACTATAATGACACATAAAGAAAGTACAAATACAAGATAGGACATATTAATATCATGACATAATTTGAAAGTAAGAGATTAACCCAAAGAATGGAAGTTGGGTGAAGAAGTTCCCTTACAAATATCATTTTTCTAAATAAAATAAATCTATTATGTGTATTCAATATAAGTACACATAAAGAAAGTACAAATACACGATAATACATAATAATATCATGAACTAATTTGAAAGTAGGAGATTAACCCAAAGAATGGAAATTGGGTTAAGAAATTCCCTTATAAAGATCCTTTTATTTAAATAAAATAAATCTATTATGTGTACTCACTATAATTAAACATAAAGATAGTAAAAATACAAGATAGGACATAATAATATCATGACATAATTTGAAAGTAGGAGATTAACCCAAAGAATGGAAATTCGGTTAAGAAATTCCTTTATCTTGCATCCTGTCTTGACTCGACCGTTCTTTAACCTCCTGAATAATAAACTAGAGTTAATATATAATTTATTAAGAACCATTTTCAAGTTTTTTATTCCTTTAATATCACTTATTACCATTTTATGAACATTATGTATTTATTTATGTTAATAACGGTCGTTTTGTTGATCTTTGGTACTTGAGTCAAAAATAAACTTCTTATAATTACATGTTGTTGATGTGGTGAAAAATAAATTATATCCAGAATTATATTCATGATATAGATATCATATATCTCATATATATCCAGTATATAAATTCATTTATAATATTCCATAACGTTTAGAGATAAGAAATGAAATGCTCCGTTCATGGAGACGGTAAGTCGTACGTACGCATGAACGCTACTTTCATTTCTATTTCGTATTTAATGAAATGAAATTATAATCATATAAAGGTATAATATAATGTTTAATACCATTTACTCCATCCTTTATACATCCCACACATGGCATTAACGATTCAAATCACTTTGAGGGGGCGGTAGTCCGCACTTCCTAAAATGAAAATATCATGTTTACCCATAATGGAAACCATAAAGGTATGCAATAAATGAAAAATACAGAAGCATAAGTAAAACATAGACATATTATATATCATATATAAATATAGTGAAATCTTAATGGCCACCTTTGAAGGTGTTATATGAATGTTGAACAATCATCGTTTCGTGAGGTAGAAATTCTCCATCCACAGAAACAATATGTTTTTTAACCATTAGATGTAGGTGTGTGTAATTGTAGCTCGAATAATTCTTATAAAAACATTCTAGTATATTTAGGATACGGTTTTTGTTACAAAATAAATTAACAAAAAGAGTTTAGTGGGTTGGTGAATCAAAATAAAACAAAATAACATAATAGAAGACGTTACCTTAAAACTGGGTAACTTTTTTTTGATTTGAGACAAAGGCTTCCTTGGGAAGAATTCTGCCCAAAGTGAGGCTTCTTGGAGTAAGGGAGGGAAGTTGAGAGAGTATTTGGGCAGAGGTTGGCCGAGCCAAATGGCTTGTATGTGTGAATATGGTGGTAGAGGTGGGGGCCTTTTATAAGTGGAGAGGAGGGGCACTCTTTGAAAGTAATGAAATATTACTTTATTATACAATGATTTTCGGATTATAAAGGTCCCACACTTATATAATTCGAGAATAAGGTGATAAGGGTTAGAAATATTCTCATACAATAGGTTTTTGACAAGTTTATGCCTTATATTTTACATAATCATTTCATTTTATTTAAATCGTTAATTAATGAGTTAATCGTTGCTTCATCATTGTGTCAAAAAAAAAAATTTATTTAATGTATAAAAATTATAAAACAAATATCATGATGTAGGAAATCTTTTTATATTTCTAATAAATATTTATAGTAAAAAATATGACTTTTATAACCCCATTTAAAAATTGTTATAGTAAAAGAACTCATGTTTGTGACATTTTTATTTTAACATTAAATAAAAAGTTATTTATGTCATTTTCCTACCAATGTGGCTCCATGGGGTCCCCAAGCTAGCCCAAGGATTTTCTTGGTTGGACATGACACATCCAATAGGGTTAGGACAAGTGTAAATGTATTTTCATATTTTTATAATATCATTTTTACCTTAGATATCACTAATTACCTTTAATCACGATTAATTAAAGATAAAAGTTACTATTCACCAAAAAATTGTTTTAATCCCATTGAACCACGTTTTACATGATAATGAAATTCATGTATGTCGGATTTTTGAAATTCAAATCCCAAAAGTGGTAATGTTTCATTTAAACGAAAAATCAGTTTTTTAACTACCACTTAGTGGTTTCACTATTCATCAAAAATTAATGTTTTTCAGAACAGTGCCAAAATTTCACCCTAAGATATAATTGATATTCTGAATTCAAAAATGATGTCCATTTTTAAAAATTCCAAACATATAAGTTGAATTAATTTATTTTAAAATTAATTCCCACTGTCACAACAAATAGCGTGTTTTTAAGAAACAATATATACCAAAAGATTGGCAATTGTTTATGTCCAAATTCAAAGTGAAATTAATTCTAATGACCACCATTGGATAAAATGGTAAAAATATATTCTAATTATACTCTAAACCCACTCAATAGTATAATATATCACTATAAATTATTTGGATTAAAAAGGTTGTTTTTAATTATTTTTCACTATTCATAAAAAAATTGGAATTTCTCAGAAAAATACCAAAAATTCAACATAGGCTAATTTCGATATTCTGAATCCAAAAATGAAGTCAATTTTGAAATATAAAATATATATAATTTCAAAAGGTGGTTATTACTATTCATAATGGCTATTTTGATTGGTCATGGTGTGTTATAATCTCGAACTTGCGTACAATGCAAGCTATTGCATTATTGAAAGAGAAGCGTATCGTGGAAGTTCGGGGTGTTACATTGTTGATGAAATGGTGGAAAAGGTCCAATCTATTCAACAACATTTAAGAGCAACTCAGATTCGACAAAAACGTTATTCCGACAACCAATGAAAAGTCCTAGAGTTTGAAGTGGGTGATAAAGTGTTCTTATGAATATCTCCTTGGAAGAGAGTAATGAGATTTGGAATGAAGGGAAAGTTGTGCCCTAGGTATATCGGTCCTTTTGAAATACTGGATCATGTTGGGAAGGTAGCTTACTGATTGGAACATCCACTGAATCTCTCTCATGTTCATGATGTGTTCTATGTATCGCTCCTGAGAAAGTACAAACCGGTTCTTTCACATGTACTCAGCTCAGAAGGTGTACCGCTGGAGAAAGATCTTTCTTATGAAGAACAGCCGATAAAGATTCTGGATCGTAGAAAAAAAGTCAAACGGAACAAGGCCACTCGATTGGTGGAAGTTTTATGGAGGAACAACCAATTAGAAGAAGCTACATGGGAGCTTGAGTATATGATGAGGGAGAGGTATCCTAATCTGTTTGTTACAAAGTGACAAATTTCATGGGCGAAATTCATTTTAAGGGGGTAGAATGTAACATCCGAGATCTTTATGAGAAATTTTTTGTTGTTATATACATCATCAAAGGAATATTTCACTACACACAACACTAGCGTGACTTTCTTTACACGCAATCACGACCTTCCTCAATAGCTTGCGTCCTACGCAATACTGAGTTTCACTTAATAACGCTATACTATTAAAATATTATTAAAACTAGCTGTTATGAATAGTAATACCCAATTTTTGAAATTTTTTAAATTTTATCTTTCAAAATGGACTTCATTTTTGGATTTGGAATATCGAAAATAGCCTAGGGAGAAAGTTTGGTATTTTTCTGAAAACATTCAATTTTTGATGAATATTGAAAACATTGGGTTACTATTTAAAAACTGACTTTTTATTTAAATAATTATTTATTTTATTTAAATTTATTTTAGGTCAAAATAGATACATAATACCTATATAAGTTTAAAGTAATTCATTGGATTCATTTTTTAATAAGTTTTTATATATTCAAATTTTATTGAACTTTTCTCCGTCTTTTATCCACCTCCTAGGAGAATTTGTAAATTTATATAAAACATAATTTTACGGCTTCTGTGAGTGGAATATTGAAAATCCGAGAGACACAGTTATTATGAAGGACTAAAATGTGGTTCAATGAGATGAAAATAATTTTTGGTGAATAGTAACTTTTTACATTTTCTTACCACGGTTAAAAGTAAATAAGGTAATTAAGGGTAACAATGATATTATTATTACCCTAACACATGTCCAAATTCTATTGGATAAGTGTAATTCGACCAAAAACAACCATAGGAATAATATATGACCATTAAGGTCCACTTTTATTTGATTAGGACAGTTATTATTAATTTATTTAAAGAAGGGTTAAAATAGTTAAAATCAATGTTTAATAAATAAATCATTTTCAATATAGGGTTATACATAAGATAAATTATTTTATAAATAATTATTAGTATGCTAAAAATATTTTCTAAATAATGGTATTTTATTTATAATTTTTAGACATCATATAATTAAATTTATTTATGACACAATGATGATGCAGTAATTATCTTATTAATGAAATATTAATATAATTGATGTTATAAATACCCAAATAATTGTAATTTTAGACTTTTTATGAATTCCAATAATTTCCCAGGTTAATATGACATGTTATTATTTATTTAATTAACTTTTTTCAAAATAATCGTGCTGTTATGATTTTCACAAAAATCAATTACCAAATATTGTCAAAATTGACATAAAATAGTTTTCAAAACAAATATTATATTATTTGTTGTTATTTTATTCCTAAAAATCTAAGGTTCGGAAAAATGACTTAGATAAGGTCATATATGTAAATAATAAACAACATGGGGTTCGTTTAGCTTTTTATATTATGTTTATTAACCATATAGTGTAAGAAAACAAAAAGACATGGTAAAAGTTAAATTATTTAACATAGAGTTAAATCTAAATGATAAAGATAAAATAGTAACCTAAACTTGTCTAAATTCTATTGGATGATATGATTTCGACCCATCCCCACCTTATCTTAGTAATAAATCTATCCTGAGCTATTAAAAACCGATTATGACTTTATAATAAAATAATATTTTAAGTTTTCCTATGGTGCCCCTCTCCTCCCTTATAAAAGGGCACCTCCTCCCTCTCTTCCTCACACCACTTTGAGCCTTCAAGCTCGTCCAAACCCTACCAATTTATCTTCTCCATTTCCATAGAAACATACTAGAGGTCCTGGTCTTATTCAAAGACATCTTTAGTGCCCTAAGAGGAGGTTAAGAAGAGGTGCTTCAAAGAAGAGGTAATGTCCGTTACCGATTCTTTCAACTTTATTTCTTCTTCTACTTCTTCTTATTTAGTTTTTTAATTATGATGTAATTAAATAAGTATCACTCATATACTGACTTGTTATTATAAGTATGAATCAACCCTATTTCACCATCTATCCATCCTACGGAAAATGAAATCACGTCGCGTGCGTACGTACGGAATACCGTCTCCACGCTGTGGTGTAATCAATTTCCACCACCACCATAATTGGATGGGTATAATGGTGTATAGAATAACAATATATGATTATTGTAACTTGATATTGATTCTGAAATATTATACATACACTTCAATACAATTCCACAATCATGGGAATGATATCATCGCTCGTGCGTACGTACGGCCTACTGTCTCCACGATGTGATGCGACTTGTTTTACATGATATTTAATGCTTAATTATTATATAAATGAATTGAATGAATAAATATGATATAGATTACACTAATACCATTATCTAAATGAGGAATCTATAAACTAAAATAATAATAAGAATTTATTCGACGAAACACGCAAATATTACAAAAAGTAATAAACACTAGAATAACAAGTCGCAATGAAATATAACTAACATGAAGCTAAGAAAATGACCATATATGATATCATAAAAATGTGTATGATTCTGGAATATGTCAATGACATTATTTAAATCATTATACAGGAGGTTCGGACACTTACGAAGCAAATCGGACCTAAGGTAAGGGAAAATCTCGCAATCTCAATTTTTATCTGAGATTGTTTATATTTTCTGAATTTACTGAGGAATAATTATCATCCACATCCATGTTTCTTCAATATGTAATATTATTTCTATCATTCTACAATTGTTTAAATCCAATTTTACCCTTCGGTCAGTTTTTATTAAAAGATATGAAAGGAATCTTTTGTCCTTTTTAATACGAGATACTTTTTGACTTTTCCGGCCCATGTATGAGAAGAATGTTTTGTTAACTTATACGGCATGAATGGATTTTTATGATTTCATAGAAAAATATTTCCATGAAGCTTCCTTTACATGTTTTTTTTAATCAACTTTTTTTAGTTTAAAATTATATGACATTTTAAGAAAGGAAAATGTTTTTGAAGTAGAAATGATATTTTCCCCAAGAATGGAGTTCAAGCGTTTTATCAAAATTATTTTCCATCTAAGACAATATAGGGTTCTGTTTCAATCCCTATTTTACATTGATTTGATTATGTTATGATGGAATTAATTTTATGATGTCCTTTTATCTTATATGGATTATGTTATGATGGTATGATGTTTAAGAATCCCATTTTTATTACATGGGTTATGATATGATGTATGATTTATGATTTTGTGGAACACATAAGAATGGTATCATTATGAGATGGGTGGGACCTATATCTCACTCCAATGCATTCGGTAATGATTTATATCTCATGAGATAGACATGGATGGAATGGCAGGTTTAACTGGTTCAGTGAAACAGGACTGAAACAAGGAGTGAACTCGGTTCAGAAATGGACATTGTCCACTAAGATAGTCTTGGAAATGAGTCTTGACTACTAAGAATTGATTTTATATGATTATGTGTGTAATCCATAAAGATTCATGTTTTATGTTATGATTATTGGGATTAAATTTCACTACTATGATTTATCCCATGTTATGAAATTATGATCTCTTTTGCTGGTCATGATTTCCAAAATGATATGTTCTTATGAATATTATGTGATTGAAATTTCTTTTTTTTACACTTACTGATCATTTGAGCTCACACTTTTGTATGTTTTCATTTCCCCGAGTCAGGTAGAAGGATATTAAGTAATATATGCCAAAAGGGACTCTAGATATGATAAAATAAAAGGGAGATAGTGTAGATGATTTATTAACTAGTTGTTTCTGTTTCCCAGTTTCTAAAGACTCTATACCTATACGGTCCGTTCATGGTTTTTTATATGTTGTAATAATAATGCATAAATTTTGAAGTATTAACAATGTATGTAATGTATGGGTCGTTATAATAAATGTCCTAGGTATGTATTCCTTATTTATCCCCATTCTCAAATATAATATTAAACATCTTTGTCACATTTTTTTATGTGATAATAGAGAAATTATATATATATATATATAGGGGTGATCATTATATTTATATTTTTTAAAAATATACTAAATACCACTTGTGAAAATATGGGAAAATAATGATAATGCATTTGTGAACAAATAGTATACCAAACAAGCACCTATTATGTTAATTACTACCAAACCTAACAACATATCATTCACTAAAAATCATGATCAAGTTTAATAAGATAGTATCAATGGATATATTAATTTTTTACCCTAAAACCACATCCCCATTGGGTTTTAACCCGTACTAAACAACAAGAATTTTATTTTTCTCTCAATACTTTCTATAGTCATGTCGTAATGCACTATATATCATATCAAAACATTAATAATTCCATAACCATATAATTATTATCTTCTCATTTTCACTTCCACATATCCAATACTATAATTTATTATGAAAAATATTTACAAAGACCCCATTTCCTCCTCCTTCAATGAATATCCTCTATCATATAGCATAAACTTGTCAATACCATGAAGGATCTTCTATTACACCATGTTCCTCCTCATCCATACCTCGTAGGGTGTTCTCATGCATCATGTCCCTATCATCTCACCAATACCACATACAAAATTCTATTACACCACATATAATGGTAGTATGATCATACTATCAGTGAATAATCGTAGTTTGAGCTACACCAAGAAGAGAGAGAAAGGAATATACAGTAGTCAATCATTTGTTCCCACACCATCTTGAATGATAGAGGAATACATCAAGAACAAAAAAAAAATTAACATTAATATGGGTTTCTGAATCTGGTGGGTTTAATATTAAAAAAAATGTAATAAAATTATATAGATTAACACTTAATCTCAGCCTCAAAAAATTACCAAAACATCACTTCTGTAGCCCAGAAACATCTCTATATTATTATCTCTACATACCACCACCATTGTGAACTATAAAACACTAACTATCATACATTCCAACATAGATAGACACAGTTATCAATCACATGTTCCCATTTAGTGTAATTAATTTACTTATTAGAATATTTTATTATAAATTAAATTTATTACATTCAATAAGCTCAATAATATAATATATTCTGAAAATCAATTATTTTCTATATCCCATTATAATTCCAACCATTACCCATTCATTTAAATAACTTACATTTCAGTAAAAGATATTTAATTAATAAATTTCAACACAGATTTATTTATCAAATTAACCAAAACTAATTGTATAATAAAAAACACTAAATAACTAAAAAATAACTTCACAAAAATAAAATATCAAAAACACACCTCACCCAACATATTTTGGTCACATTACTACAAAACTATCCATTCTAGTGATTATATATATATATATTTGTATCAGAGTTTAATAACAATAGCCACCACCACTATTTACAGTTCTGTAAAGGTAGTAGAATCCCGGCTACACAATCTATAACCTCAACCAAATAATTTGTTCCACCTAACATCTACCTCAAGTTCAAACCACACAAATATTCCAATAAATCATCTGGCAATAGAGTTCCAAAAATGATCACACAATCACAATGTCACAAAAATTATGAAACATAAAATTTAAATTGAAATAATTACAATAATAGCATTCATCATAAAAAAATCACCCCATTATCATATTCCATACAATGGGTTCAATTACCATCTTTATGTCATTATCATTTTATGAATAGAGATTCCTAATGAAAAAAATGGCATCAAAACCCTATTCTCAATATCCAATATTTATTTTTGTAGAAACAATGAATTCTTGTCAAATAGTTGATACATAACATGAAATTGGGAAAAAATACCTTACACCACATTCCCATAAGTATCACTATATTTTCCTCAATATCACTATTATGTCAGTCAAAATATCCACTCAAACAAAAAATAATGAAAAATATAAATTATTTAAAAAATTAGAAGAAATTTCTCAATTCCCCTAACACAAATAAATATCTATAATACAGTAAAAATAGGAATTGATTATTTTGAGACAAAAATCACAAAAGGAAATCCTTGATAAACAAAACCTATAATAATTACAAATCAATCCACAGCCCAAAAAATCTTCATGATCTGACCAATACCACAACCATGAAATCAAAATAGAACAATGGGATTAAAGTAAGAGGGGAATAAAATTAACTCACCATGGATCATTAAAAATTGATATCATATTCAGGAGTATCAAATCCAAAGAAAAGGGGTTGATAGGTGTCCTAAATTTGTACCTAAGACCCCCTAATGTCAAAGATAATAAAAGGTGTAATAAGGGAAATATAATAGATTCTCATATTTACAGACATTATATAGATTACATGTCAATGATTAAATAGCATAATCAAGGACATAATGGTTAGGATAAACCAAACCCCCATTACAAATTTTTAGGATACACAATATTGGGATTTGTTAAACATTCCCATAGAAATTACACCACATATCTACCCTTGATTTTATAAATCAATGGGAGGACCATTATGAAAGGATCATTATTAGGCCACCACACCAAAACCCTATATTTGAGCCATGATTAAAATAAATAAAAAATATTTAATTATACACAAATAAAAAACACTACAAAATATACCATTATGTATTTGTCCAGATCATATCCTTACCAATGATATAATGTGACAAAAGTTATATATTGTAGAAACCACTAAAAAACTAAATAAGTCCTCCCCAACCAAGAACCAACAATATATACATGACCAATGTGCAGGGACTCCTAAAATGACATATATATCAACCTGAGATTGTTTTTATAAAAGGAGATGGTGGCCTGAATTGGTTTCCCAATTCATTCCCCTGATGGAATTTATTAATAAAAGAGTAGAATTGGAGTCTTGAGGTGTAAATGGCTTACACCAGCATGAAATAAAAGAGACAACATATAAAGAAGTCAAGACAAACCAGCAATGATATGGAGCAAGCCAATATCAAATCCAACCTTCGTCATCAACAATTATAGAACATAATAAGGATGGAGATAAAATTTAGAGAGGTAGCCATGCATCTGGAATCCTCACAAGTCAACAAGCCAGCAAAACCGAGGAAAAATCCAGATCAAAATCACACTCAAACGAGCAAAAAAGTGAACAAGAACAGAATCAAATCTGTTTTAAAGAGAGGACAAACTGTAAACCGAGGGCAGGAAAAATGTGTCAAGATGAGAAGCATATATCACAAAAGAATCACCATTGAAATCCACAAACCCATTCTGCTAAATAGTCTCATAACTAGCATAAAAAATTATAACTGATGAAGCAAAATCCACCAATGCCTGTAGGGACCAGAAAATGAAAATAGTTGCATCAATAAACTCATTGACCTTCATCCATTGGTGGTTACAACATTCCAAACAACTGGACAGATTCTAGGAACCAACCCAGAGGCGTAAAAAACCATGTAAAGATGTTCAAAATCTCTAAAGTCATATTTTCATATCCACAATAAGAAAAGGGATGGAGAATGAAGATAAGGTCAAAGATTCTGAATGATAGGTCCAAGAGTAATCAGGTTTCCAGAGAAGGAGGAGAAAACAAATCCTTATGGCAGACAGTTTCTAATCGTCTGAAAAATTCAAATAAAAAGCTCAAAATGAACAGAAAACTGAAAAAAAATCCAAAGAACCGGTTGAAAAAAGTCATTGCCAATGTATGTCCTTAAAATCCAAATTTTTTTCATTCTTATTTTCCTCATCCACTCTAATAAACATCCTTTTTCTAATATCCATATAAGCATCTACAGTCATTTCATCATTTTTATATTTTTTGAAGGCCAGTTGTGTCATTTTCTACAAACCAGGAGTCCAGTTATTTTGAGAAATCCAATTTCTCCTCATATTGATATGCATACCTAGATGGAGGATCATTTTCCTCATCCCCACTTGAGGAAGCTTCTGCTCAGAACCATCAAGGGATTGTGAGGATTCAACTAAGGGTTCAATAGGGACAGGTTGTGGAGGGACCTCATTTTCAATAATCTTGGCAGATATTGATCTAGTGATAATAGACCCCTCACTATTGAAATTTTACCTATGTTTTCGAGTTTTCCTAGGATTCGGGGTGATGAAGCCATCAGGGTCAACAATAGCCTTTTTTACTTTTTGATCTTTCAAGTCATAGTCTTCCTCCACTTGGGATATCTTATCACCATCTTCAGAAAAGACTCATCAGCTTCCAGTTGTGCATCCTGATTAGTATCTTGACCCTCTTCCTTAGTCTCATGACCCTCAGTAATGGAGACCTCCATCATGGAATTATGAAGGATATCATTTTCATAGGGATTGGCTGATTGAGGGTTAAGATCATCCTTGGGGACCAAGGTGTGACTACAATTCTTGGGAATGTCAATCTAATCAGTGGTTATCCCTTCTGGAGCAGTCTTTTCAACCCAAATTGGTTTGAAATGTGGATGGGGACAAGAGGTAATCCCGCATCCTTTTACAGTATGGCCGATTCTAAAACATTTCTTAAATTTTTTTTGGGCGTTCTCAAATATCACATCCTGTAAAATACCATTCTCCCCATTCAGAATCCAAAATCTCGATGGCATATCCTGAGAAATGTCAATTTCTATGAAAATAGTAGAAACTGAGTGGTGTGAAAATTTAAGTGTAGCATTATCAATTTTGAGAGGCTGATCAAATAGTTGTGCAATAGAGCATAGGGAATTCTACTTTAAGAGATGTGAATGCAGACTGAGGAAGGCAAGCCAAATAGGTGAAATATAGGTTTCAATATTATAATCGAAATCTGGTGACCATTAGAATACTTTCATGACAGAACCCCAAAAGGAACATGAAACACGAGTCCAAAATCTATAGTAATCATTATCAAGTGTAAACTGAAAAAGAACATTCAATGAATTCAAGAGTCTGATATGAAAATTTGAAAATACAATGGATTCAATGGTTTTGCGATGATAATCCAAAGAAGGCCCACGTTTTGTGAATTTACCTACAAAATCAAATTAGATGTCCGCCGAGAGAATATTTACCTCTTCCGGTGTGAATGATATCAATGATAAACCTAGATGTCTGTATGATTATGGAGAGACAGATTTGGAGGTCTTCGATTCTTTGGGAGGAGAATGTTCGGCGATGACATCTGCAAAGGATATGTCGTCTTGGGTCCCCGCGCGACAGCTAGGGTTTCGTCTAGGACCGCTCAAAGGCGGAGGCTCCATCATCCATGGATCACCGACTTCTCAACCTGATATGGTAAATTCACTATATGTTCAGTAATGTATAGACATAAAACATTGAGCATAAACAAAAAATTAAATTTTATTACATGTGACCATTATAACCTAGCCAATAAATTTCTAGATATGAGTTGAATGAAATTATTTATAAAATATATATAATTGAAAAACTCAATATAAACATAATAATAATTTTTTACTAAGAAACACAATTTTTAGTAATGTCATTTAAATATTTTCTTCAAAACATGTTTGTATTTAATTATGGGAAAACATTTTAAAATAACTTCTTGAGGTTATATAAATTTTATTTGATAAAATCGTTATTATTCATGAATTTAAATTTTTTAAATTAGATTAGGAATAGTTTTTTAGAATTTTTGAATTAGTATGATTTTTCAATGTATACTGAAAAAGAAGGATTTTTATTTAAAACATTATTTTCATTTCATGCATGTAAAAATATACAATTTGATATAAAATAATTTCAAATTAAAAGTATATCACTTATTTTTTAAATAATTATATTATTTTCATTGGAATCAATTTTATATAATTATTTTGTCTAAAAACATTTGTATAACTAAAATGGTAATTTTTTAAGAAATTATTTATTTGTAGAAATTCGTTTTATATAATTAAATTCGAAAAAATAAAATTTTGTGATTTTTTTATTAAATATATATATTTTATCTTTAATAAATTTTATATCATTCATATAATATTTTTTTATAATATGGAATTAAAATAAAATCTTGTTTAATGTTTAAAATGTATTTTTCTATATATACATTTTTTATCTTGTGTTGTGTGATTATTTTTTAAATTAATTTATTCCAAATATATATATTGAATTTTATAAAATGGATTCAAATATTTAATTTGTTGTTAAAAATTTGGAAAATATGGCATTTTTGTTTTTTGTAAATATAAATAGCATCCCTAGTAAATTTTCCATTCTGGTAAAAGTTAAATCAAGTTAAGCTAGGTCAAAATTAAATTATAAGGCCATAATCATTCAATGTAATTATTATTTGATGAATAAAATAATACACTTATCTAATTAGTTTCTAAATTAATATTTTTACCATTCAATTTTCTAGAGAACGGTCTTTATAGTCTTTAAATAAATAATGTGACAAAATATAACTATATTAGTTTTAAATATGTCATATTTATCCATATAATAAAATATAGTTATGAATTTATATATGTTTCTATGCTGACCCAAATAAAAATATTTTCATGCCTAAAAATTATATAAAATTTTTAGTAATTATTTAATGATGATAATTTTTTATGAAAAAGGTATTAAATATTTAATTTCAGTGGTTTAATGTGTTGTTAGAATATTTTAGATTAATAAGAGATATTATTTTTATTTTAAAGCAATATAATTTAATTAAAAAATCTTTCTGACCATTATGTAAAATTCAATTAATTGATTTTAAATTGGATATAATGATATTTTATGAAAATATTAATTTATAGAATAAAATATATATCATAAAAATCTTAATAGAGGAAAATGGAAATAATATATGGTGTAAAATTTTATCATGTTTCCATTTATAGGCTGTTAGAATCATTTCTCTTTATAATGAAAATAATGTATTTTATTATTTTAAGAAATTGAAAGGGTTCCCCTCCCCTCAATTAAAAAAGGGCTCTCAATATTTCTCTTCTTAACACAACATTGAGCCCAATAGGTCAACTTAAAAATGTAAATTTAACTTTTATACTTCTCTATCCACATTATAATGGTTAAAATATTCCCAAATTACCGACCATAGAAGCCTTAAGAGGATATCTAAATGTGTCATTTCAATGAAGAGGTAATCACATGAACCAGTCCCTTTCTTTTTAATTATCATTTTAAAACATCTTAATATGTTATATTTTTTATAAATTAAAAACTTCAATTGGATCAGTATTTTAAAATATTATAATGATTATGATACAACCAGTATCCACCATCTTTTCATCTTCTGTGGAGTGAAAATATTTATTGTGTGTACGTACTAATTACCATCACCACATGGCAATACGATTCATTACTCATCTCCATATTATATAGTTATTCATTTTTATGGGTTAATTTTTATATATGATAATTATGACATAATTATATCTATATAATTATAATATATTATCTATATTCATTCCATCCAAATAGTTTGAAAGTTATAGTGTCACTCAAGTGTATGTATGGACTACCAACATCATGAAACGATGTGATTCATTTTTCATTTCTGAATTACATGGATGGTAATAATGATCAATTTAATGAATATATGTGATATATATTATAAAACAATTATTGGGTAAATTTTATTTATTACTTACCTTTATTTCATTCCATCCTTCAAAAAATGAAATCCGAGTTTATTTTTACGTAAGTCCAACATTTTCTATTAAAGATGTAATTATGTCTTCTTTAATTATTTTTATGAATGACTCTAAACATGTATATAATTAATATATATAATTTTTATATCAATATTATCATTATTTATATTATGTACACATGATCAAACAATATGTAACATAACTAAAAAACAAAAACATACATGAAATGGCCATAAAATATCACAACACAAATTAATTTTAATAAAGAATTGTTAATGAACTAGTGATAAATGACTTTACTTAAATCATATATGATATGATATGATATGATTAAATTTTTCAAAATTTTTATATTGAATATATATTTATTATAAATTATGTTTCAATTCCTATGAATTAATTTTGACCTAAGCTATGATGTTTTCGTCTCACTATTAATATTGTGGGACACATACCATATGTGCCACTTGTTTCTCTCATGTGGTGTATATACAAAAAATGATAGAATTATATGATTAATATTATTATATTTATGGTTATTTACAAATATATATACGGTTATATCTTTCATGGGTCATACTAATAATTGGCTTCCAAAGAGGTAAGGTATTTATGATTCAATCATATTTTAATTTTGATTTTTTATTCGTGGATTTCCATCAAGGAATTTTTTTAATGAAAAATGATTATGGTTTACTATTTTTTAGAGTATATTTTTATTCCATATCCATGTTATTATAAAAAAAAATCAACAATTTTTTTCATATTCCCCTATGATTGTTTAATGAAATATTTAACCCATTATTTACATTTTATTAAAAAATGTTTTATGGTAATGTTCATTTTATTTTCTAAATGATGTACTATTTGACTTTATACAAAAAAAATGAAATGAATTTGGTATTCCAATTTATAAACAAATTAACATAATTTTCCTCTATAATGGCCACTCAATTTTTTTATTGAATTCTTTACAACGTTCCAAGTTTATTTTAAAATAAAATAATTTCCATGATATTTTTATCATATTCTATTTAATTTTATTCTCAAAGTAGAAAATTTATTATAATCAAATTATATTTCAGTGATATTCTAAAGAATTTTTCATATATGATAATATATTTTGATCTTAATAATAAATTTCACGGTACATGAAACAATGATACGAGTATTAAAAAATTTCTAGATTGTAAAACATTTTTTTGATGAGATATTTATGGGAAAAAAAATTTTATTGGTAATTATACGATGAAGTAATGAAATTATTATCAAACCTATTTTCTTTTCATAGGTTATGATGTAATGATATGATGAACGTTTATAAATCATGTGGAACACATATGTATGGTTTTAATTATATAAATTGTTTTTACATTATAAACAAAGTTTTATGGTTATATTATAACTAAGGATTTAAGTTACGTTATTACAATCGTTGGTGGTCATGTAAAAATTGAGGATCTATGGTATAAGAATTATTATTACCAATAATTTATTGGGTCATGATTGATAAATATTTTGAAAAAAGTTATAGGATTATGGATTGAACATAGTTTAATAATGGGATTTCTCCACAATACTAGTCTAGGTAGTGAACCTTAACTGCTAAAAATATTTTGGGAGGTGACCCAATACACTATAATAGTCTTTGTAGAGAGCCTTGACTACAAATAAAATGATATTATATACTTATTTGTATGTTAAATTACCATTTCATATGCCAATGTTAAAATATCATAGTTCGTTTTCATTAATGCATTTGTTATTTAGACCTTATGAACTACCATGTTTTATTTCATGACTAAATATTATGATCTACGATATGTAGAGTAAGGATTTCAAATGTTAATATCATATATTCATACCTTTATTCTCATTTTATTCTTATGTATTCATTTATAAATCCCTTTTGTACCCTTAATGAGCATCTAATATCACTCATTTTTATGTTTCCTTTACCCAAATTATGATGATTTTTTTTCGAGAAATATATAATTACGAAGGTTACAAGTTATAAAGAACATAATGGGAGACTCTTATAAACCATATTTTTATATATCCATGTTTCAAATGATATAATAGCTATATGATTTTTAAATTGACCATTGTGACATGTAATTAATATTCATATAATAATAGGTAATATCTATGTATGAAAATATTGGGTTTCTATATTTGGTATCATTGAAATTTTAAGTTATTCATTTGAAACTATGACGAGAAACCATTATTAAGAACCCAAGGGATAATTCTAAGTATAGGATTACATCCTATGGTTTGGGTAATGATCATGTGTAACCTACTTTAATCATAAGAATACATGGGTTAAAAATGGAGTGTCGTGATTTTTTAATCCTATAAATTATTCTTCATAATTCCACACTATGACTACTATTGATTTTTCTATGTTTTTTTGTTATAGTCAATGACTATAACTATGAGGATACATGTTAAAATTGAATAACAGTGGGATTATTATATTCATGTAAAAACAAATGAAACTGGATATATAATGTGAAACCTTTTCATTATTCCTAGCCATTTATCATGACATATGATTAAAATTTGACCTGTAAAAAACTCTTAGACTCACTAAAAATGGATGTATAGAGTTCACTGAGATCTATGGTTGTTCATACAATTAAGTAATGAACATCCATCTTTTTATATATAGACGATGTGGGAAGAAGAACTCAAATGAATGTCTAATAAGAACAAGACTATGTTTAATATGTTGAAATTAAAGGAATAAAACTGGTAAATAATAAGGAAAATGAATATTTTTATTACGGAAATGAGAATCATGTTATGTTATGATTTATAATTCAATGTAAAATTCGTGGGGAATATGGGACTTATTCGAGCCAATTCCCAAAAATTAGGGTTATCTACTAGAAAAAGGAATGACCTATGTTATTTCAATCTTTAAAATCCATGTGTTGAAGTGTTTATTTATTGATATTCCTAAATTAAATGAATTATTTTTTAATATAAGAATCATTATACAGCTATGGATTATTCCATTATAGTTTTCAATAAGAATTTTAAAGCATATTTTGGATGGTTCTAATAACCTAGTAATGTGATTTAGTGGTAAGGATATAATGTTTGGGTTCTATAAATAAATTGTTATCATTAATTTGATAGTATTGGTGACATATAAATTTTGTAATGATTTTATAGAAGTGTTATTTATGTTGTCATTGATGAATTTTACTCATTTTTTCATTTATGGAATATTTTCAATTATTTATAATGTTATTTATGGATTAAGGATTGCGTTAATTTTTTAAATTATATAAGATTTATTGTGAGGATAAATAAAAATTTATGGATACCATCTTTGCTTTATTACATTATGTTTTCTCAAAACATCAAATGTGTCA
Organism: Viscum album; assembly: GCA_963277665.1. NCBI lineage: Eukaryota > Viridiplantae > Streptophyta > Magnoliopsida > Santalales > Viscaceae > Viscum > Viscum album. Next base: position 1,306,637,681 of record OY728128.1, read on the forward strand.
AAAACGACTTCGTAATGTTTTACGCAATTGATTTTTTTTTTGTGATTTGAAACTATTACTTGGTATTAGGAATAATAATCAATTGAGGCTTAAATAACCATTTAATGGATGGTATATCACTTCATGTTAATTTAATTATGATCTACTAGATTGTGGAAAATAGATGATATGGATGGTATAAAATTGATTCATTGATAGGGTGATATTTTTAGATATATTTATGTTTATGTTACTGATACCTTTCATGATAGTATTAAAATTTGACTCATGAAATTTTGACCAATTCTGTAATGAACAGGAAATTCAATGTAATTTTTTTAAATATGTGGGATTTTTACGAATCTGTGAAAATTGTCAGCATGTGATTCTGAGGCACGGAGTGCCCAGAATTAATTTCTGAACTTTATTTCGGGTATGTTCTATAAACGTGCAAGCGAGATTTTTTAAATTTTGAACCGTTGCTTGGAATTAAAATATAAGGGCACCGTTGAACTTGCAGCGTTGGTATTCGCTTAAGGAGACCTTCACCTCAACATTAGTTGGTCGATGGTGGAAGTTATCTTTTCACGTATTCATGAAAGAATAAAATAAAAATAAAATTATGTATCTTTTATTTGTATTTTTATTTTAAACTCGTTATGAATGATTCATAGGTGGGGACAACCTGAACTAAACCTCCCATGAGAGGTTATGGTGGTGGGGACCACCTGAACGAACCTCCCATGAGAGGTTATTGCGGTGGAGACCAATTGAGGCTAAAACCCCTTGAACTCCCTCTTAAATGTGGGGAATCCTCTTATGCTTCCCCCACATTAATGGTGCCACCCCCATTAATTTATTATTCCATCCACTATGTAATTAATTTATCCATTTTGAAATTTTTCCACAAATTAAAATTTGGGAATCACAACTGTTGGCTATTTTGATTTTGGGAGATAGTATTGGTAAAGGGGAGAGCTCATGGATGATTTTTTTCTCCAATGAATAACTTCTTCCACGAAGAACTCTCCTCTAATGATCAGTGTCGATGCATGACTTCGACTTATTCCTCGGGACATCCTCCAACTAGGGACATCTTCAATTGATGATCGTATTTCCTACTTCATTGATGACAACAAATGAACAAGGTAAAGTGGATGTTATAAATTCATTCTTTTTTTCATTCATGAAAACTCTTCTTAATTCAAGAGAGATTATTGTCTCTTGCTACTGCTCCTATGTGGAGAGTGCGGGTAAAAAAACATGGCTAATCCTCTCCACAATTCTTGTGATAATTTGTGATGTTCTTCGCGATGGAGGTGATAAAAAAACCTCGAAGGGCCACGAGAATGGTGGTCGACACCACCGTCGGCCATGAAGAAGGTGACAACACAACGATGCCACTCCGTGGCCACTGCCATCCCGCAGCCTCCGCCGACCGCAACCTACACCACCTGCGGCCTCACCGCACTGCCCTTCGGCCTCACTGACACACCCCGTATCCTTGCCACACTGCCCTGTGGCTGTCTGCACTGCCCCGCAGCCAACGTGCCCCGCGGACGATCCACCCTCGCGGCACCCTCCGTGGATGATCCTCCCTATGGCCTTGTACCACCCGTGGCTAAGCCACCCCATGCCCTCGTGGCACCCCCACAGCCGAGCCACCCTACGGTCTCACGCCGTCCGCGGCCGAACCGATCTGCAGCCCTCACGGCCCATACGGCCTACTGAACCACCCATCATGGGTTAGGTCGGACCCAACGGGATGGTTCGAGTCAACCCAGACCGGGTCGGATCAGGTCGGGTCGGGCCGGGTCGGTCCGACCCGGTCAGACGGGTCCCAGACCCACTTCGACCCATTTACACATCTTTGGATATATTTTTGGCACCCGAGGATTGTTTGATGAACCATCTACAAAACTGGGAACATTTGAGTGAGACGGTCCCTTTGGTATAACCCATTGAAGATTTGGATAAATTTGTGGAATGGTCAGGTTTGATCAAGCACGAATTCAACCGGGCCCTCGGGACTAAAAGGCTAATAACTCACAAACCGAGCATTTGATCGATGCACCATCTGTTGCATTGAGACCCCTGTGACGTGGAGGTACTTTTGGATACAACATTGTGAGACATCATGGTAGTTGATTTATCGACCAGTGTCTTGTGGATTGGGCCCTCCCAGATACAAGCAAGCATAGTGCGGGAACCCAGTAGTTGTCTGTGATGTGAAGAAAGAAGAGTGATCCTGTGTGGGTCAGCACCGAGCGATCCTGTGTGGGTCAGCACCTAGAGATCATGTATGGGTCAGTACTGATTGATCTTTTGTGGGTCAGCACCGAGCTATCATATGTGGGTCTACCTCTTAATAGAGTAAGATGATTCAATAGTTACATCTAATCATCTCTACTACTGTACCTAAGTTATACCTGGTGTGAGATGATTTTGTACCTGTGTGAGACAATCTTTTGTGGTAATACCTTGGTGGTATTCTTCTGTGTGGCATAACTATGTGGTACTTGACCTTGTGGTTTTCCTTCCTTTGTGTAACATTGGATCTTTGGCCATTTGGGATGGACCCATGTGTTTCCTCATGATTAAGATGGGTATATATGATAACATATGTATATGTAAGGGTATATACCTATGTAGGGTTGATAGTTGAATTCATGCTTTTAGGGATATCCTTTGGGGATTTGGAGAGACCTTGAGGGTCTCATGGTCCTAACTGAGTATCATTATACTCACCCCTGCATGGAAAATTACTACACCTTGTCGTGTTTGTTGTAGACAACCGACAACATTGATCGAGACTGAGGGTAACAGGACTGGATGGTGCTCGGAGGAGGACATAATGACGAATCGGTACACAGAGGATATGGAAGGATGTAGAGTGCTGAGGAGGCAATTTGTAAGTACACTTTAGGTAGGAACCTCGGAGGACAACAAATAGTTTTCTTCCTTTTTTCTCTAGTTTACTTGTACTTACAGTTTCTTGTACATTCAAGTTGGGCTTGTATTCTGGCCCCTTTTACATACTGTACTCTCTCTATTTACTATCCAGTTTACATGTGTTAGTATCCTACAGTGTGCTTGGTTGCATGTGATTACAGGTTATAAAGGCAATGCCTTCCCAGTTTTAGGGATTACACCTTTGGGTGCTACTCACCAACCCCTGGGTTATGGAAGGCGGTCTTGGGGTAGTCACAGCACATGCCCCGGTGGATGGGTCATGGCAAATAAGTATCATAGGAGTCGGTTCTACCGTAGAACATATGAATATGAACTTTTAAAATAGAAATAGTGTTAGGTATAGTGAGTGTGGTTATCAGTTTAGGGAATCTAGTGTTGGTGCAGCGGCAGACGTATCCATACACAAGGACCTTGACTTCAGATTTCTTACTCAGTGTATGAAATCACTGATTGCGTATATTTTTTGAACAGTCTACATTGTGAACTATTTGAGTCAGCTTAGTAGGTATAACTTATTGACCATGGATGACCTGTTTCAATTCAGGATGCTTCCACACAGACATCTAGATAGGGTTCTGAGAGTTGTACGCACTGATAGCCCACCGATTGACGACGCTTCAATGTAGGACCCTCCTCTAGTAAGGGCATCAGCTAATGCACAAATGGTACCATTACTTATTGGGCCACCGATGCCACCAGCCCCAGCAGTAGAGGGTGGAGGCCTCTTCTGCGTGTTTCACGAGTTCTGCACCCGAGGCCACTCAGGTTTAGGGGAGAGATGGACCCACAGGCGGCTGAGGATTTGATGGAGGTTTTGGTGAGAGTCGTTTGACTGGTAGGAACACCAGTTGATCTAATTTTGATACATGCCACCAGTATTCTATAGGAAGTAGTAGGAAGATTTTGGATCTTGATTCTCTCGGCTCACAACGAGGTGACGCTTCTCTTGGCAGACTTCGAGTGCCTGTTTTGGGCAGAGTTTTCCCCAGCGACTCTTCACACAGTGCGCATTTAGGGGCTACATCATCTATAGTAGGGCAACATGATTATTGATCAACGCACAGAGTGGTTCACTGACCTTTCATGCTACTCCACAGATATGGTGTGGGGCCCATTTATCAGGGACCAAACCTTTAAACATGGAATCAGGCGGACGATCATGGGCTTTGATGAACTCACTTAGCATCCCGACGTAAGAGGGGGTGTTAGAAAGATCCCTCATAGTAGAGAGTTTCCCTGTAGAGTTTTCACCAGCAGCGAGACCCACTACCGGACATCAGGTAGCGGAGTCTTCTGCAGCTGGAAGCATACATATTTCATAGAGGACCTAGAGGAATAGACCTAATGGTTGACAAACTCAATATTCATGGTCAGTTGGGTGGGGAACACGAGGCAGAACTAGTCATGCCAAGAGTGGGCAGTGTTACGCATGTGGTGGGTAGGGTCACATGGCTTGTGACTGTCTAACCCACCTTACAGATAATCAACAGATGGTCGAAGGACCGCCTATGTAGAGACAATTGTTCGATCGAGGAGGTCCGTAGTGAGTAGGAGGATGTGGAAAAGGATCTGACCGTGCAACAGGTGGTGGGAAACGATTCATGATGTTACTACCACCACCACTAGGAGGTCCACCCCGACCGCATGGAGTAGGTGGATAGGGGTGAGCTCAGCTCAAGGAAGTTGAGGCCTACGATCACGACACTTTGGATATGATATGAGGTACGATATATGTATCTCTACCTTAAATGTAGTTCTTATTGAAATAGGTGTCAATCATTATTTTATTACCAGTACCCTGGTTCGGAGCTCGAAGATTCCGACAGATCCATTGGCTCGATTCATAAGGCTAGAGACTTCTACAGTAGAATATTCGATTATTACGCACTGGTGTCGTTAGTGTGAGCTTACTCTAGGATGTGAGAGCTTTGGCTGGGATCTCGTAGTAGCGGCATCGAGGCCTTACAACGTCATCTTTGGTAAGGACTGGTTGTCTACAGTCCATGATCATATTTACTATATTAGGTGCATAGTGTGGTGTGTCAGCATGGATGGGACTAGGTTTTCCTTCACCAGTGAGAAGGGAGCCTATACAGCTCCAAATTGACTTAACTAGAGGAGAGTGTAGCTGATTACTCATAAGTTGGATAGCCTTACCCTCAGAGCTTTTGATGTGGACAGTCCGAGCAATCCTGTAGTGCTGGACCAGTACACGGATGTTAACCATGATGATGTTCCAGGTCTACCTCCTCGAAAAGAGGTGGACTTTTACATTGACTTGTACCCTATGATGAAACTGATATCTACACCATCATATCAGATGTCTCTCAAAAATCTCTAGGAGCTACGGGTACAGCTAGAGGACTTTCATGGGAAGGGATTCAACTAGACCCGTGTATCTCCTTGGGCATCCCCGATTTTGTTCGCCAAGAAGGTGTGTGGGAGCTTGAGACTTTGTGTTGACTATCGGCGCCTCAAAGAGGTGATCGTGAAGAACATGTGCCCACTTACGAGTATTGACGACCACTTTGATCAACTGAAGGGAGCATGGTGGTTCTCAAAGATAGAACTCAGATCAGGCTATCACCAGCTCGGAGTAATAGATGAGGATGTGCAGAAGATGGTATTCCGAAGTCGGTATGGCCACTACGAGCTCTTGGTTTTGCCATTCGATGTAACCAACGCTCCAACAGTGTTCATGGGAATCATCAACCCGGTCTTTCATCTATACCTTGATAACTTGTATTAGTCTTCATTGATGACGTTATGATCAACTTGGCTACGGAGGAGGAGCATGACTATCATTTGCAGGTAGTACTAGACACACTCTGAGAGCCCCACTTTTATTGTAAGTTCTCGAAGTGCCATTTCTAGATCCGAGAGGTGCACTTACTAGGGAATGTCATCTCAAAGGCTAGATTTGTAGTGGATCCAGAATAGATTGAGGCGGTACATTCTTGGGATCCATCCAGGAGTGTGACAGAGATACTACATTTCTTGAGTTTGGTGGATACAATCGTAGATTTGTACCAGATTTCTCTAGATTTGTTGCACCACTATCAGCCTTGAAAAAGAAGGGGAAACCCTTAGTGTGGTCGGAGAGATGCCAGAAGCGATTTCAGGAGCGGAGGTAGAGGATGACTAGTGCCCCCATCGTGAGGCTTCTAGAGGAGGGCATAGGGTACATAGTCTACTGAAACACATAAGGGACTGAGATCAGATGTTTCCTGATGCAAGAGTGACCAGTGATCGCATATGGATCTCAAAAGTGGAGACAACATGAGTATAACTACAATACCCATGACCTGGATTTAGCAGCAGTGGTCTTCTCCATGATGATGGGGTGACATTACTTGATGGTTGAGCATTTTACATTGTACTCTGATAATAAGAATCTCAGTTATATCTTCTCTCATAAGGACCTGAACCTGAGACAACGACGTTGGATTGACATCCGCCAGGACTAGGATTTCGAGATAGTCTATACTCTTGGGAAAGGGAACGTTGTAGAAGATTCAGTTAGCTAGAGATTTGGTATACACCTACTAGGAAAGGCGAAAGAGCAGCTAGCTGCTTTGTAGATATACATTGTGGATCAGGATGGAGGAGCTTTCCTTTAATCACTTACAGTCACTCCCACACTTATTCAGAGAGTCTGGGTGGCACAGCATGAGGACATTGACTGCAAGACTCAATGTTCTCAGATATCCACAAGGTAGGCACCTAATGGATTTTCTTGAAGGTGGGGAGCACGTCATCCTCTTTTGAGGACGTACGATGGTACCAGTATCACCTCAAAAGGTAGTGTTGAGGGAGTTCCACAAATCCCCTCTAGAGGTACATCCAAGAGTGTAGAAGATGTACTAGGATCTCCGACGATAGCACTGGTGGCCGGGAATGAAGAAAGAAGTTGTAGAGTTTTTCTCTTGGTTCTTTACATGACACGAAGTGAAGGCGGTGCATCAGGTACCAGAAGTCTTGTTTCAGCCTTTGGAGGTCCCAAAGTTAATGTGGGATGGGATATCCATGGACTTTGTGATATGACTTCTATGTACATCCAAGGTACACGACTCAATTTGGGTTATGGTCGAATGACTAATCAAGTCGGCCCAATTCCTTCTAATCAAATAGCATGGATCAGTAGAGAGATTGGGATGGATCTATGTGGAGAAGATTGTGCATCTACATGGAGTGCCCTCAATGATTGTCTCTAATCGTGATGCATGATTTAATTGATGACTATGGAAGGGGTTGCAGGAGGATTTTGGGACGCAGCTTCATTTGAGCATTGCCTTCCATCCTCAGAAGGATGGCCAAACCGAGAAGAACATTCATACCCTCGAGGATATGCTATGAGCTTGCATCCTCAACTTCGGTCACATCTAGGAGGATCACATTACTTTTGTGGAGTTTCATACAACAACATATATCACTCCACTATTGGGATGGAACCATTTGAGGCATTTTACGGGTGACCTTTCATATCACCATTGGTTGGCCTGACCTAGGGGATTCATCACTAGTGGGACCAGAGATGGCACATGATATGACATAGAAGGTGCAGATCTTCTAGGAGCGGATGAAGACTGCACAAAATAGGAATAAGTATTATATTGATAGGAGATAGAGACCTCGGAAGTTCGAGGATGGTGAACATATATTTCTACTTGTCTCAACTCGACTAAGTTTGTAGAGATTTGGCCGAAGTGGAAAATTATCTCTGAGGTTCTTTATAAATTTTCAGGTCCTTATCAGAGTTGGCGAGGTGGTATACCACTTAGCTCTTCCACCTCAGTTCCACTAGGTGCATGTCGTCTTCCACCGATCCCAACTGAGGAGATACTTGCACGACCCTTCCCAAATCACCATCCATGGTGAGCTAGACATTGGTGAAGGGGCGTCTTTTACTGAGGTTTCAGTGGAGATTGAGGATTGACATGTGAAAGAACTATTGAAAGTGGGTGCCCAAGACCCAACATGTATTGTTCTTTCATTACTGTTACATGTATTTAGTTTTTTTTATACATGTTTTTATCTTTCCATGATAGTACAGATAATTCTGTATCCAAATTGTTTATGGAATTGTCCCTAGATAACCCATTGCATCAAATGGATATAGCAGGTCTTTGGCTATAATGAGAACCTTCAGATTCCATTACAGTAATCTTAATGTAACGTCCTATGGTCCAATTACATCATTCTGAAAGGACATAGATGATGTGTGACCATCAGGTGTTGGGGGCTCATAAGCATTAAGACTTCTTCTCATGAAGTTCACACTTGATGATCTCTAGTTATTGAGATCAAGAGGATAGACCCGCATAATAGGAACACCATGTGTTTCTGGTGTCATTGGTTGTTCCAATATATGGACATGTGTAATGGTCTCTTAACAGGATATCATTATCAATGAATGTCATTTAATTACGAACATTTGATATAAGGAAAAAACCACAGATACAAAGTCTTGGTGAGGTAGTTTGTATTGGGTACGTCGTTATTGGCAAGGCATTGATTGAATGATCAAGAAAGGATTTGTCACATCCGAGTTCAGTAAGAGATATTTTGGGCCTGGTTGATTAGGGTGGTTACACCTTCGATAAATCCATGACCATGGTAGTCGAAGGTAAGACCATCCAGACAAATCAAAAAAAATAAAGAAAATAAAGAATGATGACACTAGTATGCATTCTACTTTATTGAGATATCTATGATGAATAGATTAGATTACACGGACCATGTTCGTAGGAAGGTAGTTGTTGCTTTGACTTTTCCATATCTCTATAGGGGCCTCAATGGGTTGCTAGATCCCTCTCTAGGTCGGTGGTATTATTCACTTCTATTGAGATAAGGGCCTAGAGGGTCACACACAATAGCTCCTTGAGAATCTATCCTATTCTGGGAATAGGAATTTTTAACTTGGTGGGCCCCTCCAAAGTGTCCGAGAAATATCCATGTTCTATGGATCACCAAAGAATAAATAAATTCATTAGTTATTCATGTTTAGAATAATTTTTTGAATGTATTTATAACATGTATTTACAAGTTATATAGTAAATACAAGTATTAATATTATTTGAATGGATTTAAATATCCATGGTTTGTTTAATATTATCAGGAAGAGTGAGTCGAGTTAAAGACTCAAAATTATCATGTAATATATTTATATATTACAGGTAAGTGATAAATTCTAAATAATATTTATGGCATAGTTTTATTTGTCATAAATAATTATTTATATCGCTTATATACCAGACATCTATTACACGGGAGCCGAGAACTTATACCGCGTGTTTTAAAAACTCCCTATATAAGTGAGAGAGAGGTTCTCCCATGATTACTATTCATGTGTCAATATTGATAGCTTCTCTCTCCTCCTAGAATCTAGAGAGAGAGTCTCTCAAACAAAGAAGGATATTTAAGATCATCCATCTCGGATCGACGCTCCTTCCTTTTCGGTGATCGTCACTGTGTTGATGTGAGCGTCGAATATCTGCGCTAGAACCCGGATATTGATGAACGACATATGTGCATATTCGTGAGACGTGTGTGGATGACCTAGAGGGATTTGACGTCGGATTCTTCAAGCAACGATCGCTGGCGTCCTCTGGCAGACTTGCACACGTCAATTTTGAACATGGTAAATGTTCAGTTTAATTTTTCATTCTCTTAATAAACCATGTGAGTTCCTCGGACCAAGCCGGGACAAGATCGCCAGAGGAGACAGGGATAAGTCACTATGGTGAAGCAAAAATTTTAAAATCTCGTCCCACCGGCTTCCACTGCGCAGTCCCGGTACCCTTCATTGGTATCAGTGCGATCTCAAGGTCTTTCTGAGTTAACAATATTAAAATTCATTAAATTTAATTGTGGGGTGTTAAAACAGTTCATTTGGATTCTACCGCGCATCATTTCGATTTCGAATGATCATGTTACGATCATTTGAAATTTTTAAATGGATCGGCGTCATAATTTTTTTTGTTCATTTTATGTTAATCTCAATATTATTGAGATAAAATGAAATGGTATATTTTATTATTATAAAATATAATATTATATTTTATTATAAAATATTACTTAAAAGTCTTGGTTCAAGTCTAGTCTAGTTTTATTTTTATTTACAAAATAAAAAAAGGGGAGGACTAAGACACCATCAAGGGTCCTCCTCTTTTATATATAAAATTTTAAAAATGGGAAAGGATTATTTATTTTTCTAAAGGACAAAGTAAATAAAAATATGAGGAGGAAGACCCAAAAGGGGAATTCATTCACATGGCACACAAGAGGGAGGCCAAAACCTAGAGCCTTCCTTCCCGCCGAACCGTGTCAAGTCAGCCGCCCCAACCCCATGTCGCACCGGCCTCCTACTCTCCCGCCGGACCGGCCTCCTACTCTCCCGCCGGACCGGCCTACTTTGTCGCCTCGGACCCCACCATGTGCTAGCATCTTGCCTCGCGTTAGACCCCGCCTCACGCCTACAAACCGGGCCCATGCCGGAACCCTGCACTGGAACCCTGCACTAGACCTCTTCATGTCAGTTTCCCCGAGCTCACCGGACGGGCCTCGCCACGCCATCCAGGCCATCTCGGACTGGACAACCACCTCACCGGATCACCGGAGTGACGGACTACCGACCATGTTGCTGGCCGGCCTCTTTCTTAGCCTCCTTCTACTCCCCTCAGATCACGCCATGAGATGCAGCCGTCTCCGGAGTCGTTGGACAACGCCATCATGCCGTGGTCACACGCGGTCACGCCGCGGTCACACTGCGGTCACGCCGCCGTCACGTCGCGGTCACGCCTCGGTCAAGCCGTGGTTCCAGGACGACATCCCGCAGTGATACACGGTCTTTCCGGACTCCTCTCCTACTATATGTAATCCTGAATTAAATTAATTTTAAGAAATTTATTTTTTTAAATTAAATTAATTGGAATTCATTTAGGGGTTTATATTATATTATTCCAAAATATTAATTTAATTTAAGTTCAGGATTAAATTAATGGTTAAAATTAATTTTTGGAATTAAAATCAAATTAATCAAATGGAACCGATAAAAATAAATTATTTGAATTTAATCAAATTCATTTAATTTATTACAAGCCCCGCGCATAATTTATTTTTATTTCAATTGAATGTTATTTCACTTTTACCCCGACTGGTCTTTAGAAAGTGAGCGACCTGTGTATGTCTGGAATTTATTTATTTATTTATTTATTTATTTATTCAATGTGTGAGATGATTGTAATATTTATTTAGATAAATGGCAGTTTGTGAATCATCTTTTAATTCAAATATGTATAAGGGCCTTCATGTAAATTTAACTAGTTGTATTTTGTACCCCAGACCCCCTCGCCTGCGTGCAAGTATATTTGTATTTATACGGTGACAATCCTAGAGGCAGACCCTGCCATTTTGAGGCGGTAGTCCATATTGGAGTTGGGCGCTTTGGACTGGGGCAAGAAGTGACATGAGTCATATATTGACTCGGGTATGGATGCCCCTATATGATGATTGATCAGTTATCGATTGATCATTATATAATGCTCAAGACCAGTAAGAATGCATGATTTACTTTATGCATAGTTTATTATTATTTGTGTCTGTATGATTATTAAATGATCACATAGGATAGTAAACAATATAAAATTCATAAAGTTGTGACGAATAATATTCTATTAAATGTTCAGTTTTGTGCGTGACAACCCAGTTTGAACATAATAAATAGAAAAGGATTATATTCGTCAATTAATATTAAAAATCCCTCAAAGATATATTAAGTCTAAATGCCTCCCATTTCACACATCTAAACAAAACCGGCTCTTTGGGTGCTCCTCATCCTCAACTGATAGTGCCTCTTACTACCGGGGCGTTTCCATGAGAGAAATGGGTCGACCTAAATAAATTTGAGTAGTAAAGGATTAGCCTTAGGTAACTTGCTATCACATTAGAGGTAAGAGGTTGAGTGTCACGAACCGAATCTGGTCACCGCCAAAACCGGCACCAAACCCAGCCCGTGACATGACCCGAAGGGCGTTCCCTATCCCCACGGGCTGGCACAAGTGCCTGGGTATCATTAATATAGGTTTGGGAACGATTTACCCGAGTATGAAAGCATAAAACATTAAAAACAATCCATAATATAAATCTGAAATTTTTGAGCCAAACAAGACTTAAGTGAAAACCAAAACTGAGTACATTGGTTTAAAGATTATACAAGTGGTCCAAATAAAACTAATTATAGCATTAAGACAGCCCCAAGGACTCCACACGACTAGGGGTCATCGCCCCCAAGCTATCTCCACAACTCCGCACCAAGAATGGGAACTAACACCATGAACCGCCATCACCCTTAGCCTTTCCTTTACCTGAATAAAACATAACCAAGTCTAATTACACCCAAGGGGTGTAAGTAAGGTGTGATCCTAAGCCCAGTAGGATACCACCCAATGATTCCAAAGAGTAAGAAATACAATGTGAAAAAGAAAGCAGTTTTCAAACGCAAGGAAAAGTAGTGTTCAAATTTCAAGAAATGAAACCTCTAATTGAAAATAGTTTTCAATCCAAAATTTTTAGAATACTAACACATTAAAATAGAAAGGTTAGATACTATAATTTACTTCCAAACACACCCTAAGACATGGGTAGATACTACAAATCCAATGAGCAACAACATTGGGAACACCCCTAGGCACTAGGTTGTCTTGGGCCCTATGTACCTCGTACCTCGGTGTAAAGTAACCATAGAAAAATCCTTTCTCGTGCACGAGCCACTAGTAGGGAACACACCCATAACCTAGTGGTCCCCAATAATCATCCACATAGTTTAGTTAGAGTTGTCGTTATCCAAATGCTAAGTGAAACAGGGACAAACCCCATCCGGTCACTAGCCGTACTAGTACAAATCTGCCCCACCTAGGTACCCGGGCTTCCCCTTTTGTTCTCAATCAATTTCAGCATGCAACATAAATAAATTTTCATATAAAACACCATTACTGGTCAATCATAACCAATACAGTAGCTATCACATTTTATACCACTTAAAACACGCAACAAAACACTTAGATTTTTCATAAAACAATTCCTCAAAAATCTCGTAGTGTTTCGGACACAAAACACCTTATAAACCTCACTTTCATACTATGTGCACATATTTAAGTTTCCAAAACATAAAGGAGATCCCACTACATTTCAGTTAAAACACAAAATCATTTTTAGGGCAACCCTATATAGTTCAAGAAACGACATCATTGCAAAGTCTCCATTATTACACAACACAACTCTTAGAATTTCATGTGGTTCACAAACACCATTAAAACCAGATTTTTCAGCAAAAAACACAAGGTACAATCACTAAAAACAGTATTTCTATCCCTATTATACTTCAATAAAATAAACTAGTTACTTATAGGGTAGCCCCAATTAAACTAATAATACATTTCTGTGAAAAATCCCCAATTTCACATGAAATTGGCCTTTAGGATTCATTTTAAATACAAACACCACTAAAACTATATTTTTCAGAAATAATAAAATTTAATAAGCATGAAAATACCATAAAAACAGTATCCAATTCACAAAGATTTCATACACAATGGAATCACCTACCAAAACCAAGGAAACCCTTGAATCCTTTGTGCGAAAACTCAAACGCACCACCGCCGCACCTCAAGAAAGTTAAACCAGACCTAAAACCAGGATTTCAGACCATAAAACACAATATAAAACCTTAAATTTTAAACCCTACTTCCTGGACATTAGGAACCACAATTATAATGGACGAAACCCTAACTAAATTGGATGTAACCCTAAACAAATTGAAAGAAGAAAGGAGGAGAATAACTTACTTAAAATATCTTGTAGAAATTACCCCCCAAAATACCAGTATCTGATTTCACAAATACTCAAACCTTCAAGGTCGGTTCTAACAAGAATAGGTATATCATTTAGGAATTTTAATGGGGGAAAAAGAGTAAGAATCTAAGGAGTTATGAAGGAAACCAATTACCATTATAAATATGCCCGAAATTTGAGTTCTTATGAACTTTCGACCTAAATCGCGATGCAAAGGAGCTGAAACGAGTGTGGGAGGATATTGGACGCGTGGATGGGTTCAAGGGGCGTGTTTGGGGCTTGGAATCACCAAAAACCCCTTAAAAATGAATAAGTTATTAACTAATCAAATTTTATTTTTAAAACTGGAATTGGGCTTTCGGGCAGGCCCAATCCCTTAAATAAAAACCCATATACACCTTGGTTATGGATTTCCAAAGGCTCCCAATTTTAATTGTGGTGTTAATATATTAGGGGAGGACATTTAGGAGTTGGAATGAGTGAAAAATATTAAAAAATGAATAAGTTATAAAAGAAATAAAATTTACTTTTAAATCTGGAATTGGGCTCACGGTTTGGCCCAATTCATGAAAACTCACCTATTTTCCATAAAAACTTTGGAAACCCCCCAGAACAAAGAATTAATGGAAATTAAAATAAAAATACATTTAAAATAAGCTATGTATGTGACAATTCTCCCCACCACAAAAAATTTCCGCCCCGAAAAGTCACAGTAAGGCCAAAGCAACAACTAAACCCAACTGAGAAACCAAGTGGTACTCTCTTGCCAGGTTTCACCCCCAAAGGCCATAAAACCTTCAGTGATCAATGAAGGAAGGAATACTCTCACAAACCTGACTTACACCACTTTCCTGAACGAATAAAGCACATTCAAGCTTTATCCCAAATGAAAACTCCTCTAACACAATCTGAACAACACTCAATCAATTTACCCAAATAAACGACAACATCGAACATGGTTACACTTTCCCGACTATAACTAAACCATTGGTCACTCTCCAATATCAATTTTTACCAAAGAAAGATGTAGTTAGTTAGATATCTCCAAATGATAATACCTACTTACCATAAAAAACCAAGGAAAAATATGAGTTACTCGTATGATAATACCTAATAGGGGAGGCCCAAACAGACTCCCTAGTAACAGGGGTATACATAAATTAGAAATTTACAAAATAATATACATGATACCCACAGAGGGTCTTCCCAGCACAGGAACCAACCATCTCAACTGACCAGCATGGGCCGACACAAAAAGACCCAATTTTTTTTAAGATTTGGAAAGGGTGCAGGGTCAGTCCGCACGGTTTGGGAAACCATGCACTAACTATGCTGATCATTATTTGAACGTGGCTTCCTAGCACACCGACACTACTAATCATGCACAAAATGTGTGCTCAAACTTTCTAGCCAAATTTCAAACCATTCTCCAATGACTCAATGGAAACCAACGTGGGAGGGAAAAACATTAGGCGATGACATGGGTACAAGGCCCTCTACCTATTTCCACCGAACGAGAGAAACAGAAGGAAGATGATGAAACCATAGGTTTAAACTGTTCCTATCTTTCATACTGAGGATAAGACTTTGTACAAGTGTTTAAACGACACTGGTGTTTCCCCTGACTACGCGCCAGCTTCTCTCCGGGACCTATGGCTGGAGCTCAAAATATTGAAGCATCTTCGGCCACGCAGTTAGGCTGTTGACACCCCTATGTGGAACTTCTTCTTTCGGTGCCACAATAAACTACACTGCATACCCTGATGGGTTTATCAAGACATAACACACTCCATAACCCACTTTACCAAAACCAAACATTTCATTGAAACAAGGGATCAGAAGATGCACACACATCGCACCTTGTTTCTTTGGGTGAGAAACAATAGAAGGGAAAGACACGTATAAACACCTTCCTCTAAGATAAGGGATTTGATGTTTTTCCCAAGGGAGACACAATCCCAACATAACATAGAACCTTAAAGTATTGTGTGACCTTCAACTTTATGGTCAAAAGAGCACACAACATCACAATGCGTCACCGAACATGACCCTGACGATTGATAGAAACAATACATGGAACGGGACCATATTCAAAGTCCCTAAACAACAGATAAGTCCAAAAAGTGGACACAATATCATATCATTACCTAAATCTCAAAATTGGTTGTTTAATAATAACTCTTTCTTCAAAGAAACTATAAAGAACCCAGAGGCCCTCTTAGACACCATCAAGACACTCATCTGTACTAACAACGAAAGAACACTCCCACCTTTGGTGAATCAGGAAACTTAAGAAACTAAGGTCTCTTTCAACCTTCCCCAAGCACTATCCCACTACAAGAGGATCCACAAATCAGCGAAATGAATGGGTGTAGACTCAATAAAAGAAATGTTCGATAAAATATTATTTATATTGATCAACTGGAGGATTTTCCAATGGCGAAACAAAACGGGTTGCACTTCAGTTGTGCATTAACCCTTAATGGGGGCGTACCTTATCCAATGAGAGAACCCAAGGACCCAACCAAGCTGGTCCATTTGTCAAAACATGCCACAAACCAGATCCAAACACATTGAGGGAACCACCGTAAAGGCATCCCAATTTTTTTTTCAAAAGAGACCACTAATCGTCCCTACAACACAGCTTACCGACCAAACACAAACCCAAAACACAGTTCAAACAGAAGGGGTTCTTGAACTCAAAACCTCCCACAACATCAACATTTTTAAAAACCCATAATACAAACCATAGAAAACTATTCATCAAGACATCATGTTTTTCTTTAAAACAAATTCTTTGAAAACAAACGGTTTAGCAGTAAGCGTATCCACCAATGGTACCCCATGGGCCTCACACATGCATGTTTTTGTGCCACACCGGGCACCCTCCTCATATCCATCCCAGCACTCATCCAGTCGTGCGATCAACCATCCATCATCCCATATAACCCCATGCATGTGGTCACTAATGGAAATACAAAAGGGTAAAACAGAACTTCCTTCCACTTTTTAAAAACAAAATGGTCAACCAACCCAACCTTTTTCTCAAAACTGGTAACAATGAGATCAAAATCCCAATTCACATCTTACAAAACATTTCATAAGGACACAACCATTTAGAAAAGAACTCACTTTTAAGTTATTCACATCAATTTCGAAACATATCTTCCCATTAAAACACACTCTAATTGTTTAGAAAACTCTATTGGAAACGCTTAAAAAAAACAAATTCAATATAGTTCCTGCTTTCAAAGAGGTGTAAGCGCACCATTTTACATTTCAAAACAATTCTGAAAATTCAGTTCCACCATTTCATAAACCAAACCATTCCCTCTTTATTTTAAAATCATTTCATAAAAACGTTACGCTTCTTAAAACCAAGTCACCTTTAAACCAAAGTGCTAAGATTTCAAAACTAAAGCACAAAACAATGCAAGAGGAAACTAGTTTCGGTGGGTGACTTGGACATATGGTTGGCAGCCATATTCCAATCACTTATCCATCACAGAGAGTATTCTAGGGAAATATCCATGGCTCCACATGGCTTTCCAGGCCCTGCGAGCTCACTAAGATTATTCTCCCAACTCTCTTTTCATTTCCCATAGTCATCATTATACCAAGAAAACCAAAGCACTCAAATAAATCCATACTTACCATGGTGACTTGAATCCCATCATGAGGTGTGCTGGCCAGGCACACTACCCATGACTAAAATTTCAAGTCCCAAAAATCCAAGCTCCAGACTATGCTGACTCTTCCCCAAATAACATGACCCAAGGAGCGAACCTCCTTTGATACCATTTTGTCACGAACCGAATCTGGTCACCGCCAAAACCGGCACAAAACCCAGCCCATGACATGACCCGAAGGGAATTCCCTATCCCCATGGGCTGGCACAAGTGCCTGGGTAACATTAATATAGGTTTGGGAACGATTTACCCGAGTATGAAAGCATAAAATATTAAAAACAATCCATAATATAAATCTGAAATTTTTGAGCCAAACAAGACTTAAGTGAAAACCAAAACTGAGTACATTGGTTTAAAGATTATAAAAGTGGTCCAAATAAAAATAATTATAGCATTAAGACAGCCCCAAGGACTCCACACGACTAGGGGTCATCGCCCCCAAGCTATCTCCACAACTCCGCACCAAGAATGGGAACTAACACCATGAACCGCCATCACCCTTAGCCTTTCCTTTACCTGAATCAAACATAACAAAGTCTACTTACACCCAAGGGGTGTAAGTAGGGTGTGAGCCTAAGCCCAGTAGGATACCACCCAATGATTCCAAAGAGTAAGAAATACAATGTGAAAAAGCAAGCAGTTTTCAAACGCAAGGAAAAGTAGTGTTCAAATTTCAAGAAATGAAACCTCTAATTGAAAATAGTTTTCAATCCAAAATTTTTAGAATACTAACAAATTAAAATAGAAACATTAGATACTGTAATTTACTTCCAAACACACCCTAAGACATGGGTAGATACTACAAATCCAATGAGAAACAACATTGGGAACACCCCTAGGCACAAGGTTGTCTTGGGCCCTATGTACCTCGTACCTCGGTGTAAAGTAACCATAGCAAAATCCTTTCTCATGCACGAGCCAGTAGTAGGGAACACACCCATAACCTAGTGGTCCCCAACAATCATCCACACAGTTTAGTTAGAGTTGTCGTTATCCAAATGCTAAGTGAAACAGGGACAAAACCCATCCGGTCCACTAGCCGTACTAGTACAAAGCTGCCCCACCTAGGTACCCGGGATTCCCCTTTTGTGCTCAATCAATTTCAGCATGCAACATAAATAAATTTACATATAAAACACCATTACTGGTCAATCATAACCAATACAGTAGCTATCACATTTTATACCACTTAAAACACGCAACAAAACACTTAGATTTTTCATAAAACAATTTCTCACAAATCTCGTAGTGTTTCGGACACAAAACACCTTATAAACCTCACTTGCATACTATGTGCACATATTTAAGTTTCCAAAACATAAAGGAGATCCCACTACATTTCAGTTAAAACACAAAATCATTTTTAGGGCAACCCTATATAGTTCAAGAAACGACATCATTGCAAAGTCTCCATTATTACACAACACAACTCTTAAAATTTCATGTGGTTCACAAACACCATTAAAACCAGATTTTTCAGCAACAAACACAAGGTACAATCATTAAAAACAGTATTTCTATCCCTATTATACTTCAATAAAATCAACTAGTTACTTATAGGGTAGCCCCAATTAAACTAATAATACATTTCTGTGAAAAACCCCCAATTTCACATGAAATTGGCCTTTAGGATTCATTTTAAATACAAACACCACTAAAACTATATTTTTCAGAAATAATAAAATTTAATAAGCATGAAAATACCATAAAAACAGTAGCCAATTCACAAAGATTTCATACACAATGGAATCACCTACCAAAACCAAGGAAACCCTTGAATCCTTTGTGCGAAAACTCAAACGCACCACCGCCGCACCTCAAGAAAAATAAACCAGACATAAAACCAGAATTTCATACCATAAAACACAATATAAAACCTTAAATTTTAAACCCTACTTCCTGGACATTAGGAACCACAATTATAATGGAATAAACCCTAACTAAATTGGATGTAACCCTAAACAAATTGAAAGAAGAAAGGAGGAGAACAACTTACTTAAAATATCTTGTAAAAATTACCCCCCAAAATACCAGTATCTGATTTCACAAATACTCAAACCTTCAAGGTCGGTTCGAACAAGAATAGGTAGATCATTTAGGAATTTTAATGGGGGAAAAAGAGTAAGAATCGAAGGAGTTATGAAGGAACCAATTATCTTTATAAATCTCCCGAAATTTGAGTTCTTAAGAACTTTCGACCTAAACCGCGATGCAAAGGAGCTGAAACGAGTGTGGGAGGATATTGGACGCGTGGCTGGGTTCAAGGGGCGTGTTTGGGGCTTGGAATCACCAAAAACCCCTTAAAAATGAATAAGTTATTAACTAATCAAATTTTATTTTTAAAACTGGAATTGGGCTTTCGGGCAGGCCCAATCCCTTAAATAAAAACCCATATACACCTTGGTTATGGATTTCCAAAGGCTCCCAATTTTAATTGTGGTGTTAATATATTAGGGGAGGACATTTAGGAGTTGGAATGAGTGAAAAATATTAAAAAATTAATAAGTTATAAAAGAAATAAAATTTATTTTTAAATCTGGAATTGGGCTCACGGTTTGCCCAATTCATGAAAACTCACCTATTCTCCATAAAAACTTTGGAAACCCCCCAGAACAAAGAATTAATGGAAATTAAAATAAAAATACATTTAAAATAAGCTATGTATGTGACATTGATGGAATCATGTTCAGATTCCAATAGCTAGGACTTTACTCAACATCACAAGAAACCACAAGAACAAGTGGTTGGCCAGCATAGAGCCTACCTTGAAACCCTCCAAGTAGTGTCGTAGCCCCAGCCTGTAGAATACGAGGGCGGTTTTGAGGATCCATACCACTAGAATGCTCAAGCGATAGAGTATTCCGAATCTAATAGTTAGGGATATTAAGGTTCTTTAAAATAGTGGGAGACATTAAATGATAGAATAATTTATAAATCATAAAATGTCAAAAGTTAATCAAGACAAAGTACTAACTACTAAATGTTTATCTAATGTAGATTCAAAATGGAAAACACCAACACCACAAGTACTTTATCACTATGATCGATCCTGGATAAATAAAATATCCTAAACGGAAATAAATTCCATGAGTGGTACAGGAGCTTGCGCATAGTATTATGCCATGAAAAGAAGTTATATGTGCTAGAATCCCAAATTCCTAATGAGCCTCCTCAGGGAACAAGCAAGAAGGAAAAATATAAGTGGAGAGAGCATGTAGACGACGCGCTTGATGTTCAATGCATCATGTTATCATCCATGTCCATCCAATTGCAAAAAATGCTAGAGTAAGAGGATGCCTACAAGATGCTTTCACATGTCCAAGAACTATATGAGGAGAGGGGTATGCAAGAAAAGTATGAGATCTCAAGTGTGATTTATAAGTGCAGGCTAACAGAAGGGAACCAAGATGGTCCTCATGTACTCAAGATGATTGGGTATATTGAGAGGCTTGAATCCCTTGCATTCAAACTGAACCAAAAACTACCTGTGGATCTCATTATTGCCTCTTTACCATCATGTTTCTTGACTTTCATTTTCAATTATAATATTATTAATATGAAAAATTCACTCCCAAATATCTTGGATTTAGTTATCCAAGCTGATAAGGACATGAAAAACAGAAATTCAACTATCCTTATGGTGAACATGAAAAACAAAGGAAAGGAAAAGGCGTATAAGGCCAAGTAAAGGCCAAATACACCAATGCATCATCCTGCAATGAATCCAAAGATTCAGATGCAAAGTAATGAGCAGGAAGCTATCTGATATGGATGTGGAAAGAAAGGCCACTGGAAAAATAATTGTAGATCAGGGAAGAAGAAGCTAGATGATGCTTCTACTTCAGGTATCTTTCTCATTGAATGCAATCTATCTTAATCTACAAGCTTGGTATTGGACACAACATGTGTCTCACACATTTTTATTTATATACAGGAACCAAGTATGTTAATGAAGATTGAAAAAGGTCATGTGGATCTCTGAGATGCAAATGGTGCATGTCCGACGGACTTTGAAGTGGGAGACTATCACTTGACTTTACCAACCCGTTTGGTTCTTGTTTTAAAAAATTGCTATTATGTACCATCTGTTACCAAGAACATTATCTCGGTGTCGATTTTAGACACTATGGGTTTTAATTTCATGTTTGAAAATAATAGTTGTCTCTTTTATAGGGATTACATATGTTATGGTATGTCACGTCTTAACAATGGTTTATATATGCTAGAACTAGAATACTCAGTAATGGCAATCAATGAAAAAAACAGCCAACATGACTCAAACAACACCGGCCACTGGAACTTTAGGATTGGTCATGTAAACGAGAAGTGATTATGAAGATTACATCAATATGGATATCTAGACTCGGTACAGTTAGAACCCTTAGATGTATGTCAGGCTTGGTTAAAAGGAAAGATGACCAAATCACCCTTCTTAGGAAAGGGATAATGAGACAATTCTGTGCTAGAATTAATACATACTGATGTATGTGGTCCATTTCCAGTAGATGCAATGGATGGTTTTCAATACTTCATTACTTTTACAGATGATTATAGTAGGTATGGCTATATTTAATTAATGCGGTATAAGTCAGATTAATTAAGTTTGTTCAAGGAATAAGAAAATGAAGTAGAAAACCAACTTGGTAAGAAGATAATAGAACATCGCTCAGACCAAGGCGGATAATATCTTAACCAAGCATTCAATGATCCCTTGAAGGAGTGTGGGATAGTATCCCAACTCACTCCTCCTTGTACACCAAAATGGAATGATGTTTGTGAAAGGAGGAATTGGACCTTGCTTGACATGGTCAGATCAATGATGAGTCCTACAACTCTTCCATTATCCTTTTGGTGATACGCCTTGCATACAAAAGCATATACCCTTAACCGAGTACCAACTAAATCTGTAGATGGGATTCCATATCAGTTATGGTATGGAAAGAAACCCAATAAGGCAAAAATGCATGTGTGGGGGTGTGAGGCATTTGTCAAATAATACCAAGTGAAAAATTAGCATCCAGAAATACTATGTAAATCGTTATAGGCTATCCAAAGGAAACTGGAGGATACTACCTATATAACCATTTTGATAGAAAAGTCATTGTGGAATGATAAGCCACATTTCTAGAAAGGGTTAACATTTCTATTAGAAATAGTGGGATCAAGATTGACTTCGATGAAGTTAATGCACCAGATACACAATATTTGGTAGAGGAATAATCACCACAAGAGAATGTGGAAGATGAAATTGGCCCTGAGACACAGATACTGTGTAGGTCTACGTGAGAGGTTAGAGAACCAGAGCCTTATGGTATTCATGTCACTGAGTCAAGTGGCACAATAGTCCTTGAGGATGATGAAACTCGAACCTACAAGGAAGCAGTAGAAGGCAAAGAAGCTGATAAATGTCAAGAATTCATGAATTCTTTTATGGATTCCATGTACCAAAATCATGTTTCGATTTTTGTAGACCCTCCAACTGATGTAAAGCCCATTTGATGAAAATGGGTATTCAAGAAGAATTTTGACATGTATGGTAAGGTTAATACCATTAATGCAAGACAGATTGCAGAGGGTTTTAAACAACGTCAGGCATTGACTATGATGAAACCTTTACACCAGTGGAAATGCTTAAATCCATCAGAATATTGCTTGCAATAGCAGCCTTTCATGATTATGAAATTTGGAAAATGGATGTCAAAACTTCTTTTCTAAATGGGATGTTAGTTGAAGACGTCTATATGACGCAACCTGAAGGGTTTTTTAAGTAATAGAATTCCAATAAAGTATGCAAGTTGCAGAGATCCGTTTATGGATTGAAGCAGGCACCTAGATCATTTAATGTTCTTTTTGATGAGGCCATAAGAGATTTTAATTTGGTCAAAAGTGAAAGTGAGCCTTGTGTCTATAAAAACATTGAAGGGAATGCTATCGTTTTCTTAGTTTTATATATTAAAAACATATTGACAAAGGAAAATGAGGTTCAAGTCTTACAGTCAGTTAAAACTTTGTTAAATGAATGATTCTCCATAAATGACTTAGGTGAATCAGCCTACATTCTTGGGATCAAGATCTACCAAGATAGATCTCAAAGACTGCTTGGCATTTTTCAGGGTACACATATTGAAAAGGTATTCAAAAGGTACAATATGGAACAATCCAAGAGAGGATTGTTACCTATGTCACATTGTGTAATTCTCTCCAATAAAATGTGTCCACAAACACATGATGAGATTGAAAGAATGAGTAGAGTTCCTTATGCTTCGGTAGTGGGTTCTATCATTTATGTCATGCTATGTACTAGGTTTGATGTTGCCTTTGCTTTAAGCATGGTGGGTAGATACCAATCCAATCCAAGAGAGCTGCACTGGACACCTATTAAATCTATCTGTAAGTACTTGAGGCGTACTAAAGATATGTTCTTAGTGTATGGAGAAGACGAGGATCTAGTTGTGAGGGGATACACTGATGCTAGTTTCCAGACAGATCACGATGATATGAAATCATAGTCAGGCTATATCTTTTGCCTGATTGGTGGTGCAGTGAGCGGGAGAAGCTCAAAGTAGGCTGTGGTTGCTGATTCTATAGCATAGTCTGAATATATTATAGCTTACGATGAAGCAAAAGGAAGTAGTCTGGATATGTAGGTTTATCTCAGACATTAGTGTTGTACCTGGCATTGAAGACCCTGTTCCAGTATATTGTGATAATATTGCTGCAGTGGTGCTTGCCAAGGAGCCCAGGTCTCACCAGAGGACAAAGCATATTATTTGGAAGTTTCATCTCTTAAGGGATTTTACTTAAAGAGGTGAAGTGATAGTTATCCGAGTAGCCATAGAGGACAACGTGGCAGACCCCCTGACTAAAGCCATTTTTCAGCAGAATCATGATTCACATGTGAGAGCTAGCGGATTGAAACCTATTAGATGTTGGCTCTAGTGCAAGTGGGAGTGTTGAAAGTGGGTTCCCTAGACCTAACTTGTATTGTACATTGATTAATTTTACATGAATTTAGTTTGTTTTTATACATGTGTTTATCTATGCATGATTGTGTAGATACTTCTGCATCCACATTGTTTATGGAAATTCCCATCGATTACCTGTCACATCAAATGGTTATAGTAGGTCCCATTCTATAATGAGAACCCTGAGATGCCATGACAGTAATATTAAAGTAAAATCCTATGGTCCAGTTACATAATTCTGAAATGACACATATGATGTGTGACCATCAGGTGATGGGGGCTCATAATCATTGAGACTTCTTCTCATGAAGTTCTCACTTGATGATCTCTAGCTATTGAGATCATGAAGACAACCCCTCTTTTTCGGAACACCACATGTTTCTGGTGTCATAGGTTGTTCCTATCTATGGACATTTTTAATGGTCTCCTGACTTGAGATCATTATCAATGAATGTCATTTAATTACGTACATTTGATATAAGGCGAAAACCATGGTGACAAAGTTGAGGTGAGGTAGTTTGTATCGGGTTTGTCGTTAATGGCATCAGATTGATTGAATGATCTAGAAAGGATTTGTCACTTTCGAGTTCAGGAAGAGATATCTCAGGCCTGGTTGATTAGGATGGTTGCACCTTCAATAAATCCATGGCCATGATAGTCGAAGGTAAGACCGTCTAGACAAATCAACAAACAAAATAATGTAAATAAAGAATGATGACACTAGTATGAATTCTTCATTATTCATATTTCGATGATGAAGAGATTAGATTACACGGACCATGTTCGTAGGAAGGAAGTCATTTCTTTGAATTTTCCTTATCTCTATAGGGGCATCAATGGGTTTCTAGACCCCGCTATAGGTCGGTGGAATTATTCACTGCTATTGAGATAAGGGATTAGAGAGTCACACACAATAGCGCCTTGAGAATCTACTCTATTCTGGGAATATGAATTTAGAACTTTGTGGGCCCCGCCAAAGGAGCCGAGCACTATCCAAGTTCTATGGATCACCAAAGAATAAATAAATTAATTAGTTATTCAAGTTTAGAATAATTCATAGAATTTATTTGTAACATGTATTTAAAAGTTATATAGTAAATACAAGAATTTATATTATTCGAATGGATTTAAATATCCTATGTTAGTTTAATATTAGAAGGAGGAATGAGTCAAGTTAATGACTTAAATTTTTCATGTAATATATTTATATATTACAGGTAAGTGATAAATTGTAAATTTTATTTATGGTATATTTTTTTTGTCATAAATAATTATTTATTTCACCTATATGGCGGATTTCTATTACACGGGTGTCGGGAACCTATACCGCATGTTTTAAACACACCCTATATAAGTGAGAGAGAGGCTCTCTCGTGATTACTATTCATGTGTCTCGATTTAGAGCTAATCTATCCTCCTAGAATCTAGAGAGAGTGTGTCTCTCAAGAAAAGAAGGATCTTCAAGATCATCCATCTCGGATCAAAGCTCCTTCCTTTGCGGTGATTGTCGTTGTGCTAAAGTGAGCGTCGATGATCTGTGCTAGCACCCAGATCTTGTCGAACGGAGCACGTGCAGATTCATGAGACATGTGTGGATGATCAAGAGGGCTTCGACATTGGAGTCTTTGAGCAACGATCATTGACATACTGCAGAAGACCTGCAAACGTCAATTTTGAACAAGGTAAATGTTCAGTTTAATTTGTTTTGGTCTTTATAAACCATGCGATATCCTCAGACCATGCCGGGACAAGATCACCGGAGTAGACATGGATATGTCACTCCGGTGAAGCAAATATTTTATGTTCCCGGCCAACTGGCATCCACTGCGTAGTCCCGGTACCCTTCAAGTCCTTCATGGGCGGTCGATACATTTGGTGCATGTTCACTAGAAGCACGAGAACCTCCAGGAACGCACATGGGAGTGGGAGGCTCAGATTCATGCTCAGTACCCCAACATGATTTCCTAGTTTTGAGTTGTAGCTTACGGGGACATAAATCCCTAAGGTACGGAAAACGTAATGAACCAGAATTTCGATGTAATTGTTTTTAAACATGTGGCATATTTACAAGTCCATTTAAATTAATGGAACATGATTTTGAGGCCCAGAGTGCCCAGAATGAATTTCTGAACTTTATTTTGGGTACGTTCAGTAAATCTGCTAGCGGGATTTTCTGTCTTTTGAACTGGTGCTCGGAAATAAAATCTGAGGGCACCGTTGAACTCACAGCTCTGATATTCTCTTGAAGAGACCTTCACCTTGACCAGAGATGGTCGTGGGGGGAGGTTATCTTTTCACATATTCATGAAAGAATAAAATTAAGATAAAATTGTATAGCTTTTATATTTATTTATATTTTAATCTTCTTGTGGATGTTTCTTAGGTGGGGACCACCTAAACTAATCCTCCCATGAGAGTTTATGGTGGTGGGGACCACCTGAACTAACCTCAAATGATAGGTTATAGTGGGGGGGGGGGACCACCCGAGGATAAAACCCCTTGAACTCCCTCTAAAGATTTGGGAATACTCTTAAACATCCCCCACTTTAATGGTGCCACTCCCATTAATTGATTATGCCAAACACAATGTAATTAATTAATAAAATTTGGAATTGAACCAGCAATTAAAATTGGGGAATCATAACAATTGCTATTAGAATTTTGGGGGAAAGTACTGGAAAAGGGGATATCTCTTGGAGGATTGTTTTCTCCAATGATGAACTTATTCTACGAAGAACTTCTTCAACAAAGGAGGCTCCTCCAATGGAGAACACTAACACACGACTTCGACTTATTCCATGAGAAATCCTCCAATGTGGGACGTCATCAATCGACGATCATATTTCCCTCCCCATCGATGAAAATAAAAGAACAAGGTAGGGTGGTTATTATAAGTTCTTTCACTATTTTCTTTCTTGATGACTCATCCTAATTCAAGGGAGATTATTCATGCTTGATACCACTCTAATGGGGAGAGTGCGGGCCAAAAAAACATGGCTCATACTCTTCGCGATTCTTGTGATGATTTGTGGTGTTTTCTCGATAGAGGAGGTCACCGACAAACCATGAAGGGGCACGAGAGTGGATTTTGGCACCCCCTCCGGCCGCGACAAAGGAGGTGATGCTACGACGATGCTCCACGGCCACCCCCACCCCACTTCCTTCATCGACCATGGCCACCACCACCGGTGGCCTCACCGCGCTACCTCGCGGCCTCGCCAAGCCGCCCGCGGCTTCGTCGCGCCTCCCCGTGGCCAACACACCCCGCAGCTGTGCTGCCCTCGCGGCACCCTCCATGTCCTAGACACCCTGCAGCCTCACGATGCCCGTGGCCGAGCCACCCCTATCCTCATGGCACGCCCGTGGCCGAATCTCCCTCACGACACCCTCCGCGGCTGGGCCGCCTGGTGGCCTCGCGATGCCTGCGGCCGAGCCACCTTCGCGGCACCCTTCATGGACGAGTTGCCCTGCTGCCTCGCGCCGCCTACGACCAAGCCAATTCGTGCCCTTACAGCACCATCGCGGATGAGCTGCCCCACAGTCTTGCAATGCCCGTGGATGAACCACTCTTCTTCCCCTCGCGACCCTCGTGGCCTGCCGGATCACCTAGCAATGGACGGGCTGCCCTGCGGGCCGGGCCGAACCGAACGGGCCAGGCTACCCAGCGGGCTGGGCCTGACCCATCAGGATGGTCCAAGTCGTCACGTACCAGGTTGGCCTATGCCGAGTCGGGCCGGTTGGGTCTGACCGGGTCGGACCAGACATAGACCCATTTCGACCCATTTACATATCTTTAGCCATATCTTTGGCACCAGAGATCCGTTTGATGAACCGTATGGGAATCCGGGAACCATTGAGTGAGACGGTCCATATGGTACACCCAAATGGAGATTTGGATAATTTTTGGGAATGGTCGGGTTGGATCGAGCACGAATTCAACCAGGCCCTCTAGACCAAAAGGAAAATAACTCACAGACCGAGCATTCGATTAAGGCACCATCTATTACGTTGAGACCCCTATGATGTGGCAGTCCATTAAGATACTTCTTCATGATACTTTTTGGATGTCAGAGTATCGAACAGTGGATTGTGGAGTGGACCCTCTCAGAGATAAGTGAGCATAATGCGGGAAACCTGTAGTTTGCGGTGACATGAAGAATGAAGGGTGATCCTGTGAGGGTTAGCAGTGAGCAATCCAGTGTGGGATAACACCTAGCGATCCTGTGACTGTCTTCTCCCAGCGATCCCATTGGGTCAGCACCTAGTGATCCTGTGTGGGTTAGAACTAATCAATCATGTGTGGTTCTGCCTCTTAACATAGTAATATGATTCAGTAGTTACATCTAATAATCTCTACTACATTACCTATGTTATACCTGGTGTAAGATGAGTTCGTAATTGTGTGGTACTATCCTTTGTGGTAATACCATGGTGGTATTCTTGTGTGGGGAGTACCTATGTGGTACTTACCTCTATAGTAACACCCCAGGTAAATAAAGAATATTACATTTTCACATTTATCCATATTTGTGAATAAAATATTAATATAACTTTAATGGGGACACTATGCTCGATGGCATACCCAATACGCAACAACGAGTTTCTTAGGAATCTTACGTTGCACTCTAAAAATAAAATAATTTTATTTTAAATTGTAGTTAACGCCTAGCCATTATAATGGCGGGAATGAACAGAAATAACTACAAAATGATTATATATGTTTGTCAATTATTTTTACTTTTTACAAAAATGTTAGATGATTAAAAATGCAAATAAATCCAATTTTAAGCGTAAAGATTGTAATATTCTTTAAAAGGTTGATTAACCACATTTTGATGATGATCTCTTTTAAACACTTTTTGACAATTTTATGTGTTATATTTGACAAAAAAAATTCTTCTTTAGAATCGGGACATCAAAATTTACTTTGTGTAAATTTTTTGTATTTTTCCGATAATGATCATTTTTAATGAATAGTGAAAAATGTTGTATTTTAATTCAAACCCTCTTTTTAATATAATTTATTTATATGATTATATTATCTTTTGAATTGGTTTCAAAGTAAAATTAGAATATATTTTTACCATTTAATCCAATAGTGGTCTTTGGAAATAATTTCATCTTGAAATTGGACTTAAACTACTGTCAATCTTTTGATACTTATTGTTTCATAAAAACACGCTATTTGCTTTGACAGCTGAAATTAATTATTAAATTAATTAATGTAACTTATATGTTTTTAATTTTGTAAAATATACATCATTTTTGAATTCGGAATATCAAATATAGCCTAGGGTGAATTTTTGGTAATTTTCTGAAAAATTTCAATTTTTGATGAATAGTGAAACCAATAAGTGGTAGTTAATGAAACTGATTTTTCGTTTAAATGAAACTTTACCACTTCTATGATTTGAATTTCAAAAATCCGACATACATGGTTGTCATTAATAGGTAAAATGTGGTTCAATTGGATTAAAATATTTTTTTGGTGAATAGTAAATTTTAACTGTATTAATTGCGTTTAGAGGTAATTAGTGTAATTTAAGGTAAAAATAATGTTTTAATAATATTAAATGACCTAGACACATGTCCTACCATCATTTTATGTGTCATGGATGACCAAGACAATCCATGGGTTAACTTGGGGACCCCAGGGAGCCACTTTGGTTGGAAAATTACATTAATACCTTTTTATTTAATGTTAAAATTAAAATGTCACAAACATGTGTGGTTTTACTAAAAAAATTAAATGGGGTTATACAAGTCATATTTTTTACTATAAATATTCATCCAAAATATAAAAAGATTTCCTACATCATGATATTTTTTTATAATTTTTAGACACTAAATAAATTAAATTATTTATGACACCATGATGATGCAGCGATTACCTCTTTATTTAATGATTTAAATAAAAAGAAAAGATAATGTAAAATCTAAGACCTACAATTGTCAAAAACCTATTGGATGGGTGTATTTAGAAACCTTATCACCTTATCCTCGAAATATATCATTTTGGGACCTTTAAAATCTGAAAATCATTTTATAATAATGTATTATTTTATAACTTTCCAAGAGTTCCCCTCCTTTTCCCATATAAAAGGCCCACACCTCTACCACCTTACCCACACCTCTCATGCAATTGGCTCGGCCAACCCCTGACCATTTCATCTCTCCACATCCCACTATTCATCATTGAAGCCTCACCTTTGGGCAGAAACTTTTCCAAGGAAGCCTTTGAGCTCAAATCAAGAAGAGTTACCCGATTTTAAGATAATGTCTTCACTTGTGTTCTTTTGTTTTATTTTGCCTCTCCAACCATATAAACTATTTTACTCCTTCATTTTGTAACAAAACCAGTATATTAAATATACTAGGATGTTTTTATTTGAATTATTCGAGCTACACTTACATACACCTTCGTCTAATGGTTAATGAACATACTGTTTCTATGGTTGGAGAATTTCTGCCTCACGAAACGATGATTGTTCAATCTTCTTTTAACACATTTAATTGTGGCGATTATGATGTCAATATACATTATAAATTATATATATGGTATTTAAGTTTTCTATATGCTTCTTAATTTTATATTTAAAACATGCCTTTATACTTTTCTTGTTGTGCAATTGCGATAATTTCATACGAGGAAGTGTGGACTACCGCCCCCTCAAGTTATGTGACTCATTCATGCAATACATGGAATGGGTAAAGAATGAAATTAATAAACATATGTGACCTATATAACATATATATTATACTGGAATTATAATATATATATATATATATATATTTCCCAATTATTTTTAATTCCATTAATATGATAAAGAAATGAATGTAGCGTTCATGCGTACGTATAGCCGACCGTCTCCATGCAGGGTGAATTTCATTTATTATTATCTCCAAATGTTATGGAGTAGTATAAAATGAATTTCTACTGGATATATATTATATTTAAATCATTAATACTATTCTGGAGATGATTTACTCATAACTACATGGACAATCATTTTCAAACAACTTCATTTTTGACTCATGTACCAAACATCGACAAAAACATCTGATATGAAATCACATTATTAGACAATTATTATAACATTATAATATGTGATATAAACTGAATAATAATCTTTAAAATAGGTCCTTATGAAATTATTAATTTACCAAAGTTTAAAATTCAGTAATATAATGAAACAAACAAGACAAGTTAGACTTGAGGTAAGGGATCCAACCTCTCTCTTTCTTTTTAAGTACTCTCTTTTATGTCATTTATTTTAAGCTCGTCTTTATTATGTTTGGGGATGTTTTTTTATATTCCTCATACTGTAATTTTTATGTTCATATTATGAGGGACCCTATTTTATCTCAAAAATCCATTTTTTGGATGTTTTAAGTGGCACCATTAGGCTGCCGAGTTTTTATAAGGGATTTTTCATCTCACTTTTATTCCTGTGACATTTATGTTGCATTTGCCACTATTTTATTTGAGTGGTGGATGTACTACCCATTATTATACAATTTGTGTATTATAATTTCATTAATGGGTATTTACATCTTCATTGTATGACCATTCTTCCATGGGGTGTACGTTTCAAAAGTTACCCAACTCGGTAAGGGGACCTTTCACCCTCCACTTTTTAAAAGACTTCTTTTGTTATGTATTTTAATTCAAATACAATTATGTTGGGATAAGTTCTTCTATATCCTTATTTATGTAAATTTTATTTCCAAGTGATGAGATTCCATTTTTCTCTTATCAACTCATTTTATGAATTTT
Source organism: Viscum album (assembly GCA_963277665.1). Taxonomy (NCBI): domain Eukaryota; kingdom Viridiplantae; phylum Streptophyta; class Magnoliopsida; order Santalales; family Viscaceae; genus Viscum; species Viscum album. Next base: position 1,306,669,915 of record OY728128.1, read on the forward strand.
AAAGTGACGCTGTTTGGTTGTCAGATTTCTATAAGGGAACTTCGTAACGCACTTTCAATTCATTGGGTTAAACCTATACTTCTTGATTTTATTATTCCACGATTATGTGTGGAATATCTATGTTGTAATTTCTAAAAACCTTTGTGTAGATATACTATTTCTACACATAATCATCTCATTGATAAATTCTTACAAACTTGTATGGGAAATAATAACCCAATCTCATTGGTTTCGTTTTTCCAAGATTATGTGTGAATGACCTCTTATTGTTTCAAACATAATTTCCACTTATATTGGGTGTATTTATATTTCTCACACATAATTATGTGATAGATTTATCCTTAATTTAAGGATACCATCTTTATAATGGATTTCATCTCAATTTACATTTCCATATAGACTTCGTTGTTGTTATTCACCTATTCACTCTTATATGGTGTGTATACTGTCCTTTGACATATTATATCAGGAATCCATTTACTCTCATGATATTATAAAGCATGGATTAAATGTTATTCTGCAATTATTTGTATTCATGTGTCTCTCATTTTGTTAAAAACTCTTTAACAAAAATATCGTTTTAAATGTTTTAAGGATTCATTATTCTAAATCTTTATCTTTACTGTCCATGTTTTCAAAATGGTTTTCAGTATTTATTTATATGGACATTATTGTTTTAAAATTATAATTCCATTAAAATCTTAGATGTGGTATGGGACACTTTGATTCAAATTTCTCTTTTAAATGGTTTTTGAAAATGGATTGATTAATTCAATATCTTGGAATTACTTATTGTGATTGAAAATGAAATGTTGTTATTAAAATGTTTATATTGTCAATATTTTATGTGTAATGATGGTAATTGGACATTTTATGGGCAGTTACGTGATAAACCATATGATTGGTGGTTCCGTGAATACCAGGACGGGTGGTTACGTTATAACCTCCAATGCATTGGATATGGAAGTTGGTCATATGGCTATTCCATTAAGTATGTGTGGAAGTCGACCGCATGGTTATTCCATTTTAGTATGTTTATGTCCCATGTAACCTTTATATGTTATGTGTTCTTTATATAGGTTTTATGGTAATATTATGGTCACAAAAATGGTAAGTAATGGTCTTTTATTCCATGAATAGTTTTTAATACTTCATAAAGGTGAACAATATTACTTTGGTAAAGTATTCATGGTTTACCTATTGTTTTGAAAAAACTAACAGTTTTCCTTCTTTGTGTAAACTTTACTCGGCTTTTTATGCTCATCCCAAGTTTTTTAAATGTTTTCCACATGACTTAAAGATGAATAGGGTCAAGGAAGTGATCGAGGAAAGACATGCTATCTATACCATGGAACTAGACATGTTTCCTTTTAAGTGTTTTTTTATTTTATGGAATCTTAGTAGAAGTGTCTACAATGTAATATTTTGATATGTAAAAGTTATTACCTAATTCTATAAAACTCTAAACCTTTAAAGATACTCAATGTAAATTATTCATTTAATTCAATATTAAGTAATGTTTAAGGTCTGGGCCTTATAGTTGGTATCAAAGGTCGGTTTAGATAACTTTAGTGGTTAGGGTATTCCTTAAGCATAAGTTATTAACTAATCAAATTTTATTTTTAAAACTGGAATTGGGCTTTCGGGCAGGCCCAATCCCATAAATAAAAACCCATATACACCTTGGTTATGGATTTCCAAAGTCTCCCAATTTTAATTGTGGTGTTAATATATTAGGGTAGGACATTTAGGAGTTGGAATGAGTGAAAAATATTAAAAAATGAATAAGTTATAAAAGAAATAAAATTTACTTTTAAATCTGGAATTGGGCTCACGGTTTGGCCCAATTCATGAAAACTCACCTATTTTCCATAAAAACTTTGGAAACCCCCCAGAACAAAGAATTAATGGAAATTAAAATAAAAATACATTTAAAATAAGCTATGTATGTGACAATTCTCCCCACCACAAAAAATTTCCGCCCCGAAAAATCACAGTAAGGCCAAAGCAACAACTAAACCCAACTGAGAAACCAAGTGGTGCTCTCTTTCCAGGTTTCACCCCCAAAGGCCATAAAACCTTCAGTGATCAATGAAGGAAGGAAAACTCTCACAAACCTGACTTACACCACTTTCCTGAACGAATAAAGCACATTCAAGCTTTATCCCAAATGAAAACTCCTCTAACACAATCTGAACAACACTCAATCAATTTACCCAAATAAATGACACCATCGAACATGGTTACACTTTCCCGACTATAACTAAACCATTGGTAACTCTCCAATATCAATTTTTACCAAAGAAAGATGTAGGTAGTTAGATATCTCCAAATGATAATACCTACTTCCAATACAAAACAAAGGAAAAATATGAGTTACTCGTATGATAATACCTAATAAGGGAGGCCCAAACAGACTCCCTAGTACAAGGGGTATACATAAATTAGAAATTTACAAAATAATATACATGATACCCACAGAGGGTCTTCCCAGCACAGGAACCAACCATCATAACTGACCAGCATGGGCCGACACAAAAAGACCCAATTTTTTTTTTTAGATTTGGAAAGGGTGCAGGGTCAGTCCGCACGGTTTGGGAAACCATGCACTAACTATGCTGATCATTATTTGAACGTGGCTTCCTAGCACACTGACACTACTAATCATGCACAAAATGTGTGCTCAAACTTTCTATCCAAATTTCCAACCATTCTCCAATGACTCAATGGAAACCAACGTGGGAGGGAAAAACATTAGGCGATGACATGGGTACAAGGCCCTCTACCTATTTCCTCCGAACGAGAGAAACAGAAGGAAGATGATGAAACCATAGGTTTAAACTGTTCCTATCTTTCATACTGAGGGTAGGACTTTGTACAAGTGTTTAAACAACACTGGTGTTTCCCCTGACTACGCGCCAGCTTCTCTCCGGGACCTATGGCTGGAGCTCAAAATATTGAAGCATCTTCGGCCACGCAGTTAGGCTGTTGACACCCCTATGTGGAACTTCTTCTTTTGGTGCCACAATAAACTACACTGCATACCCTGATGGGTTTATCAAGACATAACACACTCCATAACCCACTTTACCAAAACCAAACATTTCATTGAAACAAGGGATCAGAAGATGCACACACATCGCACCTTGTTTCTTTGGGTGAGAAACAATAGAAGGGAAAGACACGTATAAACACCTTCCTCTAAGATAGAGGATTTGATGTTTTTCCCAAGGGAGACACAATCCCAACATAACATAGAACCTTAAAGGATTGTGTGACCTTCAACTTTATGGTCAAAAGAGCACACAACATCACAATGCGTCACCGAACATGACCCTGACGATTGATAGAAACAATACATGGAACGGGACCATATTCAAAGTCCCTAAACAACAGATAAGTCCAAAAAGTGGACACAATATCATATCATTACCTAAATCTCAAAATTGGTTGTTTAATAATAACTATTTCTTCAAAGAAACTATAAAGAACCCAGAGGCCCTCTTAGACACCATCAAGACACTCATCTGTACTAACAACGAAAGAACACTCCCACCTTTGGTGAATCAGGAAACTTAAGAAACTAAGGTCTCTTTCAACCTTCCCCAAGCACTATCCCACTACAAGAGGATCCACAAATCAGCGAAATGAATGGGTGTAGACTCAATAAAAGAAATGTTCGATAAAATATTATTTATATTGATCAACTGGAGGATTTTCCAATGGCGAAACAAAACGGGTTGCAATTCAGTTGTGCATTAACCCTTAATGGGGGCGTACCTTATCCAATGAGAGAACCCAAGGACCCAACCAAGCTGGTCCATTGGTAAAAACATGCCACAAACCAGATCCAAACACATTGAGGGAACCACCGTAAAGGCATCCCAATTTTTTTTTCAAAAGAGACCACTAATCGTCCCTACAACACAGCTTACCGACCAAACACAAACCCAAAACACAGTTCAAACAGAAGGGGTTCTTGAACTCAAAACCTCCCACAACATCAACATTTTTAAAAACCCATAATACAAACCATAGCAAACTATTCATCAAGACATCATGTTTTTCTTTAAAACCAATTCTTTGAAAACAAACGGTTTAGCAGTAAGCGTATCCACCAATGGTACCCCATGGGCCTCACACATGCATGTTTTTGTGCCACACCGGGCACCCGCCTCATATCCATCCCAGCACTCATCCAGTCATGCCATCAACCATCCATCATCCCATATAACCCCATGCATGTTGTCACTAATGGAAATACCAAAGGGTAAAACATAACTTCCTTCCACTTTTCAAAAACAAAATGGTCAACCAACCCAACCTTTTTCTCAAAACTGGTAACAATGAGATCGAAATCCCAATTCACATCTTACAAAACATTTCATAAGGACACAACCATTTAGAAAAGAACTCACTTTTAAGTTATTCACATCAATTTCGAACATATCATCCCATTAAAACACACTCTAATTGTTTAGAAAACTCTTTTGGAAACGCTTAAAAAAAACAAATTCAATATAGTTCCTGCTTTCAAAGAGGTGTAAGCGCACCATTTTACATTTCAAAACAATTCTGAAAATTCAGTTCCACCATTTCATAAACCAAACCATTCCCTCTTTATTTTAAAATCATTTCATAAAAACGTTACGCTTCTTAAAACCAAGTCACCTTAAAACCAAAGTGCTAAGATTTCAAAACTAAAGCACAAAACAATGCAAGAGGAAACTAGTTTCGGTGGGTGAATTGGACATATGGTTGGCAGCCATATTCCAATCACTTCGCCATCACAGAGAGTATTCTAGGGAAATATCCATGGCTCCACATGGCTTGCCAGGCCCTGCAAGCTCACTAAGATTATTCTCCCAACTCTCTTTTCATTTCCCATAGTCATCATTATACAAAGAAAACCAAAGCACTCAAATAAATCCATACTTACCATGGTGACTTGAATCCCTTCATGAGGTGTGCTGGCCAGGCACACTACCCATGACTAGAATTTCAAGTCCCAAAAATCCAAGCTCCAGACTATGCTGACTCTTCCCCAAATAACATGACCCAATGAGCGAACCTCCTTTGATACCATTTTGTCACGAACCGAATCTGGTCACCGCCAAAACCGGCACCAAACCCAGCCTGTGACATGACCCGAAGGGCATTCCCTATCCCCACGGGCTAGCACAAGTGCCTGGGTATCATTAATATAGGTTTGGGAACGATTTACCCGAGTTTGAAAGCATAAAACATTAAAAACAATCCATAATATAAATCTGAAATTTTTGAGCCAAACAAGACTTAAGTGAAAACAAAAACTGAGTACATTGGTTTAAAGATTATACAAGTGGTCCAAATAAAAATAATTATAGCATTAAGACAGCCCCAAGGACTCCACACGACTAGGGGTCATCGCCCCCAAGCTATCTCCACAACTCCGCACCAAGAATGGGAACTAACACCATGAACCGCCATCACCCTTCGCCTTTCCTTTACCTGAATCAAACATAACCAAATCTACTTACACCCAAGGGGTGTAAGTAGGGTGTGAGCCTAAGCCCAGTAGGATACCACCCAATGATTCCAAAGAGTAAGAAATACAATGTGAAAAAGCAAGCAGTTTTCAAACGCAAGGAAAAGTAGTGTTCAAATTTCAAGAAATGAAACCTCTAATTGAAAATAGTTTTCAATCCAAAATTTTTAGAATACTAACACATTAAAATAGAAACGTTAGATACTGTAATTTACTTCCAAACACACTCTAACACATGGGTAGATACTACAAATCCAATGAGAAACAACATTGGGAACACCCCTAGGCACAAGGTTGTCTTGGGCCCTATGTACCTCGTACCTCGGTGTAAAGTAACCATAGAAAAATCCTTTCTCATGAACGAGCCACTAGTAGGGAACACACCCATAACCTAGTGGTCCCCAATAATCATCCACATAGTTTAGTTAGAGTTGTTGTTATCCAAATGCTAAGTGAAACAGGGACAAAACCCATCCGGTCCACTAGCCGTACTAGTACAAATCTGCCCCACCTAGGTACCCGACCTTCCCCTTTTGTGCTCAATCAATTTCAGCATGCAACATAAAGAAATTTTCATATAAAACACCATTACTGGTCAATCATAACCAATACAGTAGCTATCACATTTTATACCACTTAAAACACGCAACAAAACACTTAGATTTTTCATAAAACAATTCCTCAAAAATCTCGTAGTGTTTCGGACACAAAACACCTTATAAACCTCACTTGCATACTATGTGCACATATTTAAGTTTCCAAAACATAAAGGAGATCCCACTACATTTCAGTTAAAACACAAAATCATTTTTAGGGCAACCCTATATAGTTCAAGAAACGACATCATTGCAAAGTCTACATTATTACACAACACAACTCTTAGAATTTCATGTGGTTCACAAACACCATTAAAACCAGATTTTTCAGCTACAAACACAAGGTACAATCATTAAAAACAGTATTTCTATCCCTATTATACTTCAATAAAATCAACTAGTTACTTATAGGGTAGCCCCAATTAAACTAATAATACATTTCTGTGAAAAACCCCCAATTTCACATGAAATTGGCCTTTAGGATTCATTTTAAATACAAACACCACTAAAACTATATTTTTCAGAAATAATAAAATTTAATAAGCATGAAAATACCATAAAAACAGTAGCCAATTCACAAAGATTTCATACACAATGGAATGACCTACCAAAACCAAGGAAACCCTTGAATCCTTTGTGCAAAAACTCAAACGCACCACCGCCGCACCTCAAGAAAGATAAACCAGACCTAAAACCAGAATTTCAGACCATAAAACACAATATAAAACCTTAAATTTTAAACCCTACTTCCTGGACATTAGGAACCACAATTATAATGGAAGAAACCCTAACTAAATTGGATGTAACCCTAAACAAATTGAAAGAAGAAAGGAGGAGAACAACTTACTTAAAATATCTTGAAAAAATTACCCCCCAAAATACCAGTATCTGATTTCACAAATACTCAAACCTTCAAGGTCGGTTCGAACAAGAATAGGTAGATCATTTAGGAATTTGAATGGGGGAAAAAGAGTAAGAATCGAAGGAGTTATGAAGGAACCAATTACCTTTATAAATCTCCCGAAATTTGAGTTCTTAAGAACATTCGACCTAAACAGCGATGCAAAGGAGCTGAAACGAGTGTGGGAGGATATTGGACGCGCGGCTGGGTTCAAGGGGCGTGTTTGGGGCTTCGAATCACCAAAAACCCCTAAAAAATGAATAAGTTATTAACTAATCAAATTTTATTTTTAAAACTGGAATTGGGCTTTCGGGCAGGCTCAATCCCTTAAATAAAAACTCATATACACCTTTGTTATGGATTTCCAAAGGCTCCCAATTTTAATTGTGGGGTTAATATATTAGGGGAGGACATTTAGAAGTTGGAATGAGTGAAAAATATTAAAAAATGAATAATTTATAAAAGAAATAAAATTTATTTTTAAATCTGGAATTGGGCTCACGGTTTGGCCCAATTCATGAAAACTCACCTATTCTCCATAAAAACATTGGAAACCCCCCAGAACAAAGAATTAATGGAAATTAAAATAAAAATAAATTTAAAATAAGCTATGTATGTGACATTGAGGAAATCATGTTCAGATTCCAATAGCTAGGACTTTACTCAACATCACAAGGAACCACAAGAACAAGTGGTTGGCCAGCATAGAGCCTACCTTGAAACCCTCCAAGTAGTGTCGTAGCCCCAGCCTGTAGAATAAGAGGGCGGTTTTGAGGATCCATACCACTAGAATGCTCAAGCGATAGAGTATTCCGAATCTAATAGTTAGGGATATTAAGGTTCTTTAAAATAGTGGGAGACATTAAATGATAGAATAATTTATTAATCATAAAATGTCAAAAGTTAATCAAGACAAAGTACTAACTACTAAATGTTTATCTAATGTAGATTCAAAATGGAAAACACCAACACCACAAGTACTTTATCACTATGATCGATCCTGGATAAATAAAATATCCTAAACGGCAATAAATTCCATGAGTGGTACAGGAGCTTGCGCATAGTACTATGCCATGAAAAGAAGTTATATGTGCTAGAATCCCAAATTCCTAATGAGCCTCCTCAGGGAACAAGCAAGAAGGAAAAATATAAGTGGAGAGAGCATGTAGACGATGCGCTTGATGTTCAATGCATCATGTTATCATCCATGTCCATCCAATTGCAAAAAATGCTAGAGTAAGAGGATGCCTACAAGATGCTTTCACATGTCCATGAACTATATGAGGAGAGGGCTATGCAAGAATAGTATGAGATCTCAAGTGTGATTTATAAGTGCAGGCTAACAGAAGGGAACCAAGACGGTCCTCATGTACTCAAGACGATTGGGTATATTGAGAGGCTTGAATCCCTTGCATTCAAACTGAACCAAAAACTACCTGTGGATCTCATTATTGCCTCTTTACCATCATGTTTCTTGACTTTCATTTTCAATTATAATATTATTAATATGAAAAATTCACTCCCAAATATCTTGGCTTTAGTTATCCAAGCTGATAAGGACATGAAAAACACAAATTCAACTATCCTTATGGTGAACATGAAAAACAAAGGAAAGGAAAAGGCGTATAATGCCAAGTAAAGGCCAAATACACCAATGCATCATCCTGCAATGAATCCAAAGATTCAGATGCAAAGTAATGAGCAGGAAGCTATCTGATATGGATGTGGAAAGAAAGGCCACTGGAAAAATAATTGTAGAGCAGGGAAGAAGAAGCTAGATTATGCTTCTACTTCAGGTATCTTTCTCATTGAATGCAATCTATCTTAATCTACAAGCTTGGTATTGGACACAACATGTGTCTCACACATTTTTATTTATATACAGGAACCAAGTATGTTAATGAAGATTGAAAAAGGTCATGTGGATCTCTGAGATTTCAAATGGTGCATGTCCGGCGGACTTTGAAGTGGGAGACTATCACTTGACTTTACCAACCCGTTTGATTCTTGTTTTAAAAAATTGCTATTATGTACCATCTGTTACCAAGAACATTATCTCGGTGTCAATTTTAGACACTATGGGTTTTAATTTCATGTTTGAAAATAATAGTTGACTCTTTTATAGGGATTACATATGTTATGGTATTTCACGTCTTAACAATGGTTTATATATTCTAGAACTAGAAAACTCAGTAATGGCAATCAATGAAAAAAACAGCCAACATGACTCAAACAACACCGGCCAATGGAATTTAGGATTGGTCATGTAAACGAGAATTGATTATGAAGATTACATCAAGATGGATATCTAGACACGGTACAGTTAGAACCCTTAGATGTATGTCAGGCTTGGTTAAAAGGAAAGATGACCAAATCACCCTTCTTAGGAAAGGGAGAACGAGACAATTCTATGCTAGAATTAATACATACTGATGTATGTGGTCCATTTCCAGTAGATGCAATGGATGGTTTTCAATACTTCATTACTTTTACAGATGATTATAGTAGGTATGGCTATATTTAATTAATGCGGTATAAGTCAGATTAATTAAGTTTGTTCAAGGAATAAGAAAATGAAGTAGAAAACCAACTTGGTAAGAAGATAATAGAACATCGCTCAGACCAAGGCGGATAATATCTTAACCAAGCATTCATTGATCCCTTGAAGGAGTGTGGGATAGTATCCCAACTCACTCCTCCTTGTACACCAAAATGGAATGATGTTTGTGAAAGGAGGAATTGGACCTTGCTTGACATGGTCAGATCAATTATGAGTCCTACAACTCTTCCATTATCCTTTTGGTGATACGCCTTGCATACAAAAGCATATACCCTTAACCGAGTACCAACTAAATCTGTAGATGGGATTTCATATCAGTTATGGTATGGAAAGAAACCCAATAAGGCAAAAATGCATGTGTGGGGGTGTGAGGCATTTGTCAAATAATACCAAGTGAAAAATTAGCATCCAGAAATACTATGTAAATCTTTATAGGTTATCCAAAGGAAACTAGAGGATACTACCTATATAACCATTTTGATAGAAAAGTAATTGTGGAATGATAAGCCACATTTCTAGAAAGGGTTAACATTTCTATTAGAAATAGTGGGAGCAAGATTGACTTCGATGAAGTTAATGCACTAGATACACAATATTTGGTAGAGGAATAATCACCACAAGAGAATGTGGAAGATGAAATTGGCCCTGAGACACAGATACTGTGTAGGTCTACGTGAGAGGTTAGAGAACCAGAGCCTTATGGTATTCATGTCACTGAGTCAGGTGGCACAATAGTCCTTGAGGATGATGAAACTCGAACCTACAAGGAAGCAGTAGAAGGCAAAGAAGCTGATAAATGGCAAGAATTCATGAATTCTTTTATGGATTCCATGTACCAAAATCATGTTTCGATTTTTGTAGACCCTCCAACTGATGTAAAGCCCATTTGATGAAAATGGGTATTCAAGAAGAATTTTGACATGTATGGTAAGGTTAATACCATTAATGCAAGACAGATTGCAGAGGGTTTTAGACAACGTCAAGGCATTGACTATGATGAAACCTTTACACCAGTGGAAATGCTTAAATCCATCAGAATATTGCTTGCAATAGCAGCCTTTCATGATTATGAAATTTGGCAAATGGATGTCAAAACTTCTTTTCTAAATGGGATGTTAGTTGAAGACGTCTATATGACTCAACCTGAAGGGTTTTTTAAGTAATAGAATTCCAATAAAGTATGCAAGTTGCAGAGATCCATTTATGGATTGAAGCAGGCACCTAGATCATTTAATGTTCTCTTTGATGAGTCCATAAGAGATTTTAATTTGGTCAAAAGTGAAAGTGAGCCGTGTGTCTATAAAAACATTGAAGGGAATGCTATCGTTTTCTTAGTTTTATATATTAAAAACATATTGACAAAGGGAAATGAGGTTCAAATCTTACAGTCAGTTAAAACTTTGTTAAATGAATGATTCTCCATAAATGACTTAGGTGAATCAGCCTACATTCTTGGGATCAAGATCTACCAAGATAGATCTCAAAGACTGCTTGGCATTTTTCAGGGTACACATATTGAAAAGGTATTCAAAAGGTACAATATGGAACAATCCAAGAGAGGATTGTTACCTATGTCACATTGTGTAATTATCTCCAATAAAATGTGTCCACAAACACATGATGAGATTGAAAGAATGAGTAGAGTTCCTTATGCTTCGGTAGTGGGTTCTATCATTTATGTCATGCTATGTACTAGGTTTGATGTTGCCTTTGCTTTAAGCATGGTGGGTAGATACCAATCCAATCCAAGAGAGCTGCACTGGACACCTATTAAATCTATCTGTAAGTACTTGAGGCGTACTAAAGATATGTTCTTAGTGTATGGAGAATACGAGGATCTAGTTGTGAGGGGATACACTGATGCTAGTTTCCAGACAGATCACGATGATATGAAATCATAGTCAGGCTATATCTTTTGCCTGAATGGTGGTGCAGTGAGCGGGAGAAGCTCAAAGTAGGCTGTGGTTGCTGATTCTATAGCATAGTCTGAATATATTATAGCTTACGATGAAGCAAAAGGAAGTAGTCTGGATATGTAGGTTTATCTTAGACATTAGTTTTGTACCTGGCATTGAAGACCCTGTTCCAGTACATTGTGATAATATTGCTGCAGTGGTGCTTGCCAAGGAGCCCAGGTCTCACCAGAGGACAAAGCATATTATTTGGAAGTTTCATCTCTTAAGGTATTTTACTTAAAGAGGTGAAGTGATAGTTATCCGAGTAGCCATAGAGGACAACGTGGCAGACCCCCTGACTAAAGCCATTTTTCAGCAGAATCATGATTCACATGTGAGAGCTAGAGGATTGAAACCTATTAGATGTTGGCTCTAGTGCAAGTGGGAGTGTTGAAAGTGGGTTCCCTAGACCTAACTTGTATTGTACTTTGATTAATTTTACATGAATTTAGTTTGTTTTTATACATGTGTTTATCTATGCATGATTGTGTAGATACTTCTGCATCCACATTGTTTATGGAAATGCCCATCGATTACCTGTCACATTAAATGGTTATAGTAGGTCCCATGCTATAATGAGAACCCTGAGGTTCCATGACAGTAATATTAAAGTAAAATCCTATGGTCCAGTTACATAATTCTGAAATGACACATATGATGTGTGACCATCAGGTGATGGGGGCTCATAATCATTGATACTTCTTCTCATGAAGTTCTCACTTGATGATCTCTAGCTATTGAGATCATGAAGACAAACCCTCTTTTTCGGAACACCACATGTTTCTGGTGTCATAGGTTGTTCCTATCTATGGACATTTTTAATGGTCTCCTGACTTGAGATCATTATCAATGAATGTCATTTAATTACATACATTTGATATAAGGCGAAAACCATGGTGACAAAGTTGAGGTGAGGTAGTTTGTATCGGGTGCGTCGTTAATGGCATCACATTGATTGAATGATCTAGAAAGGATTTGTCACTTTCGAGTTCAGGAAGAGATATCTCAGGCCTGGTTGATTAGGATGGTTGCACCTTCAATAAATCCATGGCCATGATAGTCGAAGGTAAGACCGTCTAGACAAATCAACAAACAAAATAAAGTAAATAAAGAATGATGACACTAGTATGAATTCTTCATTATTCATATATCGATGATGAAGAGATTAGATTACACGGACCATGTTCGTAGGAAGGAAGTCATTTCTTTGAATTTTCCTTATCTCTATAGGGGAATCAATGGGTTTCTAGACCCCGCTATAGGTCGGTGGAATTATTCACTGCTATTGAGATAAGGGATTAGAGAGTCACACACAATAGCGCCTTGAGAATCTACTCTATTCTGGGAATATGAATTTAGAACTTTGTGGGCCCCGCCAAAGGAGCCGAGCACTATCCAAGTTCTATGGATCACCAAAGAATAAATAAATTAATTAGTTATTCAAGTTTAGAATAATTCATAGAATTTATTTGTAATATGTATTTAAAAGTTATATAGTAAATACAAGCATTTATATTATTCGAATGGATTTAAATATCCTAGGTTAGTTTAATATTAGAAGGAGGAATGAGTCAAGTTAATGACTTAAATTTTTCATGTAATATATTTATATATTACAGGTAAGTGATAAATTGTAAATTTTATTTATGGTAAATTTTTATTTGTCATAAATAATTATTTATTTCACCTATATGGCGGATTTCTATTACACGGGTGTCGGGAACCTATACCTCATGTTTTAAACACACCCTATATAAGTGAGAGAGAGGCTCTCTCATGATTACTATTCATGTGTCTCGATTTAGAGCTAATCTATCCTCCTAGAATCTAGAGAGAGTGTGTCTCTCAAGAAAAGAAGGATCTTCAAGATCATCCATCTCGGATCAAAGCTCCTTCCTTTGCGGTGATTGTCGTTGTGCTGAAGTGAGCGTCGATGATCTGTGCTAGCACCCAAATCTTGTTGAACGGAGCACGTGCAGATTCATGAGACATGTGTGGATGATCAAGAGGGCTTCAACATTGGAGTCTTTGAGCAACGATCATTGAAATACTACATAAGACCTGCACACGTCAATTTTGAACAAGGTAAATGTTCAGTTTAATTTTTTTTGGTCTTTATAACCCATGCGATATCCTCAGACCATGCCGGGACAAGATCACCGGAGTAGACATGGATATGTCACTCCGGTGAAGCAAATAATTTATGTTCCCAGCCAACTGGCATCCACTGCGTAGTCCCGGTACCCTGCATGTCCTTCATGGGCGGTCGATACATTTGGTGCATGTTCACTAGAAGCACGAGAACCTCCAGGAACGCACATGGGAGTGGGAGGCTCAGATTCATGCTCAGTACCCCAACATGATTTCCTAGTTTTGAGTTGTAGCTTACGGGGACGTAAATCCCTAAGGTCCGGAAAATGTAATGAACCAGAATTTCGATGTAATTGTTTTTAAACATGTGGTATATTTACAAGTCCATTTAAATTAATGGAACATGATTTTGAGGCCCAGAGTGCCCAGAATGAATTTCTGAACTTTATTTTGGGTACGTTCAGTAAATGTGCTAGCGGGATTTTCTGTCTTTTGAACCGGTGCTCGGAAATAAAATCTGAGGGCACTGTTGAACTCACAGCTCTGATATTCTCTTGAAGAGACCTTCACCTTGACCAGAGATGGTCGTGGGGGGAGGTTATCTTTTCACATATTCATGAAAGAATAAAATTAAGATAAAATTGTGTAGCTTTTATATTTATTTATATTTTAATCTTCTTGTGGATGTTTCTTAGGTGGGGACCACCTAAACTAATCCTCCCATGAGAGTTTATGGTGGTGGGGACCACCTGAACTAACCTCAAATGATAGGTTATAGTGGGGGGGACCACCCGAGGATAAAACCCCTTGAACTCCCTCTAAATATTGGGGAAGCCTCTTAAACATCCCCCACTTTAATGGTGCCACTCCCATTAATTGATTATGCCAAACACAATGTAATTAATTAATCAAATTTGAAATTGAACCAGCAATTAAAATTGGGGAATCATAACAATTGCTATTAGAATTTTGGGGGAAAGTACTGGCAAAGGGGAGATCTCTTGGAGGATTGTTTTCTCCAATGATGAACTTATTCTACGAAGAACTTCTTCAACAAAGGAGGCTCCTCCAATGGAGAACACTAACACACGACTTCGACTTATTCCATGAGAAATCCTCCAATGTGGGACGTCATCAATCGACGATCATATTTTCCTCCTCATCGATGAAAATAAAAGAACAAGGTAGGGTGGTTATTATAAGTTCTTTCACTATTTTCTTTCTTGATGACTCATCCTAATTCAAGGGAGATTATTCATGCTTGATACCACTCTAATGGGGAGAGTGCGGGCCAAAAAAACATGGCTCATACTCTTCGCGATTCTTGTGATGATTTGTGGTGTTTTCTCGATAGAGGAGGTCACCGACAAACCATGAAGGGGCACGAGAGTGGATTTTGGCACCCCCTCCGGCCGCGATAAAGGAGGTGATGCTACGACGGTGCTCCACAGCCACCCCCACCCCACTTCCTTCATCGACCATGGCCACCACCACCGGTGGCCTCACCGCGCTACCTCGCGGCCTCGCCAAGCCGCCCGCGGCTTCGTCGTGCCTCCCCGTGGCCAACACACCCCGCAGCTGTGCTGCCCTCGCGGCACCCTCCATGTCCTAGACACCCCGCAGCCTCACGCTGCCCATGGCCAAGCCACCCCTATCCTCATGGCACGCCCGTGGCCGAATCTCCCTCACGACACCCTCCGCGGCTGGGCCGCCTGGTGGCCTCGCGATGCCTGCGGCCGAGCCACCTTCGCGGCACCCTTCATGGACGAGCTGCCCTGCTGCCTCGCACCACCTACGACCAAGCCAATTGGTGCCCTTACAGCACCATCGCGGATGAGCTGCCCCACAGTCTTGCAATGCCCGTGGACGAACCACTCTTCTTCCCCTCGAGACCCTCGCGGCCTGCCGGATCGCCTAGCAATGGACGGGCTGCCCTGTGGGCCGGGCCGAACCGAACGGGCCAGGCTACCCAGCGGGCTGGGCCTGACCCATCAGGATGGTCCAAGTCGTCACGTACTAGGTTGGCCTATGCCGAGTCGGGCCGGTTGGGTCTGACCGGGTCGGACAAGACATAGACCCATTTCGACCCATTTACATATCTTTAGCCATATCTTTGGCACCAGAGATCCGTTTGATGAACCGTATGGGAATCCGGGAACCATTGAGTGAGACGGTCCATATGGTACACCCAAATGGTGATTTGGATAATTTTTGGGAATGGTCGGGTTGGATCGAGCACGAATTCAACCAGGCCCTCTAGACCAAAAGGAAAATAACTCACAGACCGAGCATTCGATTAAGGCACCATCTATTACGTTGAGACCCCTATGATGTGGCAGTCCATTAAGATACTTCTTCATGATACTTTTTGGATGTCAGAGTATCGAACAGTGGCTTGTGGAGTGGACCCTCTCAGAGATAAGTGAGCATAATGCGGGAAACCTGTAGTTTGCGGTGACATTAAGAATGAAGGGTGATCCTGTGAGGGTTAGCAGTGAGCAATCCAGTGTGGGATAACACCTAGCGATCATGTGAGTGTCTTCTCCCAGCGATCCCATTGGGTCAGCACCTAGTGATCCTGTGTGGGTTAGAACTGATCAATCATGTGTGGGTCTGCCTCTTAACATAGTAATATGGTTCAGTAGTTACATCTAATAATCTCTACTACATTACCTATGTTATACCTGGTGTAAGATGAGTTCGTAACTGTGTGGTACTATCCTTTGTGGTAATACCATGGTGGTATTCTTGTGTGGGGAGTACCTATGTGGTATTTACCTCTATAGTAACACCCCAGGTAAATAAAGAATATTACATTTTCACATTTATCCATATTTGTGAATAAAATATTAATATAACTTTAATGGGGACACTATGCTCGATGGCATACCCAATACGCAACAACGAGTTTCTTAGGAATCTTACGTTGCACTCTAATAATAAAATAATATTATTTTAAATTGTAGTTAACGCCTAGCCATTATAATGGCGGGAATGAACAGAAATAACTAAAAAATGATTATATATGTTTGTCAATTATTTTTACTTTTTACAAAAATGTTAGATGATTAAAAATGCGAATAAATCCAATTTTAAGCGTAAAGATTGTAATATTCTTTAAAAGGTTGATTAACCACATTTTGATGATGATCTCTTTTAAACAATTTTTGACAATTTTATGTGTTATATTTGACAAAAAAAAATTCTTCTTTAGAATCGGGACATCAAAATTTACTTTGTGTAATTTTTTTGTATTTTTCCGATAATGATCATTTTTAATGAATAGTGAAAAATGTTGTATTTTAATTCAAAACCTCTTTTTAATATAATTTATTTATATGATTATATTATCTTTTGAATTGGTTTCAAAGTAAAATTAGAATATATTTTTACCATTTAATCCAATAGTGGTCGTTGGAATTAATTTCATCTTGAAATTGGACTTAAACTACTGTCAATCTTTTGATACTTATTGTTTCATAAAAACACGCTATTTGCTTTGACAGCTGAAATTAATTATTAAATTAATTAGTGTAACTTATATGTTTTTAATTTTGTAAAATATAAATCATTTTTGAAATCGGAATATCAAATATAGCCTAGGGTGAATTTTTGGTAATTTTCTGAAAAATTTCAATTTTTGATGAATAGTGAAACCAATAAGTGGTAGTTAAAGAAACTGATTTTTCGTTTAAATGAAACTTTACCACT
Source organism: Viscum album (assembly GCA_963277665.1). NCBI lineage: Eukaryota > Viridiplantae > Streptophyta > Magnoliopsida > Santalales > Viscaceae > Viscum > Viscum album. Next base: position 1,306,687,256 of record OY728128.1, read on the forward strand.
TCTATGATTTGAATTTCAAAAATCCAACAAACATGGTTGTCATTAATAGGTAAAATGTGGTTCAATTGGATTAATTTTTTTTTTGGTGAATAGTAACTTTTAACTGTATTAATTGCGTTTAGAGGTAATTAGTGTAATTTAAGGTAAAAATAATGTTTTAATAATATGAAATGACCTAGACACATGTCCTACCATCATTGGATGTGTCATGGATGACCAAGACAATCCATGGGTTAACTTGGGGACCCCAGGGAGCCACTTTGGTTGGAAAATGACATTAATACCTTTTTATTTAATGTTAAAATTAAAATGTCACAAACATGTGTTGTTTTACTAAAAAAAATTAAATGGGGTTATACAAGTCATATTTTTTACTATAAATATTCATCCAAAATATAAAAAGATTTCCTACATCATGATATTTTTTTGTAATTTTTAGACACTAAATAAATTAAATTATTTATGACACCATGATGATGCAGCGATTACCTCTTTATTTAATGATTTAAATAAAAAGAAAAGATAATGTAAAATAAAAGACCTACACTTGTCAAAAACCTATTGGATGGGTGTATTTAGAAACCTTATCACCTTATCCTCGAAATATATCATTTTGGGACCTTTAAAATCTGAAAATCATTTTATAATAATGTATTATTTTATAACTTTCCAAGAGTTCCCCTCCTTTTCCCATATAAAAGGCCCACACCTCTACCACCTTACCCACACCTCTCATGCCATTGGCTCGGCAAACCCCTGACCATTTCATCTCTCCACATCCCTCTATTCATCATTGAAGCCTCACCTTTGGGCAGAAACTTTTCCAAGGAAGCCTTTGAGCTCAAATCAAGAAGAGTTACCTGATTTTAAGATAATGTCTTCCCTTGTGTTCTTTTGTTTTATTTTGCCTCTCCAACCATCTAAACTATTTTACTCCTTTATTTTGTAACAAAACCAGTATATTAAATATACTAGGATGTTTTTATTTGAATTATTCGAGCTACACTTACATACACCTTCGTCTAATGGTTAATGAACATACTGTTTCTATGGTTGGAGAATTTCTGCCTCACGAAACGATGATTGTTCAATCTTCTTTTAACACATTTAATTGTGGCCATTATGATGTAAATATACTTTATAAATTATATATATGGTATTTAAGTTTTCTATATGCTTCTGAATTTTATATTTAAAACATGCCTTTATACTTTTCTTGTTGTGCAATTGCGATAATTTCATACGAGGAAGTGTGGACTACCGCCCCCTCAAGTTATGTGACTCATTCATGCAATACATGGAATGTGTAAAGAATGAAATTAATGAACATATGTGACCTATATAACATATATATTATACTGGAATTATAATATATATATATATATATATCCCAATTATTTTTAATTCCATTAATATGATAAAGAAATGAATGTAGCGTTCATGCGTACGTATAGCCGACCGTCTCCATGCAGGGTGAATTTCATTTCTTATTATCTCCAAATGTTATGTAGTAGTATGAAATGAATTTATAATGGATATATATTATATTTAAATCATTAATACTATTCTGGAGACGATTTACTCCTAACTACATGGACAATCATTTTCAAACAACTTCATTTTTGACTCATGTACCAAACATCGACAAAAACATCTGATATGAAATCACATTATTAGACAATTATTATAACATTATAATATGTGATATAAACTGAATAATAATATTTAAAAGAGGTCCTTATGAAATTATTAATTTACCAAAGATTAAAATTCAGTAATATAATGAAACAAACAAGACAAGTTAGACTTGAGGTAAGGGATCCAACCTCTCTCTTTCTTTTTAAGTACTCTCTTTTATGTCATTTATTTTAAGCTCGTCTTTATTATGTTTGGGGATGTTTTTTTATATTCCTCATACTGTAATTTTTATGTTCATATTATGGGAGACCCTATTTTATCTCAAAAATCCATTTTTTGGATGTTTTAAGTGGCACCATTAGGCTGCCGAGTTTTTATAAGGGATTTTTCATCTCACTTTTATTCCTGTGACATTTATGTTGCATTTGCCACTATTTTATTTGAGTGGTGTATGTACTACCCATTATTATACAATTTTTGTATTATAATTTCATTTATGGGTATTTACATCTTCATTGTATGACCATTCTTCCATGGGGTGTACGTTTCAAAAGTTACCCAACTCGGTAAGGGGACATTTCACCCTCCACTTTTTAAAAGACTTCTTTTGTTATGTATTTTAATTAAAATAGAATTATGTTGGGATAAGTTCTTATATATCCTTATTTATGTAAATTTTATTTCCAAGTGATGATATTCCATTTTTCTCTTATCAACTCATTTTATGAATTTTAAAGTGACGCTGTTTGGTTGTCAGATTTCTATAAGGGAACTTCTTAACGCACTTTCAATTCTTTGGGTTAAACCTATACTTCTTGATTTTATTATTCCACGATTATGTGTGGAATATCTATGTTGTAATTTATACAAACCTTTGTGTAGATATACTATTTCTACACATAATCATCTCATTGATAAATTCTTACAAACTTGTATGGGAAATAATAACCCAATCTCATTGGTTTTGTTTTTCCAAGATTATGTGTGAATGACCTCTTATTGTTTCAAACATAATTTCCACTTATATTGGGTGTATTTATATTTCTCACACATAATTATGTGATAGATTTATCCTTAATTTAAGGATACCATCTTTATAATAGATTTCATCTCAATTTACATTTCCATAGAGACTTCGTTGTTGTTATTCACCTATTCACTCTTATATGGTGTGTATACTGTCCTTTGACATATTATATCAGGAATCCCTTTACTCTCATGATATTATAAAGCTTGGATTAAATGTTATTCCGCAATTATTTGTATTCATGTGTCTCTCATTTTGTTAAAAACTCTTTAACAAAAATATCGTTTTAAATGTTTTAAGGATTCATTATTCTAAATCTTTATCTTTACTGTCCATGTTTTCAAAATGGTTTTCAGTATTTATTTATATGGACATTATTGTTTTAAAATTATAATTCCATTAAAATCTTAGATGTGGTATGGGACACTTTGATTCAAATTTCTCTTTTAAATGATTTTTGAAAATGTATTGATTAATTCAATATCTTGGAATTACTTATTGTGATTGAAAATGAAATGTTGTTATTAAATTGTTTATATTGTCAATATTTTATGTGTAATGATGGTAATTGGACATTTTATGGGCACTTACGTGATAAACCATATGATTGGTGGTTTCGTGAATACCAGGACGGGTGGTTACGTTATAACCTCCAATGCATTGGGTATGGAAGTTGGTCATATGGCTATTCCATTAAGTATGTGTGGAAGTCGACCGCATGGTTATTCCATTTTAGTATGTTTATGTCCCATGTAACCTTTATATGTTATGTGTTTTTTATATGGGTTTTATGGTAATATTATGGTCACAAAAATGGTAAGTAATGGTCTTTTATTCCATGAATAGTTTTTAATACTTCATAAAGGTGAACAATATTACTTTGGTAAAGTATTCATGGTTTACCTATTGTTTTGAAAAAACTAACAGTTTTCCTTCTTTGTGTAACATTTACTCGGCTTTTTATGCTCATCCCAAGTTTTTTAAATGTGTTACACATGACTTAAAGATGAATAGGGTCAAGGAAGTGATCGAGGAAAGACATGCTATCTAAAACATGGAACTAGACATGTTTCCTTTTAAGTGTTTTTTTATTTTATGGAAACTTAGTAGAAGTGTCTACAATGTAATATTTTGATATGTAAAAGTTATTACCTAATTCTATAAAACTCTAAACCTTTAAAGATACTCAATGTGAATTATTCATTTAATTCAATATTAAGTAAGGTTTAAGGTCTGGGCCTTATAGTTGGTATCAAAGGTCAGTTTAGATAACTTTAGTGGTTAGGGTATTCCTTAAGCATTAGTGACATTACCATAATGGTTAGGATTTTTGAAAGAGTCTTAGTTTTAGATAAAGTGAATGAGTAAGTATATCTTAGTGTTTATCTTCCTCACTAGTACACGATGGTTTTATTGATATACTCACACTTACCTTTTTGGTTTTAGTAAATGGCTGGATCTAGGAGGCACCAAAGTAATAGTGGATGTGAAGGAAACTGTGACAGTTTTCTGAGCGAGCAACTAAATGATATGTGAGCTGCAATGAGAACTCTTGTGTTTATCCTTTACCAACTATCTGGAGTCATGATTGACCACCTAAACCTTGGTGATTTCTATAAGGCATCAATTATGCGAGAAACACATCCATAAAGAACTACAGGTAATAATCATAAAGGTATGTGTGTTAAAAAACCTATGTGTCAATGATTTGGAAAGAAACACCTAGGAAAATGTTTCAAAGGGACAGAAATATGCTATAGAGTTGGAAATGAAGGTCATAAAGCAAGAACCTGCCATGGAAAAAGGAAGCATCCAGTTGACTCGAGGAAAGGGAAAGAAGTTCTTTCTGAGGGATCAATTGAATGTTTTAAATGTGGTGTGCATGGTTATTATGCAAACACATGTCCTATGAAGACGTTTCGTGAATGGGATCCCCAAGATCGTAAAAATATTCGTTTGCCAATACCTAATTCCATTCCGATTGAGGATGAATAAATTAACAATGACCAATCAAAGGTATGGATTATTTCATAACATTTGTTTTCCTATTTTGGAATCTTAAGATATGATTCATGATTTGGTTTGTAGGAAAGAATTATTTCAGAATAAGTAGGAAAGGAATGGTTAATGAATCATGAAGAATGTTGAATGAGTAAGAAGTCAACATATAAGGCTTCAAGAGTTATGGTGAAATTCTTAAGAGTATTAAGTCTCTTTTGATGATGGGTTACATTAGAAGACTTTTTATAGTACATGTTACCCTGATGTTTGATATATGAAAATTTTATTCAAGGAATAGTTATCTGTTCTTTTGTGGACATAGTTATGAAGAACCATTTGGGTTTATATGATCCTTACTTTTGAGGTAATTATGGGTTACTATATGTTATGATGGAAAGTGAAAGGCATGAGATAAAATTGAGGTTAAATTATGTTATGGTTATTTTTGATGATTTTATCTCTTTTTGGGGAATGATTTGAGAATTAAATAGTTTGGAAAAAGGACAGCATGCAGACCGTGTGACAACCCATCGTGTCGGACAAAGATGCGGGAATCGAACCCACAACCAAAGTGTGACTGGTATTTATCACCTACCACTGGACTACATGACGTCCCTGGTTAGTTTGACTAATTCTATTAGTTAGATGATTTTTGGAACCAAGAGTAATTTTATTTTGGGTTATCTATGGAAATGATTAACCTATCATTGAGGATATGTGATTAGGTTAATTACTTTTCAATATGAGAATTTAAGAGAAACTGATGTTATTTGGAGATAAAAGTTAATTTGTACCTTGGAAGACTATGTGATTAGAACCTTAAAAAATTTGGGTTCCAATCTTAGTTTGGATTACTTTGAAGAATTTTATGGACAATTGTTTATCAAATTCTCTTCGTTGACCTTTGGATTTTTTTTTGACAAATTTTGGAGATTAAGAATTGATTTTCTTTTTATAAAGGATTATACTTTTGTGGATTATCTGATCTCATACTAACAAATTTGGTTTTGGATTTTGTCTAAAGACGTGGGAAATATATAGTTCTCTTTTGTGGATTATGTGATTCTCAAGAAGTTGATTGTAGTACTCTTAATGCGAACAAGTCCTCCTAAATACTCGTCTTTTGGAGAAAATATGAGTTTGATTCAGGAATCTAGTAAAAGTGGAAAGTCTACGTGACAAGTAAGAACATTTAATTATGATTTAGTTAATCTCAAAAAATAAATTCCTCAATGAATAGTAACTTAAAACCAAGAAAGTTGTCTGTAAACTTTTCCTACTGGGGAATCGAATACCATTTAACCCATCTCAAGTTTGTGATTTTCTTATGGTTAACTTTCTCATAGACATGTTTACTATCACTCTCCATCAGAACATGATCCTTTTTTTCCTCCATGTCCATATTTTCATACTTGGAATCTTAGTATGGGTTAACTCGGGTGACCTTTGTACATCTCTTTCATTATTTTAAAGTTATTTTTTACTGACTCTTGTTCCAATGTGGGATTTTCAATGATGTTTTCAAGCCCAATTTTAAAATTGCGAGGACACAATTCCCAAAAGGGGGGAAGGATGTAACACCCCAGGTAAATAAAGAATATGACATTTTCACATTTATCCATATTTGTGAATAAAATATTAATATAACTTTAAAGGGGACACTATGCTCTATGGCCTACCCAATACGCAACAACGAGTTTCTTGGGAATCTTACGTTACACTCTAATAATAAAATAATATTATTATAAATTGTAGTTAACGCCTAGCCGTTGTAATGGAGGGAATGAACAGAACTAACTACAATATGATTATATATGTTTGAAAATTAATTTTAATTTTTACAAAAAATGTAAGGGGATTAAAAATGCGAATGAATCCAATTTTAAGCGTAAACATTCTAATATTCTTTAAAAGGTCGATTAACCACCTTTTGATGACGAACCTCTTTTAAATCAACTTTTTGACAATTTTATGTGTTATATTTGACAAAATAAAATTCTTCTTTAGAATCGGGACATCAAAATTTACTTTGTGTAAATTTTTGGTATTTTTCCGATAATGTTCGTTTTTTAATGAATAGTGAAAAATGTTGTATTTTAATTCAAAACCTCTTTTTAATCTAATTTATTTATATGATTATATTATCTTTTTAATTGGTTTCAATGTAAAATTAGAATATATTTTTACCATTTAATCCAATAGTGGTCATTGGAATTAATGTCATCTTTAAATTGGACTTAAACTAGTGTCAATCTTTTGATACTTATTGTTTCATAAAAACACGCTATTTGCTCTGACATCGGGAATTAATTATTAAATTAATTAATGTATACTATATTTTTTTAATTTTGTAAAATGGACATCATTTTTAAATTCAGAATATCAAATATAGCCTAGGGTTAATTTTTTGTAATTTTCTGAAAAACTTCAATTTTTTATGAATAGTGAAACCACTAAGTGGTAGTTAAAGAAACTGATTTTTCGTTTAAATGAAACATTACCACTTCTGTGATTTGAACTTCAAAAATCCGACATACATGGTTTTCATTAAAATGTAAAATGTGGTTCAATGGGATTAAAATAATTTTTTGGTGAATAGTAACTTTTATGTTTATTAATTGCTATTAGAGGTAATTAGTGTAATTTAAGGTAAAAATAATGTTTTAATAATATGAAATGACCAAGAAAAATGTCCTACCCACATTGGATGTGTCATGGCCAACAAATAAAATCCATGGGTAATCTTTGGGACCCCATGGATCCAATTTGGTTGGAAAATGACATTAATACCTTTTTATTCAATGTTAAAATTAAAATGTCACAAACATTAGTTATTTTACTAAAACAATTTTTATATGGGGTTATACAAGTCAAATTTTTTACTATAAATATTCATTAGAAAGATGAAAATATTTTCTACATCATGATATTTTTTTATAATTTTTAGAAACTAAATAAATTAAATTATTTATGACACCATGATGATGCAGTGATTACCTCATTATTTAACGATTGAAATAAAATTAAACGATAATGTAAAATATAAGACCTACAATTGTCACAAACCTCTTGGATGGGTGTATTTAGAAACCTTATCACCTAATTCTTGAAATATATCCTTTTGGGACCTTTAAAATCGGAAAATAATTTTATATTAAAGAAATATTTTATAACTTTCTAAGAGTTCCCCTCCTTTTCTCTTATAAAAGGCCCCCACCTCTACCACCTTACCCACACCTATCAAGCCTTTGGATCGGAAAACACCTGACCATTTCATCTCTCCACATCCCTCTCTTCATCATTAAAGCCTCACCTTTGGGCAGAATCCTTTCCAAGGAAGCCATTGAGCTCAAATCAAGAAGAGTTACCCGATTTTAAGGTAATGTCCTTACTTGTGTTCTTTTGTTTTATTTTGATTCTCCAACTCTCTAAACTCTTTTATTCCTTTATTTTGTAACAAAAACAGTATCTTAAATATACTAGGATGTTTTTATGTGAATTATTAGAGCTAAAATTACACACACCTTCGTCTAATGGTTAAAGAACATACTGTTTCTGTGGTTGGAGAAATTCTGCCTCACGAAATGATGATTGTTCAATCTTCTTTTAACACTTTTAATGGTAGCCATTATGATTTCACTATTCTTTATATTATATATATATGGTATTTATGTTTTCTATATTCTTCTGAATTATATATTTAAAACATGCCATTATGCTTTTCATGTTGTGAAAATGTGATAATTTCATACGAGAAAGTGTGGACTACCGCCCCCTAAAGTTTTGTGACTCGTTCATGCAATACATGGAATGTGTAAAGAATGAAATTAATGGAAATATGTGACCTATATGACATATATATTATACTAGAATAATATATATATATATATATCCCAATTATTTTTAATTGCATTAATATGACAATGAAATGAAAGTAGTATTCATGTGTACGTACGGCCTACCGTCCCCATGAAGGGTGTATTTCATTTCTTATTATCTCCAAATGTTATGGAGTAGTATAAAATGAATATTTACTGGATATATATGATATTTAAATCATTAATACTATTCTGGAGATGATTTAATCATAACTACATGGATAATCATTTTCAACCAAGTTCATTTTTGACTCATGTACCAAACATCGACAAAAACGTCTGATATGAACTCACATTATTAACAAATTATTATAACATTATAATATGTGATATAAACTGGATAATAATAATTAAAAGACTTCCTTAGGCAATTATAAATTGAACAATGTTTAAAATTCAGGAATATAAATAAACGAACAAGACAAGTCAGACTTGAGGTAAGGAATCCAACCGCTCTCTTTCTTTTTAAGTACTATCTTTTATGTATTTTATTTTAAGATCATATTTATTATGTTTGGGGATGTTATCTTATATTCCTCATACTGAAATTTTTATGTTCATATTATTAGAGACCCTATTTTATCTCAAAAATCCATTTTTTGGATGTTTTAAGTGGCGCCGTTAGTCTGCCGAGTTTTCATAAGGGATTTTTCATCTCACTTTTATTCCCGTGACATTTATGTTTTGTTTGCCACTATTTCCTTTGAGTGGGGTATTTACTGCCCATTATTATACACTTTGTGTAGTATAATTTCATTTATGGGTATTTTCATCTTCATTGTATGACCCTTCTTCCATGGGGAGTACGTTTCGAATGTTACCCAACTCGGTAAGGGGACCTTTCACCCTCCTCTTTTTAAAATACTTATTTTGTTATATCTTTTAATTCACATAAAATTTTGTTGGGATATGTTCTTCTATATCCTTATTTATGTAAATTTTATGTCCAAGTGATGAGATACCATTTTCTCTCTCATCAACTCATTTTCTGAGTTTTAACGTGACGTCGTTAGGCTGTCGAATTTCTGTAAGGGAACTTCTTAACCCACATTCAATTCATTGGGTTAAACATATACTTCTTGATTTTATTATGCCAAGATTATGTGTGGAATCTCTATGTTTTAATTTCCACAAACCTTTGTGTAGATATACTATTTATACACCTAATCATCTCATTGATAAATTCTTACGAACTTGTATTGGAAATAATAACCCATTCTCATTTCATTGAGTTAAATACCTATATCAATGGTTTTGTTTTTCCAAGATTATGTGTGAACAACCTCTGATTTTTTCACACTAAATATCCACTTGTATTGGGTATATTTATATTTCTCAGACATAATTATGTGATAGATTTATCCTTAATTTAAGGATAGCATCTTTATAATGGATTTCATCTCAATTTACATTTCCATTGAGATGTCATTGTTGTTATGCCACAATTCACTCTTATATGGTGTGTATACTATCCTTTGACATATTATATCATGAATCCCTTTATTATTATGATATTATAAATCACAGATTAATTGTTATTCTGCAATTATTTGTATTCATGTGTCTCTCATTTTGTTAAAAACTCTTTAACAAAAATATCATTTTAAATGTTTAAAAGATTAATTATTATAAATAATTATCTTTAATGTCCATGTATTCAAAATGGTTCTCAGTAATTATTTATATGGACAAGAATGTTTTAAAGTTATAATTCTTTTAAAATCTTTAAAGTGGTATGGGACACTTTGATTCAAAAATCCCTTTTAAATGGTTTTTGAAAATGGATTGATTAATTCTATATCTTGTAATTACTTATTGTGATTTCAAATGAAATGTTGTTACTGAAATGTTTATTGGAGAACTCCTCCTTTATCGAGTACAGTGGGCCTGCCGCATCACACATAGGCACTTCCCACAAACCTTGTACTGTTGAGGTACTTCTCTTGATGAGAAACATGGGTCCCCATATCACACCGAGGCACTCCCCACAGTGGCTTGCTAAAGTACTCCTCCTATTATGTACCGTGGTTCTGCCTCGTCACACAGAGGCGCTCCCCACCGTGGTCTGCTGAGGTACTCCTCCTATCGATTACTATGGTTCTACCGTGTCAAATAGAGGCGCTCCCCACCATGGCATGCTGAGGTACACCTCCTTTCAAGTACAATGGGTCTGGCACCTCACATTGAGGAACTCCCCACTTGTCCGTCGAGTCACACAGAGTCAAAAAATCAGTAGTCGTCAAGTCTCATCCACTCGTAGGGTTCTATACGTAGTGTTCTTGGGAGAACCACTCCTCAAGAAATAGGTCATATAAAGACCTGAAAATAGTCTCACAAATGAGTAACCTTATGACTCACCACGTCATACAGGTTCTAATGCAATAGACGACGCGTCAATCAGATGCTCGGTCTGTATGTTATTGGCATTTCAATGCTGAGGGCCCAGTTAGATTCAGGTGCGATCCAACTCGGACATACGCTACGTTTCTCCAAAACTCAAATATAGTAATTCAAAAGAACCATCTTGCAAAAAATATCCCATAACCATAAACGACTCATAAAACGGAGGTTCTGTTCTCAAGATAAAGACTTTTAAATTATTATGGGCCTGGTTGGGTCTGGGTTCGATCCGACCCAGTCAGATCGACCCATTCTGACCTGGTCTGGGCTGGGCCATGGTAGACTCGGCCTGATGTGCTAAGGTCTAACCTGGTATGCAAAGGGGGCAGCTCGCAAGGGCATCCCGCCCCATAAAGGGGTATCCCGATCAGGAAAAATGTGGCCCGGACTGTTGGTGTCGTCCCGTTGGGTAGGCGGCCCGACCCTCTGGTGGTGGCCCATAGGAGGACGACCCAACCGCATAGGGCCCGGTCTATGGGACTTCTGCCAGGCGGCTCGGGGAGATCCACTCCCTCGGAATCCTGAACGGCCAAAGACAGTTCAGCCTAAGAAGTGGTAGCGCTACGTGGGTGTTGCCCGGTCATCACAGAACCCACCAGAGGCGCGGGGTCGGCCTCCTCCACCACTGCTTCAACCATAGCCTCCTACTCAATGGTGGGATGGGACGATGCACCTCCCTTCCCTTCCACGGTCGTCCAACGAGCCGACCACCTTCTTCGACTATTGTGGCTGACGAGCCACGACCCCTTACTCATCAGCGGCACGTGACGGTGTGCCACACCTCCTCCGCGGCTAGCCGTTGCTGGCCATTCAGATGACTGTCATGAATTTGGGGAGCGATCTCCTCATGAGTCGTGTGTCGGCACATGCCTTCCTCGAAGCTATTCAGTATCACCACCCATGTATTATTCAATGGAGAAACAATGATAGAAAGATATCATAGGGTTTGTGCTGGGTTTGTTAGGCATGCACCCTCTTCATTAGCTCCTAAACATGAGGGGTATTAAGAGTTTAATAATAAATTGAATTAAATAACAAACAAAACCCTGTGAAGATACCCCACAGTAACCTCCCACAAAAACGAATGAATCGTGGATCAACCCATTAGAGTTTTTGTCCACATTCTACATATTTTTCAAGATTGGGGAAGATGAAAATAATATAAAATGCGTAAAATGATAAACCCCCTACCTCAAATCGTTTGAGAAATGAAAGTGCTACCTTTATTCCTCCAACAAGATTCCAACGACTCCACTCGTACGTCTTCCTCCGGTTCGTGGTTTGGTGTCACCCATCACCTCCCACCGAGATCAAATCCATTCTCTAAGGGTCCGGCGTTGTGGTGCTCCTTCAGAACTTGGTTTCTTAGTGAAGATGTACTGGTACCTCCCCCCATGCTCCATATATATTGTAGAGGGGGATGGTAAGTAATTACATGTGGAATTAATGGGATCTAATAAATTAGGAACCATTCTAATTCCTTAACGATGACGTTGCATAGGGTTGGTAGGTCAAGCCATTTATTGTCTTAAAACATCATTGGCCCAACACACCTCTTTTCTGTTGGAGGACATGATAGAAAATAAAATAAAAAAATTATTTTATTTCTTTTTTTTAAAAACGTCACAAAACATAACTTTTTTTCAGACCTACTATGGTCAGTGTAAAGTATCCATTAATTGAATCATGGCACTGTAGATTCAACGGTGCCCCCATATTTTTCATCCGATCACCGGTTCAAAAGATAGAAAATTCCGATCAGACCTTTATAGGATGTACCTTAATAAAATTCAAAAAATTAATTATGTTCACACTCAACCTGTGCCGGTCGTGGTTAGGCTCCACCTAAGGATATCACAACCCCAAAAACTCATTATTTCCCTCAGAGATTCAATCCATGTTACAGTTTAGATGTTGTGGATTTTCCAATAAAATAATATTCACTTAATTATTTTATTTACAGCCATAAACTTACTTTCAATTGTGGCCCCTCACCAGCCAATGTTAGTATCAGCCTAAGGAAAGAATACCCTCATCATTTAAGTGGTGGACTCCAACTTTCAATCTTATTTACCATTCATGACTTATAAGAATTTGAAAAATAAAATAATTTTATTTAATTATTTTATTTACGGTTATTCCATTTTAAGGTTTTCTCAGAGGAGGCCCACACCAATTTAACTTAAGTCACACCTAGGGTAAGCTAGCCATCTTGAACGCAACAGTTCCCTCATATTTTTGATATAGGTAACCATTTAAGAGTTATTCCACTATTTCATTAAAATTTCTTACTCACACTAATAAAATCTTAACAAAATTTGGACGGATCATTCCCAGCACTCCGGGCCTCCGAATCAAGCGATGTTAGATTTCGGAGTCTCGAAATAATTCTATATAATAATAAAAATTATACCGAAATTCCGGGACATTATAGAGGGACATATTCATATCCCCGTGTGTGAAGTCCATCACTATATTATGGTGAAAACAAGAGGAAAAAAGTGGTATCATATCCCTTCTTCAATTAAAGATATGTTTCAGTATATATTGGATATTTAGAATGTGTAGGCTTATATCCCAATCCACATTTTATAAAATTCCATTACATCATAGAAATATCTGAAAAAACATGTATAGTTCATCCAAGAGACCCAAGTTCAAATCCGAGTGGAGATATAATTTCTGGGTACAATAGTAGGAACTGTAGAAGGCACCATAGTAAGTATTGTACCAGGTATTGTTCAGTACTATAGAAGCCAGAACTATTCATCTGTTAGGGCTTTCATGCCATCAATTTGGTCCTCAGGTCCTTCAAGGCCTTCGGGCCACCCCAAGGCCTTCGAGCCACCTAAAGGATTTCAATACACAAAATATTGTGCATAATGGACCAAGAAGACTCTACTAGGAGAAAACTCTAGATGAGGGTTCCTATTAGGCACATTCACTAGAGAAGAAGCTAACCGATTTGGAAGAAATATAGGGTATGGAATTGCCACCAGGATAAGCTAGTGAATGCATGGGAAGCCATGTTGAACAGCCATGCGTTGGTGGAGAGCAGGAATAATGATGCAGAAGTTGGTGAGGATCAGTTCCATGTAGTTATAGTCACGATAAATTCCTCTAAGACCTATGGGTCATGTAATAACTAAGACCTTTGGGTCATGTAATATATAAGCCTACGAGTCTTGTAAGGGTTCCCCATATCCCTTGAATGGAACATTATCAAAAATAAATAAATAAAGAAGGCCTTCATGCCATTCAGGTGGTACATATAAATGGAAATGACGATATTCTTATCCACACATGTTATGAAACCCAACACTCTGATCATTTTGTAAAAGTGGTTGCATCAGAGATAGCGCACATTATTTTTATCTTTTATTAGGATTATTGGAATATTCCAGTGAAAGAAGAGGTGTCCGACCAAGATCATATTCATGTTCCCATAGGGGCTTACTAAGTGAGATTAGCACATGTCTTGGTATATGGATACAAGCACGATTAAAAATTCCATCAAAATATACAAAGGGCCCATGATCATTATCATATCCTCATTCTAGTCGAGGCTCACCAATTGATAGGGGCACATGCCTTAAGACATGCTCATATTCCTTTAAAAAAAACTATAGGCATACTCCAAAGGCGCAACAAGAGGCTCATGTCATCATTCTATATTGGATTATCATTTGAGAATAAGACATGCCTTGGGATTGGCTCATATTACTATTAGTTAATATATTCGGAATAATCGAGCAGATCACATAATCCAGGAACATATTCCTACTTCTGTCGATGAATGACTACACCAACATACTTTCAAGGAAATAAAAGAAGATTCATATATCTATTCTTCCATTCTATAGTTCCATCGGAAATTTTATAATGTTGAATTCATATTAAAACAAGTAGCATATTCCTATTACAATTGGGGTCCAACATGTGAGACCAGAACATGCCTTATGGCAGGCTCATATCCCAACAATAAAAGACCAACAGTAGATTCCAATGACTCGAGATCAGTCTCATACTCTAGTTTCATCAAAGAATCACAAAGTGAGAATGGAAAATTTCATGGGATAGTATCATATTCTTGTCAATAATAAGGATTTTCATTAGAATATTCCAAAATATACTTAACAGTGACCTCAAACTCTCGCAGCACCAAAAGGCTATAAAACAATTATGTCAATTGTAATATAGTAAGATCATATCCCTGGACAATTCTATAACTCATGTTAGTATATTCCTTCCTTGATAAAAATCGAGGCTCATATCCCTAATATTCTCGGTGTTGGTGCCCTTGAGGTTATTGGAACCCATTATCTACATGCAAAGGGGTCATCAACTCTTCAACTGAAGTCGAAGATGATCATTACCATTATATACCTTCTCGTGGTGGTGTGGAGATCGATCATATGGACTCTACTCCTAATATGCATTGTGGTCAACCTACCCATGGTGTTATCTGTCACATATAGGGAAATCCTCTACTTTTCTAAACAACTCCTTATATAGAGGTACTCCTAACTCATACGCCTTCATATAGAGAGGTTCTCAAAACATCAGGCCCACTTGTATGTAGTTCATTACCAACATCCAACTGCACTCCACTCTAATTAATCGGATACCCAAGAAACCTCTTCTATTGTAAGACCTGATAGAGGAATGTATGTCTAATGAAGATGAATCATTCAATGATATATAGATATAGTTATCCATAAACAAACTACCCACCTAGTTGTGTATTTTTTTCTTAATTATTTATTTGATATCCTAAATGATATAGAAAAGTATTCCATTGTTTATATACGCCAAAATATGTGGGAAACTCATTAGGGACTAAATACCAAACACCTCCTTTATCCAGGATATGAGGGTCACCTACAAATCATCAAGATACTCTATTTTTAGCTAGACCTTACCATTATCATCTTATCCTAGCATCTAAAACTTGAAAGGCATAGTAAAAATATGCAACATATTCACCTCCATTTCATCACATATCTTCAAAAATTGATAGTCAAAGACACATCATGTATGGGTATTTGTGGATGGAAAGTATATGGAGTGTTACACTTCTCCACACCCATGGAACTTCTGAATCACTCAGCTAAAAAATCTTGCAATGTCGTAGCCTCCATCAAAATCAAGAGACCGGGTAATGATCTGTCCATTTGGCCACTATAATATAATTTCACCACTTCAAAGGTGCCAAGAAATAATTAATGGAGGAAGAAGACAACCAATATTTATTTGAATTAGTCCCCTTAATGTAATTATAATTCATTTAAATCATAGAACACAAGGTTTCCAAAAACTTAATGTAATACATTAGAAACTAACTCCCTTCATGAGCTACTGTTGAACCTAGATCCTATGTGAGCACAACTACACCACATAAAATAGAATGTTGTATAATCTGCCATAGTATCTGTCCAAGTGCACAACCGTCTCATTATGTTGGGAAAATATCTACCACCTACTCCATATCTTAGAACATCAATTCCTAATTGTATTCAGGACATATCATCTGATTCTTCAAAAAAAACCCAAGCCACTAGGCTATCGAAATTTATATCTCAATCATCATCGTCAGGTTTATCATCCTCTGAGGGGGTCTTGGAATAATAAATTTCAATTCTATCTCAACCCCATACTACTGGACTAGGGGAATTTATATCTCAAATCCCATCACAAGGATCATCGAATTCTTGGATAGAAGCATCAGATACTCCACAATAGGAAAAATCAATTCCACTTTAGGCCCTAGAGAGCCCCAACCAATAGAGATGAGGTTATTTCCATAATCATCATTACCATAATATAATTAGTCTTCTACATCATTGGAGGTAAATATAGATGCTCGGAATCCCATATATTCCTCCCGTTACAAGACAACCCTCAACAATTTAGGGCCAATTTGACTATCATGACCTGAATCTATCTCAAGTTCATTATTTATAGGCCATTACAGAAGGTGTGTATGGTAAATTAAATCATACCCTACTGGGATTCCATTCGAAAAATGACTGAATATGGCCTATAAATCAACAAACACACCTTATGAAGGAAGATAAAAATCATCATGTTTTATTGTAAATAATGGTATATCTACCATTTCCCGATATACCTCTTTGAATTTCATCACAATCAAGAAGAAATATGTGGTTTATCAATATTAATATTAAGGTGGCTACAACACAGAAAACATACAATGGGTAGATAATTATTTGGATGCACCATCTAGGGCTACACGCTACTAAAACCAAAGAAGGATCCCAAATCTTGCACCTCTAAATATAAAGTTGACACATCCCTGGCAGAACACTACAAAAGATAAATGGAAAGGATTTCCTATTTACCAATTAATCCCTAGATGATTTTACGTTTCTTTGATGGAGGAAAATTTATCATAATTTAATAATAATATTCAAACTCTCTGACATATCATAGAGGAGATACTCATGGGATATATTCCCGCTAGGTATCATCTCTTGGTTGACATGAATATTCCTCCTCTTATAAGATTTGATCCACTATAATGAGTTGTTTATGATCATTATAATAGATGTGGATCTAGAATGTCGGTCTCGATAAACAATGAATTTGAAAATGATAGTGACCTCCCCCCATTAGGGTGATAGCATCTCCCTCGTTGGGGTAATCACTCATTATTGGCATGGGTCAAGAATTAGAGGGTGAAAAAAATTAGACCAGCTATGTAGACCTAATCATCTTCTTATAGATACATGTCACTTCAAATATCAATAACTAATGAACTTCATAGTTACATCGAGTCTATGGATACATAAATGGAAGACATGGAGGAGCGATGTGAACCTGTGAAACCTGATAAGATTCTATATTCTGAATTGGTGGAAGACACCATTCATCCACTTATTTTATGAAATACTACCTTCTTCGCGATTGATTGTGTGGGAGACCTTGGAAAAAAAATCACACATATTGTATCCTAATGTGGGTCAATGATGGTTCCTTTTTATCAATAAGAGGAAACAAATTTGAGGTGTTTTTTGTAGACTCTGATTGGTCTGGACTTTGTTTGGTAATGTGGCCTTCCAATAGGATCATTTGTTGGATGGGAAGTCCTTATTCATCAATTTATTTATCATTTTATCTCTAAACTGAGAGAAATGATAATTTTCAACCTGAATAATGCAAAACAACAAGAAAATGAGTGAGTTCCGGAATTCAAATCCATATGGGATGTATTAACCTATTCACACATCATCCCACTCTCAAAGGATAAATTTATGGAGATCTATGCGAAAACTCTCTAGGATGATTTGTAGATACCTCTAATCCCAATAAAGTATCCATTTGTAATCTGTGATTTCGTAGAAATAGACAATAATTTTCAAGAATCCATTTATCAGACCTGATCTATATCCTATATCATGCCTCCATCATAGTGGAAATTTTGATTAAAGAAGAAGCTGATGTTGTTACCCTCATACCAACAATAGTTCTCATTCATGTAGCTATGCTAGTCCCGAACTGCCCAATGGCTCCTATTAAGAAACACCAACCAAAATATCAACCACTTATAGAAGCATAAAGAAACGTGGGATGCTCAGTATCTGTGGAATATATGAATAAATCCAACTTCTTCCGAAATGATCAATTCCATGATTATTTCCATAAAGGCATGAGAAATAACCAACTCTGGATACAAAATCCCATGAAGCCCAATGAGTTCAACATCACTGACCAGCCCAACAACATCCCTTCCTATAAAAATATTGTTCATAATATCTAGGGATATTTCTTCTTCAAAAAATCCCTTATGAAATGGCCGATTCCAATTAGGTGGTGTAATATAACAACTCAGATGATGTGGCATGCATAACAGTTTCTCAGTCAAGAAAACGGGGTGAGTGGGAGAAAGTACCATCCATGTGTTGATAGAAGTTCTAAAATTATATTTCTAGAAAAAATGATGACCAAGCTCATGCCATCATATGAGAAAAATTGTGAAAACACACAATAGTTTCCAAAATATGTGAAATTGGATATGGTCAATGAATTTAGAAGCATCCATGGGATACAATATGAAATAATAGAGGAAGAGACATATTCTACTCAAATGTAAACGATGAATCATGTAGAATTCTTCCATGTAACATATGAAATATAGGCACCACCCCACCAAATGGAACACCCATTGGAAAAAGATATCATATTTTGTTATTTAAATGAGATACACATGGTATACAAATTCTCATATGATGAATATACCTCTAATTGTGAGTTCCCCGCAACAAATTAGGGAACTATGAGCTACATGCACTAAAACAAGTGATATAGGGGACATCATAGGCATAGTCAAACACAATATTTCAGTCACATCCCCCTAGAAGATATATATATATATTATAATTGGGGGAAATCACTATATAAATCCAAGAAAATTCATGGAGGAATCTGAAGACCTTCTATCTATCTTTCGCACCCAATTGTCTTACAGACCACTTAGAATGGATCCAATTAACTGATCAGTCCATTTAATGGACATGGTCTACATGAATCGTGCCACTACAAGTGAATTCTCTCTCATCCTCTTCATAGGAACCCGGGTCATCCACCTCATATCAATCTACTCCATACCCAAATTTCATGGAGAAACACCATCTGAGGAAGTGCTAACCTATTTCAAAAAATTATGATATTTTGAAATCTCTATCATTTTTTCCATCCAGGATCCCAATATTTTTTTGCATACATATTTCAAATGAACCCATAGAGACACTACATGAATTCCTTCTTAGACCACAAAAATTTTATATTTATGTCACTATAGTTGAGATATTTCTAGTGGAGTCTATGGAATTAGAATACCATATCACCATCTCATTTACTAGGTAGGATATTGAGGTAGTTGTCCAAGGACACATCGGACCCCCATATGTTTTGCGTAGATGTAATAACTTCAATATCCAAAGGGCCATTTGTGACAATGTTTTATGGATTAATATCATCCCAATTTGAACCCTCAAATGTTTTCGATATATGAAAGGGGATTTTCTCCCAAAAATAAAAGCATTAATGGGTATGATAAGCATGAGAAATTACCTATAGGGTGGATCAAACTCAATGCTCATTTTAGGTATCTCACATATGATGATGATTTTATGTTTATATAGAAAGACACTACATATAATGTCCTTCTTATAAGTCCTTTTCACTGTAGTCACATAGTGATACCTTAAACCTTACATCAATGTTGGAAATACCCCATTGATGGAAAGGTCTTCAATATACATGGAAATGGTTCCTCCTTTGAGATTCATAATGAAACATTTTCTAAATATTTTTTTTCTACAAATGTGGAGGAAAACAACCATTAGTGGATGATGATATATAGGTTACAGACCCTATTGGATTGGGAACAGACCATGTAATTCCCTAGAGTGTGTTCTATAGTGATAATGTGCTACCATCATTCGAGTTGAGGAAATAGACCTTATCATAGATTTCAAAGCCCCTCATATCCCTAGGGTAGTCTAAAAGACAATCACATCCAGTATCTCCCTATAATGACTCTCACAGTAGAGGATTATAATGTCTTTTCACATGGCCTCTCTCACCAATAAATCGAGAGAGATTCCCTCATATTTCCATCTCCAAATGATAATGCCTCTATAGACTAATAGGTAGATAATATTAAAATAACCCCAGGAATACCCATACTTCATTTGAAGAAGGTTCCTCCACCACCAACGATGATCATGGCAAGGTAAATCTATGAATTTAAGAAGACCCATTTCCTACGCTGATTAGTTTCGACATAACCCAAGAAAAAAAATATGTATACATAACCTTTCTAAATAAACACTGATATGGGTTCTCTTGAAACAATAAAAACTTCTCAAACATAACACAGATGTGTCTATATATCATCTCTAATTACCTTATGACCATAAAGGCATAAGAAGGTATCCAAGTGGAGGAACCCCACTCATGAAATCATTTTAGAGGTGGAAGATAACAAATTGATCAAAAAAAACATTATCAAAGAATTTTAATCCCTAATATAGATTTCCAAAATTTTCCTCACCAAAAAACAATGAGATGATTAAGGTCCATAACTATTTCAGAGACCTTAATAAATATTTCCAAAATGATGAATTTCTATTGCGGATCATTGAAATTCTGATAGATGAAACTACAAGATTCAAATGGAATTCAATCATGGAAGGGTATTTAGGGTACAGATAGATAATGATGTCCCATTTTGATCAATAATACACTTCCTTCAGAGTTCCCTAAGGGATCATTTTAATAAGGCTATTACCTTTGGCTTAAAGTATCTCAGTGCCACCTATTAGTGAAACATGAATCATATATTTAAGTTGTTCTTGGGTATAATAGTTGAATGAAATGATGATGAACTGGTGGATATATCATGACAATAATGGGATCACTTCACAGATATTCAAACAGTATTTTACAATCTTTTGTTACACAATATGTTGATGAATCTACTAAAATAGGATTTCTAAGTAACATTAGGGAAGTTCATTGGATTTGTGGTACACCGCCATAGTATATGGGTTTAAATAGAGCAGACCGGTGCGATTTTTACAATGTCACCCCGTGAAATCCCAAATAACTGAAGGGACTCAAATGGAACATCACCAACATTATATATTTCACAAATAAAATTCCCTAGAGAATCTATCCCTTTCACCATGATAATGAAGAAATGGACCACCTATCAATGGGATTGGGACTTCCAATAATCCTTCGAAAGTCTCAATAAGCATGTATTAAACACACTCGTCTTGATTCCACTAGTTAAAGAAAATCCACTCATCTTATATGTGAATTCCATAGAATGATCATGTGGAACCCTCCTCACACCGAAAAAAAATGTGGGTAGTGAGAAAAGTCTCTATTACATCAGTTGAAAAATTCTAGGTATTAATACATGATACTCAGATGTCCAGAAGAACTTCCTCACACTCATATTTATAGTGCATAAGATAAGGAATTTAATGCAAAACCAAAAATTCCATATTCTCTCTCGTATTTATCCACTGAAGTACATTCATGGCCTCCCAATGATAACTAGGTTTTTGTCCTGATTGGTAGTCAATCTCCAATAAAAGGGCATCTAGTTCATGTCCCATAAGGTAGTGAAAGGGAATTCCCTTGATGACTTCCACACAAAATATTCCACCAAATAATGTACACTAGTAGAAACCAAACTTTCAAATGTTGAGGTTTTCAATACCCCATTCACTCCTCAGACATGGGATATATATTTTGATTACACCTCCTAATGTCCTATTAGAAAAAAGGAAGGAAAATCCAAAGATTAGTTAGGTTGTCTTAGGGATTGTATTTGTTTATATAAACAAAGAAAATTTTCCTATTTCATTCTCACTATCTGAAGTCTTAAAAAATAATGAATTAGAATAATAATATCTCATAATTGGCATAGAATAGGCCCTGCATCTAAATATATCCTACCTAAATATCAAATGGGATTCAGAACTAGTTATTAATCCGTTTAATGAAGAATATTCCATCAAAAATTATAAATTATACCATATAACTAGTAACATCGGGGGAATGATTTATGTATTACCCTTTGATCCAACAATGCATCATGATCCATAATCACAGAATGATCATGGTGATGCATTGTCTAATATATCCATAGTTATGGCTCACCATGATTAGGGAAAACTGATCATCTATATAAAACACCAAATAATGTTTTCCTCAATCGCTATCTGTGATATTAAATAAATAAATAATGTCAACACCACGCCATAACATGATGAAATGATATCCATCCATGGATGGAAGGATCCCATAATCAGTTATCTCTAAAATGGGACTCTCCTAACATACCAAGACGTAAGGGAACAAATTCAGTGTTGTGCAGTGAACTTCACCCTATGTAATGGCCCAAATGGTAAAAAAATAAATTTAATAGATAATATTGTAGGGAATCCTCCGCATATACATAGCATGAATATAGATCAACTCTATCATGGAATATGTCCATGAAGGTTCCTACAAATCTAATCAGTCTGGCACCATCCTATCACACAAAATTAGGTGGTTGGGATATAAATGGAGCCCATGAGATGGGACTCTGTTGATTTCACCATGAAATTTCATCAATGCCAGTTCCAAAAAAACTTCATCCATCATCCCAAATAACATATATATATACTATTAAATACTCTTGTCCATTCTCTATTAGGGTAATGGAAGTTGTGGGTCCATATCACCCAACCATAGGTAATCAGTTCAAGTATATCCATACAACTATAAAATTATTCTCCATATGGGATGTGGAAATACCCCTCAAGGATTTTGAGGTAAAAATTTTCATCATCTTCATACGAATCCATATCTTCACCTTTTTATCCATCCCTCACACAATATTTATGTAAAACAGTAAAAAATATTGTTCTGTGGTATTGAATAGATTTTATTAGGAGTAAAACATTGATTTCAATCAATCATCTTGATATCATGAATAAAAAATGTAAAAATAGATTTCTTTAATACGTCCTTGCCAAAATTCTCCAAAATATGTTGAGTGAAGAAATTAATTTTGGTCAGGATAAACTCTTCCTTAGATTATGGACCCACCGCACCACTACACATATTACTACAAAAGCAACTTCTTACTCATTAATTCACTATGCCAAAGAATGATTTACCATAGAATTCTAGTTTCCCTCAATTGGAATATCCATTTATAGATAACTCTCAAATGATGAGAAATCTAAAAAGTAGATAGATGATCTGAAATGACTCTATGAGATCAGTTTTCATACATTTACCATCATTTATGTGCATATGAATCGAAATACAGAAGACTTAAATAAAAAAATTTCTCCAATGTTCATTCCTTAAAGGAGGGTTGGTGTTTTCTCTCGAAACACCAATGGAACAAGGGAATAATTTTACAAAGCATTAACCCAAATGTGAATGGCCTTATATCAAAGAAAAATTCGATAAAAATAGATCGTACACATTGCCCACATTGGATGGGGAATGTGAAACCCCCCACACCCATGCATGGTTTCTAAAAAAAATACATTTCATAACTATAATCAATAATCATGTCTTGGAAGAAAGAATTTAAATTACAAACTGTCTTATGTCTTGAACACAAGATATTAAACTTTAAGGAGTTTTCCTGGTTCTGTGATGTTAGAATTAACAAATTAATTCTAATTGTATAAGGTTAAAGTGTGTGGGCACATACATACCACCTGATGCTAAACTGTATGGAGCATGTCCTCACTACATAATGTTAAACTGCATGGATCACCCAGTGGTTCATCTTATTCCATATCAGGAAACCTGTGTCTTGGTAGAAATATTTTACACTCCATAACATCTCATATCCTAAACAAATGTTTTTAAACTAAATAGAATAGGATATTACCATATGGCATCTAAATGAACAAAAGATGTCCTCACCACATGATGTTAAACTGCCCAGAAAGAACCATCTCACTAATGACGCACTGCACACAAGCTGGATTTTTACAAGTGATAGATGGAATTCCGTCATCCACATGTGAGATTCAGCTCCAAATAGAGAGTTTCACCATCTAAAAACCATGTGTGTCTTTATTCCTACCATCACATGATACAAAATGACATCAAAACCAATATTTCTGGGTCCAAACACAGCGTCAAATCACATTCATGTCAGGTGACCCTCTTCCCCACAAAAAGGAATTAAACCTCATTGATGAAGTAAAAATCGCATGACATTAATCCACAAGAGTTTCTATAACTATGTATAGCTTCATTCAAATTTCAATGACTTGTGTGGGGATTCCATGATCCTAAATATTGGTACATACACCACTTCATACAAAATGCCCATGTTCTATCCTTAATCGATTTTTCATGGTGAGATGAATCATATACAGTACTTATTTCTCACATTGAGCAAAGCTCGCATTATATTAATAATTTTAATAAGGTTTTCTTCACATGAAAAAGGAATATCATCTCACGAAAAGGATATCACTGTCCTAAATGCACAAACATAAAAATAATCCCATGATTCTTTGATGCATAACATTAAAATTCTAGGTTTATGTCCTTTGCAATACATAAAACAACACATTACTATGGTCCTCACCCAATAGGACCAATATTGTTGATTTTGGTCTCCTAACACACCTCCATTCATGAACTACACGTGACTTGATTCCTAAAATCACTGGATACAAAGTGACACCCAAATATCAATCCTTAGGTCCAATTACAATAAATAAATTTAACAATCCCACCCTCCATGTGAATAGGTAATAATATTGTTGGAATACCATACTTCATAAAATACCTATGTCTTTATTCCTATTACTAAAGGATACATAGTGGTTCCAATATATTCAACCTAGGGTCAAGCATCAATGTCCCTTTCTACATTGTAAAGCCTACATCCATGTCGCATGATGTTAAACTACATGGTTTCTCAAGAAATATGTGTGGATTGATTCCATTCACCACATGATATATAGTGATTCATGGATCTCCAATCCTAAACCCATATACAATAATAATTGGAAATAATACCCACCTATGTGTATGGGTCAGACCTATGTAGAGAGTTCCCATTAAAGAACTATGTGTATATTTCTTCATATCATAAAAAAGATACCTAGTGACGCCACGATATCCAATCTTATGCCAATCTAAAATAATCGATTAAAATTCACTCCAACTGCTTTAGTGTTGAGACATAAAATGTTATTTTACCTACGTTGGAGTCAAATCAATATGAGTCTTCCTTATTCCTGTAATATGTATTTTAATCATTTTCCATGATGGTGACCATGTCCTTACCAAATTATTTTAAACTTAATGGAAAATTACCTTACCACATTACATTAAACTATATGGATGAAATTATGTCCCTACTGCACGATGTTAAATAGTATAGGTCATCAAAAATTATAAACCCGCTTCAAAGGACCATATGCATTGTACTCTATTCAGCTAGAGTACGAGATGCTTCCACCATTATTGAAAACATAAATTATTAAATCAAAATTCATGTATCAAGAACCTCATGTATTTGTAATCCTTACATGGCCATTGGAATGGAAAATGGATCTCTTTGATTGAAAATACAATCAATGCATAAGGGCTCATACCTACCATCCTTGTAAATTTTACATCTGTATGGAGGGATTTCTAATCCTCACGATCCAAACATCACAGTGGATGAACTCATCACCGATGGGTGTTCAAGATCATGTCCATTATTATTATTTCGTATAATTTCAAATGACAGAATAACCTTGATCCATGATTTAAAACATTTTCATCTCTCTTTATCAGATGTACATTTGAATGATATTTACATTGGGTATCCTATTTTGGCTCTAGTGTAGAATCCCCTTAAATTATTTCAATTTGTGTCACAACCATAAACTACATAAAATTTTTACAATGATGTACAATCACAATCTGTAGCCTAAAAAAGACAAAAATTCTAGACCATAATTTCCCAGAAAAAGAGACAAAACATGTGAGTTTGAAAACCCATGAAGGGTTACCTAAGAAAAATACTTCTTTTTCCTCACTAAACTCTTAATCTCTAGGGGTTTGGAAAAAAATGGTAAAAAAATAACGAAAAAATCTAACATGGCCTACATTGTAGCCGTAGTAAAATCCATGTTTTCTCTCTAGACACCATTGTTTAGGAAGAAGTATATTAATGATTTTCTACATCTCCACGCAATTAGACTATGTTTTCTTGGTGGTGAAACAACAATTAGGGTTCTCAAACCATTATTGTTTATTACACATTCCACAAATCACTATTCATTATTTGAGCACCTAGGATCTATGTAATCTTTCCATGGGCCTTAGAAAAGGTTATATGGATTCAAAGGACCTTTTTTCGACAATGCATGTATGCATATGGATCCATCATATACGTCTATGGTTATCAATATAATTTTTCACTCTGCAAAAACTACTTTCTGATCCTTGTGAGCCTCGATGTCACTGTAGAAGAACATAAAACCTTAGTATGTTCTGGGCCATTCCCATTAGGATTCTCCCATATTACACTCCTAACAAGATGAATCTAGACTGTGATTTTGAATCCCTATACCAGGCTATCCAAGTGGTTTCAATATGATCAACATTACACCATTGTGTTTTGTACCCTTTAATAATGTTGGAATGCAACACTCCGCTCCTAAAACATTGATGGACCACACCTCGTGATTTAAAACCACATGGTATAGGGATAAAGACTCACAATTAAGAGTTGAACTAGCCTAGGTTGCCATAAACCATCTTGTATAGAATTCATTCCTAAAAAAAACTCATCATATGGATGTTTGGGTCTTCCTGAATCTTTCATCACATTCGAAAAGGGGGGAAGATCATCTCTTATTGAGCATTCTATCAAAACATTATAGATTTTACCTAAAAACTAAATTCATATTGTTTTTTCATGAATGGAACCCTAAACCATGCGATCTCTAGAAACATCGTAGTATAACCTAGAACCATAGGGTTCTATGGATCATCCTTAGAATGTGTACCCCGTTCCATATTCACTGACATAAAATTTTTGTTTATGAATTATGTCACCAATATTCCAACTACCCAGGTGGACCTATAATTCCCAGTATTTCACTATCATCCAATTTTACCCCCATAAATCTACCATGGACCTTGGAGATGGTTGGAGATACCTATTTTTGACCATTTCATCGATATATACGGGATTTGACCTACCATCCAAAGGAATATGTTCCTTGTAGGAAAGGAGATCTAATACTCATCATCCTCAACAACACCACAGAATAAATCAGCATCCTAGAATGTTTTGAGACATTCATGGCATGTATGAACCATATTCCATGATCATCAATTAAGTCATGGTAGTATGAATTTAAACAGTATGGAATCATATGATCTGAGAAAAATGACCCTAAACTAAAGTGATAGATTGTTCGATCTAAATAAACATAAACTAATGTTATATAAGTTCATATCTAAAAGTCCCTAAACTACAAAGATAGAAGGTCCGAGATAGAATACACTAATCTATTGTGATATAAGGTCCGATATAAAGACTCTAAACTACACCAATAAAATGTCCGAGAAAAAATATAATAAATGGTTGAAATAGAATGACTGAGGTAAAACACCCTAAACTACAGTGATAGAAGGTCTAAGCTAAATGGCCCTAAACTACGGTGATAAAGGGTCTGAGAAACAATTACTTAATGTATAATTATAGATGTAATGATATAAAATAACCAATACTACATCACATTAGAGATTTATTATTCAATAATAAAAACAATTATAAGGCCGACCATATGGTCTTGAAAAATTCAAGGTACACTTTCCATGTTTATAGAATGTAGAAAATGATAGAGAACTATGCCCACTGATACATATATTATAACCAATTTTCCATATGTGAAATAGGTTATCTAATGATATATGGAACATATACGTCCATGAGTAACACCTTGATTGATTTGAATTCATGAGAACCTCTTGAGAATAATTTTGGATAATTTAAATATTTAGATCCAAACTTTCAGATTTAAATGATATTTTTAAAATGATCAATATTATTAGTAATTCATATACCATCAAATAATTGAAATATCATATGCATCATGAATGATAAAAACACTTGAGAACAACATGTATGGTTCCGAAAATCCATTCAGTTATAGCATGCAATGGGAGGAATCTCAACATTATGGACTATTTCTAATAATCTCATAAAAAAATGCATGCCAAAGATCGAACTGGAATAACATTTGATCGGCCGAGATGGAGAAATTGGAGAGAGTCTGGAGAGAACTGTCAATTGAACATTGATGTACTACTCGCCCCACCTCTTCTGCTTCTAGGCAAGGATGGAGGGTCTCTACTACGGTAGTCATATCTTCTTCAATTTTTTTACTGATTCCAAATTTTTATGATGATACCAAGTGGTTAATTCTTATGAGAGCTATTATTTCTTTATATCTATATATATGGTTGGTCATGGAATCCATCTTTTCATGAAAATAAGATATAAACTACCAAATATCTTTTAATGACTCTAAGGCCTCCTCTATCAATTCAACTAGTCAAGCCTCATCTTTAAGATCATATTGGCCCATATCATTCATTTCTAAGTCATTTTGAGTTAGGATAATTTGTCACATGATTTGATATAGTGGTCTGTTATCAAATCCATCCAACCCAAGTTATCAAATAGATGATGAAGATGTTCCCCTTGGTCCCAAAATGTTTCTAGATGAGTCAAGGAGTATTCATATTCAATATCATATAGTTACATGTTTAATATTATATCTATACCATGGATGGAGTATAGGAATCCCAATATATTCTTCCCTCAATATATGAATCACCCATTGCCTGTGTCGAAGGGATAATTTTCCTGACAAATTATATCCCACTATCATCATGGTCGTTGTGAGGATGGGGGATCATCCTCAATATATTTCTCAAGTCTCGATTCAACTCTATCAATTCTACAGATAAAATGGTCAGTGATGATAATAGTTCTTCCAAAAGATGAATCAGTCATCTCAGCACACCACTTGGGTAGGCTGCTACCCATGCATAGTAACAATCGCTAGAAAGAAAGGCCTGAGAATTAGAAAAATAAATAATGTTCTCAACATAAATGTCATCAGGTGCCAACATCATCCAAAGTAGGAGGATGATATCAGAGTGTTGGTCTCCTCGCATGCTAGTCAATGGAGGGTGGGAGACCTTGTGGGAGCATCCGAACTGGAGAGAAATCCGATAAGGTATATATTGATCTCATATAATTTTCTCGTCCATCCTAGCTGCAAGAATCTTATATGGAAGAGATATCTTGAATGACATTTACTTCATATAGCTTCAACCAATATTAATGATTGAACCATTCAGTGTAAGACAAGCAGTGAAATAAAATCTATCAGATCGTCTCAACACATTGGTAACCTTGTCTGAGCCATGTGAAATGTCCCCGACCCTCAATACGTTCTAAATCCTAGAAAAATATATATCACTAGGGATGTTGGTGATATTTTAGTATTCATAGTAATAAAAATTCACCACTATACATCCAAATAAAAAATGAAAAGGACCACTAATCCTATAGGTGATGTTGGCCTTCTGAATGTGGACAAAAAGTTGGTAAACTCATGCGAGGGTCTGCACAATTAGATTAAGGTGAAGTATGTCATCTAGTAACACTGTCATCACCAATGTACTGAAAGAGAATATTGTACGTGCATTTATGGTTGGAAAATTCCATCAATATAGATACATTCCCATGAATCCCACTAGCCTAAGGATCATATAGATATCTAGAGTAAATTTGTATCCCCGTGAGGTATGATCCCTGATGTCTGAAATGGATCAATATGAACCATAATTATCACAAACCAATAGGGAATGACACCGATGGGGATGTATAATAGTTATCCTTACTCTACTCTGATAAAGGAAAAATTAATGATTCCATATTTGAAAGAGATAAGAGATAACATACTTTGCTCCATTTTCTACATTTCCTTTATAATGGTGAGAATTTCCTTCACCAGGACAAGAATCTTCAAACAGTCCTCCCAAAAATCTAGGGAAGGAAGGTACTCATAATAAATATCACTAAGAATGGGTATCCCATGTAGTATGTAGATATACCATAGGAAGATTCCAACCTCTCCATGGAATTGATGAAATTTATGATAAATAATAAATTTGGAAATCTATACTACTTAAAAAAGATAGAAAATATATAACTGGTGATCCAAATATAAATAAATTTTCCTATCACTGAATGGCCATTCCCATTAATCAATAATGTTACCTAAAGTATACAGATCCCATTTAGGGATTTATCTACCACTCAGTCTATTCCTAAAGGAGAATAATATACTTGAATAACCATATGTGATGGGATAGTTAAAAAATCATTGTAATCTCGACCTAAGGGATATTATTCCAATAAATAAGACAACCCTTGGGATAAAATAGAGATATGTAGGCCATCCTCATAATTTTTTGTCTAAATACATCAAGATATATTTAATCCATGATATATGATTTATTTTAGTCCTAAGAAGAAATGAAAATGTTATCTAGAAAAGAAAAATTGTATAGGGTAAGCCGATGTGATAAAAGATAATTCAAGAGTTCGAATGGAATAAGATGTTTCATGACCACACTATAATAACTCATACGATATAGAGTGTCATAATTATTGTCTTTATAAATCAAGGCCCTTTGATTAGCCACATCATATGAAATACTATGATAGCTTAAAAATATGAAAAAACGTAAGTGGAATATGTCAGGTAGATAAAAATAAAATCTTTCTAAAGGAACGTCATAAATTTTTGGCAACTTCATGTGCATCGAATAAATCAGTATGGAATTCTAAAATTTCATAAAGTATTCACAAATCTATTGGTTCATGAAGCTCTCAAAGACTACATAAATAAGAAAAAAATCATAAAAATGGGTGACCCCACAAAATACTTTTGACCGAGTTAACTTTACATGGTTCAATGAGTTGTAAAATTCTCAAAAGGATCATACGATCAAGATAGAAGCTCTATCACAATTTTCAAAGGAATATGTGAATCCCTATATTCTATGTTAATTAAATTACCAAAATTTAGTTTGTAGTTGATTCAAACAATAACATATGAAAAATATATATTTTGAAGCAGTTCTCATGGGACAGTCTTGTGAATGGATCTCTTGGTCGGTTCTTTTGAATGATTATTATGAATTGGTAGTGAGAAAGGATTACATGAAAGAGTTAGTTCACAAAGATATCTGAGATATTTAATAGATAGAAAAAGAAACAGTCTTCGATCTTATATTTATAAGGAATTATTTTTAATAACAAATTTCACCCATAAGACTAATAGTCACCCATGATATTGATTAGAGACTGCACCAGGGGCTCACATGGGCATTTACATTCCTTATAAGTGAGACCTTTCCCCATGTACATTTCTCTTAATAGTTGTTTTTATCTCCCACCAAATTATAATTGATAAATCCACAAGGAAATAAATACCTGAATATGGTTTCTATTTTCCCTGAAAAGAAAAAGAAGAAGAAGGTTGTCAAAATCATGAAGATCACATGAATCCTTAGAAGTCATGTTATCTCGATTACTTTGGAAGGTCACATGAATAAGACATGTGAAGCGCATAACCTACAGAAGATCATACTATTCCTCTATGACAATTCTTACTATATTTTGAAGCTATTTCATACAGTCAGTGATCATACAGTTGCAACCTGAAGAGCCCCCCAAGGTGATAAAAAATTTCAAGTGGTCAGTGCCTAACAAGCCACCAAAAATTATTGGAAAATATAGATAAAATATCAAAATTTTGGGGGCATGTTGTGTTTATAAAACTTAAGTGATGCACCCATGTAGTTTAAGAGATAGTGTGAAATCCCCAATGACATGTCCTCCTTGTCACAAAAGAAAAATACTTCAGTCATGTCCATGTAGTCTCACGCTCACCCTTTGGATCCAAAAACAAGGAGTAGGGTTTTTCCATGATAATTCATGTTCATTACCATAATACAGTTTGTTAGTAATGGTAATTTTAACTACATTGGAGAATGATTTTACAAGACAACACTCATGAAAACTCATAAGACCTCGAGCCCTTATGAAATAAACAAAAAAATTAAACATGGGAATGGTGTGATCCTTTTATAGTCGTAAATATAATTGGACATGCCCTAGAAGTTCACAAGTCACCAAAAACCCATGGGGTCATTCCCACCTATCCATTTTTCATCTTGAATGCATGGATCCTTCTCAATGTGGAAGGGAATTATAAATTTCTTTGCGGTCCTCCGCTCACCCTTTGAATCTATTAGGAAAAAAAAGATATTTCTAGGAAATGATCAATCATCACCACAAGACCATTTGTTGGTCACCTAATTCTTAATTAGTGGTGAGAGTTTTTTCCTTCGACAACACCCATCAATGCTCATAAGATCAGTAATACATTTTCCTATTAAAAGAATAAAATAAAATAGAAATGGTGGGAACCTCTTACTGTCATAAACATTATGTGTTGCGATAATGTACTCTGCAAGACCTAAAAAAATACCTTCTATGTGAAGGTATGATATTTGGAAGGAACCCCTGAAATTCATCCTTTCCTTCCAAATGGTCCTCTAAAAGGAAATAAAAAAACACTAAATCCATTCAGTCGACATCTTGATCTCATGTATCACTATAGACATGTCGTCTTTAAAATACAGAAGTCCCTCAACATGTACACATGATTCAGTAAGACCCCTTAAATTTTCCATAATCAAATAACTGGGTCATTGATGGGATGATATAGTAGTCTCTAAAAATAATGTGACACACTATGAATGAACTACAATAAGATCTCATTAAAAAGAAGAGATTGAATCTCTATACCAATTCTATCCTAGATTTTCATGATACAAGTCATGAAAAGTGGAGAATAATTAGGATGGTGTGGCCAATAAATCTACCACCCCATAATCAAAAAATGAATCCTTGGATCCTCACATTAGAATAATCAAGAATCATATCATATTTTATGTGGCAGATGATACTATGATTAGAAATGTTTTATATAAGGTAAAATCCTAGGAACAACCTTGGTAGGTCGTGCCACATGCATAGGCACTTCGTGTGATCGCTCACTGATCACATGAAGGACTTTTGTTAACTTATGTGAAGGACATCCCACATAACTGATTATTAACATGAGACTTAAACAAATTAACACTAAAAATTATATGGACCATTCAATAAATAGTTTTAATAAAGACTAAAAATATTTGATAGTAATAGAAAACATATACATAGATGCCCATTAGCATTGAATAAACAACCTAGGTTATGCTAAAGAACCAGGACATGTCACCCAGATCATGTGATACTCCTTTTTTATAATATTTGGATCATGATAAGTCCCCAATATTTTCTATAATAATAAATATGGAATCATACAAGAACGCCACCCAAGTATCTAGAAAATATACAAACTCACCATCCAGACCTTGTGATGACCTTTAGATATGTATCCCTAATCATACAGTGTCACCTGTGTATGTTAGAAAAGTCGTGAGATGGAATCAAGACATGTCAACTAGATTTTGTGACATCCTCTAGACTAGAAAGCCATATCCTATGACATCCGCCAGACTTTTCAACTGGATCTCATGACGTCCTATAGACAAGCCAACCAGATCTCACGACTCCCTCTGGGTATGTCAGCTATCTCTTCTAACATCCCCCAGACCTGTCAATCAGATTTTGTGATGAAACCAAGACAATCACCCCGAACATGGAGCACCCTCCATAATTTTCACATTGACTCTCGTGAAATCCTCCATGTTTGTCATCTAGTGTTCATTATTACACAGTGGAAATTCATCTAGATCATGCAATTCCCTCCAAGCTTGTTAACTGAGATCATGTGATGGATTTTGCGAATAACAATCCCGATCATGTAATTTCCTCTGAAAAAAATAGTCACGTCTATTCGATGGATTCAAAGATTAAACATCCAGGTCTTGCGATGTCCTTTAGAAAAGTCATCCTCGGTCATATGATGACCATTAAACATGACATACAGATTATGGGATGTCACTCGGACAATTAAAATGGATCATGTGACTATCTTTGGAAATGTCAGGAATTCATCTTCTAAAATTTCACGCAGACAATCAAGGAATGTCCAAAAAATAGTCAACATATTTTTGGAAGAAAAAAAATCTATCTTAATTGACCATCCTAGGAATTGATAAACTTATCTAGTCTCTAAAAGGGGAAATCATTGTTTGTATGACCTGGTTTGATTGAAATACGATGAATCTGATTCGTTATATAAAAAGGATACATTGGAATCCCTATTAAGGCTTGAGATCCATATATAACCTTTAGAGGGTTGTTCCAATTCATAATATGTGCATCCAAATGTAGTTAGATTGATAATTTTTTATCCCTGATTACTCACACTGATCATAACTTATGGGGGATTAGGGAGTTGCAATGATCATATCATAATGTCATAATCCTCTATAAACACAATTGAAACCATAGAGTGTAATCCCTAATAAGTTGAATAATATGGTATGGCCTATATATAATGGTAGTCATAGTGTTTAAGCACTGATTCAAAGAACTACAATAAATTTGATTCCTTCCATAACCAGGATACATAGGATTCCTTACAAACACCCAAGCTCAAATGGGTTTCCACATTGGTGTATGTCCCACAATGTATATGAAATTACATACATTAAGACCTAATATATATGATGGGATGATCATCCTTCCTCATACACCATTTAATGGATAAATAATTTACTATGATTAATCTAATTCCTATCATAACCAGGATACATTGGACACCTTCCAAAGGACCGAGCCCTAAATTAAGCATCTAATGGGATTTCCCAGCACATATATCCTCCATAAATATGAAATTATTTTGATTACATGATATATCCTATTTCTCACATCCATAATAACTCATGTGGGATTAGGGAGTCAAAATGATCACCTCATTGGAAATATGAGTCTCTACCTTCTAGGGAAACCTTAGTGTGTAAGCCATGATATGTGGAATGATATAACTACCCAACAATCAAGGGTATCTACATTGGGGGAAGTCACATGGGAGTGAATGAAATATGGTAAATCAGATTTATTCCATAAGAATGATATGTATGACATCTTCTTGAGACTTGACCGCAAATACAAGGTAACCAAGTTCTTACATATATGTCTTTTGTGTACCGTGTTCAACTACATGGGTTTAACGACCTATATAGGTTATGATTCCTATAATAACATAGGATATGTTGGTCACTCATTACGGCTCAATCCCATCCTTGAAATATTATATTCCTCCCATTATAATAAAAAACTCCATTGTTTCAGGTTATACGATTTCAACATATAAGAAGATACCTACCAAAGGGAAAGGGTTGGAAAGCCTCAGATACAAAAAGAGAGATTGTAACACCCCAAGCTTCCACGGTACACTTCTCTTTGAATAATACAGTAGCGTGTGTTGTACGCAACCTCGAGTTATAACACACACCACAACCAATCAAAGTAGCCGTTATGAATAGTAATCCCTAATTTTTAATATTTTATCTTTCCAAATGGACTTCGTTTTTAGATTTGGAATATCGAAATTATCCTATGTTGAATTTTTGGTATTTTTCTAAGAACTTCCAATTTTTTATGAATAGTGAAAAATGCTTAAAAACAACTTTTTTAATCAAAATAATTTATAGTGATATGTTATACTATAGAGTGGTTTTAAAGTGTATTTAGAATATATTTTTACCATTTTATCCAATGGTGGTCGTTAGAATTAATTTTACATTGAAATTGGACATAAACAATTGTCAATCTTTTGATATATATTGTTTCTTAAAAACACGCTATTTGTTGTGATAGCGGGAATTAATTATAAAATTAATTAATGAAAATTATATTTTTGTAATTTTGTAAAATAGACATCATTTTTGAATTCAGAATATCTATTATAGATTAGGGTGAAATTTTGGCATTCTTCTGAAAAACATCAATTTTTTATGAATAGTGAAACCACTAAGTGGTAGTTAAAAAACTGATTTTTTGTTAAAATTAAAGATTACCACTTCTGTGTTTTGATTTTCAAAAATCCAACATAAATGGATGTCATTAGGAAGTAAAATGTGGTTCAATGGGATAAAAATATTTTTTTTGCTGAATAGTAACTTTTAAGTTTAATTAATCGCGATTAAAGGTAATTAGTGAAATTTAAGGTAAAAATGATATTATAAAAATATGAAAATACCTTTACACTTGTCCTAACCCTATTGGATGAGTCATTGAAGACCAAGAAAATCCATGGGTCAACTTGGGGACCCCATGGAGTCACATTGGTAGGAAAATGACATTAAAAACATTTTATTTAATGTTAAAATAAAAATGTCACAAACATGAGTTGTTTTACTAAAACAATTTGTAAATGGGGCTATACAAGTAATATTTTTTACTATAAATATTCATTATAAAGATAAAATTATTTCCTAAATCATGATTTTTTTTATAATTTTTAGACATTAAATAATTTAAATTATTTATGACACCATGATGATGCAACGATTACCTCATTAATTAACGATTTAAATTAAATAAAAAGATAATGTAAAATATAAGACTTACACTTGTCCAAAGTCAATTGGATGAGTATATTTCGAACTCCTATCACATTATCCTAGAAATATATAATTTTGGGACCTTTAAAATGCGAAACTCATTATATAATAAAGTAACATTTCATTACTTTCTAAGAGTGCCCCTCCTCTCCTCTTATAAAAGGCCCCCACCACTACCACCTTATTCAGACCATAAATGCCTTTTGGATCGGCCAAACTCTTCTAAAATACTCTCTAAACTTCCCTCTATTACTCATAGAAGCCTCACTTTGGGAAGAATTCTTCCCAAGGAAGCCTTTGGCTCAAATCAAAAAGAGTTACCCGATTTTAAGGTAATGTCTTCACTTATGTTATTTTGTTTTATTTTTCTTCTCCAACCCCCTAAACTCTTCTTATCCATTTATTTTGTGACAACACCAGTATACTCAATATACTAGGATGTTGTTATAATATGTATTCGATCTACACTTACACTCACCTAAATCTAATGGTTAAATAACATACTGTTTCTGTGGATGGCGAATTTCTGCCTCACGAAACGATGATTGTTCAAAAGTCATATAACACCTTCAAAGGTGGCAATTAAGATGTCACTATATTTATATATTATATATGATATGATTATGTTTTAATTAATCTTCTGTATTTTTCATTTATGGAATACCTTTATGGTTTCCATTTTGGGTAAACACGATATTTTCATTTTAAGAAGTGCGGACTACCGCCCCCTCAATGTGATTTGAATCGTTAATGCCATATGTGGGATGTATAAAGGATAGAGTAAATGGTATTATACATTATATTATACTGGAATTATATTATACCGTTATATAATTATAACTCAATCCCATTAAATATGAAATAGAAATGAAAGTAGCGTTCATGCGTACGTATGACTTATCGTCTCCATGAACGGTGCATTTCATTTATTACCTCTAAATGTTATGTAATATTATAAATGAATGTATATACGGGATATATATTATGTATATGATATCTACATCATGAATATAATTATGTATATAATTTATATTTTACCACATGAACAACTTGTAATTTTAAGAAGTTTATTTTTGAGTCAAGTAACAAAGATCGACAAAACGACCGTTATTAACATAAATAACTACATAATGTTCATAACATGGTAATAAGTGATATAAAAGGAATAATAAACTTGAAAATGGTTTTTAAGAAACTATAAATTAACTCTAGTTTATTATTCAGGAGCTTAAAAAACGGTCGAGTCAAGTCGAACACGAGGTAAGGGAATTTCTTAACCCAATTTCCATTGTTTGGGTTAATATCCTACTTTCAAATTATGTCATGATATTATTATGTCATATCTTGTATTTATTCTTTATTTATGTGTAAATATAGTTAATGCACATAATAGATCTATTTTATTTTAAAAAAATGATCTTTGTAAGGACATCGTCTCAATCTCCTTTCATTGAGGCATATTTGGTTTTATACACAAATTTCATTTATACGGTGTATAAACCCCTTTGACTTTTACTTTTATTCCAAAGGAATCTTTTTATACGAATATTTTTTACTAAATGAAAAAAGGAATGTTTTTTTCATACGTATGCGGCGACAACAACTTCTCCGCCTCCGTGACTATTATTTGAGTTTTGGTTTCTTCTATAAGCCATAACTTTTTTTAAAAAAGAAAAATAAATACCATGTTTTACTTTTCTTTTGTTTTGGTATTGAAAATGGTTTTGATAAAGTTTTTATTATATCAATGTGTTGTATTGATATCTTTTGATTGAAGTGTGGAAATATTATGTTTCCTTTATGCATGTTTTATGTGGTACAATTATGTTATTGTTTATGATATGTTTAAACCTGTTCATATGAGGAACGCATTGGACTTAATAAGTGACGGGTGGAGCCCGATATAGCTCCTCGATGCATCGGTAGGTCTCATAAGACAAACAAGTGTCTTGGCACGAGGCCTTGACAAAATCTTATTTGTGGTCTTGGCATGAGGCCTTGGCTACGTGGTTATGATAGTCTGGCATTATGTATTCCATCATTATGAAAGTGGTTATTGATATTGCATGTGATTATTTGACTAGTAGAATATACATGTGAGTAAGTAAATGACATTATTTAATTTTATTTTTTCCTTATTATGCTTAAGTTCAAGTTTAAAAATAATTCTGTTTTAGTTATACATTGCCTTAAATGATTATGTTTATTGATGAAAGCTTCCACAATATTGTTATCCTTACTGAGCATCTGAGCTCACACCTTTCAATGTTTTAATATTTTCCAGGATGTGAAGAAGTATTTTATGAATGACCTGTAGGGATAGTCAGAAGAAGATATGAGTGTGGAATATGGAGGATTTGTTATTGTAGATTTTCACTTTATGATGTAATGTAACATTTATGAATGTATCTAGTGTTTCTAAGGCTACTAAACTAATCGGTCTTTCGAGACTTGATCTTTTGTGATCATGCCAATGGTATGCAATAATGCACCGACTTCGAGTAACTATGGTCGGGGCGTTATAGTTTGTATCAGAGGCAGTTTAGTACTAACCATGGAAGCTAGATTTAGATAAACTCTGATTAGAGCACATATCCCGAAGATAGACTTTGAGGATTAGTATAGAAGAACTTACTAGAATTTTGGTATTATAAAGATTTTTTGAGTTTTCTAAGCAATACATCCCTTTCTAGATATGAGCAGGTAGAGGCGGCTCTGGCACAGATGTACCTAGGGGTAAAACCCAAAAACACTGCTTTGATCTAGACTCGAATGAGAACTGGTGCATGAAAATGGGCCTTGCTGCACTCTTGGTTATGACACTCTCGGGGGATATGCTTAGGATAATTCTCATTTTCTTTACAAACCACTATGAAGGGTTATGATTATATACTTCCTCAAAGAAAACATTTTTATGATTATAGATTATATCCATAAATAGTTCAATTAATGTTAAGTATTATACAAGTATGGAATTATGTATTTTGATTCATAAACTAATCTAGTTCATGCCATTGTTTAGAAATGGCACCTAGTGGAAGGAATGGAAACTGTATCAATGCTTGCACTCCATGTAGGGATTTCCCTCCTACTAAAGATAATTATTGTGGATCTAGAGATACAACTGGTGCTGATCAACTTATTACCATACTAGGACAACTCACTCAGCTTATGAATAATAACCTTACTCGTATGGAGCACCCTGATCCGCAACGTGGAAAATCAATGTTAGACCGTTTCATGAGGCAACAACCTCCAACATTTAATGGGGGTAAAAATCCATTAGTATCTGAGAAATGGATAAACTCCTTAGATAAAATATTACATGCCTTGGGGAGTAGTGAAAGGGAGAAGGTTGTCATGGCAGTCTACCGCCTCACTAGAGATGTCAATCAATGGTGGTCGCTGATTCAAAACACAAAGGAAGATGAATAAGTATCAAGTATGGAATGGAGGGAGTTTAAGGAATTTTTCTTAGAAAAATACTTTCCACATGACCATCGAGAAGATATGGAAAGGCAATTTCTGAGTCTGAGGCAGAAGGAGGATAAGAATGGCGCAAAGTATGAGGCTAACTTTACAAGGTTAGCGAGGCATGCTACAGATTATATACGTAACCCAAGAAGTAAGATTGATCATTTATTTTATGGGTTAGAACCATTTCTCGATCGAGCATTAGTCTCACAAACCTTCTCGTCATACGAAAATATTGTCTCGTGTGCTATCAAGACGGAAAAGGAATTCTCTAAGTCTCATGACTTTAAAGTAAAGCATGAAAAGAAGAGATCTTATGATCAATCTGTAAATGGAAATAAGGGGAAGAAGAGTAGAGATTAATATCAGTCCTGCAGTAAATGTGGAAAGAAACACCCCGGTACTTGCTTGAAGGGAATGGCAGTCTATTACAAGTGTGGTGAAAAAGGCCACCAAGCTCATGATTGCAAGGGAAAGAAATGTAATGTCAATGTGGAATGAAATAATTGTAGAGAAATGGGGCATTATGCAAATGAATGTCCAAATCATTAGGGGAACTTACCTCATAAGAGGCCAAGGGATCAAGGCCAAGCTTATGCTATCACTACTGCTGAGGTTCAAGCTCCGAAAGACATGGTTGAAGGTAATTTAATGGTTTCCTCACGTTTAGAAAATGCATTATTTGATTCTGGATCATCACATTGTTTCATATCTTCCCAGTTTTCTAAGAAAATTAGATATTTCCAATTTGATTTAACAAGAGAATTGTCAGTCAAAACTCTTAAGGGAAATATTATTGCAACAATGTTTTGTGAATCAGTCCCCATTAGAGCACATAACTGTTCTTTATCTGCTGATCTCATTGTCATACCTATGATTTTGTTTGTTATAATCCTCAGTATGGATTGGCTTTCAGACTATTATGCAAAGATTTATTGTTAGAATAAGAAGGTTACGATTTTTGATGATGATGATAAGGAACACCTTATTTTTAGAGCAGAATCCTCACCACCTAATTCTTATTTAGATCCACCCTAATAGCTCAACTAAATTCAATTATTGGGGAGGAAGAGAATGAAATGACTAATGGCGGGGAAAGGAATGTTCAAATAGAGTATGCACCTATTGTGAAAGAATATGTAGATGTGTTTCCGGAAGATTTACCTGGATATCCTCCAGAACGAGAAGTTGAGTTTTCCATTGATTTAATTCCTGGATCAAGGCCCATATCGAAGACCCCTTATAAAATGGCCACCATGGAATTACTTGAACTAAATAAAAAACTTGAGGAATTGAGTAATAAAGGATTTATTTGAACTAGTGTTTCTCAATTGCGAGCCCCTATCCTTTTTGTTAAGAAGAATGATGGATCTATGAGGTTGTGCGTTGACTACATGGAGATCAATGATATAACAATAAAGAACATGTATCCCCTACCTCGCATTGATGATTTATTTGGCCAATTGCATGGAGCTCAATACTTTTCAATGATTGACCTTCGATCTGGATACCGTCAGTTGTGTGTGAAGAAGGATGACATTCTGAAGACATCATTTCGAATAAGATACGATAATTACGAGTTTACAGTAATTCCTTTCAGATTGACTAATACACCCTCTGTAATCATGGATATAATGAATAATGTTTTCAAGGAATATCTTGATGATTTTGTGGTGGTATTTATTGATGATATCTTGGTATACTCCAAAATCTATGAAGATCATGAAAATAACTTGTGCATTATCTTGAAGACTTTTAGAAGGCATGAATTATATGGGAAGTTTGGCAAGTGTGAATTCTGGCTTCAAGAGATTTCTTTTCTTCCCCATATTGTCTCTAAGGATAGAATTTCCGTTGATCCTTCTATGACCAAGGCAATCCAAGAATGGCCAGCACTGACGAGTATAACTGAGGTACGCAACTTTATTGGTTTGGAAGGTTATTATCAACGTTTGGTCTAGAATTTTGCTCGATTGGCTAACCCATTAACGAAGCTCACACGTAAAGGGGATAAATTTGTCTGGAAAAAAGAGTGTGAAGAATGTTTTGAAGAACTGAAGAGAAGATTATTCAACGCTCCTATATTTACTCTACCATCAGGGAATGATGGGTTCATTATTTATAGTGATGCATCAATGAATGGTCTTGGTTGTGTCCTTATGCAGAATGATAGGGTTATTACCTATGCATCACGACATCTAAAAATTCATGAGCAGAACTATCCTACTCATGATCTCGAGTTAGATGTTGTAATATTTTCCTTGAAAATATGGCGACATTATCTCTATGGATAAAAATGTGAGATATATACCGATCACAAGAGTTTGGAAGATATTTTCTCACAAAAAGAACTCA
This sequence comes from Viscum album, assembly GCA_963277665.1. Classification (NCBI taxonomy): domain Eukaryota; kingdom Viridiplantae; phylum Streptophyta; class Magnoliopsida; order Santalales; family Viscaceae; genus Viscum; species Viscum album. The sequence goes on from OY728128.1 coordinate 1,306,730,276, forward strand.
ACATGAGGCAAAGTCGATGGCTTGAACTACTCAAGGATTATGATTTCACGATACACTACCTCCAAGGGAAGGCATATAAGGATGCATATTCTTTATGTAGAAAATATCATGGTGTTTTGAACAGGATGAGAGTGGAAAGGGATCCTATTTTCATGGATCTAGTAAAGATGGATATAGGAATCACCATGGAGGGTGAAACATCAAATTTTTTTCAAATGATTGCCAAACCATCTTTACTAGAAAGGATAAAGTGTTCTCAGGCCAATGATGAAGAGTTGAAAAAGAAGATTAATGCTGTGAATGATGGACGATTGAGTGACTTTGTGTATGAAGATGGAATTTTGAAATTTGGGAGGAGACATTGTGTTCCCGATATACCTGATTTAAAGAGGGAATTGTTGGATGATTCTCATAGTTCCAATTTCTCTATACACCCTGGGAGCACCAAAATGTATAGAGATTTAATGGGACATTTTAGGTGGGACAACATGAAGAGGGAGATTTCTGATTTTGTGTCAAGATGTATGGTTTGTCAACAAGTGAAAGCTAGAAGGAAACTACCTGGTGGAGTATTGAAACCTCTTACCATACCTGAGTGGAAATGGGATAATATTACGATGGATTTTCTCATGGTACTACCAAAGACTCTTAGAAGAAATGACACAATATGGGTCATTGTTGATCGCCTCATGAAGTCAGCACATTTTCATGCTATAAGGGAAGATCTACCACTTGTACGTCTAGCAAAACTGTATATTAATGAAGTTGTGAGACTTCATGGAGTACCCCTGTCGATTGTCTTGGATCATGATCCTCATTTTACATCAAGATTCTGGAAAAGTATTCAGAAGTCCTTGGATACTGAACTTCGTTTGAGCACTGCTTACCACCCTCAAACAGATGGACAATCAAAAAGAACTATTCAAACCTTAGAAGACATGTTGAGATCATGCTCACTTGACTTTCAAGGAATGTGGGATCAATATTTACCTCTGGTAGAATTTTCCTATAACAATAGCTTCCATTCAAGTATTCAGATGGCACCATATGAAGCGTTATACGGAAAGAGATGTCGCACACCAACCTGTTGGGATGTCTTTGTTGAACGAAAATTTGTAGGCCCAAAACTGGTGGTGGAAATGATGGAAAAGGTGAATTTAATCCAAAACCACATCAAAGAAGCTCAAAGTAGGCAAAAGAGCTATGCCGACAACCGAAGGAAGGATTTGGAATTTCAAGTAGGAGATCATTTTTTCTTGAAGGTATCTCCATGGAAGGGGGTTATACATTTTGGTAAGAAGGGTAAATTGATTCCCAGGTACATCGGACCCTTCAATATTCTAGAATGAATTGGGGCTGTAGCTTACCGCTTGGCAATGCCGCCAAGTCTCTCCAAAGTTCATGATGTATTCCATGTATCACTATTGAGAAAATACATGCCTGACCCAACGCATGTACTTACCTATGAGGAATTAGAACTGGAACCCGATCTGTCTTATTGCGAAGAGCCCATTAGGATTCTTGATACAAGAGAACAAGTGCTGAGAAACCGGACAACTCTTCTGGTAAAAGTTCTATGGAGGAACCAATAGAAGGAGGAGGCAACGTGGGAACCCGAGGAAAATATGATGAAGAATCACCCGAGTCTTTTTATACAGTGATATTATATGAAATTTCTAGGACGAAATTATTTGAAGGAGGGGTGAATGTAACACCCCAAGCTTCCACAGTACACTTCTCTTTGAATAATACAGTAGCGTGTGTTGTACGCAACTTCGAGTTCTAACACACACCACAACCAATCAAATTAGCTGTTATGAATAGTAATACCTAATTTTTAAAAATCTATCTTTCCAAATGGACGTCATTTTTAGATTCAGAATATCGAAATTGGCCTATGTTGAATTTTTGGTATTTTTCTGAGAACTTGCAATTTTTTATGAATAGTGAAAAATACTTAAAAACAATTTTTTTAATCAAAATAATTTATAGTGATAAGTTATACTATTGAGTGGTTTTAATGTGTAATTAGAATATATTTTTACAATTTTATCCAATGGTGGTCATTAGATTTAATTTCACATTGAAATTGGACATAAACAATTGTCAATCTTTTGATATATATTGTTTCTTAAAAACTCACTATTTGTTGTGACAGCGAGAATTAATTAAAAAATTAATTATTGCAACTAATATGTTTGGAATTTTTTCAAATAGACATAATTTTTGAATTCGGAATATCAATTATAGCTTAGGGTGAAATTTTGGCATTTTTCTGAAAAACATCAATTTTTTATGAGTAGTGAAACCACTAAGTGGTAGTTAAAAAACTGATTTTTTGTTAAAATGAAACATTACCACTTCTATGTTTTGATTTTTAAAAATCTGACATACATGGTTGTCATTAGGAAGAAAAATGTGGTTCAATGAGATAAAAATAATTTCTTGGTGAATAGTAACTTTTAAGTTTAATTAATCATGATTAAAGGTAATTAGTGAAATTTAAGGTAAAAATGATATTATAAAAATATGAAAATACCTTTACACTTGTAATACCCCTATTGGATGAGTCATTGCTGACCAAGAAAATCCATGGGTCAGCATGGGGACCCCATGGAGCCACTTTGGTAGGAAAATGACATTAAAAACATTTTATTTAATATTAAAATAAAAATGTCCCAAACATGAGTTGTTTTACTAAAATAATTTTTAAATGGGGTTATACAAGTCATATTTTTTACTATAAATATTCATTGGTGAGATAAAAAGATTTCCTACATCATTATAGTATTTTTTATAATTTTTTGATATAAAATAAATTAAATTATTTATGACACCATGATGATGCAGCGATTACCTCATTAATTAACAATTTAAATTTAATAAAAAGATAATGTAAAATATAATACTTACACTTGTCCAAAGCCTATTGGATGAGTAGATTTAGAACCCTGATATCCTTATACAAAAAATATATAAGTGTGAGGCCTTTAAAATCCGAAACTCATTTTATAATAAAGTAACATTTCATTACTTTCCAAGAGTGCCCCTTCTCTCCTCTTATAACAGGCCCCCACCCCTACCACCTTATTCACACCATCAAAGCCTTTTGGCTCGGCCAACCTCTGCCTAAATACTCTCTCAACTGTCCTCTGTTACTCCTAGAAGCCTCACTTTGGGCATAATTCTTCCCAAGGAAGCCTTTGGCTCAAATAAAAAACCGTTACCGATTTTAAGGTAATGTATTCTCTTATGTTATTTTGTTTTATTTTCCTTCTCCAACCCCCTAAACTCTTTTGATCCATTTATTTTGTAACAACAACAGTATCCTCAATATACTAGGATGTTTTTATAAGAAGTATTCGAGCTACACTTACACACACCTACATCTAATGGTTAAAGAACATACTGTTTCTGTGGATGGAGAATTTATGCCTCACGAAACCATGATTGTTCAACTCTCATATAATACTTTAAAAGGTGGCCATTAAGATTTCACTATATTTATATATGATATATAATATGTTTATGTTTTACTTACGCTTTTGTATTTTTCAGTTATGGCATACCTTTATGGTTTCCATTATGGGTAAACACGATATTTTCATTTTAGGAAGTGCGGACTACCGCCCCCTCAAAGTTATTTGAATCGTTAATGCCATATGTGGGATGTATAAAGGATAGAGTAAATGGTATTATACATTATATTATACTGGAATTATATTATCCTTTATAAAATTATAACTTCATCCCATTAAATACGAAATACAAATGAAAGTATCGTTCATGCCTACGTACGACTTACCGTCTCCATGAATGGTGCATTTCATTTCTTACCTCTAAATGTCATGTAATATTATAAATGAATGTATATACTGGATATATATTATGTATATGATATCTACATCATGAATATAATTATAGATATAATGGATATTTTACCACATGAACAATTTGTAATTTTAAGAAGTTTATTTTTGACTCGAGTACCAAAGATCGACAAAACGACAGTTATTAACATAAATAATTACATAATGATCATAACATGGTAATAAGTGATATAAAAGGAATAATAAACTCGAAAATGGTTTTTAAGATACATTAAATAAATTCTAGTTTATTATTCAGGAGCTTAAAGATCGGTCGAGTCAAGTCGAACACGAGGTAAGGGAATTTCTTAACCTAATTTCCCTTCTTTGGGTTAATCCCCTACTTTCAAATTATGTCATGATATTATAATGTCCTATCTTGTATTTATACTTTATTTATGTGTAAATATAGTGAATACACATAATAGATCTATTTTATTTTAAAAAATGATCTTTGTAAGGACTTCGTCTCAATCTCCTTTCGTTGGTGCGTATTTGGTTTTATACACAACTTTCATTAATACGGTGTATAAAACCCTTTGACTTTTACTTTTATTCAAAAGTAATCTTTTTATACGATGAGTTTTTACTAAACGAAAAAGGAATGTTTTTTTCTTACGTATGCGGTGACAACGACTTCTCCGCCGTTGTGACTATTATTTGAGTTTCAGCTTCCTTTATAAGCCATAACTATTTTTAAAAAATAAAAATAAATACCATGTTTTAATTTTCTTTTATTTTGGTATTGAAAATGGTTTTGATAAAGTTTTTATTATATCAATGTGTTGTATTGATATCTTGTGATTGAAGTGTTGAAATATTATGTTTCCTTTATGCATGTTTTATGTGATACAATTATGTTATGGTTTATGATATGTTTAACCCTGTTCATAGGAGGAATGCATTGGACTTAATAAGTGACGAGTGGATCCCACTATAGCTCCTCGATGCATCGGTAGGTCTCATGAGACAAACTAGTGTCTTGGAACGAGGCCTTCACAAAATCTTATTTGTAGTCTTGGCAGGAGGCCTTGGCTACGTGGTTATGATAGTCAGGAATTATGCATTCCATCAATATGGAAGTGGTTATTGATATTCCATGTGATTATTTTACTAGTAGAATATCAATATGAGTAAGTAAATGACATTATTTAATTTCATTTTTTCCATATTATGCTGAAGTTCACGTTTTAAAAGGCTTTTGTTTTAGTTATACATTGCCTTAAATGATTATGTTTATTGATAAAAGCTTCCGCAATATTGTTATCCTTACTGAGCATCTGAGCTCACCCCTTTCAATGTTTTAATATTTTCTAGGATGTGAAAAAGTATTTTATGAATGACCTACAGGGATAGTCAGAAGAGGATATGAGTGTGGACTATGGAGACTTAGTTATTGTAGATTTTCACATTATGATGTAATGTAACATTTATGAATGTATATAGTGTTTCCAAGGCTACTAAAATAATTGGTCTTTCGAGACTTGATCTTTTGTGATCATGCCAATGTTACGCAATAAGGCACCGACTCCGGGCAACTGGGGTCGGGGCGTTACATGGATTCACCAGCAAGACCCCCCACTCTTTGAATATAAATAGACTTATCAAATGATAATTTTTAGGGAAATATGTCTCCTAATGGGGCTAGGAATATGTTATCGAACATATAATAAATCTATAAGAGTCCCAGAGTCTTCAATAATCCTCCCCAAGGGTTTAATGAGTCTGACCTATCATCCTCTAAACCAAAGTTAGTTCCTATGATTAATTAGGTCTTAAAGCCCAACTAAAAAACTACCTTTGGAAATCAGTTCTATTTCCATTTATGGATATGCAATCATTGAGAGTTTCTAAGAAATATTAACAAATGGTGAGCCTGACACAAATGATTGTGTAGAACATTAAACCCTCCACATTCAAACAACAACAAAAAAATCAATCCACATCTCTCTAAAGAAACACAAATATATATAATATAATTAAATGAAGTTATATAGTGTTTTATATTTTTCTATATAATGTATTTATATAGTGAAAAATGTTTTAAATTTATATTTAATTATTCTACACTATACATTAGTTAAATATAAATTTGGATTAAATATTTATGTATAAATTCATATTCTAATTTATATTGAACATCTGTAATATATATTATATACCCTATAATATATCAATATTGTATTTGTATATATATTTTTATATTTTTGTTTGTATACAAATACATATATAAGTGTGGGTTTATATATAATATTTATGAATTCAATTATGTATATACATATATATTATATTAATGAATTCAATTAAATGCAAATATATATAATCAAAACAATATGGGTTCAATCCGCATTACATATATATTAAATTATGTATATAATTATATAAAATATGTAGAAAATTAAATAAATTGATTTAATTTATTTATTAAAAAAATCAATAGTGTATTTAAATACATTTTTGTAGTGTGTTATATTTTTATATAACATTTTCATTCAATGAATAATTTTTTTAATACAAATAACAATTATTATTAATATTCATTTAAATTAATAAAAAATGTAATGTGACATTTTAATCCTATTTTATTATATATATATATATATTATTAAATTATTATTTTGAAATTTGGTTTTTAAAAAAATAGTGGATGTTATAAACAACTCCTAATATAAGTGATTAATACGGTTTAATTCCCCTAACTATATATTATTATAATTTTTAATGATATAACTTTTATATTTAATGGTCATTTTGGGTTAACCGTCAATAAATATTTAATTTCATTATTAAAAAATTAGTTAAATCATGGAAAATAAATCATTGGTAATATAAGAAATGATAGGGATAAACCACCAATAATGGATTAGATTAGCAATGGATTATAACTCCCTCTAAATTACTAATTTTTTTCTACAAAATTGATTATACATTTATAAATGGTTTTATAAAAATATTTTTTTACTATTATTTAACTTTTATTGATATACACCACACTGTTTAAGAAGGAATAATAATATAGAGGGGGTTGTGTATAACCTAATTTAAAAAATAGCTACAAATATACAATTTTTTGTAGTGCATGAAATTATGGATGAATGAAATTTTTTTAAAACTGACTCATTACATATCCCATGTTCAACTAGAAGCTTAATATCACCAATGACCGCTCACCAATTCCACATATAACTATATTAATATAGATATCATTAAAATATTTCAAGAAATATTACATTCATCCACTTCCACACTAATCTAGTCATCCTCATGTCCCAATAACATACATGATTATGCATATATCCCTTCCATATCCATATAAACTTATAACCACATCATAGAAATGATCATATAACCATAGAAACATAGAATATACAACCATATAACCACATCAATAAGTCATATCCACTTTTCCTTATCATCATCTCAACAAAATACAATATATCACAATTGTATTCCATCATAACATAATACATCTGGGAGAGATAATGGGAGTGTGGTGTAGTTATTCATCCCTTTAACTCATATCCAGGTTGTTTTTGGAACACCCATATCCTAGAACCACATATGTGTATCAATATTGTCACCATAATTTGATGGTGGTGTGTCAAAAATAACATGAACTATAGTAATTATATTGATAGAAACAATCCTAACTGAAGTGTCTAATTCCTTCCACAATACCATTAAAACAAAATTCAAAGGTTGTATCAACAATATCATGAAACAAAATTTTTCCCTCCTATTACCACACAACAAAATACTATCTAAACTACACAATAATTACAAGTAGTCATCCCTTTGTATCTTTTACTAATTATTTTTTCATTACCCATTGATTAACGATGTAAATTTAAAAACTGTATATACTCAAGAACCATGACATCCACATTTACAAATATTTCAGCATTTTCCATCAATTACCATATTTTATTTTCTCTAAGTTAGTTGATATTATTATAATCCTTGTTGGTTAAATAAAAAATCTATCCCAATACACTTTAATTAATCTTTATTTATTTATGTCAATAATCTCCCACATCCTAAGAAAAGTAAGACACACCAACCACATAAAAATTCATTCTAACTACCCTAAATATCACCTCTTCCACTTAAAAAGCATAATACTATTCTAATACACTTCATGAAAGATCATAAACACCAATTATATAAAAAAAGTAAAAAATATGCCTCAACATTAAAAAAACATATTCCTCTAAAATATTACAATGAATATAACAAATGAAAAATTTTATTTTAATCACAAAAAAATATAACTAACACATATATAAATTATCATTATATATTTATCAATTAATTTTTAACACCATAATATATCAATTAAAATGTTCCACTACCACTTTCCATTATATTATTTATATCCCTTATCCATTTATAATATACTCTTCTTTTCAATGACTAAATTAGCAAATAAAACTAGTGACTAAAATTAAATTCTATCAACCTAGAAATATTTTTAAATCAAAAAAATATGACAACTTTTTCCACCACATATAGATTTGAATTTGATCATCATTAGGCCAATCTTATTTCTTTACAAAATAAAAAACTGATATATGACTATTATAAATTTAATAGAGAAATCAATATTGATGAATTTAGAATACCCAATCATAAATTGAGGCATCAATAATTGAAGAACCCATACGAGATGGAACTAATGACAATGTGCCACAAAACTCACAATATTCCCCTGCTAAACTAAAACAATTATCTTGTTTTTAGAAATCAACCAAAATTAACATAAACTAAGAAAGAAACACTATCATAGACTCCAAGGAAATGAAAAAGAAAATAAGTAACAAAATTAATCAGTGAAAAAAAATAGATCGAAATCATAAAAACATAAAGACATGTTTTATGACCTAGACTATGACCATATAGTTTGTAGAAAATCTAATCTTAACGTACATGGAAATTACATAATTTTTGCAGAATTCTAAATACGTGACACAAAAATACTCCCAAAGACCCCAGTATTTTACGTTCATTGGAAACTAGGAAACACAAAAATCTTGTTCATAGAATATATAAATTTTCTCTTGAATTTTCATTCTTAACTAGAACCCTATTTTGACACATATTAATTAATATACTTCTTCAGATACTAGGGAAAAGAAACCTAAAAATTGGGTAGCTGAAATTGTCAATGAGGGTAATCATGTAAAATATCAATCAAAACATATACATAAGAATGTAAATACATGATCATAACTTTTGAAAATCATACCATGTATAAAAAATATCAAAATCCCGACTCATGAAATAAATCTAGACAGTTCCTAAGGAATAAATCATAAAGTAACAACAGCCATGATTAAATAACATTGGCATAAAACATGGAATTGTGTAAAACACATAAGCATTGAAAATCATTTACATATTTTCCAAGGATAATTTCCAAGACCATCATAGTGTACAACGTCCATTACTGAACTAGGTTTACTTGTCATTCTTTCCCTATATTAGTAAATGGGATTTACATGTTGTTCCAGCCCTGTATTATTGAACCATATTTACTTGATGTTTTAGTCATGTCTATCTATTATGATATAAATATTTACACAATGCATTGGAGGGATATATAGGTCCCACCCATCTCATAATGAAATCATTCTTACATGTTCCACATAACCATTAATCATTAATCATAGCATAACCCAAGGAATAAAATGGGGTTCTTAAACAACATACTATAATAGCATAATCCATTAAAAACAAATATATTTCATAAATATCATTCTATTATATACATAATCAACCATATAAATAGTAGGGATATTATACTTGAAAAATATCCATCATATTTGGTCAATTATTTTGATAAAACACTTGAAATTAATTCTTGAGGAAAATATAATTTCTTCTTAAAAAACGATTTCATTTATTAAAACACACTGAATTTTTAAAAGAAAATAATTTATTAGAAAATAACTATAACAACGTGGCCCCATAGATAGCACATATAGCCTATTCTATCATGGTCATCGGGTCTTGGCTTGCTAGGTACCACTAATTTCCCCACAAACATGTGGTCTCCATCATGAGGCCCAACCACATCCTGAATGGTTTGTCTTACTAATGAATATCCCCACATGCCAAAACATGATCTTTCCATTGATATTTTCCCTCACTCACACACACACTAGGAAACTTCCTAGAATTCCACACATCCTAATCATTAATCCATGTCAAGAAAATTTAATTATGTAATTATAATTAGGTAGGCTCATAAAATGAAAGGTTCACCTTATTGATTTAATTCATATCATTTATTCATTTAAACCTTTATCATTCTATGGTGTTATATTCACTCCTCTATTAGAGCATAATGCCCTCATTGTAGACACTACATCTCAGCCTAGGAAGTTCACCACACTTAATGATGAGTTCCTCCTCTGATACCAAATGTAACAACTGGGTCCCACTAACATCACATACAGCCCACCCTGACATGTTCATTGGGTCCTGACCGGTTGGGTACCACCAATTTCCATGCATAGACGTGGTCCCCACCAAAAGGCCCACCCACATGCATAATGGGTCATCTTACTAATGACTATCCCCACGTGCCAATACATGTTCTTTATAGTGTTCTATTTTCTCACTCACACACACTCTAAGAAACCTCCAAATTTTTCACTCATCATACTCACTACTCTATGGTAGGCACACTAAACTATAGGGTTCTAATCCAGTAGGCACCCAAAAAGAAATGTGCACCATATTCACATTAGTCCTGTAATTTTGTCATTTAACCATTTATTATTTTGGAGTGTTAAAATAACATTGAAAACTTACAATATAATATTCATGTAATTAATGAATTATTAAAACATGATCATCTATTCATGTCTTATAAGTTAAAAAACATTCTTCTTGTGCTTTATCTAGAATAGTCAAAAAGTACCTCTTATGGAAAATGAATGAAATCTTCCTTCCAAAACATGTAATAAAAGTCAAAAATTAGTAAAAATGACTTCAAACATCTATAGGGAAATAGTAAAAATTTTATTAATACACTTTTTATAAATCATGTACATGGATGATAAATATACGCTAGTAAATTATTACGTATAATCAATCTCATATAATAATGATACTGTGAAATTACCCCTTACCTAGGGTCTATTATTTATTGTATGTATCTGAACCTCCTTTATAATTATTTAAATGATTTTATTGACTTAAAAAATCAAATTCATCATATATGATCATATTATCATCTGTTTGATACTAACATTACTACTCATCCATCAAATATTAACTAATTTATTTTCTTATGCATATTTTTTCAAATAAGGTAATCTTCATAGGTTATAGTGATACAATTTATATAATGATATTTGTATAATATATATCATATTTATTAATTTAATTCATTTACATAATCACGATTTAATTAAGATCATGTAGAATGAATCACATCGCAGCACAAAAATGATTGGTCCTACATACACACGAGCGACGATATCATTCCCATAATTGTGAACTGGTATGGAAGTGGAGGGTAAGAATTTTTATTCTAGACTACATATAATGTTATAATAATACCACACACATATATATATATATATTATTTCCATTAATATACCCATCCATGTAATATGGTAGTGAATAACATATTACACCATGACATCGAGACATTAAGCAAAACATACGCACGTGTGGTGATATCATTTTTCTTAAGATGGATAGAAGGTGGAATATGATTTTTCCATAACAATAATCACATCTAAAAATATAATTTACTATTTTTTTACTAATTTAGAATAAAAAAATGTCACGAGGAGGAATTATAAGATGAAATAATTTGAATGAATTGATAGAGGAGATTAACTCTTATTCGATGTGCTGTAACTAAATCTCCTCTTAAAGGAACTAGATTTGTTATTTTGAGAATATGATGACATTTAAAATATTAATAGGGAAGTTTATTTGGTAAATTGACATGGTGTGTCCATGATTTGAGGCTCAATGTGATTTGATGAGGTGGGGGAGGAGGTGACCTTTTATAAATGTGGTTAGGGGCACTTTCGGAATCTTCAAACATAATAATTTATAATGAAATAAAAACACATCCAAAAACCTCAAAAATGAACTAATTTATAATATATTTTTATATAAGGTTATAATCCCATAATCCTATAGGTTTTAAACTAATTTTTCTATCCTTTTAAACAATATCATTTAAATTTATCACCTAGTTATTATATTTCATTTTAACTATGGTAAAAATATTTCAATATTTAAAGGGTGAAATATTTACTTATTTGATTTAAATTATTTCATAAATAAATAATTTAGAATAATTTAGACCATATAAAATTTATTATATAAGTTTAAAAGGGTTTCATTATTTTTAATTATTTTAATAAAATATTATTTGGAAAAAACCATAATGGTGTCAATTTTAACAATATTCAATTCTCCAATTTTTAAAAACATCCAGATAAGAAGTTATCCTAGAAAAAAAAATTTATTATATCCCTATGAGGAAAATGTAATTTATAATATTAATTTTTTATATTAATTACCCCAAATTATATTTATTTCAATATTTATAATAACATTATTTTGATATTTAAATATATAAAATAATTTCAAAATTAGTGTTTATTCATTATTTAATACACTTATTTATTTGATAAAAATTAAACATAAAATAAAATTTTGATGATATATCTATTAGATTTTATAAAAATACATATAGTTGAAAATATAATTTGTAAAATCCATCATTAAAAATGTTATTCTTATTAAAAAATGAAAGTGAAAAGTTTAAAATCACTTTAAATAAAATATTTTAAGTATCATAATCTCATCTATAAGGCTAAAAATTGATAATAAATCGACACTTGGATGTTTATGGTAGAGATAAACCTGGCCAATATTATTTGGTCAAGTGTTCATGTCTTTAAGTGGTTATTATCATTTTAATAAAAATTATTTTATTGATTTTTCATCAATTAAAGAATTTCGACATCATCAATATATAAACCATTATGAAAATTTTTTGGTTCCTACAAATTAGAAATAAATTACCACGATGGAGAAAAAAATTATATTTTAATGTATTAGTAATAAAATTTATATTCTCTATAACCTTATATAAAAAATTATTTAGTTATTACAATTTGAGTAAAACTTATTAAGCTTTTCTTTAAATAAAATAAAATAAATTTCCAAATCTCAGCCAAGTGGATTAAAAAAGGTATCATTTTGACCTAATGATAGTTTATGTAAAAAATAACTCATCCAATCACATTAGTAAAAGTGTGAAACTCATTTTATTGTATTATATTTATCATAAATTACATGATTTACCTTTTTGTCATATTAATAAAAAATTACTGATGATACTATTTAAATGGTCTAAATATAAAACAATGGTATTTACATAATATAGATATACCGATTCCAAATATGGAATCCATTTTAAAAAAATCCCTAATGCATAATTTAAAGTAAGTAATTTAAAATTAAACTCATTATCAGAATGAAAAAATATGTTTTAAAAGATAAAACATTGCAAAAGATTGTAATGTTTTTACATCAAAATTCAATAAAAAATTAATGACGATAACATAAATTATATTTACTGATAAAAATATATTATATATATACATTAAAACAATTAAATAATATGATTTAACCATATTAATTATTATGATGAAAAAATTTTGTTTTTAATTAAAATTTAGTGTATCTTACTATTCATGAAAACTTAAATGTTATCAAAATTATATCAAAATTTCATCCAAAGTAAAATTTTATTTTCCACATCCAAATATCATGATTATATATATAAAAAATTAAAAAATTATATTTGAAATGTGTGCTCCATCAAATGACAACAAAACTGTATTTTTTGAAAGTACTTATTTTATCTAAAAATTTGAATTTATTCTTATATCATGTATGGAAAACATATAAGATGAACTTTATACATTATATATAATACATTACATTTATATTTAATTAATAAAATCTATAAAAATTGATTTTATTATTTTATAAACTTGTTTAATCACATTCTTAGGTGAAAACAATTTTGTCAAAATAACTAGAAAGTGTGTGTAATGCATGCCAAGCATAGTGTCTCATATACAAAAGCTAATATAGTGTTTTTAATTGTGCGATATTATCTTTGTGTATCATACAACAAAAGACATCAAAGTAATTAAAAAATATATCTCATAAAAATATCTTGGTGTTACATTCTACCACATTAAAAATATATTTCCCTCTTGAAATTCATTGGGGGTTATAATGTGATTAATATATGGGAGTTTATTTCATAGAAAACCACATTGTAAAAATGAATTCTAAATCATCCTTTTAAAAAGGAATAGTTAGAAAATAATAGTAACCCAAGGTAAATTATATCTTGGTCTCCACATAAATAAACAAATTTAATGATTTGTGCCTAGAGGTAAAGCATAAATAATCGTATCGAATTATAAAGGTCATACATCCCAAGGATGTGATTGATCTAGAGAATGTTAACAATCAAAAAACCATAAACTAACGAATCATGAAAGAGGTCTTTGACATCATAATAAATGATGATAATAGGACACCCTTTTACAACCTAATCCCTTTTCTTATTATTGAATAATTTGTACGAGAAGATATACTTACTTGATTTCAGTACAATCTCACCATTGTCTGTGCCTTGTAAAATTTCCACATCATCTCTTATTCAAATAAAAGAAGTTGAATTTTTTATTTTTAATGTGTAAGAAGATCATGTGATCCATACATAGAATAATAGGTCAATCCATCTATGTTTATCACAACAAAAATTAGCATAAATAATAAAATATTCATAAGTCCACCTATGGTGAGATAATTATGTATTCTATCAAAAATCATTCACAGTTTAACTTAAATGTTCCATAAATTGATAAACATACAGTCTTTTGGAAAGAAGAAAATCCAAAACAATTGAAAGAGGTTCACCAACTGAGCTTAAAATTTATCCCCATATATAATAATTTTTATTTTTGGGTCACATAATTTATTCTATTATGTCATTGTAATAACTTGATTTATCATATATCTTTATTGAAAACAATCATGATTCCTTATTCTTAAATTTAAAAATCTATAAAATTATTCCATGACAGCATAACCCGCATGTCAAAAAATCTATAACCACTTATAAGGTAACTAATATAATCCAATTTAATTATTCCTATCCAATATATATTTATGTAAATATCACTATCTCAATATAATACTCATCTTAAGGGTTATCCATCCCTTAATCATGTGTTTTCCAAAAATAATCACTTTATTACCTCTATCAATTTTTATGGTTTCTAGTACCACTCATCATATACTTTCAAACACTTTTGGAAAACCACATTGGACCACTATATAGATATGACGATACTCCATAATGTTATGAAATAGATTCTACAACATTATTCTGGGATCTCATTACATAAACACTCATTCATTCTACCACTTTTTTGTCATCGCCAATATCGCCAATACTGATCGCATTTGATTTTCCTTTTTCTTTATCCTTAAGAGGTTGTTGACATCGATCATCATCTATAATCCTTGGATTACGAAATTGATTATCATAATTCCCCATTTCTGTTCACTTGTAACATTGAAGAGTGGGAGGTGCATTTTTATAGCCTTTCCACTATTCACATCATTAGTTACAATTTCCCCCATAAATACGACACTAAAATTTCCGATGAAGTAATTTTCCACAGATAAAACCTTTAATTGTCCCTTTAAGACAATCCCCACCATGATTCTTTCATATTTAGACCATAATGAAATTACTATCTTCTTTTCACCAATGTTTTTATTTTTTCCCTTTAACTCCATGATCCATTTCTTATCGAATCCATGGGATTGATATTTAACACAGACTTCCATATCTACCTTGATATAACAATGGACAATCTCTTCATATATACTAAAGTCTCATATAACTAACACCCACCGAAGATTTGGTTTAAAGCCACACAAGAATCTATTATAATTACTTTCAGGTTGGATGATAAATCCAAAAGAATACCATGAAACTATTGTAATTTTTTCCATGTATATACCAACAGATTCATCATACTTTTTATTTATATTTAGGAACTCTTTTCCATCTATGTTTGACAAATACAAGGAAATTTATTATTTAAAATAATTTCTTGAACTCATCCCATTCCATAGATTCAAATTTATCATTCTACCTCGTATTCTTAATTATAGTCTTACACTAGTCCACTTCACCTTCTAAATGATAAATAACCAAAATGAATTTTTCATGTTCCGAATAATGATGGATAGACAATATCATTTCTATGGTACTAGTCCATTTTTCAACAACAAGTGAATCAAAAGACCCACTGAAAGAAGGTGGGTGTTTCCTCATGAAGAACTCAAAATAATGTTGTTCCCTCCTCTGCATATTTGGATGTCTAGAATTATTCATATCTTCTGTATGTATATGGATAATATCTTTCATTCCAACTCCCATAACATTCGGTTTTTCTTGATTAAAATTGGTGCATTTCCCATTGCATTGATCATTAACACGACTCCTTTGAGTTCCAACAATTTTCTAAAACCCAAAAAGAATAGTGCGAGATGAGAAAACATATTATTAAAACAACATATTCAAGGGGAAGAAAATTCAATCTCCAATTTCTCAGGTTTAATCCAAGGTTAATAGTGATCATTACCATGATTCAAGAATTGTAACTTATAGTCAGAATTATCCTTATGGATATCCCTAGGAATACATTAGAAATATCTCTAGGAATATCACTAAAGATTTAGCATCCTATTTTCAAAAGGTTGACTAAAAATTTACACTAATACCAACTATAATGACCAAAATATTGACGTACATGGACACTACATTAATTTTTCTGAATACTTAATACATGACACAAAAAGACAGCCAACGATTGTATTAGTTTAGTGTCATTGGAAACTGGGAAACATAAATAATAGGTTCAAAAAACATCAATATCATTACTGTCATTTTCCTCCATAATTAGTATTCCTTTTGACACATCTGACTTATTACCCTTCTTTAGATCATGGGGAAATGAAACATAAAAAGGGGCGAACTCAAATGCTCAGTAAGGGTAAACATGTAAAATATCAAACAAAACCTTAAATTAAGAATGTAAAAACATGGACATAAATTTTAAAAATCATACAATTTATTACAAATATCATAATATTGAGTCATGAAATTAATATTGGTAGTAGATAAGGAATAAATCATAATGGAACAAGATCTATGAGAAAATATCATTGGCATAAAAAATGGAATTTTGGAAGACACAAAAGCCTAAAAAGTCATTTCCATATTAGCCAAGGTTCATTTTGAATACAATTATAGTGGAAAAATTACATTATTGAATCGGGTTTACTTGTCATTTAATCAATGTATTACTGAACCTAATTTACTAATCATTCAATCCCTGTATTACTGAAGTAGATTTACTTTTCATTTTAGTCATGTATATCTCATGAGATAAATTATTCATTACCCAATTCATTTGAGGGAGATATAGGTCCCACCCATATCATAATGAAACCATTCATACATTTCCTATCAAAACATAAATCATTCATCATAGCATAACACAAATAATAAAATGGGTTTCTTAAACATCATTCCCTCAATACATTAACCATGCAAAAAAATTGGATTTGATAAATATAATTCCATCATAAAAATAATGATCCATTATAAAAATCGAGATATTATACTCGAAAATGTACTTAATATTAGATTGGAAATAATTTTGATAAAACACTAGAAATAAATTCTTGAGGAAAATATGTTGGTTCCGAGCATAGTGGATGTGTGGATGGCTCGGTGCCTAACATTAATTTTTCTTTAATCAATGAGAAATCTGGGATCAATAAAATGATGAATTATGGTGTACATGGAATTTAATCAAGGATTTATAAAATTAATAATAGAAACATAGAACCAAAAAAGAGGATACATGTATTCATTTATAATTAATTTAATTAAATAATAATTACCTCCCAGAAGATTCTTTCATCATTGATACGTCCATCCGCATATATATAGTTCGCCATCGTGGTGTTGTATAATACAAGGGTATGATTCCTCTAGCAGTGATCCACACATGTTCCACGTATCTTCAGATATCACTGACGGTGTCTCCGGGAGAAATCACAGATGATCCTTGCACATTCAGTGTCTTTATTCAATTGCCTTGAGAACTAATTAGAAAGCATTATCCCTGATCTAGTGGAAAAGGGTCTCTCTCTTTCTTTAGAGCGTTGCAGGTGAGGGTTGAACTCTCTAGGATTGAGTTATTTTTCCCAATTCATTGTGCAGAAAACAATCAAGTGTCAATTTTCTAGCACTTGGCTAATAAGAGAAAAAAATATAACATGCTCTTAACTTGCGAGTAATAATTAAAAATTATTTAACCAAATAATATTCAATATTATTATTTCTCACTATAGCATTAACATTGTCTTCCAATCATCGACCATAATTATGGAACTTTGAATAAAGACTATTTATTTATTAAATAAATATAATTTAATTATTCTCTAATGAATATATCAATATTATGTTCACTGAATAAGAAATAGATAATTATTAATTATTCTAACCACAATATATTCTCTCGAATAACTCGTCTCAAAATAAATGTGATTTTGCATCCATGAATAATTTTTAAACCACAACTGGGAATAATATTTATTGATCTTATTAAATAATACATAATCTATTATTTAACTAAGATATTGGATAATGTTAGTGCATGACCCTCTAGGCCTCTTTCTCAATAGAATTAGGCAGGGCATCCTAAAGTCCAAGTTTAGTGTCTAAAAACACCCCAAGTCACCCATAGAAAAATAATTTAATGCCTCAATGACATGTCACATCATAGGAATGCATAAAATGTAAAATAATACCTCTTTAATGATATTTTTAATTAAGAGGGTTGCATTCAAGTTCCATCAACCCATGTTCTCAATTTTTCATTTTTTAAATTCTCGGAAATTGAACTTGCCTATAGAACCCCATGTTCATAGATTTATATAGGCTATATCATTTCCACCAATAGTGTGGAGATATAAACTTTCTTTATGGAATATAAGAGACAAACCATTTCTAGCATTATTCATTAATGTTGTATTACTCGTGACACACACAACATATCCTACCTCACTATGAACATATGTCACCATAGTTTTTTCCAATACATCCAAGTGTGTGAGTCATAATACCCATTAATAATAATATTTAAGTATATGTACCAATACACAAATCCACATATAGAATCATAAAATGAAACTTATAAATGTGTATCTCCTATTGGAGGGTCTCGTTCTGATAATATCATCCTGGACATCACCAAGGGTGTACACCATGAGAAGGTTCCTCAAAGGCATATGAGTCTCCACCCCTAATATCTTGAATGATTTGTGCCCCTTTAAAAGATATCATCCATCTAAATAACATTTATTCAAGAATTTGGTTATAGAACTTCTAAGTTATCATCATAGTCGTGATCCTCTATGACCTTTAGTGTGGAAAAAACTTTTAGGATATTATCTCAAAAAATGTCAGGAAGAAAAACAATCATGATGTGATAATTAGTTTATTAATATCCTTCCAATGAATGCGTTTTTATCACAAATTATAAATAATATGTTTCTAGAGTGACAAATCCAATAGACTCCCACTTTCACTAGAGCCAACTTGTAACTATCATCAATCCCCTAGCTCTCCCATGATATTCATGCTTCTACTGTGAATGGACATTAGTCAAGTGGTCCACAATGTTCTCTTCCATGGATACTCTACTAACTGAATCTTCACCCATTTTATAAAAATACATCAATACTTGATACTTCTAGAGTGTGTTCTTTGTCTATTTATGTGACCTAGGCTCTTTTTCAAAAGCCACTACAACATTATTATGACAATACAATGTGATAGGGTCTTTACTACTAGGTACCACATAAAGATCCAGGACAATGTTATGATTGCAAATGGATTCCCTATCTATATCATAAGCTTCTATATACCTGGAATCCATTATATAATCAGTGACAACAAGATTCTTTGAAATCTTCTAGCTAACAGCCCCTCTGTTGAGATAGAAAACATATCCTGATTATGACCTTAGATCATTTTGATCTATCAGAAAGACATCATCAGTATACCCTCTGTTGACAAGATCCTTGTATCCTCTATATAATAGGAACATATCGTTAGTTCTTATAATATACTTAAGTATAGTCTTAATTGTAGTCCAATGTTGTTCTCCTGGATGTTCTCGTTATCTTATTTCCATGATTAGTGAATAGGAAACACCAAGTCTAGTACATGGCCTGGAATAGATGATTGATCCTATCGCCCAAGCATATGGGATCTTACTCATTCTATATTTCTCATGTTCTGTCTAGGGACACATTTTCATTGAAAAATGTAAACCATGTGACACTAGAACCAATCCCCTCTTGGAATTTTCAATACTAAAACTCTTTAGTATTTGGTCAATATATGTACATTGTCTTAGCCCAAGAAGTCTCTTGGATCTATCACGAATGATATTGATCCCAAGAAGTTAGATGTTTCTCCTATGTTCTTCATGAAGAAGTACTTGTTCAACCAGTCCTTAACAAATTTTAAGAATTGTATGTCATTTCACATATGAATTATGTCGTCAACATATACTACTTGCATAACGAACGCATTCCCACTAAACATTTTGTAAACAAATGGATCACATTCATTTCTAATGAAACCAAATTATTTTATATATTCATAAAATGGAATGTTCCATTACCGATATTCTTGATTCAATCCATAAATGGATTTATACATATTGAAAATACATTTTACATCTCCAGTGTCACAAACCCTTCAGGTTATGTCATATAGACATCTTCATTAAGGATCATGTTAAGAAATGAAGTTTTTACACCCATTTAACAAATGACATTGTCATGGTATTCTTCTATTGAAAGTATGAATCTTATAGATTTTAACATGGATACTAGCGAAGAGGTTTCATCATAGTAAATTCCTTGATGATGTTTAAAACCATTATCCAATATACTTTATTTATAGGTACTTACTTTAAATTTAATGTCCTATTTCTTCTTGATTACCCATTTACACAAAATAGGCTTTAGATCAACCGGAGCATCACCTGGAACCCAAACATGGTTCTGATACATGTAATCCATCTCATAATTCATAGGTTTTTTCCATCATGCAGTTTATGATCTCTCCACTGCCTACTTGTAGGAGAGACATTCATCATTGTCCAACAATAATGACTCACCATCCGTGGTGACCATAAAACCATATCTCTATGGTTTTCTAACCTATCTTACACTCATGTATAGTACATGTGTTTTCGGAATTACTTCTTCCATGGGATCCCGTGGAACTTGTTCCTTTACCAACTCCTATGTATCTTCAGCATCAACATCATCAATGTCATCCTTTCCCCCGCTATCATTTTTTAGGTTGTTATCCCTCTCAAGAAATATGGATTATCTGGTGATAGTTACTTTCTTGTCTATGGGGTTGTATAGTTAGTATCCCTTTTTTCCTTGGGATACTCTATAATGATAAACCATGTTCCCCAAGGTTCTAGTTGATTTCATGAGAAAACCTTAACAAATAACTCACATCCTCATAATTGTGTATAAAATAAAATGGGTTTCTTTCCACTTCATAACTCTAAGAGAATTCATTTTCCACATTAGTTGGTACTAATATTAATGTGTCTACGATATTTTCTAATGAATATCCCCAAATGGATAATGGAAGATTTGAATGACTCATCCTTAACCTTACAATGTCCAACTAGGTAGGGTTTGTACTTTCACTAACACCATTACACTATGGTGTATAAGGTTGTGTGAGTTGAGATAGAATCCGAAAACCTTATAAAAATTTGTTGAACTCTTAGTCAAGATATTTTCCACCTCAATATGAATGAGGCTTTTTTATCTTCTTAGCAAGCTCATTCTCTACTTCATTATTGAATTCCTTGAATTTCTCAAATGACTCAAACTTATACCTCATCAAGTAAATATAACCATATATACTCAAGTCATCAGTAAAATTTATGACGTAAAAATATCCACCTCTAGATTCTTCTAAAAATGGTCCACACATATCAATGTGTACCAATCCTAGAAGCTTTGTGGTGCTTTCACCCTTTCCACCAATTATCATTGTGGTCATTTTCAATTGTAAAAAAATGTTAAATCTATCAATTGGTTTTAGATCAGTACAATATTAATAACATCTTGAAAGATCATTGTAAAATGCATCTCATTTACGTGTCTCAAATGGTGATTCCACAACTTGGTGTTATATGAGTCATGATAACTTGAATCATTATCAATTTTGAACAATTATTTGTCATAATTTAATACATACATTCCATTATTTAAATGTTCCATACCATAACAAATGTTTTCCATATAAAAGAAAAAACATTTATTTCTGAACAAGAAAATGAACCCATCTCTATCCAAATATTATATTTAAATTATGTTTTTGGTAACACTAGGTAAATAATACCATCCATGTAAATCCAAAATCATTCATGTTGTTAATGTGAGGTGGTAGTCACCAATGGAGAGAGAATCCGGCCTCACACTATTTGAAGATCGTAGATCCACCTCTCCTCTAAAAATTTTCCAGTATCTATATGGTTCTTATATTTTAATACAAATGTGAGAACCATAATTTGTATCTAATACCCAATGTGTAGAAGTGGAAAGATTACACTCGATAATGAACACACCATTGGCTTCCTCTTTCCTCTAGGTGCAATTCCTCTTCTAGTGACATGACTTTCAACATTTAAAGCATACTTTATCCTTTTTATTTTCCTTCATTAGGATCTTCTACTTCTTGGTCATATGGTGCTTGGTGGATTTAGACTATTTATAAGTCTTAGGACTCTTTACCTTCTCCATCCTCTTCCTATTAACCATAAGGACTGAATGTTTTTTACAACCCATGTCCTTATCAACATAGTGAATTAGAATAAGAACATCCAATAGAGTATTATTATTATTGATCATATTATAATTCACAATAAAACTAGATAAGGTATTGGGCAGTGATGATAGTATGATATCTGTACACAACTCATCTGGTAATTTAATCCCTAAGATGTACAGATGCTCAATTTAATCAATATGATTGACTACATGTGGCCCACCTGGTGTAGACTCTCCAAACATAGTGTTGAATGTTGTGTTGGAGATCTCATACCATTCTTTTTCTCTCTTTCTCTTGATTGATATTTTGAAGGTGATACATTATGCTATAAGCATCCATTTCTTCATGTTTCTTCAAGAACTCATTGGTCATTGATGATAGTAGGAATTACTGAACATTCGTAGCATAATTAAGATGTTTCTCATACATAGATAGCTCATCATCACTCACCTCATTTCCAGGTGCAACAACTAAATGTTATTCCATCATATATAGTTTTTTTCAGGGAGAAGGATAACTCGAAGGCACCTTTTACCCTATGGGAAATTAGTGTCAGTGAGGAGGTGTTCCTTCTCTCGTATTGATCGTAATGATATATTTTATGTCATTTTTAATGCTGTTTCTACAAATAATATGGGTAGAGTTTTAGTACTTTAATTGTTAAAATTAAGACAAATAAATTTATTTATATTCATTTGTCTCCTAATTTTTTATTGAAACCCAATATCCCTCACAATTGGCTTCATAATATCATGTTACTTCGACATTATAGCAGTAAGGATCCATATTTACCTTAGAATTACCCCAAATTTGGATGGTCAAGCATTTTAAATGTTTTGGTAGGCATTCCAAATTACAACTACATTAACTCGTAGCTTCTTCATCTATTGAGTGGACTCCCCAATCATGAAATCCTTAATTTTGGATTTCCTCAACCTTTACCTCTCAGTCACACCAAGTCCTACTTCGGATGTCAACCCATGATGTAAACAAGGTAAAGTCAACAAAGACTCTCAAATTATAATTCCTTGATAATTGAAATCATCCCATCCTTGGCTAGTCATGAAAATTGAACTATGGTTCGATTCTAACAGAAGTAATGGATTTCTATACTGAAATAATATTTTACTGATAGATTTTATCCATTATTTGTAAATTTCCATTTAATATTCTTTTATGTGTTTTTTAATATTGATTTGGACAATCTTACATGATTAACCATGCATTAGATAATATTTATGCATAAGCTAGTTTATTTTAGTTCCATCTTGCTTGCTAGTTAATTCATTAATTAAGGGATTGCAAAAAAACATCCATAATGAATAACCATAAAAATAATAGAAATAAAAAAATGTATGATAATGATCTTTTTCAAATGGTTTGTTTATCTAGTATTTAATAAACTAATAGCTGACATATGGGAGAAAAACCTTGAACCAATTAGGTTTGTGTTTAATTCTTTCCACTTGGACACCTTTGTATCTCCTTTTATTGGCTTCACCTCAACTCCTAATATAGACCACCTCCACTAGATTGGTTGCTTCATCCATTACATATGCTTTTACTCACATGTGGCTTAGGGGTAAATAGGGGTTTACATAAATGAAACCCTGGAAACATAGTCCCTACATATTAATTAGGAGAAAAGGAATGAATTCCAAAAACTAAATTTAATAATTATTTAAAAGAAAACCAATCACATATGAAGGTCTAGTCTTGATCATGATCATCCACATGCATGGAAAAAATTAAAAATTTAATTAAACTAGCATTCAATTATTTTATCATTCTTATTTATGATAAATAATGCTCGAATGGATTAATTATTAAACTTAATTTATAAATCCTATAATCCTAAACCTTTTCTAAATTTCATTGATAGTCTCATTGATTATATGTTAAAAGAAATTAATAATTAATTTATAAATAACTATGTACATAACTTTTACCTTGGAGGTAACCTGGTGAATTCCTATCCAAAACTAAATAACATTTATTATGATCTTATATAGTTTTAATGTTCTGACATATGTCATACACGACATATCATGTAATTTCATGACATGTACTTCATGGATGATTATATTAATTACATGAATTTTTGGCCATGTGTTATGCTTAAATACAATTAATGTAACAACCTGTAATATGACTTATTTGTGATCCAAGTATTTAAAAATTATGAAAATATTAAAATTTTAATTCTGCATAATTTGGTAAAGTACAAGACATGTAGATCCAAACTACACAAAATGTACTGCATTCACTGTTTATCCAAAGAACTCACCTACGGACTCATCATGTGAGGTGTACATTTGAAATTTCAGAGTACATTGTATGTTCATTGTGCCACACATTGTGTTGACAACACATTACACACTCCTTGGACAACTAAGCTATGTATATGATACACAGATCAACCCTGACTCAAAAGAGACTACATGTCCTATCTAATGGGATACATGGCATGTAGTCCAGCTGGACGTGTGCTAGTCAGTCATAGCCAACACATAGTGTAATAATTAACTACACCACGTTTCATTAACACACATATGTTGAGTAACTACCAAACTACTCCTGATGCATTGGAAACAATAACACAGTGTGTAATTTTGATTACACAGATAGTACATCTTTGTTACCTAGAAATAATCAAAAGCACCTTTGGATGAGATATTAGATATAATTTTAATCATAAAATTTATGATTATTATTAGACCTATGAGAAACAATAGAGGAAGAACATATGTCAACATTAAATTATAAGGGAGCGATTAAACATGAATTGAAAAAATAAATTATTAAAGAATAAATCATCAATGATTTATTTAAATAATTATAAAAAATAAAATTCCCTTTATGATACAACTTTTATGTTGTAGGAATAGAAAAAGTGAATATGGGCCAGTTCCCAACATTAATTTTGGCATAATCAATGATTAATCAGGGGTCAATATGACGCTGAATTCATATATCCATAAAATTGAATCATGTATTTATATAAAAAAGAATATAACCTCATAACCAAGAGAGTGTATCAATGTAATTTGTTTGTAATTAATTTAATTAAATAAAAATTACCTCCAAGGTGATTCTTTATTCGTTGATACATCTGGCTACATATATTCAGTGCACCTCCAATGTGTGGTAGAATCCAATGGTAGGATTCCACTAGCAGTCAACCACACATGTTCCACATACATCCAAACATCACCAAAGGAGTCTCTCGGTGCTGGCATTGAAGATCTGTATGCTTGTGATATCTTCCTTCGATCACCTCGAGAACCTCTTCCAAAGAACTCTCCTTGATCTGGTAGAGGATGATATCTCTTATTCTTAAGAGCTTTATTGGAGTGGGATGAACTCTATAGGTTTGAGAAATATTCACTAATTAGTTGTGTATAACACAATCTTGTGTCGCATGGCTAGCGCTTGGCTAATAATATAATAATAAATCCAAAAATATAATTTACTAGGGTAAGGATAAATAATTTTCACAACTTCCTTAATTATTTTATTAATCCTAGAGAAACCCCCCATGTCAAATAATAACAACAACATTATTTTTTCCGGACATGTACTTAACTTTGGATTAATTATTAAATATTATTTAATGATAAAATATTCAGTATTTATATTTCTCACTAGACAATTATCTTGGTCTTCCAATCCTCTACCATATTTATTGAACCTCAAATAATTACTATTTATTTATTAAATAAATACCACTGTATTATTCGCCAATTAACATATAAATATTATATCCACTAAATATAAAATAAAAAAATATTAATTATTCTTCCCATAACATATTTTCTCGATTAACTATCGTCAAAATAAATGTGATCAGCTATCCATGATTAATTATTAAACCATAGAAAGGAATAATCATTATTCCACGTGTTAAATAATAAATAATATATTATTTAACCATGTTATTGTATAAAATTAGTGTGTGGCCCTCTAGACTATTTCTCATTGGCATTAGTTGGAGTAACCTAAAGTCCAAGGTTAGAATCTAGAAACACACCAAGGAACCCATATAGAAATAAGGTAATCCCACAATGAAATGTATCCTCATATGACCGTTCACCATATAATATAATCACATTGTCACGATATGTCCATTAAAGTGGGTTGCATGCAAGTTCCATCAACCCATGTGCTCAATTTTTCATTATTTGACTTCCTGGAAATTGAAATTCCCTATAGAACACCATGTACATGATTTATTTACTCAATATCATTTCTATCAAAGTTCAAGAGATATCAACTTCCATTTAGGAATAGAACGGACAAATCATTTATCATAGTATTCATTAAAGCATTATTACTCATGATTTACCCAAAATATCATAACTCGCAGTGAAAATATGTCACCACAATTTTCACCAATACATATAATTGTTCTATTAATAATTCCCAATAATAATAATCTTAAATTCTAAGGACTAATACACATCTCTGCATATAGGAACATCCAATGACACTTATAAATGTGGATTTATTTCTAGTGGGTCCAATTATCATAATATACTCTTGGTCATTACTAAGGTTGTACTCCATGAGAAGGTACCTCAAAGACTTCGGAGTCTCTACCTCTGATAGCCTGTATAATTTTTTTCACTTCAAATGATATCATCCTAATATATAAAATATATTTAAGAATAGTGTCAGGGGACTTCTAGGTTTATATCATAGTAGAGATCATCTATAAAAATTAAGTGTGACAACTAATCTTAAGTCATTATCTCATATAATTTCATGCAGAAGAAAAATCAGGATGTGATTAAGAGTTTACTAAAATCTATCCAATGAATACATGTTTATCATAAATAACAAAGAAGTTGGTTCTAGGGATACAACTCCAAAAAATAACGTTTCTTATTTAAACACGTTTTCTTCTCCTAAACCACAAATCAATATTAAATGAAAAGAATATCATTTAAAATAGCCTTGAATATATATAAATGATGATTCAGGAAATATTGTGTTATGAAAGAGTAAAAATCCATTTATTCCATATAAGTTAAAAAACATTCTTATCATACTTTTGTTGGAAAGGTAAAAAAGTACCTCATATGGAAATTGAAAGAATGATTCCTTACAAACCATGTAATGAAAGTCAAAAATGAGTATAAATTAATTTAAACATCCATGTAATAATATCACTCATTTCATGAAAAAAAATTTAGAAGTCATGGACATGGATAATAAATATACCCTAGTAAATAATTACGTATAATCAATCCCAGATAAAAGTGAGATTTAGAAATTATCTATAAAATTAGGTCTGATATCCTTTGTATGTATCTTAAAAAACTATATAATGACTTAAATGGTTTCATTGTCTTATTCTAGAATCATATTCATCTTATATGATCATATCATCTTTTGTTTCTTAGTAGCATTATTGCTCATCTGTCATGTGTTAACTTCTTTATTTTCTTACGCATGTTTTGTCAGATAAGTTCCTCTTCTTTGGTTATTGTTATATCATTTATAGAATTATATTAGTATAATATATATCATATTTATTCATTCAATTCATTTATATAATCATGATTTAATGAATATCATGTAGAATGAATCGCATCGCATCGTCAAGATAGTTGGTCGTACGTACGCACGAGTGACGAAATCATCCCCATATTTGTGAAATGGTATGGAAGTGGATGACATATATTTTGTTATAGAATATATATTATGTTATAATAATCTTATATAGATATTATTTCCATCATTATATCTATCCATTTAAGATGTTGTTGAAAAATAGAATAAACCATGATCTGGAGATGGTATGTCGTACGTGCAAATTCGTGGGGATTTCATTTTTCATAGGATAGATAGAAGGTGGAATATGGTTCTTCCATAACAACAATAACATCTCTGAATATAATTTATATTATAATTTATTACCTTATAATATAAAAAATACATGAGGATGAAGTATAAAAAACTATAATTTGAATGAATCAGTAGAGGGAGATTACCTCTTCTTCGACGTGCTCAATATAAATCTCATCTTAAAAAAACTAGAGTTGGTATTTTGAGAAGAAAAGAACCTATAGAATTTGACTAGGGAAGTTTATAATGGATATTATCAGGGTATGTCAAGGATTTAAGGATCAATGTGATGTGAATAGGTGAGGGAGCATGTGCCCTTTTATAATTTAGGTGAGAGGCACTTTTAGAATCCCCAAAAGTATTAATTTATAAAAATAAACCACAAAAAACACCTCTAAATTTTACTAATATAAAATATAAGATTAGACAAGGTTTTAATATAATCAAACATTAAAGGTTAGACACGTTTTTTTAGCCATTTAAACCATATCATTTTATTTTATCACGTAGTTATTCTATTTCATTTTAACTAGGGTAACAAAGATTTCAATATTAAAAGGGTGAAATATTTATTTATTTGATGTAAATTAATTCAAAAATAAATAATTTAAAATATTTTATACTATATAATATTTATTATATATTTTTTAAAATGTTTTATTATTTTAAAATATTTTAATAAAACATTATTTTGACAAAACAATAATAGTGTCAATTTTGAAAATATTCAATTTGTGGATTTTTAAAAATATCAATATAAGATGGTAATTGAAAAAAAATATATATATTTTATTTTATCGCTTTGAGGTCTAGGTAATCTATAAAATTCATTTTATATTTTAATTATCCCAAATTAAATTTATTTCAATATTTATAATAACATTATTTTGATATTTCATTTAATAAAATAATTTCAACATAATTTTGTGTAATTGTTTAATACTCTTATGTATTGAATAAATACTAAAAATTGAATTCTATGATGACTATAATTCTACTATATTTCATAATAATACTTTTATTCAAATATATATACTATAAAATCCATCATTATTAATGTTATACTAATCAAAACATGGACATGGAATGTTTAAAATCACTTTAAATAAAATAATATAACTGTCATAATATCTTCTATATAGTTCAAAATGGTCAATAAATTGACCCTTGTTTTAATATGGTGTATATATAATCTAGAAATAATATTTTCTTATGTTTTTGAGTTTTTTATTGGATATTATAATTATATTAAAAATTAGTTTAATCATTTTTCATCAATTAAATAATTTCTTCATCACTAATATAAAAAGCTTTAAGGCAATTATTTATTTAATAAAAATTGAAAATAAATTACCATGATAAATAAAAAAAATTAAATGAGTATTAATATTAAAATTTTTATTCGGTATAACCTTATATTAATAATTATTCAGTTATTGAAATATGAGTAAGATAGTTTTAAATTTTTGTTAAATAAAATAAATCAAATTCCCTAATCACATCAATGTGGCTTCAAAAGGGTTTCATTTTGACCCAAGGATGGTTTGGGTCTAAAATAACTCATAAAATCACAGTATTACATGTCTTATGGTCATTTTATAATATTTTATTTACCCATAAAAACTTGATTTAACTCTTTAACGTATTAATTAAAAATAAATGAAGTTACAATTCATAAGGCATAACAATAAAATAATTATATTTAACTAATTTTTTACTACTGATTAATGATATTGAATACATTTTTAAAAATAAATAATCCCTAATTTTCAGTAATTAATTTAAAAATAATCTCGTTTTATGAATGAAAAATGGGTTTTAAATATTAAAACATTGCAAAAGACTGAAATGTTTTTACATCAAAATTCAATGTAAAATTATATCCAATGACATACATTATATTTAATGATGAAAATATATTATATTTATACATTTAAACCATTAAATATTAAAATTTAACCATATAATGTATTTTGAAGAATACAATTTGTTTTCATTTAAAATTTAGTATATTATTACTATTCATAAATGCATGAAAGTTATCAAAAAAATATCATAAAATCCTCAAAAGTAAACTTTTTTATCATACATCCAGAAAAAAAATTATGTTGTTTGATATAATATATAATAGTTTCAAAAACTATATTTAATATGGGTTATCTATCATAAGGTTGAAAATTTCATTTTTTAAAAAAAATTATTTTTTTATCCAAAAATTTGAATTTGATCTTATATCATGGCTATAAAACATATATAATGTATTTCAAACATTATATAAAATATATTTCATTAATAAAATCCATAAAGAGTTATTTTATTTATTTTTAAACTCTTTTAAACTGAGTCTTGTGTGAAAATTAAATTTATGAAAATAACTAGAAATTGTGTGTAACACAAGCCTAGAATATTGTTGCAAATACAACAATCTAAGACAATGTTGTGTATTTCACAAGATTATATTGGTGTATAGTACAATACAAGATTTCAAAGATGTTAAAAAATATCTCATAACAATCATGGGGTGTTATAATGTTTTTTAGGAAAAATTAGTAAGTGAATTATGGAGGATATTAATTTTTTGTTCGTGTTTCAGATACATTTTTTTATATTCATTCATTGAAATTGATGTTTGGTAATGATATGTTTTGTTTATTGGAAGTTTTTATAAGTTTTAGATTAGGTTCAATAGGATCAAGATGGTTTATAGAGGTGTAATCTATATTATTAGGATTATAAGTGGCACCATGTAACCAATAGAGGTACACCGGGCAGATGGTGTGTTAGGAAATGGGGTGAAATCATTGCTGGTTCTACCAGGTACATGATGGATATCTAGTAGTTAACCTAAAGAAACAAACCTCATTTATTTACAAAAATTAAAACCTTTAAATTTATCATACCTAATTTATCTCCTTTAGTCCCCTGTTTAAATATCTTGTTCTTCTAGATGATTTAGAGAAATTATTTGTAATCCTTTTTCACCCTTATCCTCCTCCAATTATTCACTTTGAAAAATGTAAATTCATCAATTTTTTTCTTTAAATAAATATATTAAACCCCTCCTTCACTTCTCATATCTTATTTTGTTTATATTTATCTAATTTATTTATTTGTAAATGGGACAATTAAAAATTATATTTCATTAATTTAATGGTGAAATAATGTTGGTTTCCATTGTTCCCTCTAGTATGGATTTAAGGGGTTCATAGTGAGTTCTTTATAATTTGTGGTCTATTTTTTGGGTGGAGTGTTATTATGAAATGATTTTAATAGGGTTTTCATAGTGAGAGGTTTTTTTATGGATTATTAGTTCTAATTTATTTATGGATTACATTTATTACTATCTTGAATATTTATTATGGTATTTAATATAGGTTTTGTATAGTTGTTTATTGTGTTCCAAATATGGTGATTTGTATTTCCTATGTAATCGAATGTGATAGTTACAAAATATTTATTTTTTTTTAATTTTTGGGGTTTCATACTTTTCATTGGATTAAAGGAGAGATATTTCAAATGATTCTCCGGGTTAGGTGGTTCTAAATAACATGAAATCACATAGGACATACTTTTTATTTTTCTTCAACTATTTTTCTTAAACTAATAAATGAATCTCTATCTATTCTATGATATAAGTCTGTAATTTTTTTTGAATGCATTTGTTGTAATAAAAAAAATTCCCTTATATAGAAACGTATTGCAGTCATTAGAACAAGTTGGTCAACAATGTGATTTATTTTTAATTGTTGGTATTAATTGAATTATTTTCAATTTTGAAACATTAAAAATTATAATTGGAAAAAATGGAGTTATAATATTTTACCACAGAACAAATATTAAATTAGAAGAATAAAGAGAATAAAGAAAGACTACAAGGAAATAAAATGTTTAGGATACATAGTCACGTTACCCAATATTGATCTAACGATCTGGTGAACCTTTTCATGAATTCATCATAGAAAAGAAGAGTTTTTTTCCTGATAAGGTGTGTATGATGTTCTATAAATAGAGTATAATAATTAGTTGTCATTGAGATGTGTGGTTGTTGAACAGAAAATCCCCCAATGATTGAAGCTAGTAATAAATGGATGATCATGTGAATATTTTTATTGATGTGATGCCCTTAGAGTCATGTAATCAAACCAATTACAAGGCAATGAAATATCTCAATAGATGAATGATATCCATGATGGGGCCTTCAATGGAAAGCTCTAGGTAACTACACATTGTGCAAGAATTCATAACGTGATATCCTTCCAATATCAAAAAATGATTTTAACATCATATGATGCCCTCTTGAAGAATTTCTCCCCCAATAAACTTCATTCAGATATGTTTTTTAAACTTATTCAACAATTCTATTAAAATCACAGAGCCTTTACCACTTGGTTATGTGTGGCTCTTGATCAAGTGAACTTCTGATCATGTGAGTAAATCATGTGATGGAATTATATACCACTATCAATGAGACCAAAAAATGATCCATTGTACATGAATTTCCTTGTAATAGGGACTCATTAAAACACATTCATGAATCCTCAACCATGTCATGGTTTCCAGGAAGCTTGTAATGAAGGGTTGATCACATGGTCATTGTTTTTCACAAGACTCCCCATGGAATCGCATGAAAAACCCATGAAAATAAGTTATTATTGTGATTTAATTCACAAAAGGGTTGATCACCCACCATGTAATCATTATATAACCTTAATGTATAGGTTTAATGACTCATTTATCCATTGAGTCTGTTGATGGTTAGGGTTATATATGGTCTCGTGATCCAAGACCAGTCACACGATGAATGTGAAGTCCTATGATCGACTCCATAACAAGTAGATAACATGACTAACCCAAGAGGAGAATCCATCTATGATAAGGTTTTCATTTAAACATATTATCCATAATTAAACAGGTGATTTCTTAAATACATGTGGTGTATGAACCCCAAGGGCCATAGATGATCACATTTGTCTATGATGGGTGGATCACGCGAGCACTATTTTTCATGTGAGACACATCTAATTCATGCGACGTATATGTACCCACAATTATAATACATAGATATCACATCTTAGAAGATAAATATTCTTTAAATAACATATTTATCCCCACAATAATCATATAGTTCTAGTATTTTTGTAAACATAGAAACATAAACCACTGGTTCATAAGAATATCCCATTATGTTCTTCATTACCATCACCCTTCTTAGAAATATCATTTATAGACCCATTATACATAACCTAAGGAAAGGAAACATAATAAATGGTGATATTAGTTGGTCAATAAGGTCAAAAAATAAATATATAAATGTATATATAAGAATAACATGAGAATAAGGGTATATGAACATGATCTTGACATTTTAAAACTATACCCTCGATTTCAGTGATCATAATATTAATTCATAGATAAATAATGAAAGTTCATTAGAAATGATTCATAAAATAAGCAATGAACATTATCCATTAGAAAATAACATGAGGATAAGACATGAGTTTGCGGAATAAATAATCTTATAACTTTGTGAATGTTTATAAATAGAAACAGGTTCATTCATTATGTTAAGAACGCATAATAAGGACCTCAAATAAACATATGGACAAGATAACAGGTCTCGAAATAATCTTATGGACATGAAATCACTTCAACACATGAATTTATGAACATAAAATCCAGTTCAACATATGATCTTATGGAAAGGAACACTAGGTCATCACTTAATCTTATGGACATGAAAACTAGGTCCATATATAAAATTTTGAACACGAAATCAAGTCCATGCATAAAATATTCACCTCATGAGTTCTTCTTATTTAAAAAATTTATTGGAAGTTAACATAGGTCCCAATAATCCCATAATTAATACCTCACATAGGTTTTTCACATTATTATTAAGCATTCATCATATAAATACCCCTGAAAAAGGGGACGAGTTTCATGAATATTTTATCATAGTATATCCCATGGAAAATAAACATGTTTCATAATCATCACTAAATCATAATCATAATACATATATAGAAATAACATGGATGGTAACATTGGATCATATCCCAATTAAAACATAATAAAAACTAATGTTTGTTTTCATTGATGAATTAAATTTAAATAAACATATTTCTAAAAAAAATTCCTGAGTAAAATAACATTTCTAATTAAAAATCACTTCATTAAAGTATAAATAAAATTCTAAAATGTTATTGAAAATTATTTATTTGATAATAACCATTGAAATGTGTACAGAAATATTCGATGCATCGAGTATTTATAATTAAGGAAAATTTAGATCATTTTATATAAGTTAAAATATTACATTCTTCTCACATTTTTGAACAAAACTTTAATTCCCCAGAACTCCCTAAAAGGGTAGGGGAGAATTAGGGTGTTAAATTATTCTTTTAATAATACAAATATTTTCACAATTTTATTTTGAACAAGTTAAATATATCTAGTGAAATCATGGAATTCACAATCACACTTTTTTAGAAATAGAATCACAACACAACAATTTCTCTTTGCTCCAATAAGGGATAGTCTAAGGAGCCTACACCAATAGTGTGTCAGTCAAACCTAAATCCACTAAGAATCAATTATATTATGAATTAAAATTTATTAGACAAGATCAATCAATTCCAGGAACACTATCATTACTAGAAATTTTGGCAAGGAAAACATCCTCCTTCAGAAAACTTTTTTAAAATCATCCTTGCTCATTGATTCGGGTGAGGTCTTTCTCACACTACGACAAAATGGGGCAAGAGAAGCGTGTCATTTTGTCAGCAGTAAGTGGAATGCACTGATAAGGGGTGACTTTATCAGCACTAGTTTTATCACTGATAAAAGTTTTTATTAATAATTCATATAAAATTCTCATATTTATATTAAAAAAATCATTTTTATATATTTAATAAAAAACACATGTTTATACTTAATATATTTTTTAATAATTCAAAAAAATACATATAATGATTAAAAAAAGTATAATATTATAATTAAATATATATGTGTTTCCAATGAATTTTTTCAACTAATATATTGATCATACATGCACATATGTTATGTATCATCATGAATGTTCATTTATACATGACAGTCTTTCTATTATTCAGGTTGTCCATTAATGGTTTGTTTTTTATTATACATATTTTACTAGGTGTATATGATTATTTCATGTTTCACATATATATACTATATTGTTTTCTCAATACTTATAAAATTACATTAAATATACTTAATGTATGAATATAATTATTATATTTTTTATTATCAAGTTTTCGGTACATATGAATACTTTTTTAATATATTTATTTGTAATTAAAATTATAAACACATATATATTTATTTATGTAATTATATAATTATAATAACTACATATATTATATATCATAAATATGTATATATATAAATATATTTGTAAATATATACAAAAATATATGAATATATTTATTTATAGTTATAATTATGACTATAAATAAAAATATATGTGTAAAAAATTACAAAATTAAAATAAATATATTTATTATACTACTTATAAAGTTATAAATGTATTATTAAATAAATATATTCATAAATATATAAAAATATTTATAATTATATTTTCTAAACAAATATAGATATATTTAAATAATTAAAAAATTATAATAAATATTATATATATATATTTATATACATGTAATTATAAATAAATACAAATAGTTATAAATATATTTCACAATAAATGTAGATATATATAAATATTTAAAATATATTATAAAAATATTAATTATATATATTTATAAAATTATAAATATATTTTTTATAATTTTTTAATAATATATATATTTATATATATTTATTATTAGAAATATAAACAAATTATCTATTATAATTTTTAATTACAAATTAATAAATATTTTTTTATTAGTTACAAATATAAATAAATATTTATTTATTAAAATAATTATTATTTCATAAAAATATATATTTTTTTATTTTCATATATAATGTTATATATAATTAAATAAATTTATTGAAATATTTGTAAATAAATACAAATATTTATAATTATAATAATAAATAAATGCAGATATATTTAAATAATTATAATATTTTAATAAATATATTAATTATTTATATTAATAAAATTATAAATATTAGAAATAATAAATTTTAATAAATTTATAATTATTAAAATAAATAAAAAAATATTCACTAATTATTAACTTATAAATAAATATATATTCATTCACATAATTATAAAATTAGAAAAAATATTGTTATATACATCTATAATCTTATAAATATATATAATTAATATATTAATTATATATATGTCTAAGATTATAAATATAATAAGTATATTTCTTATAGTTTTATTACTATTTAAATTATAATTTTATAAATATAAATAAATATTTATCACGTATAAAATGTTATAAATATATATAATAATAGAAATAAATTATTAACATTATATCATTATCGGCGCTTTTTTAGAGCTGATAAAGGCCTATTTTTATCAGCACTAAAAAGGCACTGATAAAACGAATTTGTATTAGCATTATATTTTAGCGCTGATAATGATGTCCTTTATTTTTGATTTTTAGCTTGCATTGATAAAAGGTTTATTGGGTTTTATTAAAAAACTATAACTTCTTCCTAGGTCCCTGCACCCCTCAAGCACTCGTGAAAGTCGATCGCAAATGTTGTTCCTCCTCCTCCTCGTCCTCCTCTCCCATTGCATCTCCTCTACCATGAACAACACCTCCACCATGCTCCTCTCCTCCTCTATGAACCAGACCATTGTGTGCCTTTCCTCCACTGCGTGACAGACCTCCACCACACGCCACACCTCCACCACACGACACACCTCCTTTAATGGACCTCTCCTCTACTGGATGACTATTCTACTACGCACCTCTCCTCTGCCGAAAACGCACCTCCACCTTGTGCTGAATGACACCTATGCGGTGAGTTTTCTCCACATTCTCATTTCTTGATGGTGATGTTGTGAATTATTCAAGATAAAAACCCTACTAATAATCGTGGTCGTTGGTGGTCCTTGTTTGTGCAGTAAATGAATTGCATGTTGGTTAGTTTTTGAAAAGAAGTTGATGGTCCTTGTTTGCGCACTAAAAGAATTGCATTTTGTTGGTTTTTAAGGGGACTTGATTGTTACTGATCTTTTCTATTCTTTTTTTTATCATTTTTTGAATCTTATATACTATTTTGATTTAGTAATAAGTAATGATATCTTAAAAAATGATTTTTGGACACCTCATTATGTATGTTTGATATATTTGTTTTGCAATTTAATTCATTTATTTTTTTAAAAGAGTTGTTCATTTCGTTTTTAATTGTTTTTTGTCTCCAAAAAAGCTTTTTATGTGTTTCTCTTGGGTGAAATATTTAACTGTCGTTTAGAAAATTCATAGAAATTATTTTATGTTTTGGTTATCAATGAATTCTCAAGGGCCTGGTTAGAAAATTATAAAAAGCAATTTTGATTTGGGAACATTATTGCTTTATTATATTTGAATTTTTATAGGTATATAAAGTGGGTTGATTTTTTTGGAATGTATTATACATGGGTAAAATGGGGTTGTTTCAGTGAAGGGTTTTTAATAGTGAGATGAATAGTTTTCTATGTCCACCAGATTTCAGGTGGTTGACTTCATTATTGATTTTGATCTGCCCCATTTCTTTTATCTTGAAAACCCCAGTTAATTAGGCAGGACGTAGGAAATTTACTTGCAAGACATCGAACTGCTCTACCAAGTATGGGATTACATCCCCACACATTCTAGAAATCAATATTCTCTGCCTAAATATGGATCAAAATGATTCAATTTCATGGAATTGATACATTCTCACCGAGACACAATATTTCACCAAATCCTCAACCAATCATACTTTTTGATCCCTTGCTCTACTACTCATTCATTGTCAATGCTCAACATTTTTGAGTCATGTCCCTATTCCCTCTTGGATCCTGATTCTCTAGGACACACCTTCTAATAAAATTTCTAATGCTTTCATCTCATGGTTTCCCATTATACTGAACACCTCGTTTCTAACAAGTTCAAAATCATTGTAACATTTGAACTCTCTAATAATAAAAAATTCAATTTCCCCCAATGTCTAAATCCTTCATCATTGAATATAAATCCAAACCTTACCCATTTAAATGGAACCACCACATTGTTACTAGTGCAATTCCATTAAATCCTAGAAAACCACTTCACTATATGAAACATGGTAGTCCTGTAGCCAAGATATTATATCGAGTCTTGATAAAATAATCACCATATGTTATTTATCTAAAAATCAATAACAATTTTTGGTATCTGATAGTAGAATAAGAATATGATCTCATTCAACTAGTTGGATTTGGTACAATTCAACAGTCTTAATGTTAAACCCTTGAAACTTATAGATAGGAGAATAAATTCTAGAACATACTTGAATAGAAACAAATCATCGAACCTGATATACCATAACATAGGAGTAAATCTATAGCTAAGTCACTACATTAGATATTTACATTCTAGTTCCTTTAACCTCTTGTTTTTGAAAATACCTCCCCTATAGGAAAATGATCAATAAAGGATAAACACATGACATGAATGGAATAAGCACCTCACATGAAATTTATGTTATTTGGATGAAAAACCTACTTTATAGGGGAATGTATTAATTTTTTTATTAAGGTATAAATTGAGTTTTAAGGGAATCATATCTCTTGTTATCCTTACCTATCCAAATCAACATGAGAAACATTCTAGAAACCCAAGTAAATTAACAATGACAACACATGTAATGAATCCTTCCACCTTAAATCACTTTATGCTAAATCCCCTCAAAGGAAATAATTATAAACATCAAGTGATTATCAAATCATATTTTCTTATTAGAATACAATTATATATAAATATATAATTTTTTTATCAAAACATTATCAAATTTAATGACTGAATTGTTAACTATTGATATTCAATCGTTTGATGTTTTCTTAACATTTAGGTTGATGCATCCATCAAAGGCACAAATCCTAAATTTTAATTATGATATTTTCTTTAAAATGATCTAGATTATTTTTGGACTTAATGTTGTTGACATCATTAATGAGTTTTTAGGAGATAATAATTCTCTTGAGATATATAATGATACACTCATCACATTACTTATAGAGGTTACTGATATGAGTTTATTCATGAATTTTATATTGACAAGTCTTTGTAATGTCATTTATAAAGTCATTTTGAAGAATCTAAAAAATATAATATGGAATATTATACCATCTATTATTTTCGTACCATATTTCTTTTCATATTTTTGCATGAGACATGATGTACTTAAAAATATCAGGAAAGCAACATAGTTATTTCTAGTGATGAGTGGAACAGATAAATTCTTTGTGTGAAAGGAATGAAACTTGAGAAAATTTTGATTATGTAATGGGTTCATACTTATATATTATCATAGGTGTATTTATAAAGTAAGGTACTAGTATTACTTAATGTGAGAGACATATGCATTTATCTTGGGGTGTACAACCAATTTATTTGCTGTGGGACAAGCTTCATTAGGATAATGTCATGTTTTTAGTAAACTGGAACATGAGTGTTTCATTATTGTGAGTGTGGTCACTGACTATGAACCATATCTGTTGGAAATGTGGTCTTCCGGTGAAATGTAATTGATATAACTGGACAATAGAAGCATGGATACGGGATATTGTAATGGCTCGGACATCTCCAGCCCATTCCTTTGTCAGAAGAAGGCCACGAGGTGTTTTGGAGGGTAAAATGGACTTTTCCCACACCTTCCAGAATTTTGAAACTACACGCTGTGTAGTTTGAGTACACGCCTTGTACCCCCTTTCCGGGTATACCACGTACTGCAGGTCGTGTCCTCGCTGTGTGAAGTAAATGAGTACACACCGTGTAGTGTAACTATATGTAGTGTACCACCTTGCCAGGTATACCCCATGTTGAAGGTTGTGTCCTTGCTGTGTGAAATAATGGGTGCACGCCATGTGTCCAGTGTTGCACGTCATGTAGTCCTTCCTCGCGTACGCGTTACCAGTCAACGGCCGTGTGACATGTCGGAGCCGTGTCCATGTCGTGGGCAATAAATGGATACATGCATTGTGTCCAAACTATACGCCGTGTAGTCCTTCCCCGCGTATGTGTTACCCTCAAACCGTGTGTTGACCAGTCAACGACCGCGAAGTCGTGTTGGAAGCCGCGTGGAGACCGTGTAAAATAACCGAGTACACGCCATGTACCATAAAGTACATGTCATGTACTTTTTCTTTTCTCGCCTTTAAAAGGAGGGGTCCCCTCCTTTTTTCAACTCACTCCACTCCTCCCATTTCCTCTGAGTAGAGCTCTCCTAAGAGACTTGAAGACTCATTTTCTTCCATAACTTCTTTGTCCGAGCTCCGATTTACAATCCGTCAGCAGCCATGGGATCGTAACGCAGAGGGAAAACATCCGAGCCTGGGTCAATTGTCATTCCTTCGGCCTTTCCTTTCCAACTTCCACCCGAGGAGGTTTTTTCGGGACCCAACAGAAGTGACGGACACCGATGGACGTCTTCTAAGGTTGATCTGGGGGAGCGCTGTGATCAGAACCTATTGAGGTAGGGATCATACCTTCATCTCTCTATTTTGTGCATCATGTGGGGTGGGTATCCTCTTGTTTTCATGAGAAACAGTTTAACCACTAAATGAAGATAATAACTGGTTAAAGAATGGGGTTGGGAAGTTTGTGATTATTGTTACTTTATATCCTGAGATATTATATTGTGAATTGAATAGGCTCATGCCTACTAAAAATCACGGCCGTTGGGGGCCTTTTCTTGAGGAATTAAATGTTTCCCTATATTTTAGACTATTTTTTTGATGGAAACCTTGTGGAATGTGGAAATTGGTTAATCACGTAAAGCTGGCTGTTTAAAATATGGAACCCTTGTGTGATGACCCCGGGTGAACAAAATGGAATAATGAACATGTGGGTGTTGTCTGGGATACATGGCATATGATGGGGTGTTTTGTGGGTTGTTGTGGATCGCGTGAGTACCAGGGCTGTGGTTGGCTAGGTTGTGGGTTGATGTGAATTCTTTGTTGGTGATGGGCTGTGGGGCTATGATAAGTTGTATTAAAGGGATAATGATGTATGGGTTTCGGTGCGGTTGTGGTTATGGTGGTTGGCATCAAGGTTGCAGGGTTGGGTTGAATGTGAACGGACTTTCGGTTGTGAATAATAAAATAGGAAGAGTTAATGAATGGTGGGGCATGGTAATGAAACGAGTTTAATAATCAATGGGGTTGTTTGGCTAATAAGAAGGGATTGGTTCTGTTGCTTTTGTTTCCCTAATTGATTTTTGGATGGAAGGTATATGTTTTACGAACGATCGATGTGGATGGTTGTGGATTGTTTCCCAGTAGTTTAGGAACAAATAAACTAATTCTACTGAAATGAGAAAACCTAAATGGGGTTGGGGTTGTTTGTTGTATGCATGCTTCATAGTAGTAGTGCCGAGGCACGTGCTCAATTTTCTTTATTTAGAAGACCTAGGTTGGGCTGTGTGTTTGGTATATATATATATATATCTGTATCTTTTGTGTTTTATTGCACCCCACCCATGTTGAGAACTTAGTGAAGAACACTCCCATTTCATGGGAGAGGGTGTTTTCCCTTAGTTAATAGCTCTTTCCTCCTCCTTCTCCCCTTGTCTATGATGGCTTGAGGCGACCATACACTTAAGACTCTTCGGGTAGGTTTTGATTGTGGTGGATTTAGCACAAGACTCTTCTGGAAGGTTCTACTGTTTCCCAAGAATCTTCGGGATGAGGCCCAGGTGTGTGCGGGCAGGATGCGTGGTTGTGAGGCCCAGGTGTGTGCGGGAGGGATACTTGGTTGTGAGGCCCAGGTGTGTGCGGGCAGGATACGTGGTTGTGAGGCCCGGGTGTGTGCGTGTGGGATATGTGGTTATGAGGCCCAGGTGTGTGCAGGCAGGATACGTGGTTCTGAGGCTCATGTGTGTGTGAGCGGGATATGTGGTTTTGAGGCCCAGGTGTGTGCGGGCGGGATACGTGGTTGTGAGCCTAGGTGTGTGTGGGCGGGATACGTGGTTGTGAGGCCCAGGTGTGTGCGGTGGGGAGAGTGTGGCAACATTTGGACACGGGATTTTAGGGCCCTCTGTGATCTGATGCAAGGACTCTGAGCCTACCGACAGACCAAGTGAGACTACATTGATTGCAGTGTAGATACCCTAGGGAAGGTACATGCATCATCAGGATTGTGTTTTACTTGATTTGGGTGTTCTGGGAATGAAATTGAAATAAAATGATTAAATAAAATCTTGAATTTTCTTACTACATGGTCTTAGGAGATCCTTGTTTACCGTAGAGCTATGGCACCTAGACGTCGTCCCAGGGTGGATCAGATGGCCGAGGCCTAGTAGATTCAGGAGGTCGATCAGTTGAGGATTGACCGAGAGGAGGAAGATAGCCAGTGGTAGAAGACTCTCTGTTCTTTCCAGCAGCAGACCCTCAAGAAGTAACAGGGTAGTACTTTGGATACGGATATAGAGGGGTGGCTTGAGAAGCTAGGGATCGCTTTTACCTTTATCCGTGCTCCGAGGGAGTAGTGGGTTCCCCAAGTAGTCAGTCAGCTGAGAGGCGCATCGTGACAGTGGTGGACACTCTACCTCGGAGAGAGGATAGAGGCAGAGGTTCCTTGGGCTGACGTAGAGAAAGAATTCCGAGAGGAATTCCTTTCCTCCATGATCAAGATGGAGAAGTGGTAGGAGTTAATCTCCCTTCAGCAGGGGAGTATGTCAGTACGAGAGCTCGGGATAACGTTCAAGGATCTCCTGAGCTTTGCTCTGGATCTCTATCCAGATGAGGAGTCTCAGGCGAGACGTTTGGAGGAGGTGCTTCTTCCTTCACTCCAGTATGCTATCACCCCCTTCACCCTTACGACGTACTTGGTGGTACAGAAGAAGGCAGAGGTTGTAGAGAGGATGTTATCGCTGGGAGGTGCACCCCGAGAGGGGATCCAGCCAGGCTCGTCGAAGGGGAAAGCAGTCAGCAGCATGTCTCCTGCAATGGGACCTTCCAGGTTCAGGCCTGTGGGGAGCAGGCCCCAGCAGTTCCTGTTCAGATCTTTGGGTCCTCGTCTCTTTTTCATGAGCCCAAGACCGAAGTGTTTTTCTGGTGGAGGTTTCGGGCACGTTCAGAGTTGGTGACAGACCTGAGCTTAGTACGATGGAGGTGGGCAGGTTCAACTCCCACCTCAGCAGCACCAGTTGCCAGTGAGGCCCTTCCAGCAGCAGTAGGACCATGCTCCTCTGAGGGCAGAATTTGCGGGAGGATGCCGACCTCAGGGTACTCCTTAGGGACCTCGACCAGGGCGTGGTCAGGAGGTGGATGACATCAGAGAGGCAGATGAGGTGGGTGTGGAAAGTTGCACGCAGCTGAGTTGACAGCTCCGGCAGGAGCAGAGGAGGTGCGAGGTATGATTTGCTTTTTCAGCACTCTGGTTTCTTCTTTGTTCGATTCGGGAGCTTCACACTCCTTTTTTACATCTGGTCTATCCCATGCTTTGGGACTAGACATAGAGAGAGTTTACGTACCACTGGTGCTGAGTACACCAATTGGAGGCTAGACCATCAAATCATGTGTTTTCTGGGGATGTGGGATGACG
This sequence comes from Viscum album, assembly GCA_963277665.1. Taxonomy (NCBI): domain Eukaryota; kingdom Viridiplantae; phylum Streptophyta; class Magnoliopsida; order Santalales; family Viscaceae; genus Viscum; species Viscum album. The sequence goes on from OY728128.1 coordinate 1,306,774,723, forward strand.
TTGGGACCACATCGATCTAGTGGGGACTTTCTTCTATTACAGATGCAACCATACGATGTCATCCTAGGCCTCAAATGGTTGTTTTCTGTTAGTTCCATTATCAACTGATTTCGAAGAAGTGTCGTGTTCTCCGACGTGGATGGGCATCGTGTAGCTTTTGTTGGCGAGAGGAGCTATCAGGTGGGAAGCAGGTGTGTGGAGCCTCTCCTTTCCTTGTCCGGTGGGCTATCAGTGGTTCCAGCTGATACATAGATGATGGATGTCCCGGAGGTTGTTGGGAAGTTCCTTGATGTTTTTCCTGAAGAGGTTGTGACTCCCCCCCCCCCCCGACGTGACGTTGAGTTCGAGATAGACTTACAGCCTGGTGCACATCCGATTTCGATGGCCCCTTTTCGGATGGCCCCATCGGAGTTGCGGGAGTTGCGGATTCAGATTGTTGATCTGATGGAGAAGGGTTTTGTTTGACCTAGAATATCACCATGTGGTGCTCCAGATTTGTTCGTGAAGAAGGAAGATGGTGGTCTCAGGCTATGCATAGACTACTGAAGGTTGAACCAGGTAATGGTCAAAAAAAGACTATCCCCTCCCAAGGATAGATGATCTCTTCGACCAACTGAGGGGAGCAGGTTGGATTTCCAAGATTGATCTATGATCTGGATATCATCAGCTGAGGGTAAAGGACAGTGACATCTTGAATACGGCTTTCAGGTGCAGGTATGAGAACTTAGAGTTTGTGGTGATGTCGTTTGGAGTTACGAAAGCACCGGGTGTGTTCATGGGACTTTTGAACCTTGTCTTCCGAGAGATTCTGGACCGGTTTGTCATTGTGTTTATCGATGACATCCTGATCTACTCAAGGTCAGAGGATGAGTACCTTGAGCATCTCAGGCCAGTCTTGGGAGTCCTTCGACACCACCAGCTTTACGGTAAATTGTCAAAGTGTAATTTCTTGACACAAGAACTACACTTTCTTGGGCCTTTGGTGTCTCGGCATGGAGTGTTAGTGGACCCGTCGAAGGTGGAGGCAGTTGTTTCTTGGGTAGCACCCAAGAGTTTGGCACATGTTTGTATTTTCCTGGGGTTAGCAGGTTACTATCGGAGGTCTGTTTTGGACCTCCCACGAGTTCCTGCTCCATTTACAGCTTTGACAAGGACGAACCATGTCTTCATATGGGGCGAGGAGTGCCAGAAAGCTTTTGACTACCTGAAGGAGAAGATGGTCAGTGCTCCCATACACAGGTTTCCAGAGGAAGGGTTGTTGTATAAGGTTTTTTGTGATGCATATGGACTTGGTCTGTGGTGCGTGCAGATGCAGAATAAGGGAGTGATCTATTATGGGTCTAGGCAGTTACGCCCTCACGTGCGTAACTATGCCACCCATGACCTAGATATTTCATCAGTAGTGTTCACACTGAAGTTGTGGTGACATTACCTCTTTGGGGAGTGCTTTGTGGTCTTCTCAGATCACAAGAGCCTGCGTTATATCTTCTCCAAGCATGACCTGAACTTACGGCAATGGAGATGGGTCGAGTTTCTCCAAGAATATGACTTTGATATCTCTTACAATGAAGGTAATGTCAACGTTGTGGATAATGACCTGAGCATGAAGTCGCATTAGTAAGTAGTTCGGGGATCCACTGATGCTTGGAAGGTGATGGGAGAGATGGCCACCTTGCACTTGGATTCCAAGGTAGAAGGTGTTAGAGGCTGTTTGTTTCAGATGATGGTGCAGTCCTCCTTGTTGCAGCAGGTGGAAGAGTCTCAATGGGGGGACTCCGAGGCGGAAGTTATGCAAGATCCTATCAATCAGGGGATCGCTCCAGAGGGATGGTCAGAGTACAGCCAACATCAGATGCTTTTCAATGGAAGTTTGTTTGTTCCAGAGGCAATTATTGAGGGAGTTCTCTGTGAGTTCCAAAGCTCAGCCATGGCAGTACATCCAAGAGTTTTGAAAATGTACCGAGGCATGAGGGAACAGTTTTGGTGGCCTAGGGTGAAAAGGACAGTGGCAGAGATTGTGGATAAATGCCTAGTGTGTCCGCAAGTGAAGGTTGAACATTGTGTTCCCAGTGCGTTGTTTCACCCTTTAGATGTCCCCGAGTGGAAGTGGGATGAAATCTCAATGGACTTCATGACAGGACTACCCAGAGCTCAGGGTGGTTATGATGCAATTTGGGTGTTGCTGGATCAGCTGATGAAATCAGCACACTTCTTAGAAATTAAGGAGTTAGGTTGAGTGAGTGCCTTAGAACAGAGGTATGTAGACGAGGTTGTGCGGTTGCATGGAGCCCCATAGACTATCGTCTCAGATCGGGATACTCGGTTTACCTCACGAGTCTGGAGGGGGTTACAACATGATTTTGGCACCCAGCTATGCCTTAGCACTGCTTTCCACCCCCAGACCGATGGGCAGATGGAGCAGACTATCCAGAAATTGGAGGACATGCTACGAGCATGCGTTCTAGATTAATGAGGATCATGGGTATGACACTTTCCTTTGGTAGAGTATTCCTACAAAAACAGCATCCACTCTACAATTTTCATGACACTGTATGAGGCTTTGTATGGAAGACCATGTCGTTCACCAATTTTCTAAGCAGAGGTTGGTGAGACAGGTGCTCTTGGGCCAGAGGTATTGTAGAGCACCAAAGAGAATATCCGGCTTGAACGTGAGAGGATGAAAGTGGCTCAAGACCTAAAGAAGTCTTATGCTGATCGTCGGAGGATGCCCTTGTAGTTCGAGGTGGTAGATCATGTGTTCTTGAAGGTTTCCCCTCGACGGGGGCAGTGGAGGTTATGGAATGGGAGCAAGCTCTCCCCTAAGTTCATCAGACCTTTTGAGGTGCTGAGTCGAGTCAGTGAGGTGGCATATCAGCTGGCCCTGAAACCTCATTTGGAGAAGGTCCATGACGTCTTCCACGTCTCCCAGCTTCGTCAGTACTTACACGATGACTCACATGTTATCGACAGGGGAGAGTTAGATATGGGAGACGACACGAACTTCGAGGAACGACCTGTCAAGATCGAGGATCAGAAAGAGAAGGTGCTCCATGGATGAACCATTCCGTTGGTTCGTGTGTTGTGGAGGCATGGAGGCCTCGAGGAGAGCACTTGGGAGTGGGAGACCCAGATGCACGCTCAGTACCCGGAGTTGTTTTGACTTGTTTTTTCCCTTGTTCTTCTGAGCTTTGTGTTGATGTTGTAATTTGTACCTTTTATATATGGAATGATGGGCTTGTCGGTTGTGAGGCCTTCTGTTTCTTTGTTCCCTGGTAATGTGTAACATGTCCAGATGTGTGGGAAAGGGGAAAAACCTGACCCTTAATCGAGATGCATTAATGCGAATGCGATTGAACCCATGTGGGCGAGTTCGTGCTACCTAAAGCGGATAATATCTCGACATAGGAGAAGGAATTTCCCAAACCGACGTGTTCGGGCAGTGTGTTGGTCGTGTAGTGTTGAGGGTAGTGCGAGTTGAAAAAAATCCTAATGTATGAAAGTGGGAAGACCCAATTCTTAATCGAGACTCATTAATGAGGATGCGATTGAACCAGTGCAGGAGAGTCAGTGCCGCCTAAAGCAGATAATATCTCGACATAGGAGAAGGAATTCCTAACACATATGATTAGGGTTGTTGGTTGGGTTACTATTATAACGAGAACTTTAAGAGGTATTTTGTTTTGTTCCTCTAGGTTGGTTTTTGAATTCTTGGGGAAGAGAATGTTTTAAGAGGTATCTGATGTAATGGCTCGGACCTCTCCGGCCTACTCCTTCATCAAAAGAAGGCCAAAAAGTGTTCTGGAGGGTTAAATGGACTTTTCCCACACCTTCCAGAATATTGAAACTAAACACCGTGTGTTTTGAGTACACGCCGTGTACCCCCTTTCCGGGTATACCCCGTGTGGCAGGTCATGTCCTCACCGTGTGAAGTAAATGAGTACACACCGTGTACCACCTTGCCGGGTATACCCCATGTTGAAGGTCATTTCCTTGCTGTGTAAAATAATGGGTGCACACTGTGTGTCCAGTGCTGCACGCCATGTAGTCCTTCCTCGCGTAGGCATTACCCGTCAACAGTTGTGTGCCGTGTTGGAGTCGTGTCCTTGCCATGTGCAATAAATGGATACACACTGTCTGTCCAAACTACACGCCGTGTAGTCCTTCCCCGCGTAGGTGTTACCCTCAAATCATGTGTTGACCAGTCAACGGCCGTGGAGCCGTGTTGGAAGCTTCGTGGAGACCGTGTAAAATAACCGAGTACACGCCATGTACCATAAAGTACATGCCGTGTACTTTTTATTTTCTCACCTATAAAAGGAGGGGTCACCTCCTCCTTTCAACTCACTCCTCTCCTCCCCTTTCCTCTGAGCAGAGCTCTCCCAAGATACTCGAAGGCTCATTTTCTTCCATAACTTCTTCGTCCGGGCTCCGATTTACGATCCGTCAGTGGCCACGGGATCGTAAAGATGAGGCGGAACTTCCGAGACTAGGTCCGTTGTCTTTACATTGGACATTCCTTTCCAACTTCCACTCGAGGAGGTTTTTCCGGGACCCGACAGAAGTGACGGACGCCAACGGACGTCTTCTAAGGTCGATCTGGGGGAGTGCTATGATCAGAATCTGTTGAGGTAGGGATATTACCTTCATCTCTCAAATTTTTGTATCATGTGGGGTGGGTATACTCTTGCTTTCATGAGAAACAGTTGAACCATTAAATGAAGATAATATCTGATTAAATAATGGTGTTGGGAAGTTTGAGATTGCTGTTACTTTATATCCTGAGATATTATTTTGTGAATTGAATAGGCTTATGCCTACTGAAAATCACGGTCATTGGGGGCCATTTCATGCGCAATTAAATGTTTCCCTATATTTTAGACAGTTTTGTGGATGGAAACAATGTGGAATGTGGAAATTGATTAATCACATAAAGTTGGCTATTTAAAATCTGGATCCCTTATGTGATCACCCCGGTTGAACAAAATCGAATAGTGAACATGTGGGTGTTGTATTGGATACGTGGCATGTGATGGGGGTGTTTTGTGGGTTGTTGTGGATCGGGTGAGCAGCGGGGCTGCAGTTGTCTTGTTTGTGGGTTGATGTGAATGCTATGTTGGTGACGGGCTGTGGGGCTGCGATAAGTGGTATTAAAGGGATAATGATGTACGGGTTTCTTTCCAGTTGTGGTTATGGTGGTTGGCAGTGGGGCTGCGGGGATGGGATGAATGTGAATGGTCTTTGGGTTATGAATAAAAAAAGCAGAAGAGTTAATGAATGTCGAGGCGTGGTAATGAAACGAGTTTAATAATAAATGGGGCTATTTCGATAATAAGAAGGGATTGGTTGTTTTGATTGTGTTTCCCTAACTTGATTTGTGGATGGCAGGTATATGTTTTACAAATGATCGATGTGGTTGGTTTTGGATAGTTTCCCAGTAGTTAAGGAACTAATAAACTAATTCTGCTGAAACAAGAAAACCTAAATGGGGTTGGGGTTGTTTGTTGTATGCATGCTTCATAGTAGCAGTGACGAGGCAGGTGCTCAGTTTTCTCTGTTTATAAGCCATAGGTTGGGCTGTGTGTTTGGAATATATATATATATCTGTATCTTTTGTGTTTTATCGCACCCCACCCATGTTAAGAACTTAGTGCCGAACACTCCCATTTCTTGGGAGAGGATGTTTTTCCCTTTGTTACTAGCTTCTTCCTACTCCTTCTCCCCTAGGATGTGATGGCTTGAGGCGACCTTAAACCTAAGACTCTTCGGGTAGGTTTCTATTGGGGTGTCTTTAGGCCAAGACTCTTCTGGCCGGTTCTATTTTTTCCCATGAATCTTTTGGATGAGGCCCAGGTGCGTGCGGGCGAGATACGTGGTTGTGAGGCCCAAGTGTGTGCGGGCGGGATATGTGGTTGTGAGGCCCAAGTGTGTGCGGGCGTGATACATGGTTGTGAGGACCAGGTGTGTGCGGGCGGGATACGTAGTTGTGAGGCCCAGGTGTGTGTGGGTAGGATACGTGGTTGTGAGGCCCAGGTGTGTGCAGGCGGGTAGAGTGTGGCAGCGTCAGGACGTTTGCCATTAAGAAGAGAAGATAACTAAAGGGAAATGGTGCGGGGTACCCAATACTCTTGTTTCTTATATACTACTACCTTTTGTTCTTGTGTTTTGGTGAGTGTGGCTGGTGTGGTTGGGTGGATAGAATTCCTTGCTAGGTTTCTTTTGTTGTTCTCACGGGACATTAAGATGTCTCCCCACTTGTGCACGAGAGGTTTAGGTTTCCCTATTGAGTATACTTTTATTCTCACCCTACGTTTACTTTCAGGATTCCAAGAGGACTACGAAGGCCGTGCGGGACCCTACTAGTCTGACAGTTGGAGTTGTTCTTGTTTTTGTACTCTTGTTTTCTTTTGGTATTGTACTTTGAGATGTCTTGTACTTGCACCTTGTTATAAAATTGTTTAATCATTCTTGTGGGCTTGGTTTGGGCTTATTTCTATACACTTGTTCTTTTTCCTTTTTGGTGGTTGACTTGTCCTATTTCCCGATCCTAAATAATAAAAAGGGTAATGCCTCCCTTATTTGTGAAAACACATACCCTTGGTGCTAGTCACCACCCCGGGGCCTACTGGAGGCGGGACTCGGGGGTCATTATCTCCCTTTCACCATTTCCAGCTCAGGAGGGACATCTTTGGTGGGAGGGGTTCGAGAAAAATATCCATTGGTGGGGATCAAAATATCAAATACATATGAATATTATTACTATTACACCTACCTATTGAATAATGTGATAGAATCATACAACATTGATTGATTTGGGATGAATTGAGGTGTTTTCTATGTATCATTTATAATGGGTCTCTATTGGGATCTATTCCTTTGTGAAAATTCCTATGTGGATCTTTTAAAATGATTTAAAAGTTTTAAAATGTTTCATTAAAGGATGTCACACATTTTATATGATTAAGATTGTTAGGTCCTAATGTTTTCTTGATTGAATTAAAAAAAAGTAATTGTGGTTTATTGAAATTGTGTTTGGAATAGATTGATTAATTTTAAAAATGGTGTGTTATTTTAAGGAGTAATTTGTGTAAATGGTTGGATTTTTTAATTGAATTTTACATGGGAATTTTTAAATAGTTTTCAATGGACATTTGAACTATAGTTTTTTAATAATATTCTATGTTTTTATTTTTAGAGAATTAGGAAACCCATTACATTATACCAATATTTTTGTATTTAGTTTGTTAAATACTAATACCAATGAATAGAAAGGGATTGATATGAATTAGGACTCGATGGATTCCAACTTTTTGAAAAGAGAGTATGATGATAGATTGAAGGTTTTCATCATGTTTTAAAAAGATCATACATATGGCCCTTCTCAAATCCTTTTTTCATGTTTATGTTGTTGTTGTTATTCATGACATGTTAGTCCAAAGGATTTGGAAGAACACTTGTTATATCACAGAATAGATTGAAGTTATAAATGTTGGAATAAACATGGGTAAAAAGATAATGTAGCTATTGGTTGGGATAATAGTTCATTTATGGATCATCTGATATGACTACAAGTGTGTAAAATGAAGAAGACCGTATCGAGGATGTGATTATATATCTGAATGATGATGATGATCCTATTAGGGAAATTATAAGGTTAGTTTAAGATGAACTTTGTGATTTCCCAAAAATGTTTGAGATTTTAAAGAGTTTTGAAAAGAACCCATTTTATTGTGGTTTCACTTAATATACAACATTACCAACCATACCAAAGCGGTATAATTTGAAAGCTGGGAATATATGGAGTGATGATTGTTTTACAGAAATACTTTCTATCTTCAATGACGTGATCCCCGAAAATAATGATCTTCTAATCAGAACATAGGATGCTAAACGAATGCTACATTCTATGGGTATAATCTCTGAAAGAATACACGCCTGCTCGAATGAATGTATATTGATCCTCTAGGACAAAAAAAATCACATATAAAATGCCCGAAGTGTTGTTCTTCTTGATAGAAGAAAGATAAATCTAGTCCTATGAAATTTTTATGGTACATTCCAATCATTATATGGTTTAGGAACTTATATGTAAGTGGGAAGACTATAGGATTATTTACATGAATTGTAGACAGAAGTAGAACAGATGGGAAACTACGTCACCTAGTTGACACTCCTCAGTGGAAGATAATCAGTCATGAATTTTCTGATTTTGGAAATGAGATGAGAATCCTTTGACTTGTGTTATCTATAGATTGAGTGAATCTTTTGGGTTTTCAAAGTAGAACTCACGGTACAAGTCTGGTTATGTTGGTAAATTATAACTTTCCACTGTGTTTATGAAAGAAATGAAAACACATCATCCTATTATGCTATTATATGGACTAAAAACAACTGGGTAATGATATTGATGTTTATTTGTATCCATTTATCCAGGATTTGGAATTATTGTTCAATTCAGGTGTTATGTTGTATGTTTCTTATAGAAATGAAAATTTCACATTGAGATCCATTGTTTATGGGATGATAAATGAATTTCCTACTTATGGAATTTTTCCAAGATATAACATTAAAAGAATTCAGGGTTGTCCTATCAATAAAAAAGGTACATAGTCAGTTAGGTTGAAACATTCATCGAAAACCATGTTTATAAGACATCGCATATTTCAACCCCGATGACATACGTACTGATCATGGACAACATCATTCTAGGGATGTTTAGAAAAACCTACAGTACGATCTCCAATAATAGGTGATCAAATATTTGAGAATGTAAAATAAATGGACACTACTTTTTGTAAACTGTTTTGAAAAATGTTACAAAAACCAGTTGGAAGAAGAGATCAGTTTTTTTGAATAACCATATTGTAATTGTCTATGCTTCAAACACTTTTTTGATGTTATGTAAATTGAAAAAAAAAATTATTAGACAGTGCCATTGGCACGTTTCTAAATGCACCCACAAAATCAAAGGATCAAAATAAGGCTATGTTGGACATGGTTTTCATGGAAATATGAGAAGAGTTGGCGCTAGTGAGGGGTGAAAAATGTAATTTTCTTCATATAGATTCTTAATGTCATTACATGATGGAGAGATATTAGTTTTTCATCTTCATTGAGGACATAAAGGATTCAATGGGGTATTCATCAAATATCAAGAACATCATGTCAATGAATGATTAAAAGTTAAAGGGTCTAAAATTACCTGACTAATGCATTTTGATGTAGGATCTAATTCCTATAAAATTATGTTTCATTTTTTACAAAAATGTTTTTCATACATTAACAAAGCACTATTTCATATTCAAATCTATATGAAACAAAGTTATAGAACCAAGGAAACTGCAGAGTATAGAAATAAAATTTGAAGTTATATTATGTGAATTTGAGATGTTCTTCCTTCTGAAATTATTTGATATGATAGTTCAATTTATGGTTCACTTAGTGAGAGTGATTATATTTTGTGGTCTTATCTACTACAGATAGATTTACCACATTGAATGGTATATGAATATTTTGAATGGATATGTCCAAAATCAAAGTCACCATTAAGGTTGTATTGAGGTGCAATAAATTATTATGGAATCCATAGAATTCATTATTGATTAACTATCTGGTGTGGAAAGAAATGGTCTACCAAAATGTCATCACACCAGGAGCCTTGCGAGTGAAGGAATTTCTGCAAGAGAGGTTGTGACAATCAATATTACAGTTTAGATGTAGGCCCACCTTTACGTTTTTCATAACAGTTTGGAGGTTGTCCCATATGTCAAAATCCACAATGTTATTCTTAGGCATTTGAATACATAAAGGGATATAAAATGGATATCAAATACAAATAATAAAAAGTTTATAGGATGGTTTTGGGACCATATAATTATGGAGTCAGATAAAAATCTAGACTCTATTTCTAAAAAAATTTGATGGCCAGTCAGAGGACCAAGTGTGTATGTATTATCTTATAATGATTTTGTGGTTAATGGTTATACATTCCATACTAATGAACATTATGAAGATAGTAACTTGGAGAATAATGGAGATACACTTGTGGCTAATGCAAAGCATGTTTCAGGTGCTAAGGATAGAAATCCAATTTATGTGAATATTTCATACATTGGAATCATCAATCATATATGGGAGTTGGATTATATGAACTTCTAATTGTTGATTTTATCATGAAAGTGGGATGATAACAGGATTTCTATTAAAATAGATGATTTGGAATTTGTGAAAGTTGATTTCAGTAAGGAAGGGTACCAAGACAAACCATTTCTAATGGAATCATAGGTTGTACAAATTTATTATGTTACAGATTTCGCAAACTGAATGTGGTCAATTGTTCTATAATCGACCAGAACCACTGAATGATTAGATTAAAACTCAACAAAGGATGACCCTTTCATTGTGACATTGCAATCATTTCTTAGTGTTCCCAATGTAGCTGGAATTTTCTATGTCAGAGGAGACAACAATGAAGGTATTTGGATAGTTGATAGAGAGGTAAAATCCATTCTGCCTTTATAAAAAAGAGGAAAATGATCATGTTATACTTTTTTATAATATACATATTGTTACATTATGTTATTATCTATTCACGACTGCTTTTATGTCATCTAATTTAAATTTTGAACCACTTATACAGATAATGACTTCTACACATGATGATGCTCTCAATTCCATGGCACAAAAGTTCTCTCAACATGGTGCTACTCACAGTGCTGAGGAACAACAGGTTTCTCAACCTGTTTTTGTTGATGCTCCAAGTGTAGAGGTACAAAAACCATATACAAATTCCATTACTATCACTCCAGAGGAACATATGGATGAGGTTGAAAATGAGGAAATTGTATGAAATGAAACACTGGCAGCGCAGAAAAAACATGAGCATTGAAGTCTGATAGTTTTAGCAAAAACCCTTAAGGAAAAAGGAAAAAGGCATCAAATAAGAGTTCAAATATAATATGTGGGGCTAGTATGTTATCCCCAATAAGGCCATGTTCAGTAGTTTCATTGGAATAATTACTCGTCAATGCTTGCCGATTGATGTTCTATCATGGTACCATGTTTCCACTCGTATTAAGACACTAATATAGGGAGATATTAAATTAATATTATGGCATAATTTCATTAATTTACTAAAAAAATAACAATGAAACACTGACTTACTCTTCATCATCCCTTGTAGAGTGCATTTAAAGTGGATGACTCAAATGAGGACAATATATTAAGGTTTTCCAAAAGGATTCAGAGAGTAATTCACACAATTTTTCCATGTTTTTATCTTAAATATGATCAATGGAAGATAAACCCACACCCACCTCCTATTAATGTGCACATAATAACCCAAGGAGCATGGGATTTATTTACTAGTTGTCGTGCGGAGTAGTATTTTCAGGTACATTGTGTTTGGTAATACGTTTTTGATGATATGTGTATTTACCACATTGATTGATAGTTTATTATTTATGGAATAGCAAATAAGCTCTAAAAATAAGGACCAAGCTTCAAAACCAACATACGCCTACTGTAAAGCAAGAATAGTGTATTCTTCACTTGAAAAAATTGGTATGTATTTAAAATCTACCGTAATACTCTTATGAGACGTAAAACAACACCATAACTATGTTCCTCTGTTTATATAAAGATGGATGAATCCAAATACAATGTCACTTCCAATCTATTCCATGTGAAAGGGATGGAGGTGCGTGTAAATTACATTGGGATGCTAATAGATAACAACACACAAAAGTGTCGAAATCATGTATAGGTCTTAAATAATAAATATTTGTTTTGATTCAAATTGATATTACATAACAATGATTAACTATTTTCCTATATTTTTAATCTCACATAGTCACAAGAATTAGCAATATCTAAACTTGATATAGATATACTTTCGGTGGCCCTAAAGCATGTATAAAAGTATGGTCACGTCAGAGTAGAGGGTTTTTGGGCAACACCCCAAATATTTTGTGAGAATAAAAGAGGAGGATGAATCTGTTGAAATAAAAATGATGACAGAAATAATCGATATCCATGAAGAACATATGAAATTACATAGACTATTTATGGAAAATATGATAGTGAGGAAAAAATAATAGAAACAAATCACAAACAACCAATGTGTGAAGGTCCCCCCACTATCTTTGATGGGGGGAATTCCCCAAAAAAACTTGCCTTAGCGGATGTAATAAATTTTCTAATAATAGTTTCTATGAATTGTGAACCATATAGACTGTGATACATTTCATATAATGATATTGTGTAGGGTAAAAATTGAAATGATTTATATCTGTCAACCCCCACCCATCTCTTTTTAGAAAGGGCTACAGTGTTCAATATCTAGGACATCATGCTACACAATTGACCACTTCCAATAGGTCATGTCAAAGTATTTATTAATGTATCCCATGTTCCAACCACTGAGTAACCAATTCCAATTGATGATGAAGATATTCAAAAGGTCAAAATTCCTCTTTTAACATTCATATCATGGTTATCACATCTTGTAAAAAAATATTTCAATAAGGAGGTATTCATTTACAATTTATTTTTCAAGATAAACCATTAACATTGAATGAAAAAAGCCATAAAATGATCAATTTTATTATAGAAATACACTGGGAAGTGGGTGAAATGAAATAAATGGTTAAAATAATCTCAAGAATCAACTTACCAATTTAAACAATCTACCGAAATCACCTTAAACCTACCCGTTCTATATCCACATTTATTATAACTATAGGCTCATGTGAATATGAAGATGAAAGATAGTGGGGTTCACACAATTATTTTTGATGAAATATATAAAAAGTGGAAGATCCATATTTCATTTTTTTTGACAATGTATGTAAAATACCATATCATGATTAGTTAGAAGGCTCAATTGTAAATGTATACACAAGGTATGTTTTCATGATTTGATTTTCCAAATGCTGGTATACATTAAAAATTATGACTAAATACATTTCATATTTTTCACAGGAGTATATATGAGAATTAGTAGATAGGATTTTTCACATGAATGAAAATTTTCCCTCATTAATCCTCACACCACCTCTATAAATCAAAAATAAATTACAGTTTAAGAAAGAGGGTGAAATAGTAGATGTTTTTCTCAAATCATTTAACAGGAAAATTACGAATATTAGAATCTTCATAAAACCAATGATGCAAGGGTAAAACTATAAAATTTAATCATATAACATATATTTTAATTTAATTCATTAATTATTCCTTTTTATGTTTTTAAGAAGCATTCGATGCTCATTACTGTCAATTTGGATTCTCAAATTATTTATTTGTAGGATTTAATTCATGGATATCCAAAAAATTGACCACAAATGACAGAATTTGCCACTTTTTAATAAACTAAATCCAAAATTTTAGGAATAAACATATAGTTATATAATTTATATTATATATTAATGGGGATTATGTTATGATAGGGAAGTAAGTGAATATTGTCTACATCATGAAATGAGGCCAGGGGAAAAGGACAAGAAACATCACAACTAATACGACTAGATACAAATCAGGGTATATATAATAAAATTTCACTATCCAAACACTTAAAAAAATTACTTATTTTTCACAATGTTTCTTTAGTGTCTAAAACAGAAAAACGATAATGAATGTTGTATTTATGTTTGTAAATTTATCAAAGAGATGATATACCATGAACAAAACTGCATTCTTGGAGAGGTGTTTTCAAAGATAATTACTATTTAATTTAAAATATTTAATTTTTATTTTTTATTTATATATTTTCAGTACTACCATGATTGTCAAAAATGATACTATTCATAAGACGAGATATATTTGTTTAGAATTTATGTGGAATCAAAAATTATTGAAGAATGTAAAGAAATAGCGGTATGATTCAAAGTGTCTATTTTTATTTAAAATTGTAAGTATTTTTAGTATAAAGAAGAAGTTCCATATATAAAACTGATCAAACACATTACGATTGATTTAATAATTTATGACCATGATTCATAGGTTATTTGTGACATGTAGGAATCAGAAAAACCTAAATCTAATACATGGTGTTACCGTTATGACTTTAAGTGTGTATTTTTAAAATAAATTAACAACATGTTTAGAAAAAATAACCACTGAAATACAGAAAAATGATAAAAAAGAATTCAGATTGTTTTTATTCTTTCGCACAAAGATCCATTAGCCATTTGTGATGTGTAGGAATCAACCACACATCAATCAGATGAACAGTGTGACTGATACGAATAAAATTACCTGTTATCATTTTAAAAATTACATTTTATCTTAGGACGTGTCACTCACTAAAAACCAATCACACTCGATCCAATGGTCTTCATAATTTAGGAAAATGATTCATAATTTCTATGTGACGTGTATGAAGTAGTCTCATGTCAAACTGATGCATGATGTGACTGATATGACTCAAAATGAGTGTTTCTAGTTTGAAATGATATTTTAGCACAAAAAAACATAATTGGCATACTATAAATTGATAAAACACATTTAGACTATTTTATACCATAGGAAAACAATCTATATGTCATTTTTGACATGTAAGACTCAATTTCAACTCAATATGATGCATGGAGTGACCTTTATGACTCAAAGTGTCTCATTTAATATAAAATTAAAAAACATTTAGTAAAAAAACACAACTGGCATACTAAAACCCAAGAAAATACATTATAATTCTTTTGATACGTTAGTAAAATGATACATGAGTCATTTTTTATGTGTAGTAATCCAATGTACCTATATAATATTCACAATGTGATAGGTATGACTACAAGTTTCTATTATCAGTTTAAAATTTACATTTTATCTCAAAACATGTTACTCACTAAAAACTAAAAAAACACCTTTTAATTGTCTCCATAATTTAGGAAAATGATTCTTATGTCCTTCATGATGTGTATGAAGTAGTCTCACATAAAATCGATGAACTATGTGACTAGTACAACTCAAATTTTTATTCCCTGTCTAAAAATATATTTTTGTAAAAAACACAACTCACATACTAAAAACAGAGAAAATACATTTGGATTATTTTTATATCTTTGAAAAATGATCAATGAGTTAATTTTGATGTGAAGAAATGAAACAAACCTCAATCCAATGCATGATGGGACCCGTATAATCCCAAATTTGTTTTTATTAAAAATTTACCTTAATTTAAGTAAAAAATAAATAATGACATACAATAAACTAAGAAAACACATTAATATAGTTTTGATACATTATGAAAATATTCATTGAGTTATTTTTGAAATTTAGGAATCCAATACACCTCAATATGATTCATAGTGTGACTAGTATGATTAAAAGTGTTTGTTATCAGTTTAAAATTGATATTTTAGTTTAAAAGGTTTCTCTCACTGAAAACCAAGAAAACGCCCTCCGATTGTATTCATAATTTAGGAGAGTGATTTGTAAGTCCTTTTTGACGTGTATGAAGTATTATTTCCTCAAACTGACATACGATCTGATTGATATGACTCAAAATCATTTTTTCTGGTTTTTGATGATATTTTAATAAGAAAACACAACTATCATACTGAAAACTGACCATACCTATTCAGATTGTTTAGATACATTAGAGAAACGATCCATGGGTCATTTTTGATGTGTATGAATCACCCATACTTCAATCTGAGGAACTATGTGACCAGTATAAATCTAAATATATCATTCAAATTTTATATTAATTTTAGTAAAAAAACGAGATAAATACTAAAAACCGTGGAGACCCATTCAGATTGTGATTGATACTGTATGACAACAACCCATAACTCATTTGTGTCGTGTAAAAATCTAACCCAACTCAATACGGTGCATGGTGTGACTTATATAATGCCAAATGTATCTTTTTAAAAAAATTATAATTTTATTAATGTATTCATTCAGATTAATGTTAAATTTATTTCCTTATAGTATTAATAACATAGTATATGTTTTCTTATATAGGTGGACCTTTTTCTTGAGTTATGATGATTTGTTCAGATTCTAATACCATTGACAGACATTTTTTAGAGGGGGTCATAGATGTCAAAGGATGACTCATTAATGATTTTTAATATTTGTTAGATAATTGTAAATGGAATTATATAAAACATTGTTTGAATTGTATATAGCATTGTTTTCCAAATACTTGTGTGCACTTTTTTGTTCTTGTGTGCGATGTTGTGTCCACTGAATTATTCTTATGTGCGTTGGGCAGGTGCTATTTTTTATAGGTGGTCTGTGTGTTGTGTAGGTATTTCTGGTGGGTGTGCTGCTTATATGTGAAGGTGTTACTGGTGGGTGTGTTGTTATATAAACAACACATCATAGGAAGCTAGGCCTTTATCAGCATTATTTCGAGTGATGATAAAGGCCCCATTTAGTAGTGTTATTTAGAGCACTAATAAAGTTACACTTTGTTAATTCAATTTGGATCACTGATAAAGTCCACCTTTATCAGTACTAATTAAAGAAATGATAATGTCGTCCTTCATCAGCCCTAAAATAGTACTGAAAAATTTGTCATTTAACCATGCTAAAATAACAGTGATAAGGGGGGCCTTATCAGTACTTTGTTTAGCATGGATAAAGGACAGCCTTTATCAGTACATTTTTAGTGTTGTTAATGGAGACCCCTCTTATCATCAGTGAGATTAAAAAAACATTTCTAGTGATATTAGAATCATTTTCTAGCAATGATAAAATCACAATCTATAGTATTGTTTTTTTATATGTTTTAAGGTCAAATATGTATCAGAGCTCATGAATGTGATGTTTTTAAACATATATGTTAGATAGTGACGATTAAATAAATTAAAAAAACATTTACCAAGTTCAAGTATTATTGTGTAATTATCGTTCATATATCACCCTTTTTTGGAAAAGCCAATTCTTATTTTAGATAACTGTTAGCTTTTTCAAAACTAACCACTTCTATGAAACTCCAAAAATTTAAAAAAAATATTTCTCAAAATTCATTCCGTTAAATTTCATATCATAAATTAGTTCCCTACCATTCTTTCCCTAATACATGTGTTTGTGTAAATATTCTAATTTTCCTATGAATTATGGTCATATAAAACTTTCATGAAATTAGAGTGATCATCCCAACTCTAAAACATTTTTGAAGCTAATATAATCGTAACTGAATATTTATATACATGGATTACCCTTTCAGGAAAATATATGGCTTTATAAAAACTCTATGATGATATGAAAACATATAACGTTGGTATTCAAAATTTGACCTATATTTCTCAACACACTATATTTTTACAACACCTGAGAAATTTTCCCTTCCAAAAAACATCTCATAATCGCATAACATACAACATTTTTTACTTTATTAAACTTCTCATAATTACATAAAATACTACTTATTTCATTCATATCTTATCATACCTTCTTCATAAATTCTTCTATCGATATTCATACATTCACAACACCATATTTTCAATAATTCTCTTCCATTACCATATTAGAATATGGAAATTCTATAAATCCATCATTAATAAAACTTGTCCCTACATACAAATTTTTGACCCAAATTTTTGGAAAACATGGGAAAATTATGAAATATTTAATAATGAATTATACTAAACCACAAGATCACTTATCTTAAAAACTCCTTGATCAATGTGCTGTGGATTGAAAACATGAACAAAATGCAATTCGTTTCAAGGAATGGAAATCTTTGGTTCTAATAAATTCAAAAAATACTTCACTCATATAATGAAAAAAATATTCCTTTTATACTATTTTCTAAAAAATAAAAAAAAGTAAAAATTATTTTAAAAAATATTTCAAAATATAAAAAATTCTTTTTAAACATTCTTATAAAAAAATTGATATGAAAGAAAAAGTTTTTCGAGAGATGAGATAAATGAAGGCAATGTTCCATTAAAAATATATTTTTAGTTTCATGAGTAATTAAGTTTAGTAAAATGAAATTAAAGAATTTATTTTCAATAAATAACTAGAGGGTAAAATTATTCTTTACTTTTTTGAGAGTTTGATCATAATATTTCATCTTTAGAAATATAATCACAAACTATCTGGATAAATACTGAAATTTTATCATAAAACCTTTACCGATTTGGTATCATTGGAATCACAATCCCCATGAAAGAAAAAAACAATAGACTGTTATTTATATCGTATAAATTTATGAGAAAAATCATAAAATACATTAATGATCAGTATAAACTCCATGGAAAAGAAACAAGTGGTGAATATAGCATGCGTCACACTAAAAAAAGTTAGAAGAAAATATATTTGCTTAGGTTCTGATTCCTCTGAAAACACTGGAACAAAATTTATAATAAATACGTATTTATTATAAATATATTAAATAAAAATATACATATATATTATTCTATATATTATTGACTTATAAATTTTTATCACCCATTATCTAATTTTAAAAAAAATCACTATTCCCAGTGATATCTGCTTCATTCTTCATGTATGTATTAGTTAGGTACTTTTGGTCCATATGTTTTGATCATGGTCCCATTATATAATGAATTTAAATCAGTATATAAATATTATATATATTAAATTTATACTTCTTTAAATTCATTATTAAAATATATTGACAAAAACATGAATTACATCATTCATGGAGATGGTAGGTTGTACTTATTCATGAAAATTGTTTTCATTTCATGAAGGATGTAGTGAATGAATGTTTGATATTAAATTGACTTTATAAAATGATTTTTATATCATATATATAATATATATTCATAAATTTCATCCTTACTACCATCTAGTATAACATAAAAAAATTAATTGTATCACTTTCTGGAGGAGGTATTCCACATATACAGACGAATGATGTTAACGTTTTAAAATTATTTGGAAGGTAAGAAGGTATATATGATATTATAAATAAATAAAAATAATTATTACAAAATCATAATATATAAACATTAATCCCATCATAATACCCATCCCTAATTGGTATTAATGAAAATTGAATTGTATTGCTACGAGGTGATGGTAAGTCGTACGTACGAAGATGTGATACCTTGAATACTAATTTGATGGAAATACAATGAATAAAGTTGAATTCATAATAACAAAATTTTATTATATTTATTATGATTAATTTTTTATTTTATGAATGATATATTAGATATGTAGGATATAAAAGAAGAATTAAAAAAAATTTATCGATTATGGATATTATATTTTTCCTGAAACGACATATTTTGATATCCAATTAAGGTCTCTAGGGTTGCTATTTAGGAAAAAATAAAACTCTATAATTTTTCTAGGTAATATTCAAAGATAACATTGTATATTATAGTTGATAAATACGTCATAATTTTATATAATTAATAGAATGTATGGGTGGGATTTTATAATTGATTGGAGGGGAACTCTTGGAATTTCATAAAATATAAAATTATTTTAAATTAATTGTAATTTTAAAATGGAAAAAATTATTAATATAAAATATAAAATGATCACGTGTTAAAATTATCATATCTAATAAATTTTTAAAATTTTTGGATAACATTCTTACCCTTATCTTTTTTAACACCTCATTCACCCTTTTTCATAATTGTTATTATAGTAATTTTTTCTACAATTTAACGATGAATATTATAACTATAAAATTTCAAAAGACCCATAAATGGACCATGTATTTTTTTAAAGCCATATCCCATTACTTTTTACACATTTAAGACTATTATAAATTTTATATCATTTTTTTATTTATTATAATGTATCATTAATGTCATTTATAGAAAAATTCATTTAATTTGACTCCAAAAAAATCAATACAAATAGTTAATTAAAATATAATTAATTAAAAACTGTATAATATGTCATATATATCAATAATGTTTGTGGAACACATTAAATCACTCAAATTATATTACATTTAATATTATAAAATCATTTATTTTATTTATTTTATTTTATGAAAGACTAAATTAGTTTGGCATAATAATTATTGGTCTATACATAATTACAATAAAATAGATATAAATTTATATAATGAAAACAATTTCATTAATATCATAATATATACTTATATTCATTCATAACTCTCTATTTCTCTATGTGGACACATAAGATTTATTTAAAGCTAATGGAGTGAAATTTTGTATCTTTTTATGATTTAAATATTATATAAGTCATTATAATGGAAAAACATCCACTAAATGTTTTTTCTCAATAGTATGGTGATAATGGTATAACTACTTTCATAAAATAACAATTCTGATGAAAATATATGGAATTCTCACTTAGTTTTAACCTATATCAAACTGATTCATCCTTTATTTATGTGATAAATTTTATCATGGTTAATATACATATTCGCTAAAATTTAAAGATACATTTTTACCAATTTTGATCCTCATGATTCAAAATATGGAATCAAATTTATAAAATAAAATTTATAAAAGTTTCAGAAAGTAATTTTAATATAATAATGCAACTTGAGATGAAAACTCATTTTTATAACAATACATCTTGGATCATAAAAAATTGTTTATACCTGTCCCATAGTAAAATATTATATGAATATTAAAATAAATTACAGATTATATAGTGAATAAATTTCAATAAAATCATTTATCAATACTGATTAATATAATTTATTCAGTAAAAAATACATTGTAGACATAAAAATTGTTTTTTGTAAAATATATTACTTTTTTATTAAAATGATTCTTATTATCATATATAATCTACTGAATGCCAATGAATTAATTTTATACATATATAACCATAAATATTTCATAATTTATTTATTCCTATTAATACCCACCTATACAATGTCTTGGGGATATTAAATTATTTTATGTCACATTTCTGTTATGTTTGGTGTTGTGTTCAATGCAAGCTATCGAATACAATATACTAATTTGGAAACAATATTTATAAAATATTAAGGTGTTAAATGATACCCAAAAAGCTTAAATAAAACTCAACAATAAAATTTTAAATGTTCATTAATCGTATAATATTTTAAAATTACATTTTCATAACCCGCATACTATAAGGGAAAAATAAGAATTTCCATAAAATGGAAAGTGGAAAACATTATGGTTACATGAAATTACATAAAATTGTGTTCCCAAATAAGGAAAAATTTACGGGATATTAAAATGTGGACATTAAAGAGAAAATAACACCAAATGGATACTATATATTTATATAGATCATGGTTTGGTGAGTGTTAAAAACCACGAAATCATTAATTTTTTTAGGGTTAAAAGGCCATCAATTCATCAGAATTAAAGGTAACTAGAAAACATTATTTTTCTTATGAACCATTTCCTAGATTTAAGGAATTACATTAAAATAAATAATATGAATAAAAGGAAATATAAATACTTAAAAATTATAATTACATCCTTTAATCAATTTCTACTTCTATTTAATCCGATGATCCATATGGTGAGAATTCAATATGAAATTTTTTACACCTGAAGTAATAAAATTAAATTCTAATGGATCATAATATTAATAAAAGAATGATAATTCATTCCTTCTATATCAATATTTACCAAAACAAAAATGATTAGTATATGTTATGATAAAACAAAATTAAATCTCAAATTTTAACTTAATATATCCATTAAATAGTTACGCTTATGAATTATACTCAACATTTCTGACCAATATTGAAAAAAATTGATGATTTTATATTATATCTTTCTATGATAAACATGAAACAATTTATTCAATCAAAAATCCTCATAATAATGTTTTAAAACCTTGATCATATATTATATAATATATACTAATAATTTCCAAAAATAACTTCATAATAAAATCATATATTGTAATAAAATATAATTAATGGATTATTACTTAAATAAGCTTTTATCTTAGCCAAAATTATTTTCAATAATGATCTGGGATCATCCTAGTTCTGATATACAATTATTGGTTGATTCTGAATATAAAATAGTGTTTCATTATTCTATAAATATATATATATATATATATATAATCTATATAGGGAGATCTATTCAATTATTATAATCAAATTGAATTTCACTAAATAATAAGATTATCTAATAGATTATTCAACCAAACATAAACATGGAGCTCCCAATTCTAGATTGGATGATAAGTGATACCTAACTGCGTTGATTCACTTTATAAATTGTAGTTTTATATGATTTCTTGTTTTCCTTTCTTGTTAGAGGTTGTTGTGGATTATTATCTTCATTAGCACATAGATTAGGGAATTAAATCATATAATTGTCTAACCCTTTTAATGTGTAGTATTGAAGTGTGGGTAGTGTAAATTGTTGTGATTTATCTCTATTCATTTCCTTGGCTCACCTCTTTAGATCACTTCAATATTCTTATGCTCAATGGTCAGGCTTCCCACACATGAAACATTTTTTGTTCTTTTAGAAATTCACCTAAGTTCTCCTTCCGTCATTTTTGGGTAATTAGGAGGTTGAAACGTTTTCTTACCTCTATGGGAAAATCTATTGTGTCTTAAATAAAAATCCATATTAATTTTATTATCACCAAAACCCTGAGGATTTCTAGTTTCCATTTCCAATTTCAGTGTACATCCTGATTTGGAAAATGATTACAAAGTCCCTTATAGATATTTCTTTTTTTAAAATAAAACCACTAGATAATCAATAAATTTTCTTTTAGGTCTAATGATTAAACCAGATTCATACTTTGGAAGTCTCTTGATATTTTCTTCAGGGGTACCAATGGATTTATCATATTTATACTTAAGATCAAGAAATTACTTCTCAATTTTTATGTGAATATGAGAAAAGTACATACTGAAAAATATTCACATAATCTCATTCAATTCCATGGATTCAGTTTTATTCTCTTTTATATATATTCATAAAAGGATTCCCCGATTGATATTATTCAGCTTCAAAATGATAAACAACTAGAGATTTTTTTTTCATTTTTTAAGCACTGAAAGATGGAATATATCAATTCCATCTCATTGAACCATTTCTCATTAATTGTTGGGTCATAAGAACCATAGAAAGAGGGTGTAAATTGTCATATAAAAGAATTAGTTAAATTCCCCCCCCTATTTGGTGCATTTGGATGTTTAAAATAACTCATGTTACCCCCAATAACATGAGTGATTTAAGTGAGAATAATCACAAGATATTTTATCTTAGACCTTAATCCATTTGGTTGTGCAACAGGATGTTCATTTCATAGGATATAAAATTTAACTTTAAACTGATTGCACTACGTTTATCCATTGAATATATCTAAGAAAAATAGTGTAAGAAATTATAATAATTGTGGAAAGACAAATTATAATGAAATATCATTAATTATATGCTTAAATCAATACATGTTATCTTCAATTTATCACTATATTGGTTTATAATAGGTTATAAATGAAGAAGACTACAATATTTGGATTTTATCTCATTTTTAGACTTATCCCCTGGATTTTGACTAATGTTTTCTCATTCATGATTCCAAAGGAAAACTAAACCGTGCTATGATACCAACTATATTAATCCATACTTTTTATAAATAAATATAACATCTTAAAAGAAGAACATTCATTACATGTCATAATGATCTATTCCAGTGTCATATAGGTCCATTATCATTGGTAACATAAATACACAAACAACTGGTAAAAAAGAGTCTCCCGTTAATTTCTTCCTAACTATCACCCATCTTAGACATATCATTAATAAAACATTACCTCCTAACCTGGGGAAGGGAAAAATATTAAATGGTGATAACATATTATCACATAGGAGAAAAATGGAGGTATCAATGTTCATATAAGCATAAAATGAGTATAAGGTTACATGATCATGAGCTTATCAATTTAAAACCATACCCTATATATCAAAGATCATAATATTGAGTCATGGAATAAATTTTGGTAGTTAATAAGATATGAATCATAGAAGATTAAAATAAAATGATCCATGAGAACATAACATTATCATAGGACGTGATTTTGTTGTATATATAAGAATATATATTTTTTGAACATGTATAAATAGAAATATTTTCACTCATTAATCTAAGGACATAAAATTAGTCCCTCCAATAAATATATATACATGATACCATGTTCATTCATTATATTATGGAAATGAAATTAATTTCCATTACTGAACCTATGGATATGAAAAATAGGTCCCCACGAGAACTTTTAGACAAGAAAATTAGTTCATTGATAAATCTTATCGAATTGAAAACTATATCCACACGTAAAATTTTGAACATGAAATAAGGTTCATGCATTACTTTTTCACCTCATGATTTATCCATATTTAACCAATTTATTTGATAGATATATAGTTCCCCCAAATCACATAATGAATGTTATACATATTTTTTCACATGATTATTATAAATTAATCAAATTATAACCTATAAAAATGAAATGGGTTTCATAAACATTTCACTATAATATAAACCATAAAAAAATTAACAGTTTTCATTAAAATGTCATAATCATAATCATAGAAAATCCAAATAAATAACATGGTTTTTAAAGTGTGATCAAATCCTAATTAAAATATAAGAAACATCAATGGTTGTTTAATTTATGAATATATATTAGATAAAAATCATCGTTAAAAACATTCTAGAGGAAATAACCATTCTATTTTGAAATAACATATTTAAAATCTACAAAAAAATGCAATATTTTTTTGGGATTTTATTTAAATTACCTATGGAAACGTATAATTTAAACTTCATGTAATGGATTTTTTATGATGGTGGTGAATTAAAATCATGTCATATATGTTAAAACAAAACATTCTTTTCAAATAAATTTAAAAACTCAAAATCTACAACATTTTGAAAATGACAAGAGTAGTACATTAAAAACATTTAAAAAAATGTAAAAATTACTTTCAAAATAATTGTATAAATTTAAAAAACTAATTTTACTACATTTTTATAAAACATGGATATGAAAGATAAAACCTATTCAACTAAAGATAGAACAAAAATTATTTTTTCCATAAAAAATATATTTGAATTCTTGAGTTATTAAGAAAAGAAAAATGGAATGAAAAAAATTTAGTTTCAAGAAATAACTAGAGGATAAAAAATCATGACTTCTATAATATATAGATCATAACATTTAGTCACTATAATATTAATCATAAGAAATCCTAAAAAATAATGAGATTGTAACATAAAACCTTTATCAAATTCAAATATTTGAATCATAAGAAAAATTAAATAATGAAAATTATATGGATAGTTATATCCAATAATTTCAGAAGAATAATAAAAAAAATAATCCATGAACATTATATACACCGCATAGAAGAAACACAATGTAAATATTTCATGTCTCATGCGTAAATAAAATTTATATTAAAATTTATTACATTAGATATGGATTAAATCGTATGTATTGGAACATCTTGAATAATAAATATAGATTTATTATACATATATTAAATAACCATAATCATATATATCATACAATATATTATTTATTTATTACCATATATCACCCATTTGTAAACACATATTTATCAAATTAATTTTTCTAGTTGATATATTTTTTGTTTTTAATATATGTTTTGGTATGGTAGTGTTCACATATATTTTCCTAACATAATTACATAATATCCATAATAATTATCATGATTTAAATATCATATATATTCATTATGTATATGTTTATATTCACTCATAAAAGATAGTGATAGAAAAATGAATTACACCGTTCATGGAGATGGTAAGCCGTACATACCCATGAATGTTATTTTCATTAATCAAAAAATAGAATTAAAGAATGTTTAAAATTAAATCATGTTTAAAAAATAATTTTATATCATATATATCATATATATTTAGTAATTCCATCCATATTACCAGAAAGTAAAATTGATTTGAAAAATGAATCACATCACTTTGTGGAGGTGGCTGTCCACATGTACGCATGAACGAAGCTATCGTTTTGTAATGGATTGGACGATAATAAGTTAAATATGACATTATCCTTTTAAAAGTATTATTATTTGTTATGAATCATATATAATAATTTACTCCATCATAATACACTTACATAAATTTTAGTGGTGGAAAATTAATTATATTGTTACATGGAGACGGTAATTTATACGTACGCATAAACGATACATTAACATCCCGTTTTAATAAAATAAGGGGTATAAAATAGTTTTTATAACAAAACAATTAAAATATATATAATATTATTAAATTATTATTTTATTAATATTATAATACATTTATATAAGGTTAAATAAGTATTAAATATAAATTAGTTGGTTTAAGATATTACCTCTTCTTTGAAACATCACCTTTAAATATCATCTTAAGGGGTCTTTGAATGGTGTTATATGAAGAATAAAAACCCTTGAATGTGTATAAATATGTGAATATGACAACTTGTTATATTTATTTTCATTCTAGAAGGATCTATGTGTAGTAAATAAGAAAAATTATTGGTGAGAATTTATAATTTAGGGGAGGTACACTCTTTGAATTTCAAAATGTATTTAATAAATCTCAATTAGTTTTTATATAAAAATGGATAATATTTATATTATTTAATTATAAAAGTATTATGAGTAAAAATAATCTCATATGATAAAATTTATAAATATGTGGATCACATTTCTTTCCATATCATTTTTTCATAACCCTTCGTTAACCCTTCTCACTATTACCGTAATAAAAAAATTTCTATCATTTAAGGGTTAATAATGTTACTATAAAATACAAAACAACTAATAAATGATCACTTATTGATTTTTAAAAATATAAAATTCATTTTAGTGAATATGTTATATTTTGAATTTTATATCATTTAAAAAATATTATTTTTTATAAAATAACATTGCTGTCATTTTTAAAATTATTCCTTTCATTTGAATTTTAATCCATAAATAAAAAGTGAGAGTTTAAAATAAATTATTTCAACACTCTGTAATATAACACATAGATGTATAAAATTATTTCAAAACATTATACCACTAGTGTTATATTACTTATAGTATTTTTAAAATAGTTATTATGTTTTTTTATTGGAGAAATACGGCATCAGTGATGCAAAATAATTTAATATCATTATATAATTACAAAAAAATTAAAAATATTTATTTATCTTGAATATATTTCTATAAAACTCAATATAGACACTTATACTCAATTTTAACATTATTTTATCCATATGTTTACATAGAAGATAAATTTAAAACTAAACAAGTGACATCTAGTAACCCTCATTGATTAAAAATAGAGATAGATGAGTGGATTACCCAAGAGAATTTTATAGAGAGAATGAATCCAATGACCGTAAGACTCTTGAATATAATAAGGTTCATTGAGTCCAAGATGATAAATTAAAAAGAATAATTAGTTTTGGTAGGGCCCATCGCATGATTATCCACATTCATGTGATCTAATTATAGCTCATTGGTCATGCGACAAGCATGTGGTCACAAGACAACAACTTATTCGTGTGATGAGGCCAATTGATCTCCCAACCCCTCTTCAGCCATGTGATTACATGACCCTCATGTACTTTTGAAATTTCATGAATTACCAAGATTCATAAAAATACCATGATTAATTATACTTTGTGAGGAATGTGTGATCAGTCCATCTTCATGTGGATTGCATGAACCTATGAAACTTCTGTGGTTGCATGACTGCCAAGGGTATCATAAAGGCTCTTCTAAGTTCTTCCTCAACCATAATGGATATAAACCATTAATATCCTCCAATATTACTAGAATTACATGATAGGATCCGTATAAACACAATTGAATCCTGTTTCCCAGTAGTGGCATAGAAAGATGTGAACTATGAGGATTCTGAATCACGTTATAATCAGGATACATAAGTCGCTGTTTCCATGTTTCGAGCCCCGTAATATTTCCATATATATTATAAATTTAAATATTTAAATATTCCCCATAAATATCATCATTTCCCTCATATATCCTTCAAATTATAATAAATCTCATTAAGATACATGTATTTTCTCATGGATTCATATTCACTATAGAAATTCCAGCTTATTCTGGAAAAGTATTTGCGACGGGAGTAGTTCCCATAAGAAAAAAGACCTTTGAATTTTTCAATTTGTGATGGGAATTTTTTTTCCATCAGAAATAATCCATAAAAGTTTTTATTTTCAATGGACCATTGCAAATACCATTGGAATGAATTATGAACCAAAATGCAGGAAGGGTATATGCGACAGAGCTAATCCCACACCCCACCCCCACCCCCCCCGTCACAAATAATCTTCCCAGTTTTCTATTATTTGCAATAGGGGTGGTTCCCCATCAGAAATAATTACACTATTTGCGATGAGACACGTCACAAATAATGTTTCGGCAGGTGCGTATTTACGATTGGGCCTGCGCGAATACTATTTTTTATCACCTTCTCAGTTAATAATGGTCTAACTATTTGTGATGTGTCACATCGTAAACAATCTCATCGCCAAATATCTAACCTATATATACCCCCTCCGAATTTTCCTCATTCCAAACATCTCTAAAATTCTCTGGCCCTCTCTACTCTGATATTTTTTTGTTTAATTTTTTTAGAGTATAAAATGTTAGAAGGAATAAGTTTCAAGTATTATATCCACTGAAAGAATCAATTTCAAGGTGTTTATTTTTTAAAATTTATAATTTAATTTATTTAACTCAATACTGGGGATAATTATTATTGATTAGTAGTAATTTAATTTATTAAAATTTATTTATTTTGTTCATTATTTTTTCAAAAATATTTATATTCAATTTAAATTAATATTTTAAATTAATGTTAAATTGTTTTAATTTTCAATAATGTATTTTAATATTCTCTAATTAATAATAATTAGTTGTAATTATTAGAAAAATTAGTGATAATTATTAATAATTGATGGTAATTAGTTATAATCGGTGTTAATTAGTAATAAATTGTAATATATTATATAAACCGGTAATAAATTGTTATGCAATAATAAATATTTGTGTTAATTAGTGATAATTAGTTATAATTAGTAATAATTACTATTAATTTTTAATAATTTGTAATAATTAGAAAAAATTACTATGGTATTTAGAAAACAATAATGGTAATTAGTAATAATTAATAAAACATAGTAATAATTAGTAATAATTCGTAATAATTAGTAACAATTAGTAACAATTAGTAATAATTTGTTGTAATTTGTAATAATTAGTTATTAGTAATGAATTGTAATAATTTGTTGTAATTAGAAATATTTTCAAGTATTTAGTAATAAATATAAAAAAAATTCCTAATAATTTATAAAAAATGGTATTTATTGATAAAAATTAGCGGTAATTACCACTAATTGGTGGTAAGTGATAATAATTAGCAATAATTATTAATAATTAGTAAAAAATAGTAATAATTAGTAATAAATAGTAATAATTAGTA
This sequence comes from Viscum album, assembly GCA_963277665.1. Classification (NCBI taxonomy): domain Eukaryota; kingdom Viridiplantae; phylum Streptophyta; class Magnoliopsida; order Santalales; family Viscaceae; genus Viscum; species Viscum album. The sequence continues at coordinate 1,306,804,123 of OY728128.1, forward strand.
ATAATTAGTAATAAACAGAAATAATTAGTAATAATTAATAATAAATTGTAATAAATATTAATAATTAGTAACAATTAGTAATAATTAGTACTAATTAGTAATAAATATTAATAAACATTAATTATCAGTAATAAATATTATTAATTAGTAATAATTTGTAATAATTTGTAATACTTAGTACTAAATAGTAATAATTAGTAGTAGATAATAATAATTAGTAATAGTGGGTGATAATTAGTGATAATTAGTGATAATTAGTAATAATTAGCGATAATTAGTGATAATTAGTTACAGTTAGTGATAATTAGTGACAATTAGTGATAACTAGTGATAATTAGTTATAACTAGTGATAATTTCTACTAAAAAGTAATAAATAGTAAAAATTAGGAATGATTTGGAACAAATAGTTATATATAGTAATATATAGTAATAATTAGTTATAATTAGAAATAATTAGCAGTAATTAGAGGTAATTAATGGTAATTAGTTGTAATTGGATATAATTAGTAGTAATTTATAATAACTAGACGTAATTCCTAGTAATTATTAATAATTAGTGGTAATTAGTAATAATTATCTACAATTATTAATAATTAGCGTTAATTAGTTGTAATTATAGAAAAATTAGAAGTAATTAGCTATAACTAGTGGTAATTAGAAATAATTATGAATATCATAAGAATGCATGATACCATCAGGAAATTGTGAATTTATAGTAGTTATTTAAATAATTTTTTGATAATTTTATCTATTATTTTTAAGTAAATTTCTTTATCATTTTCATCAAATACTTATTTAGTATTTTCATGGATCTTTTGGTTGGTCATATTTTTCTTTCAATTATTTGCAACCAGCCATAGAAAAAAGATTAAATAATTCTTTCTACCAGTGTAACCATGTTTTCTTTATTCATTGAATTTATTTGTTGAATTTCCAACAAATATTATTTATTAAATGTTGTTAGCTAAAAAATATTTCTCATTGTTGAAAGTTAGGAGAGTATAGGATGATCATGTTCCAATTGTGGTGAATTTTTTTGATATAATGTTCACGAGAGCTTCTTCTACTCTTCTTACATTTAATAATGAGATAAAGGTATTGGTTAGGAACTTCATATCAATATGTTGTCTTGGCAGTTCAACATAGAAAGTTAATAGAAACATGGTTGCATTGGAAGTTAGGATTTTTTTGAGACGTTGGGTCATGTAAGAATCAATTGCACCCCAATCTAACACACTATGTGACTAGTATATACTAGGGTAGTTAGAATTTGACATGTCTATGACAATAATAGCTAAAAAATTAGGAGAAGATACCTTTATGACTAGACATGGTTGACATAAATTGTTGTAATGGCAAATTTGGACATGTTTGAAATAAATTGGTTTCACAATCTAATGATGGTAAAATCTATGATTTATAAATTTATTTAAATCAAAGAATTTTTAATATTGATGTCATTAGAAACAACTAATTTGTGTCAAACCTATCCAATTTTGTCATTGGGTTTCCAGAATTGGGGTAGATAGAATGTGATGTGTCAATGGGAGCTGTAGTAGTAACAAGTGGAGAAGATGTGTTGATGACCGGAAATGGTTTGAATAAATTGGTCTAATGAAAAATTAGGACATAGTTTACATAAATTGGTTTAATAATCAAATTATAAAATCTTTTATTTATACCTTTTAGTGTATAATTTAATTTTATATCTTAAGGTGATTAGAAATAACCAATTATTGCCATCCATGTCCATTTTTTTCATTGGGTCTCCAAAACTAGGGAAGGAAGTTTATGACGTCTTGATGGAAGCAACAACAGTAACAGGATGAGAAGATATGTTGATTACAAATGTAGTAACACCTGCAGACAATGAAATATATGTGACCTGTGACAAATGTTTTAGGGATAGAGTTCTCTCCACCACCTCATCCAGATGACTCCCTCCCCCTCAGTGATATATGTATTTTTAAAAAATTTGTATGTATATATTTATTTAATATTTTAATTAATTCATATATTTATTGTTCTATATTGAGCATATTTATATTGTAGGAAATATTTTTTTAATATTTGTTTATTATTTAATATTAATTAGTTTTTATTTTATTAATTTTTATGTCTTTTATTTAATATTTTATAGTTTTATAGTTTTTTTTATTTTTTATTAATTATTTATTATATTATATAGAAAATTAGTTTTTAAATTTTTTTGTTCAATTTTTATATTTATTTGTCTTATTTGTGATGGGTCTGCCCTCCCATATAAAATATGATTATAAAAAAATGGCCATAATATCTGTGATGGGATGGTATCTGTAACATCCCATGTAAGTAATTAATAATAGATATTTTTATCTATGTTTATTAATGAATTAGATAGTGTTTTAGAGGCATAAAATGAAAATAAATCCAATCTTAAGCATGGAATACACTAATATTTTTAAAAGATTGTTTTACTTCCTTTTGATGGCAAACCATTTTTATGTCTATCTTTTGACAATTTTATAAGCTATGTTTCTCAAAATAAACTTATTCTTTATAATTGGGACATCAAAATTTACTTTGTGTGAATTTTTGGTATTTTTCCGATAAAGTTCATTTTTTAATGAATAGTGAAAATGTGGTATTTTAATTCAAAACCTCTTTTTAATCTAATTTAATTATATGATTAAATTATCTTTTTAGTTGGTTTTGATGTGTAATTAGAATATATTTTTACCATTTAATCCAATGGAGGTCATTGGAATCAATTTCACTTTGAAATTAGACTTAAACTAGTGTCAATATTTTGATACTTATTATTTCATAAAAACACGCTATTTTTTCTGATAGCGGGAATTAATTATTAAATTAATTAATGAAACTTATATGTTTTGAATTTTGTAAAATAGGCATCATTTTTGAATTCATAATATCAAATATATCTTAGGGTGAAGTTTTGGTATTTTTCGGAAAAATTTCAATTTTTGATGAATAGTGAAACCACTAAGTGGTACTTAAAAAACTGATTTTTCGTTTAAATGAAAATTTACCACCACTGTGTTTTTAATTTCAAAAATCCAACATACATGGTTTTCATTAATAAATAATGTTTGGTTCAATTGGATTAAAATAATTTTTTGGTGAATAGTAATTGTTATGTTTATAATCGCGATTAGAGGTTATTAGTGTAGTTTAAGGTAAAAATAATGTTTTAATAATATGAGATGAGATTTACACATGTTCTACACTTATAGGATGTGTCATGGCCGACCAAGACAGTCCATGGGTCAACTTGGGGACCCAACGGAGCCACTTTGGTTGGGAAATGACATAAATAACTTTTTATTTAATGTTAAAGTAAAAATGACACAAACATGAGTTATTTTAGTAAAACAATTCTTACATGGGGTTATACAAGTCAGATATTTGATTATAAGTATTAATTGGAAATCTGAAAAGATTTCCTACATCATAGTATTTTTTTATAATTTTTAGACTTTAAATAAATTAAATTATTTATGACATCATGATGATGAAGCGATTACCTCATTAATAAAGGATTTAAATAAAATGAAATGATAATGTAAAATATATGACCTACATATGTCCAAACACTATTTTATGGGTGTATTTCGAACCCTTATCACCATACCCTCTAATTATATCAATTTGGGACCTTTTGAATCCGAAACCCATTTGAAAATAAAGTAACATTTCTTTACATTCCAAGAGTGCCCCTCCTCTCCTCTTATAAAAGGACCCCACCTCTACCTCCTTACGCACACTTCCAAAGCCTTTGGATCGGCCAACCCCTGCCCATTTTATCTCTTCACATCCCTCTCTTACTCCTTGAAGCCTCACTTTGGGCATAAGTCTTCCCCAGGAAGCCTTTGAGCTCAAACCAAAGGGAGTTACCCGATTTTAAGGTAATGTCTTCACTTGAGTCCTTTTTTTTATTTTACTTCTCCAACCCCCTAAAATCTTTTTATTCATTTCTTTTGTAACAACTCCAGTATATTAAATATACTAGAATTTTTTTATAATAAGGATTCGACCTACACTTACACACACCTACATCTAAAGGTTAAAGAAGGTAATATTTCCGTGGATGGCGAATTTCGACCTCCCGAAATGATGATTGTTCAATATTCTTTTAACACCTTCAAAGGTGGCCATTAATATGAAAATATATTTATATATAATATATAATATGTTTATGTTTTTCTTAATCTTCTGTATTTTTCATTTTGGTCATACCTTTATAGTTTTCATTAGGGGTAAACACGATATCTTAATTTAAGGAAGTGCGGACTACCGCCCCCTCAAAGTGATTTGATTCGTTAAATACCATATGTGGGACGTATAAAGGATTGAGTTATGATATTATATATGATATTACACTAGAATTATAATATACCATTATATCATTATGATTCCATTCTATAATATATGAAATAGAAATGAAAGTAGCGTTCATGCGTACGTACGGATTACCGTCTCCATGAACAGTGCGTTTCATTTCTTACCTCTAAATGTTATATAATATTATAAATGCATTCATGTACTATATATATATATATGATATATCATATCTAAATCATGAATACCATTCTGTATATAATGGATACATGATCAACTAGTAATTATAAAGGGTTTATTTTTTACTCAAGTACCAATGATCGTTAAAATTACCGTTATTAACTTAAATAATTACATAGTGTTCATGACCTGGAAATAAGTGACATAAAAGGAATAACAAACATGGAAAAGGTTCTTAAACAAGTAGAAATTAACTCAAGTTTAATATTCAGGAGATTAAAGAACGACCGAGTTAAGTCGGACCCGAGGTATGGGAATTCGTCTCAATCTCCTTTCATTGAGGCATATTTTGTTTTATACAAAACCTTCTTTTATACAGTGTATAAACCCCATTGACTTTTACATTTATCCAAAAGGAATATTTTTTATACAAAGCGTTTTACTAAACAACAAAAGGGAATGTTTTTGTCGTATTTATGCGGCGACAATGACTTCTCCACCGCCGTGACCATTATTTGAGTTTTGGCTTCCTCTACAAGCCAAATATTTTTTTTAAAAGAAAAATAAATACCATGTATTACTTTTCGTTTATTTTTGTATTGAAAATGGTTTTCATAATGTTTTTATTATATCAATGTGTTGTACTGATATCTTGTGATTGAAATGTGGAAATGTTATGTTTCCTTTATGCAAGTTTTATGTGATACGATTATGTTATGGTTCTTGGGAATTATTATGAAGACGGGTGGTTCTGTGATAAACTAAGGGCGGGTGAGCCCGATATAGCTCTCCAATGCATTGGGTAAAGTGAAGGAGTGAAACGTTAAGGCTACTCTGAAGAGATTTAGGGAATATACAGTGATGAGTATTCCAAACGTAACCGAGAGGGTTACTCCCTACGTAAGAATGTTATGAATTCCTCAAGTTACCTTCATGTCTTATGATTTCTATGATTTATTCATGATTTGATGAGGTATGTTAAAGTGCTTATGTTTTATGGGTAAATTAGGATTTCATTCTTATGTATATATGTACCCGTGTTTCCTTTCCATATTTTTATAACCCATACTGAGCTTTTCATGCTCATCCCAAGTTTTTTGAAATGTTTTTCACAGGTCAAGGGAAAGGTACATGATATGATGATAGTGTCAAGTAAGTGTGAAGAATGAATCCATGTTTTATTTTAAATATATTTCCATTGTTGGGAAAAATGAATATTATCTTTATGTAACCACTTTGTTTATATGTGGAATTTAATGCATGTTTTATGATCTAATTTTCTAAAACTCTAAACCTGAAAATATCCTCAAGGTGTAATCTTGTAATAACTCAAGATTAAGTAATATTTAAGGTCGGGGCCTTATAGTTGTTATTAGAGGTCGGTTTAGATAACATTAGGAGTTAGAATTATATTAAATGATTGTTCAAAAATATTTTTTTTTGAAATGATATAGCATTTGAATATTACCATGTTTCTTCATCTAAGACATGTTTGTTCAGAATGGTTTTCCACTGAGGAAACAGGGAAGCAGTGCTAGGAAGGCATACAGAAGGAAATAACCTTCCGAATCAGCATCCTGAGATGGTCGGAATTGGAACTGAACAGTTTGTTGCAGTAACGGCACAATTGACTCAAGCGATAAATGGTGGTGGTATCCATGCACGAGATCAGCCAGATCAACCACAGAGAAACATGTTAGTGGTGGAACATTTATTGAGGCAACATCCCCCATCATTCAATGGATCATCTGACCCTGTGCTAGCTGAAGGGTGGATTAAAGCACCAGAGAAGATTTTCGATGTCAAGGGGTGTTCAGAAAATCAAAAGTATTGTCTTTCTCTTTACCGTTTGGAGGGTGAAGCAGATCAGTGGTGGTCGATGGTTAAAAATATCTGGGACGCTGATGAGATTTATTCTCTTGACTCGGATGAATTCAAAGGTATGTTTCTTGAAAAGTATTTTCCTAATGTTGTTCGAATTAGGATGGAAAAACAATTCCCCGAATTGAGGCAAGAGGAAGACTGAGTGGCCTCTTATGAAGAAAGGTTCACTCTATTGGCAAGGTATGCTCTAGATTTTATCTGAGACCTTGATAGTAAAATAAATCATTTTTACTCAGGATTAATTCCAAAATATCGAAGGTCATTAGCTTCTCGTGAGTTTAAAATTTATGAAAAGCTTGTTTGATGTGCTGAGAAGGTAGAAATGGAGTTTGACGTTGATCAAGTGTTCTATAACAACCAGTAGAAGAAGAGGCCGAGGTGGCAGGAGAAAGGAAAGAAATATTCAAAATGGTCTGACGGTAAGAAAACTAAGTTTCCAGTTTGTGATAAATGTGGTGAAAGGCATGCTGGGGAATGTCTTCTGAATTCTGGAAAGAGCTACCAATGCGGTAAGATGGGACATAAGGCTCGTGATTGCACTGAAAAAGATCAAGGTGATGGTAATACCAAATTTGATTTACAGTTAGTGAAATGTTTTAAGTGCAATGAGATGGGTCACTATGAAAACGACTGTCTGGAAAAGAGCTTGAGTGATGGGAATCAGTTAGACTACAAGAATAAAGGGGTGGTGAAACCGTTATGGGTAAACGTGATATCTTTATTTAAGGAAGTGCGGACTACCGCCCCCTCAAAGTAATTTGATTCGTTAAATACCATATGTGGGACAAATAAAGAATAGAGTTATGATATTATATATGATATTACAATGGAATTATAATATACCTTTATATCATTATGATTCTATTCTATAAAATACGAAATAGAAATGAAAGTAGCGTTCATGCGTACGTACGACTTACCGTCTCCATGAACGATGTGTTTCATTTCTTACCTCTAAATGTTATATAAAATTATAAATGCATGAATGTACTGGATATATATGATATATGATATCTAAATCATGAATACCATTCTGGATATAATGGATATATGAACAACTTGTAATTATAAAGGTATTATTTTTGACTCAAGTACCAATTATCGTTAAAATGACCGTTATTAACTTAAATAATTAAATAGTGTTCATGAAATGGAAATAAGTGATATAAAAGGTGTAATTAACTTGGAAAAAGATCTTAAACAAGTATAAATTAACTCTTGTTTATAATTCAGGAGATTAAAGAATGACCGAGTCAAGTCGGACCCAAGGTTTGGGACATCGTCTCAATCTCCTTTCATTGAGGCATATTTTGTTTTATACAAAACCATATTTTATACGGTTTATAAACCCCTTTGAATTTTATGTTTATGAAAAAGGAATGTTTTTTATACAAAGAGTTTTACTAAATGACAAAAGGTAATGTTTTTGTCATATGTATGCAGCGACAACGACTTCTCCACCGCCGTGACCATTATTTGAGTTTCGGCTTCCTCTACAAGCCATACCTTTTTTTTATTAGAAAAATAAATACCATGTTTTACTTTTCTTTTATTTTGGTATTTAAAATGGTTTTCATAATGTTTTTATTATATCAATGTGTTGTATTGATATCTTGTGATTGAAATGTGGAAATGTTATGTTTCCTTTATGCATGTTTTATGTGATACGATTATGTTATGGTTCATGGGCATTATTATGAAGACAGGTGGTTCTGTGATAAACTAAGGGCGGGTGAGCCCGATATTGCTCTCCAATGCATTGGGTAAAGTGAAGGAGTAAAACATTAAGTTTTCTCCAAAGAGATTTAGGGAATATACTGTGATGGGTATTCTAAACGTAACCAAGAGGGTTACTCCCTAAGTAAGATTGTTATGAATGCCTCATGTTACCTTTATGTCTTATGATTTCTATGATTTATTCATGATTTGATGAGGTATGTTAAAGTGCTTATTTTTTATGGGTAATGTATGATTTAATTATTATGTATATATGTACCCATGTTTCCTTTCTATATTTTTATAACCCATACATAGCTTTTCATGCTCATCCCAAGTTTTTTGAAATGTTTTTCACATTTCAAGGGAAAGGTACATGATATGATTATAGTGTCAAGGAAGTTTCAAGAATGAATCCATGTTTTATTTTAAATATGTTTCCATTGATGGGAAAATTGAATACTATTTTTATGTAACCGCTTTTTTTATATGTGGAATTTAATTCATGTTTTATGAGCTAATTCTCTAAAACTCAAAACCTGAAAAGATCCTCAAGGTGTAATCATGTAATAACTCAAGATTAAGTAATGTTTAAGGATGGGGCCTTATAGTATCCCATTGTAAAAAAAATACTATTTGCACCACTTTATTTTTTTGACGGGTTCCTATTGCAAATAGTCTGATTTATTGAATTAATTTTTCCATGGAAATTTTATTCATATTACTCTCAAAGGAAACCTCGGTGTGGAATCCGTATATGAAGACAATATTTAATCCATCATGACATGCATCTGGTATATAATTATCTGTTGTTTCTCAAATTAACTGCATCTCATTTGGAATTAGATATCAATGGAGATCATGCCAATAGTAGGATAAAAATAAAAATAATCAAGGGTATCTACCTTTTTGTGAGTCTCAAAATTTTATAAACCTAGGGAAAATAATCCCTTTGAGTGTATGCATCCTTCCATACCCCTCAATAGGCTAGGATTATGAATTACAAGGACTCTAATTCCTATTATAAGTGGGATACATAGAACACATTCCTAAGGAATGATCTTAAAATCAGATAAATTTCTGTCATCATTTATCGCAAAGACACATTCCATTCCTTTTATGAAGGATCTTTGAGAAATATCCTTTGTTATCCAATTATCATATTCCCTAAGGGACTCTTTATGAATAAGTCCTTTAAATATATGAAATTCACTGAATATATTGTTTTTTTCTATGAATGATTTAAACTAACATGATATTTTAGACAGGTAATGATTACTCCATTAGGATAATGAAACCCCCTATTATCACTATACTGACTTTTTTTATTCCCTAACTATACATTTCTCTCCTTTAAATGGAAATAATCCCAATGAATAATATCCGGGATACATCATTGTGTAATCCCTAATCAATCATTATGGAATCCCTAGTGTGTAATCCACATTTGGTTCAATATTACAATCTCATGAAATGTGTATAATCTCCTGTTATCCCTTATTTCATAAACTAATATTGAATCATCTTTTCTTAGAGTTTGTTGATGATTTCTCCGTTAGCATGATGATAATGTGCTAATATCGTCCTTCCTTTAGATTTTATATTGGATATATATTCTCTTCATTCAAAGGTCTATACATCCAATGAAGAAGCTTAATAATGTTCTCATATACATGATTCCTATTCCAACATATTTTTTTTCACTTATTGTGACATAGATTCTTCATTGATACTATGTGAACTCTGATTCTTTTCTTCTCAACATACCTAGAATGAAACTATAAGGACCCATACCTGTATTCATTTTTCAAATTTCCTTATATGTGTATATACCTTATGATTTTAATATTTATGTTATGGTACCGTAAAAACTATTTGGGCTTTGAGTCCTATTCTCATAGGATATGTAGGACTCCAAATCAAGGTTCAATACCAATGACAAAACACTAATTGAAACACAATATTTCAATGAACTCCATATTTACCAAAAAATTCTAAAATATATCAATACCCCAATCAATTAAAACTATGTAATAATTGTTTTGATGATATTGAACCTCTAGTATATACAGATGTTTTCGATACTCTGATTCCTTCCTCCATGTATGTGGATTCATATCGTTAAAATTCAATAAGTGATAATTTTTATTCTGGTAACCAGTTTTGTTTCTTGATCTATGAAAAATTCATGATCTTATCTAAAATTTGTAAAACATTCTTAATGCAAGAAATAATTCCCACAATAATGTGCTATGAGATTGAACTCTCGTCCTCTTGACCATTTTATGTTCCATAGAATATTTTTTTTGGGAAAAATTGCTGATCCCAATGTGAATCTATCAATAATTAAATGTAATCAGGTATCCCCATGAGACTCAATATTTCATCATGCATATTAAACATAAACAAAATGGCCAAACCAACAAAAATAATATATGATAATATTACTCATTCATAGTGGATTGAAAACGTTTCTTACATGGAATGTTTCACTGATCGATGTCCTTTTTTATTTTTTTCCAATTGACTATATATATGAGTCTAATGATGTTTTCTCTAATCCCAAGAACTGTAATCATTAACAAAAAGTTATAAAACCTTATCTTTAGAAACTATATCCACATATTAAAAAACAATTTCACAAACTCAGTGCATTCATTATCAGGTAAAAAAGAAGATGCCCATAGAGTAACACCAACAAATTATAATATTAGACATCATGATTAATTCATAGATCTTATATCATATAAGCCCATAATCTTTCATCAATCACATAATGAAGTAATTAAATTAGTGATGCAAGTCTCCACTACTGAAAACTTTGGTATCTTATCCCCAGAACATGACACTCAATATCATATTTATGATAAGAAGGTGGATCATGGAGTTCACCATGACTCCATCTTAGTTCAAGAGCCTTTTAGGAGTTATTCCATTAATATACATTTCCAAAATTACCCCAGTAATTCCCCTTAGTCACCTGATGTGGTAACTACCGAACAGGTCCCCTCCCCGGACCCTCTGATATGGGTACCATGGAGATCGTAACAGGAGAGGTAATTGTTGTTTAAGGGGAGTATACCCATATTCCTACTTCTGCTAATGACAGTCACCCTCATATTATAATGATAGATGGTAAGTAGGCTCATATCCCTAAAACCCAAACCATGTATACCTATATATCCTAGCAAAACACATGGGTAAGGAACATATCTGAGTCCACACACAGGAATCTCGTCAACATATTTTGATATCATAATCTAGATATGAGTGGAAATATATCTCTATATCAATCAAATATATCATTCAGCATGACATTTAAATAGATAATGTGAATGTATATGTTCCTACATACACCCTTAATATGTTCCAATACATTCTAGTAGTGATGAAGGAGCTTCTCTAGCATATTCTAAAGATTATATAGCAAAATGAACATAGTCAGATCCTAGTATCAATTGTAGTGTATCAGTGTGATTAACATGAATATATAGCTACTCTAGAAAAAGATTATTTTCTTTCTAATGTAGAAAAATATTATTTGGATGTTAAGATAAATGATGATTCACTTGGTTGGGCTCATATTCCCATTTAAAATAGGGTTCATCAACCTAGTTTATCAATCACCACAAGATATTTGTATATTTTTATTAAAGAATGCTAGTGACATAATCCAAAGGCATGGGATTTGGCCCATATGCTCGTTTAAACTAGGGTTCCTTAACCCAATTTGGAAATCACCTTAGAGAAGGTTGATATCGAAAATATAAAATAAATTTAGCATTTTCCAATATATAATAAGATCGAAACACCTATTTCTACTCCTATAGAAGAAATACTTCACATGAATCCTTCAATTCCCATATAGGAGGAGGTCTATATACCATCACTCATTATGTAGAATTTTCAATATATTTTGATAGGAAATATATAATTAAATTGAGCTCAAACCCCATTTATACTGGGGTAGACAAGTATATTCCAAAAACCAACCAAAGGCATGCTTATATTCAAGAAAAAAATTCAATGTCTCCCTACTATACTCTAATGGTATTTTAGTATTGGGAATAAATTCCCATAGAAATAGATGGACATCAGCATACTTTAGTGACCACTACTCTTGATCCTCCCCAAAATGTTGGTTATCATATTTCATATGTGATGTAGGATGAGGCTCATATTTCTACACTTATTTATTCCAATATCCTTGAGTATATATACACACATTTTCATCACCTAAATGTATCCTTCACACTCAATATGAATTAGATGGTGAAAACATCCATGATATTTCTCCTCGTGCTAGTATAAATATGTATTATAGGGATCCTACCCCTAAAATCCACTACGGATGACCTCCCAAAGGTGATATATCACCCAAAAAATGAAATACTTCTCATTTAATGACACATGAATATATGAAGGTTCTCTAAATATCATTGTATAGTATATATATCATACCACAAACCACTGGTAACATCTTGCCTCGATCAGTAGGCATCCCAGAGAAGCATCCACATTTGTATAAAATGGTGGTAAAATATTAATCAAATGAAGAAGCTATTGCAATCACTATATATGGAAGGGGTTGGCCAACAAAAACCTTCCAACAATGTTTTATCTCATTGCCTCTTTTGGTTATAAGGTCCCAGATGAGCTAAAGATATAACTCATGACTTACATATTCCATAATGTTTTGAAAAACATTCAATGGATAATGGATAAGATCCTACATTATTAGGGGTATGAAGAACATCCCTATACCAAAAACACATTCTACTTCCCGATTTACCTAACGGAATTCTACATTGTTTGGGACCCAATAACCAAAAGGAATAGTTAAATTCTACATCACTCTTGCCTCAACAGTCCAATAACTCTCTATAAATTGATCATTAAAGCTACATTTGAGGTATGTATTCAGGGATGGGGAATGTATGTGGCATTATAATTTACTCCATCATAATAAGATTTGATTCCCTCAGGCATAACATCCATTTATGTCATAGTAATAGGATAAAACATTGGACATACAAATTCTAGATTCATTTGGTCAATCCAATGAATATCCCCTTCTTTAGAAACACAAATGAATTATGAGATTAAATAGATGGATCCCAATAAGATTATAATCCAGTCGAGGACTCGGACTGCTCAATAGATACCCAAATAAAGTTACTCCATAGGACAACCCTTGCCTTTAATAAACATTAATTAATGATTTTTTACATAACAATACACATATTACAACCCAAAAGATCAATAAGTCTAGTGTATTTGGTTAATTGGGTGCATTACATTACAAAATAAAAAATTTGGGGATCATTAACATTATTGAAAACATTTGTAACATGTTTATAATATTCAATTAATTTTTAAAACATATTTGGATAACCTGGAGACATATATAATAAATTTGGTAGATAGAAATCCTAAAAAGGTAATAAACATGGAATAACATATAAAATGTATTACATGTTAGACCATAGGAATTTCAATGGGACATAAAAGGGGTGAGAATCATCTTCATGAAAAATGAGGCAGGATAAATAATGAAAACATAATAGAAATATGGGAATGTGGAAATGGATTTAAACAATACATAAAAATCATAGGGTTAGTCTAACTTCCATGGTGTTATATCATAGTGAAAAAACTCTCATAATAGATTAGGTTAACTCTCTAATCCAAAAACTTATTTCTCATGATAATAAAACACTATCCAATATATTTATTCTCTATATAAATCAGCATATACATGTCACTTTCATATCATGTACATTTATAAGTATTCCACATATATCATTGAACATAAGATAATATTTTATCACGTTAAATTTCATAGTAGAATAATCTAGAATAAATATACGGAATTACCCAAAAATATAATTATAGGTATGTATAGGTGAATACAATTGATAATAAATAGATATGGTTTTTCATATAAAAAGGTTTGCAATGGAAAAATTGCAGTGAAATTTCAGCAGTACAGTGAAAGTACTTAATTTTACATAAAATGGGTCAACTAGAGCGAAGGGTGCATTTGATAATTTAGAAATTAATTGATAGTAATTGTGATGTTTAAAAAAATATATCAACATTAGTAATTGGATATTAAATGGCATGAAATTAATAACATTATTGAATAAAGAGGAGAAAGAAAGGATCCCTTACATTGAGAGGGAGATTCTTAAATCTGGGAAGGAGCTTCTTGGTATATAGGGGGTACCTTTGCAGGACTCTAGATATGAAGGTATATTACGGACATGATTAAACGTTTTTTAGTGAAGTGGAAGGGGGTATTGGGATGTTTTATATAGGAAAAGAGAGGGGAGATCATTATTGTTTCTCAAACATATGTTTTTTACACTATAAAATAAATTAATCAAAACCACAAGCCATCATATGATTTCGACCCATGGTTTCTTCCAAGTAGTAGTGGATTCAATTATTTTTTAAGGCCATGGGAGGAACTAATTAAAATATTACCCTTGTGATGTTTAAGTGAGTCATGTTCATAAAGAAATGATTTTAAAACCTTAAAATATAATATAAGTTTTAGAGGATTCATAGAGGCTTTATAAAATTAATCAAATAAACTGATAATTGAATTATTTTAGAGGGAACACATATATTTGGTCAGGTATAACTTTTATATAATTTATTACGTAACTTTTCGGTTATTATTATGTTATAATACACACCATATATTTATACTGTATTGGATTTTCCTTGAAAATAGAATATCACAGAAAATTATAATAATTACATGATGGATAATTTAAATTTAGTTATGGTAATGGTTGAATCATACCCTTTTTTTTGTTTCATTTCATCCCTGACATGTTGAAATAAAATATTCCTTAATGTATATTATGTGATCTTTTTGTTCATATTTTCCCACCGATTGTGCTCTCAGCAATCTCAAAACATATGTGTACTACATCAATGGATGGATAATGTAGATCTACGTGAATTAACCAATATCTCATTATTTGTATCATTATTTGATGGTAAAAATAGTTGGGACCCAAATCTTAAATCTCCTTCTTCATTAATTTTGATCTATGAGTATTTCGCTTTTCTAATAGCTTCCACCTTCTTCAAAATATCCACATCATTACTTTGTGTGTCCTTTATCTTCTCTGGAAGGGATGGTTAAGCAACCATTTTTGATAGGATAGATTATTTTTATTACATTATAATTCCCATTTCCATCTTTTTCAAGTGTCATAATATCATATCCTTCTCAATTCCCATAAATGATGAAATTATATGATATTCTCTGCATAAATTACCTGATATGTTATTTTATTTCCAATGATGGTGGTGGATTGTGAAGTATTAGTACTTAATCTGCTCAAACCATATTTAATGGTGAATATTGATAACTTTTTGTGTGAATATATACATGAGGCTCTTATAATAAATATATATTTCAAACTTCTCACCAAATAGATAATATCACTAGATTTTCAATATGTATATTACTACAACTAACTCGAGATCAGGTTTTGGGTAGTTCTGTTCATGAAATTCAATTTCCATGGGAAATTAGACATCACTTTACCATTAATCCTTAGTACATATCCCAAACCCTTCATTAGAATTATCATTTAATAGCATCAAATGTTCCCAACTTTTGTGTAGCATTTGTATTGGTTTTGTGATAAGAATATTTTTCAACTTCTTAATGCTCTATTCACATTAATGTTCCAAAAAAACTCACTCCATTCTAATTTAGTTTTCTTAGAGTGTTTTAAAACGAAAATAAATTTCTCACAAATCAGCAATAACACCTAGTTATCCCAAGAAAATTACTTATATCTAACACATATATTGAACTTGTCCAAAATTCAATTGTATTTTTCTTTTAAGGGTCAATGATATCACATTTAATGGGATAACTTTTGCCAATAATGATACAAATATCAACCATAAATCACATCTTTAACTCAATACATAATGCTTAACCAATCATAAGGTATTTATCATAGTTCTCAGATTCTCCTCATGCTCATACTTGATTTTGGAGTAAATTATAATATCTTATATAATTACTACCAAAAAGTTGTCAAGGAAATGTCTAAAGACTCTACTCATCCATTCCATAAAAATTTTATAGAGAACAAGTGAGTCTGAATGGAATTACTCTTAACTCATTGTTCTCATACCTTGTGTGGAATTCAATGCTGGGAGTATTTTACTTCTTCACCCTTACTTGCAAATACCCTGACCAAACAACCACCTTTTATAAGTATTATACACCACATATTTGATCGAAAATGTCATAAATACTTATTAAGGGATACCAAATCAGTATTTTGATTTTTTTTTAGATCATCATAATCAAATTATATTGTTCATGGGAATATCCTTATTCTTTACAAAGATGATTGTTGCACTGCATGATGAAGAACATGGGCATATATACCATTTATCCATATTCTCCTATAGTTATTTCTTAATCTCTCATGTTCCAAAAAACCATTCTATATGAATTCTTGGATATTGGAAAATCATTATGTATAAAGTTGACATACAATTAAACCTCTCATCTAGGTGGAAGGCAATGAAATTATTTTAGAAAAACTTTAGGGAATTCTCTGACAATGGAAATGTATTGAAGGGGGATTTTTCCCTTAGAATCAGTCATTTTTGTTAGATATGATTTCTCATATGGAAATAATATCCTTGATTATGATGTTAGTGTTATATAATACTCACCTACATCATTGCACTTGTATAGGATCAAATGATGATTAATAATACAGAGAGTAATTTCATTCTAACATAATTTTATGTTGGCTCTATATAAGGTTTGTTAATTTATACCCATAATTACATAAAATTACACTATTGTAAGTATCACAATGTTCATTTGGAATTTCAACACCAAAAATTTTACAGGGTAGGATTTATATACATTGTATTCAATAATTTCATCACATGTCATTTTCACCGACTTCTCTACTTCCATGCTTTGTAGAGGTATATAAATAGTTCTAATAAATTTAAATGATATGAAGGATTGAGTAGAACCAGAATAAAAAATTAAATCCACTATTATCAAATGAATAAATAGATTACAATACACCGCATCATTTTCAAGATCCATCTCATCAGTTGGGATGGCGTATGATTTCACATTTTTCCATGGGGGTTGTTGATACTTGTTTCCTCCAAAAACCCTTGTCATAGTGCATTAGTATACTAAATGAACATGTTACTTGAAGTTTAAACATTGGATAATTGAATGAGTGTTGACTACATAATTTCCCTCTTCCATTTCATTAGTGGGTTTCTCCCATTAGTAATTTCTATTTAGGTGACCATCCTTATTTAACCTAAAAAATTAATTAATCCCCTTAATGATTTTTTGGAGTTGTTATTCCACCAATATGGACACATGGGAAGTTCAAATTTCCTACCACCATTATATTTCTCCATCTCGTTACTAGAATATAACTCTTATTTCCAAATCTTATCCCTATCATACCCCTTTAATATTATGATCTCAATTTTGACATTGTGGTTACCTCATAAACATTACTAATATCTATCAAATTCTCATATCATCAGGTCATTTTATAGGCTTTTTTTGCCCAAAAAAGAAGTGTTAAATTTTCATTCATGGGTAATGATAAATCTAGAGGCTAATCATGATTGTCTTCTGATTTGGTTCTAATAATTTCTAATGGATTAACCATATTTTTCATGAAGGAAATTAAATCCCTATCCACTTTAATTTGAAGTGTGTGCGGAAAATATTTATTGGAAAAAAAAATTCTGAAATCATTCCACCTTGCCACATTGATATTTTCCATAAGGTCTATATTCTTGATCAATTTCATACATTGATTAACTTCACCCTCCATAGATTAATAGCCAGTATGACCATCACCTAGTCGAAAAATTTATGGATAGAGAATATCTTTTCGATGGAGTTGATACATTAATCTATGATTACAGGATCAAGTGATCCATTAAATGTTTGACAACTTTATAACATTAAGGTCTCAATTATGGCATGTTATATCTTTTGGTTATCTAGTCGTTCCTCCATTTTTGTGTTTCTATTCATAACCAAAGTCAACTAAGAGGGCATCCTCCAAAAGATTGTGATTCATACACTCATCAGTTATGGAATCTTGTTTGGGAATTCATCACATTTACCTTCACATTGTTTATTTACATGGCTCCTCTTATTTTCAGCCATTGTCTATAATAAAGGATTAATTGGGGTTGAGTAATTCATTAAAATTATAATTATTTTCTTTTGTTATAAATTTATAGCCTTTAATATATTTTATCCATGATTTATTCTCTAAAATAGACTCTTATGGGAATTTTTTATTCCCTTAATAATGGTACATAATGAGGTTGTGAATTTACCATATAATAACCCCTATTAGTTGAAAACTCGGTTTTCATCAAGGCCTATTGTAATACACTAGTTCCCAAGTGATTCTTTCTCAATATGGTGCCTTTGGGTGTTACCCCTAGGTAATAATTTTCATGGTCACATCCAGTTTTTGTATTGAGATTGGGATGGATTTTCTTAGAAAATACATACTCTATAAATTAAAAAAAATTAGGGATGTATTATTATTAATAGTCTTGTCCCAAAGGATTTTTTTGGAGTATTATAATCTTAATACAAAAAATAACAAAACCTCTCTTTGATATAAAATATCAAAACCCTTATCTTTATTACACATTAATTTTTGATTTATTATATAAGAACCCACATATTACAACCCAAAAGATCAATAATTATTGTGTATTTGAGTAATTAGTTACATTAAATGTAAACATAAAAATGGGTCTTGCATTGGCATTATTGAATACGTTTTTAAAATGCACACAATATTCCATCGTTCTTGAATCTACCTGGGATAACATGGGGACATACATAAGAAAGGGGTTATATATAAGCCCAGTAAGAGAATAAAAATAGAATAACATGAAAAAATTATTACATTATAGGATATTGAAATTTTATTGGGACCTAAATGTTGTGATAATAATAAACATCAAAAAAGTGTCATGATATAACTTGATAATAGAAAAAAAATGTGAAACTAGAATAATATTTAACATGAAATCATAAAAATATATCTAGGTTAACTACCAATATGTCATAACATTGTATAAGATTAACATAATATATTAGGCTCACTCACTAATCTGAAGAATTATGTATCATGATATTAAAACATTTCCTAATGCATTGGACAACTATTTAACTTATAGCATAGCCATATCATTCAGATAATGTACTTTCATAAGTGTTCTACATAGGTCAATCAACATAGGATCATATTCCATAAAAATCAATTCAATAAAGTGGAGTTTTGAATACATACATTTAAGTTCCAAATACAATATGTATAGGTATGGCTATGTTAATAACCTTGAATATATATTACAGTGGTATTAACAATATAAAGGGTTTTGTGGAAAATTCACAAATAAATTTTGGGAACATAACTGTAGTACATAATTATGCATAAAATGACTTAATGAGACAAAAGGGGTCTCTCATAATTTGGAAATAAAATTGAAATTAAGGGGTATGTGCAAAAATATATCCCAATGTTATGAATTCTTAATAATAAGAATGAAATTAAGTATATTCTTGAATAAATAAAAGATGGATTGAATCCCTTACCATGAGATGGTTATTATAAAAACATAGCAGGAGATTATCGGGAGCTTGAGGGAAACTTGGGAGAAATATCGAGTGGGCAAGATAGATTAAGATGGTTCTAAATTGTTTTTTTGTGATCATAAAAATGATCTTGGTGGTCTTATGTCGGATGAGAAAGGTGAGTTCTTTATTATTTATCAATTATATGTTTTGGACTCTATATAATAATGTAATAAAAACTAAAATCCTTATCATAGTTTTCCAATTATTTCTATCAAATTGTAGTTTTATCCATTATTTTATATGTACATGTGATGAACACATTATAATATTACACTTGGTTATGTTGCAGTAAGTTATGTTCATAAAGAAATTATTTTAAAAACATAAAATAAAATTTACTTTTTATAGGATTCATAATGGAATCATATAATTAATCCAATAACCTTAAAATAAAATTATATTAAATTTTAAATATATATTTGGACTTTTATAACTTTTATAGTAATTTTAAATCACTTTTTTGTTATTATGATGTCATAATACACGACATATAATATACCATATGAAATTTCTAAACAAAAATTCTTTTTTTCTCATTAAATTTTGAAAAGTAAACTATTAGATAACGACAATGTGATGTTTCCAAAAATGATATTTATTTTGTAAAAATTATTTTATATATATGTTCATTTTTTCAATTAAACATGAGTTGATATTTATTGAGAAATTCTGTGTTTTTTGACAATAACATTTTTGGAACACTTATACAAATTACACTTGATACATACAAAATTTATTTTCATTTAAATTTAATAAAAATAATTTAAATATATATTTTTTTGAAATATATTTTTTTTTAAAATTAATGTATTCTTTAAAAATATATATCATAATTGAAATTTCTTGTTAAATAAAAATAAATTTTTTGATTTATCATTTCAAAATTAAAACCATTTACAAAGTAACAACAATAAGAAGTAAAACTATTAATTATTAGGTGTAATATACATAATTTGGGTCACGATCTCGATGATCTTGGACTTCTCCCATAATTTATTTTACTCATGATTTATTGGATCTCGTCATGAATGATGTCAATAAAAAATTAAATCGATGATATATTCTTTGGAATATCAGATAAATTTGATTCATAGGGTATGATTCTACCAGTCTATGCCATCACATCATTTGTTAGTGCAAATTGGATTTATCAAAGTCCTATATTTAAACTAATTATATGATCAGAGTTCAACTCCTATATTATCTATGGTTTTGATTGTTAATGGTCTTATAAATCCAATAGGATATAATAAAATAGAATAAGTTTGTGTTTTTCTATTAATATAATATGTAATAAAATATTTAATTCAATCATAAAGGGAATTTTATTTTAAAAAAATTGGTTGTTACACTCCTATTATGAGATGGAACTACACATAACCCTTGAATGAGTGAAACTATGCCAAATTAGGAAGGTCATGATGGTAGGTATTATGTCCACCATCTAGTCCTAGTCCTAGCTAGTAGGGGTGAGGGTAATTATATAGATGCACTTACCCTCATGGGCATAAAATATTATAATTTCTCTTAAGAAGTAATTGGTAGATCCAAATCAACACCATACCATAGATATGAGAGCATTTTTATCTCAACCTCTATCTCATGAGTCATAAAATCCACAATTACATGATCAAAAAATACTAATGGATACCTTGATTCAACTGCAGCTAATAAGGATGGGGGTTTTATCATTTCTCCCAAGGAGATCGATCCTCTCTAGACTATGTAGTGGCGGAAAATATCTAGAACCACAACTGTTACTCCCACTAATAGAAATAAACCTAAAATTTAGGGCTCGATCATAAATTATTATTGAGGAGTACCTCAAGGTAACAATTTAAAGACCAAAACTAGGAGAGAAATTTAGGAAGAAAATCAAACCCGATAAGGGTTATAAAAGAATATTTACTACTAAGACATAGGTCCAGAGGGAAGACCTGGATGAAACTCTTTAAGGGGAAGCGGTCAGTAATGAACTTCCCTATTATTCTATTAATAATAATATGATCTATGTATTATATTAGGCCTTAGTTACCATATACACCATCAATCTAGCATATGATACATACAATGACATGGATGTTGATTGGGAAAATACAAATATTTTACTCCAAGAGGAACGTGATGTTGATGCAGATATCGAGGCTATATATATAAAGAACCAAATGAAGAGAAAAAACCTAGAATTATTGAATGATGAGTTGAAACCTACTTGATCACATTTCACAAAGGATAAATGGAATGGTGTGGATACATCCAAATCGCCACCTAGAAAGGCCAAAATCACCCTTTGGAAGAATGACTAGCTTAGTAAAACAGTGATACATAAAACCTCAGATGAATCGATGAGGAATTACTCATGGGAATTACTACCAATTGGAACTTCCATTAAGTAGAAATATATATCCATTAACCAACCCATTATGAAGGATATAATATTACAAAAGCGTGGAATCTGAGCATCTTGCATGCTCTGGATCTATACATCCAACATACATTAACTAATAAATTCAAGAAGGACATTATTTTTTCCCTTTAATGTTTCAATCCCCTCAACATCAAGATGATCATATAGTATAGGCATTAACTAAAAATTGGTAGGAAATTAAGCTATGGGAACCACATCAATCCCCAACTAATGCTCATGTTATGGGGGGGCATCTCAATGGTTGTACCCCAAAAAATTATCAACACTATTGAGTCTCTAATTACTCTAATGGAATCTGGGGATGGCTGGAATGGCCATATATAGTCTAATAAGAATCCGTAAACTAATGTTTTTGATGAAAATTTCCCCCTCCCAGTTTCATTAATTCTACCTTTTCAAACATCAACTGAACCTAGGATCATGAAAAAACAGCTCATTCCCTTTCACATCCAAATACATCCTACTGATGGGCCCTTAGACTTTCTGAATGGAATAAACCTAAACTCAGGAAAAATCATGGCCCTAAACGAAGACATATAATCCTATAATCCCAATAAAATACCAAGGTTAATTCCAAGAGTTAAATATTGCATAATTACTAGAAGTTCTATTCGGTGAACTCGGGAAAAATAAGGAACCCAATCCAGGAAAAATGAGAAATGTTATGAGAAATATTTAACATTTTTTATCACAATAAATATAGTAATGGTTCCTAACAAGAATCCTTGTTAGGTCCTATATTGAAATACACCTTCTTTCGAGTTAAAATAGTAGAATGACCACCCAAGAGCAAAGGTAAAGAGAGATTGGGGAACCTGTAATTTTATGAAAAGTATAAAAATGTATATTCATTCCAAAATGTATAGGTTCCTAGTTATTCCACACATTTATAAAGACCAATATCCTCAAGCTTTGAAATCATAGGAAACCTAGTGAGTTTGACCTTCATGACCATCCTAATTATTTCCATTTTAATATGAGAACAGATCATGCAATCCATGAGTGATGTTTCTTCAAGGATATCCTCAGTGGAATTGTTGATTCTATATAGGTTATGCAAGGAAAATCCCTGATGAATGTGGTCTATAAGACTACCACCCAACCAGTATAATAAGGTGTCTAGAAATAATATCATGTTAGGTGTGGAAAGAAGATCAATAAATGGATGGACAACAATATAGTTGACCAAGCTCATTCCACTCTCAAGGAACAACTCTGTAAATCGGTCACGATTCTACCACATATAGGAATTCCATTAAACATTCATCCCATAGGGAATAAAAACCCTTATATGATAAAAATGAATTATAAAATCAGCCTTATCCAACCCCAACACCAACTATAAATCTCATATAATTATTTTCCTTATTATCTAGTAGACAGAATCATCCAAAAAAATTCAATCATAATTTAATGAAGAGCTCATTTTTAGCTATTTTAATTTTAAACACTTAATAGACTCCTTTTCCAATGATGAATTTACCCATGAATATGAGTTCTCTATATTTAATCAAGGGGTGGAGGTTGACATTATAGAATTTTAGGGAACATTTTGATGGTGCTATCATGGTCACATGTAATTTCTTAGGCACATCTATGATAAATTCATATACTATGAGAAGAAATATGGTAATGTAGTTTTGTGATCCATGTAGAAATATGAAGATATCTACATGTTTTTTTAGAAATTTCCCAAATCCAATTATTTTGGATGACTAGTTGGAATATGTAAAACTATTTGAGAAACCCAAAAAAATGGGTGGAATAGCATGAACTAATCCATTAAAAAAACTCATCCTAATCTTATATCCAAGTGACATTCCAACCATAAGTACCAATTACATTAGTAAAATATGCACCCTAAACCTCTATCCAATCATTAGTATTGTCTTCCCCTATCACTCCATCCCCTAGACTATAGACCGAGGAGAAACCCTGCATAGGGAATTATAGACATATGGTGTACAAATATGAAATATTTAAATAGTTGGAGTCTTTATCTACCAAGATATCTATTATAGATGATCTCTATTGCCCAAAATAGATCATGGATGTGTTTATTGGGGACCTCCAGTGTCCCCAAAAGTTTGAGATACGAGTCTTTATAGATGAGGTTCATCGACCAGAAACTACTCCAAAAGAGTCTCATTCTAGAATCTCATTATTTGATAAATATCTAAAATAATCATTTTAGAGACATATCAAATGACTATATGTTTCTGGAAATCGTGATAATTTTAAAATATTATTTAATTTGGTTGAAAGTAGTTTTAGGATACATCGCATCTTAGTTTAGACTCACTAATTTTTTTCATACACTGGGGATGATTTTTTCCAAATAAGATGACTATTCATGGGTATGATAACAGTTAGAGAAGGAATATCAAAAAAAATCAATGACAAATACCAATTCAATATCCTAATTTATAATTCTAAATTTATGGTTATCTAAAAATATATGACATAAAATATATTACTCATGAGACCTTTCCATAATATCCATGTTGGGGATCCATTGACATTACAATAATAATTGAAATACACCAAAAATGGAATTTTGAAATGCCATATGACCACAAAATCCCATTTGAATATTTTGAATCTATGTATGTTATGGAATTTTTTTACAAGAGAGAATGAAAGTCACCAATAACCCAGAGAAGTATATTGGATTCCACTCCAATTGAATTGGGAACTAACCCTAAAAACCATAGATCATTCTCAGTTGTAACAATGTGTTTAATATAATCCATATCACATCTACAGGTCCAATGCTATAAGGATATCAAGAACAGAAAACATCATTCTCTCATGTATGTGAAATAATTGTCATTCCTGCTAATATGGGTCTTCCAAAAGAAAGAATGATCAATTCTCCCTTTTAGTAATAAAATTGTCATACTCTTTCAAAAAAAATTAATAATACCCAAAAAAATTACGTAAAACATATAATTTCCATAACTCTACTTCTTCGTGTTGTAGTATAATGAAATTAAATCATATTTATAATATATCCATGTTGCCCCTACTAGTTTAGGGTGTAAATGTTTCTTCTGGAATCCTCTCATACTTCATCGAGTACTATTATTACTCTATATTTTCCACCATGTTGGAGGATAAATCCATCAAACCAAAATTGATTTGGAAGATAATAATCCTAGTGAAATCCCTCAATGATTTCATGAAGGAATATCCACCACCATCTATGAGGTTTGGTAGGAAAATGTGGGAAATAAGAAGACACACAACCGAAATTATTCAACACCATCAACCATATTTATGATAATGATATATATATATATATATTAATTATTATTGGTTTGTGTTCACTTTGAATTTTTTAGATTTTCCCAATCTAGAATCTGTTGCAGATACTCATCACTAAGGAATTATAAATGACCATTGAGTCTATATGTTGGCATCCAGGAGAATATACCCGTCTCACACTACTTAGAAAAAATATTATATTGACGATTTGATCAAAACAATCATTAACAAAGAGGCAATGTACCGAAAATGGATTGACAACATCATTCCTCTTAAGAAAAAGATTAATCATGTAAGGGTATCCATGAATATAACGGATCATAAATTAACCTACCAAAATGATGATTTCATATTTCCAATTATTAAACTCATTATCGATGAAACTATAGGCTTCTAGACCCGTTAATTTATAGATGGGTATTCTAGGTATAACACGATCAATATGTCCCCTTGAATATAAGTAACCCACTACCTCTAAATCACCCTAAGGAATTTTTTATTTCTATGCCATTCCTTTCAACATAAAAATTTCTTTCACCACATATCAAGGCTCCATACATCATATTATCAAACCCTTATTAGGAACAATTGCAGAGTACAATATTTCAGAAATGGTGGATAAATCCCTATATGTTATGATTATATCACTGGTCTTCAAAAATTCATTATCATATTGTGGAAGCATTGTTTTATGATGAATCTTTTGATGTGTTCATTTTGGTTAGAATTTGAGAAGTTCCTTATCTTGGGAGCAGACCAACATAGAATTGAGGTTGGTTAATAAAATACTAGTATAATTCCATAAATTTTTCCTTCTTTTAATATTAAAGTGTTGATATAGATCTTCGGGATTCTTGGATATATCAATTGTTTCATAACTAACCTAGTTAGAGGATATCTTCAATTCATTCATATGACAAACAGGGGAGTACCCTAATAGTGGGATGATGACTAATATGAATTTTTTGAGAACCTAAATGATTACCTAAACTAACCACAAGACTTTATGCCTTTGGTGGAATGAAATCAACTCATTCTATAAATTGAATCCATGGAGATATTTCTCACCACCGTCCTCAAATAAAAAATTATTCTTGGAAGGAAAGAATTTTATAATCTTTGATAAATGATTCTATACAGTAAAACATGATATTTTTCTATTGAAAATATATGCCTCCCACTCATCCTTTCAATTAAAAAGTTATGATATTCCTTTTAGTATCATGACGTAAACTTGATCTCTCATATTGACTCACCCATGTATATTCTTATTCTATATATACTAACATTGAATTTTTCATGATGTGAAGTTATCCTACAATATTATAACATAGATTTAGTTTCATAAAATTAAATTAAATGGAAGGAACTAATAAATTTTTTCAAAGAACACCATTCCCAAAAATGAATGTTAGTACACCATGAACAACTAAACAAATAAAATTTTATAATTATGAATCCCCCTAAAAATTGTATATTTATTTTGATGGGGCCTCCAGAAGTATGAATAGTGTGAAAATGTAAAATACAAAGCTCTATTGTGTTGTTCTAGGTATTGTGCCTATTTACCCATATAAGGATGTTTTTCCCTAATCCTTCTCACTATTTGATAGTTTCACTAATAATAATGTACAATACCATGGACTTATTATTAGTCTGGATCTATCCATGTAGCTTCAGTTATCTAATCTGAATGTCAAAGGTGGATCATAGTAAGTGATCAAATTGAAAATTGGAAGATATGCCTTCATTAATTATGAAATAAACCTTTCAATTATTATATGAGGGGTATAAGAGTGTAATTCCCTTTTAAACCAAAACCACATCATTTCCATCAATCCTAGAATGTTCATGATAACTTATTGGTCAATACATTAAAAATCCTAGCTAGTCTTAACTAGGGTGATATGTGATTCCAAATTACTCATTGAATTGTAGTCTAACAATTAATAAATTATGACACAGAGGAATTCAATAAAATCAATTCTTTCTTAGGTCCTGATGATCAAACATATATTAGTTTATGGAGGAACCCCTTAGAAAACTACCTTCATGATGGAAACCCTCCACTAGATTGATCCAAAAAATAATAGATCTTATGTCAGGCACTAAACTTCACCCTTTTTGATGGGACAAATGAATATAAATAACTATATAAATAAGTCATAAATGGATTCCTCCTAAAATTAATTGCATTAGGAGAGACCTCCATCATCATGAATGAATTTCACATAGTCTCTTATGACACTTACCAGTCTGGAAGAAGTCCCTCCCACCAAATTAGAAGGCTTGGTTATTTATGGAAAATAATTATATAGGCCTCTAGGAAGTTTACCATGAAATTAAACACATTATAGATTCATGAAAACTTCATGCATCATCCCTCATCATTTCTAAATACTGTTATATATTTCTTATCATTTTCCATATGGGGAATGGATGTCATGAGGCCATATACCTGTGCAATATGTAGTCAATTAAAGAACATCTTTACTGTTAATATTTTTCCAAATGGATTGATGTCATGCCAAGAATGGATTTTGGTACAAATTCTATTATCATCATGGTGAGTCTAATATCACCATCAAATCGGTTTAATTTCCACAATTCGAATGGATAATGCAACCAACTTCTTTTATTTTAAGTTACAGAAGCCCAATAAAAAGTATAAAATTTCTTCCTACCTTTATTCTTACTATCTTGTTGTGGTAATTGGGAAAATATAGGCCTTTAATAGTTCTCTATCAGGTATATTTCATAAAATTGTGAACATAGAGAATCCATGATGGGAAAAGATTTTATATGCTTTTTGGGCCTACATTACCACAACCTGGACTACCATTCAAGAGACTCCATACTAATTCGATTATTGAACTATAAAAGAATATGACATCAAATTATAGTTTTACAATCTCTATACCTCTATATATGGATAACTATTATAAGACGAACAATCACATAAGAATCTTGATGAGTTAGAAATACTTGATGAGAAAATGATGCATACACGACCCAACCTTGAAGTCCATTAGAACCAAATTGCATGATAATTCAACAAAATGGTTATAATATCCATCCTATAAAGATAATTATTACTAGTTTATATAACCCTAATGATACATATAAAGAAACCCAAAAAGTTATATCCCATGTGGGAAGGGCCTTACATCATAAAAAATACTTATTACAACACATTTAACCCATTATCCATGATGTATGGGGAATATGTCACACCTTCAACTAATGGAAGGTTTATAAATATATAGCTTAAACAATTTACACCATGAAAAAAAATTTGGGTGAAAACACATTATACTACACAACTCTATCATCTTAGCTGCCCAATGATAAATTGTATGACAAACTATGTTCAATTGGATGTTAAACTACATGAAACATGTCCTTGTAACATGTCATAAATTGTGTGGCACCCTATATTCTTAATGCGTGAGTTAAAAGTGAATAATGGTATTTTATGTTCGAATTTAAATTATGAAACATTTTTTAACTTGTGGGTCACGATTCCTCTTTAACTCATGATCTAGATCTGTGTGAATGTTTTCTAGTGATGGGATTCACTAGATCTTGGTGAGTTTTCTCCAACAACCATTTATGAGAAAAAGTAGTCTCACCTTTATCTTGGAACCAAAACCTCACCCATATATTATTTTAATATTTTATAACCAAATAAATATTTTCAATGGAAATTAATTTGATATGATCCATATATGTCCATAAAATAAAATTCTTCATCCATATTGAAGTTTCAGATTAATAAAGGAACTACATATAAGAACTATGAGATTTTTTATTTCCTTATTCATCGGATATGTAGTGTCACACGGATTGTCTATTTACGGACAATCCATCGATATTCATTAATTTTAATGGTGTTCATTGAGGACAACCAAACTAGTGTGGGGATTCCTTCTTGCATCAAAATGTGAATACCCCACATGTTCTCTATCTTACACACTCATGTAGTTTAATCAATGTCCAAGCCGTATCTTATTTTTTATGTTGATCATGATTCATGTCATCTTAGATAACCTAGATTAACACTCTTATATGAATTATTGAGATTCATTTAATTTAAATATAGGGGAACATGTCATCATCATATGATGTTAAAATTCATGACATGGGGCCTCCGCAATGAATAGATATTCCCCACTAATGACTATGTATACTAGAAATAAATGTTATATCCTTTATCCATAAGAATTTTTTCAATACATATAGGTGTATCCTTTATGGTTCTCAAATCATTCATTTCAATTAACTTCTTTATGATCCAACTCCATACATTTTATATCTATGTTAATTCCAACAGATTCATTGAGCTCATATTCTATTAGAAATACCTGATCCTTGATCCCATGTAATATTAGTTCTCCCTTGTAGTATATTGGAAACAGAGACTGACTAATATGAAGGAACTCAACTAGGATTAACTAGTGAATAACGCAATGCCTCAGAAATTGTTACTAGGTGATGTTTGGGTCCAAGAAGAGATGTCCCCATTAAGCCCATGAGCTATCGTCCTAACTTCATGTGATACATGATTTCACCATTATTAATATTCTATTAGTACCCAATGGTCTACACCTCTAATTAACATATATATTCATATGTTATGATTTAAAATTCCAAAAATAAACTATTCAACGAGATTTGAATACACTCAATGTTACACATATTTTCTTCGTACTCCTTTCCAAAATAAGATTATAACATTATATTCTTGTACCATTTCATTTCATGGTATGTCTCACCTATGAAGACCTAAATTCCCTTAGTTAGTAATTCCACAAAGAAGTCCCATCTTGTCCAATATTTATGAACATAAAACATCATCCCTCATATCTTCATTTATATACAAACATATTCTATATGGTTTTTTCCATCCTATAATACCTAAATCTACTTAGAGAGGGAAATCACATTCGACACAATACTTACAAGATATATACATTTATGAAAGGATATGTGGACCCTATACACAATTAGGTGAGGGGATAGAATGTTTTATCCCTATAATAGAATAGAATATGGAAATTAACATCCCATAAGTATAATTTTTATCTATGTAGATAACCCTTTACGAGACTATGTTGTTATGGTTCACTCAATAAATGATAAAAAATTACCCTCCCTATATATGAGCATGTTCTATTCATTCATTCTATATAATCTTTACATGTGGCATGATTCCTATCATTATGGATACATAATGACATATAGGATAACCTATCCTAGTCCCATCAATATATTTTAATAAATTTCAAAACTAATTCCAAGCATTAATACTTTAACTTATATAACATTATGGTTCTAATTACATTACATTAAATTGCATGACCTATTTCCCATCTAGTAAGACAATAAACTATTTAGAGTGGGCCACCCTATAGGGACCATGGACAACATGAGAGCCATATCCATGAAACATAACTACCTTCTTGATGTATATGATCTAGATCGACACAATATCCATATTTTTGAAGAACTACATATGAAATTATTCACATTACTTTTAGATATTTAATGAAATATATATATTATACCCTAGGACTAACCTCATGTTTTAAAAATAATACATAATGTGTGTCATTTGTTTCAATACCAAATTTATAATACCCCAACCAAGTTTCACCACTTATCTCTTCACTAAATATATACAAGGCCCTCACAAATCACCTGTAGATTAGAACCATGAAAATCACAAAACCACACCCCAAGATGTTATACTGTATAGTCATTTCCCATTTCACGTGAGATTAAACTATGAGGTGAAATTTCATCTTTCATGACACTATGCTACTGAGTGTGGTCTAATCATTGTGTCCTCTTACTACCATACATGAGAGATAGATCCTGGTAGATGTCTTTTTTACATGGAATTATTCTTCATTAGTGAGTATATACACAATATTTATTAAATATTTTCATATTATGTATATGGATTTTTCTTCAAGTACAATATGTGTATTAATTCCTAAACATTTAGGATACATAGAGGCACTCAGTTCACCAAATACTATTCCTATTGGTAGTATTAAAAACAATAATTCTCTTTCCCTGAGCACGATCATGATTTTTTAATGATACATTATTCATAAAAAATAGTTACATTTCCATTGATTCCATATATCATTAGATGCATTGAGATTCCAAGAATAACTAATCATTTCCCTAACCACAATACCGATAGAAAATCAAATTAATCCCCCATATATGATTCAAATATATTTTGGGTACTTTTTTAAAGAACTACGTATGGACTAATTATTTTCCAATTAGGATACATAGGGATTCCTAGGTATATTATCTTGGGGCCTACTATCGGATTAATAGTATCACATCTATCCTTGATGCTCACTTAGTATTTGAAGGTTTCCAACCTTATTTGGCTATGAGATTGTGAAGATGTGTCCCCTGGTGAAACCATCCCCCAATATGAGTTCCCTTCACCTTCATATTATAGTTGATGGTTGGAGATCATGCACCTAATTTATATTGGGTGGTTCCTATTCTAAGTGGTTGTGGCGTATTTCCATTACACTTATCCAAATCGATGCAAGTGAAACTCTCTTAATAAACTCTGTGTATGATTTATTCCCACCCCTGTGGGATATTTAGTGAAATCTAGGAATACTAATATAGACCCGACAATGTTCCCATAATTAAAATGAGAACATATCCCCCCCACCAACAAAATCTAATATATAAACTATATTTTTGAATTAGATTAGGACACAAGTTTTCAAATTTTGGAATATTGGTTAGAAATAAAATTCCCCTTTTCCCTATATATGTGTTAGATCCATGTAAGGTACCATTAAAATTTACATAACTACGTATGTATTCATTCTTGTAATCATATTATATCTACTAACATTCCAATTCCCCATCATGGGCCCAGTTTTGATTCCTATGAATGATTATTACCCCTTTATTTTCCCCTACAAATAGATGGGATGTGCAAGACTCATGAAAACATATCTCAACATCAAAAGAATAATTTATGATGATTCCCCTTTCAACATGGAATATTATTCACCAGATCCACATTAAATATGCATTCCCCATAGTGAAACCCATTTTCCCCTCCTCTACATTTGTACTATATTTTGATAGGGTAAATTTATTATTAATCACTACATTTTTCTTGATTCAATTCCATACATGAAACATATTTATGCTCATATTACTCATCACCACACCCAAATACATGTTTAAAAAAACACACCTCTTACATTAGTTTATGAACCTTTTGAGTGACACTTCAATTTTCCAATATCTTAGCAATATGGTAGGACTTAAATCTCATTCCCAACATATATGTTAGTTTATACACTGGGAGACTTAGTTATATTGTCCACATATTGATAAAAATATCCTTCTCCCTTCAAACATTTTTGATCAATATTAGGAGTCATAATTATCTATGTATGGACTGATTCCTATCCTTATATGATATATTGTGACGCCAAGATTCTCCACCCTAGGCACATCCATAGTTTCATAAAAAATTCCATATTCCATTATTTATATGATATAGAACAACATAGAGTGATTTCATTTAAATATATTTATGTGTCTCAATTCCTTCCCCCACAAGATGGATAGGGAATCCCATGTGAATCCCATCTATAAAAATTTCATATTCACCTAGCTCAGCATAGTTCCTGATAGATTAATCCATCATTTTCAATGGAACTTGAATTTTCTCATTACCAATACCAATTGATCTCTTAATCATTAACCCCTAGCCATAAATTATGTGTTACTCTCCATTTACCTCTTGTTTTTTACACCATGTATGACTCATAAGAGCTAATAGGATCAGACTGACCCATTTGACATGGTAAGGAGTATCATGACCATGGGTCAAAAACACCAATTACTTACCATGGAAAACAATAAAATTATTATAAATGATATAGTTATAAAAATACATTAACCCCATGTATGAATCAATTCTATATATGGTTTTATTATCCATTATTTATATATATGAAAACGGGGCAATAGTCAAGGCTTATATAACTGTAATCCAATACATTAAAAAATGAATCTCACGTTTCAATTCCCAAAACTCTTCAGGTATATATAATTATACATTAAATAATTTCATTCCAGTTCATAACATACTAGTCACATGATGTAAAATTAAATGAAAATTTAATACTTCACTCATGAAATTAGAATATAACGATGATTACATCCCATACGAATGACATTAAAAAACATGTAAATCATGTCCTCCCTATAGGATGGTAAAATTTCACACTGTCAACCATCCTCAATCCTTATCAATGGACCAAAAATCATGACCATGTTCAAGAAATGTTTTAGGTTCTTCATTAAAATTTTCCATCTCCTCATATAAAAAATAAAACTTCATGTCTTGAAAATAACATGTTAACACAAATAATCCATAGACCTTATAAAAAAACATGACAATAAGGGATCATTTTTATTACTATGAGATTCTTCACCAATATCTTATATATGATCCCATATACTTCCAATAATATATGTATTCCTTGATAAAAGGTTTGTTGATCCTTGGGAGCCCTAAAAGTATTATCCTGGAACTCGTCACCACCATAGTGACTTATGATCATCCTCATCATTTTTATGCCACATCGTTACTCAGGATTAGAGAACCTTGAGCCTTGATTTATAAAATATTTATCTCTCAATAAAAAGGTTAAGGGATTACTCACATCCTTTTGAGTCTTAATTATGTTATTTTTAACACTCCACTATGTTGTTCATATTCACCTTAAACTACTTGATATTTATTCAAGTATATATGAAATTAAACTCTATCCTCTAATAGTCCTAATCACATGAAGTTAAAATAGTACTTAAAAATACAAAAATCTTATCAGGTTGAAAACCCAAAATGGAATGTGTGAGAAGAATTAAGGTATCTTCACACTAGGCTCTTTATATCTATTTTTTAGTTATAAATTAATGTAAAGAAGTGTAACAAATCTTGGGGGTCCCATCTTATGACAAAAAAAAGATGTTCCATGATCACTGGAATTATTTGGTCTATGAAAAAATTTTGGAAATGATTTACCATGTCCCCTCACTAAGATAAAATGTTCATTATATATGGACACAACTTTTAGTTTTCCCAAACACTTCAAAAATATTTTTTTTTCCATAAACAAATTTCATGTATTGGAAGTCTAAATAGACACCCAACGGTTGCATGAGTCGATAATGTTATCTTAGAACCCCATAACCATCACATATATTAATTGGATATACCCAATAGGATATCGGTAAGATGGTATGACTAATATAAATGGACCACCTAGAATTTATTATGAATCACACAATGCATCAGATATTATTCATAGATGATATCATAGTCTTGGAATAGAGGCCCCCTTAAAAACATGATTTATTTAACTAGTTGCCTAAAATCCCGATTTCTATCATTAATAATGGCCAACATATACCCAGTAGTATCCATTAATTTTTGAATAATATATTATTGGATTTTGTATACAAATCCCATATCCAAACTATCCATGTGTATTCGACATCATTGTGTTTCATCACCATGTATTATACCCATTATAAAAGTATGAGTGTGATACCATATTGCTAAAAAAAATTGTCTTCATCATCATGTGATCCCACATGATATGAGGTCTAATATTTGGGGCCATAAACTAAATTCTCCCTTTTCTGTGGTAGTCTATAAACTACCATAGGGGGATTGGATCCTCCTTGGAGTCATTTCCATATTCCCTACTCCACATAACATGTTCTTGAAACTTTTAAAACCTCCCATGAATCTTAGGGACGTGTATGGACCCTTCATCATGAACATTATAGTAATCATATACTGTATTGGGAATTTGTTTCCATAAACCATAAACTATAGGTACATCTTCCATGTAATAATGGACTTTTGGTCCCTGTGATCCCTGGAAACATTAGAGAGGAAATCTTAAATTCAATGTGTTTTGAGATTATATCCATCTTGACAATATCGTCATATAATATTTAGTCCAAAATCATTAAGATGTGATTTAAACATCAAATATTCCAACTATCCAAGTAGATTTTACATTGGCTACAGTATGCCGCTATTTACCAGTGGCATATTAATTAAGGGTGAAGGGTGTATGAACACTTTATGAATTACCATCCTTCATAATTTTAGTAAGGATTTAGGGTGTTAGAACCCTCCATGAATATTTATCCTTTATAGTTGTTGTAAGAATGTAGGGTTTTAGATCCCTTCCTGAATATTCATCCTTCCTAAACACTAACAAGGATGTTGGGTAATATAACCCTTTGTGAATTCACATCCATCATAACCAACATCATGTCTTAACCCTATAAAATTAAAAATGGTCCAAGTTGTATAAGCTTAAAATATAATAGGATGAGGTTTATGATTTATGTTCCCAAACTATAGGTTCATGATGTCCAAGATATATGAACCTAAAATAATGTATCTTGAGGTTTGGGATATATGACTCTAAACAAAATTTGTAAAAGATCCAATTTTTTTTACTTAAAAATATCACCTCAACAGTCCAGTGTGAAAGTCCAAAAACTACCAACTCAAAGAGACGAAATACTCATCGGGATAGAAACATGAAAAGGTAGGTCTGAGAAAAGGTCTGTACTATCTCTCTAGATACACACATTATGTTATATTTGAAAAATTGATTATATATATATATATGAGATGAAATCATGTTAGAAAAAAACACAATGGGACACCTAAAAAAACTCATTTCCTACACTCTATTATATTATTATGTTAAATTAATGAAAATTTAAGTGTGATAAAAATAAAAGAGTCATAAAATCTTATGTGGACCACAACACAACACTTGCAGTAGTCATTCTATGCTTGTTGGTAAATCGTCTTAGTAAACAATTATGGAACACTCTCTCCTCATAACATATCCACACATGTCATTCCATTGAACTTGACGATTTCAAAAACACTGATAATGGTATATCAATATGGTTTTTAGGCCAACAATCATTCATTATCCATTCTCAAGAAAAATATATTATGACTCGGTATTTTGATATTGGATTTACATTCACTTATTATAATTATAAAATAACAATATGTGATAAAAAATCTAGGTGGTAATAATTTTTTTAAGGAATTTTAAAAAGGAAACATCATTGATTTAGAAGGAGCTCAAGAGAGTATATTCTCTAATAGAGTAAAAAGGGAGTTGGTATTCTTAAAAACCTACAGTCTCTTCGATAAACCTCAAAATAATAGGTGGCTCCCAAAAGTAGGTCTTATTACAATATCTATTTAGAAGACACCTCGAGATCTACAAACTACTGCTCTATTGAATCTATGGATTAGTGTAATTGGTTTACTAAATCAGTATCTACTTAAAAATCCTGATATAATTCCTCCACCCTATAAAAAAGGAAGTCATGATATCTCAACCACATCAATAATCCTATTTTCAACTACCACGGTTTTCATTATGAATTTCAGTGTGTACTACAAATAGAAAAGGTCCATCTAAAGCTTATCAAGGACAATCCTTCTAATATTTATGAAATTATAGTTGGATATAATTTCTATTGTGGACTAAGAAGCCTCAAAAAGAGCTTTTTTTATTATTCTTGGTGGAAGAGGATTATTTCACAACTAATATCCCCATTTTGAAGGCCCTACTATTCTCCATAATGGAAGCCACTACATTTAATATGGCATGAATGGCTCAATAATTAATCCTTCCATATCCATGGGTATTGATCATGAACATGATTTCTCTCAACTATTCCTCCATTTCTTCTAAAGGGCCCTCTAATATTAGAATTTAGATTTCCCCCACACTTTTTACCATATATACAGATGAAAAAATGCATGATTTGATCCTCGACTCATGATTAATCTTGGTATGTGGATGTATTTCATGATAAGGTCCCCAATATAATAAATCATACTCTCATACCTTGTATGTTATAATATAAATTTTTCTTCTTTTCTAGTCATCTTAGTTTAGAGGGATCCAACGAAGAGGGCTTTCGAGCCACTATGCTCTCAGGTGAGGCTAATGTGATGAATCCTATAAATTATTCTTTACTAGAAGATAAATATTGCAGTGCTTCCAAAAATTTAAAAATCATGAAAAGTGATGAAAAAATACCATCATCATCCATTTATCTAGCTTCCTCTATCATATAATGTTTTCCTTTAAGGAAGACGACAATGCCTTCTTGTGATAGATGACCATGTGGTTCCACTATTATTGCTTATGTTGATGTATTCTGATCTCTGCATTGAATTACTATAGGTGGAATGAAATTTTATATGTTATTATGTAGACTAGATGATAATTTTTTTCCACATAATGTTCTAACCATATCCTAGTGATTGTTCAATCATTGAAAAATAAGTGGAAGAATTATTATCGGAATTTGAATCTTTTCAGAATATGCTAATCCATGTTGTGTCAAAGGAAAAAACTGATAATCCATAAATAGTAAATGAGGGGTATATACATTATTGAATCTATTTTTACTCACACTCTCAATGAAAACTGTCAAATGATGAAGGTTATTTTGAAAGAATAAAGTGTAATTATTTCTTTTCGGTTTTGGGATCATGTGCTTGTCAGCAAACTCAACGAGAGACTATACAACCAAGAAGACCAGGATAAGCTTTTA
Organism: Viscum album; assembly: GCA_963277665.1. Lineage (NCBI taxonomy): Eukaryota > Viridiplantae > Streptophyta > Magnoliopsida > Santalales > Viscaceae > Viscum > Viscum album. The sequence goes on from OY728128.1 coordinate 1,306,842,352, forward strand.
AAATAGCCCAGAAATAAAAGGATGATAGTCATAAACGTGTAATACATATTAGTAAACTGATGGTGAGAATTGTTTGGTAATTTAGCCAAATCACTCTTCATTTTCTCCTCTGTAGAAGTGTGATTATTAAGGGGTTTATGGATGGTCCCCAATATAGTGTCAAGAGAGGCATTTCCATTATTGATTTAGGATCAGGATCCACTACCTTCCTTATCTCTCTATGATTCGATGATACCTCATCCTCATTTCAATATTAAATATTTTTTATATTAAGTAAATATCCATTAAATTTCATATTAAACCAGTATTTGTTTATTTTGGGGATGTTCTATAGAGAATAAGGGAGTTTTTTAGAGCGTTAGGGTATTGATCAGAGTCCAGAGCTCCAATTTTTGGAGATGAAACCTAAGGTTCATAGTTGGAACTTAGTTTATAGTATCCATGAATCTCAACTATGTGGCCTATGAAGAGGAGGTTAATGATATGTTTAACCGTGTATAGTAGTTCATATGGACATGTGAAAAACTGACGAAAAATTATAGAGGGGGTCTATATCGTCTTTACATTTTATGAAAAATCAGGTTCTTATCCTACACACATAGTGCCACTTAATCATTAACTCTACATGGTTGGAATAGGGTACAGAAAAATTATGAGGCCAAACCATATTCCCCCATAATATCATAGGTGAAATTAAATTTTTTCACTTTCGACCTCTTAAACTCAGACCTCATTCTCTTTTCTCTTTTTCATAGTTGATCACACAATTAAAGAACTCCATTGTATTTACTCATTGAATCTAATACTCTACCTTTATTTAGACAAAGATTTACATTTCATTTGTCCTGTTCGACATTCGTAGATAACTCATTCATTCATCTTGCTTATTTTTTTCATTGACCTAGATTAATGGAATGCTTAATCTATAAATGATAATTTTACTTATTTTTAGTTTATTTTTTATTCATAAATTTCCCATGTTCTGTCATAGGTTGTAGGCTACAAAATGGATTAGGATATTACTACCCATGTAGGGAAGAAGGTCTAGTAGTTTTACCTAAGTCAAAATTTTGTATATCATTTTCTATTATGTTTCACGGTATACTTTTAAATCATTTCCTTAAAAATATAAATTCCCTTTTTGAAATGATTAACCTTTCTATAGGAAATTCATTATACCCTTATTAATTTTGTATGGTCAATGACCTTGACAAGTTCTTCCCCCTTTGGGTGTGGTCACTAAATTCCCATGACTTATTATATGTTATTAAGGCTAGACCACCTTGTATATGGAGTTGTTTGTCAACCTAATTGAATGGATTATGTTAAATCAATATATAAAATATGGAATATTATTATTATTACACACCAATTTATAATGGAAATTTATACATGGTTATGCCTTGTGTTGGTCATGAAGCTTCATGATCCCTTGATGTGTGATGTTTGGAATGATGTCTCACATAATTTATTTAATGGTGGAAATGGTGTTTGAGGTTCCCCTAGAGGTTGTTGGACATGAAATATCACTCCAATAACTGGGTTGATGGATATGATGACAATTGTATCCCTTCTTAAATTTCTGGTCTATCACCCTAGAATAGAATAATACTTTTATGAGTATTCATGTACACCTGAGTTTTGCATAGATTCATGTCTATTATTAGTATCAATATATATGGATATATATGTCACTATATGTATAGTTCATATGTATACATTAATAACTAAATATATAGTCATATAAATATTCATATATGTATATATATATTGATACATGTTTAAAGTTATCCACACCTGAACCCAAGAAAATAGTGTCATCCCAAAGTCCTTTATGAACAAGATCTGAGTTGTTTACCATTTACAAGTTTTACTTTACATTGTTATATATTTCCACCACTATTTTATATAAACCATCATGATTATATTGGTCTCTATTGGAGGAGGAATGGTGGTTATATCTCACACTATTTTTAGGCCACCGAATGGTACCTTAACATACTTCATTGTTTTAGGAATATATAAATGTATGGTTTTGGATATGGATGCTTGATTTTCCATCTATGATGGAGTACAATATAAGTAGACCAACCTTATAATATCAATGATATTGGTGTTATCTTTGTCATTTTGTTATCCTTGTGTATATAACGATGTATATTCATGTTTCCCTATATCCAGATAATTTTCAATTTAGTATAGTATCATAAAATGATCATCGTTTTGTATATGACATTAGTTATGTCCTACATATGGATGATTTACTTCATCTTTTTTTCTTATTATTACATTGCATTGATAAATTTGTCTTTTATTTTAAAATGTTCTCAACTCTTACTAGAGGACATAGTATCCCTGCTGAAACTCCTTTGGTTCTCGCTATGGTTCCTCAACCTATGGCTTATGGTGGGCATGCTTGAGGCCATGTGGGAAACTGTGTATGAATACTTATGTGCGAACCGATTTAGGAATGATGTAAATTTGTATCAAATCAGTTTAGTTTTCCATTCTTCTTTCTATATTGGAATGGATATATAAGATTTTATGATTTTTGGAAATTTGATAATCAACCGGTGTATGGGAGTAGCTAACACGCATATATGGGAAGGAAAATTTTCCTAAGATGAGACTTGTTTTTATCTATTTCCCCTTATATAGTGATAATGATTTTACCATTGGGTGATGCAGTTTTTTTTATAATGTGATATTTATGGATTTATCATTTAACCTTTGTCAGTTATGTTAAGGAATTATTTTACATGAATCATCATAAGCACATAAGGATTCACTTACCATGCATTAACCCATTCCATATAGTTGTATCTTGTTTCGTTAATTATCTGTATTCCATGTGGTTTCTATTAATGCCTTTATAGATATATCCAAATTGAACTAATATTTATTTTAGTGGGAAAAATAATTTTTTTATTTTTCTTCATCAACAAATATTGTGTTTTCCCATATAGTGTGATGGTGGAACTCTAGATGACAAATTAAGGCATGTTTGAGCCATGAACCATTGGTCACATGGTCTAAATCATTAGTAATTGAAATTAAATGAATTTCAATTGAAATTAATAATCATTTGGGATGTTATTAATTATGGATGATTATTTAGATAATTAAACCATTATAAATTTTAATGATAGTTAAATGACATTCCAGATTTCAAATAATAAGAAACATGGACATAAACCATTAGAATGACAGACACATCCAACATTCCAGGGAAAATATTTAAATTTTCACATATATATATATATATATATCATAATGAAAATGATGAATTTTAAACATATAAATTAGCATTATAATTAAATTAGGATTAGAATTTCTGCATAAATTTTTTTATCTATACATTTCTATTTACGCCCCATATTCTGGGAACTTTTTATCCAGATATAGGACATTGAACATGGCTTGATCTTCTTAGTCGGAAGAAGAAAGTGTCTCTTATGACTATAATGATCTTATTAAATCACATAGAAATACCTTCAGAATATGAATATGGGTGTTGAATCTTGGATAATAAGTCATTGACATGTCTTGTTTCATTATCTATGATCTATTCTATTATCAATTATGTTCTAAGGGTTTTTTTGGAAATTGTAGAAATATTCCACCACCACGAACTTAGGTAAAGTCCCGAGAAGGTTTTGATCCCCAAACTGCAAAGGTGGTGGTCCTTGAGCTACAGTAATTACCCCCTATATTACCACTTGCAGTGTAACCAGCTATATCCTAATAGAGAAACAAAAATATGTTTTGATATTGTTTTTTGTGGTTTATCCAGTTAGTCCAGGGAGATTCATGAGTTTCCCCTCCTATGGAAAAATTGACATGTGAGTTCTAGTACTGACATCCATAATTGTTCTTGGGGGATGGTTCCCCCAAGTTACTGATTCTTGGATGTAAATCATGAAATTTGTATTTTAGCTCTTTTAGACAGTTTCATAAAGGATATAAAATCTATCAACCAACATGTTTTTATATTCCACCATGTGAAGGTGGAGAATTCTCAATCAATTAGGTCAACTTCGAGATATGGTCTGGAAGGATTTATTTATTTTATTCTATGATTTCTTTTTCTCATAGACACTATGAGATGAGTGGCTAAAGAAATTTTTACACCTTCACCAGGCTGTCATGTCTGATATGAAGTACTCTACACATTACAAAAGGGTCTACCATTTTTCACATACTCTAGTTGATGATGATCGAGTGAAAATACGAGTGTTTGAGGATGGTCTTTTAATATTCCATATGATATCACATGAATATCATCTGATAAACTATTATTTTATAGGTACTTAACCATTCCCTCATCACTATGAAGAACATGAGGTAAGAAGGTGGTGTGGGATATGGTGGTTCATCATTGATAAATGGTATCAAATCATCTAGCGGCCATAAGAGGCAATTTGAGTCTGCTCATGGGCAATGTTCCCATTAGAGAACATGAATTGATAGTTATGTGATATACCACTTCACGGGAAACATGTTTATAAGAATCCTCAATGTAATTGAGATATTTTTAATTTTGATCCTATGAAAAAATATTCCATGTACATTGTTTTTATTGAAAATTGTCCAATGTTATTAGTGAGAAGGGGTATCTATTGACATCATATTTGGGATTAGATGTGGTAGATTTGTATCAATTAAGAATATATTATATTACCTTCCAATTAGGCCAAGTATGTGGACATGTCCATGGGATTAGGTTATATGAGATACAACTCCAACAATGAGCTCCATCATAGGACATCCAGAATATGACTTAGTGGCATGGTACTAGATAGTTTCATGTATTGTATCCAATTCCATATGAGCTGTGCACCATGACTTATAAAAATAGAGGTACTATTCAAGTAGTTTCTTTAATAAAGAAACATTTATTTTACATATCTCGTTCACATTATATTATTTATATGGATATTATGGAACGTATGGGCCTTGAAATTTATTACATTTTGGGATAATTACTCTAGATACTACATTGGTAACATGAAATAATGGTATACATCAATGATAAGATTTCCCCCGTGATGTTGGTAGTTTATTTTCTTTTAGAACCGATTTTTCATAGAGATTATGGGTTTTGATGTCATTCATAGAATATAATTGTTTTTCCTTTATCAATCCCATCTCAATTTTGTTCACTGAAGGGTTTCTTTTTCATCAACCATGTGTGATACTTATATTTATCATTATGAATGTGATTCCTAGGAGAGTTGATCTAGACCTGAGCATCATGGACATTGAAGAGTGGAAACCCCTATTTCAGGTATATTTATAATAGATCAGGGAGTGGGACATATATATTTCTCTCCTGTAATGGATCATTTTAGGTATGACCTCTTGGTTAGTTTTTTAGTATACCTTCATTGAGAGTGTTGGAGTTCACTATTGTGAAATTACCAAGAGCTACACTAGATTCCTTTTCACCTTACAAGATGTCACATATAGATCATTCAAAACTCAAGAATTATCTAGAGAACATGGATGTTAAGGGTTTTAAATAACCATTTAATTCATTATAAGCTCCACCAATGCTATTATCCAAAAATAATAATAGTAGCCGTATAAATTTTTAGGACTATTGGCTTCTAAATCCGCTTACAATCAAGAATAGATATCCTCTACACCACATAGATTATCAATTCAATTATCTCCAATGAGTAATGGTCTTCTCAAATATTGGCCTATGACCAGTTTATTATCACCTGTGTGTTAGACCGTTGGATATATTGGGTACAACCATTCATAACTAATATATCTAGTATATAGTTATGTATATATGTATGGTGAGAAACATTATGAGGTATCATGACCTATACCAATGTAGGTAGTGACATCCCGGTATCCTTTAGGAACCATATATGACTCATTTATAGTTTACATTTTCTTTTTTACATTATTATATGTACACACATCCATTTTATATACATAAGATGGATTATACTAGAGTCCCTTGGTGGAGGCCTACAAAGTATATATCATGCCTTGTTTGAGCAACAAATTGGAACCTGAAAAGACTTTTTTATTATAGGTTGGGATAATAACAAGTTATCATCTATATATTATTGGTTTTCAACCTCGGATGGAGTATGGGAGAAAAGGACTATGCTTATTCCCATGATACTATTAGAGTTATCTTGGGGAATTTTTTTTATAATTTTCATAGCTTTTTATATATGCATGTTTCTATGTATCATATTCATTTTCTATTTTCTCATAGTATCATGATATGGTAATAATTTTGTATATGACACTAGTGTTATTCATTATTTGAATCATTCGATTTTTATTTCATTATTATTACTATTACACTAGTTCTCCTGGTTGATTTGGTATTCCCCACTATGATCCACATTGAACTGAGAGAACTATCTCTCTATGGGAATACCCTAGGCCCTCTCTTCTATTTTGAAGCCTCTAGAACATGTGAAGTATTCCGTGAGGCCATTTGGTAACCCAGATGTAGTTATATATTAGTGAAATGGGTTCAAGATACTATACTCAGCCTCTCATTCATTTTCCCAATTAGCCTCGTCCATCGTACCCCAAGAAAATTTAATGGGGAAATTATTGGTGATTATATCACACCAACATACTATAGTACCTAAGGTTGAAAATAAATATAAACGAATCATTAGAGTGATATGAGTATATGAGGATGATGATAAAATTATTTTCACCTCTTGACTTGAGTCTTGATTGTCTCCCCTATCACTAGGTCAACCATCATGTCCGAAACATTCATGTATAATAATATATTTATCCCTTAAATAATATAAAAAATAGATAATGTTTGGGAAGGAACACCATGAATTCATCGTCTGTCTTTCGGAATGAAATTTCCTGAGGATCAGTGACATTTTCAAATACCTCCAATTAAAAATCATAATGGCAGAAAACCTTCTTCGCATTAGTTTTTGAGTTAACTTTTCTCTAATAATCATGTTACTGACTTCCAATATAGTGCACCAATATGATTGTGGTTTCACCAATAACAGCTTATCTTATCGTAGAATTGTTGGATACACCTTACATGATGATAAAACTGACTCCAAACCATTCAGCCACTTGTGGGGAACCACTAGAGATTTCATACATCTAATAATATTCTTATCTCTAGGCCTTTGTATATTTTAGTAAGATCATTAGTGATGAACTCATGGTCTCTATCACCAATAAACCAAGATGGAAATTTGGGTGTGAACAAATACATGATTCAAATAGGATTTGGATAGACTAGCCTTCGTACTAATCAGAGGAAATTTCACCAGATTTTAATTATCCACCTTGGTGATCATCAAATAGAATTTATTGCATACCATCATATTCCTTTGTGATCAGATGTGGGGATGGAATTTTAATACCATATGAATATACCAAAATTACTATCTAAATCAGTAATGTTTATATGACTCACTATATATCTACCCATAAATTTTCATAGAGATAATTCCATTAAAAATGGTAATTAGACAGGCTCGAGCATCAAGGTATCTGTTTCCTCTATTGGTTACACTACAAGTGGGAACCTCCTATGTAATTATGGAAAAATGATCATGGTGGTATGAAATTCCACTTATTTTTGATTTCTTCAGCGCAGTGCACATGAATCCACTAATATATTGAAAACATTATTTGAACCAACCAAATTTATTCTTATGGGGGTTAAAATAATCATATCGTCATATATGGGCCCCATCCAACCCCATAACCCCTAGATGGTGTGTATAATTTTATATAGAGGGTCCTCCTATTATTTTGATGAAACAAACAATAGAGTTTGACCATTGTTGTAATAGATAGACCGAATGTCTTCTGCCTTCCATGGTTACCCCCATAAATAAGGATCACACTCTAACTCCCCACTTCTCATGGACTGGGAGAAGGTACCCAACAATGTACACCTTTAGAAATCCATCTAGATGAATGAATCATTACACACGGGAAGTGAAATCTCTCCACTAGTTGTTGAACATTCATTCGTTTACTATCATTCGGTAGGAACCATCCACCCTACAAGAGTCTTATAATTTCATGCCTTAGGCTTTTTTATCAAGGGTTTGAGATGGGTCTTCTTAATAAATAACATTGTTCATTTCATGAATTTGATGTACTATCCAGGAAATGAGTGTTTCCAGAGGTCCTTCATGGCCAAATTTATCATCACTTGTAAAATAGTGAGTCTTCTCAACCACATCCCAACTAGACTATAGTGTGACAAACTCATCATACATATCTTATAGGATTGGTACACTATAGATTTTATAAACATCATAGTGAATGATGGTGAAATCACCATGTATCATGTCAAAAATATTTTTATCCAGACTTTATTGGATTGATATACATATAATCCAACCCTTGTTATAATTTATAATGTTATGAGAAATCAAGATTGCTTCATACAAGTTGTTCGATTTCAGCTCAACATAAAATTATGGGGTGGTATGTTTCACCCATAATGTACAAATATGTTCCATCCCAAAACATCCTCTTGATTAGATATCCCAAAAATGAATCTGTCAAAATTTATGATGAGAAATATATATGAACAAAATTGAATGATAACTGTAGATTTTTGTCAAAGACTCATGACGAACCCTATCAAAATCTTTTATCATAGGCTTAAACATACACCAATCCTAGAATTTATCTTCAAAAATGAAGTGACTGCCATATGTGGAGTTTTTTTTGAATGTATTATGAGTCTTTATAATCTATGATGGAGGTAAATTCAATGATTGTGGTACCAGAATGGTAGAATCATTCTAATAGAAAAATTTTCACAAAGGAAACCGTTCTAACAATGGATACCCTGAAATATTAGTCCTCCTCAAGCTTTTCAGTAGCCTCTGATATGAATGTATATTGATGTGATGGTCAACATCCATGCTTGTAACCATGTCATTGTTAAGGCCAACTATTATTGCAAAACCATTTCTTGGATGCATCTAAATTAGAGGGAAATAGAAATTTTGTTTTAGAATGGAGAGTTGATATTTTAAAAAGGGGTGTGCTTAATGAAATAAATTCATTAATTTTGTGGAATCACACAGAGAGAAGGACCCATTCCATCTCACATAATAAAATTACCATATCAAGGATATGAAAATTGCATATGGAACTATACGATCATGTAACACCTATATATATCATGTGAATTGTGAAAATAAATCCTACATCTAAGGATGTGGAACAATATTTAAATGAGTTACTATTGATAAATAGGTGGCTTGGTTTTTTGTGTTGAATGTAAAGTGTGATTATGCAGTCATTTCTCATCATCTAATCACAAAAAGATGTTATGTTAGGGGGCCTTGCAAAGGAAACACATTTAAAGGAGGAAAAAATCAAGAGTTTTCCAAACCATTTAGTTTCAAGTGAAAAGGTTATCACCTTCCCCTTCTATTAGTTAGTAATAATACAAAATACTAATAGTCTATTAAAATAGAAATATTTACCTAGATGTCACATGTGCAGAATACTAAAGAGTCTTTGGTTGGAATTTTCTTCCACATAATAGAGTCCTTTCACATTATTTTAAACATTACCTCTGAGGGGTAAATTGTTGATGTCTTCAAAATGATGGTTATAAAAATTGGGTTTGAGAAAATATCCAAATAATAAGTATCATTTTGGAAGAAGTGAAAATAATATATCAAGATCAATTGGTAATCAAAATTTTAGGATAAAAAAGTCTTGTAAACCATAATGAAACTTCGGGTCACGTGAACCTTCACTTGAATGCATCACGGATAAGAAAAAATGTTTTTCCTAATAATGTGTACATCCATCACATGATCCAAGGATGATCAGGAAATATCATAGATATGAGTTGATATAATTTAAAATGTACCAATGATAAACGTTGGTAATGGAGGGTCGATTATATGATCATTGTTCATTACACGATGCCCTATGGGTAATGTGATTGACTCCATGACAATCCAATGATGCAACATAGACAAGAATGGTTTTCCATGAGTAATTATCCTGGTAACAACCCATTTCTTATGAATTCATCATAGGATCCCCTGTCATAATTTGATGATGATAAAAACATCATAAGACTACATCATGTAGACTCGGTCACATGAAATCTTCATTTTACTATAGTAATGTGACTCATTCGTGTTATGGATTATAAAAATGAATCCATAAATCATTGTATGTTCATTTCCCATGATCACATGAACCACTTGTCATGTGAAGCATTCATGAGATATCATTACATGATACTATCCATGGACCCTTCGACATGAAAATACATATGATGAAGATTCCTTATTACTCCATCATGAATCCTTTGCAATGTTATCTGTTCAAGGAAGATGGTAATGATGGGCTAAGAATGATTTCACTATTCATTCATGACACCCCATGGATTCATGTGATTGCCTCATGATAATCAAGTCTTCATGTTGAAATATTATTCTAAGAGAGGATAACCATCTATTAAAAGGTATGTTATCCCTCATGTAAATGTTTTATGAATCATATAGAAAAATTGATTGTTCATGGTGAGGTTTTCAAATAGTCATCTGACCCAAGACCAGTCACATGATTCCCATGAATTCATGTCATCTAGTCCATAATAGGCCGACTACACATCTCAGTTGAGTGGAAAATTCATCCATGATATGGTTTGCATGATGTCACATATAATGACCCATACTATACATTCATTATTATTACATAAAAAATTGAAGCATAATTATTACAACATATAACAAAACCATGAACGGATCGTATAGGTATAGTGTCTTTAGAAACTGGGAAACACAAACAACTGGTTCATAAATAATCTATGTTGTCTCCCATTTATTTCATCATATCTAGAGTCCCTTTTGGAATATTCAACTTAATACCATTCATACAGACATGGGGAAAAGAAAAAACATACCAAAGGGTGAGCTCAAATGCTCAGTAAGGGTAAAAAATGAAATATCAGTCATATCATATTCATAAGAAGATAAAAATTTGAATATCGTAACCTGCAAAAGAGATCATAATATCATAACATGGGATAAATCATAGTGCTGAAATTTAATCCCAAATAATCATAACTTAAAACATGAAGTTTTTTGTAATTCACACATAGTCATAGAAAATCATTTCATATTAGTCAAGGCTCATTGACAAGACCATCATAGCGGACAAAGTCCATTACTGAACCGAGTTCACTCCTCGTTCTATTCTTGTATCACTGAACAAGATTAACTTTCCATTCCAGACATGTTTATCTCATGAGATATAAATCTTTACCCAATGCATTGGAGGGAGATATAGGTCCCACCCATCTCATAATGAAACCATTCTTATGTGTGCCACAAAATTATAAATCATTCAACATAGCATAACCCATGTAATAAAAATGGGATTCTTAAACATCATGTTAGCATAACATAATCCATAAAAGGACATCATAAAAATAATTCCATCAAATCAATGTAAAAATAGGGATATAAACAGAACCCGATATTATCTTTGATGGAAAATAATCGTAATAAAACACTTGAACTCCATTCTTGTGTAAAATATCCTTTCTACTTCAAAAACATTTTTCCTTTCTTAACATGTAATAAAATTTTAAACTAAAAGAAGTTGAATAAAAATAAACTTGAAAACATTTAAAGGATTTATCATGGAAATAATGTTGTATTAAATCATAAAAATCCATTTATTCCATATAAGTTAAAAAAACATTCTTCTCATACATTGGCCGGAAAAGTCAAAAAGTACTTCGTACTAAAAACGACAAATGATTCATTTCATATCTTTTACTAAAAACTCACGAATGGGTATAATTATATTTAAACAATTGTAGGAGTATTGAAATAATATTACATATTGAGGAAACATGAATGTGGATGATAAAATACATTCCAGTAAATACCAAATTATAAACAATCTCGGATAAAAATGAGATTGTGAGATTTTCCCTTACCTTAGGTCTGATTTTCATCATACGTGTCCAAACCTCCTTTATAATGATTTATATAATGTTATAGACTTATTATAAAATGTTACTCATTGTTATAATATCATATTTGGTCATATTCTTAGCTTTTTATTAGTAATATTTCATTGATACTTGTTATTCAGGTGTTTATTGCTTTTTGTTCTTATGTGTGTTTTGTCGAATAAATTTTTATTCATCTTTTTAGTTTTTAGATACCTCATTTCCATAATAGTATTATTTTAATATATTAATCATAATTACTCATTCAATTCATTTAAATAATCATTATTCAACGAAGATCATCACATCGTGTAGATGGTAGGCCGTACGTACGCACGAGTGATGATATAGTTCCCATGATCGTGGAATTGTATTGAAGTGTATGTATACTATTTCAGAAGCAATATCACTTTAAAATAATCATATATAGTTATTTTCTAAACAATTATATCCATCCATGTAAGGTGGTGGTGGAAAAAAGATTACACCACGGCGTGGAGATGGTATTCCGTACGTACGCACGCGCGGTGATTTCGTTTTCCGTAGGATGGATAGAAGTTGAATTAGGTTTGTTTCAGATTTATAATAAAATATCAGTATATAAGTGATACTGATGTTATTAGTTCATAATGAAACTACTAAATAAGAATAAGTAGAAGAAGAAATAAATTTGAAAGAATCGTTAACGGATATTACCTCTTATTTGGCATGCCTCTTTGAAACCTCCTCTTAGGGCACAAAGATTTGTCTTTGATGAAGACAAGGACTACTAAGATGTTTCTGGATAATTTAATAAGAGAAATTGGCATGCTTTGGACGAGGTTTATGGTACAAAATAGTGTGAGGAGGAGAGGGAGGAGGTGCCCTTTTATAAGCGGGAGAGGGGAACCTTTGGAATTATAAGAAATATTAATTTTTAATAAATTCCAACCCTACTTAAAAAGATCCAAAAATAACTCAAATCCAAATCAAAGATGATATAGTGTTGTAATATCATAATCCAACAAAATTTAGACAACTTGGGAATTTATTTTAAACATTATCACCATGATTTATACTTATATAATCTATTTAATTTTATTTGTGGTAATAATATTCTAAATGTTAAATCAATATAAATAATTACATATATGTTGTTAATTTTCTATAATTGAATAATTTATTACATTGTAGACCATATAAATGTTAATTTACAATTATTAAATATTTTTGTGATTTTTAAACAATTGTATAATATGTAATTTCTATAAATTAACAATAGTGTCAATTTTGACACTATTCATTTATTTGAGTTAAGATAAAATATATACAGAAGATATGTACGAAATAAAATATTTAATAGATTCATAACATGTCATTTTTATCTATAAAATTATTTTATAACATTAAATAGTTAATATAATATTTATTTTAATACATCTAAATCATTTATTTGATATTTCAATCAATAAAATAATTTCCACATCACTATAGTGTCATAATTAATGATAATTATTTAATCCCTAAAAACTATAAATAAATTCATATTAGGTAGATAATTTTATAGATTTCTAGGGACTATTTTTATTAGATGTTTTATGATGTTTATCACTAAATTAAAATTATTACACTTATAATATTTAAGAGAGTGACATGTTTTCACTTTCTTTGGTTTTAATAATAATTATAGTATTTCATTGTCAATAGTCCATGAAATGAATCTAGTCTAACATGTAGGTGATATGGGTTGACTTGTATTCATCCAATAAGATTTTGGCAAGTGTTAGGGTAATTTAATATTCTTATTTTTACCCTTAATTACCAGATTTACCTATAACTGTAGTAAATAAAAAATACCGTAGTTACTATTCATAATATCAATAAAATTAAATTAACCTATTAACATAATTTGGACCCAATGAATCCAAATATGGAATCCATTTTTCCAAATTCAAAACACAGAAGTTGTAGTAATTAATTTAAAATTAATCCTGTTGTTAAGCAAACAGGTTTTAAAAGTTAAAACATTGCCAAATATTGAAATGTTTTTAGCTATGAATTCAATGTAAAATTAATTATAATGACATAAATTATATTAAATGGTAAAAATATATTCTATTTATACTTCCAAACCATTAAATATTAAAATTTATCCACATAAATTATTGCGATGAAAAAAGTTGTTTTAAATTAAAATATTGTGTGTTTTTACTATTCATTAAAATATAAATGTTATCAGAATGATATGAAAAATTTATAAAATGTAAATTTTTATAACTTGATTCCAAAGAAGAATTTTATTTTGTCAAATTGATCTTATAAACTTGTCAGAAACTAGATTTAATGTTGATGCCCCATCAAAAGGTAGCAGAACTGCATTTTTTGAAAAATACTTATTTTACCCGAAAAAATTATTCTATTCTCATAACATGTTATATAAAATATGTAATATGAATAATAATGTTATAAAATTAAAAATTCAGTTAATACTATTCATAACGGCTAGTTTATAATATTATAATAATATATTGTTGTTTAGTGAAACTCAGTATTTTGTACTACACACGCTATCGAGGAAGGTCGCGATTACGTGTAATGCAAGCCAAGATACTGTTGTGTGTAGTGAAAGATTCATTTGATGTTGCATATAACATAATACATAAAAAATATACCTCTCATAAAATATTTGGGTGTTACATTCTACCCCCCTTAAAATGAATTTTTCCCTCAAAATTCGTCACTTCATAACAAACAGATGAGGATACCTCTCCCTCATCATATCCTCATGCTCCCATGTAGCTTCTTCTAATTAGTGGTTCCTCCGAAAAAGTTTCACCAAGCGAGTGGTCATGTTCCGTAGGACTTTTCCACTGTGATCCAGAATCTCTATCGGCTGTTCTTCATAAGAAAGATCTTTCTCCAGTGTTACAACTTCTGAGCTTAGTACATGTGAATGATCAGGTATGTAATTTCTCAGGAGAGATACATGGAACACATCGTGAACTTGAGATAGATTCGGTGGAAGTCCCAATTTGCAAGCTACCTTCCCAACAAGATCCAGTATTTCGAAAGGACCGATATACCTAGGGCTCAGCTTTCCCTTCTTTCCAAATATCATTACTCTCTTCCAATGAGATATTCGTAAGAACACATTATCACCCACTTCAAACTCGAGGTCTTTTCTTCGGTTGTCGGCATAACTTTTTTGTCGACTCTAATCTGCTCTTATGTGTTTTTGAATAGATCAGACCTTTTCTGCCATCTCATCAACATGATTAGGTCCTAATAGATATCATTCCCCAACATAAACCCAGAATGTTGGGGTTCGACATTATATTCCATAGAGAGCTTCCAAAGGAGCCATCTGAATACAGGAGTGAAAGATATTATTAGATGAAAATTCCACCAAAGGTAGGTGTTGATCCCAATCACCTTTGAAATCCATATAGAAAGCTCTCAACATGTATTCTAGAGTTTGAATTGTTCTCACAGACTGACCATCTGTTTGAGGGTGATATTCAGTGGTGAAACTCAACTCTGTATCCAAATTATGCCGAAGACTTCGCCAGAACTTCGAGGTAATCCTCGGATCCTGATCAGATATAATAGAAAGTCATACTCCAGGAAATCTTACCATTTTCTTTACATATATCCTGGAAAGATGATCCAAAAAGAAATCTTCTCTAATAGCAATGAAGTGTGCCGACTTCGTAAGTCGATCAACTATGACCCAAATAGCATATTGCCATTGGATGTTTTAGGAAGTCCAGTGACAAAGTCAATGGTGATATTTTCCCATTTCCATTCTTGTATGGGTAATGGTTGTAACTTACCCTTAGACTTCTGTCTCTCAGCATTAACTTGCTGACAACCCAAGCATCGAGAGACATATTCAGCAACATCTCTTTTCATGCCATCCCACCAGAAGTAATCTTTCTAGTCCCTATACATCTTTATTCTTCCAGGATGAATAGAGAATGAAGAACTATGAGCCTCATCCAGTAGCTCCTTCTTTAATTCTGGGATGGGAGGAACACAAACCCAATTCCTGAACCTTATTATCCCATAACAATAAATGTTAAATTTAGGAACATTTCTCACTTTATTTAGTAACTCTACATCTTATTTTTGTGCCTCTTTAATCATCACATGCATAGATGGTTGAAAATTCATTTGAGAAAGATACGATTTTCCCCTTCCATTATAATTCCAAGATCCATCCTTTGTAAATCCATAAATATTGGATGTTTTGAGATCCTCATCATGGATAAGCTAGCATTTTCTTGTCTAATTAATGCGTCGGACACCTTGTTTGCTTTCCTAGGGTGGTAATGAATGGAGCAGTCATAATCCTTGTTTAGCTCCAACCATCTTCTTTGGCGCATATTCAGCTCCTTTTGTGTGAAAATTTACTTTAAAATTTTATGATCAGAATAAATATCACACCTTTCACCATAAAGATAATCCCTCCAAATCATTAATACAAATATTACCACAACTAACTCCAAATCATGAGTTGGGTAATTTTGATAATGGATTTTCAACTGTCGTGAGGAATAATCTATCACCACATCGTTTTACATGAGAACACACCCCAATCCCTTCTTCGATGCATCATTATAGATCAAAAACCTTTCTCCACTAGAAGGCATTGTGAGCAAAGGTGCACTGGATAATCTTCTTTTCAACTCTATGAAATTATCTTCACACTCCTCTATCCACAAGAACATAACTCCTTTTCGAGTCAACCTGGTGAGTGGATTAGATAATTGTGAAAAATCTTTCACAAAATGTCGATAATATCCAGCCAAACCAAGGAAACTTCTGATCTTAGTTACTGTTCTTGGTCTTGACCATCTTTTGATAACCTCTGTCTTTGCTGGATTCCCAGATATCCCCTATTTTGAGATTATGTGACCCAAAAATGCAACTTTTTGAATCCAAAATTCACACTTCGTAAATTTGGCATAAAGCTTCTCCTTTCTCAGGGTCTTCAATACAATTATCAAGTGATCTTCATGTTCTTCCTTTCTCTTTGAGTAGACAAGAATATCGTTTATAAAGACTACCAAAAATTGATCAACATAGTCTCTAAAGACTCTATTCATTAGCTATATGAAGATAGTAGGTGAATTAGTAAGACCAATTGGCATCACTATAAATTCATAGTGTCCATACCTTGTACAAAAAATACATCTTTGGTATATCATCTTTTTTTCCCCTTAATTGATGATACCCAGACCGAAGATCAATCTTGGAAAAGTATTAAGCTCCATGTAATTGGTCAAATAAGGCATCAATGCGTGGGAGATGATATTTGTTCTTGATAGTGATCTTGTTATGTTCCCAAAAATAAATGCAGAGTCTCATTTATCCATCATTATTCTTAACAAATATAGTAGGTTATCCCCAAGGTGATTCACTAGGGCGTATGAATTCTTTATCTGGATTCTCTTGGAGTTGCTTCTTCAATTCCTGCAACTCAATTGGGGTCATTCTATAAGGTGTCTTCGAAATGGGCATAGCACCCGGTATGAGTTATATTGAAAACTCAACTTCACGATTTGGTGGAAGACCTGGCAATTCCTCCGGAGAGACATCATCAAACTCCCATAAAATGGGTGTATAATAATCGAGAGTTTATCTCCAACCATTTGAGATAAATAACCTTCATTTATTGGAATCAAGACCTATAAGATGGAAAAAATTTCCATTGGAAGGTTATATTCATCCTTGCATCGATAGATCATAGTAGATTGATCAGGATTAATAAATGTGATTTCCCTTATTTAGAAATTGATATGAGCTACATATAAAGAAATACAATCTATGCCATGAATCACATCAAATTCCACTATATGAAGGATCACAAGATTTTCAGGAAGTATTTTCCTATAAACATCAATAGGAGAAGAATTATAAACTTTTGATGAAACTGTTGTGCCATTATGAGTTGTCATAGATAACTCAACACCTAATTGTTGAGGTAATATGGCGATACCCTTAGAAAATTCTTCAGAAATAAAAGAGTGGATGGATCCAAAATCAAATAAAACATTTTCTACTTTAGAGTGGATGGTAAGTGTACCTTTCACCACATCATTATCACACTCCACATCGCTGATAGTAATTGAATGTGACTTTCCTTGGTCTTTGGCCTTAAGAGTTTGTTGGCATCGATCATCATCAACAACCCTTGGATTTGGGAATTGATTGGAATAATACCCCATCTCCTTGCACTTGAAACATTGAAGTATAGGAGGTGCATTCTGTGTATCTCTTTCTTTTTTCGCATAATTAGATATATTCTTCCCACTATTTAGACATTCAACTACCCAATGACCATATTTTCCACACTTAAAACATTTTCTTGTCCCATTAAGACAATTCCCTCCATGTTTCATTCCACAATTTGATCATAAAGAAAAACTCATCTTCTATTCAGTGTGGTCTTAATATTTTCCTTTGAATTCCATTTTCCTCTACTTTTCAAACCCATATGATGGATGGGTTACTCCAATATCCATCTCAACCTTGAGAGCACATCAAACAATTTTCTCTTAGCTATTGAAGTCTCTTATGTCGAACACCCTTCGAAGAATTGGTTTTAAGCCACTAAAGAATCGATTGATTTTACTCTCAGGTTGGATAATAATTCCAGAATAATACCTTGTAGGTCTTATAAAATTTTCTTCGTAGGTACCAATAGATTCATAATTTTGTTGCTTCAGTTCAAAGAACCCCTTCTCCATCATTGTTTGAAGAATAAGAGGGAAGTACTTATTGAAAAATAAGTTCTTCAACTCGTCCCATTACATGGACTCAATTTCATCTCTTTGCCTCGTATTCTTAATAAGATTCCACCATTGATCAACATCACCTTCCAAACAATATACTGCTAAGATGACTTTATCATGTTCAGAACATTAAAGAACTGAAAATATCTTTTTAGTGGTACTGATCCATTTTTCAGCCACTAATGGATTAGAAGACCCGCAGAATGAAGGTGGATGCTGCCTCATGAAGGATTCAACAGAATGTTTCTCCTTCCTTTGCTCGTTTAGAAGTCCTGCATGATTCATAGCTTGAGACAGTTGTGTGAGCATGGATACAAGATTTTGTATTCCATCTCCCATAACATTTGGTTGCTCAGGGGGACAATCATTGCATTGCCCGTCACATTCCGCATTAACATGGTTTCTTCAGGTTCTAGCCATTGACTAAAACAAATATGAATAGTCAAAGAAACACTAATTATAATAGGAAAACCACATAATCAAGAATCCAATTTCACACTAAAGGTCTTATCATAAGTTGTTCATGGCCATTTCTAAAACACTAAAATTGTTTTCTATGCTTAGACAGATCCTTAGGGTTCTTACTAGGGCTTTCACATCCTAGTTTCCAAAGGTTAACTATACTGTTCCTCGGATTCCAACTATAATGACCCATACATTACATACATTGTTATTAATTAAAAAATTGAATCATACTTATTAAAACATATAACCTATCCATGAAAGGACCATATAGGTATAGTGTCTTTAGAAACTGGGAAACACAAACAATTGGTTCATAAATCATCTACGTTGTTTGCCATTTATTTCATCATATCTAGAGTGTCTTTTGACATATTCTACTTAATACCCTTCATCCAGACCTGGGAAAAAAATACAAAATGGTGAGCTCAAATTCTCAGTAGGGGTAAACAAAAGAAATATCAGTCATATCATATTCATAAGAAGATAACATTTTGAATATCTTTACCTGAAAAAGAGATCATAATATTATAACATGGCATAAATCATAGTGGTGAAATGAAATCCCAAATAATCATAACTTAAAACATGATACTTTATGGAATACACACATAATCATATAAAATCATTTCATATTAGTCAAGGCTCATTGCCAAGACCATCATAGCAGACAATGTCCATTACTGAACCGTGTTCACTCCTCGTTCCACTCTTGTATCACTGAAATAGATTAAATTTCCATTCCATCCATGTCTATCTCATGTGATATAAATCATTACCCAATGCATTGGAGGGAGATATAGGTCCCACCCATCTCATAATGAAACAATTTTTATGTGTGTCACAAAATCATAAATCATACAACATAGCATAACCCATGTAATAAAAATGGGATTCTTAAACATCATTCATCATAACATAATCCCTAAAAGGACATAAAAAAAATAATTCCATCAAATCAATGTAAAAATAAGGTTATTAATAGAACTCCATATTATTTTAGATGGAAAATATTATTCATAAAACACTTGAACTCCATTTTTGAGGAAAATGTCCTTTCTACTTCAAAAACATTTTTCCTTTCATAAAATGTCATACAATTTTAAACTAAATGATGTTGATTAAAAATAAAGTTGAAAATTTTTAAAGGAAGAATCATGGAAATAATGTTATATGAAATCATAAAAATCCATTTATTCCATATAAGTTAAAAAAACATTATTCTACTACTTTGGCCAGAAAAGTCGAAAAGTACCTCGTACTAAAAACGACAAAATATTTCTTTCATATCTTTTACTAAAAACTCACCAATGTGTCGAATTGAATTTAAAAAATTGTAGGAGGATGGAAATAATATTAAATATTTTTGAAACATTGATGTGGATGAAAAAATACACCCCAGAAAATACCAAAGAATAAACTATCTCGGATAAAAATGAGATTGTGAGATTATCCCTTACCTTTGGTCCGATTTTCTTCATACGTGTCTGAACCTCCTGTATATATATTTAAATAATTTTTTGTGAATTATTAAGAAATCTTACTCATTGTTATTATATCATATATGGTCGAATTATTATCTTATTTTCAGTAATATTTCATTGCTCCTTGTTATTCGGAAGTTTATTGCTTTTTGATCTTATGCGTGTTTTGTCGAGTAAATTTTTATTCTTCTTTTTAGGTTATAGATACATCATTTCTGTAATGGTATTAGTGTAATATATGTATCATATTTCCTCATTAAATTCATTTATATAATCATTATTCAATTAAGATCATGATGAACGAGTCGCATCACATTGTGGAGACGGTAGGTCGTACGTACGCACGAGCGATGATATCGTTCCCATGATCGTGGAATTGTATTGAAGTGTATGTATAATATTTCAGAATCAATATCACTTTAAAATAATCATATATAGTTATTATTTACACAATTATATCCATCCAAGTAAGGTGGTGGTGGAAATCAGATTACACCACGACGTGGAGACGGTATTCCGTACGTACACACGCGTGGTGATTTCGTTTACCGTAGGATGGATAGATGGTGAATTAGGGTTGTTTCATATTTATAATAACATATCATTATATAAGTGATACTGATGTTATTTCTTAATAATGAAACAACTACATAAGAATAAGTAGAAGAAGAAATAAATTTGAATGAATCGGTAGCGGATATTACCTCTTATATGACACGCCTCTTTGAAACCTCCTCTTAGGGCACTAAGATTGGTCTTTGAAGAAGACCAGGACCTCTAGATTGTTTCTAGGGAAGTGAAGAAGAGAAATTGTCAGGGTTTGGGCGATCTTGAAGGCTCAATGTTTTGTGAGGAGCAGAGGGAGGGGGTGCCCTTTCAGAAGGGAGGAGAGGGGAACCTTTGGAAATATAAGAAATATTAATTTATAATAAATTCCATCCCCACTCAAAAACTTCCAAAAAGGACTCAAATCCGAATCCTAGATTATATATGGTTGTAATATCATCATACAATAATATTTAGACAAGTTGGGAATTTATTTTAAATATTATCAACATGATTTATCCTTATATAATCAATTTAATATTATTTGTGGTAATAATATTCTAAATTTTAAATCATTATAAATATTTACTTATATGTTTTGAATTTTACATAATTGTATACTTTATTACATTTGAGACCATATAAATTTTAATTTACAATTTTTAAATATCTTTGTGATTTTTAAACAATTTTATAATATGTAATGTCAATAAATTAACAATACTGTCAATTTTGACCCTATTCATTTATTTGAGTTTAAATAAATTATATACAGAAGATATGTTCGAACTAAAATATTTAATAGATTTATAACATGTCATTTGTATCTATAAAATTAGTATATAACACTAAATAGTTCATATAACATTTATTTTAATACTTTTAAAATCATTTATTTTATATTTCAACCAATAAACGAATTTCAACATCACTATTGTGTCATAATTAATGATAATTATTTAATCCCTAAAAATTATAATTAAATTCATATTATGTAGATAATTTTATTATATTTCTAGGTAATATTTATATTCTAAGTTTTATGATGTTTATCCCTAAATTAAAATTATTAGACTTATAATATTTAAGAGAGTGACATGTTGTAACTTTAATTGGTTTTAATAATAATTATATTATTTCATTGTCAAAAGTCCATAAAATGAATCTAGTCCAACCCTTAGGTGATATGGTTCGACTTATATTCATCCAATAGAATTTTTGAAAGTGTTAGGGTAATTTTATAATCTTATTTTTACCATTAATTACCAGATTTACCTTTAAATGTAATAAATAAAAATTGTCATAGTTACTATTCATAATATCAAAAAAAATAAAAGTAACCCATTAAAATAATTTGGACCCAATGAATCCAAATATGGAATCCCTTTTTAAAAATTCAAAACACATAAGTTACAGTAATTTATTTAAATTTAATCCCGTTGTTAAGCAAACGGGTTTTAAAAGTTAAAACTTTGCCAAAGATTGAAATGTTTTTACCAATGAATTCAATGTAATATTAATTCTAATGACATAAATTATATAAGATTGTAAAAATATATTCTATTTGTACATTCAAACCATTAAATATTATAATTTAACCATATAAATTATTGCGATGAAAAAAGTTGTTTTAGTTAAATTATTGCATGTTTTTACTATTCAATAACATATGAAAGTTATCAGAATAATATGAAAACATTATCCTAAGTAAATTTTTATATCTTGATTCCAAAGAAGAATTTTATTTTGTCAAATTGAACTTATAAACTTTTCAAATACAAGATTTAAAGTTGGTGTGCCATCAAAAGGTGGGAAAAATGCATTTTTTTAAAAATACTTATTTTACCCGAAAATTTTATTTTTTTCTCATACCATGTTCTAGAAAATATGTAAAATGAAAAATAATGTTATAAAACTAAAAATTCAGTTAATAATATTCATAATGACTAGTTTATAATATTATAATAATATATTGATGTTTATTGAAACTCGGTATTGCGTACTACACACGCTATCGAGGAAGGTCGCGATTGCGTGTAACACTAGCCAAGATACTGTTGTGTGCAGTGAAAGATTTCTTTGATGTTGCATATAAAATAATACATAAAAAATATACTTCTCATAAAATATCTGGGTGTTACATTACATGGTCAATAAGTGATCATATTGTTTTATAATGATATGTTGTGGATGGATGATATGGGCCTCTAATGAGAATGGTTTTCGATGAGGAGTGGATTATGCTGTCTTTTTTTTTCACATGACATCATTTTATGTCTTTTGATGACCACAATGTTTTTCACAGGATATCATTTTATGTCTATGAATCATAAGAGATAATTACCCTATATTATATTATAATATAGCTTTATAAAAGACACAATGAATCATAATAAACCATTATCATAGTGTCATCATTTAGAAAATGTATTATAGAATAACATACCAGCATCCCTTATAAATATAAGTAAGTATCATGGAACTATTCAGTATAAAAAATTATTAATCCTTAATAGTTAAGGATAACTGATGAGTAAAAATTTGAGATAAATTAAGTTAGATAAAATTTTAATACTATGGAAGATTCATACATTTGAAACATTTTTGGACATTCACTAGAAACAACCAACTCAATCAAGAAGGATACATGGATAATCCACAATGTGAGAAAACATGTCCCAAGAAATTGATCAGTGGTATCAAAACATACACATTGACTTGTTTCTAAATAGTTTATCACACTGAAGAATCCCCAAAATATCTCACATATTGTTTAAATTATTCTCTTAAAATTCAGAATACATAATGATTTCATCAATGACCAAAATAAAAAATGGATCCAAAAAATAATGGAAAATATAATTCATCCTTCCTTGGAACATGGTGGGGGAGATTACAACAACATAAAAAAACACCATGAACACATAATTATTATAAAAAACATCTGAATGTGGTCTTTATAATATCCTCATCGATTACCAACATATTATTATATCCCAATTTTAGGTTGATTTATGAGTACTGGCTAGCTCTCATAATCATTTTGAAAAAAACATTAATACATGTAAGTGGATAACAATTCATCATTTTTAGTTTGATCAAGTAACAATAACTGATATAAAATTACAATCTATCAACCACATTCTTTGAAAATAGAACTAGAGCACAGTAAGGTCACACATTCTTCTGAATAAATCATCACTCTAGAAGGTTATTTATAATAATCAACAGCTCTAAAAACATAGAATGATTCATCCTATATGAAAACATTTATATCAATGACCAACCCTACTATAAAGCTTTGACAAAACTGTTATCACATCAAGTATTTAACATTATAACCTTATTTAGAAAGACAATAAGGCATTCCTATATAACCCTTTCCAATACAACCTTTTATTCCTCTACTATGCTCAAAATCATCTCAACTATTAATATATATACTGACTCGACGCACCTCCACCTAATATGGTGGTATACATATCCAAAAAAACAAGGAATTACCTCTATCAACATCAGATACTATTACTCATCTTCTTAATTTATCCTCAATATCTTACACTAAATATAGCTAGTCTATCTAGATGAAGATATTTTATGCATGTGTCAATAAATAGTAGAAATATGTCTAAGAGAGATAAAATACTAAAATCTTATAATAATGTCTAAACACATCATATCTACTCAACTATCCTCTAAATTTAGCAATCAATTCAAAGGGAATTAAATCAACATCACATCACCTCCAAAGTTATATACAAGGATAAGAGAAATAATGGATTTTATAAATACTAAATAAAATAAATCAGATACCTAGATAGTATATAAAAAGATAATACCATGTATTATGTCTACATCTCTTGATGTGATAAAATATAAAGCATGAATATAACTAAATCGTGTTCTTTACCCTATATGGATCATATTATGAACACATCTATAGAGATGTTTTTTTCTTTGTGCTTAAGTATGAAGCGAATAATGGTGTTATACATTACCTACCTCATCCCCTATTCATTGATAAAAATTTGAAACACCCAATTACCATTTCTACCTTAGAGTATACTCCTAAGATGGTTGATAGAGGAATGGTTCATCATCTCTATTACAACAATTTAGAAATGGTGGGTACTTAATCCTCTGATGATAATGAACTCTTGATGAAAAACAAACACTGTCTGGTCCCTCATAATTTCATTGTGAACTACTAGAATCAATGAAATTGGATGAATAAGGATGGAGATAATTCCATTATATCAATATACATATTACCAAATTCCCAAAAATCGGATCACCCATGGATGAGTATATGAATCTATCACTAAAAAGACAGTATTTTTTAGAAAAAAAATCAACCTAAAAACAATCATGGAAATCCTCCCATTAATTGGATAATTCCTCATTATCTTTGATGAACAAAATAAACTATTTTTGAGTAGCCCAAAGCTACATAATAAATTCAAATGGTATCATGTACTCTATCTTATTATGGATCAATCTGAAGGAAATTTATAACTCCTCTAACCAATCTTCGGTATCCAAATCTGAAATGGGGCCTCATACATATGAAAAATTTATTGCTATAATTAAGATACCTAAGAACCATACTACCGAATTCGATACTAAAAAAATATCCTTAACACACTTGATTTGAAAATAAATTTAACAAACCAATCATAATCATTCACAATTATAAAATCTCTAGTATTATTGAATCGCCTAAATACCCAAGGAGTTTTAGTTTCATATTTTTAAATTATTAGTAAATCCCCTTCCATGACAAAAAGTATACAAAATATAAATACTTTCCACTAAGTAATACACATCATGGGATGAGTTTCTTTATTCAAATATTAAAACATATATATGAAATTTATCGTTTTTTAAATATATCCCATAAAATGCTTCACAAAATGTAATCTTATGGGAACTCAATACATAATACTAATTTTCATTAATTTGGGAATGAAAACATAACGATGGGAGAGACCAAACTGTAACACCCTGACTCCAGTAACCCCATGTTAGTGGAATCATGGTTTAAGTTATAAAAAATAAAAGGATTGAATCCAAAAGGAAAAAACGTTTTAGCAGTATCAGGACACTAACTATATGAATTATTCGTATATTACATTGAAACATAAGAATAAAAAATAAAAAATCTTTAAAAAATTTTATTTTATTTCGTAAATCCTTTAAATTATTCTAATATCATTTCTTGGTACCCTATTTAAATGGAAACAAAATATGGGTGAGATAAAATGGATTGTGTGGGTTAAAGTATAGTGTAAGCTATCATAAAAATCAAACCCATGATGGATGAGTGAATAATAAAAAACATGGTATATAATCAATGAATTGAGAAATCCCAAAATACATGTATGGAATAATAATGAAAACAATAAAATGGATAATAATAACTAAATTCATATTAATGGAATTCATAATTTTGGACATCTTCATCATTTACATTATGCCCTAATCTATGAAATTTTTTTACCATCAAGGCCGTAACAAAAAATAATTTTTATCATCAAGGAAATAGTCAAGACACCATGCTACATTATATATGCATACACTAAATATCAAAACAGTTTACCTCATGACGAAAAATGATTCATCGAGGGGATATATAATACTGGGTCCCATGTGTAACATATTTAATTTCAAGGAAATCATTCTATAAAATATGTGAATATAAATAAATTTTAAAATAAAATTGACATAGGAAGCATTAAACAACTGTATTGAGATAAAAAACATATGAAACATTAATTCATTCCTTGCCAATAATTGGGTTAATAGTAGAATTTATTAGTTTAATTTATTCATTGATTTCAATATTTTTCACTAGCAGGAGACATTAGAAATTGGAGGAAAATAATTCCTTATTATATCTAAATATTATATACATTATCCCAAGAATATCACCTAGGAGTTTATATCCAGGTGCGTAGTCTTAGGGCCACTCATTATGCACTATAGTGAAGATTAAATTGATATTGAACCAAAAAATTAAGCATTATTACCCTCAGGTGCATTTGTGCTATAGCGACATCCAATTGCTAGTATTCAGATAGGGATGTCATTTATAGAAAAATCACACACACTTTTATTTCCCGAATTTTAGATTTTTGGGAATTTTTATGATTTTTTAATATATTTAATGAGATTAAATCTAAATTTCAATATATCTAATGAGTGATAATTCATTGAATTATGTAACAACATGTATTTTCATGATGGTGTGGTTAAATTTTTAATTCCTTTAAATACCCATTATGATGTTACATAATGGATTCTTGGAGGTCACGAGGGTGCCAAGGGATTGTTCCAATCAAGGAACCCCGGACAATTGATAAAATTGTATTGGTTGAAAGGTTTTAGGAAATTGTTCCTCCCATCCTACACGATCTCTCCTAACCATGAGGGGTGTGCCAATAGAGAGCAGGGGTATACATAGTTTTTCTGTAACCACATGATCCCAGGTGCACATCCATACACGATTGCAGACCTCTCGGATTGAAAACATTCTCATGGTTAGTGCATGATTTTTCGAATCGGGCATCTAATCATTGTGTCATTGTTTTTATGTTGAATTTTAATTTTTCCCATAACTATACAAAAAAAATTATATTACTTCCTACCTCTTCATTTCTAGTTTCTTGCACTAGGTTTCTCGTCCATTAATCCATCTTAAATCAAAATATAGGTTCTTTAACATCTCTTAAATCCATACACCAATTCAAGGTCATTCGGAAGCATTTGATATGTTGAGGTAAGATCCCAAGTCATATTCATTTTTATTTTAGTTTCTATTTCTATCCTTTATGCTATTTCGATGAAAGATAATTTTCCCTATTTTTAGGGTGTTGCTAAGTCCTTCATCATTCATTCAATCTACTTTAAATCTGAATTCCATATTGAGTGATGATTCATCTATATACTTAAGGTAGGTGGTCTAGTTGTCTTCTTTAAAAAGTGAGTTATTTTCATAGTCTCTCAATTGTCCCACATGTCCTAAATTTTCAATTGTTTCATTAAAATGAGTTAATTTAATTTTAAATTTGAATTTTCAAGATTTTATATTCCCAAGAGACCTTACTTGGTATTTAAAGGATGTAGACCTCGTTTATTGACACCCCATGGGTGTGCCAGCATGAAATACCCCCATTTCAATTAATCGGTTAAAGGACTAAATCAACTCTTATGTGTTCATCATGAGTTATAATTGGAATTTAACATTTCTATATAAATTATTATTTAACCATAACACCTCCAATGTGTTTTGATTGACTTATAAATTTAATTTTGTTGTCTTAATCAATTAAAAGGTTTTCAATAAATTAATGGATTTCTTCATATTATTTTACCCTCCATAAATGAATTAAATTGTTTAATTGAATTAAGTTAAAAAATATGAAAATTCTACACTGATTGTTTCATTCTTTATAAAATTCATTAATTGAATTGTAATTCCTTGGTTGTATTATCCATATTGATTATGATGATAACAATGAATCAAAGGAGATGCCTCAGGTATAATATAATTATATGTAATGTTGAAAAAATCATATTGGACATGGGATTATGTCAAAGGGAATTTTTGGGCATGGTGTTACACTGTCTCTTACATCGGGTGTTGACCATTACATCTCACACCATTGGCAGTTTTTGGACGGTGGGCATGGCTCACCATCACCCTTTCATCAGGTGTTGACATAATGACTCACCCACCATATTGATTATCGAGCATGAAGTCTCACATTTTGCATTAGATATATGGATTGTACCATTAATTGAGCTTATAGGATAATTTAGACTAGTTATATGCCTGAGTTACATCCTGGTCCATCCAGAACCCAGTATTCCAGGTATATGGCTACTCAGTTCCTCACATAAAAAGAATATATAAGTGGATTTGGTTTATTAATATACTATATATATTGTTATTATATATATATGGTTACTGATCATACACTCATTTAGGACATTATCTAAAGTAGGTAGATCCTTTAGGTGTCCTTTAGGAACTATAGCAGGCTAGTACTTATTTGTTATGTATTTTACATTCTTTTTTTACATGCACATTTTTTTTACAATATAAAATGATTTAATTACTTCTAGAAATTGTTAGTGGTGGAATACTTGGATTTTATCTCAAACCGTACTTGGGATACCTTTGTTACCTGAGTAGATTTCTTGTGTGCAGTTACAGATAATGGCAAGCACCCTTCTACAGACTCCTAATATGTTTTACTTATAGTATAGAGAATGGGAGAAGAGGACTGACCATATTCTCTAGATTCTAGTGGAGAATTATTTTGATCTTTTTATTTTGTACAACATGTTGTATATTCTGACCCTATGTTCCCCTTTGTGTTCATATTAGTATGCCATAACCTCATTTCGTATATGACATAGCAATGTTTCATATTATTTTATTATTCAGTTGCTTTGTTATTTTCACTTCTATATTTTATAATTATATATGTTGTTATTTATATATCATATCTGATGTGACAATTTGATATGAGGGTATAGTATCCCCACTGCACCACCTTTACACCATCTCTACTAGACGACAACCTCTGGCATACCAAGAGGCGCGCATGAAGCCATGTGACACACCGACTCAGAGAACTGGTAATGTGGATCCCTGTTTGGGACATTAAATTTTTTTATCATAGGAGTATTTTTTGATTGTCTTTATATTTGGGTATTATATAGGATACTTGGATTCGAAGGGATTTGGTAATGATCATGTTCATGGGCGTAGATACCCTATGTAAATGGGAAACCCAAGTTACATGGGATGTGTATTTGTAGTTATTGATTATGTACGTTATATTTGATACGACTTCACCGTTTCCTGATGCACATGTACTGTGAGGTTACTACAATTGGAAATTTGAGATGAGATTTTATTTTTCTTGGACTGATAAAATGAGGGTGTTTCATAATATACATCATTATAGGTACAATAGGAGTGATATTCTGTGTATTTTTTATGCCATGTTTACATTCAACTTGCATATTCATGTTTCATATTATCAAAGAATTAATTTTCATATATAAAAATGTTCTTAAATTTATTCTAGGGGATTTTGTAATATGATTAAATCCTAGAGTTCCTACCTAAACCTAACAGTGTTTTCCTACATAGGTTAAAGAAGACACCTTAAGCCATTAGTTATGGCATGTTGATCCATGGAGGGTTGGTTATAAGGGATGGAAAGTGTTATTGCATAGATTATGTAGAATGAATATTTTGGTTCGTGAGGATATGGACCCATATGGATTAAATATGGTGATCCATCTAATTCAACCATTTATGAATATTTAAATACTTAAATGAGTGAAACGGTAAAATGAATATCACTTTTAGAATAAATTGGTAGTTTTATATGTGTTTTATAGACCGAGACCCAAACCCAGCCTTTGTAGTGGGTATTTGGTGTGTCTCTTATGTTCTTGTGGCATGTTATAGTCTTTTCTATTACCATGTCTTGGTTTGGGGAATAGGTAGAGAGGTTTTATGGTTTTAATAAGAAGTCTTGTACATATCCTAGATATTTATTTACAATATTTTCAAATGATAAGTACTCCTCTGAGGAATGCATTCGGAATTTGTGAATCATTCCTTCTTAATTTCTTCTAATCAAATTCATGTATATTATTTATGGATTTATTGAATATAGTCTTCCACTCATATATGGATTCATTCGTGGTAGTCTTTTTGGAAGACAACATAGTGTATTTACGCTCTAGACATGACCATGCTAGCAATCTTGAGATCATGAATAATAAAATTAGGGAGAATCATATTTATGAAATTATTAGTAAATTTCACTTTTTCCCTGACAAAGTACTCTTTTTGGGTCATATCATCACAGAACCTAGAGTTTCATTAGACATGGAAAAAGTGAGAGTTGTATTTTTCTGGGAACATCCCAATTTATTCATTGATATAAAGAGTGTCATGGGGATATATGAGATTTAGAGATGATTAATCCTTGATTTTTCATACCTCCCAACGATGTTTACAGGATTGAAAAGGAAGGGTGTAAAATTTTCATGGTTGGAAGCTTATGGTGTGTCCTTTTTGGAGTTAATGGGCGGTATGACTTTATTGTTGATAACAATTCTTCTAGAGAGAGAAATGAGTAATACTATTTGTATTGATGCCACATGTATCTAGTTTAGAGATATCATGATCCATGATGAGCATGTTATCATGTATGGATCTCCTCCACTGAGACCTAAAGAGATGAATTACCCAAATTCATGACCACTATCAAGATATTTTAGTTTATACTCTATATTGTTGGTTCCATTATTTTATTTGAGAATATTTTGTGATCTTCGTTGATCATAAAACCCCCATGTATATATTTATGCATAGTGATATCAATCTCATGAAATATAGATTGGTTGAGAACCTATCTCCCTTTTATTTTATTCTTTCATATATGAATGGTAAATAAAATTTTGTAGTTGATGCCCTAAGACATAAGACTAAGATGTAGGTCATTCATGAGGGTAGTGGAAAGTAGAGACTATTTTCCCTATTTTTAGTGATTCATATTAAGGTTTAGGTGGATCATGGTCAGACTATACTCTCATCCTTAGCAGTGACCTCTACCTTTATGGAATGGGTGAGACTAAGGAAACAATATAATCTTAATGGCCTTGTACTATTGGAAATCATCTTAGAAAATGACACATACTCTAGTTAGACGAAGGTCGAAAATGATTCATTATACTTTCATGTGTGTGTACGGGTTCTAGAAGACATCATTGAGGAGCTGATGTGGGAATCTCATGCCTCAACATTTGATGTTCCCCTTGGTGACACCAATATGAATTGAGAAATACGTCGCCAATATTGGTGACCTATTATGAAATGGGAGATTTTTTGTTTCATCACTCAGTGCTCCACCTATAAGTAGGTGAGGGTGCACATCAGTGACATGTATGTATTTTACATAAATTTTACATTCCAATGTATATATGGTATAATGATTATATATATTTCATGACTGTTTTACCAAGTTCACATCATGGGAATGATACAGTGTGAGTTTTTGGTGATAATTTGAAATAATTACCACATTTCATACCTATAAGAGAGACCTTCATGGTAGAAAATCTATGTAGGATATACATCATAGAGGTTATTAATCTTCAATTATATCCTTCTTCAACAATTTATGATAGATTCTATATCTTAACATCACAATTCTGGAAGGGTTTGCAGAAGGAATTTGGTACATATGATCTTCTGAGCTCAGACTATCACCCATAGACTGATGGATAGAAAAAGAACATGATTCGGGCATTAGAGGACATGCATTGTGCATGTTTTCTTAACATTAGGGGTCCTTGGGAAAATATATTCCCCTTACTATGTTCACATGTTACTATAGATTTTAGCCAATATTTGAGATGGATCCCTATGAATCCTTCTATTGTAGGCCTCTTTGTTCACCTCTATTCTAGTTCGAGGTATGGAAGTAGATTTTCTTAGACCTCACCTAGTTTAGGAGACTACAGAGCAAGTCGAGTTGATCGAAAAGTTCATGATGACAGCTCAGCCTTGATAGTAGTCATATGCCCACCAAAACCAATGAACTCTTCAACTCAAGATCAATGATAATATTTTATTATGTGTCTCACCCAGGCTGGTCCATAGATGTATTCAAAGGTGGGGTACACTTTAAACAATATTCATTAGACCCTGTTTGGTTGTAAAATGGATCATACCAATTTCTTACATGATAGATCTTCTTATGATATATTGATCTATGTATGATGTATTTTAAGTTACTCGACTTCACTTATATTATCCAGGCCTGTCACATGTCTCTCAAACTAATGATGTTAAATTGGGTGTAGATGCTTCTTTTGAGGAGTATCGATTTAGTATCATGGATCGGTGTGTAATGGCAACATGAGGAGCTCACTTCCATTGTTATGGAAACAATGGTAGCATGGAAGAGTACAAAAAAAGACCTAGGAGTGGGAAGATGATATATGAGATTAACGATTGAAGCTTTTCTCTGGTGATTCCTCTTTTCCCTTAGAAGGACAACTTGTGGATGAGTTTCATTAATGAGGGGAGGTTGTAACGACATGTATTTTTAGGAAGGTATAAAACATTTGTTTTTGGTTTAAATTCTTTTAAAAGGACATTATGATGTTACCTAATGGATTAATGGAGGTAAAAATGCTATTTGAGACCTATTCAGAGACCAAAACCATTGGATTTTGGAAAATAGTATGGTCCCAACGGTTTGAAGAAATTTGGAGGTCCAACTCACACAGTCTCTCTTAACTGTACTGGGTATGATATTGGAGATTTGGGGGCTTCACAGTTTTTTAACAACCATGTTATCCTTTGAGCACACCCATGTGTGATTGAAGACCTCTAGGATTGTGGCTTTTCACATGGTTGGCATACAGTTTGGCCAACGGTGAAGCTAAATAGTACGCCTCAGTTTTTAGGGTGAAATCTAATTTGTCCCTTCATTAAACGTAAAACCATATTTTCCTTCCACTATATTCATTTATAGCACATGGCACATAGTTTCACCTTCCATAAGACATATAAAATCCATATATAGGCTCTTCAATATCTCTTATATTTGGACTCTAAATAATGATATGTCAAAAGCATTGGATAGTTTGAGATAATATTTAAAAACATTTTCCTTCCTATTCCAGTTTCTCTTCATAACCATTTCAATATATAGGTCAAAGTTTATTTTCCAAATTTTAAGGGTGTTGGTTTTTTCTAATTAATTATTCCAATATACATGAAAAATGAGGATGATAATGAGAGAGGAGTTATCTATAGACTTAAGGTAAGTGGTATAATTGTTTTCCTTGAAAAGAGAGTATTTTTCATAGCCATGCCATTCTTCCATATGATGGAAATTACCGTTCATTGAATTTAAATGTGTTATTTTATTTTAAATTGGTATTTTCATGCTATTATACTTCCAAGAGACTTCATGTGGTATTTAGAGAATGTAAATATCAATTTTGGACACCCCTTGTGCGTGCCATCTTGAAATTCCCTGTATAATTAATTGATTAAATTATAGGAACATCTCATAATTTTTCATATTGGGTTATAATTGGAATTTTTTATTTATATATAAATTTTTATTGAACAAATGAACGTATTAAGATATTGTATTGACTTAAAAATGGAATTTCCCATGTAGTTATTTTTCTAATTGATAATTATACCTTCAATGTGCTTCAATTGACAATGAAATTAAATTTCAATGATTTAATCAATTAAATGGATTGTATAAAAAGAATATATTAATTCATAGTGGGTGTACTACTATAAATTAAATAAATAGTTTAATTTAATTATGTTATAAATGGTAGAAAGGCCACACTGATCATTTCATGATTTATTAAATGATTTAATCGAATTTTGATGCCTTAGTTATTCTGGGCTTACTGATTATGATTTTTATAATGCATGAGAGATGATGCATAATGGAAATAATTTTTACTATGATTTTACCAATGATATTTTCCATTGAATGATGGTAAATATAATTTTTAGGAATGAAATTTTACTCGCCCTTACATCGAGTGTTGAGTATATAATCAGACATGATTAGAAGATTTTAGATGGTGGGCATAACACAATATGTCCCTTGCTATAGGTGTTGACATGAAGATTCACCCACTATGATAGGTCAGTGGATTTTATAAATTCCATGTGCTTTTCCATGAACAATTAGTGGCATTGAGTACTAGTAAAATATATTATGATTCGACTCGGAATCATGTTTCTTAGTTTCCCAATATATTGGATTTGTGTCATTGAAATTCTTTGGGATGAGCTTATATACCTTTTTCAATCTCAATGGGATAGGTGGAATTGTGTAAAAATGTGAATTGGTAAAGGTCTCACCCTTAGGTATGGAATATGAAATCCAAAGAATTAAAAGACATCATATGGGATAGGGTGGTTCTATAGTGGGAAGTGGTATGGGCCCTTGGTGATGAACTTTTGATAGTCTGGGGTAGAAGAAGTGTGGGATATCATGAAGTTCATTAAAAATTATAGAGTTTGGGATGAATCATTGAGTATGAAATTAGAATATTCATTGGGTGAAAATGATTGGGTGATTATAGAAATCTATACTGGTTGGTGCTCAAGGATATTTGGTGAGTGTAGTCAAATTGTGGGGATCACACCATAATCTCATAAAATTTATGACCCTCTGTTTATAATAGATGTGGTGAACATTGATTTAGGCTTGGTTGATAGATAAAAGAAAATAATTATTGTTGTTTTATGTTATATCTTGAGTCGTCATAGGTGATTCAAGATATGTTAATAAATTTAGAATCATACTAGATGAACACCCCATCCCCATATGAATACCCCCCCACCACCCACCTCACCCCCAGCAGGCTCCCCTTGTACAACCCCTCCCCACCCCTACCCACTTGTAAAGCCCACCCACCACCTCCCCACCTGCACAGCCCCCTCCCAACCTCACCTTTAGTAGCCTCCCCTGCACATCCCCCTCCCCACCTACACATCCCCTCTCCACACCTCACCCCCAACAACACCCCCTGCATACCCCCCTACACACCCCCTCACCACCAGCACAACCCACCTGCAAAACACCCCTCCTCACCTCACCACCAGCAGCCTCCCCGTATACAGCCCCCCTCCCCCTGCCCTCCCCCCCTCCCACCTGCACACCCCCTACCACCTGTACAACCCCCCTCCTCACCTGCCTAAAAAATTTCAAAAACCAGAAACCCATTAACTATTCATAAAAGCCATGTTATTTTATTTAATTAATATAACCTTCATAAGAACATTTTATAGGATGAATTCTTCTTTAAATAGAAACACTACTTTTGAAATACAAATATTAATATCATCGAAAAGTCATTAAATTCAGTACTCTTCTCCCAATCATGATTATAAACCATTTTATAATGGAACCAATCCTAACACACATGTGTCAATCATAAGAGAGGTGGAACCACGTTGTCATAAAGTACTAAATATATACAAATAATATAGGTTATATACAATAATATAATAAATGGGGACCATGTGGTAGTCCATTTCAATGGCTCCTCATATATGTATTTCTCTACTAAATCTTGCATGATTAAAATTGATTTTAGTGGTGTGCATATGGAATTTTTTGGTATGATTCCTCCTCACCTCACTCAATTTCACTGTAACCAACATCCCTTTCATTTGGTGGTTGTGGTATTATGAACTATATGAACATTCCACCACAACATAATGAAATAAATAAAAGAGGATGAGGATATTTTTGGAGAATTATAGTTGAAGCTTGATGATAATGAATTCTCAAGGTTTATTAATTCTTTAGATGGAGTAAATACCTCAAGTGGAATATAGTTGGTTGATATTGATGATATCATTACTCTATGCGTAGATTCAAAGGATTTTATAAGGTAATTTATAATCATATGGTTCTATTTTCAAGTGAATAGACTATGACCTAAGGGCATAGTAGTGAGTAAGGATCCCGATGTGACATTATAGAACTTGGGAATATTTTACCATGAAGTATGTTATGGGATTATCGTGGTGGATGTGATTCCTTGATTTCAAAGTAGAACATTGATTTAGGAAAAAATATGCGTTACAGAATCTTACCTAAATGGGTTAGAATTATTGCGAGGTGAACTGATATATATTTCAATATATTGATAAAATCATGTGTGGGGTATTTTAGTGATGAATCCTACATGAAGGTGACCTATAAATAATATAATTGATGAATAAGTTCTTTGGAGTAAAATATAGATTCATGTGGGCTCATTTTCCTTGAGGGAAATATGATAGTTAATAGGTTAAACTTTTATGATTGATAAATAAGTAGTGGGGTTTTGCAGAGATTCCAAGAGTGGTGTTCTGTGTGATGGGGTTAAGATTTAAATAGAAACTATTATGGTAGAAATGACTAGATCTTTTTATGTGATGTATTTGGCTATGTGAAATTCCATTGTAATGAACAATCTTACATGAATATGTAAAATTATTTATTTCACTCAAATTCACAAATAGCCTCTCCAAATGACATCCAACCGACCTCAAAAACACCTTATTAGATTATGAAACATTATACCATGATGTATCTATACAAACCGGATCAAAAAGATTCAAAATTTATTAGCAAAAAATAATATTATTGTTAACAAATACAATAAAAAAAGTATCAAGTACAACATGATATGTGAATAATTTATAAAAAAAATGGTGTCCCTTAATTAAAAGCATAAGAGGACAATGAATCCTAGAAATATCACTAAGGAGAGGTATAATGAAAACGAATAAGCTCAAGTTCTTGAGCCAAGAGTTTGAGTATATGTAAAAATTGAATTGTGAAATATCATAAATACCATCTAAAAAGATAATTAATCGAATCCATACCTCCGTGTAAATTAAAATTTTATTATTTATAAATAAATAAATAAAGATAATGTGACCTACTTAATTATACATATATTCTGTCACAACAAATCATCAAACATAAAATGTTTGTAATATCAGTAAAAAATGTAACGGATCAATTTTTCCCTCATCACCATCACTATCATCACCTTCATCATCAACCTCATCCTCTTCCAAATACTTGTTCCCATCATCTTCCCCACCCTCATCCCCTCCCTCATCCCCATCCTCATCCTGGCCCTCCTCCTCACCCTCATCTTTCCCCCCATCCACTGCCTTGACCTCCTCCTCTCCATCGTCCTTGTCATAATCCTCTTCCTTGTCCTTTTCCTCACCATCGTCACCAAAAAGAATTACATCATACCAACAACCAATATAAATTCCACCTATTGAACTAAATATTGAATGAAACGATAAAATATATTCATTACAAGTTGTGCTGAGCTCTAGTGGATGTTCTGAACATAATACCTTCATGTGTTTCATAAATTCATTGTTTTCCCTAGAAGGAAATTCTTCCACCTACATGGCCATTTTTTCTGCATTTTCTGCCTGTGAATTAACCTGTATGATCGCGGTGGAACTAAAATTGGAACTTTAATAGGTATAATACCTCATTGGGATTATAGTCTTCGTTGTATGGTAGCATACTCTTCCAGGGTTCTTATCGCCCAACACCTGATGTAAGTTATCATTTGACCCAAAATTGATAGGTTCCTGGGCATCAAGGGACTCTAAATAATAATATCACAAATATAAATATATTATTATGTTAACAAATAGATTTTAAAAATTTATATCAACAAATTAAAACATACAATCTTCTATTGTGTTGGTTCATTAACCACACTTTTATATTTTCTTCTTCTACTCGAGCAGAATAGTTTTTATTGAGGTAGACATCCTTTAATATTTTATTCTTTCATCTGGAATGTCATTGAATATTGGAAACCATAATTAAAAATAGGCTACCAAAAATTAATTTCATAAATAAAAATATATGAAAACATTAAAAATCGAATAACTTATGGAGGAAACAATAGAAAGTGAAAGTAATAAAGAAAAATTATAAACAACTGATGTACATGCTTCCTATCATGATTTGACATAGTATGTCCCAACATATGGAGGAAATTTTTAGCATAAATGTTGTTTTTATTTTTTTTGGATGATTTCGAAATAAAATTCTATAATACAAATGATATTATTAATGTAAAACATGAAAATATTAATTTAAATACCTCAAATTTTATTAATACCTTAAACTTGATAGTCGTCTAATGAGTAATCATCGGTTGATTATATTTTATCATACAATCATCTATGACAAGTACCACTTCTAACTTTATTCAAAGTCTAGAATTCCATCCAATATACAACTTGTTCTTATTGTCTCTCCAAATCTCACCTAACTCCTTTATACATGTTGGCTGTGTACCCTCACCATTGGTGAAATTAAACGGAAGCTAACACTAAAGTAATAATTAATATAAACAAGAAAAATAATATATTACATTAAATACAACATATTTTTATACAAATATATATGCCAATGAATTGTACTTGACTTTTTTTGGAAACAGTCTCTATAAGAGCTGGTTGACGGGAATGATGTCGGAGTATTTGGCAAGAGTCGCCAACAAACTCTGACATTACTGCACTACTTTTTCAATCATTTCATTGTCTTCATTGTAGTCCACTACTAATTATGTGTGGTGGTTCCACATCATGTTCATGTGTGTACACACCCACCACCGCTTCCTATCAGTATATGTATCGGTTATGAAAGAAAAATAAATATTATATCAATACATCTTATAATGAAAATAAATAATGGTATAAAAATTTGTTAGTGTTATATAAATATACCTATGGCAGTACGATCAATGGGTGAAACATGATCCACATAAACTGATGGAACAACCTGTACAGGTTGAGTGGGTCCCATAGTATACTCCATATTCAGAGACTATGGTGGATCAGTAGTAAAAGAAGATGGAATAGAGAATCTTAAAGAGAAGGAATTATATGTAAAAGAGGATGGGGTGCATGGATGGCCATATGCATGATATGGATAAGGACTGAGAATAATTATCAAATATGGTAAAGATGGGTTAAGTGGATCTGATGTAAAGGGTGGTGAAAACATGAGAGGCCTAAATATCTTTTGTGTCCCTAATGAAACACTATGATCAAAATGATTGATAAATAGTACGTAGGTAGGAGGGGTAGGGTCTAATCGGGCACTCCTACATGATTTTCTTTCTCTTGTAGTACCCTCCCTCTTACCACCGGTCTGAGTACTGGTTCCACTACTATGCTTCTTGTAAAATAATTTTCTCTTCAGTGGTGGATCATACAAAAAAATTTAAAACAAAATTAATCACATGATATTATATGTTATTTAAATATATATATATTTGAAATAAAATACTCACAACATTCACTAGTGTTGGAACATCCATCTCACCCATACATTGATTTTTTTTGTCATCCTTTTTCATCACATCTATTTAATAGGATTCATTTCCAACATTTGAAAACAAAATGGAATTAATTATAAAAGGATTACTAATGTGTAACCCAAAAAACAAAATATATGATAGGGGAGATGGGGATTCATGGGTTATGGGGTCAACCATACATGGTTAATAAAGAATTGAAATGTTAAAGGGGGTATTAGAGTTAAACTAACTTTATACAAGTTCACTAAAGCATTTAAATGTTCACAAAGTTATAAATTTTGGTTTCATAGGTTTGAATACAGTTAAAGTCAGATAAAACATATTTGTAATAAATATTAAATCAATTTGAATAATACCATCCTTAACAACCCTTGTCGTGCTAAAGAAAATGAATTGAGAACATGGTTGAATGATTCTATATATTTACCACAACAACATTAGGTCAAAAATAAACTCTAACAATTTAGCTATTAGATTAGAGATAATTAATAAATTGATATGTTATAAAGGAAGTAGGGATGGAGTCAATAACATTGTCACCATCATCAAAAATATGACTTGAATTTACATCCATAATGAAACCAAATTTATGTCAAAGATGATCGTTGACATAAAAAATTCGTTTCTTCAATAATTTCAATACATATTGTTCATCGGTATCAAGAGTGCAAGTCATGTCAATAAATAGAAAACTATAATCACTTATAAAGGTGCCATTCCTGATCATCAAATCAAACCACTGGAATTTCATCACTGTGACTCGACCATGAGAGTAATAATCCAATATTATCATTTTCTCAATGAATCTATATTGAGATAAATTTTCAAAATGAGGTATAATTTATGATACACAAGAATAAAAATTTATATTGGTAGTTATTATAACACCATCATGTTGTGTTATCATGGTCTTTCCTCATTCCGTGATAATAAATCTATACCCATTGATCACAATTGATCTACATTCACGAACCACAGTATTAGGACTAAGAAGCCAAAGTTATTATTCCCTCAGAAATAGATTCTGTAAGAAAACATGATTCCTAAAATATAAAAAAATATTGAATGTAATTAAATATTGATTTTATTTATTTATTATAGCAATATTTTACCTTCAATTTCAACCAAGTAGAAAACTATTTGATATGAAAATTATCTCTATTTCTTAATAATAAATAATGATGCTTTCAATTTATCATTTTTTATGATCCTTATAGATAAAAATATAAATAGTATAACAAATATTTCAAAATACCATAGAGGAGATAAGATTTACATTTTCAATTTAATTAATTTATGTATTTATTGAACAAATCACAGTCGAACAATGTTGTTTGATGTCCCATCTCCCACTCCTCAAGGCTTATGGTCGTCAATATATATGATACTGGAATTTCTCCAATTTGAGGAGCTGATAGAAAACTATGTTCAATTTTCTCAAACTATTCTTCTACATCTATCATTGGTCTATTCATTCTCGTAGTAATATTAGACAATTACATGGAGATTAAATCCATACATTCTTGATCCAAGTAACTATTCATGATAGAAACTTCCATATGATTCCTCTTATAGACATAATATATAAATGTGTACATATTTCTTTCAGTTGGATACATATAATAGAAAGAAACATGTCCTCTCATTAGTATTTTTATTGGAATATGGACAGTCAGATGCAACATGCATGTGAAAACTGATGGCAGAAATATTTTCTCTAACTCACACAAAATTAATGTTGTCTCTGCAAGAATTTTTTGCAAGAAATAATTGGAAAACTTATTATCACAATGATCTCTAATAAATGGCACAATGAAATAACTAACACCCATACATTATTGGACCAAAGATGAAAGATTTCTATTGGAATCGACTCATGTAGAATGACGTGATAATCTTGAGTATTAAAATATTTTTTCATAAACTCTATTATATTAAAAATTATTGATATATTGCTCGAATATCCATTACAAACATTAATAGTCACTAGTGCATACAGAAATTGATTTTTTCTGCAGGTGTCATCACATAAGAATAATATAAAAGTTTCCATTTTGTTCATTGATACATGAAGAATGTAATTCTACTCTAATACCCCAATCAGACAAGTCATGCCGAGATAAGAAATAATATTTTCCCTTTATCAATTATAAGAATCTAGTGAATCAATTCACAGATCTTCTTTTCAGTGTTCATTATTTCTAAGAAATTATGTAACAAATTGGTTGACCAATACTGAAACTGAAAAAAGATACCCCCCTTCTTACAATTGTAACAAGTATCGTTGGAATAATTTATTTTCATTATATATTTCATTTGAGCCTTATCGAATGAAAAGCTAAAATATTTCAATTCATTAAGAACATCAATTCCAGACATACACTGAGGTGGAACATCGGTCACCATGGTATTGTCAAATCTTCGACGGTTTTTTCTAAATGGATGTTCGATTGGTAAGAATAGACGATGTCCCATAAAAAACTATTGAAATATTTCATTTTTCAAATACGGAGTATTTTTCATAAAAATAGGACAATATAATTTTCCCTTTTTTCATTATCCATACATCATTGCATAAGATGGAAAATAATTGATCATCCACATAAGCACACCACACATCTGAAATATGTCTTTCAAACCTGCATCATATAAGAGCACATCCCTGTCCCAAATAATACTTAACTCTTTTATTTAATGTTACACGTATATGTCTATATCATTTCTAGGATCAAAAGGGACATATATAATTATACTCATGAAAGTGAAAGGTTTTTTCATATATAGCCATGAGGTAATGTTAAAAATGTCTATAAAAACTATCCATGTGATGTGTGAAGTAATCATATTCCCAAATAGATTAAAACAATTACATCAAACTCCCAACCTCATATTACACACGTCAGCTGCAATCTCAGGATATCAAGAATCAAATATCTGCCTTGAAAATCCATATGCATGGTCAACCAA
Organism: Viscum album; assembly: GCA_963277665.1. Lineage (NCBI taxonomy): Eukaryota > Viridiplantae > Streptophyta > Magnoliopsida > Santalales > Viscaceae > Viscum > Viscum album. Next base: position 1,306,885,521 of record OY728128.1, read on the forward strand.
ATCTTTGTTATTATTCTTTCTCTTAGTATCATGATATCACGTTATTATTTATATTTCACCAGACATGAAAATATTTTTGGAGTGTAGGGATAAATGGAAAGTGTCACATTAATTTCTATGCACATGGGATGGTGTTCCATAAGCCTTTGAATTCTATTAGGATAATCCACATTTGATAAAATCATTTCTTTTAGAAGAATCCTCCCCAAATAAGCTTCAATATTTCAGGCAATCATAAATTTTGTTTTTTGATAATTGATGTTCTTCAACTGAAATCCATTCCATATAGTGGTTTGATGGAAAATGTTAATCATATGCAAGTATGTCCTTCCAGATGGTAAGAATGTAAATGATGGAAGTAATAGAAATCCCATACATGTTTTTCCCATGAAATAATCGAATTAAAAATTCCAACCTTTTCATTTTACAATAATGCAGATATAATGGAGTCGTCATAACATCATTCAATTTTTTCACTATATCAACATCGTAATTTTCATTGGATGCATCATGTGTGCCTGCCTCAAAGTCTTATTGGGTCGACATCCTTTCCTTATCATGATGATTAGTAAACAGAAACCAGTCATATATTAAATTCTCCAATCTAGTCTTCTCATTTGGGTCATCAACATTTTAAGATTCAATTTTATCCCCATGTGATACCACACATAATAGTTTGTTTGAAAAAATTATTAGGTTATACTGTATCTAACTACTTCATGGATCAAACATGGTCTTAAAATGAATTTATAACATTTTTAGTGTATATGACACCTATCTAAAGAATAATCAAATGAAAATTCTAAAATATTTCTAAATTAATTGAAAAATTTCATCAGATTTGATCAGTTTCCTAAATTCAAATTCTATGCATTTGGAAAAAAATGTAATCAGGTATATTGTAAAATAAATTCAATAATATTGAAGTTTAATAAAAAATATTTTTAATTAAATGATATGTTTTCAATTTATATAAAACCATAACATAAACAATATGTAGATACATGTTGAAACATTGAATTGAAATTTATAGAATTACATCAACATCAAATTTAGGCTTTGTAAGAGAAAACAAAATTACACATAGAGGAATTAAAAAAAAATAGGAGGTTTAGTTCGAATATAGAACATAGTCCTATCTACATGATTATAACCAACTACTAAGCACATTTATTTAAATGAAAATAAAATAAACCCTAAAATGTATCAGATTTTACATGAAATCACTACACACTATAAATTCTACAACACAAATGGACTCTGTTATAGTTATTCATGTGAAAAATTTGTGAAAATAATCAACAAGGAGTATAAGAGTAAATCCTTTTAAATATAATATAGGTGATAAGTAAATATACATTAAACACAGGCACAACTTAAATGAAAAATGAAACACAAAGGGTTAATATTTTATGGTGTTTTTGATGCATTTCAGTATTAGATCAACATTGCTTAATGAATTATGTTTTAATATATAAATAATATAATATTAATTGATCAAATAAATCTTTCTCTTAGTTTTGGTAATTAATCTCTTAAAACAAAGTATTATGTGGAGTAGTAAGTAACATAGTGCCCTCATATGTTTCTTACACACATTTAATTTGAGACTTTTTCGAATTTATACTCAACTTCTAAAAAAATATCCTCTTTGGAAAAATAATAATTAATTAATCATATTGATAAAAATTTTAATGTATTTATTTATTATATATTCATTAAATGGTAATATATTTATTAATCATATGTAAAATATTTTAGTGTAGCATTCAATGAAAGACACCAATGAATTTGAATTTATTAATTAAATAATAACAATTCATTAAAACTCGTGGTGTTAAAAACCCAATGACTATACACTCCCATATCTCCAAATAACACTACCAGGCTCATTCTCCAATGAGAAACATGCCATAAAACCTAGCCTCAGTCAACAAAAAAGTGACCATTATTATTATCTGTGTCATGTTTATTAACAAAAAAACACCCTTGGTGCTTAATTCCTAACAATACTAACTAATCACACTCATTACATGGATTACTAAATGATCACAAGTCACTCAGGCATTACTAAAAAACCACAAATAACATATGCATACTCTACCCATCTTAGATCCAACCACATCAGATCATAATCAACCGTCTCATAAAAAACCACACCCAAAACCAATAGGTCTAGGTATCTAATAAATCAATACCTCTTCATATAATCATGATTCCTAAATTACACCATGTAATTAAATAAAAAGGATAAAAACAATTCTTCATTTCTCCACTTTTACCATCACAAGGGTATCAAAATAATCAAAATTAATCATTCCCATCATGAACTATCTTTTCATGATTCCATTTAATACTTTACACAATTAAAAATCCATGGAATTAATAAATGAACCCCATGTGTTAAAATATATCCATTAAACTAATAAAATTTATTTACATCATCAGAGAACATCCCAAAATAATATCCACACTTTCTTTCCTCAAAAAATAAATGTGGTTTGGGTGGGTATAATTCCACCAACAAATTATATAGGAAACCCATATAAAACACATTATGGACAATTTATACAACTAACCCCAATGTCATTAGAAAATTCATTCCCATATAAGAATATAAATTTCATGTGAATCCTACATGCCACATATGATGAATGTACACCATCCTCTTTAATGGGTGGCCTATGTTCCAAAACCACAAATGACAATATCAAATCAGCATATCATACATGAGTAAATATATAAATTGTAACATTGATAATGAACAAGCACTATTTTATAACCGTGTTATCCTATAATTTCTACTAGAGATGGGTTCATGACTCTCCTGTTTTCAGACTATCACAAGCCCAACACATTCCAATAACCATAAAATTATACCCAAATAGTAATAAAAATAAAAACCACTCTAATGTTGATTTCTAATTCCCATAATAAATTAAAAACAATATAATCCTATCTACTGCAAAAAACACCTCAGGTTCACCTCCACATAACTCAAATACTATCAACTAGATAGATCATACCTTTATAGTTACAAAAAATCAACATAGCATTCAAAGACCTAATATGAGATGATAAGGAATCCTAAATCCCAAAGGGACAACTCTTTGGGTGGATTTGGTTATAATGGGGTAAGATTACTCGGATTGTTATTGAAATAATAAAATTAAATAAAAATGATGAAAGAATTATTAATGAAATATTCATCTAGGAACCACCAAGATTCTCGAGAGCCAAGGAAGAATGCTACCATTCTTACATGGACACTGGATGATCATTGGGATATGAAAGATTTCATGTCCCACTGCTAGAACCACTAGATTTGTAGTGCAACCCACTAGATTCCCAATGGCCTTATTTATGCAACCATGCACCCCACATAGCCACCATCCTTTATGAATTAACTCCAAGACCCCCTTTATCTATAAGATACATATCCTAGGGAGAATAAAATAGATGACAGATAATATAATAAAAAATTACCTTTATTGTCATGTCACAATTTCCAAACATATGAATTTTTCCCCAAGTCCCCTCTTCAACCCAACCAAACTACCATATGATTTTGACAAGTGGCCACATATTCCCTCACTACAGTTTCTTGATGCAGCCTAATATATTAATTGAGCACCCCTTGAATGGTGTGTTTGGATCCCACTCAATATTATCATAGTCATTCACATGTTCAATACAAGGCATATAACTCTAGAGTAGATATACAAGGACCCAATCATGAATACCTCCATACTGTGGAGGAAGATACAAAGGTAAATATGCAATACTGATATGATCAAAAATCTTGAATGGAACAAAAAAAATTCGATCATTTTTTCATATCATGTATACTATATTTTCAATAAATGAGGAGTTACCTACAACAAAACATGGTCACCCACAACAAACTTCAATTATATCTACATATGGTCAGTATATGATTTTTTCTACTTTGAGTGGGAATTAACCACATCTAGATTTGTTATACCATCTTAGATGTATTTTGTGTTGTTATTGTCTCATAACTACATAATCACTAGCCCCATTCCAAATTAGTAGTATACTACATGAATGACCATATAGAACCACAAAAGGAGACATCAAAACAAAATAAAAGAATTTTATCTTTAACATGAAATCAACCAAGCATATGTGATCATACCAGGTCCAATTAAATAATAGAAAAAATTCTTGAAGCTTATCCTATACTATTCATATCATCCCCTTTAGCTATTCATAAATCATTAGATGATAAAATATATTATGATTTACTTGGGTGTTTAATGACTTCAATAAGATCATCCAAAACATGAATGTGAAATTTGAACCCCCTATATGGATTTGTGCTCAATGGAACTCCATGCAAGGGCATAAAATTCCATAGATAAAAATTTCTAAACTAGAGGAATAATCATTTGAATAAATATTCTACTAGTGGAATCATGTGTTATGTTAGGGGAATTATGCAACAATGTTTTCTCACCAATTTTTATTTGAAGAAAAACAATTACTTAAAACAAGGATGAATCACATGTTTGGAAGAAAGGTTCACCAAGAATTGGGGATATTTAATTTAGGGTTAATGAAAACAAAAAATAAAAAACAACATCATATTTAAATAAATACAAATGAAAATGGAATAAATGGAAGTAGGACCTAAAACTAACTTACAGATTTGAAGTGAAATAATAAAGAATAATTTGTTGGGATGAAGGGATCGCATGCCGGAATAATGGGAGCTCTAATTTAGGGCACAATGCAGGCGAATTGGGATTGGGATTTTATATATTTGTGGAATTTATCCCAACTATATAAAAAACATTGGTAAATCTTATCACAACAAACCTATAACATTGCCTCAAATAAACTATTGTTATAGGTGGGTAAATATTCCACTATCCCAACGGTTGTTTGAGACCGTTTGGAATACTATCACCTATGCCAACGGTTATAGATAACCACTGGGAAAAGTGTCTGTAATAGGGCCTATACTATTTTTTTTCAAACCGTTGGGAAAACACACTCAAAAAATTCATATACCAATGGTTTTCATCAAAATAATGAAATAGGTACCCTATCCCAATGGTTCATCTAAACCATTTTGATATGGAAATCAATATAAGAGGTATTTATAGTGGTGTATCTGGCATATATAGAGGAATTCTTATGGTAATGTGATCCACCATATGAAGGAATGAGTTAAGTAGGTCATATGTTTAGAAACTACAAATTATAATTATAATGATATTACGATAATATTTTTTAATTGATAATAGAAGATTAAAAATAGGAACCCATATGTTATCATAATTACTATATTGAAAATATTCTATACTGGTATGGGATAAGAATAATCAGATTAAAAAATATAAATTTTTAGGTAATAACATCAAATTAAAATCCATAAAATACGTTGAAATAGTGTTATGATAAAAAATCTTTAATTAAAATCGATAGATAATGATTGAAAACCCCTACCATTCTATGTAAATTCTTAAATATTGTGTCATCTTTAAAATATTATGAACACATTGAGAGGTCATTAGAGTGTGATGGGGCATGATACATTACTGTAATTGATATTCGGTGGAGATGGATAATATAATAGATGGGAGTGATCACTTTCTATAGTAGAAAATGAAATTCATTTCCACGTAAAAAGTTATATAAGTGGTAAAAATAGTACAACATGGGGGTTAAGTGGGTTTGGTAATTTGGTTGATTTAAGTGTGGAAATGTTGGTGAGACATGTAAATTTTAATTTCCAAACAATCAAACATATTCTAGAATGGCAAGGTGTCTAATTTATTTTAAAAATTTTGAGATACATTAAATTTTCAATTTTAACACTTATTAATATTTATTAAATAATAATAACGGTTATTATTGTATCCCCAACAAATAAATATGACCCTTTTTGAAAAAATTACAAGGTGATAAATCTGAATTTTGTATTCATATGACCAAACTCAATTTCTAGATATGAGAAAATTAACTTTTATATCAAACATATAAATGAAGAAAATGGTTTTTAAAAGATGGTATTTTAATTTTTAGGTTTTCGTAATATTATATAACAGTAGTTATCAATTAAAGGAGTGTTAATATATTTTAATAGATTTTTATGCTTTGTATCAAAGATAAATTTTTTAAATAGATCCATTTAAAAATACAGTATATATAGAAGTATTATTCATTAAAACATAATCATTTTAAAATGGTAACTAATATATTCCATGTTAACATATTTTTATGACATCAATTTAAATTTTCCTTATATTATAATTTGGACATTTGGATTAATAATTAAAAAATAATTTTATTTCATTAAGTTTTTAATATTGGTAAGGGAAAAATAATTTTAATATTAATACATATAAGACATAAATAATTATATTAATTGGAGAAGTATTATTTTTTAAGATTAAAATTAATGTTTTGTATCTAATTAAATACGATTTTTGTTTTTATAACATAAATTAATTTATAATAAAATATAAAATATTTATATGTCATCCAAATCAATCTAGAATTGAATTTTACAAAAATAATATTTAATTAAAAAAAATGGAAAAACTATTTTTATTAGAAATTATTACGTATATCCTTAAAATATTAATAAAATATTTCATAAATTCAAAATAGTATTTTTTTAAAAATATAGTTTTACATCATACAACATTGATCACATAAAACGTATTATAAATTTAAATTTAATGCTTATATAAATTTGATGTTGTTGTAAAAATTGTATTTTCACTATCCCCCAAATAATAAACTATCTTAAAAAAATTCTAGAAAAATAACCCTATGATAATTTTAATATTATTTATCCCAATATGAAATCCTTTTTATTGAATATAAATTCATTAATTTTGGAATTTAACTTTCAAATATAATAATTAAGAAAGTTACATTAAACTCTGCACTGTGAAATTGTTTTCAAGGTGAAGTGTTTACCTTCCAGAGTAAATTCATAGGTATTAAAATATCCATCATTAAGTAATTGTTTCCTAAAAATTGGGATACATTTAATATATTAAATAAATGTTGTTATTACTCCCTATCATCTTCTATAGATTCCTATATTGCATCCTCTAGTTTGTTATTTCTCTAAAGGAAATTCACCAATGGATTTTTCTGATTCTACAATGCATTTTATATATTGTATATGAAATCAATATATTCTTTATTATAAGAAAATAAAATTGACAAATTTGTACACTTATATGAGAGTATGTGTGTTCAATCTAATAATTACTTACTCAATAATTAATCATTGAATATGTTTTATACTTTAGAATGGTTGGGTGGCATGGCCAATCAGTGTGATACAACACGAATTCTATTTAAAATTTTAAAAGGTCCAATGCAATTATGTATTTATATAACCTTTTTACTAAATAAGAAAAAAAAACCATTAAGACAATTTTAAAAATACTTTATCCCCCACATGAAATTTGGCATGTTTCCTCAAACTACCAACATATTGTTTTTTCTACTTTGAGCTACATTGATCTGAATCTAAATATTTCATACATTCAAAATTTTCTCTTTAAATTTTTTTTCACACTCTATTACACACTCCAAATTCTTAAAAAGATGTTTTTTATGAAATCCCTTCCCTTACAATGCCTCAAACGGTGCCAATTAGATGCTAAAATAGAAATAATTACTATTTGTAATTTCCACCAGAGGTAGATACTGACCACTTGCACTTTGTTAGTCAAGAGAACATGATCTCATCAGATCATAAAATTAATAAAAAATCATTTCAGACTTCCAATAAGTTTGTTAATGAAAAGTAGTGCTTAAATGTATCCCAGTGTTGTGACCCTTGAGAAGGATCCTCTAAAATTTCTATATAAACTAAGGGTAATGATAATATTCAAATATTATGGGGAAATATGAGTTCTCGCTATATAATTGTTATATATATATATCCATTAAATGAATTCGTGATGTAATTCCTCTCATATTCCTATTAAATGAACAAACTTTTAGAGTCGTTATATAATGACCCATGGAGAATTTTTCATTTTGAGTGTATTTGGAAATCTAGAGAAATAAAATAAATTTTAATATTGTCTCACTTCCACATTGGTATAGGAAAAGGCTGCAGGATTCATTTAGGATTTTATCTTTTAGCCTTTACTTTCTAACATACCGAGAATATAGACACATAGTCCAAACTTTCCCTCTTCAAAATACCCCACCAAAACATTTTTCTGAAATTCAAAAATATATTTATTCTACTAGGGTGTATAATGAAGTATTATCTATGAGATTTATTAAGTGATTCCATTTTTATATAATGTGTGGATGGAACATATAGAATATTTCCCAATTATTAGAGAAAATATTTAGAGGTTACATCTGTAATATCCAATTATTTATGTCCTTAATTCTCTTATGTAACATATTTTCATTATGATGAAATATATTTAACTTCTATTGTAATAATGGTTTTGAATTAACATAGAAAATGAGTGATGTTTCCCCTTATATAATGATTCCCAAATCCAACATTACCAATTCTATGATCATATTATTCTTATCTATCTTCGTCTTAGATAGAGCCAAGATATTTATTACATAATTCATCAACCAACTTGTTTTCATTTTAGGGTGGTCATGTAAATAATCATAGTACTTGTGTATTTTTATCTTTCTTTATTTTCCAATGATGATTTTGTTTTTTGAAAAAATAAAATTTCATCCATTATGATCTGAATATATCTCACATATCTCAAAATAGAGATAGTTTCTCTACATATTCAAAGAATATATTGTTGATGCAAATTCAAGATAATGAGTTATATTTTTGTCCCATGGATCACTTTTTTCATTGATTCACAAGAAACCACCTTACCATATTTTCAAAAATTCATAGACTAATACCTTCCATGATACATAACTATATATTAAAGATCCTTTAATTCTTGATGGTATATAAAAAACTAGTGAACAAAAAAATATCAACTTTATATCCTCAAAACATTCATCACATTCCATTAACAATGTTAATCATTCCCCATTACGTACTGACACGGTTAACGTGTTGACTAATTGTGCATAATTTTGATCAAATCAATGATAGTAACATATGTTTCCCCTAAAACTACATATATCAGTTATTTCATTCGGTGTGTTCCACTCCATAAATCCCAGTATCATTGAAGTATTAACACATATTCCATATTTATATAAAATATATCCAATTAAATTAATGTCTATGAGCCAAAAATCATAATTATTGACTTTCCCATACAATTATTTATCTCTGATAGTCTTATGAATGTTTCAAAAATGATTATAATTATCCCAATATATTTTACAGTATATAGAGATTTCATAAATGAATACAAATATGAAATCACCAAGATAATAATTAAAGAATAAATTCATCAAATCCATTAACATAGAGGTTGTATTATTTGTTCTAAAGGGAATTATTGTAAATCCTAATGTTCATAAATTTCATGATATGAAGTATTGGGTATATCATCCTTATTCACACTAATTTGTTTTAACCAGAGGGAATTTCAATCTTTATTAAATATTGACCTCTCTGAAGAGGATCATATAGTCTATAAACGAATGAGATAGTATACTTATTATTTGAGACATAGAATTTTTATCCTGGTAATATATGAATAAACTTATAGACCAATAATTATTCTTAACAAATAGAACTAGGAAATGCCAAGGTGAAATAAAATTAGGTAAGAATACCTTATCAAACAACTGCTACAATTTTTTCATTAAATCCACTACTTCCATAGGTTTTATTTAGTACAAAGTATTATATATTGGTTTTCCTTCAGGGATTATTTCAATAAAAAATTCTACTTCACAATCAATTGTATATCCATGTAATAATTAATGAAAAATATCAATGTAATCATTAAAAATTGGTACCCCACAATTTATATGTTATCCATAAGAACCATATTTGCATCTTATTTTCCTTTATATTGATTTAATTATGTCTGTCTACTAGAGGAGGATCCAAGTATAACATAGATGATGAGTCCTCACCTCTAAATAAAATTATCTCTACTCCCCCTTCATGAATTATAATCTCATTCTCTTGGACATGAAGTTATTCATAGTAATTTGAAAAAAAAAACTATACCCATGATTATATTAAATTCAACCATAGGTATAATTATTATGTTGAAAAGTAATGTGCGTCTATGAATCATAATTGGGATTTACCAAAATACCAACATTGAAATAATATTTCCTTTTGGTTTCTTATTTAAAGAAATTATTAGAGTGATAATAAATGATTTAATATTCTTTGAGAATAACATGGATAAAAAAAGTGATAATTTCTAGAATAAAAAAAATATTTATATTATTGATTTTATTGTTAATGTAAATTATATATATTCATTAGGGTAATTGAATTAATCTATGGTAACCACATAATCTTGTAAATTCACCACAGGTCTCTTCTATGGTGTATTCACATAAGACATGGGGAATAAGTTCATGGAAGATACCATATATATATATAATTAAAGCACTAGATATTAGAGCCTTCCTCTTTTCAATTGAATTCATGAGCCATATGGACATTCATCTCAAACTTGTAACAAAATCATGTTCGCTTTAATAACGTATTGGGTGTTTCATTGAATAATTATCACAAGCTGGATGCCCTATTTTTTCCTTTATCTTCATATCCAAATTCCTCTATCCATGTTTCTCAACCATACTCTTTTATGATAACATTATTTCAATATTTAGTACATAGAGATTTATTTTTATATCATGATAGAACATGATACTATATCATGATATGTTGAAAAAATTTAAGAGACTACTACTCTTTAAATGATTAACTTGATCCAAAAAAGGAATTAATAGATCCCACATTCCATTTTTTATACGTAGATCACAACCTGATTATAAAATCATGAAAAATTATCTACATATTTTTCAACACACTTCTTGAACTTCTACTTAAAATTAAGGAAATTCACTTTCATATCTTCTCATTTATCTTGAGGGAAATATTTCTCAAATAATATCATTATGAAAGTATTCTATTCCATTTTTTATCCTCATATTTAGTATTTTGAATTAATAAATGTCATTGATAACCATTTTTCTTAGAAAAACTACCATTGTGACTTTATCCCTTTCATTACATCTAAATGTAAAAAATTTACTCTTGGGATATGATCCATGAATCATCTACTAATAGATAAGTGGTCTTATAAGATGAAGGTTTTCATCATATGATGATTTCAAATATTATCTCACCTTGATATAGATTAATATTTTTCTAATATAAAGGAAGGATTATTAGTCATAACATGGGTCGAATGCCATAATATGTCCATATTTTTCTCAGTTCCACACCAGCCATGTTGAATTACACTAGATGGAAATCCCTACACTAATTACGGGTGATAATATTATTTATCTTAATCTTTTTATATGAAAAAAATATATAATTGAATATATATAATTAGCTTATAACATTACGAACACTCAGACATAAAAAACATATTCCATGTTTTTGGCCTAAAATGGTCTTTGATACCCTTACAGGGGGAGATTCATGGTATCGGTATTCTATAAAAAATTATTCCTTCCCCACAGATCTTGAAATCTTTATTATAAGGGTCACATCATTTTGTGGTTAACATTTATGCTAATATTATCCTTAAAAATATTATAATATGATGATGCACAAAAATTAAATAAAAAATCATAAGGAAACACAAATTTTTTCTTGGTTCACCCTCAAAGGGATACAGCTAAGGAGAATACAACTAAAACATTCCAATGTACCAAATTCGGTAAGGATAACTCTAATTCAAGTTTATGGATAGATCACTTCTATACCAAGGCTCACATCCCTATAAGATTTAGGGATAGATGACTCCTTCCAAAGGATCACTCCCTCAATCTTTCCATCTATGACTCACTACCGGTGGAAATAATCACTTTCCTGTTATCCCTTTACTCACTACTCTATAAAGGATTCACACATAGTTAATGGACATGTAGGTTCCTTCATTATAAATAATGAATACATCCTTATTTGTAGATAGATTCTTTTTTCATGTTATTATTGTATCTACATTATGAATATCACATTACCATAGTTTTTCTTATAAATCCCTATTTAATACTTTTTTATGCTTAATGCCTTAATAGATCTCACAAAACCATTGTGAAACGACACAATTCTTCACAATAATATAATTCCTTCATGAACCACAAAACATTCTCAAATCTCACATATATCATGAAGAAAAACTGTCATCCACAAATAATCCTCCTTTCATGAATCTCAAACACTTTCACAAAGATCACTAAGCCTTCATGAATCTACAACATTAATTCTTCTTTTTATAGACATTGTGAACATCGTTATTTTCGTGATACATACATCTTTCAGTATACTTACATACACTTCATGAAAATCATTTCTTAATTAGTTTTTTTCAAGAATAACCTCTAAAAATCACCTTTATGAATTCAGAAACTGATATTTTTTTAAGGATTGATCTACTTTTTTAGGGGTTAGAGACCTATTTATAGTAATTTCCTCCAATTATAGAAGAATTCATCCAAATCATCCCCATTATTTTAACTTCCAAATCTCATTCATGAAGTTCCCTATTTTCACAAATCAGAAGATAAATTTCATATTCACAACATTTCACATAGCCATAGATATTCACCATCAACCCTTCCCACATTCATGATGTCAAACCTCCCATAGTTGTAGAGATTTATCGTCAACCCTCTGTGCATTCATGATGCTCAAAACCTTTATGAAACCTAGCCTTCATGAAAATGTACACCATTTAAAATATCCTTAAATCCGTGAATCACTAATCTTCATGAACCTCATATTATTTTTATACTTTTATGAGGCTTTCAAAGAAATCCGGAATTTTTTGAAGATTGATCCAACCTATTAATTTTGGACTCCAAAAATTTGGTAAACACTGGGAAATGGTTCCAACTTGAATACATTATTTTTTGTACCACCTCCAGGGGATCCATTCCTATATCATTGATCTTTTTAAACATACTGATTCAATAACCATTCTATAACTCCTCAACTGGCTATGTTCATCTACTTTATCAACAGATAAAATCAACCTAGAATAAAAACCATGATACCTTGAGGGATTTTTCCAAACACCAAGAAAAATTTATTAGATTCCTAATGTTTTATCACAAATCTTATGATATCTATGTTCATCTAAAATATATTTCACAAGGTTAATACTAAACAACATATTATATCAACTATAAAAACTTGACGCTTGTAACTCATACTGGCTGTGACTTAATTACTATAAAATACAAGGATCACATCACAAATGACTAAATAGTTTATCAGTATTCCGAAAGTAGATATAGAACTTATTTACATATAACATTTTAACATAGAAACACAATATTAAAACTTCCTGAAAATTTATAATTCTTTTTATTTCATAACTGCATTTATTCATATTCAACTTCTTGGAACCCTAGGGAAATTTATTTATAATAAGGGAGAGATTAAACACTAAGTGAGGGTAGAATTATAGAATGAGCTATAGTAACAAGAATACACATAATGTAAGAGTGAGTAATCAATAAAAATTTTATGTAATATTTGTATTGAGAATTAAAATAGTTAGTGGTAGTATAGAAATGAAAATAGTCACATAGATAATAATAACTTAATTCAATGTTTGGAATTTATAATGTCGGGAAACTTGATCTTTTTAATCAAGGCCCTAGTCATGATATTATTATTTTCATCAATATCACATTTATGACATAGTTATCGCTATCAAGGCTACAAACAAGACATTGTTCTAGCATATTTTATTCATAACATAGATACCTAAACGATTTAACTCCTCTGACCAATCGACATATCAAAAAGCAAATTAATATCATGAAATACTCACCAAATACTATTGATTAACTAATTCACCATATAAACGATTTAAATATAAAAAACGCATAATCAACCTGTCTTTGGAATCAATAAAAATATATATTAATATATAAGTATATGAAATGTCAATATTTTCTCAATCAGTAATTGGGATAATATGGTCAATCTTTTTTCAAACAATATTGTGGATGGTTAAACAACATATAATAAATATAAAAACTATGGGATGTTCCTAGTGTAATATGAAATAACCCTATAAAAAATAAATAAATACATGTTATTTTTTAAGGGTATATTCAATGTTGTGGGTTATCAATAGAATATTTTAATTGAGTTAAATATTTTTCACTAGTGGAATACCATTGCAATTGTAGAAAAATCCTTCATTATGGTTTGTAATAAGTACGTATATTATCCAAATAATATCCTCTAGGATTATTTAAACAATTAAGAAGTCTTAGAACCAATCATTTTTCATTATAGTGAAGATTGAATTAAAAATAAAGGATCTTTTTTCAGGGTGATTTCCCCTAGGGCCATCTATTACACTACTACAACCACTTGCTAGTATCCTAATAGTGATTTCTTTTCTAGGATAACCAAATGATCTTTAAATTACCAAATATAGGATTTTTGTGTGTTATTATGGATTGGTAAATGGATTTATTGATATGAAATATCATCGTCAATAAATTTAATTGAGGATAATTCCCTAGAATTACAAGCATGATAACATCACAAAAAGGATTTCAATTGAAAATAGAATGGGAGGAATTATAACCTTGTTGTAAAAATTATAAAGGCATAGGAATAGCCTTTAATTTTGGGGGGATTAGTTTATCAACAAAACACTTCAATTGGGAGATAATAACATAGAATTAATATCAATGATATTTATATAAATTATATTATAACTAAATTGTTTCAATTAAAAATGAATGAGAATGACTCGAGACCCTGTCCATTCTATGTATATTCTTAAATCTTAATAGGGTCCCATAGAACCTTACGAACTCCTTAAGAGGGATTAATAGTGGGAGAATATAACTTCTTAAAATATTCATTTCGGGTGGAGAGGGATGAGTGCATAGGTGGGATTGAGCTTCTATTATAGTGGAAAATAGAGGCTTTCCACAAAAACAAATTTTTGGTAAGGAGTAGGAACGATACCACATTAGGATTAGGTACATTGTGTGATTTAGGTGATATCGGTGGGAAATTATTACTGATATATGAATTTTTTAATTTCCTACTTAACCAAGGTTCTATATAAGTTCTATATGTTAAAAAAAAGTAGTAAAATTTGAGTTATATTATATTACCCATTTAACCCTCACTAATATTTATTAAACATTAATCATTGTTATTATTTTATCACAAAATGTTTTTGGACATACCTCTTAAAAAATTAAAATATTGAATACATATGTGGGATCCATTTAACATAATTAAATTTTCAAATATATTATATTTTACTTTTAAATTATAAAATAAAATGTGTTGAAAAAATTTGGTCAAAACATTATATTTTAGTTTTTATTCAATTTAGTCTTATTAAAAATTAATTATAAATTATAAGAGTGTTAATTAATTTGTATATATTTCTATAAATTATATAATAGTTTTTATTTTCAAATATATCTATATAAAAATAAAAAATATTTTTAAAAATATTATTCATTGAAAAATAAATATTTGTGTAACGCCCGAGCTCCAGTAACCTATATTCAGTGTTTACTTTATTTCATTTGGAAAAAATAAATGGATTTCATTACAAATGAAAAAACTATTTAACATACTTAGGAGAATAGATTCATAAATTTTTTCTTATATACATTGGAACATCATAATAAATCATATAATCTGTTTGAAACATTCTAATTCCTTTTATTGCGTCCAAAAAAATATTCATATATCACTTCTTGTTACACTGTGGAAATATAATCATAAACTTGTGAGTTCAAATGCTCAGTAAGGGTATAAGTAAAAAAATATCATAATAGGTATACACATGAATGAATAGTGAATAATTAATAAATATAATATATAATAAATATTTTTTTAATGAAAATAAATAATCATATATAAAAATGAAAATAATCATTTGTATAAAAATAGTTGAATTCGTTTTGATCGAATAAATAATGTCTGGTATCTTGATCTTTACTATTATGTCATCATCAATGATATTATTATTACACTCATTCTTTCAACCAAGACATAATTTTATCACTCATGGTCGTATCTAATCAGCGTTATTTTAATCAAGGAAGTATCTAGGACATCATGCTAGCATTAGGCAGGAATACGCCAAATACTCATGCCTTTTGTCTCACGAGAGTAACTGATGCATGGAAGTGATATATAATACTAGAATAAACTCATCATTTCATTAAGTCTAATTCAATTAATATATAATGTTCTTAAAATTAATGTAATTAGTAATTGTAATCCTATAGGAATCAATTATCATCCTTATTGAGATACAAATATAAGGAACATTATTAATTTCCCTACAAGTAAGTGGGAAAAGATGGGCATAAGTCATCCATAGAAAGGAGGATGGTTAAACAATACCAAATAAATATAGAAATTATTAGGTAATCTCTATGTAAATGTAAGATATCTTTTGATATTTTTCATATATAGGTAAGTGGAGATGGGTACTTCCAAATTTTTAGGTTACTAATATAATATCAGTGACTTCTCGGACGAGGTGACACAAATCCAATGTCGTCGTTTAGTTCACCACATGACATCGGGTGTGCCTCCTTGTATGCTAGAGGCTACAGACTAGGAGTGATAGTCTAATAGAACATATGGGGATACAATACACAATTTATTAGAGTAATAAAAAATGATAAAATACAAAATAAAGGAAACAATTTTACAATAAACATACATCACAAATCCATTTCCCAAAACTGCGTATAAGCCCATAACCAAATAGTAAATATGTTATGTCATGTCTTATAGTGTATTGTGTATGGAATCCAAAAAATAATGACAGGCCTACGAATACCCAAAATGGGTCTCAAAGCCACATCTAGATCCCTCATCCATTCACATCACCTTCCCAAATCAAACATATATCATAGGCCCCTTTCCCTTATACTAATCTACAACCATGAATCCTTCATGGGTACCCAATGGTTGCAAAGTGGCGTGTGAGTACAACATAGTAGGCCCCCACATATGGTGTCTACAAAGTATCTAATATAAATTGATAGTGTATGCATGTACATAATTAATAAAAAGATTAAAAAAATTAAGTGGGATCCATTAATTGACAATGTTCACATCAACCACTTCCATCAGTTTCTACATGGGTTATCTATTACCATCAATTGTCCTATGGCCAACGTTGGCCATAAAATCATTGAAAAATGGGAATGAATCAAGTTACATACATTACTAGGTAACAAATATCATAAAACAACACTTAACACATACCTAAGTGACTCAGTATAAGTATTCAAATAACATGGATTTGTTAGGGGCATATAGCCTTAGTCCAACTCCCTATCCCATGAATTATTTGGGTGGGGTTTATAACATCATTATAACCCAACTCGTGGGAGTAGATCCTCATATAAAATATCCCACCTACCACCAATTCATGTGAACATGCTTCTTTAAACATTTAACACATTTACTAATCCAAGACCATATATCATTAAACACATTTACCATTTACAATCCATAGTTTATTTAACGCATATACCATCGTCATGTCTTAATACATTTACACATTTAGCATTTACATGCCTTATACCATCAAGTAATTTATTATTTAAATTCCTCAAACCATTTTAGATATTCACCATTTACATGAATTAACCCATTTAACACCGTTACCATTCATATGCCTTAACCCATTTAATACCATTACTATTTACAACCCATAATTCCTTTCACACATTCACTTTATACCAAAACCCCCCAAATTACATGTCAAACAGTAGATATAAATTTCATTAGTTATATTATTTATGTCATTATTCTCATTATCATAATCTCATAGTCATTCAATTCTACACATAAAAACTTAATTTCAATGTTCAAGAAAGCGCTATAGCCCTTGGGTTTCCCTTAACCATGTATAATCAACCTCGATGAATCCCACAAGGATCATGAGTGGATCAATTCATCATTTCACTAACCAATTCATCAATTCAACCATGTAAATCAAAATAGATAGCATGACTACACAAGTGCACAACCACATAGACATAAAACTAACCAAAAGATTGTGGTATATAACTTGTAGAACACCGAATATGTTTTTGACGACAAATTATCCCTTAACCATGAAATATGATTCAATCTTAAACCTCCTTCAAGGAATCAAACTGGAAACGACTAGGAAAAGAGTTTTGAGGGATTTAGAAAAAGAATAAATATTCTACAATCTCTAGTCGAGAAAAAAAAAAGAAGAGGAGTGTTAAACTCAACTGAAACGTTGATCTGTAGTAAATAACGCTCCACAGAACCAAGAAATGAAGGAGATTTATCATTGGAATTTTTGGGAGGATTTTTTCTTCACCCTTGTCTATTTTAAGAGTAATGGGGAGGAAATTTGTGATGAAATATTAATTCTAGAGGGGATAAAATGGTAAATTTTCCCATCTTTAATGAGGCCAATGATTTGGATGCATGATTATCAAATCCATGCACTAACTATATAACACCCTCTCTCCAAAATTGGTCCAGGTCACACCGCTTCCTCTTGGAGTACATTATAATATCATCTATAAATACAAACAAAATTGTTTTGAGGTAAACTCTAAAGACTCAATTCATTTATTCCATGAATATTTCCAGAGCATTGATGAGATTAAAAGGAATACCTATGAACTCATTGTGTTTGTAAATTGTTTGAAAGGTTTTCTTGGGAATATCTTCATTCATCACCTTTAATTGGTGATATCCTGACTGAATGTCCACCTTAATGAAATACTTGTCCCCATACAGTTATTCAAACAATTTATCTATCCATAGAAGAGGTTACTTGTTATTTATCGTAATTTTGTTGACCTCTCAAAAATAAATGTAGAGGTGCTTCAATCCATCCTTCCTATTGAAGAATAGGACTTTCACAATATATGGTGAGAAATATGCTATTTAAAACCCTTGTCCAGGTTCTCTTATAACTACTTCTTCTGTTCCTCAAACTCAATGGTGTCCATTCTAGGAGGTGTATTTTATATAGGTAGTGATCCAGTAATAATTTGTATTGATAACTCATACTCTAAGTTATAAGAATCGCAATTAAATTATTCAAGGAACACATCATTGTAGTCCCTCACAATGGGAATGTATTCAATCATGATTCTCTCATTTATCACAATCAATTGAGAAATATATGAATTCTCGTAATCCAATAATATTCACACTTGAGATGGTGATTTTTAAGAGATTAATCCTTCTCATTACACTTATATACAATTAGAGAATTCCTCATGATGTGATGAGGGAAAACCCATCCAGACAGTTGATGTCAACTTCGGTATAAATATATTCAATCAATGCCGAAAATAGCATCAAACACCCCCAAATGATTTATGACTAGATTGTCATGGATGTTTATTCCATAAAAATTAACTAGGGAGTAGTTATATACTTTGGATTCAATAATTTCCCCATTTTTTGTTCTCACAGATAACTCAACCTTTATATTTTGAGGGGGTGTTTGAATTCTTATTCTTAACATGAAATATATGAAAGAATTCAAACAACCAGAATAAAATAATATTTTCTCTATTTATGAATGAATAACCAGGGTATATGTAACTACATTATTGTAGGGATCCACCTTAGTAGAACTAATATAATTATCTTTCACTTATTCCTTTGGATTTAGTGGTTTTTGACACTTATTACCCTCAAGGAGTTGATGTTTAGTGAACTCTCTTGCATAGTGCCCTTTATCCCTATAATAAAATAAATGAACCACTAATGGTTCTCTCCTTTCCTCTAACTCATTTTTCAGCTTCCTTATATATCATAATCATTTATGAGTTTTGTGGCCTTCTCCCTCACACATGAAGCACCTCCCCATCCATTTGCATAAATTTCTATAATCCTTATTCCAAAAAAATTGACATGTGAAAGGTGGAGTTTTATTTCCACCATTGTAATTATATCCTCCATATTGAAACCTAATCATTATCTTATTGACACTGTATCAATGGTACCATTCTCCAAACATTATCTACACTTTTATAACTCATCAAACAACTTATTCATTACTACCAATGTCATGAATTGATATATCTTTTCTAAGGTGTGGTTTTAAACCACTAAATAATCCATATATTTTTTCTAATATTTTTTTAAAAACCTGAGTCATAACATGAAATCCTTGTGATGTTTTCCTCGTAATCCATGAAAGAATAAACTTTCGTTTTATTCCCTGTAATAATTCTATCTCCATATTTTTTATAAATATTTCAAGGGAAATACTTGTTAAGAACTATTTTCTTCAAGTCTTCCAACTCCATCTCTTAAATCTTGTCCTTTTTCGTGGTATTCTATATCAACTCCTAAAATAGATTGGCCTCTCTATCTAAATGATAAATTGAAAAAGTCCTATTATTTGTCATAGAATATTGAAGAACATAAAATATTTTCTACATTGAGTTTATCCTTTGTTCCCCTACTAGTAATTTTGAATATTCCATAAAAATTAGTAGTAATTTCCACATAAAAGACTCGATACCCAGTTTTATCCTCTTAGGTGAAGGAGGAAATTCGACATTATTCAGATTATTGTCATATCCTGAGATAATTGGGTAAGCATCACCATGATATTTTTAACTCCAACTCCCATGTAATTGGGGATATTGTTCGGGAAATTGCTGCATTGTCCCTCACATTGGGTTTTGGCCTAGATTCTCTTGGTTAAAACCATTTTCTAAAATAAAAATGAATTTAAAAAAACATTATTCAACAATTCATAAATAAATAATTTATTCTATTTGGAAACTGAATCTAAAATCATATCTTATGGGATCTTTATATTGATCATTTCTATCAAACAAATATTAGTGGGTGCTTACATATACATAGTCTCATACTAGGGTTTGTTAATCATTTTCTCTAATCATAATTCCAAAATTAATTAATCCATAATATGATACCAACTATAATGACCCTTCTTTTCATACATTACTATTACATCATTTTAAATATAAAAAAAATAGAAGTATTGAAAACCAATAATCTAATGGTTTTTTATTTGGAAAATTTGGACCAAACATAAAATGGAAAAAATGAAACATAAAAAACAATTATTTATTTATTCTCTATCATCTTTATGTCCCTTATGTTCTCTCTAGTATAAAAAATCACCTAAGTATATACATTAATTAAAGGGGTGAGATAAATCCCTATAAGAGGAAAGATAAGAACATGAATCAATATAACATGAGTGAGAATAATGATCCTCATCATAGAATATTCATAGTATCATCGTCATAATCATGATATAAATAATTGGATAAAGGCATGTAATGTGGAAATGCATAAAAAATAAACATCATGCCTTTGTGGTAAAGTACTACACATATTTTTGAATAAACTAAGCATCATGTCTGTGCATAACATATGTCCATATGAATAACAAAATAACTATGAAAAAATATTGAATAATGTTCATGAATATTGCACATTATATCATGAGATAAATCACATTACCAAATGCATTGGAACACTATATAATTATGGGAGCACCCATCAGATAATAACATTTACAATATCATGCATTCCACTTAGAACATGTGTCAATATTGTAAATAAAATATCCCATGTAATATAATATGTTTCATGAGAATGGATTGTTGAAAAATAACTTCCCTTCCAAAATAAAAAATCAATAACATAATAGGTATATGAATCATAAATAGTTAGTAAAGAAGAATCAATATCAAGATAAGTAAAAGTTTTTTTTAAAGAGGAGTTCTTTTGGAAAAATATTTTCATTTTTTATATCATCAAATTAGAATCATGTATACCAGTGAAAAGAAAAGGTAAATAAAAATTTAAGAGAATAATATGAACATTCATACCGTGGAAGATAGAATAACTCAAAAAAGTAATTATGTTCAGGAATCCCCTTACCTTATGGATAAATGCTTTCTTAAATTTAATATCCTAGATAGAAAAATAATTTCAATAATTAATAAATAAAAAAACCACTTATATAATAATTTTGATTAATTATAATTTTATTATGTTATTTTATGTCCATTTTGATGAGTTTTAGAGTTTAATTTCATCTTTTTGGAGTGTAATTTTTCTTGGAATACATTAATGGTTTTCCTTTATATATGTAAGGAAGATTGTGTAAAATGGGGATAATTATCTAGATTTGATATTAAACGTTACTAAAAAAATTAAAATATTTTAATTGGTTTTATATATTATTTTATCCTCTATATATGAGGATTAATAATTAGAGATAAAGTTAATGATATTAGTTTACATTAATTTGGGGGTTTTGATCATAATGATCTCATTTTTATTAATTATTTAATATTATGTATATATGTTATTTCCAAGACAAAAAAGGTATAGCACATATTTTAAATAAATTCCCAACAATTATAATGGTTTTATAACCATCACTAATGGTGATAATATAAAAATGAAAATTCATCAACCACGATAGTGCTAACTCGACCCATCACAAATAGTGATTTCATTTTTTAGAATAAATGTGAGAGGAGAATAGGTTTAATGATAGAGTATTCAATTAACATAATAAAAATATAGTGAATATATGATATTGGATTTATCATGCCACTTGGATGATAGAATTTGGTGAGATAATAATAAAAGAAAAAACATGAAATTAAATTCAAAGAAATAAAAGAGGATTTTACCTCTTGAACTTATTCTCCTTGAAAAGATCCTTAAGGAAATTGGATTTTGTATTTTATTTGAGACTAAAGGATCTTGTAAAAGGTAGAGTTTATTTGGAAGAGAATTGAGAAAAAATTTTAATAGAATAAAATAATTAGAGGTCTGGGGAGAATATGTGGTAAGGGGTTATTTAAAGGGGAGGAGACCTGTGTTTTTTGATTATTTTATTCATTAATTTAAAATTACGGATCAAGACTAGGAATAGTTTGAACCTTATCACTAAATATATTAAATTAATGAAGTATATTTTTGATATTATGGGCATAAATTATCTATACATCATCTATTACTCAATAATTCATTTATTTGTTCAATATTGTAAATTTCCATAATTCACTATTCATCAAAAATTCAACTATTTTACAAAACTCCCCAAAATTCATCCACACCATTTATCGATGTGTAGAATTAAAAATGAAAGAAATTTTATAACAATAATTTTATCAATATGAGAAAATTACTTTTTATATAATATTTTCATTTTTTATAAAAATAATGATATTGAAATTATAACTAATTTTATTACACATTGAAAAAATAGTTAAGGTCCCATAAAATTATCTTATAATCATAAGAAAACAATATATTAATTTATGAACTTATTTTATGAGAATAAGTTTTATTTTAAATCATTATATAAATAATAATGTTGTTAATAATAATTTATGTTTTATAAAAATACCAACACTTACTTTTTATTTTTTTGAAATATTTATTAACTTATACTATGATATGATTATATCATATTATCATTTATATGATACCTAAATTTTATTTACACTTTCATAAGTGAGGTTACTATTATATTTTCCAAATTACCATTCTTAATGGTCATATTACTATTCCAAATGTCATGTTACTTGTCCATTGGTAAAGGTCCCTTAACTTATAGAAAAATATCTATAATACAATTTATTATTCATTTACAAAGATATTATTGTGTCCTCTATGTTATAATCTATGATTAATACTATATTGAATAATTATAAGAATGTAGTTTACATTGATAAACTTTTTGGTCATTACATTTGAAAGGGGATTTTGTGGAAGAAATTTGAATACCCATAAAAAAGTACATATAACATAATACAATCATATGGTATAAATCACCCAACATAGAATAAAGGTGTCCAGTAAAAAAATTATATCTCAATGAAAGGTAATTATGTTAAGAAAAACTCTTACCTTATATTGTTTATTAATCATAAATTCTATAACATCCTATATAATAATATAAGACTCATCAATCAATTATATCATAAAATTTTTTATTATTTAAATTATTTATTAATATTTTATATTTGTCCCTCAAGTGGTTCTTATTTGTTTTTAGTTATTATTGATCATCAACTGTTATTAGTTTCAGTATTCCTTTTTCTATTTCATTATTCTTTTTTTGGTCATCATTATATATTAAATATTTCATAACATTTAGAATAATCATGTTAATAGAAAAGATGTTCCATAATGATTTTTGTAGTTCCAAATTCATTCCATGGGATTTTTAGGTACGATTGTTCAAGAATAAATCCGTAACATGTTGTTTCTACACTTTTTAATTAATAAAATGTGGTATATTAATAATTAGTTAATTAATAATATTAGTAGTATATGATGAAAAAAATATTATTTACTTAATAATGTTATATCTTAATAATACTAAGGTCTCCATTACAATTACTTAAAAAAATTATATCATCACTCGCATTGGTGTTTAAACTAACCCAAATAATAACACGCTATAATAAATGGATGAATATCATTATTATGTGATTTTTATTATTGTAACACCCTTAAATAAGTATAATTATGTCATTGATATTTTATTAAATATATAAATCATAATTTAAATGTTTTTAATGAATAAGATATATGAAAAAAATATTGATAGGATGTTTTTAATTACATGAAATAATCACATATCCACTTGGAATACATCTTGGTTGTGATGGAATTTGTGGGGGATTAGAAATGAGTGAGGGTATTATTAGGGAAATAAATAAGTTATATTATATTTAGAAATTATAATTTTTTGTGTTTCATAGAAAGCGGTGTGGAGGGTTCCCATTAATTGTGTGAGGAGTGGAATTTATGTACATACATAGTTATTATTATAAAAGGAAGGTAATATTATAAAAAGATCATCAAAAAATTAAAAATTAAATAACATATATGAATGGATGTAGATAAATCCATTATATAAACATTATGCGAAATATTTTTGTGATATTTTTTAACCATATCAATTAATTTATCATTTTTATCCTTTATTGAGGGAGCTAACTATTACCTTAGATAATGTATTTTTATGACCAAAAATAAAATTGATGATATTACCATATTTAGAAATGGTGATTTCAAATATTTAAACCATTTCTAGAAAATTTAATTTTTATTTATAAATATGAATTTTTTCATTTTCAATTAAAAATATGATTAATTATAATTTATTTTATTTTATATATTTTTAATACATTACATTGAAATCATTCATTAGTAGTGAATAATTCAATTTATTTAGATTGAAATTCATTTTAATCATAAAAAATGATTTGAAAAAAATATATCTTCTTACCATTAAAATATTTTTTCTTCATTTATAACCCACTAATAATTAATGTACTGTGTTTATTCAATTATTTATTATAGAAAATCCATTTCATTAAATTTAATACATTATATATAATGTTCAAAAGTGTTTAATTGTATTTTATTTTCAATATGTTAATTTTATTATAAATACAAATGTGGTTATGTTTAAAAATATATTTATGGATCCATCACTTAGGACTAAAAAGGTTGAGTTCGAATTGGATTTCATGCATGATGTGAATACCAAGATCAGAATATAAGATATTTTTTGGATAATTTTTGGATTTTATCACATGTACGTATTCATGAAAAAGCAACAATGTATTTTTGATTATTGATGATCTATTCTTGAATTAAATATTAGCAATTATGGGTGGATAAAGGTACAATGGTGTAAAAATTATTGAATGTGTTTTTGGGATATTTGGGAAGACATATAAATGAAAAAAGAGGCTTCAAATTAAATTGATTAAATTCAAAAATTTGAGAGTTAATGAGGAAATATATAAAAGGAACCATTGTAGAATACCAACATATAGTTTCCAAGACTGAAAAATGGTTCATCCAGTTTGGGGATATGGAATATTTCTTGACATAGGGTTTCTACATAGAATTGTTGAAGCTGAAATATAGTTCATTGGAAGCCATAATTTAGGAAAATACATGAAATTAATCTCGGAAATGAAGTTGAACATAGATATCAGTTATCAATATAGAACTAGGGAAAAAGGAAAAAAATGAAAAATTCATGTGCAAATTGGTTTTAATCAGTAGAAATTAAATCATTTAACCTTGGGGTTCCCACATTATAATTGAAGGTAATGTCTAATAGTATGAGTTTTATAGTCATTGTATGAATTTAGAAAACATGATTCATTTGGTTTAATAAAAATATTTTGATAAAAATATGAAATTATATCACATGACTTGATCTTATGACTTTAAATTCATATGATTTAGAAAAATATAAATGTTTATATATTCAAAAATGTGATTTCAAAAATAAATATAGATTTAAATCCAATGATATAGTTGTGATGTTCCCCATGAATAAAAGAATATCATTCAACAAATGTAATGATTTAGGATATTAAGTTTGGATTTCTAGTCCTGAAATATGTAGAGATTATATGCTCTAAAATAATAAAAACCACGCTATAAGGTTCATTAAAATGAAGATAAACATATGAATATACAATTTCATTGTCCCTTTTATTGACTATTATAATCTAGTGGTTTACGGATGAATTTCAAAATGGAATGATTTCGAGAACCTTTCCATATAACTATGAATTTCAGGAAATATTATTATTATTTAAAAATTCTGATTAGTTCATGTCTTTTCCTAGGTTGATGTGAATATCATGGTTAAAACAAGTATACTTCTAGAACCATGATTTAGCATTGAGGGATTCTTTTGTTTTTTCTTCCTATGAAAAAAGTATATTCACATCCATGCCATAGGTTATGTCCTATCACTACATGATTCATGATTACATGGAAAAAACATATATTTTATGTGATTTTTGGAGAATATGTGGAAATTGATATTCAAATATTTCACTCAAAAAAATTTAGATTCATGATAAAAATTAAAATTACTATTAGATTTGGAATTTTAATGAGTTTGATTTAGGGAAAAAATAAATAATATTTCATCTGGATTTAAATGATGAAATCACAAGCATAACAAGATCAAGAGCTTCAATATTTTGAATATATAATACAATTTCAATGTTGTTAATATTTTTTTAAATGTGTTGATAAAGAGAAGAAAAAAACATATATGAGAGCACTCATGAATTCCATGTGTCAAAATTCTATGCCACCCAATTCATCATTATATCAATGAGATAAGATGAGTGATGAACACCAATCATAGGGTGTGGAAAATGATATTTAATATCCCCTAGGGTTTTTGTTTTAGTAGTAACCAATTTTTTCTCATAGGATAAGTTCTTAAATCTAGTTGTAGTAGTGAAAAAGTAAATAATAAGGAAATAATGGTGGCCTATCAAGAATGGAACTTGGATTATAAACATTCAAGAATTAGATAGATGTAGTTTCAGTTTCAATTGGATTAACTTTTGTAAAAATATGATAGTATTGTTATAAATGAAACTATAAAATTGTAAATTTATCAAATAGAATGAGTCACAATCACTTTCTCTTTTAAACCTTTATTGTGTTTGTTTATTATTAAAAAATTCTTCACTCTTTCCTTTATTGAACTATTCTCCTTAGATGTAGTTTCTTCCCCTTTTATTTCATTATCACTAAACACTCTCCACTTAATTCTAAACCAATAAATTGATATGATTTAATAATAGGTGGAGGGAGAAAATATAAATTAATAAATTAAATAATTAAAATCCATGACAAAAAAATAAAGACAATCATATTCGAATTATACAGTAAAAATGATAACAAAAATCCAATTTAACAAATAATAGAGAATCACGAATTCTTTAAAATTTTATAGATTCAAGAAATACAATATAGTCACCTCCCCATAACCTAACCATTAAAGTCTTCTACCAATATATTCAATAATATATCATGTGATTATGAGGGGTTTAATTAATTTTGCAACTTAAAATATATTTAAAATTAATGTAGTAGAATTATTATAGTATTAGCAGCAGTTTTACTCTGATCCTTTGACTCAGTCAGATTCCACTAATGGTAGCATGTACCCTATTGTTTGTAGATATAGTAATCCCCTCTTCATCTCCCATTTAAATATATTATATCTCCAATTATCTAGATACATTTTTTACTAAAACATTATTTTAAATTTTTATAGATATATCGTTGTATATAATATTTCACTATAGAAACTTCGGCAAGATAAGATCCATCAATTATTAAATGGATTTATTTTCCACGTGGATTTTTTTTATTCCATATATGTTTATGTAGTATCCTACATTCCATTTCATGTATTAATTTTCTCTAAGTCTCGCATAGCTGATTCTGATGTATCTCGTCAGTAAAGCTCCTATATTGGAATATTAGCCACCTATAGTTGACACTCCATTATGGTTTAGGAGGAATACCGTAGTGGAGTGGGGTGTGAATTTTATTTTTGAATGGTCATGAAGTGTATAAATGATTAGTTATTATAAAATATAACACACCCAATTATACCTTTTATAATATACCCTATCAATTCGTAGTTTTATGGAATTTTCTACCATTTCATTATCTACCAACACACTTCACTATGGTAACTGAAATCAACTGTGAGAGTTCTTAAATGCTATTTTTTTCATCTACCATGATAGATCCTTAATAGTATTTCCATTCCCCATCTACTATGAGTGATCCCCCATGATATTTCTATTCCCCATCTACCATGAGTTTTCCTCCATGGTTTCACAAAAAATGTAACTATTCAGCATCACTTTTCATATTCCGATAGATTTGATATAACAAATTATTTAATGTATGTTGGATTTAGCAATTTTTATGGTCTTTCATGTAGCAGTTTTCATATAAGGGAATCTCATATTCATTTCTTGAAATATGCCCGGAGAAAATGAATTCTCTTAGTGATTCCACGGTTTAGTTGTGGGTGCATAGACCACATGCGTACTCCTTCTATAAATCCATTATAGTGGTTGGATAGTTCAAGATCCACTTCTTTCAAGGCTTTTTTTATCTTTTTCAATGGCTTCAATAAGGTCAGAAGAGGTCCCAAAACAAATCTGTTATGTTCATAGGCTTTAGTTGTGATCATACATTGGAGCTTGATCTTTCCTAGTGGTAACTATGATGTCTATAGTGAGCATAGGAATGTGGTCTATGGTGTCAAGTAGTGGGAGGTTGAAAAGAGTAGTGGAAGTGGAATATTTTGTGTGTGTCATATAATGAGAAATAAAAATGATCTGAGATGACACTAATTTGGAAAGTAATGAACAATTTCTATAATTCTCACTATACCCAATTGAATATATTCATGGGGACGTGCTTACATGTATTACAATATCTCCTCTTCATTGGATCAGAACCCTGGTGTGGGAATGGTCTCCCACAATACACTGAAAAATGAAATGGTTCCCACTGATATGTGTGGGCCTTATCCCAAATCATTCATGGGATCCCCCCCACCCCACAACTTTCTCTATCCTCCTACCACATGGGTAGGCCCACCCTATAGACTGTCTTATCCAGTTATCCCCTTTTTCAAGGAATGTTTCTTCTCACCTAGGTGTTTATGATTATCTTGTAATGACCATTTTTTTAAATCTTCAAAAAAATATAACATTTATTGAAAATAACCCTAAAATTAAAACTAAATTCCAATCATCTAAATATAACATTTTTATCATTTTTTATTTATATTAATCCTCCAATTTTAAAATTCCATGCTTTAATAAAATAAATTAAATAGGAATATATATATGAAAACCAATTAAATATCAATATAATCTATTTCAAACATTTCATTAATATATGAGTTCCTCAAAGAATCATACGCATGAACTAGACTTATACTCAAGAAAAAATTCTCTACATTAAATTAAAGAGAAACACCATGATACCAATATTTAAAAATTAAACAACTAAAAAGAATCAATGTCAACCCAAATTTATATCATTCAATAAAATTTCAATTTAACATCAAATTTTTTTGAGACCCAATCAATATAATCATTTTAAATTTTCCCATTTGAAAATTAATGGTTTTTTTTACATTATTTCGTTCTAGGGTTTTAAATAATTATTACTAAACATGTCAATTCATGATATACCTCACATTAGAATCTATACACTCATCACCAATGATACTAATTTATGTTGTGTTGTTATCTTATCTCAAGAAAATTATCTTTTTCATAGGCTTGTAAAGGAATTACTTTGTCTAGTTTTTAATGTCAAAAAGAAAAAGAAATCATTAGAACATACAATTAAATATATAATGAAAATGGTTGGTAGGTTTTTATGTATAAAAAAATTAGGATTAAAGATAAGGATAATTTATAAATTATAGTTCATGAAAGATAAATTAAAGATAAATGAAAATATCCCCATAAAATGGACAAATCCCACTTACCAAACTCAAAGTAATTTCATGAAATATGAATACATAATGAATGAATTTCACCATCTTGGGGTTTTATTTTTTTTATTTTTTTCAAAATAATTTTTTATGTTTTATTTTATTTTATTTTTCCAAATTGTTTCATGGAATAACATTAAAATCCCCCACATAACAACAAATGATAAAAATCATCTATATATAAATGGTGACTTTTTATTCTTCCATGCATCAACACATTCCATTTTTTTCAAGAAGGGAAAAATAGTATAATGGATAAATCATAAACCATCCTTGATATAAAAATTTCCACCCCATACCTTTTCCTTATAGTACAATGAATAATTCTACCTTGTCATCCCTCACCCCCACACATCAACTCTAAAATATCATGAAAAAATAATAAGTAGTGGTTAGGAATCTATATAAATGGATTGGAGTTTGGGTATTTCTTTTAAACGTCACATATTTTATCAATTGGATTAATAATGATATATTTATAAATTGGTCTCAAGTAAATTGTTTTATCAATATAGAATATCCAATTGTGTTTAATGTGTTATTGTGCACTCATAGCATTGAAAAGTTCATATTAATGTAATAGTAGGGGACATTTACCAAGATCATAATAGAAATTATTTTCTAAATATAAAAGAAATTAATTGGTCTATAAATAATCTTAGTAATGGAACATATAATGTGGGATCATATCTCTAGGAATGAATTAAAATAATAAATTAATTTGAATGAATTTCATAAATTCAAGGCATGTAAAATTTGAGGGAAATTTCGTTTACCTGAATCAACCAATTCCTCTAAATAATTCATTGTCATTTAAATATATATGCTTCACTCTTATTATTCATTCCTCCATCTTTAATCTTTCAATCACATTATTACTGAAATATAAAATCTGGAATCATAGTGTTCCGAATATACTCATGTCTCGTATTTCAATCAATTAAAGGTAGAATTCTGATGTGGTCAAGAAATTTCAAAATTTAGTAATCGTTTTAAAATATTAAACTTAAAATTGAATTTAATAAAAAAAATATGTTGATTTAAAAAATTTAATGTAGTATTGAACTCTCTTTTTTAATGAAGATGTATTCCATTATTATCTCTGGAAATTTTGGTTTTTTTTGAATTCCTTTCAGGATGGACCTATAAAGGAAAATCATATCATAATAGTGTAAGAATAATTACCCTATAGATAAATGGGTAGAGGGGATAAGTGTCTCTATTCTAAAATCATAAATAAAAAAAAATTGCGGGTTCTCTCCAAAAAAATATTTTGGGTAATATAATTTGCTCGACAAAACCTCTTCAGAAGAAATTAGTAGATGGGTTGGAGAATTTTGAAAACCTCCACCATTCCATAAGGTAAGATCCCATGGATATTTTTTTTCCATTTCCAATTGATAGTTAATGGTGTTCCTTTTTATTATTTCATGGTCTTAATTGGACCATATAGATATAAAAGTGTAAAAATAAAAGGACTATAATACGTGGAATTAATCTTACTCATTAAAAATTTTAATATATAATTATAGAGAAGAACATGATCTCCAGGTTAAAAGCCATTTTTATGAATCATTTTTATATGTGCCACTAGGATTTTCCCTTGGTAAATTTTTAAATATTAAAAATATCATCTTCTTATTTTTTCCAAATATTGTAACTAAATTTTCCATCGTTTTAATTCTACACAAAATCCAAATTCATGTTTATGACAGCTCAATATTCATGGTACTACAAAAATACTAACCGATGAAAACATTTCTCAGTTATTAAATAGTATGGGATCATACCAATGAGTGTCATGTAGGTTTTCTGGAATTACAATTATGTTTCTTTAAGCCTTTATCTCAAATCATTCATGTTGGTTTTAACAATTTTATCTATGATTCATTTAATCTCAATGTTAGAAACTACATCTTGGTCATTTTTTTGAGGATGGTAGTTTGTAGATATCATTTGAGGCAACCCATATTTCATTAAAATTTCATCCATTATTATATTTCAAAAACATTTTCATTGAATAGTGATAATGTATTTTTTCACTCTGAACCTACAAAATATGTTTGACCTAACAAAATCACACACAACATTGTCATCATTAGTCTTGGTTTCCTTGGATTCCACCCATTTTGACACATAGTCATCAATAAGTAGATTGTATGAATTTCCAAAATACATTTAAAATAGTTCCATATAATAAATTCCACATTCTTCAAATATTTGTCAAAAAATATTTTGTTTTAGTCATTTCATTTATTTTTGAAATATTTTTAGAACATTGATAATTTTAACATTTTATTATAGAAATCATTATATACATTAATGAAATATGGAAAATAAATTATAGATTCTAAGACATTTATTGATATTATTTAAGCTCTATATTGGCCCCCAAAATAAATAATATAAAAAATCAAATATAGATTCAATTTCACTTTTTGGTAAGAACTTTCTTATGGATTGATAATTCAAAATTTTATATATAAATTGATCCAGTAAAATATAGAATCTGGATTCTGATTTGATTTTGTGGTTTTTATGATAGTTAAGGATTTATGGTACCTAATATTTTGAAAAAAAAATTCTAGATTTTTATACAATAGTACATCACCATCGATGATGTATAATTTTTCTACTATTATAAGATCTTTTATACAGTTTAGCTATAGAATTTAAATATAACCAAATATTGGAAGTATACTAAGGTGAAGTCCATATAAATTTTAGCTTTATTTTTTGTCATTGGTCTTTATGTTGATCTATTTTAATATTAGTATCCATATTACCAACATTGACTTGGAATCAACCATCTTCATTAAGTACCTCTATTTTGTATGATTAGAAAAAACAACCACTTTTGTTCCAAGTAAATAAAATCAAAAATTATCAAATGTAAATACAATCTAAAATAACTCATTATTTGTAGTTTTTTAGTTGATATGATTTGAATCCGTAATTATTTAGCAATATGTTAACAATTGGTGTCTTCCTTCAATTAATTGTGAAACATATTATCATACAACATGGTTTGATGTAACAAAAATTAATTCAAATGTTTGATTCTAATTTAGGGGTGAATTCATTAGATAGGTAATTATTTTTTTCTTCATCTCATATAATTACATCATAAATTCATCACTAAAATTTAATTTAGATTATTTCAAAAGAAACCATACAAAGTAAGAAAAATCATACAGAATTACTTGATTAATATTCTATAGAATCCCTCATAGACCAAAAATGATCTGATATGTTTTTTCACAAATAAGATATTTAAATTTATTTATTACATAAAATTTTTGTTTATCCACCTTAAGGAATTTATATGAAATTATGTTCCCCAACACCATTCCTTTATCCAGCATGAAATATAATTTTTTAAATATTAAAACAATAATTTTCTCAGAGATTGTTCTTAAAAAAATTTCTAGACTTCTCCAGTCAATGTTCAAAAAAAATCATAAAGAACAATAATTCCATCAAGGAATACCTCAACGAATTCCTCAATGTGATCTGAGAATATTATTAACATGCATCTCTAAAATATTACATGGGATTTTATTTCCGAAATGAATCCTCATGTAGGAAATGTTTCCTAATTTATATGTTATGTTCGTCCTCTCTCGGTATTCTAGTGAAATTTGTATCTTAATATATCCAAAATATCCATCCAATAAACAATATTGTGTCCCACTAATTACTCATTATAGAATTTTTACAATGAATGGGATGTGGAATTTGTATTTTCTAGTGACATGTTCATGATTCTTGTAATATATAAGCACACTCCATTTTTTTCAATCTCATGGGAGTTATTTCATTTTGTTCATTCTTTACAATGTTTAGATCGATTTTCTTTGGGAAATCATGTATCAGGTTGACCCATTGAGAATATGATATTAGGTAAATGACATAGACTACCCTTAAATTCTATATCTCCCTTGAACTACCTCTAATATGGTGGAATTTATCGTCTTTTTTGGATTCCTAATATGTTAGGAAACTCCTTATAAAATTATTCAAAGTCAAAATATTTTTGGTTTAATTATAGGTATGTCTCTTAGGATCAACCATGTTGCCTGGATATTTATTTTTAAAAGTTCAATGAAATATTTATTTTGGCCTTTGCATAGGTTTTTACCTTTGATTTAAATAAATCATTATCCTTTTATAATATACACATATTTTAAGTCATATGTGAGAGGTTTTAATTCCAGATTTTGGGATTGGACTAAAGATGATATAGAATTCAAAATATCCACTTCAAAATATTTAATTTACTTTGTATATGTAATCAGGTCAGACTCATCCAATAAATTATCAATGAAATCATAGTTTATTTCTTATTAAAATTATAAAACACATTTTTCATATTTTTGAGTATTCCCTTAACCATATGTGTTTTCAATAGAAAAATGACCTTCTGTGGAAAAAAAAAATTTATGTTATACCTGAGTATTCAATCAGCCCAAAACCATCTTCATGCGTGATTCTAAATAAGGAGTTGTCGATTTATGGATTCCACTTAGTGTTAAAAACCTTAAATTGAACCTTTTTTTCACCATGTTCAGTGGTTTGGGTCCCTTGAGGATCATTAATTAATATCTAATATTTTTATTGAATGATACTTCCTGATATGAAGAGAGAATGACATACTAATTTATCTTCCTCCATGGTCTACACAAAAAAATCTAATAGAAAAATTAATCCTTCCACCCCCACTAGCACATACTCTAATCCTAATGCATGAAAAATAATGGATCTATTTTCCAATTAAACAACCACTCTTGTGGGATTCTATTCACCTATTTTCAATGATACAAAAAAATGAGACCTAAATTTTATAAAGTCTCTAGGGTCACACAATTAATAAAAAAAATTAAATATCCAATATTATTTGAGGTAGAAAATATCCATAGATCTTAAAATTTTTTGGGGAAATAGTAATGTGATCATAGCTGATACCATCCTCCCTATATTTAATATCTCATTCTCATCAATCCACTTTATTTGGGTAAAAATTACCCTATGAAAATTAGAGTATTTGTGAATTTGTCAGATGGATTCCTAGAGAGGTTTGTTAATTTCATTATTTTAAAATGTATATTAGATATCTCTTTAATGTTTCTCTTCCTATATCTTCTCTGATTCAGTAAGCATTGAAGGAAATGAAAGATGAAAATATTTTTTCTATATTTTTTACAATTTCTAGGGTGTTTCAGGTATTAAATTTCCAAACCAATCCTTCAGTCCCTTTTTCTTATGTTTTTATTCTTCTTTTAGTTGAGTGGGTTATTCTTCTATAGTTTGTATATAATTTCATACTTACATTATTATGGTTTACTTTGATCTTCCTTGTTATTTCGTGGCTAAATATCCTCATCTATTCTTGTGATGGTCATACTAGCATTCTTCTTCAGGTTAGAGATTGTTTGGGTTGGTTGCTTTCATAGATTTTTGGAAATCATGTCCATTAGACTCTCAAACATACTTATAAAATTTATCACTATTTTTTATCTCCTCAAACTCTATTCTAGTCATTATTTAGTTGGGGGTTAACTTGAAAAAGGTTGTATATAAGATTTTGTTTTTAAATGGAGGTGGTTGATAAGATTATTTTTGGTAAGGTTACATGTGTGGTTTTTGGATGGGAATTTTCTTATAGTATTGTTGTTGAAAATGTATTTTATTTGTGTATTGGTTGGAAAATTGAGGTTTATATTGGTTTTATTGACATAAATACCCCTATTATGATTTCCATTATCACCATGGTTTATTTTGTTGAATCTTTATTAGATGGAATGTGGCTAAAATGCTCTCTATGCCCTTTATCTCATCATATTAATTATTGATAATATGGGGTGAGGCACACAAATAACATACCTAAGTTATGTAAAGTTTTTCATTCAACATTTTCTATTTATATGTTTCACTAAACATAATAATTCTTCAATATTTGTTTCAATAAGTGGTGATGACTCTAAAGTTCTATCCTCATTAATACCTCTTGTGCTCAAACCTCTTATTCTGAACAACTGGGATTTACGTGTTATCTTCTTGATTAGTCTCTTGGATTCCATCCATGATTAATAAATCAAATCCACATTAAATGACGCATCCAATAGGTTCATATCATTTTTTTATTATTCTTCTATTATATAATACTAGGAAGTTGTGTTACTCTATCTCTTAATGAGGTAATATTTCATAAAGCTTCATGAATTATTTCAATTACTCATAGAGGGTCTCCTATGTATCTTGTGAAATGGCATAGATTTCCATCCTTATTTTTTGATGTATATGTTTGGGATTAATATTTATCTGAAACTTAATTATATATCATCCCATTCATTGGTCTCAACAAGTACTAAACTATAAAACAACTCCTTGGAAGCTCCACTAAGTGAAAAGTGAAAGGCCCTCCACTTGTCTTTCTCCTCACTAATATTCTCGGTTGGAAACTTGTACACACGAAGATGAATTACTTAATGTACCAGTTATTATCATAACCTATAAGGCCATTGAATTTTGGTATCACATGAATCATATTAACACATAATTCAAAACTATTTTGCTGATCATGAATCAGTAAAGGGTTATTATGTCATAAAATTACAGGTTATAGAGTCCCGCATTGTCTTTTTGTGGGATAATATAAATTATTTCAGTATCATATTTGTTGGGAAAAAATCCCTCAATGTATCATTGAATAATTTTTGAGGTGATTGTGTTAGTTGAAAAAGAGGACATGTGTGTTGTGATTGTTGACAAAACAATCCATGACATACAAATTTTTTAAAAAAGGGGATTTCATGGTGGCATGACGAGTTCACGGGATGTGGTTAATGATCCATGTTTTATTCAACAACTTAGATAAATGAATGGATGATCTGGAGGCAGTACAAGAAGAGAAGATACAAGGTGGCTACATTTTCCAGTGTTTGCCAAATTTTTGGGCCTCAAAATTGACAAATGGAGAAAAGTGTTTTTGGTAAAAGTCACTTGCGCGCTGAGGTCTGGGATTCTTGGAAACTTGCGTGCCTTAAGTTTTTCAAGATTAGAACATCAAAATATGGCAATGGGATAAGGGTCGCGCATGTTTTGGGTTTGGTAATGCAAGTGA
Organism: Viscum album; assembly: GCA_963277665.1. Lineage (NCBI taxonomy): Eukaryota > Viridiplantae > Streptophyta > Magnoliopsida > Santalales > Viscaceae > Viscum > Viscum album. The sequence goes on from OY728128.1 coordinate 1,306,923,156, forward strand.
CTAGCGTGACAGAGACAAGGGCGGCGAGACTTGCGCGCCGAAGGGAGACTTTCACGCCATCGTGCAGGGTTTCCAAATTCCTATAAATACAGGTCTTACCCTCCTCATTCGGTATGAGCTCAACACTTGGAGAAAATCATAGCTCCCATCGCGTAGGTGTGGTGGTCGCGCAAGTGGTGTGTGTTCGTGCAAGTAGGGGTTGTGCGCCAGGTGATAGTTGCACATCCAAGGTTGTCTAGGCGAGGAAAAAAGAGAGTCTCCCAAGTTCTAAGTTGAATAATAAAGTATCGTGCAAGTGGTTTGGTGACACATTCACACCATGTTTTGAAGAAGCGCGAATTTTATTGGTTCCATGCCAAAATTGATTTGGGTGTAAAAAGGTGTGCGTCGCGCATGTTTGGAGTAGCCGAATATTGTGTCACGAAATTGGTTGAGGTGGACCTTCAAACTAGTTTTGAGTTTCATGCCAATACTTGTGTTCCTTCTTAGAGAAGGTCACCAAGTAAGGTTGATTCCTAGTAGTGATTCGGGGCGGCGTGGAAGCTGGAAGATTGCCCGATACCTTCATTGCAAAGTGAGATTCATCTACGGGTGAATGTTAGACTTCAACATAGAATCTACATACAACATAGGATGCATTTAATAGTGATGATGAATAGACCTTCATGTCTATAAACTATGAGTGGGACTTTTCTAGAGCAGTGAGCATATGAAGAGGATGATGGTGATCTCTTCCACGGGTAGTGATCAAGAGAGAGAGAAACAAGGAGTGACCCCTGGGAATGTAGTGAGATGACCCTAAACCTTGTAAAGGAAATGAGCATGGGCATAGAAGTGATCTAGCCTGAACCCTGAAAATAATAGTGTGCTTTATTGGATTTTTTACTACGGCACATCGCCACCATATGCTCTTTGGACATAGCCTAGTGAGGGTGAACTAAGTAAAAGTATTTGTGTCTACCTGTTTCCTTCCCTGAATTGCATTCTTAGCATAACCATTTGATAAAGTAGAAAAGAAGTTATAAAAATATACACAGAGGTGTATACAATGTGACCCCTGAAATAAATAAGTCAAGATACATTAGGAACTATTAAGAATACAATATCCATACCCATATTCCCCCCCCCCCTCTTAGGGTATATAGGCCCCTTTTGGTCCTAAGAATAGTGATTATTTAATGTTTCACTCAAGTCTACAAGATTATTTTGTTCAAAGATATTATCATTATTTAGATTCCTAATATTAGTTACCAAAGTCTTCCCTATTTTAATATCAATGGTAAATAGTTCTATAATAGAGGTCCTAGTCATACAATTTTATTGTTTTATTAACTCTCACTCCTAGAAAAATGTGCCGTGTTTTGATGAAAACCTATCATGGGGTGTTGAAAAAGATATATAATTCCGTATATAGGTGTGGTATTAGTAATAAAGAAATACTTATCAAAGTAGTAGTCTTTCAATCTAGTTTTCACAGTACTGAAATAAATAATAAATAAATAATGAAGGACTATAAATCAATGAACTAGGATTTTTAAAATTCTTGTATAATAGAGATGTTATGTAACATCCTGACCTGGCTCAACACTAAGACTATGGTTGGACCGATGGGTAACTTGTTCTCAAGAGTGCCTCCCCATATTCAAGATGCTTCCCCATAGTAGCAAGGGTTTATTAATGGTATGGTGGGGAGACTATACCCTCTAGATCCGAGTAGCACATTGGTTTTATCATATAATAAATAAAAGTTAACAACATAAAAAGTAAATAAATGAAATATAATGTAGAGGAGAAGAATAATATAATATATGAATAAAAATTTCCAACACCAACTTACAACAATGCAAGTGTGACAGATGATGCTACAGGTATAATAATTACAAATTAACAAAAGAAAAGAAAAATCCATGGTAAAGTCATTGAGAATCCTGATCAAGATCCTAGTCTATTGCTCTATAGATTCTATGTGAATAGAAAAAAACACGCAATGAATCCAAATACCAATGAGTAAGAAGATCCACTTGGGTTACAAATGATGCTTGAGCCTTCTATGAGATATAAATATCAGTAGGCTGACACCAACAATGCCTAGAATTATCCATTTTATGCAATTAATAACAAATGATAGTGTTACATATATTATAAATGAAAAGTGATAAAAAATTCAACAATAGAAACATTGTATGGGATCCTAAACAAATATGCATCCTATACCACCTGCTTTGGCCTCTGCCGGATATCTTTATCGTGTGGGTAGATTGTCCTACATCAGGAAGGATGACCCAAATCGGTGTAAGAATCTCCTACTGAGTATGAATCACTAAAAATATATCATAAACATACGGCCTCTATCCTCAGGATAACCAAAACCTCACCCTAAATAATATCTAGATTTTTTCCCTCAGGCTATCCAAAATATCAACCTCAATAATACCTAGAATCTCTCCCTCGGGTATCACGGGACTGTGCATCTAGCCCTGAGGAATCTGAAATAAACATATAATCCTCCCTCATGCATTCAATACCAGTTCACCTAGCCCTCAGGTTGTACAAAAATATGAACCAATCCATCAGGCATTACATTAAACATGAGTGGTATCCAGACAAACTCAACATGCCCAATAGTCTCTAACCCTCATGTATCAATCACATCAATATCACATATTCTCAAAAGTTAATTAATAACAAAATTTCAATTCTAGTATTAAACATACCTGATTTATCATTATAAGACACAATTTTCAATTTATAAAAAAAATACCACCTATCAAGAATTTCAGTTCATTAATCTAGGTTCTAAACTATCATCGAAATTATATCAAACTTGTTTAATTAATCCATCGGCCCTATAGTCATTAATATTAATTAACAATTTTAACCACGTTTATTCTACCATAAGAAATCAAAAAAATTATTATTGTTCCCCTTCAAAATTCAATGCCAAAAATCAAACAATTTTTCCAATTATTATAGGATATTAAATTCAAATAGTCCAAGTCTTAATTATTTTTAGGGTTAACACACCTATTGGGTTGTTTTAGGTCTTAGTCTCCTTTCTTATGGACTCAAAGGAATCAAAGGGATCTTTTGAAATGAACTATTCTAATTTAATTGGGATTGTGAGATTTATTTGTCCTCGTGCGGCATGCTAGAGTGATCAATGATATTTCATATACTATAAATAAATAAATCAGAAAAAAAGGATTTTTGTAGGCCACCCACATCGAAAACATATAAATTAATCCAATTAATCATGAAAAAAATTGTTTTAACCATCTTACATATATGTCAACCTTTAAAACTATTATGATCTCCTAAGCAGTGCATATTAAATTTTTTAGAAGCATGGTCGTGCCACCCTATTCAGTTCCATTTGATACTAACCAATTTATTAATGAAATTTAAACTAATCACGCATTATATATTAATTCAAATTATTCAAAGGGGAAAACACTAACTTTACACATACAAATCACTAACCATAAGACAGATGGGAAACTCAACCCACAATTAAGTATAATATAAACAAATATCACTACTTTTTAGCTTGAAGACAGCGTAACTATTATGGAATATTTTTATTATAAAATCATGACTTTGTTTATCAAAAAAATCTTTTATATTATTTAATAATTACTTCCAATTTACAAAGTAATGAATTTTAGAAAAAACACCATACATAGTAAACCATTAATTAAAATTGTTATGAACATGAAATTAAATAATTAATGTATTCTAAAATTTAAAAGGGCATCGAAAAAGGATCCTAACTCAAAGAGGAACCATGATGAACACTTCAGATATTGATTCTTTCTAACAAGATGCTTATTCTACCCCCACTGTGCATATTCACCTTCACATATATATAAGGACACATAGACCCTCTTCACCTATTTGAATGTCCCATGAATATGTGTTAGTGGATCCTTAAATATATATTTATATGCATACACCTGTCTCTACATACCTATGTATGCATGTTCGATATATACACATAGTAACACCTACACCATTACATATATTTTTACTACCATGGTTGAATATTCACATAATGGGGGAACCTACATATATCTACATACCTACCAATGCATACGCAGGAAAGTCGCCTTATACTCGGGCGACTCTAAACCACGCTAAATGGTCCAACTCACTATAAAACAATTACTAGGAACAATAAAACAATTAAATACCCTAAATTATAAGGTGTGAACCCAATTAGTGAGAAAAGAACCTCACCTCGAATGGTGGTAGTGAACCAAATCAAACCAAACCACTTCTCCTTCTATGATGTTTTTTAGAATACACATGCTCAGGACCCAAGAGGTCATTTCCACACCCTATAGATGGAAGAATCATAGAAAGTGGCTGAACCCAAGTCATTGGGTTTTTTCCAAATGAGATTGGGTAAATGGAAGACCAAAAACTGGACCAGAATGAAATAGAAGAGGGAGTTGAGATCCTACCTCAAAGAATCAAGGAGGAAAATTAAAGAAACACGATGTAGATGGTGATCAGAGAGAGAGATACATGGAGAAGGGGTCACACACCTATGGTTTTTGGCCAATGGGGGTGTTGTGTGAGGTAAGGTGAGAGGGGTTGGGTGCGTTCTTCATGGGTAAGGAGGAAGGGAGACCCCCTTTGGGGTCTCAAAAAAACTAATAATAATAATAATAACAATAACAATAATAATAATAATAATAATAATAATAATGTTATTGTTATTGTTATTATCATAAAAACATTTCTTTATTATTATTTTTTTAATTTACCTCCATTTAATTTATTTACATTTTATTTTTGATATAATTTCATTAATTTCTTAAATTATACACATAAAAGTGTTCTAACTATTAGAAAAAATATATGATTTGATTTGTGGTTTTATTTGTAATGGATCATCTAGTTAATGAAAAATTCAAAATCATTAGTTTTTTATCCATTACAAAAAAATGGGGCATTACAACCACCCGACATTCGAACTTCTCATCCCAAAGAAGCATTCAGGAATAACTAAAACACCACCTAACATACAATGGTCATGAAGTCTCAATCAAACGTTTGTGTTGCATTTCGAACACCCAACAAAACTTTCATCGCTTATTAAACACACGACACTTTAAATGTCAATTCCCAAGGCAATTCTCATTCCCCAACTAAAACATTGAAATGGAACATACCTGAGCTTGTTTATTTAAAAATGTGATCATGCCACCATCTCATTAAATGACTGCCTAAAGGTGATACCCCCTAGGCTTTAACATTAAAGGGGTGTCAATTCTGAACCAAGGTACCTCCATCATAGGAATTTTCTACGAGACATTTTTTAGAGACACATCTCATGAGATTTATGTAATGGTAAAAATGGTTGATTCCCCAATGTCCTCAAATCCCATGTTTAGCTATCTTTTGCTGAAAACCCATGGTCAACCCAAATTGAACACATATCACCTAATGATGTGCAAGAAATGGTCTTCCATTAACTGATCCATTAAAAAATAAAGAAAACTAGTCGAACCAGTTCATCTGACCATTCATGAAGATTATCAGCTTATATGGTCATCGTTTTACAAACTTAATTGTGATTCCTTCTTTCAAGGTATCTAGAATTCTCCGAAAACATTTTTTTTGATGTCCATACCTGTCTTTCGGAGATGTTCCTTGATTTAAGCATCACCAATCTTTACAAAAAGTCCAATATCACATCGGGTTGGAAGTAATGAAGTGTAAGGATCAAACATAAGGTAGTCAATAGTTCATATTTATGAGTGAGACATTGGTAAATATCCAGGACATCCACTTTAGAACATTGAACGAGCTTAGAGCATCATCCTCTTGGCGGTCGAGTCAAAGGTAACTACTGGTGTCCAAGAGTCCATCTTATACATTCATACTTGGGAACCTAAGTATCTCTCATTACTAACCAAGGTGAAATAAGATCCATGTGTTTATCATTAAAAACTAATAAAGAATCACCGAACAAGACCAACATCTTTTAATGCTTTAGCACGGCATAAGACTGATGCTCTCTTAGTAGATCAAGGAAAAATTCAAGATATGGGACATGATCCTCTCTCAAGGAATAGTAAACTATGAGGATAAGAGTATTACCTTGATGAATATAATTCCCTTTAATGAATATTGTCTCCACCTACCTATGCACTTTCCATAACAGATCACTGAGCCTTTTACCGCCCGAGGAATCATGTCAACATTCATGCTTAACCACTATATTCCACCAATGTCCAACTACCTTTCTCAAAGTTTTCATACACTACCAATACATAAAATGTCATCCTATCAAGAAACAACCATCATGGTTTAATGTTCACAACCCTCAATGGAATTTAAGAAATCTTTCCCATTCTCCAAGGGTCCTCTTGGGTTGCATTCCTTCTACCCAGTAGGACATATATTTAACAAAACTGACACGACGATCCCCACCTTATAAGTGTCGTAGAAATCTATAGAATAGATAGACTAGCCTCTCAAAATCATGCTTTTTCAGAACCTCCATAAATTATATCTTTTAAAAAATGTGCATGAAAAACAAAACCAAACCTTCTGAAGTGTCAAAATACCTAATTCTCTAAAAGTCATGTCAAGCATTCATATGAACTTAATTTCATTATGCCTAGCTCACTTTAACTTCATGATTACACAAGACCATACCCAATAGTGTAAGGATCAACAATCCAACCAAACACTACTAGTTTTTACATCATTACACACACAATAGGTACTATGTATTCTGAGGCATACTACCCTTCGATTTCATTAGAAAACAGCACATCCCAGATACAATCACTGAGGAGTTATAAAGGTTCAAGTGACCAGCAATGTATATGAACATGCCCAAGTCATGTATATCCAGCTGAAACAAAGCATTAACTGATGCTCACAACCATATAAAAAGTCAAGGATACCATTACCACCCATCCAAACAAGGGTGTCATTGGAAAGTAAATGTCTTACAAGTAACAACAACATCTGAATGACACAAATCTTTAGAGAACAAATAGAATTGAAAAAAAAATTGTGTTACAATGGTTATACCTACCATGGTCTATCCCCTAGGAGATCATATGTGTGAACTCTACAACCAGGTAATTCAAAAATTAAAGTCACTAGGATCAAGATCCAACAATATAAGCTATTTCTAAAAATAAAAACCCCCAATGGAAAACCCTCACATTTCTATTCCAAGAGCACTCAAAAATAAAATATAAATCTACCATTTCACAAGGGGTTAAAAAAATGACACCACCCTGGCTTCCATTTTAAGTCTTATTCATTTATTCAAAATTAATCTTTGATCAGTTAATAGATATAAAACAAAACATCACGGGACAATAGGAAAGTCTCATAAGACATTATTTTTTATAATTTTTTGTTAATTTCTATTCCATCATATATTAGTCAATTTATCTACATAAGTTATCATTATGAAATAATGTGACCAATGAGGCTCCCATTAAGCCAATATGGGTTTTTTAGATGGAAACCTAATATTAGTTGATTTATTGTTAAAATAATAAACCCCCATTAAGATTTATCTCACTAGAAACGTGCCTCAACCAACCCACTTATGTCTAGTTTTGTATATTATAAATTGTACCTATTAATTTTGTTTTATGTTAAACAACCTTTTCATTTTAAAACCATTACAAAATACAGGATGGATAGATAAAAAATGTTCCATTACATGAATAGTCATTTATAAATTCATAAAGGTTACATACCCTTAATGAATTGAATATTGTCTCCCATCAATGAAATCCAATCCAATTTTAAATTTTAAATTTAGAATCCTTTAAAATTTTAACAACAACCTACAAACATTTATATATATCAAAAAAACCTAGCATGTCGTCTATTAATAAATGTGGAGGAGCTTTCTATGATAATGAAGCATGGCATATCAACACAAAATCATAAAAAAAATCTAAAATTAAGCACCCAATCATGTTATCTATATAGAATTGCTAAAGAAAGAAAAAATCAAGGTATAGAAATCAAGGCACACAATCAATTCACCAAGCCAACTAAAATGAAACTACATGGATTGTTATATGTGTGACATATTAATTCATGTGTGCCTATTATGTTGCATGATACACTTCATCCTTGTAGAAACAATCCGAGGGAAAAATATAAAAATTTATATAAATCCTAAGTATCTAAAATTATATCAATCAGTTGAGGTGAAATCAAATTCAACTATGTTAACAAAAAGACTGAAAAAAATTCTATCCCTAAACACTTGTTCATTTCCCATATTGGGGTGATCAGTCCTAGGCATGAATTTTTACAATGAACTGACACATTCATATTCTTATGTTTAGAAACCCAAAATAGTAAGACAAAAGAAAATTAAAACTCCATCAATACCAATTTTTAACATCCCGACATGGATCACCAATAACACTGTGGTCGGACCGGTGTGTCACCTGGACTCAAGTGTGCCTCCTTTTATTACAAAACCTGCTTACTAGTAGTGGGGTATATTGATGTTATAGTGAGGAGACAATACCATCTAGATCAGAGTGGAATAGTGGTTTTATCAAATAATAAATAACTAGAAACAATGAAAACAGAAAATAAATGAAAGAAAAAGTGTTCTAGGGGAATAATATATTATCATAATACAAATGGACAAAGCCAGCCTACAACATTACTTGTATGATAGATGATGCTACATGTAAAACCAGTACAAATTAACAAAAGAAAACAAAAACACACTGTCAACTCATTGAGCATCATGACCAAGAGCCTAGTCCTATGCTCCATATCTCCAATGTACACAACACATCAGAAGAAATGAAACCAAATACCTATGAGCAAGAAAATCTACTTGAGTTACAAATGGTACTCAAGTAGGGTGTGAGATATAAATCTTTTTTAATGACATAGTCCAACCCATGATCATTATATTTTCTAAATTGGGCCAATCCCATTTGTTTTTTCTTTAACTGGGCTCTAGCCCACAAGAATTCCCCTTGGAAAGGCCTCATGATGGGAGATGAATCCACACCACCATATAAAGGGGTGCTTCTTGATCCTCCTCCTTCAATGTGGATTTTCCATAATCCACCCCCCTAGAAGGTCCCAGTGTCCTCATAGGAACATCAAATGGTTACTGGCTCTGATACCATTTTGTAATGGCCTAGTCTCTCCTATGATCATGATATTGTCTACTTTGTGCCTAGGCCACAAGGTTTTTCTTTCCTTGGCCTTTGTCCATCAAGCATACCCTAAGAAAAGGACTCATGATGGGTTATGTATCCACACCACCTTATAAATGGGTGTTTCAAGATCCTCCAACATTAATGTCGGATTTCCATAAACCTCCCCTTAGAAGGGCCCAACGTCCTCACTGGCACATAGAATAGACACTGGCTCTGATACAATTTTTCATGGACCAGTCCAACCCAAAGCGAATAATATCATGATCATGGGTTGGACTGGGCCATGACTAGTGATTGGGGTCTGTATTGGCTTAAATTTGTAATTAAATTATAGTATTATTATACTTGAATCTATTAACTTTTTCAATTGATTAAATGGATGTAGCCATAATCTCTTTTCCTTTTCAGCCTTGATTTAGTATATTGATTTTGAAAATATTCTTTACATTTTCCTCAATATGACTATTACTATTTAATTATGTGAAAGATATGATGATTATCCTTTGGATAACCTAGTAAATAACCAATATGGTATTTAAATTCACATTCAACCTATAACGCCCAATGTTTCTTTCTCATGTGTTTAGTAATCACTATACACTATCGAGTTAATTCTAAAATAATCAATGGATGTGATTCAAAAATACCTAGAAAGAGAAAATATCTCATAATCAAGGAATTCAAAAAATTTATGCTAAAGAAGAAATTCAATAATATTCATATTAAATTTTGAAATTAAGAATTCAAAAAAAATTAATTGTGAAAATTATATCATGAATTCAAATAAAGTTCAGAGACTCAAGACACACTTGTGTAGACAATGTTTTTTGCAGTGGTTGTATATTATTTTTTATGTAGGATTTTGTCCGAAGTTATTAAAGGAGATGTTATAAACATTGTTTTTTATATCGGTTATTTTAAAACTGACGTAAAAACCAAAAATCCAAAGCATTTTTCACGTTGATTCCTCAAAAACCAACGTGGAAAACGCTTCAGAGTCGTTAGTCATTACGTTGGTTTTTAAATAACCAATGTGGTATATAATTGTTTGCATAGATTATTTGATAACTGATGTAATAAAACATGCCTCTGAAGCATTTATCACATCAGTTATTTTAAAAAATGACGTGATAAACCAATCTGCAAAGCGTTTTTAAATGTCGGGTAATTAATAACCGATGTGAAAACATATATACTACATCAGTTATAAAATAATCGATGTAAAAAACTATATTATTACATTTATTAAATCTTTAATGAAATAACCAACATAAAAATCCACTCCCATGCATTTGTTACGTCAGTTTTCAAATAACCGATGTTAAAATCCATTCTAGTGCTTTTTTACGTCGGTTATAAAATTATCGATGTAAAAACCAATTTTTTTAATAAAACCGTTCAACCACAACTATTCCTTGCTAAAAAATACCTAAAATATACCAAAAATAGACCAAAACATTACTATAACTATAAAAAACCCCACCACCCCACTGGACAGCCCTTCCACACCCTTGGAAACCCCCCACCCCACTAGACACCCCCACACCCTTAGACATCCACCACCCTCATGGACAACCCCCACCCCCTGGACAACCCTCCCATTATCCTAGACACCCTCCCACACCCATGGACACCCTGGAAACCCCCACCCCACTGGACAGCCCTCCCACACCTTTGGATCCCGCCCCCACCCCCACCCCATGTAACCCCCCTAGACACCCCCACCCCCCATGGATAGCTCTCACTCCCCTGGATAGCCCTCCCACCCTCTTGGACACTATCCCACCTCCATGAACACCCTGGACACCCCCCAACCCACTAGAAAACCCTCACACACCCCTGGAAACCCCCACCCCACTGGACTCCCTCCACACCTCGGGACACCCCCTAGATAGCACCTAGCCCTCCTTGACAACCCCCACCACCTGGATAGTCCTCCAACCCTCCTGGACATCCCCACCCCCATGGAAACCCTGGACACCCACACCCCACTAGACAGCCCCCACACCCCTGGAAAACCCCCACCCCTGGACACCCCCACACCCCTCGAGACCCCCTAGATATCCCACATCCTAATGAATAGCCCCCACTCCCCTGGACAACTCTCCCTCCCTAGTAGACACCATCCCACCCAGACGGACACCATGCACACCCCCACCCCAATGGAAAGCCCTCCCATACCACAGGAAACCCCACACCACTGGACACCCCCACACCCCTGGACACCCTATGGACAGCCCCCCTAATGGATATCCCCCACCCCTAGACAGCCCTCCCACCCTCGTGGACACCGTCCCACCGACATGGACACCCTGGACACCACCACCCTACTAGAGAGCCCACCCACCCCCCTAGAACCACCCCCCCTCCGCCCCTTGGACACCCCCACACCCCTGGACAACCCATGGACAACCCCCATGCTCCTAGACAATCCCTTACTCCCTTGGACATCCCTCCCACCATTCTGGACACCCTCTCACCACCATGGACCCCCTACACACCCCATCCCACTAGACAACCCTCCCACACTCTTGAAACCCCCCACCTCATAGGAACCCCCCCCCCCCACGACCCTAGGAACGCACACCCTCATGGACATCCCCCACCCCCTGGACAACACTCCCACCCTCCTGGACACCCTCCCACCCCCATAGAAACCTTGGACACCCCAAACCCACTAGACACCTCCATCATACACACACCCCTGGATACCCATGGACATCATTCCCACCCTTTTGGATAGGTCCCCACTCCCCGGGACAACCCTCCCACCCTCCTAGACACCCTCCCACCCCTATGGACAACCCTTCCACAACCCTGGAAACACCCCACACCACTAGACACCCCCCACCCCTGGACACCCCCTAGATAGCCCCCACCCTACTGGACAGCCCCCACCCCCTGGACAGCCATCCCACCCTCCTGTACACCCTCCCACCCCATGGAAATCCCCCACTGGGAAGCCCTCCCACACCCCGGGAAACCCCCCACCCCACTGGACATCCCCCCACCCCCACCCCCCAACAAACAAAACCCTGGATACCCCCTGGACAACCCCCACCTCCGAGATATCCCCCACTCCCCTAGACATCCCTCCCACCCTATTTGACACCCTCCCACCGCCATGGACACCTTGGACCCCCCCACATGACAACCCTCCCACAACCCTAGAAATCCCCACCCCCTTGGACACCCCCACACCCCACACCCCTACAACCCCCCAAGACCAGAATCCATACCAGAAAAACCATTAGAACTAGACCAAAACAAGAAGAAGAGGAAAATTAATCATTCACATATATAACATTGAAAACATAAAATGGTAACTAAAAAAATCAAAAAATCAACCTAAACAACAACTAAATACACAATTATAATGACAATATTCAAAACTAAATTTTACACTAAAACAATCTTAAATCCAATCAAACCTATAAAATAATTTTACCATTCCACTTGTAAGTGTTTGACCTCTTGATCACTATAGGGTTTAGGGTCATCGAATTGCTACAAATTAGAGGGATAGTAGTTAACATGTATAATGAATAAATCAAATGAAATATTATTGTAATGTTTAAAAGGAAATATTACCAGGTCAAAGTTCACAAGTGTTGTAGTTATCATTATTTCATACATAAGTCTTAAGAAATAATATCTGCATTTGACAACACCTTGTATTCCATGACAATAATATTTTAATGAGTGTATATTCAAAATATTATTTTTATGTAATACATCATAAAGTACAACATATAAATTGATATTTACCTTTAATTTTACATATTGGATCTTGGAAGTCCTTTTCATTGCGTTTTTTCGAAAGTAGACACATCTCCTATTAGAAAATAATATGAATGGGATATATTTAATATTAATTATAATATATTGAACTATTATGAAAATGAAACATACTTTTCCAACATATTCATAAAACATCCCCACACATCTCCATGGACAGATCATATCCAATAACGTGTTTTCTCCCTTGGGAAAAAACACCTAATATCCAATGATCACTGATAAAATAAAATTTAAGGTTAGTGGGTTTTTATGATAAAAGATAATGAACTCATTGCCAAATATATTTTTTATTCTTCTAACAAAAATTCGTCATCTTACATTGTGTGATTTCATTTTGTTCAAATCTTTCAGCAATGTAAAGCATTCATTATTCCTCATCCAATTCATATGCTTCAGGAAATTCAAATGTGGGTCTAGGAGCCCATGCACATATGTCTGATCATTCTTCTAACACATGTTATAAAGATTCCTAAAACAAACAGACATATGTATTCATTTTTAAAAAACATCACACAGGGAAATGGTGTCAATACATAAATGGAAAAAACTTACACCACATTGATGCCTAACTTATCTCAAGTAACAATGTCCATGATATCATTTCTAACAATCCCACATTTATTACCCGTCCACTATCATGAGCTTCCTTTTGAAACTCAAAATGATCTGCCATCAAATTAGAATATATTTACAATTTGTCCAGACTACTAGAATCAGCATCTTATGTCATAATCATTTGTATTTGTTTCTGTCTATATAGTATTTCATTACCTTTGAAGTATTCCTGTTAAAATAAATAGAAAAATATATTAGTTTTCAAATTTTATAACAACATTAATAAAAAATTAAATAGGAGATATACCATACATACTTTTGTCGTAATGACTCGCTAGTGTCTGGATGGCCAAAATAAAAAATGGTTGATACTATGACCAATTATAGTCACCTCATCTGTAGGTAATGGTACTAGAGCTAATCTATTTATAATATCCTATACAGTGACCCTATGATGCTTATCGTTTAACTGTTTATGATGAACTATATCTCTAATACCATATACCAGCCCATATGTAACTATATGATGTTCATGATCATTAATTTACAACAAAAAATAAATAGGAAGTTGCGATGGAGTAGTATGATAAAAAATGGGATCTGTATGCTGAGGTGGGGGAGTGGGAGCTACTGGTAGAGGTGGAGGATAAATAATTGGTTCTATAGGTAGAGGTGGAGGATTGGGATCTACAGTCTAAAATTATCATTGCATGTCTATAGACATAGACTGTACTGACACTCTAATCTTTTTCTCCATCATCGCATTAATATTATGAACTTTATCATCCTTGGATGTTATTTTTTTATAAACACCCTCAATGGAAGAAGTTGAAGAACTTGGAAACACATTTGTTACTGATACACCCCTTAGATATCCTCGTATGAGATCTGGATGTTCGAGCATTCCCAATGCTGCATATACAATATCATGCCTCCTTGTAGCAATAAATACCCCATGTGTTCTCTTCTCCTCATGAAAATCCTATATTATTTAATTTAAAATTTCTCTAATTATTGAAATTATATAAATAATATAGTTAACTTAAATAAATAAAATAAATATCTTACAATCCTCTTAGCTAAGATTCTCGAATATACCGAATGATAATGCCCCTTTTGCCCATCCGAGATCTCTTCCATTTTTCATTGCTATATGGAGGGGATGGAGGGGAAACCTCTCCAGAGTTTGAAGACTCGGCTATCAATTTTTATAATTTTTTTACATCATCTAATCTTCAAATAATGTATACCCTCATTGAGATAAACTATGAGTGCATACGTTTTTTATATCAGATCTCTTTATGATATGTCCTTTTTTATGTGAATTAATAATCAGAAATCCATAACTACGCATTATTAAGATCATTTATATAAGAAATCTTAAAAAAGTTTAAATTTACCTTACTAAAAATGAATCTTTTCTTCTACATTAATCAAACTATCTCCATGCGTCTTTATCTATGAAAGGATATATATGACATTGATTTTCATGACTCCTATGTCAAAAACTGAAATCATATGTGAGGGTTTATCTTAAATCCCCCCATCTCATAGTAGCCATCGATAAGAATTTCTTTTTGACTCCCCCAGTTCTGGGAATATCAAATGCCATCTGATAAAGAAGTGGTAAAACATATTATACTAGGAACTTTTAAAGAATAGGAAAACAATATCAAAAGATCTTACCAAAATCAACTCCCACAACAGAGATATTATCACATTGTCCACACTTCTCCAATCATCATTCAAAATAATTTCTTTTCACTTACCCAAATTTGATACAAAACTCTTAAAATATTATGCATTTGGACCACTTGGAATATCATTCTCATCAAACTAAATGAGTTTCCTTTAGTCTTGAATATAGGCAAGTGATAATTTTTGTAAATGTGTGCACCCATGTTCACCAAATCTTGAACTCTTCATTGTTGTTTTGGAAGCACATGGGGATGATTGGAGAACATCAATAGGATAAAGTGAATCTTCCTCCATAGAGTTATGATTATTGTGATCATCTCCAGAATCATGTGATTGATCATCTGATTGATCTGACATTATCCATAACATCAAAAAAACAAACATTAATTCACAAATATAAAAATTCATGTATTACAATACTAACGTAGACAGAAAATGGAATATTGAGCTACATTACATAATAGTAAACATGGATAATATGGTAAGCATGTTAAACAATGGAAAATATGGTAAACATGCTAAACACGACAAACATGGTAATATAATTTTCATTGGACAAAATCACTAAATATATAAGTTACATAATGTTAAACTATGGTAAACTACGGTAAACATGGTAAACAATGGTAAACATGGAAAACAAGGTAATCATGGTAAACCTGGTAAACATGGTAAACATGGTTGACATGGTAGACATGGTAAATATGGTAATCATGGTAAACATGGTAAGGTAACTATCATTAAAAAAAATAGCTATATAATTTACCTAATGATAAACATGATAAACTAAACTAAAAAAATTAAAATACACAAAAAATTCAACTTATTTCTTTTATTACGCATTTTAATAATGTAAAAAATTACATTATCTAAAATTTTATGAAAATAAAAAATGTGAACAAGAAAGAAACATATATTATCTATAATATTAGGAATTTACAAATAGATCATTTTACCAAATTCCTTTATAATGATCGATTCATATGGCACAAACCATGTATTCAATGTGCTCATCAATTTGTTCTACTAATCGTTCAATGGATGTAGGTGTATCATAGAAATCTGCATCTTCATCAAGTAGATCCTCACTGACATATTTTTTTCCCTTGGTAAACTAAAGACCACGGCATATCTGATTGATAAACTACATAGAAAATATGTTTTTCACATGTTTCAATTATAAAAGAATCTATTGTGTCTTCAAATCTATTATGATTAACAAATTCCATTCCAAAGTAATTGTGTCTGACACTGTTGTTACCGATAAATCATTTTATGTTAAAAAAGGAACTTCATTTTTAAAGTAATCAAACTCCCATATTTCTTCAATGACTCCATAATATGCACTTGATGATGAAATTGGGTTTTTGTCTTTAGAACTGGAAAAATGAATTTCTTCAGTAAACACCAATACACCTTTATTTTGAACTTCACTTTTGTTGTCCTGCGCTTTTGTATGAAAAGTATATAAATTAATTTCATAACCAGACCATGTTTTCAAATTTAAATATGGACCACCCACTAACCATCTTAATGACTCTGATAGATATGATCTACCAAGCAAGGTCTTTTTAATCCATGAAAAAATGTTTTGTTGTGCTCATTCAAAATCCACATTTCGTTCTTTTTTGGATGAAACTGTTTGAACTCATTAATAAGATATCTGATATATGGTTGAGCATCAGCTATGTAATTCAAGATTTATAATTATATCTTCTTCATCTTTTCAGCTGACAATGATATGAATTTCAAGCCAGGAATCCCCTTTCCATCATTATTAACTCGTTCATGGTAAGATAGAGGCAAACATATGTTCTCCACCAAAGCCATGTATCTCGTACAAAACTCTGTAACCTTCTCTAAAACATACTTTTCAATAATTATGGCATTAGGTCGATATGGATTCTTAACATACCCCTTCAATATGTTCATATATCTTTCAAAATTATACATCCAAAATAGATATAAATGTCCACAAATCATTATATATTGAACAAGATGGATAATTAAATGAACCATTATATGCAAGAAAGCTAGAGGAATATACATTTTCAATTTTTAAAGTATAGAAATTGCATCCTTTTCCAAAATTTTCAAATCATTCTCATGAATCACATTATTAAAAATTGAATTGAAAAAATAACACAACTTCATTATAGTCTTTCTGAAACATATGGGCGATAATCCATGCAATGAGACTGGAAGAAGTTGTTGCATCATGACATGAAAATCAAGATATTTCATGCCTATAAACTTCAAATCCTTCAAAGATATTTTCTTTTACATTTTAAGAATAACCTCTTGGCACTTTGAAATCATTATAAACTTACAAAAGCTAATTTTCTCTCTCTCGGATAATGTGTGACATGACAGGGGAAGAAATGATTGTCTTTCATTAGGAGTGGCAGCTAACTCCAAATGAATTCCCATCGATAGTAAATCTAATATTGCAGTTAAACCATATTTTGTCTTTCCTTTAATATATAACAATGTTCTAATAAAACTGTTGCAAATATTCTTCTCCACATGCATTGAATCCATCCAACGTTATAATTTTTATTCAAGAAAAGGGGAACGAGGGGGCCCTTGAAGGACCAAAAAAACAAACAACATGTATTATGGGGGCCGTAAATAAAGAAGCCTAAGGGAAATCCACGTATTAGGTTCACCCCCTCTGATTTGATACTGGGCACATTAGTAATACACATCACTCGCATACCAGGAACCACTATATATTCCATATAGTCCACCACTTTGTTCCCCTATCACCACATGTGCGTAATACTCTCTTTGTCATTACGAAGTGACTTACCCAGTCTAATTGTATAGGGGATTGGCCAGGGTATGGTTCCTCTTCCACAAAAATTTTCATGGATAATCATAATGTCTGTTTCCATGTGGTTAATAAAAATGCCCTTGATGCTGCATAATAGTGATCCATAGGCAAAAACACTCGATGACCCATGTAAACTATTTTCTTCCCATGATTCAATTGACACTGTGAAGTCTGTTGTTCGAAAATTGAACATGCTTTATGCCCCTTTACACTGTATGCATACAAATGTTCATATTATGGGGAGTCATTTATATTGAACAAAAGAACTGTATGTAGTTGAAAATATTCCATTTTATAAGAATCATATACCCTAATACCATCCTCCCTTAATGTATGAATTCCTCAGTCAATGGTGAAATGAAAACATCCATATCATTTATGGGTTTCTTCGTAATAGATATCATTTTAGTCAACATGAAATAGTTTACCTGAATACAAACTTCAGGAGATAGGTTTTAAATTTCCAATAAAACAAATCATGATCTATGAGTGCTATTGAGGGATCGGTATGGATTCATTCCATCTTTGCACAATCCTGGTTTGAGATTTCAAATTTCATTTCAAAATGTAGGATAATGCTCAACAATTTTCTTCCATTGTAGACAATAAGATAGATGATGTATTTTTTCGACACATGTCCAGTCATCATCATGAAATCTTAACCTTTTTCATCATGTGAATTAGAAAATTAATGTTTCAAATGATGAATTATAGGAAGATGAAAAAATACCTTGGAAGGGATCTTTGTAATCTCTACATCAACCAATGATTTTTCTTTAAATATATACTGTGATATCTACATTTAGAACACTATAATATAAATTCATATTCCTTATTATATATCATACAGTCATTCAGACATGCATGTATTTTCTTGTATCCCAATCACATCAAGCATAATTTATTCTTGTCCTTATAATGTTAATCTGGAAAATCATTATCTTTTAGAAGAATGTCTTTCGAAAACTGTAGTAGTTCTGTAATACTTCTGTCACTCCATCCAAGTATTTCAATGAGGTTAATCAATACGAACACTGCAGTCAAAACAATAAAATCCATACAACCAGGATACTATGTTCTTTCATCATCACCATATAGACGCACAATTATCGATTCTATCTCAATTTGTTCTTATGCAATCTCATGATTCATTTCTTCAATTAAATCAGAGTTACCATCTTGCAATTCATCATCATCAACAGATATGATATTTTAACTAGTTTCACCATGCCAAATCCAAGGTCTGTAACTCGGATTAAAACCATGACAAATAATATGATATTTTATCTCTATACTTTTCAAATTCTTTATATTCAAATATTTCAGGCATGGATAGAAAAAATTTCACTACTTGGATCATTTCGTTTAGAAAATTCCCAAAAGGCATAAACATCTTCCTTATATTCATTACTCATTCGATGTACCATAATCCAACTTCAACACATTATTACCTATAAAAAATATCAAAATTATACATCTTTTGTTAAGATAAGACAAATATATATTAATATGAAAAATATAATAATTTTAATGTAAACCAATTTTGAAATATAAAACAAATCTATGCGTATTTGAAAAAGTATGCACTAAAATGATTTTAAAAGGAAAATATAGTTAGATATTATATTTTCAAATACATATTCAATCCTTTCATCTTAAGGTACAAAAATAATACATCCTAGTGCAACTAGATACCAAATTCAACCTTCCGTAAAAAATAAATATTAAGTATAAATATTAAAATATGTATACATTCACTACTAAAAATTACACATATCCCAATGATTTGAAACCATTGGGATAGCCCCTAGAACCAGTGGGATAGAATACCCCGAATGGTTCCACACACCATTGGCATGATGGTAGTTTCAATATCTATATACCAACACTTCTACAGGAACCGCGGGTATAGACTACCTGAAGTTAAAATATTTCAACGATTTCAATGAATCTGTTGGGTTTTATATGTATATATATATACCAAGGGGTGTCTAGGGGGGGGTAGGAATATTTCCAAGGGTGGTGGGGGATGTCCAAGGTGTAGGGGCTATCCGCAGGGGTAGGTGCTATCCATGGTGTCCAAGGGGGTGGGGGTGTCCAGGGGGTGGGGGCCTATCCAGGGGGTGGGGGTGTCCATGGGGGTGTGGTGTTTAGGGGGTGGGGGAGTGTTGTCTAGGGGATTTAGGGGGAAATCCAACCACCTACCCCATTGGAAACAAACCACACCCCCTTGGACACCCCTGGGAGACCACCACCCCATGGACAACACCCCAACCC
Organism: Viscum album; assembly: GCA_963277665.1. NCBI lineage: Eukaryota > Viridiplantae > Streptophyta > Magnoliopsida > Santalales > Viscaceae > Viscum > Viscum album. The sequence continues at coordinate 1,306,943,508 of OY728128.1, forward strand.
ATCTGGACACCCCCACCCCCAAGACACCCCCAACCCCTAGACACCCCCACCCCCTTGGATAGCCCACTCACCCCTCCCCCCCAACCCGACCTCCACCCTCACCCCCTAGACACCCCACCCCCTAGATATCCCCTTTCCCCTTCGAAACCACCCCCACCCCCTAGACACCCCTACCCCCTTGGAAATCCCCCTCACCGCACTGGACACCACCCCCACCCCTAACCCATTGGACACCCCCTATACACCCCCACCCCCTGGACAAGCCCCTCACACCATTTGACACTATCCCCGTCCCCTGGACACCCCCACTCATGTGGAAATCCCCTCACCCCCTGGACACCACCCCCCACACCCTTGGACGCCCCCTGGACACCACCACCACCTTGGACAACCCCCACCTCCAGGACAGTCCCCAACCCCTTTGGACAGCACCCAACCCCTGGACACCCCCCACCTATAGAAATCCCCCTCACCCCTGGACACCACCCCCACCCCTGGACACCCTACACCCTTGGAATGCCCACACACCCCCCTAGACCCCACCCCACACCCTTGGACACCCCCGAGCCACCACCGCCACCTTGAACATCCACCACCCCCTGGACAGTGCCCCAACCACCCTAGAAAGCCCCCACCCATGGACACCCCACCCCTAGACACAACATACCACCTTGGGCAGCCTACTCACCCCCGGAACACCACCCCTACCCCCTAGAAACCACCACCCCCTACCCCCTTGTACACCCCTAGACACCCCACACCAAGGACAACCCCCCCCCCCCCCCCGACAGCACCCCCACCCCTGGACACCCCTACCCCATTGGGAAGCCCCTTCACCCCCTGAAAACCACCTCCCCCCCCTTGGACACCCCCTGGGCACCACCACTTCCTTGGACATCCCCACCCCTCTGGATATCCCCCCACCCCTTGGATATCCCCCCCCCAACCTTCTGAACAGCCCCCACCACCTAGACAGCCCCCACCACTCTGGACAGCCCCCACCAACTGGACAACCCCACATCCTTCTGGACATCCCCCACCCCCTAGACATCCCCACACCCTAGACACCTCATATCCCATTGGACATCCCAATCACCCACATGGACACCACCCCCACCACCTGGACCCCCTACCCCCTTGAGAATCCCCCTCACCCCCTAGACACCCCCACCCCATGGACGCCCCCACCCCCTTGGACAACCCCCACACCCACCCTAGACACCACCCCCACCCCATTTGACACCCCCTAGACACTCTCACACCCATGGGAAGCCCCCACCCCCGGAAACCCCCACCCACTTGGATACCCCCCCCCCCATTGGACACCCCTTATATGTGCACACAAACATGATAGAACACAAAAAATTGTATACTTGCATGATTTCACTTCCATGTATTATTTTACCAGAAAAGAATTATGTCTGGTATAAATGAACACTAGGAATCATTCCATGATAGAAATAAAAAAATAGAAAAATAACATCTCAAAAAAATATATTAGGGCATCGCTAAAAGTAAAAACTAAAACCAAGCTATGTGAGGCTTACTTGAGTGTTTTGAGTAGGCCTGATAGATCAGGTGATAATAAATATGATGAATTATGTTGGAAAAATGAGGCTGGAGGGAACGAATTCGAAGAATCCTTTCTAGGTTTTCTGTGTGAGATAGATGATTCATTGGTCTCCCGATCGATGAAAACAAAATTAATGAATATGTATCATGATAAATCATTTAATAGATTTATCACATCTTTTATTTATTTACCGAACTGGTAAATTATATTTTTATGTTTATAACGTCAGTTATTTAATAACCAGTGTAGAAAATAATTTATTGCATCAGTTATTCTATAACAGATGTAATAAATGGTGCTTTATCATGTCATTATATTTTGATAATGGATGTGATAAATTGCCAAGATTTTCTTTATCACGTCAGTTATTTTATAACTGATGTGATAAAGCACCTAGATTTGATATTTCACAACGGCTATAAAATAACTTAGGTGATAAAGCTAACGTTAGTATTTTTTTCATTGGTAATTTTATAAATGATGTAAAAAATTTCTTCTCTTCGATTTATCACATAGGTTATACAATAACTGACATGATTAATTTATTTTTACATCTTTTCATGTCGGTTATATAGAACCGACTTGAAAAATGCCGATGTGTAAAATAATTTTTCCACTGGTGAAATACAATAATATCACCTCCCCTCAACAAATAACTCAAGGAATATACCCCTCAATTAAAGAATAAATCATGTGGTTCTGAATAATTTTATTAAAAAATAGTGTAAAAATAAATGCAATATAATTCATAGATAAGTAGTAGTAATGATCCTCTGATCCTTTAATCCTATCTAATTCCCCCAGTGGAAGTATACACCCTATAAATTTTCATTTTCCGTTGTAAATATTTGAATGTATCTTTTTTCTAAATTTATATTGACATATCAGGTTTTATAATATCTTCTTGTACTATCTTCCATGGACTAGGCTCAATCCATTTTTTACTAGATATATTTTCCATGTGGTATTTTTGTTTTAGTGGAATTCATGTAGTCTCTTTCTTTCCAATTAAAATAGTTTTTTTTATAAAAGGCTCTTATATCCAATTATTTGTATATCCTCAGAATATATTATGTATTGGAATATCAACCACCTGGATTTTAAACTTCTATATTTCTCATTAATAATGACATAGTGTAGAATCCTAGTATTTTAATTTCTAGATATATGTGTGGAACATATATCATACAGGCTTCTCCACTGTAGAAAACCATGTTCTATGAATTAGAACATTCCACCTCACTTTGAAATAGTATATATAATTCAATTATTTCATCATATACAACCACACTTGAAAAAATTATCTAAAATCAAATATGATTTCCCTTCTAAGTTAGTTCAATTCCCCCTCAAACATGAGTCCTCCTCAATGGTAGTTTTTTCCCATCAACAATAAGTTATCCAATATGGTTGTTCTATTCACCATCTAAATTGATTGATCCTTCATGATAGTTCTTCATATACCATTTATAATTTATATAGAAAAAAATTCTACTATTCGTAATCTACTGTCGCCAATATCCATTGAAGCATTATAATGACCGGATCTTTTTAAATGTTAACTGTTTCCTGTAAAATATATGTTATATTTTTTTTCTCAATAAATCTATATACCTTTAATAATGAAGTGAGTTTAATTGAAATGGGTTCATTAGGTTCTTATCGTTATATGACTACATGTCAATAGGATTGTTGGAAACAAAACTCTTAAAAATAATTTTAGCGTTATAATTAGTATTATAAACAGAAATGATAGTGGTTAATAAATATAGAATGAAGATTCTATGGCCTCATCCAACACATTTGTCCCATAAAAGCCCATTTGTTAGATCATGGTTGGGGGTAGGGTTTTTGGGCTTCACACTTGACCAATCTAATGTCATTCTTCACCATGTTAAGCTTGAATAAATCTTCTACGAGAGAAGTTCATGTTAGTGGAGATTACCACTCAGGCGATGTTAGTAGAGCCACCCCATGAGTCTATCACTATCACACACCACAACCTTAGGTCATATGTGGGAGTTATAAGGGGTTATGTGCCAAGGTCCATGTAACTTAAAATATAATCCCTTTGTTAAAATAAAATTGTAATTTCATTATTTTTGTTTTAAGAAAGGTTTATCTTGAAAATTGAGAAGGAATTTGATAAATTGCTTTTTTTAGAAAAAATTGAAGTTTTAATATATATTTAAATTATTATATTAAACTAATAATTTATTTTTAATTTTTATTATATTTAAATAATGATATAAATAATCATTTTTAATTATAAATGAAAAAATAATTTTATTTTTTTCAAATGTTAGGAATTTTATTATGTATTTTCTATACACTATTTTTTTAATAAAGAAATTTTTTTATATTTAAAAGTTAGATTTATCATACATAGAGAATTATTATTATAAAATAAAAAAAATTGGAAAATAATGCATCAACATTAGGTTAGGGTGAATTAATGAAAATTTTCTAATATATTTTGTTTTTTGGTGAATATTAAAAATAGAATTTTTAGTTTTTAGTTTGTTTAAGGACATCATAGTTATTTAATAAGTAATATAAAATGATGGTAGACTCTTGAGGATTAATATATGATAATATATTCACCAAGTGTCCATACCATGGGAAAATACCATGGGAAACACCATGGTTTTTTAAATATCTCTATTATGATGTCCAAGGAAAATAATAAACACCCCTTCTATTTTTCCCTAAATACCCTCCTATTTCATCATATCAATTCATTAAAAATTCATAATCCATAATTTTATGATATTATTACCTCCCAAGGAGTCCTCACCAGGTGTCCTCATTCCCACAAGGTCCCAATATTCTAGTTTTAGGAGATACACTTAAATGTGAGGGAAATATCAACTACACTTTTCCTTTTTCATGTTCTCTTTTTATGTAGAATGTATTTAAAATTTAAATAATAATTTATTACATTCATTTTATTCTATACCTATAAATTATTAAGAGTTTTTTATGATTGTGAAACAATTTCCCCTCTCTTTTTTATATTTTTTAAAACCATTTTTCATACACGTTATGCTGCAGAATTTTCTTCGCAAAATTTCTCTATTCTTATATTGAAATTATTTTATTTTCTTTTGTGAATATCCAAAACTCTTTATTCTCCAGGTTTATTCACATGGATGTAAAAATTATATATTTTATTATTTTCAGAACATCCATGAAATTCTTCTTCCTTTTTTCATGGGATTAAAATTACATAGGTATCTTGTTTTTATGCACTTTTTAAAACACTATGATTTTGATATGAAATCTGTTTTTATTCTCCACAGGTAATTTTTTAAATGTTTTATTATAATCTATGTGACTAAAATTAATTACAAAATATAAATGGTTTTCCATGATAGATCTCCAATTCATTGGTTAAATAATTTAATCTCAAGAGATGAGATGTTTTACGATAACTTAGTAAATAACCATGGAAATGTTTTTGACACCTCAATGATAATCATTGGTGATATTCTTATTAATGAATCGATTAAATTTTTTAGAAACATTTATATGTTATGAATCATGTTTTTTAATTATTATATTCCACTTTTTCCATTTCTCATGCTTTTATGATATTTTTTATGTTCTTATCGATAATTTGAATGTAATAGGTAAATTGTTTCCCATGCCTTCCCTTATGGTGCCTTCGGCCCACACATTCCTTTGATGTATGTCCCTAGGTTATGAGATATGGTAATTGAACTTATTATAAATCTATAATTAATCCATTAATGTATATTAGAATAATTTTTTCATGTCATCATTTATTTTGTACCATTTTTCTAAGACACTAAACATTGAAATAACCTCCGATTTTAAAAAGTAATGAAAAGTTATGTTATTAAAATGAGTGATTCCATAGTTGTTATCAAATGATTGTTTAGATATTCATGGAAATTATGATTTGAGAAATTAGGGAATAAGATTATTAAAAAGCTAAAATAAAGGAAAAACAAACCTCGTATATTTGTGAAATTTTAAGTAAGTGGTTTCTGCGCAATGAAATTACTATTTGGATACAAAAAAGTTGATACAGATCTAGCATATATGTATCTAGCCTTAAAACCTGAAAAAAACTAATGTGAGTTGGACTCGAATGGGAACTGGTTCATGAAAAAGGTCCATGATGAACTTCTAGTTTGACACTCTAAGGAAATATTTTTGGTTAATCATAAGCTTTTTAAGAACCATTATGAAGGAATTATAGATATAATTATTATTGTTAAAGAATAAAATATTTACGAAATATTTTTTATGAAAAGAATCATTAGAATTATAAGATTTAATAAATGAAACATGTTTCTCACTAACGTTTTCATCCTTTACGATATGGTGGGAAATATGAAAAACTATGTAAATGGTGAGGGCAATGGACTCGGCTTTGATGACCTTCCGTTGGATTTCATAATAGAAAAAATCATAAGAATGATAAATCAACTCACTGATGTTATGGGAAATAACATGAATCAATTTGAGAGACCAAATTCACATTGAATGCAACAAATTTCCAATGTGTCTTTTATGAATCAACGACGACCTTCTTACAGTGTATTTACCAACCCATTGATTATTCAATAGTGGATATGTTCTATCATAAATAACTTTTTTTCACTACATTGTTCTAAACAAGGGAAAGTCACCATGGATATTTACCTCTTAGAGGGAGAAGCTAATTAGTCTTGGGAGCAGATAAAAAATAAAAATCCAAGATTAGATATTGAATCTATGGAGTGGTATGAGTTCTGGGGATCCTTTTTCATAAAAATATTTCCCCTGTTCAATTTGAATGAAAATAGAGATGGAATTCCTAGAGTTAAAACAAATGGCTAATGATTCTATGGGAAGCTATCAGATGAACTTCATAAGATATTCTCATTAAACCGCTATATTTTTCATGGATCCTAATGGAATTTTTGATATATTATTCAGTGGACTCTGACCACATCAGTGGAAGAATCTGCTAATTGAGAATATTTCATATATGAGGAGAATGTAGGAACTTCTATGAAGTTCAAACTAATGTTTAGTGAGATGTAGTGGTATCAAAAATCAAATTAAAAGAAGATATATTTGGAGCCAAGACTAAGGAGGAACTTTGATCAAGGAAGGGGAGTAAAGTAAGTTCAACGTTCCACATACAATAGGTGTGATAAAAAAGAATTCATAAAATTGATTTCTTGTAGGAGGGAAATGATAAAAGTGTAGAATAGATTACTATATTACTCGGAACTATCTTTGTGAGGTGAATCCTCAACTTATGAACACAAATGACTAAGGGAATATGGTGCAGGACCTACCTCAAGACCAATGATTGAAGCCTGTATAGCTCGGGCACATTTCCAATCACTGTCAAAATCCAAAGTTAATGTAGGGGAATCACCATAAACCACATCATGGGCCAATAGAGTAAGGTATTTCTTTTTTTATCACGACGACTGAAGATGATGCTCTAAATAATGTGGTGGAAGGTACTATTGTTGTTCTCTCAAAGATAGAAAGTTGTTTTTTTATTTTGGTTCTATGAATTCCATTATTTCCTAAAAGTTTTCAAATAATATATAATCATTCCCTAATCTTATAAAAGTATATTTAACATCAAAGACTCCCAAAGGGATTATCTAAAGCATTTAATGTCTATAGAAACTCTACTATTCACTTTGGAATGAGAAATCTCATTGAAAATCGCATAGTGCTTCCCATTTTTGAATTATATGTTATACTAGGTATGGAATGGATCTGAAATTATAATTATATGATCAAATATAGAGGCAATGACATCTCAGTAGACCTATATGGATATCATATAGTTGTTTTCAAAGGAGAGATATCTCAACCTGAGATTTTTCTAAAAGCACAACTTATAGAACTATTTTTGGAGATGATTGGTGAAGATGAAGAATGAAATCAAGGAATACAAATAGATAATTTCCCCATCATTTAAAAATACATTGATTTATTTCCTATGGATTTACATGGACATCCCCAAAAAAGATAGGTATAGTTCTTTATTGAACATATTCTTGGATCCAAGCTGATTTCAAATACCCAATATAGAATAGTTAATGTGTATTTAGAGGAATTAAATAAGAAAATAGATGATCTTTTGGAGAAGGTGTTTATCTGGAAAAGTGTGTCTCCATGAGGAGAACATGTTCTCTTTTTGAAGAAAAATGATCGATCAATTTGGCTATGTATTTATTATAGAGAACTTAATAAGATCACAATTAAGAATAAGTAACCTCTTACAAGAATTGATGATTTATTGGGCCAGGATTTAAGGGCTCAATTCCTCTCTATGAATGATCTTTGATTTTGAAATAATCAATGGGAGGTGACAAAAGAAGATATTCCAAATAAAAATATATAATAATGTTATGGGAATTTTGATTTTATTGTAATGCCCTTCGTCTTGAATAATTTTCCTTCTATTATTATAGATTTGACTAATAGTGTCTTTATGAACTACCTTGATAACTTTTTAGTAGTTATAATTGATGTTATTCTGATATATTCCAAAAAAATTTAAGAGCATGAAGATCATATATGGGTTATATTGAAAACTCTGAGGATTTTTTGGCTATTTGGAATGTTCATCAAATGTGGATTTTGGTAAAAACAAATTGATTTCATGGAGAACATTGTAACCAATTAAGGGATATTAGTTGACCCTAAAAAGACAATGGTTTTGGAAGAGTGTCCTCATCCTGCAATAATAACTGTGATTTGTACTTTCCTGGGTAATGTATAATATTATAGGATGTTTGTGATAAACTTTTAATGAAGTTAGAATCCTCTATGTTAACTCAAAACGGGGTCAAGGTCATATGAAAAAAGCAGTGTGAAGAAGGAATCCATGATCTAAAGAAGATATTTTTTATTTCACCCATTTTTTCCCTACCCTCTATTTGTGAAGAATTCATTATTTTTAATGATGTATCTATTTTGGGTATTGGGTGTTTCCTCATAAAAAATGACAAGGTGATTTCCAATTCATCTCGATGGTTGAAACCTCATGAGCAGAACTATACTATGCATGACATGGAGCTAGTTGCTGTTGATTTTGCTCTAAAGATATCGAGGTACTGTCTTTATTGGGAGAAATCTGACATTTACATAGACCATAAAATTTTGAAGTATATTTTCATGAAAAATGAATTAAAAATTAGATAGAGGAGATGGTAGGAAATTATTAATATATATTATTGTTCAATTTATTATCATCCTATAAGATAATAAAATGTTAGTAATGCATTAAGAATGAATGACTTGGTAGTTATTGCAATGATGCAGATTCAAAGAGATCCATTGATGAAAGACCTAGTAAAACTAGACATGGGAATCGTAAGGGAAGAGAAATCATCAACCCTATCCCAAATGGTTTTCCATACATCATTACTATAGAATATCAAGAAATATACAAGGGAAGAACCTTTGTTAAAGAATAATATAGAGGCTGTGTAGAATTGTATGTTTCATCAGTTCAATATTGATCAAGATGGTGTTTTGATATTTTGTGCAGGGCTATGTAGTCTATATATTCTAGAAATAAAGAGGAGGTGATGGGTGAATCTCATAGCTCACCTTTATCTATACATCCAGGATGTAGGAAAATTTATAGGGACCTTTATGATCATTGTTGGTGGAATAACATGAAAAGGAAGATTTATAACTACACCACAAGGTTCTTGGTGTGTCAACAAGTTAAGGTAGATTGATAGCTTCCTAAAGAGTTATTACAACCACTACTCATACCGACATAGAATTGGGAAAATATCACTATGGAATTTTTCACTTGTCTCCAAAAAATAGACAAATGAAATAATGAAATATGGGTTATAGTGGACCATCTCCCCAATACATCCCATTTTATTTCTATTTGATAATATTTATCTCAGGACCTACTCAAAAAGTTGTATGTAAGGGATGTTTTAAGGATACATGGAGTACCATTTCTATCATTTCAGATCATGATACAAGGTTCACATCAAGTTTATTAATAAGTATTAAACATGATCTGAGTATTGTATTGAATTTTAGAATGTCATATCACCCCCAAACAGATGGCTAATCTAAAAGGACTATTCAGACACTTTGGGACATGCTAACAAGAATCTCAACAGAATTTAAAGGTGGATGGGATCAACATATCCCATTTGTTGAGTTCTCATACAACAATAGCATCCATTCAAGTATTCAAAAGGAACCCTATAAAGCTCTATATGGGATGTGATTTTGAACTCCTACTTGATGGGACAAATCTTGTGAGAGAAATATTCATGGTACTGCTCCTATGAATGATATGATGGAAAAGGTTCATGCCATCCAACAACACATAAAGGCTAATCTATGTCAATGGAAGAACTATGCTGACAACCATCTAAGGGACTTGGAGATTGACATTGAAGATAAGTTCTTCCTTTGAATTTCACCTTATAATAGATTCATACAGTTTTGGAAGAAAGGGAAGCTCAGCCTTAGGTACTTTGGCACCTATGAAATCCTTGATTACATAACATTATCGGCCTATATATTTACACTTCCTCCAAATCTATCTCATGTTCATGAGTTATTTCACATATCTCTCTTGAGAAAGTATATACCTGACCATTGACATGTACTAAATCTTGAGGTGGTCCAACTAAAACAAGAACTCTCTTATGAGGATCAACTGGTGGAGATCTTGGACCCTAGTGACAAGGTTCTATGAAACAATACTACACACCTCATTAATGTGTTGTGAAGGAACCAAAAATATGTATTAGCCATGTGTTAACTAAATGAAAAAATAAGGCATAAATACCCTCATCATTTCTCAACCGAGGGAATGTGTTGAAATTTCTGGTATTAAATTTCTTAATGGGGGAATATTGTAATGACCTGAAATTTTTGAATGATAAATGTTTCCTAAAATTTTTTGTTATATTATTTTTTACTCAAAATGAATATAACCATTTAATAAGGAAGTCAGTATAATTGAATTTTGATCATTAGTTTTCAATTGTTTTATGATTTTTTGTCAATATAATTGTTGTAAAAAGTAATCTCAATAATAATTTTAACGTTATAATAATTATTATATATAGAAATGATAATGGTGAATTAATGCTGAAAGAATAGTCGATTGCCTCATCCAATAAAGTCGCATTGTACGAATCCCATTTGTTAGACCTTGTATTGGATGTAGAATCCTTGGGCTTCTCTCTTGACCAATCCCAAGCTGATCTTCCACATGTTATTGTTGAACAAAATTGCCAACGGGAGAAGTTCATGTTACTAGAGATTACCACTCGGGTGATGTTATTCAAGCCACCCTATGATTCTATCACTATCGGGCACCTTATCCTTAGGTTGTATTCGGGTGTTATAAGGGGTATTGTTAGAAGGTCATAGTTAATTAAAATGTAATCCCTATATTTAAATAAATATTCTATTTCATCATTTCTGTTTTAAGAATATCTTTGCATAAAAATAGAGATGGAAGAAGATAAATTTAGTTTCCTGGAAAAAATTATATTTTTCATAGAGATATAAATTATTATATTAAACTATGGTTTTTTAATAGTTTTTATTATAATTAATTTTTTTTATAAAAACACTGATTTTAATTATAAATGATAGAATATTGTTTTTTCAAATGTCAGAAATTTTATTATGCATTCACGCTGCATTTTCTTTCCCCTTAAATTTTTAATAAATAAGTTTTTATATTTTTAAAAGATAAATTTAGCATACATGGAGAATTAATAAGATTATATAAACATATTTTTTAAATAATCATGTTGATATTAGGTTAGTGTGAATTTATGATAAATTAAAATAAAATTTCTGTCAATAGTAAAAATACAATTTTGAGTTTTTTGTATGTTTAATGACATCATAATGATGTAATAAGTAATATAAAATTCAGGTAGACTATTTTGGATTAAATTATGATAATAGGTGTTCCAATTGTCTAATACCACATGCAAATACCTTGGGAAATTCTATTGTTTTTCAAATACCACTACGAAGGTGTCCAATGAAATTAATAAAAAAACTCATTCCATTTTTCTTTAAATACCCACCAATTTCATATTTTTCATTCACTAAAAATTAATCCTCTATGAATCATTGATTTTTTTACCCCATAGGTATTCATAAATCTCCCAATTTCCCAATCTTCGAGTTTTAGGAGTTTCTCTTCATGGTAAGGGAAATCTCAACTTCTCTTTTCTATTTAAGTTCTATTTTTATATGGTATGTATTTAAACTTCCCATAATATATTCTTATTTATATTTTATTCCATACCTATACTATATTAATATTTTTTATGAATTTTATACCATTTACTACTCCCTTTTTATGTTTTCTAAAACAATGTTTCATACCCGTTATGCTGCAGAATTTGCTTCTTAAAATTTATCTCTTTTTCTCAAGAAATTATTTTATTTTCTTTAATGAATACCCAAACCTCTTTCATATATAAGGTTATTCACATGGATTTAAAAATGACCTATTTTATTCTGGGATTAACATTCATGGAACCCACCTTCCTTTTCATTGGGATTAAAATGACAGAAGGATCTTGTTTTTAAGCACTTTCTAAAACACCATGATTTTGATATGAAACACGTTTTTTTATTCTCCATGGGCTGTTTATGAAATGTTTTATTTTGAAATATGTGGCTGAAATTAATTAATACATATTAATGGTTCCCCCTGATAGTTCTCCAAATCATTGGGTAAAAAAATTTAATCTCTAAATATGATGAGTTTTACGATACCTTGTTGAATAAGCTTGGAAAATGTTATGACACCTCATTGATAAACCTTTGTGATTTGTTTTTAATGAATCAATTAACTATTTTTTCCAAATTTCTATGTTATTAATCATTTTAATTTAATTATTATATTTATATTTTACCATTTATCATATATTTATGATATTCCATAAGTTCTTATCGATAATTTTCATGATCACATTTAATTGTTTCACTTGTTTTCCCTTGTGGAGCCTTATGCTGACCCTTTCCTTTGATGTATATCCACAAGTTTTGAGATGAAGTAATTAAACTTAGTATAAACATTTTATGAATCATTTAATGTGTATTAGAATAATTTTTCATTCTTTCATTCATTAAGTATATTTTTTTAAGACACTAAAATTTATGAGATCCCATAACTGTACAATGTATTGAAAAGTTATACAACTAATAGGTAGGATTCCATAAGCACACTCAGTGTGACCATTCACTATCACATAGAAAATTATCACATGTGTTATGTATCTAATTTCTTACACGGTAAAATCATATATCCACTCTTATCCACTATTCATGTAGCTATTTGTATCATCAAGAATCATGTATTTGTTTCATGGTATCCCCAAAGTACAATGAAACTCTCTTGGTGAGTCCATAGTACAATGTTTTCTAAAATAGTGTCATGTTTCTTCATTCACCCTTCTAGACTTTAGTGTGAATATATAGTTTGAGCTACAATTTATATGTGGCTCTTGTTATCTTTGTGAAGTGATTCATTTTGGTAAGACAAGGTCCTGGAGGTAATCCATAGAGGTACCAGGCTTGATTAGTGATCATAATCTCATGTATGATCTTTCATAGTAGGGTCAAAGGTGACTCTAGAGAGCATTGAATACTGTTCGTTGGTGTTGAGTGGATACATGTGGTGGAGAGTATTGGATGTGGCATAGTATTGTTTTTAAGAGCACGGTAGAATAAATGAACTCCCAGAAAAAACTAAAATGTGAAATGGGTCATTCTGACACATGCAGACCATGTGGGCGTTGAACCAACAATTGTATAGGTTCCTCCTTGCATGACCTTCCCTCTCCTCCTACCACACAAAAAGGGCCCCCCTTAGGTCTTACTTGGATGAATATCCCCTTGGACTGTCCATGTTTCGTGCATCCTATGGTTAGTGGGATAGCTTGTGATGGCCAATTTGGTTTAATATCTACAAATTATAAATAAAAAATATGTAAATTAACCATAGATTCATAATTAATTTCCAAATTTTTTAATTCCACACTTTTACCCATTTTTATTCATACTAAACATCTTATATTAAATTCCCACACATTAATTAAAATAATTATTTAAATGAAAATATTTATTAAAAATAATTTAATATCTTTAGAATGTTTTTAAATATTTTTTACGTAAATTTCAGTGCATCAATAATTATTATGTTGTGGAGATTTTTTATAAATAATAACACCCACTAACTATCTATTAAGAAGTATGATAAAGGACTAAATTTATATAGATTTGGTGTGATTTTCGAGACCACCAGTGTTGATCACCATTTTCAGTTTTTGATATTATTAATGTTGTTATACTTTAGTGAACCAGATCTAGGGATATCATTAATGATGCTCATGTTGACTGTTATATAAGAAATTGGGAGTGTGAAGGATTTCTCTTTCAGTATGTGATAAACTATTATTTGGATGGCGATATATAACCAACCCTACCAATAAGGAGTAGTGGTCGGAATGTATATGAAATCAAATAGAGAACTAAAATTGTGTGCTTCTATATTGACCATACTAGGAAGGGCCATCATTTTAACTTCATGTTCATGTAGTGTAGAATAAATGATTATAGAATATAAACAATAATGATAATGTGTATGAAATTATTTTGAACATTGTAAATCCTTATGTATATATATTTATTTCATATCTAGTGCATACTAGATTATTTTGCTAAAATTTATTGAGAGAATCATAATACTTACAAGTTTAATAAAATGAGTCCAAAAGAAAAATTCATAAAAATACGATCATTGATTCACCCCCGTACAACTCGTTGGTTAATCTGACCTAGGTCATCACAAATGGTATTAGGGTAAATCCCTGATCCTTATTAAATCCATGATGTTTTTGAGTTTATATTATCTCAATTCTAGGAATATTTGGGGTTTTTGATATTTTAATGATGACAACTAACACATTGGTATGAATAAGATGACTCCCTTACTATCATTAATTTGAATGTAAGTAAGATATTTTGAATTAAAAATATTTCCATCAATTTTTAAGGAATATTCTTTAACACTTTATGACAATATTAATATGAATAATTATAAAAATGGTTAAAATTCCATGTTGAAGTATCTATCAATGAAGGTGTATACAAAAGTTCTTGGACTTCAAACAACTACGGGGATCTCAAATAAATTGATGAGTGGATATGAGGGAAAAATTAATGTTATGGAACCCAATATTTAATTATTGATAAATAAGGGATGGATGAAAAATTTAATGGAAAAAATTACTTACACATGGAGAAGATGGAATTCATGAAAATTATTACAACTGATGTAAGAAAAAGTCAATGAATATTCCCTTACAACTAAGGTGAATAAACTGTATCACACAAAGAATATGGCAAAGAGGGGAATATGAGTAAGTATCTTTTTAATACTATTTCTAAGAATTAAATTTTGGTGGCTAAATGGAAATAGTTTCTTAGGATGAGAGGAAACCCTCATTCTCATTATTACTTATGATGAACAAAAATTTCCCTCCTTATTCATTATTACTCTATTTTTTTACATTTAAGTATTGGGATTTAAAGGAGAGGATTTAGATATATCTTTATTAGATATTTAATAATATACTATTTATGGTATATATTAATTTCTATGAGATCAATTAAATGATTTTACCCCATTATGGTGTGAATAAATTTAAGGGGAACTGTAAAAAATTCACAAGATGTGTGAATTTTGAATTTTTGGATAGTGATAAGATATATAGAAAATGAGGAACCTAATTACCCATAAAATCATTATTTTTTACTGTATGAAATACATATATAATGTGGGAGTGTTGGTTGGTGAAACTGTGATAGAAGGGGGAATCACATATCATGATAATAAATTTTTTTTATGGGGTTGTTGAGGTGATCATGATTAAATGTTTCATTAAATTTTTTATATGAAACCCTTTAATATGATAATTGAATCACATTTATGGTTGTTTACATGTGGTATTAGAAAATTTGGTTATTCACTCTAATTTTATACAAAGGTGTATCCTATCTAGACATATAGTTTCATTACTATTGGTCCATTATTTGTAAAGTCATGTGGTATTATAATTCCATTATTTTGAATAAAGAATAATTACGATTTGGATGGGGGAGAATAATTTTCATAATTTTTTCAGAATGAAATTTATATAAGAAAACAAAACCATTATTTATTTCTTATTTTTTTATAATGGAGGAAAAAGAATGAAACATATTGTCCTAACATTTTATTTGTGATATTCAAAATGAAAGCAATGAGTTATATTGATATGCCCAACTGTTCGAATATATTATTTTGTCATTATATCAATATATTTTTGGAGAAGGAATTAGTGCTTCATGGAGGATTGATATAGATATATACATGAAAGAATAAAAAAGGTGACTTGGAGTTAGATTCGATGATTTATAAGGACACCAATATCAATAACTATGATATTTTTTGAGGTTAGGACGTGTATTTTAACACTTGGATAGATTCAACAGAGATAATGAAATCATTGGTTATGGTTGATAATTTTTTCTTCTAGAAAATCAAACAAATGTTGGAGGATAAATAGTAAAGGGTCTATAACATATTCATTTCATTGTTATGCTTTTAGAGGCCCATGAATTACTGAAAGAGGCCTAGAATTAAATTGTTTATAGTCTATAATTTGAATGTTGAAACCAAAATCTAGAAAAGGAAGTAATATAGATTACTATTTTAGAGTTTACAAGGATAACATATAGTTCATCCAGAGTTGGGATGTATAATATTACCTGGCATATAATTTTTAAATAGAATTCATGTATCTAATTTAGATTTTATCGAGATCTAAAATTTGGTAAAATTCAATGATGTAGAGTTGAACATTAAGTCTATCAATCTATGTAGAATTTTGGAATGAGAAAAAATTGATAATCATGAGAATATGAATTTAAATCATCATTATACATTAACACATTTTACTTCAAGGTTCCATATTCTTAATTTAAGAGAAATACCAATTTTATGACTTTTCGTAACACCCCAAGATATTAAAATGAAGACTAGGTCTGAGAGCGTATACAACACAAAACACTGAGACTATATAAACCATGATATACTATTTAAACATGACTATTATAACCTAGAAGTTAAAATTGATAGTAAGAATAGAAATTATCACTATTTAATAATGTTGTATAATAATATTATATAATGTAATGTATTAGTAAATAATGACATAATTTTCAGTAATGTCTTTACATGCTTAAAAATATATTTTTCATCAATTTTTTAATTTTTATTATAAAATAATATAAATGATTTCTTTAAATTTTAGATATTATATTAATAAATGATCTGAATATTTTAAATCAGAAATTCAAAATTAACTTCGGGTGAAATTATTATATTTTACAGAAAGAGTGATTATTCAATGAATAGTGAACAATACCATTTTAGAAAAGCCGTAATTTCTTTTCCATAAATTAAGTAATTTTAAAGACCCATTATGATTAGAATTTGATTTCAAAGTAACATTAGTATTATTTATTTATATTTAATATAATTAAATACATTTTTATCATAATTTTATAAGATTTTCGTATAAGCTTCTTTTATTCTTAAAAAGAAAATTTTCAAAAAACAATTTATGTGCATAATGTCTATCTATTTTAATTAATTAATGTAAACCATAGTGACGAATGATTTAAAAGAAATTCATATATTATTTATATATAAACAAAATTATATTTGAATTTAAATTCATATAATGAGGTTTACTAGTCATTGAGATAATGTAATACCATATTATTCTAGAAATATACATTTCATGAAAAAAACCATTTTTTGACACATTTTGAAGGTTTTATCAAATTTATTTAGGAAAATTACAAGCTTTTAAATTGATAAAATGGATTCCATATTTTTATCAATAATAATTAAAATTATTTAATATGGTATACTTAATTTTGTTTCATAGTTTATTGTAAATGTAGTGAATCTTTATAACCGTGGTAAAGGGGTAAAATGGGTCAACCTAGGATAAAACTAAGTGAATAAAACACCATTTTTCATATAAATTATTATTGGGAGAATTTAATTTTACCCGTATCACCTTATTCTCAATTTTAAATGATTTATGGGACCCTTTTCATGTAAATTGACCAACATAATAATTTAAATAGTGAAAAAGAATACATGTCACTCTCTTTTCTTTACATATCTACTATATGTTATCATATGGATAAAATTATGTTGTGAAAATATATTATTTATTATTTTTATTATAATTAAATTAGTTTCATTATTATAATTTAATTATTTGTTTTAGTGATTATATAGTTACCTTATAAAATTATGAAATATTAACACATTTCTTATGTAAATAGTGGAATACTCAAGCTAAATAATTTTAAAAAAATCAAAATAACTTATTTTGGATGAGTTTTGGTTCCAAAATAGTTATGTAGTTAATATTTATATATTACTGATAGTGAAATGGGATATATTTAAAATTCATTATTATATTCATTTCATAAAAGTCTGATTAAATGAATGGTGTCCAAAATGATATTATTGGTATTTTATATTAAATAATATTTCATTAAATAACATAAAAATCCTAAAAAACATGTACTAAGACCTATTTTATGGATATATTTTTACCTCATAATAACCCAAACTTCAATACCTCTCAACTTATATGTATCAAAATTCAATATGACAAAATTTTAATTAACTTTTTTAAGAAATTCCCAAAGATTATCTCTGCTAACAAGTTAAAGGAAACCTAATCTCCTAATTTAATCACTATTAAAATATAATTTGTTTTGAGAAATATCTCTAAATATACCTTCTTTAATTCCTATCACAGTTCTTACAGTACTTAGTTTGATTATAAAATCCTCTAAAGAAGGCTTTTGGTGTAAACCTAAGGAGTTTCTCTAATGAAGTGGATTCATTCATAACAAAGTGTTTTTTAATTTCTTCTTCAACATCTTTCAAATATTATTCAACCATGATGATATAATATCATTATTATATACCATATAATAAGATGTGATTATTTTAATTTCATAACCAACATCTATCTCCTCTTACATCAAATGTGAAACAAAATTGTAGTTCTTGTGAACAGTGAACAACAGCTTCGTCAATCGTTGTAATTCATTTTCTATCACCGCCAATCATGGATGGTTTTAATAATGGTTTTAATATAAAAATATGATAATCATGAAATAAAATTAATTATTTAATGATAATATATAGTATGATATCTTACCTCTTCATTAATTTAAAAATGATAATGCCGTTTATCTATACGTGTGGATTACCACCTATATGAAGTGATGTGATTTATTTTTCATAACCACATCAAATGAATTCCAAAAATAAGTATATTTAAAGAAAAATTCTATTTAAAATTATGTAATGAACATTCTATAATTAAAAATAATACTTATATTTATTCCATCTTGCTCATTAAAAAAACGAAATGTTAATCATGTGTACGTACAACTTGTCATCACTATGACTGTATCCTAGTAAATTGTTCATAAAAAATTTCATTGATTATTTAAAAGGTATAATTTATGTATAAAAATGATAATTATTTAATTATTATTAATCTATATATGATGCAATAGTTTCCTCTTTGACCATAGTAAACCTACTGATGACATTTTTGACATATGAGATGAACATCATCAAAACATCCATTGTCAACTAAATTAATTAGGCAATGAAATATCACAAGGTAAAAATTAAAATAAAATTAAAAATAAAACTGAAAAAAATTCTTCTTAAATTAAATATTTATAAAAAATTTATTATCCCTCATGATAAAGAACGTACGTGACGATTCAGACATGAGGTAAGGGATTTCACCTAAATTTTATTTTTATTGACGCATATTTTAAGGTTATGTTAATTTCATTTATATGGTTTATATTTTTATCATTTTACATGTCATATCATGAATACTTCTTAATTAATTGTATTTTATGTATCAATTCACATTATTTCATTCATGGTTATTTGGTATGAAACTGATCAAGTGTTGACTGATTCATAACTAAATTTTATTTCATTGGGATATATTACTTCTTCATTGTCTTTGATATTCTACGATTATGTGTATAGAGACCTATGGTTAGTTTATTTTTTATTTCCATTTTTATGTGGATTTAGTTCTGAAAAATAAAAAATTCAATGATTAATTTCCAATTCAATTACTTGATCTTTGTATGGGTTCTTTATATCAAATTGTCATCTTTCAAAAATATGTTATGTTTTATATGTATCTTTTTTATTAGGTTTATCTACTAAATCCATGATATGTTATATCAAGTATATATTTATATTCATGATATTTAATGTTTCATTTATATTTATTTATTTCATTAGGCTATTAATTCAAAATATACCAAAGTGGTAAGGTTTTATTTCACAATCTCTTCATTATTTTATAATTTTTAGTTTAAATAATCAACTAGGAAAATTATGAAATATTTAAATAATAAAAGGATTTTGTTATTCTTGTCGGGGTTTTTATGTAAATTAAAAATATTCAATTCATTATTCACTATTTATGTACTCAATATACTGAAACCTTATTTTTAAGGAAAATGGTCTTTGTTGTTCAACTACGTCATGAATCTTTTCTTCTAAATATACATTTTCTTTAAAATGTCATAATAATTTTTTTTATTATTTTTAAATTATTTATTAAAAATATTTTTATCAATGATTATATTTTAAATATTCTTAAAATGAAATATTCAAACCGTTTTTCAAATTATGTAATTTTCAATTTTTCATAAAAAAGTGTGAAATTTTTGTTTTATAAACATACTACATGAATATAATTTCTCACCATCATGACTGATCAATGCCTTGAAGATTTGATTACAATTTTCCGTGATTATTTTCATTGAAAATATGATTCTATATATTTTATAAATTTCTCATTTTTAGAAATTATTTTAAATGTCAAAAGGGTAATTTCCTCTATAATTTAATAAGTGATATTTTTATGGTATTTCTACCCATAAATAACAACCACAATCTATTTTACTTATTCTCCACTGGGGATATTTTGTAATGATTTCATCCTTATTCATTCTCTTAATATTTTATGATAATTTTATTTTGGGGCAATATTATCATTTTATAGGCTTGATGTCCAATATCAATTCAATATTGATTATTTATTGAATTATTATTCTCCCCCTTAATATGATGAATGAATTAAACATAGTAATTAATGGTTAGGACATATATAGCCGCTATATCTGTTGTTATAAATCATGAGTCAAACTATTTTGGTTATTTGTTTGAGGCCTTACCCATTTATGTAAGATGTCTTAATGGCCTTGACAGTAATTTTATGACATCAAGCGTTATGAATTCTGTAATTATGAGATTTTTGATTAATTTATTTGTGATTATATGATTAGTTACGATATCCAGAGATATTTTTAAGCCATATGTAATTATTTATATGTCATTATTCGAGAATCATTTATTTCTTTAATATTACTCTATATGTCCAAGTTACTAAATAAATTGAATAAGTTTCCATATATCTACATTTCCATGTTTTTTATTTATTATTTATTCATGAAATCATTAGCTATACACATATCCTCATTGATTATATGATCCCACCCTTCCTTATTTTTCCTTTCCCTAGGATACTAGGAAGTGTTTTATGATTGATATATAGAGTTATGTTAAAGGGAATAATAGTGTTCTCAAAGAAATTTCTATGTTGATTTTTATGTTTTAAAATTAAATGTTTTTATCAGGTATATATATATTTTCTAAGAATAATAAACTAATTGATCCATTGGGATGTAATCGCATGTATTTAGTATCAATTTAATAATGTAACTACTGGATATGGGCTACTAGGGTAGGGGCCTTTACAAATTTTTCCATTATTGTACAGCTTGAATAACTATGTGTCCTTAGAGTCAATTGAACGATTTTACGAGAGTGTAAAAATGGAAATTATGAAATAATAATATAGATTTAATTTCATTTGAGATTAAATAACTTAAATGGAGGTATTTTTAAAATCGTGAAATCTAAATTTAAGATAGAATCACATCTAATGATCCTATTAAGATATTATTTATGAATTTGACATCTTAGTCACTTGAAGAATATTATAATTAATGTTTTCATTTTATAATTACTATCATGTAATTAATTGATATGGTTTGTATAGAATAAATAGAGACCATTTCATAGGGAACTATGAATTGCAGCCACACCATGGTATAATTTGTGTTTTAGTTTTGTTGAGTTCTTTAGGTGAGTTTTATATAAATGTTTTTTATAATAATTTGATGAGGAGATCCATACCACAAAACTACAGTTTTTTTGAAATAATTGAACCTTCAAGAAATGGTTATTGTATTACATTATTTTACATATATAAGTAAAATTCATGGTGAAATACTTGTAGACTATGACCACCATGTCGTATCGGTGAGATTTTTGTGTGTATATTCCAACTATGTAAAACATTGATCCACATACATGTCATAGGATTTGTATGTTTCCCTATTATTTATGAATAAATGTATCAAATTTTTATGTCATGTAATTTATTGATAAGACGAGGGCTTGGATATTCAAATTCGATGTGGAAATAAATATCGATTTCACTAAAAATTCAAAAGGATGATTTGATTAAGAATTTAAATGAGTTTGAATGAGGAATAGAAATTAGGAATATCTCTAACTTATTTAATTGAGAATATCACATTCATTAAAATATCATGGAGTATTTATATTTAAAATATGGAAGAAAATATTCACATTGTATCTATTTGAATATAAAATCATAAGTAAAAAAGAAGAATGAGAAAATAAATTTGAGAGAACTTGTGAATGTTTTTTTGGAGAATAATGTGGAGACTAATAAATAAATGTATCAAATTGAGACGATGAGTATAATTTCCATGGTATGTTTTGATGAATAATAATAGATACTACCTTAGTATTCATAGTATGGAGAAATAACAAGATCATTCAAGATCATTAGTTCGCTTCTAGACTACAAATACAGATCACCAATATTAACAGTTGATGTTCTTCATTATGTTCTACAAAATAAAACTAGATCTAGTGAGATCATGGATTAAGACCATATATATTAGTGTAGAAGAAACCATTAGGATGAATTGTTTCCTTCTATGTAAAGGTAAAATAGTTATTTATAACCGGGGGGTATCACCAAACAGGAGAATGAGTTGTTCTCATAGTTTATAACCAATCACATGGAGAAAGAACATAGTGTGACTCTATGTTGATTAAACCAATAAGGTACTTGTTTTTATCCACTTGTTTATAGTGAAGAGAATCCTTGATTTTAGTGACTAACCAATCATGTCAGAGAGTAGTCTTCAATGTTGATCATTTTAAATCTCGTTGTGCTGCTATTTTTTCCATATATACTGCAAATGAAGTGAGGTTAAGAGAATATATTAACATTATCATAACTATAAATATTTTATGGTTTTGAGTTCAAAATAAGAATTTGTAAAATTAATACAACTGATTCACCCCCCCCTAATGGTGACTTCCATATGGTGCATCACAAAATATGATAAATTAGATTCTACATAAGAGTACATAACATTTAAAATAATATTGTTTCAAAAAAACACATATATTTTACCATTAATCATTGATATTTTTTTGTTATAATTCCTTTATTGTTTATTATATCTTGTTCACATATATTATTATTAAATAGTTTTATCCTTGAATCATTTTTATTGAAATAATTCATTAAAAGTGATAAATTTAAAAAAAATATCATATTTCATAAAAACTTTTTCATTGGAACAAATTATAATTTATTAATTTTAAAATAAATTATTAATAAAGAAATACATATATATAATTAACATTTAAATAAACATTATTTATATAAATTATATACAATAAATTTTGAACTGGTAGTATTTTACCTAGTGTCTTTATACCCATTTAATTTGAATCAAATATTAAATGATTTATTTATATATCAAGTAAAATCATTTATTAGAACGTATTTATATCTACTAGACATATGTTTTATGGATGTAAATGTGTCATGAAACTCGGCGTGTTATATTCTACACCAGTTAATAGAATTTCATCATTACAATTAAATTAATAAGACAACAAATTAACGTAAAAATTAGTTAGATAATACTCATTATATAATTTCTAATGAGATATTAAGCTCAATAATCTCGGTTATATTAATAAAATTATTTTTTACCTCATAATATATATATATATTGAGAGTTTCATTTTTCGTAACTATTGTTTCAAAATAGAATCCTTAGTTGGTTAATGGACATTCTAGAAACATACATTTTATAACATCAATTTTAATATCCTTTTTTAAATAAAATACCAAAAACAAAATTTTTAATATGATATCTTGTAAATTCATAATAAATAAACAGATTAAAATGAAAATTCAATAACCATGTTCATTATATAATAAAAAATTAATTTTGATTGATGATATATAGGGTTCAACTATGACACTCTTGGTTCAATCTATAACTCTATCAGTTTCACTTGGGTTTAAATAAGTATCATCATGTTAGTACTAATTCCCAAATCCCCATAAATTACTAAACATGAATTTACAATGATTTTTATTACAATATTCCAATCCAAAAAACAATGGAAAATTATGTCCCCATAAATCAACATAACATTTTATCTCAAAAAACATAAAACTATTTATCGATCAATATTACATTAATCATATATACTCAAAATAAATTAATCTTTTATAAAATGACATAAATCAACCTTTCATTATATTTCCTTTCAACCCTAAAATTTTCTATATTACTTAACCAATATTATTTAAATCAAAAAATTACTTTAACATCAAATCACATACCAACCAAAGGGGTTATGTATACACAAATCATGTATTATTCCTAAAAACCAATAAACATTTCAAAAAATAACAATAATCACATTAAAATATAATTACATAAAACCTAAAATTAATTTAATTTACTTTTATTTATAATCACCCATAGTTTTATTAGCCCATGATAACATATATAACTCTTAAAAAACATTACTTATAAATTTATTTAAACCCTTCTCTAAAACCAACTGATAAGCCCCAATCTCATGATCCCAAATATGGTGAAAAAAATCCTTCTGACAGTAGTTTTGATACTAACTTTAGAAACCCAAAATAGACAATCCATAATTATAAGATATATAGAAATATTCAATCTCATACATACCAATATTCTATTTTATATTTATGTTGTTAGATAATTATGTAAATTCATTTCATAACAAAACCAATACCAAATGTATATTTTTTCCTCTAAACCAAGATCATTATCAGATAAACTAGCTTCATTCATGGCTAAAAACATATATTTATAACATTTACCTGGGTTTAAATATCTCTCAAATAATTATACACACATGATACTCTTCAAGACACATCATATATAATACTCATCCTTATTACCCAAGTAATGGAAATTACTGAAATGGTGAGATAAATCCATTTTTATTGGTATAAATAAGAGATTAAAATAAAATATCATATGTTGGAAGAAGATGTAAATGTGGGTATGAAAACATAATCAATGTGAACTAACATAACTAAAGAGAATTATCCCCAGAAAAATACTCCTAAAAATTCATTAGTCATTCCCCTAAGTATTTTTTCAAAAGACATGATTCATATGAGTGTGGAAGAAGGATTCCATAATCATCATCTATAAAAATAGACAATGGAATAGTAATATGGAACATAAAACTTAGTTATTATATCATCATAAGAACATACCAATATGAAAATAATATAAAATAAAACATCAGAATCCTAAGTCAAGGAAAGCTACCTTGAATATAAAACATAGTGCACAAAGTCCCATAGTAGATTAGGTTTACTCCCCGGTCCATTACATGTAATTTCATGAGATATAAAATATTACTCAATGAATTAGGAGAAATTATAACTATTGTCCCACTCATAACGTTACAATATATACTTGAAAATGTGTTCAAAAAAAGAAATAAATATTAATTTAATAACATCATATTTAAATTTGAGAATGAAATGGATTTGTCATGAACCAGCTGGGTCAAATTAACACGTCACTTGATCCATCTCACAACAAGGCCATAATTTCACCTCCCCTGATACTAGATGATTCCAACTAGTGAGGAGGGACTAAAAGTCTATAGAATGGAAACTATAACCTCAATTCAAAGATCAATAACAAAATCAATCAACTAAACAAATACACATCCATAAATTATATAGTACATATAAATAATTAATTGAAATATAATAAAATTGTAATAAATTGAATTCAGGGTATAGAGTCATTATATAAATATTTAAAAACTAATCATTTTTCGGGCCAATCACACATACAAAAAAAATAAACGAATATTAATACACAACCATCAACATTAATTTTTTTAGAAAAACCACATACCCAGTATCCTTGAATGTTATACTGTTAAAGCATGATCCTTGGGATTCACATTTGAAAATCCAAATCGATCATAGAAAATTGGGCATTTTCCCAATCCAATTTGTCTCATGCTCTACCTAAAAGTATAAATAATATTTTCACACACTCCAATTTATGTGTATATTGCTGAAAATTAAATGTTAGTAGGCCACTCACAATGGTTGTATTCTTATCTTATATCATGAAGGTTCATACTATAGGTGATTTACCAAGACTAGTCAAATAAAAACTATTGGAATAAAAATAAACAAGAGACTGAAATAAAATAAAAATATATAATCAATGAAAATAAAATAGTGAACCTTAGGTTTTATCGTTGCACTTGAGGAAAATCTACCCACGCAGTGGCCAAGGCCAAAGGAAGTATTGAATATTCCTCACCCAACCAATATATTAGTTGTATTCTCCAAATAAAAAAGGAACCCCAAACATCCAACATAGGCATGTTCATGTATTCAATAGCCTAGTATCTCAACCTAGGAATATAAAATAATGAAATGAACATATCAATATCTTAGACTCTAATATCCTGATCTTAATTTTAAATAGATACTCTAATCAACCCTAGGAGAACCTACCCATGTTCTAGAATTTATGTACATATTACTAATTGGGATATAAACAACCTGTCATTGTAGCACTACAATACCAATCCCAAATAGAATACAATTCTATGGGAGTGAAATAGGCTCCACATTACACAACTCCCATCTAGGTTTATCTGTTAAAATAGGAGTGTTGTACTCATCCCGATCATCCATTTTTTACCTATACCCACCTCACATCATCCAAAAAAAAATAAGAGAATAAAAAATGAATATCATGGAAAACACATGGTCTAATAATATCACAAAGGCTACCTCTTTCATCTAGTCCTAAACAAGAAAAACCTCAAAACTCAAATCCAAAAGCTTAATAAGCATGGTCATCTAACTCTAAAACCCAATATCACACCACTTAATCATCAAGAATGACTATCTCATTGGCCAAAAAACACATAGACACCCCCCTTAGTTCTTAAAACCACATTATAAGTAGTAAAACCTATAAGTAGATTCAATATCAAAACCATCCCTTGGAAAATCCTATAAAAGAAACACTACTAATCCTCATATAACAAGATATGATATAAAACATTTCATAAGGGAAACATAAAATAGTACCACACCCACAAGTTAATTCAAAAAATAGTTCCCACATACTTATATCAAACAATACTAAAAAATTCCCAAAATTTCCATAAATCCCATGATGATGTCCTAGCCCAAAGGGTTTAATTGTTCCATACCTAAAGGGACCAACTCAAATCATTACAAATCTGAACTAATGTTCCCACACAATGAAACACACAATATAAAATTCTAATAATCATTTGAAATAATCCTAATGAACCAACATGGAATTTTAAATCCAATATTATAAATAAACTCATATCACCCACCAGGACACACATCTCACATCCCAACCTGTATGAGGATTCTAATGCCAACACTCATAGAAAACCTCCATCAAAACCTACCTTAATCCAGAAAAACCATATAACAATACTATAAATATAAAAAAGATGATACTATCCTGATCTATGTTGAGAAATTCTCATAATGG
This sequence comes from Viscum album, assembly GCA_963277665.1. Lineage (NCBI taxonomy): Eukaryota > Viridiplantae > Streptophyta > Magnoliopsida > Santalales > Viscaceae > Viscum > Viscum album. Next base: position 1,306,971,259 of record OY728128.1, read on the forward strand.
AGTACTCATGAGTCTAATTAAATCCAAATGGTGAAAAAATACAAGATCCCACCCTAAGATGGACTTCATGGTGTGTACCTCATATACAAGGTGTGTTCCTTCATTAAATCCTCACTTTTTTTTATCTCTTACAACTTATTATTTACTATTCAAAGTACATGAATTGTTTGGCCCGTATATGGTTTGTAATCTACATCTGGTACAAGCCTATGAAAAGAAACCCATCTCAGGGAAAAATTCTCTCAACCACACACCATTAAAGGAACACACATGGCGTGCCTATGACATGGGGTTCCTATCTATATACACTACACAATATCTATCTATGTAACCTATATGGTCAGAGTATTTTTACTACACATTGTCTCTGGTCATTATATAACATTCTCAAGTACACCAGTATTTCGGGATTCTAGCCATATGAAAACCAATGACATTTGTAATCATTAATTGTTGATTATTTTTATAAATGTATTTATTAAACAATCTAAAAATATATAAAGGCCTAGATTCTTTACATAATTAGATACATATCACAATAACCTAAAATAAGGGTACAATAAAATTAATTAAATATCAATAACATTCCCTTGGTATTCAATAGGTCTTTTAATATTTCATGGGATAACATGGGGATATAGATAAGAAATAGTTGTACTATAAATCCCAGTAAGGGAATAATAAAATCATAATATGATAAAAGTAATAAATGTGATTCATGATACATATCGTGGTAAAAAAGGGATGAGAACAGTTAGTTTGGTATAATATGAATAAATAAGAGTGATTTGGTTTGTTTCATTTTAAAAATCACAAAAAAACAGACTTAATCCCACCTTATGATATGTACTATAACGTAGAAATATTTTCTTTAAAAAAATTTTGAAACATAAACATAAAGAATATACCTCAGAAATTGTTATAGTGGTTTGGTAACAATGATCCCTTAGTCCACTCTATGAAATCACTATTAGCGAGGATGAATATTTTCACTAAATAGGTTCTCTTATCCAAGTAGCTCTCCAACTGAGTGTAGAAAGTTGACACCTTACAAAAAGTTGGCTTTATCTATAGGTAACCCTAATAATCACTACTTAAAGAATGATGCTAGAACTCCAAAATGACATAGTACAATCTTCAATCACTAAATTAAAAAAATTACAAGTTCAAAATTTTGGAAATAGATTTGGAACACGGTTTCATAATAAAATGACAAACGAAGAGTTATTTAGAGTTAAATATATGATCATCAATGAAATTTAATTAATAAAAATATCCAATAGTTTCATGTCGATAAAATATTCTTTAAAAACATAGGTAAATCAAGAAAAACATTTTTTGAAGTAATAGATAGAACACTTAGTATATGATAAACATTTTGGTCTCTAAATTATATTTCTGATAATGTCTTTGTAGAACTGTATTAAAAATACTAATAGTAGATTAAACAACAATAACATAAAAAATACCATCATATCAAAACATGTATGTCTCAAAATATTAGTTCTCCATATAAATAGTGAGTCACAATTTTAGAATATTTCAATTTGTTGGTATTTAACAAGAAGTATAATTTACTTAATGTCAAACTGATCCAAAAATATCTCCTAATATATGGTGATCATTTTAAAAACATTTCATGATAAAATTTTAATTTAAATGTACATAAAAAATGGGAACATCCCTTATAAAGATGAAAATTTTAATCTATTGAAATGTTCCATTGAATATGACATTAAAAATATCAAAATAGATATTTACTCTACCAAAAATGTTACAGAAGTCATGGAAAATAATCAAAAAATTAAATCGCATATATGACAAAGTAAAATATAGGACATAACTCCATTGGTATGATGTTAAGAAGTAAATTTAAAAACATATGGTTAATTCTAAATTTTAGGTTGATGAACTATACAGTATGTACACAAAAATAGTGTTCTATATAAAATTTTCTTCCCAATCATAATGCTTAGTAAAAATATAGTGTTCCGAAAGTAGTGATCCATAAAATAGTAGAATTCTTGATCCTAATGAATACATAAAATGTAGGGTTATGAACAGTGATTCCAAACATACGAAAAATTTACATAATACTTAAGAAAAATGAACTTAATTCTAATTAAAACTATTGTGATTCTAAAATAAAGTAATTATTCCAAAAACATTATTATCCAAAAATTCACTTATTGAAATTTCAATAATAACACAAATGTGGGTGTTTGTGATTGTCAAAATAAATAAGAAATTACTGAAATTGTTGGTTCAACATATTCCCAACAATCTCCCCTCATTTTATTATCATGGTATCCATTTGAAAATATTGGAATTGAAACATAATAAATTTCAATTTTTACTCAAATAAATAGAGATTATATAAATAAATGATTATAACTATTCAGAATAAAAAAATTAAGGATTTAAAAAATAATGTTTTTTAATCAAAATTCATTTTTTCTCCACATATATTATATTTATATTTAAATATATTTGTACTCTAAAATGAGTTATTGGATTTCATAAATTATGTGTTTGTAAACATTTCTCCCCCTTTTGTAATTTCAAAATTAAAGTGTGACAATGGAATAGAACAAGCTTAATGATGAATGAGACTATTACTAAATGTTTTTTTATTTCAAATATAAATTCTTTGTAAAAATTTATTTGGAATATACTTGAATCGATAAGTAATAGGAAAAGAAAAATTTAAATAACTGATAACCCAATACTCAACAAAAATGGATTCATTATATAAATAATTTTGTATCACAAAGAGTATATGAATAGAAAATCTGCTTAAGATAATTAGTATGAATATATTTAAGATTATGTTTTATATCTTCTGAAGAAAATTTATGTTTAGATAATCATCTACCGTCTAGTGAAAAACCATTATCTCTTCAATTAATGACTTAATGATATGATTCAATGATACATCCCACTAATTAATGAATAAATTTCCCTACTAAGTCAACTTCAATTCATCAACCATGTTTAATTTTAGTAATTCATTAATATATTAATATTAATGGATATATTGGTCCATCATTCCACTAAGATAATTAATTAAAATTTTAATACTAGGCTATATAGATGTTGATCTTGTGAAAATATCATAACGATCATATAGAAGTTCATGAAGTTGAATCTTATAACACTATAAGCTCTGAATCCTATTATTTAAGATATATAATATGGTTTTAATATATTCCAATATCCTTATCAAATATTTAGAGGTTGATTAGAAGGAAGTAGAATCCCTTATTTGATTCTATTGGCCATAACAGATTGAAATTGAATTCCCAAAAACAAATTTAAATTTCTAAAATCTGACATAGAAACTAATTCATCTATGATATAATCAATCTAATTATATATTACCCTTTTAAAAGTATCAAACTATCTTTTTTAGAATGTTGTTTTTCACATGTTCTAGTTGAGAAGGATTTGACAATAACATTGTTATTAGAAAAAATGATCTACTTAGAGTTTAAAAATATTTTTTATAACATTCTAGATATTATTGAAACAGATCATTAACATCCCTCATTTTATTGAATTTATAAATCATATCTTCAAGCATCAATAAAATAAGAAGATTATTTTTTTAGTCTTCTTGAGGGATTTCAAACTTCATCTAGGAAAAGGGATTAGAAAACTATTATTTCACTATATAGAGATGAAAAATATCAAAGTAATTTAGTTTTCTCACTATCCTAACTAAAATTAATTTCTAATGACTATCCAATAATAGACGATATTTGATTTTTACTCAATTAATTTGATTCTTCTAAATTGGTGTGAACAAGCCCATCATATTAAGCTTCCTTATTAATAGGATCCTAATAATGACCCACATCCTATTCAATATGATCCACCTAATCATCTTCACATTCATCTATTATTTTTAGAGAAACAAAAATACCTACTTTTCCATTCATTCATTAGTAAAAGGCTGGTAAAGCTCTCCAAAATCATAAATTTCATCCTAATAAAAAGAATATTATCTTATTAATGGTTATAGAATAAGATTTTCACTACTTCCCTTACTATATGGTTTTTTAAATGATCATGGGAGTTGAAAAATACCCTTAAATTGCTAGGATACTCACATACACTATTGGTATTATAACTATATCATATACAATGTTGGTTATAAAAACATAAAAACATCTTGCTTCATTTTCTATTCCATTTACTCTTTATTCTATGTCATCTATGGCACAACACCTCACTAATCTAGAAGAATTTTGGCTTATGTTATCCTCCTGAGAATGATAACTGTATTTTTCTTCATCTTCAACACTCAAAAGATATGGAATATTCATTGTTTTTCTCCATTAAAAACATAACTTCTTCAATGTCTTGTCATATATAATGTTTTTATGGTGAAATATAATACCAAGTTAGATGTCAGAAGTAATATTATTTTTATATAAAAATAATAAACCTATACTTTTATGTGGATTCATATACATCTTAGAATTCCTTTGTCAATAGTGATCCATATATTGAAACATATATCTACTATAATATTAAATAATTTTAGTCAACATTAAAAACAAGATATACATATTAGGGAAGAAAATATTTTCAATCTCATCCATACATGGCACTATAAAAGTCTAAATAATTTTGACAAGTAGCCACTAGTTAGATTAAATATCCTTTAACATGATCTTATGAATTTGGTTTTGTAACAACCAATGTTTTGATCCAAGGAATAATTCCAAGGGTTTTAAATATTAGAAATTAATGGATGGACTGTTTCTTGAACTGATAATCTAAACATAATTTCAAGAGTTTAAACACTTAAATTTGTTATTTTTAGGCCTGGGTAAAATTCCAAGGGGTCCCCTAGGTGTCTCATTGAGTTTTAGAATCCATGGGCTCTAAAATATCATGTTTGGGTGCTTTGAACATGGCACATTGTTTTTCTAAAACTCTACAACCCCTAGGATCAAACTGTACAACCTGTATAAGAGAATCAAAAGTGCCCCACATAGATATGCATAGTTTTACCAAACCACGAAACTTTCCATCATGGTTAATTCCACTTAGGAAGTACCTAACAACTATTCATCATACGGTTTTCTAGAAGATAGGAAAATTGTGAAAAAAAACAATGCGAGGTGAGCTCCTTAGTTATTGGATTCCTCATGGTATGTACATGTTTTTGCAAAATCATGAAATCCAGTTTTGAGGGTAAAATGACTAGTTTACCCATAATGATATTTTAAGTTTCTTTTTCCTTTCCTTTCCTCATTCTTCTTCTTTAGCGTTCATGACTCCCTCCTCCATGGGTTCTCCTCCTTTCCAATATAAGCATGGATTGATTTCATATATCCGAACTCTAAATAGAACATCATCAGTATTTTGGATTTGTGTTGGTGATATATCTATTTGTATTTAACCCTTTCTATCTTCTCTTCAAATATTTTATGCTATTTTGATGTGAGTTAATTTTCTCTATTTTTAGGGAATAACATCTCATTCATCGATTTCTTCCAAACTGGACAAAATCAAATCATTATAGTGGATAAGGGAAGCATCATATGTATTATGTAGGTGTTCTAAATATTTTTCCTAAAATTTCCATCATTTTAGAAATTGTTTGGTTGTGTCATACGTCATCCTTTTTCTCACATCTCATTAAAAGTGTTTTCATCAAAAAAACTTATATAAACGCCTTATATTATGCTCATTAAGAACTAACTAGTAAATAGTTGATTTAAACCTCAATCTGAGTCACCCCCTGTGTGTGCTAGCTTAATTAACCTCATTATAATTAAATGAATTTATTCTTGGAAATCCATCTATCTGTTCATCTTGGATTGATAATGGAACTGCCCTTATAAATCAGCTGTCCATTTGACAATGGGACCTCCAATGTGCCATATTAAAATTTTTGTTTTGATTTCCATGTTTTTTAGTAATTATAAAATTTGAATTTTAATGGTATTGAGGTATGAATCTTTAATTTGATACTTAATTATGATAAATGATTTTTTTATGATATATGTCATGTTTTTATGTTGAAATCCCTTATATAAGGTGTGCTACAATAAAATTACGAAGTGATGTTTATTGAATTGAATCTTTCATGAAATTATGGAATTAAAATTTTATTTTTATATTAATAAGGAATGACACATAAGTAATTTTTAGGAACATGTCTTCTCTTGTTGTTCTTAATGGAATTTTCAATGTAGGTATTTTCTTATGTGACTATAGAATCCCTTTTTATGTGTCTCCATAATCCTTATAAAATTAATAGTCCCTATTTTACATTTATATTTCTAAAAAACATTAACATATCCTATATTCTTGGGTTTTTATTGTAAATTGTGTGGATATCTTATTAAAGTTGTTTTCCCAAGTATGTAAATATGAAATATAAAAATGAAAACTTCTAAGTGTATCTTGAAATTTGTAAAATGAATTTCTATGTTTGAGTGGATTAAATTGAATATATTAAATGGATTGTAATGTTCATGATGGATTTCTCTCCTTCAGTGAATTAAATTTTTTGATTCAAATTGAATTTAGTTGGGTGGTATGACCATGCCTCATGTTATAAGTGAATAATCATGGATTATATAGATTGTTATAATTATGATGCCATTGTTTATTTGATATTAATAAATATAGAGCATGATAGTTATTAACTCATGGATCTGGTTATTAATTGGTATTGTATTATTACACCTTAAATGGGATATGGAAAAAATGGTAAGGGATCTATTGAGAATGGAATAAAATCGCACTCCCATACATTGGGGTTTGAGACATGGTGTCTTGTGCCATTGATACTCTGTTGTACATTGGGAAGAGGTGCCACACTCTCTATTTAGAGTGTTGACATGATGGATCACTCACCATCCAGAGTCTCATGGATGAAATATGACACCCTATTGGGATATTGGGAATGTACCTAATTTCTTGATCTTATAGGATCATTTTTTCTAGTTATGGATGATAGAGATATGGTCAGTCCATCCAGCACCATGTATTCCAGGTATATAACCACATACATATGTATGTACTTGGTTCATATAGGTGGATGAAATGTATAACTAAACTATATATATAATTACTAATATATAAAGTTACTATTCATTCAACTCAATCCAACTATGAGCCAATGTAGGTAGAGTCGCCCAGTATCATTTGGGAACCTCAGGGACTTGTTGTTTATTTATTAAATTTAGTTTATTATTAGGTATACCAGCTCAATAATTTACAATATATTCATTATATGGATTTATCTATAGACATCATTGGTGGTAACCTATTAGGATTTATATCTAACACCATACTTGTAACACCCCAAGCTTCCATGATACGCTTCTCTTTCAATAATGCAATAGCTTTCATTGTACACAAGTTCGAGATTCTAACACACCACGACCAATCAAAGTAGCCGTTATGAATAGTAATACTTAATTTTTGAAATCTTATAAATTTTATCTTGCCAAATGGTCTTCGTTTTTGGATTCGGAATATCAAAATTATCCGATGTTGAATTTTTGGTATTTTTCGGGGAACATCCAATTTTCTTTGTAAAATAGACATCATTTTTGAATTTGGAATATCAATTATAGCTTAGGGTGAAATTTTGGCATTGTTCTAAAAAACTTCAATTTTTGATGAATAGTGAAACCACTAAGTGGTAGATAAAAAACTGATTTTTCATTTAAATGAAACATTACCACTTCTATGATTTGATTTTCAAAAATCCAACACACATGGTTGTCATTAGAATGTAAAATGTGGTTCAATGTGAATAAAATAATTTTTTTGTGAATAGTAACTTTTAAATTTAATTAATCACGATTAAAGGTAATTAGTAAAATTTACTGTAAAAATGATATTATAAAAATATAAAAACACCTTTACACTTGTCTTGCACCTATTGGATGTGTAATTTCCTACCAAGACAATCCATGGGTCAACTTGGGGACCCCATGGAGCCACTTTGGTAGGAAAATGACATAAATAACTTTTTTTTTAAAGTTAAAATAAAAATGTCAAAAACATAAGTTGTTTTACTAAAACAATTTTAAAATGGGGTTATACAATTCAAATTTTTGACTATAAATACTAATTAGAAATCTAAAAAGATTTCATACATTATGATAATTTTTTATAATTTTTAGACATTAAATAAATTAAATTATTTATGACACCATGATGATGTAGTGATTAACTCATTAATTAACAATTTTATTATAATTGAAGGATAATGTTAAATCTAAGAATTACACTTGTCCAAAGCCTATTGGATGAGACTATTTAGAACCCATATCACCTTAGACTAGAATTATATAATTGTGGGACCTTTAGAATCTGAAAAGCATTGTATAATAAAGTAACATTTCATTACTTTCCAAGAGTGCCCCTCCTCTCCACTTATAAAAGGCCCCAACCACTACCACCTTACTCGCACATTCAAAGCCTTTTGGCTCGGACAACCTCTGACAAAATACTCTCCCAACTTCCCTCCCTTACTCCTATAAGCCTCACTTTGGACAGAAGTCTTCCCAAAGAAGCCTTTGGCTCAAATCAAAAAGGGTTACCCGATTTTAAGGTATTGTCTTCTCTAATGTTGTTTTGTTTTATTTTAGTTATCCAACCCCTTAAACTCTTTTTATTATTTTCTTTTGTAAAAAAACCTATATCTTCAATATACCAGGATGTTTTTATAAGATGTATTCAAGATACAGTTACACACACCTACATCTAATGGAAAAAGAACATACTGTTTCTGTGGATGGCGAATTTCTGCCTCACGAAACGATGATTGTTCAACAATCATATAACACTTTCAAAGGTGGCCAGTAAGACATCACTATATTTATATATGATATATAATATGTTTATGTTTTACTTAAGCTTCTTTATTTTTCATTTATGTCATACCATTATGATTTCCATTATGGGAAAACGCGATAATTTCATTTAACGAAGTGCGGACTACCGCCCCCTCAAAGTGATTTGAATCGTTAATGCCATATGTGGGATGTATAAAGGATGGAGTAAATGGTATTATACATTATATTATACTGTAATTATATTATACCTTTATATAATTATAACTTCATTCCATTAAATAAGAAATATAAATGAAAGTAGCGTTCATGCGTACGTACAGCTTACCGTCTCCATGAACGGTGCATTTCATTTCTTACCTCTAAATGTTATGAAATATTATAAATGAATGTATATACTGGATATATATGTTATATATGATATCTACATCATGAATATAATTCTGGATATAATGTATATTCCACCACATGAACAACTTGTAATTATAAAAATTATATTTTTGACTCAAGTACCAAAGATCGACAAAACGACTATTATTAACATAAATAATTAAATAATGTTCATGACATGGTAATAAGTGAAATAAAAAGAAATAATGAACTTGAAAAGGTTCTTAAGAAGTTAGATATTAACTCTAGTTTATTATTCAAGAGGTTAAATAATGGTCGAGTCAAGTCGGACACGAGGTAAGGAAATTTCTTAACCCAATTTCCATTCTTTGGGTTAATCTCCTAATTTCAAATTATGTCATGATATTATTATTTCCTATATTGTCTTTGTACTTTATTTATGTGTACTTATATTGAATAAACATAATGGATCTACTTTATTTAATAGAATGATTTTTTAGGGTCTTCGTCTCAATCTCCTTTCATTGAGGCATATTTTTTTTTATACACAACATTCTATTATACGGTGTATAAACCCCTTTGACTTTGACATTTATTCAAAAAGAATCTTTTTTATATGAAGCGTTTTACTAAAAAACAAAAAGGGAATGTTTTTCTTTCCGTACATATGTGGCGACAAGGTCTTCTCTGCCGCCGTGACCATTATTTGAGTTTCGGCTTCCTCTACAAGCCACAACTTTTTTTAATGAAAAATAAATACAAAGTTTTAACATTATTTTATTTTGGTATTGAAAATGGTTTTCAAAGTTTTTTTATTATATCAATGTGTTGTATTGATATCTTGTTATTGAAATGTGGAAATGTTATGTTTCCTTTATACATGTTTTATGTGATATGATTATGTTATGGTTTATGATATGTTTAAACCTGCTCATATGAGGAATGCATTGGACTTAATAAGTGATGGGTGGAGCCCTATATAGCTCCTAGATGCATCGGTAGGTCTCATGAGACAAACTAGTGTCTTGTCACGAGGCCTTGACAAAATATTATTTGTGGTCTTGGCATGAGGCCTTGGCTACGTGGTTATGATAGTTTGGCATTATGAATTCCATCATTATGAAAGTGGTTATTGATATTGCATGTGGTTATTTGACCAGTAGAATATCCATGTGAAAAGGTAAATGGTATTATTTCATTTTACTTTTTCCATGTTATGTTGAAGTTCAAGTTTAAAAGGCTTTTGTTTTAGCTATACATTTCCTTAAATGTTTATGTTTATTTTTGAAAGCTTCCGTTATATTGTTATCCTTACTGAGCATCTGAGCTCACCCCTTCCAATGTTTTAATTTTTCCAAGAAGTGAAGAAGTATATTATGAATGACCTGCAAGGATAGTATGAGGGGATATGAAAACAATATGTTGTTGTAGTTTTTTTTCTTTATGATGTAGTGTAAGACTTATGAATGTATCTAGTGTTTCCAAGGCTACTAATCTAATCGGTCTTTCGAGACTTGATCTTTTGTGATCATGCCAATGTTACAAAGTAATCCACTGACTCTGGACAACTGGGGTCGGGGCGTTACAGTTGGTATCAGATTCAGTTTAGTACTAACCTTGGAAGCTAGATTTAGATAAACTCTGATTAGATCACATAGCCCAAAGATAGAATTTGAGGATTAGTATAGAATAACTTCCTAGAATTTTGGTATTGTAGAGATTTTTTTAGTTTTCTGAGAAATACATCCCTGTCTGGATACGAGCTAGTAGAGGCGGCTCTGGAATAGATGTACCTTGGGGTAAAACCCGAAAACACCGCTTTGAGCTAGACTTGAACGAGAACGGGTGCACGACAATGGGCCTTCCTGCACTCTTGGTTACGACACTCCCGGGGGGTATGCTTAGGATAATTCTCATTTTCTTTACAAACCACTATGAAGGGTTATGATTATATACTTCTCAATGAAAACATTTTTATTTTTATGGATTATATCCATAAATAGTTCAATTTATGTTAAATATTTTAAAAGTATGGAATTATGAATTTTGATTCATAAACTAATCTAGTTTATGCCATTGTTTAGATATGGCGCCTAGTGGAAGGAATGGAAACTGTATCAATGCATGCACTCCGTGTAGGGATTTCCCTCCTTCTCAAGATAATTATTGTGGATCGGGAGATACAACTGGTTCTGATCAACTTATTACCATACTGGAACAATGCACTCAGGTTATGAATAATAACCTTACTCATATGGAGAACCCTGATCCGCAATGTGGAGGATCAATGTTAGACCGATTCATGAGGCAACAACCACCAACATTTAATGGGGGTACAAATCCATTAGTGTCTGAGAAATGGATAAACTCCTTAGAAAAAATATTCCATGCCTTGGGGAGTAGCGAAATGGAGAAGGTTGTCATGGCAGTCTACCGCCTCACTGGAGATGCCGATTAATGGTGGTCGCTGATTTAAAACACAAAGGAATATGATGGAGTATCAAATATGGAATGGAGAGAGTTCAAAGATCTTTTCTTATAAAAATACTTTCCACATGACCATCGAGCAGATATGGAGAGGTAATTTCTGAGTCTGAGGCAGAAGGAGGATGAGAATGTTGCAAAGTATGAGGCTAACTTTACAAGGTTAGAGAGGAATGCTGTAGATTATATACGTAACCCAAGAAGTAATATTGATCGTTTCTTTGATTGGTTAAAACCATTTCTCCGTCGAGCATTAGTCTCACAAACCTTCTCATCATACGAAGATATTGTCTCATGTGCTATCATGACAGAAAAGGAATTCTCTAAATCTTATGACAATAAAGTAAAGGAAGAGAAGAAGAGGACGGTGGAACAAGAGACGGATAATGGGAAAAAGGGAAAGAAGTATTTTCCAATATGTGATAATTGTGGGAATAATCACCCCCGGTACATGCCTAAATGGAAGGGGAGTTTGTTATAAATGTGGAGAAAAGGGTCACCAGGCTCGTGATTGCAAGGGAAAGAAAGTGGCTATCAATGTTGAATGGTACAATTGTAGGGAAATGGGGCATTATGCAAATGAATGTCTTAAGCGTCAGGGAAAATCGCCTCATAAAAGGCCAATGAATCAAGGACAATCTTATGATGTTACTACAGTTGAAGTGGAATAATTAATGTATTGGTGCTTTTGGACTCAAGGATTATATTCTGGTTAAAGGATAATGTGATATATATAAGGATTGTACTGTAGTACTTGTTGTTTTCATTAAGGATTTAATATGATTAAGGTAATCATATTTTTAGTATGTGACAATAAGAGAAACTTTACATTGTTTGGGGAATCTGATGTAACAATTGATTTTGAAATTAAGAGACCATTTAGAGAAAGTCTGGACAGAGGTATTTTGGATAACTATAAAGGTTGGGATGGATTAAGTTGAACTTTCAATATTATTGTTTAAGGTTAAAAAAATTCTGAAGATTATTTTTGGAATATTATAATACTGCAGTTTTAGGAAAAGGACAACCTGCAGGGTGGGGCATAACCCGTCGCGTCGGACAATGCTGCAGGAATGGAACCCACAACCATAGTGCGACATGCATTTATTACCTACCACTAGCCTACAGGATGTCCCTGGTTATTAGAAAATAGGTTTACTAATCTAAATGGTATGTGTTAATATTTGGAACCATATACAATTAGGATAGATAGAATATTTTTGAGTTCTGTTACCATTTGGAGTGAAAGATGGGTTTGTGGTTAAAATTTATTAAAGAATGAAAGTCTACATGACAAGTATGTATATTCCCTTACGTTCTTAGTAAATCTCCTAAATAAATTCGTCAACTTTATGAAAGGTAACTTAAAACAAAAACGTTTTCGGTTAACTTTTCCAACTGGGGATTCAATTACCGTTTAACCAATCACAAGTTTGTGATTTTCTTATTGTTAACTTTCTCCTAATCCTGTTTTCTACAAATCCCCGTCAGACCATGATGGTTTGTTTCTCCTCCATATCCATATTTTCATATAATCCTAGAATGGTCTATCTCGTGTGACCTTTGTACTTCTCTTTCTTTCTTTTAATGTTATATTTTTATTAACCTTATTTCCAATGTGGGTTTTCAACAATGGTATTTTATATTTTCAACCTTTTACTTTCAAAGAAAAATTTCAAATTGCGAGGATGCAATTTATTGAATGAAGGGAGAATGTAACACCCCAAGCTTCCACGATAAGCTTCTCTTTCAATAATGCAATAGCTTGCATTGTACGCAAGTTCGAGATTCTAACACACTGCGACCAATCAAAGTAGCCGTTATGAATAGTAATACCTAATTTTTTAAATTTTATAAATTTTATCTTTCCAAATGGTCTTCTTTTTTGGATTCGGAATATCGAAATTAGCCTATGTTGAATTTTTTGTATTTTTCAGAGAACTTCCAATTTGCTTTGAATAGTGAAAATTAGTTAGAAACAAATTTTTTAATCAAAATAATTTATAGTGATAAATTATTCTATTGAGTGGTTTTAAATTATAATTAGAATATATTTTTACCATTTTATCCAATGGTGGTCATTAGAATTAATTTCACTTTGAAATTGGACATAAACAAATGTCAATCTTTTGATATATATTGTTTCTTAAAAACACGCTATTTGTTGTGACAGTGGTAATTAATTATGAAATTAATTAATGAAAATTATATGTTTGGAATTTATGTAAAATAGACATAATTTTTGAATTCAGAATATCAATTATATCTTAGGGGAAATTTTGGCATTGTTCTGAAAAACATCAATTTTCTGATGAATAGTGAAACCACTAAGTGGTAGTGAAAAAACTGATTTTTCGTTTAAATGAAACATTACCACTTCTGTGATTTGATTTTAAAAAAACCGATATACATGGTTGTCATTAGGATGTAAAATGTGGTTCAATGGGTTTTAAATAATTTTTTGGTGAATAGTAACTTTTAAGATTAATTAATCACGATTAAAGGTAATTAGTGAAACTTAAGGTAAAAATGATATTATAAAAATATGAAAATACATTTACACTTGTCCTACCCCTAATTGATGTGTCATGGACGACCAAGAAAATCCATGGGTCAACTTGGGGACCCCATGGAGCCACTTTGGTAGGAAAATGACATAAATAACTTTTATTTAATTTTAAAATAAAAATGTCACAAACATAAGTTGTTTTAATAAAACAATTGTAAAATTGGGTTATACAATTCATATTTTTGACTATAAATATTACTTAGAAAGATAAAAAGCTTTACTACATAAGGATAATTTTTTTATAATTTTTAGACATTAAATAATTAAATTATTTATGACACCATGATGATGCAGTGATTACCTCATTAATTAAAAATTTTAATAATATGGAAGGATAATGTAAATTCTAAGCATTACACTTGTCCAATGCCTATCGGATGAGAATATTTCGAACCCTTATCACCTTAGACTCGAATTATATCAGTGTGTGACCTTTAGAATCTGAAAAGCATTGTATAATAAAGTAACATTTCATTACATTCCAAGAGTGCCCCTCCTCTCCACTTATAAAAGGCCCCCACCACTACCACCTTACTCACACATTCAAAGCCTTTTGGCTTGGACAACCTCTGCCCAAATACTCTCCCAACTTCCCTACCTTACTCCTAGAAGCCTCACTTTGGGCAGTAGTCTTCCCAAGGAAGCCTTTCACTCAAATCAAAAAGAGTTACCCGATTTTAAGGTAATGTCTTCTCTAATGTTGTTTTGTTTTATTTTGCTTCTCCAACCCCTTAAACTCTTTTTATTATTCTATTTTGTAACAAAACCAGTATCTTAAATATACTAGGATGTTGTTATAAGAATTATTAGAGCTACATTTACACACCCCTACATCTAATGGTTAAAGAACATACTGTTTCTGTGGATGGTGAATTTCTGCCTCACGAAATGATGATTGTTCAACACTCATATAACACCTTCAAAGGTGGCCATTAAGATGTCACTATATTTATATATGATATATAATATGTTTATGTTTTACTTAAGCTTCTGTATTTTTCATTTATGGCATACCTTTATGATTTCCATTATGGGTAAACACGATAATTTCATTTTAGGAAGTGCGGACTACCACCCCCTCAAAGTGATTTGAATCGTTAATGCCATATGTGGGATGTATAAAGGATGGATTAAATGGTATTATACATTATATTATACTGGAATTATATTATAACTTTATATAATTATAACTTCATTCCATTATATAATAAATAGAAATGAAAGTAGTGTTCGTGCGTACGTACAGCTTACCGTCTCCATGAACGGTGCATTTCATTTCTTACCTCTAAATGTAATGTAATATTATAAATGAATGTATATACTGAATATATATTTTATATATGATATCTACATCATGAATATAATCATGGATATGATGGATATTTCACCACATGAACAACTTGTAATTATAAGAAGTATATTTTTGACTCAAGTACCAAAGATCGACAAAACGACTGTTATTAACATAAATAATTACATAATGTTAATGACATGGTAATAAGTGATATAAAAAGAAATAATGAACATGAAAAAGGTTCTTAAGAAGGTAGAGATTAACTTTAGTTTATTATTCAGGAGGTTAAAGAACGGTCGAGTCAAGTCGGACATGAGGTAAGGGAATTTCTTAACCCAATTTCCATTCTTTGTGTTAATCTCCTACATTCAAATTATGTCATGATATTATTATGTACTATATTGTATTTTTACATTATTTATGTGTAATTATAGTGAATACACATAATATATCTACTTTATTTAAAAAAATGATCTTTTTTAGGGTCTTCGTCTCAATCTCCTTTCATTGAGGCATATTTTGTTTTATACACAACTTTCTTTTATACGGTGTATAAACCCCTTTGACTTTGACATTTATTCAAAAGGAATGTTTTTTATACGAAGTGTTTTACTAAAAGACAAAAAGGGAATGTTTTTCTTGCTGTACATATGTGGTGACAATGACTTTTCCACCATCGTGACCATTATTTGAGTTTCGGATTCCTCTACAAGCCACAACTTTTTTTTAATGAAAAATAAATACAAAGTTTTAACATTATTTTATTTTGGTATTGAAAATGGTATTCAATGTGTTTTTATTCTATCAATGTGTTGTATTGATATCTTGTGATTGAAATGTGGAAATTTTATGTTTACTTTATACATGTTTTATGTGATACGATTATGTTATGGTTTATGATATGATTAAAACTGCTCAAATGAGGAATGCATTGGACTTAATAAGTGACGGATGGAGCCCGCTATAACTCCTCGATGCATCGGTAGGTCTCATGAGACAAACTAGTGTCTTGGAACGAGGCCTTGAAAAAATCTTATTTGTGGTTTTGGCACGAGGCCTTGGCTACGTGGTTATGATAGTCTGGCATTATGCATTCCATCATTATGAAAGTGGTTATTGATATTGCATGCAGTTATTCGACCAGTAGAATATCCATGTGAATAAGTAAATTGAATTATTTCATTTTACTTTTTCCATGTTATGTTGAAGTTCAAGTTTAAAAGGCTTTTTCTTTAGCTATACATTGTCTTAAATGTTTATGTTTATTCATGAAAGCTTACACTATATTGTTATCCTTACTGAGCATCTGAGCTCACCCCTTCCAATGTTTTAAATTTTCCAGGATGTGAAGAAGTATATTATGAATGACCTGCAGGGATAGTATGAGGGGATATGAAGACAAGATGTTGTTGTAGTTTTGTTTTACTTTATGATGTAATGTAAGACTTATGAATCTATATAGTGTTTCCAAGGCTACAAAACTAATCGGTCTTTCGAGACTTGATCTTTTGTGATCATTCCAATGTTTCGAAGTAATACACCGACTCTGGGCAACTGGGGTCAGGGAGTTACAATACTTGTTATACAATTACACTTGGGTACCTCAGTAGAACTTATGTTGGCATGACCATGGATGATTTCTTTTGTATTGTTACTTGTACCTACGATTTCAGAACACATGATTGAGCTTAATTTCTGGATACTCATGAAGATCTCCCTTAGGGATTCCATTTTCTTCCTTTATTCTTTTATTGTACTGCATATTGTTTCCTGATGTATGACAATTTTTTAGTTATGTATCATCGTATGAACATGAATAAATCTATTGTATGTTATTGTTGCCTATCTTTTGTATTAAGTTTATATTATTATTCCAGTATTTTCTATTATTTATTTCTACCACACCATTATGATACTCTGATATGTGGGTATAATATCCCTTCTATCCCCAATGTAGACCCTCACTGGTAATCAGCAACCTTTGGAATATATGGAGGCATACTTTAGGGCATGTGACCCACCGGTCCAGCCACTGTCATAGTGGATAGTTAGGTCAGGATGTTATAAAGAGGTGTAAGAAGTTTTTTTGTTTTCCTTTTAATACTTTTTTGGGATGGTAGATAATAGAATAGGAATGTTTCGGTTCATGGTAAATATCCTTGCATGGGACCAATCACCCCACCCATAGGGAAATGTCCATGTGGACAAGAATTGGAATGTTGTTCTTATTATTTTCGATTACAGTTAATTATGATTTTTCCTTGAGTGAATAGTGTACTTTAAATTTATTATTAATTTATGATATTTATAATATTTTACCCATGTCTTGGTATAGAGTGGATTAAGCATTACATGCATCAATTAGAAACATTGAAAATTCACATGCTATGCATATTTCATGCCATGTATTTTCATTTATAGTTATGTTTATAAATTGGATTGTGTGATTTGACTATTATTCCATGCATAGTTTCTACCTGTTTAGGTATTTCAGTTGCATGTCTGCATATATATCATGAATAGGAAATTGTTTTCCATGTTTCCTATTTATCTAGCATGATAATCTAGGTCTATTGCCTAATATAACATGTTAGTTCTATTTTGATATATGTAATTGGTTCTATGGGATAAATTTATTGGTTGCGATTAAATGGGATCCAGTTGTCATTTTTATGGTGTGTGGGAACCTTATTATTGGGAAAGGTAACTTTTATACTCGAATCATCGTGGATTTTAATACATGTTTATAATACTTTATTAAAATGTGACTCTTTTAAATATTAAATGCTAATCTAGGTTTTTTATTAATGTCCATCAAATGCCAAACTGTAATGTGTATGTGTGATTTATGGATTGGTAGATAGTAACCCATATAATTGAACCATGATATATGACCATGTTATATTATGAAATAGTTATGAATTTAAAAATATGTCTAATTCTAATATAAAATGAATTATTGGACTCTATAAATGCTTGTGTGTCTATCTCCCAGTTATAGCGATTGTGTCATTAGATTCGTTAACGCACAACATGACCCAAGTTGGTCAGATGGGGAATGTTTCTTATGAGATAGACTAGTATGGATGTTTTAAAAATTAATAGTTAAGAACTTTTTA
The DNA here is from genome assembly GCA_963277665.1 of Viscum album. Lineage (NCBI taxonomy): Eukaryota > Viridiplantae > Streptophyta > Magnoliopsida > Santalales > Viscaceae > Viscum > Viscum album. Next base: position 1,306,989,907 of record OY728128.1, read on the forward strand.
TTGGGATGCACTCAAATAAACCCTGGTTGGATTAACGGGACCCTCATAGGTCATATAATCTATTATATCTTAAAAAGGAATTTAATTAATATTTTTCCCAGTTATGACGAGGTGTCAACAAATGCCTAGTTTTTAAAAAGGAAGTTTGGTTAGACTTGTCAACATGCCTTGGCGTTTTGTTTTAAATTTTTAATATGTTTTATGATTGAATATGAATCAATGTAATGACATAAAATGTAACCTAAAGTGTTGTAATTATTTTAAACCCTCATGTAAGGGTAGTTTTACTTTTCTTTTGTGTTTCCTTGGAAAAAAAGCGTGATTGTTTTCTATAGCCCTTACACATTTAATAAATGAATTAGATTATAGGAGTTGGATGTAATGATGTCTATTTTTCATGACCGAATTAGATGGTCGATTCATGTTCCCTAGTGAGGGGATTTACCAAGTTAGTTATAACACTTAGATTATAAAGTCTTTGCCAAATGTTTTGAGCTTTTTGAATTTATGTGTTTTTTGGGTGTTGTTTCCTCTGGCTGGACTCTTTGTTTCTAAATGAATCTATTATTTGAATCGGTGGTCAGGTTTCCCTGGGCCTTGGTTATAGTTATTATAACTGAGTAATTCTTCTTTTCAGTATATAAAACGTGTCTAGGGCATGGTTGGTGGCTTGGTAGGTCATATGATCCCGTTTCTTTTTCCGAGGTGACTCAGGAGATCATCAGTTGTTTTATAGTCATATATGACAATGAGACTTCGGGATAGTTATCATGTACAAACCTCCTAATATTCAAATTCCTAGGGTATAAATCCTATTTATAATATCAATGGTATGTCATCTTTCATATAATATCTCAGGTTCTTATTCTTTGATATACACGGTACCCATCAAGTTTCTAAATGGTATGATGGACTGGTTGAGTTCGGTAGAATCATTGTGCATTGAGCTGTTGGGTACATTTTTGGGTAATATATGGGGAAGAGTGACCTGGGATTTAGGGGAATCAATTCATACCAATTAACATGATGACTTTCCATGGGGATTAGGTGTTTTGACACACTAGTTATGTTTTGTTCTATCTTTCATTCCAACAGATTTTACATTGTAGGTGTGACTCGGAGGAGTGACACATGGTTGTTGTGATGACTCTGATCTAGCTCTGTTATGAGATTCAAATATATCCATTCTCTTGGTAACAAGTAATCACTTAATGTTGGGAGATTCATGTTATTTATCATGAATATTTGTGCATCCAAGTAGAATGAACTTTACCAATGAAGACTATTAAAAAAGGATTGGTATTTAATGAATGAAATTGAGGCTTTCTAGTTTGATATCATGTTAGTTCATTCATAGAAGAATGATATTGATAAGTTTGGTTTTGTTAGAAACCTATAGAAACACCATTGGTCTTGTATGGACTTCGTTGGTTATGTCGAATGATCCTGAGATTCCTCGGGTGGTGGAGGCTTTGTGATTAGTTAATGATGATGAATTTTTAGGGCGAAGTTGAGTTTATTTTAAGATGTTATTCATTAGTAGTTCGACAATTATTATTTTAGATTTATTGGATTATTTTAAACTACTCAAATACAATTAGTTTTTTCTTTTAAAAGAGATGACCATGTCCCCTCTCTTGATGTTACCCTTGATGCAATAAGAGAGAATCGGTCTTCTGTCATCATAAATTTTTAAAATCTATTGTGATTTATAATTGAACTCCATATTTATTCTGCACTGGACACATGGTTTTCTTTGTGGCTTAGTTAGTTTGGAGGGATACATGGGTTCCCGAATAAGAGCATCTTGGGAGAACTCATCGACACTAGACATTCCTATTTGACGTGACCACCAGGAGGATGACTAAATATGCTCATTCAAAGATCTAACATGTAAACATTTTCTTCATACCAACTCTCACTCATAAAAATAGATCACGGGTTCCTCAGGTTAGTTCCATGGACACTATTTCATTGAATCTCGTGTTATATTGGACATTCTGTTAGGATCAGAGGTGATATTTAAAAGGATATAGTTCTAGTAGGACATATCTTGGTTACACCCTTGTTCATGCATCAGAAAAACAGATTAAATATTAAGATGATAGTTTTTCTAAGGAATGTCACTAGATTTCAGATATGGGATTCAGTTAATGTGCTCATCATAAACCTGAAATTACATAGAGGAAGGTGTTGTGGTCTAGTATTCCTTATGACAGACGTCTAAGGTTGTTATTTTTATAATGATCATATGGCGGTGGATTTACTTGTGATATTCCTTGTTTAATGGATATATCTAAGAAAAACAATTTTAAATCACGTCATCGGGTTAAGGTGGGTGTGGTGTAACAGTCGATTGTTCCTTTCAAATATGTCTTGTGAGACTAGTTTCATTTTGTTCAAATAGCATTTAACCATTTCATTAGAGTGAGTATTTGTGATGATCATGGATGTAATCATGATTTTTTTGTTAATGAAACCATTCTTGGATCATCATTAGAACTATTATGGAATTCTTCCAATAAAATTATGATATTGGAGGTGTCATGGTTCATAATTGGACCCTTACAATGTTAAGAAATCATTTTTTGGGAGCACCATTACTCAGATGTATAAAGAGACAATGATGTGATCATGCCTCAATCTAAATGGGCTTGGTTATGTACTGTATCATTTTTTTAATTGGAAAAAGAATATTGGATCATGTTTTGATGGCTTAAGTTTCGTATTATTGAGAAATTCTTGGAGGTCCATTGGGAATTTTGGAAGCACAATGAGGCTATTTGAATAAGACTTCACAACCCTAGCATTATGGGTTAGGTTTTTATTATTCACAAAGACCTCGCATGGATAATATGTTCAATGGTGGGGGGTTTTAATGACCCATTGTTTTGACCCAAGGAAAAATTCTACGGGAATTTGAATTTTGGTGTTTAGTGGATAGGGTGTTTCTTGAACTAAGATTACAAATAAAATAAAAAGATATAGAACACATCAATGTGTTTTTTAGACATGGATGAAGGCTTGAGGGGTCAACTAGGATTGAGTTTCTACAGAAAAATGATTCAAAATATCCCGTTTGGGTACTTTGAATAGGGTGTATTGTTTTTCTGAAACCATGCTACCATCAACAGGAAATTGAGCAGCTTGTATAATAGGATAAGAAGTTTCATGTATGGTCTATGCCTAGTTTTACCAATCATGGCACTAATCCTACATTTTTAGATCCACTTAGGAAGTACCTAATCACTATTCATCCCATGAATGGCACACGGTTAGGAAAACCGTGCCGAAAAACCATGTGAAGTGGGTTTCTTAAGAAATGGGTATCGTATTGTTGGAGAAAAGTTTTGAAAAACTATGTTGTCAAACCATGTGGCCCATTTCTTAGGGTTAAATGACCATTTTTCCATTAGTGAATTTATACTTTTCTTTTTTTACTTTTCATTCCACCTTCTTGAGTGTGTGCAGCTCCCTCCTGCATGGGTTCTCTTCTTTTCCAATCTAGGCATGGCTAGGTCTCCACTATCTAGACTCAAAATTGAACATTTTCGATTTCAATGGATCTGAATCGGTAATATATCGATTCTTATTGAATCATTTTTATTATTTTCTTCCTATATGTTGCGCTATTTGGGGCGATCTCGTTTTCCATTTTTAGAGGAAATGCGCGTTTCATCCATTTCTTCTAATTTAGACAAAATCAATGCTTCATATTGGATGAGGGAACCATTGTAAGTAGGAGGTGGGTGGTCAATATATTTTTACCTACTTTTTTATTTTTTTACGAATAGCTTCGTTACACTGCATGATGTTCTTCGTCATGCATTTCATTAAATGTGTTTTCTAGAAACTAAACTAGTATATGTACCATGTATTACACTTGTAGAGTGTTAATGAGTAAATAGTGGATATAAACCTCGATATTGAACACCCATTGGGTGTTTCGACTTAATTTTTCTTGATTATAACTAACGGAATTGAAGCCTAGAAATCCATCTAAGCGTTCATCTTGGTTTGATAATTGAAATGCTCCTTGAAAATCAATTTTCAATTTGATAATGGCACCTATGAATTTCCATATTGAAACATTATGTTATCTTTCCATTGTTGGTAGTTTTTCTAAATTCCCTTTTAAAGTGAATTGAGTTATGACTCTTGAATTTGATGCTTTATATTTTTAAATTAATTATCTATGAGAAATTTCATGTTTGAATAATGAAATCCCTCAAATGAGGTGCACTTCCTTCAAATTATAAAGTGATGTTTAGTGGATTTCATCTTACATGGACTTATGTTATTGAGGTGTTCTTATTCTTTAGATAAGGTTGGACACATATGGAATGTTAATGAACATGGCCTCTCTTGTTGTTCTAAATTTAATTTCCCATGTAGTTGTTTTCATTAGTTAATATATTACCCCTTTTTAAGTGCCTCCATGAACATTATAAAAAGAATTACCCCTCCTTTTTATATAACTTTTAAATGAACCTGATAACCTCCTCAGCGTATGGAATAATATTATAAATGTAATGGGTTTCATATTAAAGAGGTATTCCAAAGTAGATCAATCCCAAATAGACAAATGACACCTTATATGTGGATCTAAGATCTTGTAAAATGAATTACCATATTTGAGTGCATTTAATGGAATTTATTAAAGGGATTGTAATGCTCATGATGGATTTAATTCCATTAATGAAATTAATTTTTTAATTGAAATGGAGTTTATTTGGGTGGTATCACCATGCCTCATGTTTATAATTGTATAAGGAAAAATTATATGGATTTTTATAATTGTGATTCCCTTGTTTATTTCAGATTAATAATATAGGAAATTAGAGGTAAGGACTTATTGATATATTTCTTAGTTTTTATTATATGATAACACCTTAAATTAGATATATAAGGATGGTATGGGGTCCTTTGAGTAAGACATAAAATCACACTCCCTTACATTGCGTGTTGAGTCATGGTGTCTCACACCATTGATACTGTGATACCCTGAGTTTTAAAAGACAATTTTTTCCTAGAAGAAATTAAATTTTCATTTATTTCTTGAAATTAAATAAGTAAAACATTCCATTTACACATCAATTAATTTATGCACATAACAAAAACTTGGTGTAGGATTTATGAAACACCGATTTGGCATACAATACATGTAGCACTCAAGTTTATATGAAACATCATTTTACAATTATAATAATTTAGATGGGATAATTATTACCTATCTGTTAAAATTAGTTTTATAAATAGTAATAACTAAATATCAAATTTTTTTATAATTTTTATATATAAATAAAATGTATTGATAATGGAAGATATTATTTTTTGTAAATTTCTTATATGTTTAAAAATACAATTTTCTCAGATGGACTACTTTTCATGTCCATCTGTGAAAAACAATAAAATTAAATTTAGAAACATTTTGGAATTTAATTTTATAAAATAAAATAATTTTATGAAATTATGATTTATAAATTATATTGGAGAACATTTTGGGGATTTTTCTAATAAACATCATTTTTTGAGGAATAGTTAGAAATACAAGATATTAATTCAAAACCCCTTTTTTATATAATTTATTTATAAGGATAAATTATATTTTAATTTGGCTTTAATGTTTAATTAAATAAATTTTTTATTAATTAAAAAATATTATTTCATTTAGAACAATTTCTCTTTAAACATGTTTATAAAAACTTAGCAAATTTCTGAATGTTTTTACTATAAAAAACATGCATTGTCGAACCAACTTGGGGATTAATTTTAAATTAATTTCTGAAAATTATTTATTTCAATCTATAAATATGGATTCCATATTTAGAATCATAATAATTTATAATGTATAATGAGTTAAACTTAGTTTTTTACCAAATTTATTAGTGAAATTGATTAAAACTAATTACATCCATTTAGGTAAAATTAAGCTTAAATAAATATTAAGCCTAATATTAAATACCCAAAATGCTTTAGAAACATTTAAAGCACCAATTTTATTTCCATTATAAATCATGAACCTTCTATTTATGATTTTGGTTGGTTTTTATGAATTTTTCGGTAAAAATGTGGGTACGCCTAACTTGTTTTCAAAAATGCCAATTGTGTCATTTCCCTTCCCTATAAAGGCCACCACCTATCTCTCTTATTAAATATAATTAACCCACTTAGTCTCATCAAATATTTGACCAATAAATTTCCAAATATTGTAGTTTTGATACATTAATCATGGCTTTGGGTAGAAATTCTTCCAAGGAATCCCTTTATTGAAAACCAAAATGATTTATCCGATTAAGAGGCAACATCATCTCTCAAGATCCTTTGATTTATTTTAATTATCCTCCCCCTCCACACTCTATATTCCATAATTTTTTAAAAAATAGTATACTCAATATAATAGGATGTTTTTATTCTATGTTTTCAACCTACACGTACACACACCTCCATCTAATGGGTAACAAACAAATTGTTTTCGTGTATGGTGAACTACAGCCTCACTAACCGATGAATGTTCATTTTCCCATTATAGCCTCTCATAGTGGAAATTATGATGTAAAAATTGTTTTAATATTTTATATATTATATTTATTATGTATTTAATCTTATTAAATACTTATAAAACATATATAGAGATACATTCCATTTTGTGTTAATAAGATAATTTTGTTTGAGGAAGTGTGGAATACCGCCCCCTCAAATTGATATGATTCATTCGTACACTATAGGGAGTGTATTAAGGATGGTTTTAGTGAATATATATGGTATATATGATATAATAATATACTTTAATAATTATATATATACTTATATGTCTTTTAATCTATTTCATTCAACACGACAATTAAATGGAAATAGCATTCAAGCATACGTACGACCTACCGTATCCATGAACGATGTATTTAGTTACATACATATATATTCCATATATAATTATAAAACATATATACTTAATATAAATTATATTTAAATAATGTTTTATATTCTTTAAATCACGATATTAGTATATGTACCAAATATATACCAAATTAAGACACATGTGAAGAATAAATCGAATATTACCCAAAGTAAACACTTAACAAAGGATTATTAAAAAAAGGTAATATAAGGTCCTAATAAAAAAATTTATAGTATTAGATATAATAATTTTATTTTATAAAATCTATATAATAAATTTATATTTGTTATATAGGTTTTTTTATAGGTATGAAGAGAGTCAAGACACAATGTAAGGGTATTTAATCTCACTTTTTATTTCGGTGAGATACGTGCTTTATTCACCACCAATTCCTTTTGTGTGGTGTGTATAATGTAGATGGATGTATTTAATAATTATTATAAATAAATTTATTGGTATTTACATATGAATTTTATTATATTTCTATCATGTGGTTTATGTTTTAATGTTTCAAAATTGTTAAAATGTTTTTGTCTCAATTTTCTTTCTTTGAGACTCATATTTTGTTATGCACCTTAATTATATTTCTAGGTACATATACATCAATTTTATAGGTTATATCATGAAACCCATTAATTTAATGATATTTTAATCATCATGTAATTTTCTTTTCATTCATAGAGAGTATGATCCGATGTTACCAAGTGATAAGTGTTTTTTGAAACAATCCCATCATTTTTCCATATTGTTTATGATTATGCATCAGTTAATGAAATATAGCATCCATATCTCATTAAAACATGTAAATTTTATTATAAACTATTAATTAAAGATATATGATTCTATAACTACAATTTCATTCACTCTTTGGTACTTAAGATATTTTTTTAATTAAAATATGACCATCTCTCTCTTCACTCAGAATTATTTTTTATTAAAAATCATGGTTTCAAAATTGTTTTCAAACGACATTTGAAGCTCATTTTAAAAGAAAAAATACTTTAAAAACATTTTATGTGTTTTAATACTTCCTTTTTAAATTTTCAAATCTATTTCAAAATACAATGGTTTTAAAAAGGTTTTATGTTTTAAAATGATTTTTTCAATGAATAAAAGGATATTTCCTTCAAGAAATGTTTTTAAAAAATCATTACAAATTATTAGCTATCTAAGATAAAATCCATTGGTGTTACTTATGACCTTCTAGGGAAATGATAAAATATTTCAATTTATACTCTTTCTCAAAATGATTTACCTTTTAGGACATGATGTTTACGAAATCTGCTTCTCTTTCATGGGTTATATGCTTATGAAACCTGCTTCACTTCATGAGTTATGAAATGATTAAATAATTACGAAACATGTATCTTTTCCATAGGTTATGATATTATTACATGTTTATTACATCTATTTCATTTCATGGGTTATGATATGTTTGTTTATGATTTTTTGTAACATTTATGTATAATTCAATTATGAGATGAGTGGGACCTATATCTCCTTCAAATGAATTGGTTAAATATATATATCTCATGAGATAGACAAAGATAGTCTTGGGAGTAAACATTGACTACTAAATGGCTATGGGAGTTAACCATGACTACCAAGATGGTATACAGAGTGAACTCGTGAAACTAATATGTCCATGGGAGTGAATAATGACTACCAATATGGTATGGGGAGTGAACCTATATTACTAATATAGTCTTGGGTGTGATGCATTGGATACTATAAAAGTAATATAATTTGATTATATGTTTTCCACAATTCTAGGATTTATTCATGTGTTATTTGTTCTTATGGTACATGTCTTATGAACTGCCAAGATTTATGACATTATTCATGTATATAATCTTTGATATGTGTGGTATAATTTTCTATTTTCATTATCATGTTCTCATACTCTTATGCTCATGATTATTCTTACATTTATCCATTGTTTACCCTTTCTGAGCATTTGAGCTCACCCCTTTTTATATTTCCTTCCTGAGGTTATGAATATATTCATTAGGATTGATGTCTCTAATAAAGGGTATATTCAAGAAGAACCTAGTGGGAGATAATGTAGATCACTTATGTATTAGTGTTTATATATTCATGATTCCAAAGAACTATATTTTTATGGTCTTTGGGAATTTTTTTGTATAATGTTTTAAGTATTCTGAAAACATTATGTATGGTTATTAAATCCAAGGGACAATATAGTTGGTATCAGAGAAAAGTTTTAGTGAATTTTTGGAAGTAGGATGAGAAAAACTTACAGATAACCCTAAGGTCATGTCTATGGATAAGTATAAGGGTAAGGAAAAGTATTGGAAAATGTCTGAGAATTTTGATAAAAGATAGAGTTAGTGGTTTCATAGAAATAAATCCTTATCTATATACTAGAAGTGTACGTGGTTCTTTCAAAGATGTACCTTGGGGTAAAAAATCTAACAGGATATTCTGAGATTGACTCAGTGTAATCTAGTACATGATAACATGACTTGTTGCACACCTGTTTTGACACTCCTAGGTGATATTCTTTGGGAATTCAATAAATATTCATGAACCATCAAAATGGATTTAAATATATGTTGGATATTTATAAGCTAGTATAAACTTAATGTGTCATATATTAAGGAAGTTTTCATTACTCAGACATCCTATAATAAATTTCATTATTATGTGGTTCCTCAATATAATAACTATTTATTACATTATTATTGTAGTTTTAGTAAATGGTTGGAACCTGAAGGAACCACATTAATGGTGATTGTGATTGACAATGAAATTAGTTTCCTCCTAAAAAACCAAATGATATGATATCATGAATGAAAAACATAATTCTTATGATCACACATCTTTCTTAAGATATCAATCCTGGTGTACTTCCAAATTAGCAACGGAGGGAACACATTTCTATTGAGTCCTTTTTAAGGAATGTTTCCTCTAGAATTTGGAATGACCTTGTTGATTTATGATTAAAACATTCCAAGCGGCTTCTAATGAGTTTGTTCGTAGAACCGGAAACATCCAATGATTCTATATCCATTTGGATCTACTTTCCAAAGGTAGGTGCTCATTAGTTGTGGAATGATGAGGCTTAATAATTTTCATTGGTCGAAAGGATGGGAGGTCAGACTCATCACGCCTTTTTGATGTACATTATTATCTACTCCGGGACTCTCTTTATATATTTATGTTATGTTCATGAATCCTTATTATATTACCATGTATGAAAATGTGATGTCCTTTAGATCGAACAATCAATGATTAATATGTATGCAATTTAGATAATATTTTATATGTATTTGAGGTTCTTCATTGATAGAGAATCATCTATATTTTTTAGATGTTTCTGGTCAATGGTATCCTTCGACAAATTATATTGAAATCTCTTGGTCATTATGATAACCATACTGGTTTTAAATCCAATTAGCGGGGCACTTGAAATTTATTGTCATTTAGAAGGACATGATATATTTAAGAGTTGGGATCATACCTGCAAATGGGCTACCTACATATCCTGTTTAGAACAGGAATCAGAACCCAAGAAGTTCAGGAATTAAAATATAGTTTAACATCATATGGGATAGATAATAATTAATGGATTATGGGCTTGAACCTTAGAGAGGCTTCCTACATACTCAACTTTTAAGGTATAGATCAAAGTCCATGTAGTTCGAGATAAAAGTGTGAGGTTTATGCATGATTAATGGATTAAAGAAATATGTCACAATTACTTTTACACTCTAAGCTCATGTGAGTCATGCTCGGTGTTAGAAACAAGAGGTATTGGTAAAACCAGACCATTATGCCACGAAAGATGCAATCATAAGAAATGATGTGGGGCTTATTTATATATGACTGCCCAAAATAGAGATAGATCAGGACTTATTTTAGAGATGAAGTTCGAGAACAGGGTCCATAAACATATATGTGCTTTTATATAGATTTGGATACTCTAGCATGGGGCATACTCCTGAGGATGATTCCCAGATTTGGAGGGGACTTTGGGCTTACTCTTAAAGAAGGATGCCCAAATCAAAAGAAATTAAGACTGGTTAAGTTAAATTAGAACTGGGGCTTACTCCTAAGATAGAGGCTCAGGTTAAAGGGATTTGAGAACTGGGGCTTACTCTTGAGAAGGAGGTGCAGGTTAAGGAAATTTAGAAACATGGGGCTTACTTCTTAGAAGAATTCCCAAATTAATGGAACATGAAGACTGGTAATTAATCCAGAAAAGGAGGCCTAGTTTAAGGGAATTATGACTGGGGCTTACTCCAGAAAAGGAGGCTCATGTTAGGGAACTTTTCATCTTAAAGGATGAGGTTGAATGAATGAAATCTCTCACCTTAGTGACCTGAAGATATGTAAATAACTAGGTTTGGAGAGATGTTCCACAGTATTTTTTTCAGGTAAGGAATCCAACAAAGGAATCATGTCATAAATGAAATTAAATAGGGTTTTGAAGGCTAAATATTGAAGAGGGTAGGTGGATTTGATGAAAATAGGTAAATAGGCCGGAGGGGCACCCAAAGAAGTAGGCGCATAGGTCCTGCGTGGGCGCGCAAGTCCTCGTCGTGCAAGTATACTTGCGCGACACATGGGTACTTGCGCGAAAGTCATCCCTTAGGGTAATACTTGGGTGAGACTTGGCTCAATCCCTTAGTTTTATCCCTAGGGGCTTCCAAAAGAGTGTCGCGCAGGTTCTGGTGAAGGGATAAGGCGGCGCATAGGTGTCTTCATTTCCATTAAGTGTTTAGACACTTTGGTGCACACGTATTGATGAATATCAATACGTAAGCCTTGTTTACCCTATTTAGATCTTCCATTATATGTATGAAATTAACTTAGAAGTGTTAGAAATAATTCTAGAAGATACTAGGTCGTCAGGCGCTGAAATCTAGATTTTATAATTTTTTGTCCTCAAAATGTGGGGCCCACAAGGGGTATTTATAGGCAACTGAAGATCCCGAGTGAAAATCAGATAGGGCGCGTAGGTCACCTGCCCGCCCAATATGTGGCGTGCAGGTGTACCTACTCATCCATGATGAAACCTGTGCGGCCCATCATTGACCAAATCCTTCTTCATGCCTTTGTCAATTTTTTATGTTTCTTCAAAGGATGAATCACATTGGACTAAGGTATATCCCTTTTTCCATCGTTAGACTCTGTGATGGAATGAATTGTCAACAAAAGTCCCACCTTAGAGTTGGATCCGAATAAAGGAGGATGTGACTCTAAGGAAAAAAGGAGAAAAATGAGAAAACCAAGGAACTTCGGCCAGCATGTGTTGAGCGCGCAGATGGCATTGCGTAGGTGCGAGCCGCACAAGCTTCAGCACGTAGGGGTGCGGCCTAGCCTGTATATATGCAGCCATTTCTCGCACAAAGCTATTATTTCTCAAAGATTCCTACTCTCTCCATGCAAGTAGCCTTCATCGTGCAAGTTACTTTTTTTCCACTAGTTCCTTCTGTCGCGCTTCTGTAGAGGTATTTGGACTTTTGCGGTGATACCCCCACGCCAAAAACTTGCATGACAAAAGTATACATTCGCGAAAAAATTATACTTGCGTGCCTTAATGCGTTAGACATTTTTTCAATTTTCTACAAAAAATTTATGAGAAATCAACTCACTTAAGAGAAAATTATTTGACTTTTGTGCAAATTCAATGGCTCCTAGAAGAATCGGAACTACTGATGAACTGGCTAGCAAGAGAATTGATGATATGATGAACATCGAAGGCCTTGATTACTATGATATTTGGGACATCACTCTTCCAGATTTTCCAAGTGCTTGAGAAGTATCATATTAACATTCCACATAGGATCTAATTGCCTCTGTATGTCCATGGTCATCTGCAAGATGTCAACATTCCAAAGGAAAATAACTATCTCCCACATTCTTGGTTTCAGAATTATTCCAATTTTGTTTTAGCAAATATCTCGAGTGGAGGAGAATTTATAAATACTAGAATAGTAGAGAAGGCCTATATGATGCATCATAGACCTTGTTCACCAGATCTGAAACCTCACAAGCCTGAGCTTCAAACCCATTGTTATCCTTCAATATTTATAAATTCTCATATGGATCAATCCAAAGGTTGGAAGATGAGTTGGGACTTCCGTCCTGGAGGAGGTGTGAAGACAACTTGGATGTGGGCATACTGGGTGTGACAAAAATGTGTACAGTTTGATGAGGATTTGAAAGGAGCTTCTATATAAGAATCCATCTGGTCTAGGTAGTCTTATGTCTACAGGAATGATGAGTTTTTGCCAGAGCTAATGAGATGTCAGAGCACAGAAACCAAATCTTTCCATATGAATCATGGAGAAGTAGGCATCAGTCTATGGGATGTCCACAAGATCTCTAGGGCTCCAATTCTGGATGATATGTAAGAATAATTCATTCCTCTTAGGTCGACTTTGAATGATTCGGAGAGGACTGCGGTTTTGGCTCGAGATTTATTGAAATTTTTCCACAAGCTCAAGAGTTAAAAGACCTCCCTAACTCATTCTAGAAAGAAGATTCATCCAGAGGAGTGGATGAATATATTTCTTTCCTTGAAGGAGGAGAAGGATTCAAAGGAGAAGGGGCCCACCTGTACTAGTCCTACTACCTACCCCAGATCAAAGAAGAGGGGTTCTCTTGTTACATTTTGGACAACCCTGGAAGCAGGAGAATATGAGAAGTGGGGATATGATGTAAATCAGAGAATCCCAAAAAAGACCCTTCTGGCAGGCTTCATAGCCTTGTGGCTCAGTGTTTATCTTCTACCAGTAAGGGATTCGAAGAGAGGCATCAGGACAAGGACCTTTGTTGTGTCGGCAATGTTGACTAAGAAAAAAATGGTTGGGTTGGCTACCCCCAGTTTGGAGAAGATTCACAGGAGCTTACTCCGTGTCTATATGGGTAAGCCTTCTTTGAGAATAGCAGGACCATTCCATGTTTTGTGTGGATGGATCACCACTCACTTCAGAACATATAATGTACAGAACGGAGTACAGGTTCCTATAAGTTCCTTTAGGCCATCAGTGCAGGCATTTTCTTGAATTTCTCCATTAACTCTTAATCCCTATGATATAAAGGTGAGGCTGAGCGTGTTCAAGGAATTCAATTTCATTCCTTATGGAAACCAGCAGACCAGGTGGTTTCTTGATTATGGAACCACCAGTCTGGATTAGAGGGTGTACATGCTGGCTTGTAGAGATGGTTTACTAGCCACCCAGATTGACGGAGATATTATATGTGTGGTCTATGCTCCATACATATTTTCACGCCAATTCAAGTGCTTGCAGCAGACTGATGTATCCCCTCTTGTGCATGTTAGGTCAGAGCAGCATCTGATGGTTGCCTAAAAACTATGCTTGCTGAAATATATGGAAAATAGTAGGGAAGTGTTTGATCTACCAGTTGACTAAGTGGCAAGTAACTTGACTACATGGTATGCCGAGAACTGGATAGCATCACACCCTGAAGGGGTGATGAATCGTCCAGTTTATCAGGTGGGGAAGAAGAAAAGAACTGTAGAGAAAGAAACCCATCATCAAAAAGGTGACGCATCCCCACCTGGATCTGATTCATTAGGTTCCTCACCTATGGCTAACTCACCAGATTCCCAAGATGGGGATGATGAGGCACAACATGCGGCAAAGAGGCCTCGTGCCAGATATAATTCCACTGTCAGAATCAAGAGACCAACTCCATCGACTCCTAGTGAGTTACTTAATTAGGGAAATATAATCACCATTACTTTATAGACAAAATAGTTTTATTTTCTTATCCTTTATCTATAGTTACAGGAGCTGGGAAGAAGTTGAAGTCTAAAATTGTAGGACCCTCCATAGAGCCTTCTGGTAAACATGTTTAATATCTACAACCAGAGGATGTACAGATATGGAAATGTTTATATTGCGATGCTGAAACTGCCTGGCTGGATCTGTGCAAGGGGCTACAAATCCCTCAAATAGTGAATATTTGGGATTATATAGATATTTGTTAAGGATAACCCCGATGAAGTGAGAGCTTACATCAGAGAGCTGGAGATGCGCATATATTCCACGGATTATTCCATTCCATTCACCAAGTGGGTGAATGAAATAATAGATCATGGCGCCACAGAGGGGACTTGTGGTTCCGGAGATGAGGAGTGGCATTATTACATGGCTCCTGAAGATGTAAGTCTCTTTCCTTATTTTTCATTGCATCTTGATTCCAGTTAGAACTTTGTTACTCAAGGAAATTATTTTCTTCATACTTCTGCTTGAGAATAAAATAACTATTGAGGTTCCTTCACCACAGTATAGCCCTGGTGGTACTGCCATTGGGTCTAATGAATATCCTCGTGAGCCGGGTGACATATCTTAATGATAGAAAGCCATGTAGGAGGAGTTAAACATGGCTTTTCATTTTATAATTCCTGTATTTTGAGATGATGACGTCAAAACCCCTAAAAATACAATGAAGCAAAGGGATCGATGGAATAAATCCACAACTCAACACTTCATCAGTAGTGGTAAGTCCATCATATAGTCATGAGCTTTAATCCATGAAACGACTGCTCATAATTCTTGGGATTACAGGGGCTTCTTCAATTTCTCCTATGAGGAAGAGGATTGACCTTGCTTTGAGGACGACGAAGGGTGCTGGTGAACGATCACATGTTCAGTCTGACTTGACTGCTCCTGGAGAAGAGCCAACACCTATTCCCAGTATCCCTCCTCCTGCTTTTGTAAGGAGAGAAGAGCATGCTTTTGGTAAGTTAACAATGCTTCATAAAATGTTGAATGAAACATCAGCTAAATTCCATTCTGTTATACATTAGGTTCAACCCCTACACTATAGATTTTAGCGGCCATTACAACTAATGTGGTGATTTTAACTGAAGAAGCTATCCATTGTCAGAGGCTACCAAATGTGGGTCTCTAAGTAGATACATCGAATGTTCTCACTGGTGATACTAACAAGGAATCCGAGATATCATTAGATGAAATGACGAATCATGGCACAGCTTTTGAAGATATTTTAGAGCATGTTAAATTACCATGTAATTTATAGGATTTTGGACATGAGTGTTATCCTTCATCCTATTAAAATAACTTCTTATTACATCCCCTTCCATGATTGGTTCAAATGTGAAGTTCCATCTAAACAAGCTGCCGAACTGCCAATGCCTGAAGGGAGTACAGACAGATCTACTATTGTAGAGACTTTAACTCTAGTGGAGCTGAACCCAGGAGAGCATCCTGAAATTCATTCTGAAAATCCTGTTGAAGCTAAGAAGGACGGGGAGGAGCCTTCTCATGTTTTTGATCTATCATAAAGTATGGGATAACAATATTTGCGATTTTACATAATTTGGAAGATATCCAATCAAATTTTGTTATCCTTTGAAACTAACCAAAGCATTCAGTTGATTATGCAGGGACATCAATTTCGGTGGCTAGATCAGGAGGTGAAGCCTCAGCCATTACCCCAACGGGAATAGAAAGTGAAGTAATATGACTTAGGGGGAAGGAGAAGAACATGGAACTTCCATAAGTCCATTAATCCCAGATTATATCCCCCCTTGTGACAGTGATGCTGAGCCAGACCCGGAGGTTCAAAAGGCGCTCTAATTTTCACGATGCAAGGCATGGAAAAACATATGGAAGATCATATCTGAAATTCCTCTTAAAGAACTATCATTGAATATCCCCCGACTATCATCCATGTTCATCATGTTGGGACTTGGAGGTTTTGGATATCAAGAGATCCAAGCTAGGGTGAAACAACTCATTTTAAGCAGGGAGCAGGAGTAGAAGTACCGTCAAGACCTCACCAGGTTCAGGCTGTCACCCAATATCAGTGAATTTGAGGCTATGGTATCCCAAGATAGGGCTGATTATGCTACCAAGTTAATGGATCTGAATCATAATATCAAAGAGAATGTCGTCCAGCAGATGCATCTTCCGCAACAGTGAGATGATATTACAGGGGAACTTGACCAACTTAAAAATTCATTGGAAGGAGCTCAAAATAATGGTATGGATGCCATTGCAGATGCCAGGAAAGCACTCCATCAAGCTGAAACGAGTGAATTTTGTCTAGTGCATGAGCTTCATGTGGCAGATAATGAAGATCGAGATGCTGTAAATCAAATGGATATTTATGTTGACAGTCTTTTGTAATTCTTGGAAAAGAGAAGAGACTATAGTATGTGGATGTTGTTCTAACTCTTTTGCATCAAATGAAAAATACATTCATCTTCAATCCTTTGTGCATACCTTTTTTTGCTACCTGATTTAATTTTTTTACCAAAGCCAATGGGCCTAGTAAGCATAGTTTGATTTTTTACTAGGATTATTATAAATAACCCTACAAACTATTAATCTTTAATTTCCCAATATTACCTAAATCCTAAAAAATATATGTTTAGTGAGATTGAACATGACTTTTGTTCAGAGTTCCGTTGTCTTTTGTGGGCAGTTTAAAGTCATTCATGTCAGACATAAAAAGGCTAATGTTTAATGTTGAAATAGCTTTGACCAAATGGATGAAAATTAACTCAATTCCTTGATAATTTATTTGAAAACATATTACCATGTTCATGTATAGGGAAAAATATGTAAATGATGACTTCAGAAATTTTCAATATGAAGAATGATATGAAAATGGTCTAAAAGGAATTAGAAGAAGTAGTTCCCAATAACAAAGTTACCACTATTTAACAAACTCATTAGGGGGTTTAATTATGCATGGCTGCTTACAGGAATTGGCTGCATAGACAAATAATAACTTCTTTTGGATGACAGGTCCATTATGTAAACTACTTATGCAAGGCCACCTAAGGGCACGTGCTGCATAGTCAATCCAATTAACTCTCAGAAATTTACTTTTCTACTGCTAAAAAGCCAGTGGATGTTTATGGAGATTCAAATTTTCCAAAACATAGAGTTTTCTGTGTGGAGAGAAGTGCATTAATATGGAGAAGATATTTCCCAACAAGATTGTCTATGAACTGGATGAATGTCACTCCAACGAAGGTCTAACCCAAACATAGGGAAGGGAAATATAAACCATATACTTGAATATATTCAGATCACGAAAAATAGTATGGGAAAAATATGTTAAAAATGTCCATTTTTCAGATCCCTACATATTTTTGTTAAGACAACTAAGGAAAAAATAGGTTTTCCTCCCAAGAATGAAGTTACGATTATTTGAAAAACCTATTAGGGGGTTTGAATTATGAAAGTCCACCTAAGGGCATTGGTTGCATAGTCAAATAATTGCTTCTTTTTCCTAATAGGTCCGTTATATACACTACTTATGCAAGGCCTCCAAAGGGAACATGCTGCATAGTCAAGCAAAATAACTCTCAGGTATCAGAAATGTTGTGACCAGAAGTCCAGAAAATGGTTATGGAAATCTGGAAGTATTTAAGGATATGAGTATGTAACATAAAAATGGGCATTGTTAAAGGCTTGTAGAGATACAGAGACCAATTCTAACCAAAATCATGTTGTGGCTTGGTCTGGAATTGAGATGTTAGACTTCACTATATATCTCATTAGAATGAGAATCAAGCCCAATGTAGTTCTTGAAATACAGTTTAACGTCATGTGGGACGAGAGTATAGGAAATATTATATTAAGGTCATAGATCTCAGAACAAGGTGGACTTTTTAGCCAAGGTACTGAAAGTGGAATATGGGGTTAGGCCCAAAGACTTGGGGCTCCATTCAAGGGATGCTAGAACGTTCCTACGTATCCCATAAATATGGGAATCAAGCCGCACGTAGTTTTTGAAATAACCTCTGTACATATTTGGTTCGTACAAGTGATGGGTGAAAAGGGGACTTTAGTGCAATGATGGTTTGACCCGAGATAAAAGGTTCGGGCATTTCAATGTATGCACATAGTCTTGGAATATAAAATGATTGGAGATCAATGTAAATAATGATTCCCTCTTAGGTGAGGGTATAAATGAATGATGTAGTCTATTGTCGTACAGGACAAAAGTGTTGTATAGCTTAACGTCATATATCAAGGACAAAGGTAAAATAATGTGAAGATATTGATTTTGGGGGCAGCTTCACGAATCAACATCGTATGAGATGGAGGTGAACCAATGTGAATATATTGGTTTTGGGATTGAACCTCAAGAGGTTGCCTACGTACCCAAACGAGAAGGCAATGATCAATGTCCGGGTAGTTTGATTAAAGAATGAATTGGTAATCAAGTTGGTCTTGAGGACAATGACCCAAAACAAAATGGTGTTAGGAATTACGCATGGTTAGAAGCCCAGAGAGGGTCTTATGGTTGATGTTTACTCTAATCTCACGGGAGTCATACTCAGTGTGAGAAACAAGAGGTAGCAATACCCTTAACGATCCACAATTTAATTTTATGCAGGACATATTAAGGGACTATGCAATTTTAAATCTTATAGTGGGGATTATTGGTGTTGAACAGTTTAGTGTCATGTAGCAGGGAAAAAATACATTTTAACGACATGTAGGATGTATTAAGGGACATTGTATAGTTTAACATCATGTTGGACATAAACACAGTTTTTCATCATGTTGGACAATAAGGGTGCTCAACAGTTTTTCATTTTGTAGCTAAGACGATGGGGACAATAAAATCTAACATCATGCTGGACGAAAGGGGGACTGTTCAGTTTAATGTCATGCAGTCAGGACAAAATAGGACATAGATTAACGTCATGTTCGATGAATGGGATTTTATCACAATTTAACGTCATGTTGGATGATGCAAAAGTTTAACATCATGTTGGATGATGGTGCGAATAGTTTATGGTCATATGCATAGACTGGTGATTATGCAGTTTAAAGTCTTATTGGACGTAAGGGTATTTATAAGGCCCCGGACTTAACCCTTACTTAATATTGAATTAAATTAATAATTCACATTGAGGATCTTTTCAGGTTTAGAGTTTTAGAAAATTAGGACATAACTGTTACATCTCAAAAGATTACAAAGTAGTCACTTATACTAAATTTCCATAAAATAAAAACTCTTAAAAAGAAACATGTCTAGTTCCATGTATTAGATAGAATGATTCTCCATTGATCCCATCCTTGACCCTATTCCACATTAAGTCCTATGAAAAAAATTTCAATTAAACTTAGGGTGAGCATAAAAAGCTCATCAATGGATACATAAGGAATGAAAACGATTAGTTTTTTAAAACAACAAGTAAACCATGTATACATTATCAAAGTAATACCTTTCACCTTTTGGAAGTAGAAAAAACTCTTCACTGAATAAAATATCATTACTTTCCCTTTTGTAACCAAAAGATTACCATTAAACCCATATAAAGAACACAAAAAATATAAAGTTAACTTGGGACATAAACATAATTAAATGGAATAACCATACGGTCGACTTCCACACATACTTAATGGAATAGCCATACGGCCGACTTCCATACCCAATGCATTATAGGATATAACGTAACCACCCGTCCTGGTATTCACGGCACCACCTGTCATATGGTGTATCATGCAACCACCCGTAAAATGTCCAAGTACCATCATTACACATAAAATATTGAAAATATAAACATTTTTAAAACAACATTTCATTTTCAATCACAATAAGTAATTCCAATATATTGAATTAAGCAATCCATTTTCAAAAACCATTTAAAAGAGATTTCTCAATCAAAGTGTCCCATTACACTTTGAAGCTTTTAATGGAATTATAATTTTAAAACATTAATGTCCATATAAATAAATACTGAAAACCATTTTGAAAACATTGAATTTAAAGATAAAGATTTAGAATAATGAATCATTAAAACATTTAAAATTATATTTTTGTTAAAGAGTTTTTAACAAAATGAGAGACTCTTGAATACAAATAATTGCAGAATAACATGTAATCCGAGCTTTATAATATCATTAGAGAAAATGGATTCATGATATAATATGTCAAAGGAAAATATACACACCATGTAAGAGTGAATTGGTGCAGAACAACAATGAAGTCTCAATGGAAATGTAAATTGACATGAAATCCATTATAAAGATTGTATCCTTAAATTAAGGATAAATCTATCGCATAATTATGTGTGAGAAATATAAATACACCAAATATAAGTGGATATTAGGTGTGAAAAAATCATAGGTCATTCAAACATATTCAAAGGATGACATTTTCAAGAAGTACAAGTTGAACCCAAAGAAATCAAAATTGGGTTAAGAGGTTCCCTTGTAAAAATTCGACAGCCTAACGGCATTACTTCAAAATTCAGGAAATTAGTAGATGAGTGAGTGAATGGTATCTCATCACTTGGACATAAACATTACATCAATAAGTATATATAAGAACATATCCCAACATAATAATATGTAAATTAAAAGACATAACAAAAGAAGTTTTTTAAAAAAGAGGAGGGTGAATGGTTCCCTTACCGACTTGGATAACTTTCGAAACGTACACCCCATTGAAGAAGGGTCATACAATGAATATTTAAATACCCATAAATGAAATTATATTACACAAGGAGTATAATAATGGGAATTACATACACCACTCAATGTAAATAGTGGAAAATGTAGCATAAATTTCACGGGAATAAAAGTGAGATGAAAAATCCCTTACGAAAACTCGGCAGCCTAACGGCGCCACTTAAAACATCCAAAAATGGATTTATGATATCAAATAGGGTCTCTCATAATATGAACATAAAATTACAGTATGAGGAATATAAAATAACATCCTCAAACATAAGAAACATGATCTTACAAGAAATGACATAAAAGAGAGTAATTAAAGAGAAAGAAAGAGGTTGGGTCCCTTACCTCGAGTCCGACTTGACTCGATCGTTCTTTAACATCCTGAATAATAAACCTGAGTTAATTTATACTTTCTTAAGAACCTTTTTCAAGTTCATTATTCCTTTTATATCACTTATTTCCATTTTATAATCATTATGTACTCATTTAAGTTAATAATGTTTGTTTTGTCGATATTTGGTTCTTAAGTCGAAAGTGGACTTCTTACAATTACATGTTGTTCGTGTGGTCAAAGGTTCATTATATACAGAATTATATTCATGATTTGGATATCATATATATCATATATATCCAGAATATACTTTTATTTATAATATTACACAATCATTTAGAGGTTATAAATGAAATGCACCGTTCATGGAGACGGTAAGCCGTACGTACGCATGAAAACTACTTTCATTTCTATGTCATATTAATGGAATTAAAACTAAATGAGAGATATGTATATTTTAATTCCAGAATTATATTAATCATTTATATGTAACATACATCATATATATCCATTATATATATGTACTTATAATAGTACATTACATTTGGTGATAAGAAATTAAATGCACCATCCATGGAGACGGTAAGCCGTACGTACGCATGAACGCTACTCTCATTTCGATATCATACGTTAATGGAAAGAAAAAATAATGATATAGAGGTATATTATAATTTCATTATAACATCATATATAATAACTTTAAATCCATCCTTTATACATCCCACATATGGCATTAACGAATCAAATCACTTTGAGGGGGCGGTAGTCCGCACTTCCTAAAATGAAATTATCATGTTTACCCACAATGGAAACCAAAAAGGTATACCACAAATGAAAAATACAGAATCATAAGGAAAACATAAACATAATATATATCATATATAAATATAGTGACATCTTAATGGCCACCATTGAAGGTGTTTAAAAGAAGATTGAACAATCATCGTTTTGTGAGGCAGAAATTCGCCAACCACAGAAACAGTATGTTCTTTAACCATTAGATGTAGATGTGTGTAAGTGTAGCTCGAATAATTATTATAAAAACATCCTTGTATATTGAAGATACTGGGGTTGTTACAAAAGAAATTAAGAAAAAGAGTTTAGGGGGTTGGAGAAGAAAAAAAACACAAGTGAACACATTACCATAAAATCGTGTAACTCTCTTAGATTTGATCTCAAAGGCTTCCTTGGGAAGACTTCTGACCAAATTGAGGCTTCAAGGAGTAATAGAGGGATGTTGAGAGACAAAATGGGCAGGGGTTGGCCGAGACAATGGCTTTGGAAGTGTGGGTAATGTGTTAGAGGTGGGGGCCTTTTATAAGAGGAGAGGAGGGACACTCTTGGAAAGTAAGGAAATGTTACCTTATTATAGAATGAGTTTAGAATTTTAATGGTCCCACAATGATGTGTTTCTAGGATAATGTGATAAGGGTTCTAAATCCACCCATACAATAGGTTTTGGACATGTGTAGGTCTTAGATTTTACATTATCTTTCCATTTTATTTAAATCGTTAAATAATGAGGTAATCACTACATCATCATGGTGTCATAAATAATTTAATTTATTTAATGTCTAAAAATTATTAAAAAACTATCATGATGTAGGAAATCTCTTTATATTTCCAATTAATATTTACAGTCCAAATTCTGACTTCTATAACCCCATGTCAAAATTGTTTTAGTAAAACAACTCAGGTTTGTGACATTTTTATTTTAACATTAAATAAACAGATATTAATGTCATTTTCCAACTAAAGTGGCTCCATGGGGTCCCCAAGATTACCCATGGATTTTCTTGGTCGGCCATGACACATCCAATAAGGGTAGGACATGTTTCAAGTTCATTTCATATTATTAAAACATTATTTTTACCTTAAACTACACAAATTACCTCTAATCGCGATTAAAAACATAAAAGTAACTATTCACCCAAAAAATTATTTTAACCCCATTTAACCACATTTTAATTCTTAATGACAGCCATGTATGTCTGATTTCTTAAATTCAAAACAAAGAAGTGGTAAAATTTCATTTAAACGAAAAATCAGTTTTTATAAGTACCACTTAGTGGTTTCACTATTAATCAAAAATTGATGTATTTCAGAAAAATACCAAAAATTCATCCTAAACTATATTTGATATTCCGAATTCAAAAATGATGTCTATTTTACCAAATTAAAAACATATAAGTTGCATTAATTAATTTAATAATTAATTCCTGCTGTCAGAGAAAATAGCGTGTTTTTTTGACATAATAAGTATCAAAAGATTGACACTAGTTTAAATCCAATTTCAAAGAGAAATTAATTCCAATGACCACTATTGGATTAAATGGTAAAAATATATTCTAATTTTACATTAAAAACAATTCATAAGATAATCTAATCATATAATAAATTTAGATTAAAAAGAGGTTTTGAATTAAAATAAATTATTTTTCAGTATTCATTAAAAAAATGAACTTTATTGGAATGATACCAAAAATTTACACAATGTAAATTTTGATGTCTCGATTCTAAAGAAAAATTCTATTTTGTCAAATATAACACATAAAATTTTCAAAAAGTGGATTTAGAAGATGTTCGCCATCAAAAGGCGGTTAATCGACCTTCTAAAGAATATTAGAATGTTTACGCTTAAAATTGAATTCATTAAAAAATTTTAATCCTCTAACATTTATTTTAAAAAGTAAAAATATTTGACAAACATATATAATCATTTTGTAGTTAGTTCTGTTAATTCCCTCCATTACAACGACTGGGCGTTTACTACCATTTAAAATAATATTATTTTATTGTTATAGTGCGACGTATGATTTCAAAGGAACCCGTTGTTCCGTATTGGGTAAGCCATCAAGCATAGCGTTCCCTTTAAATTAATATTAACATTTTATTCACAAATAGGGATAAATAGAAAATTTTCATATTATTTATTTACCTGGGGTGTTACATCCTTCCCCCCTTTTGGGAATTGCGTCCTCGCAATTTTAAAATTAGGCTCGGAAACATCCTTGAAAGTCCCACATCGGAACAAGAGTCGGTAAAACAACCACTTTAAAATAAATAAAGAGATGTACAGAGGTCACCCGAGTTAACCCATACTTGGATTCCATGTAGGAAAACATGGACATGGATGAGAAAACATAGGGTCATGTTCTAATGGAGAGTGATAGAAAACATTTTTAGGAGAAAGTTAACCATAAGAAAATCACAAACTTGTGATGGGTTAAACGGTATTCGATTCCCCAGTAGGAAAAGTTAACAGACAACACTTTTGGTTTTAAGTTACTCTTCATTGAGTAATTTATTTTTTGAGCTTAACTAAATCATAATAAAACATACTTACTTGTCACGTAGACTTTCAACGTTTACTAGATTCCTTAATCAAATTCATATTTTCTCCAAAAGACGAGTATTTAGGAGGACTTGTTCGCATTAAGAGTACTATAATCAAATTCTTGAGAATCACCTAATCCACAAAAGAGAACTATTAACTTCCTATGTATTTAGACTTTAACCAAAACCAAAACCAAAAAGGTTATTACAAGATCAGATAAGCCAGAAAAAGATAACCATTTATAAAAAGAAATTCTATTCTTAATCTACAATTTTTTTCCAAAAAAAACCCAGAGTTCAATGAAGACCATATGTAAACCAAACTAAGATTGAAACCCAAATATTTGAAGGATTTAATCACATAGTCTTCCATGTTAAATCGTATCATTTATCTCCAAATAACATCAGTTGCTCTTAAAGTCTCGTATTGAAAAGTAATTAACCTAATCACATATCCTCCCTGATAGGTTAATAATTTACATAGATAACCCAAAATCAACTTACTCTTAAATAATAAAATCATCTAACTAAAAAGAAGTAGTCAAACTAACCAGGGGCTTCACGTAGTCCAGTGGTAGGCGAAAAATACCAGTTGCACTTTGGTTGTGGGTTCGATTCCCGCAACTTTGTCCGACGTGATGAGTTGTCACACAGTCTGCATGTTGTCCTTTTTCCAAAACTATTTAATTCTTAAAACATTCCCCAACAACGAGATAAAATCTTAAAAAATAACCATAACATAATTTAACCTCAATTTTATCTCATGCCTTTCACTTTCCATCATAACATATAGCAACCCATAATTACCTCAAAAGTAAGGATCATATAAACCCAAATGGTTCTTTATAACTATGTCCACCAAAGAACAGATAACTATTCCTTGAATAAAATTTTCATATATGAATCATCAGGGTTACACATACTATAAAAAGTCTTCTAATGTAACCCCATCGTCAAAATAGCCTTAATACTCTTAAGAATTTCACCATAACTCTTGAATCCATTATATGTTTACTTCTTACTCATTCAAAATTATTCATGATCCATTAACCATTCCTTTCCAACTTATTCTGAAATACTTCTTTCCTACAAAAAAAATCATGAATCATATCCTAAGATTCTAAAATAGGAAAACAAATGTTATGAAATAATACATACCTTTGATGGGTCATTGTCAGTTTTTTCATCCTCAATCGGAATGGCATTAGGTATTGGAAAACTAATATTTGTACGATCTTGGTGATCCCATTCACGAAACATCTTCATAGGACATGTGTTTTCATAATTAACATGCACACCACATTTAGAACATTCAATTTATCCCTCAGAAAGAACTTCTTTTCCTTTCCTCGAGTCAACTGGATGCTTCATTTTTCCATGACAGGTTCTTTCTTTATGACCATCATTTCCACATCTATAGAATATTTCTGTCCCTTTGAAACATTTTCCTAGGTGTTTCTTTCCACATCTTTGACACATAGGTTTTTGAACACACTTACCTTTATGATTATTACCTGTAGTTCCATAGGGATTTGTTTCTCGCATTATGATTCCTTATAGAAATCACCAAGGTTTAGGTGGTCAATCATGACTCCAGACAGTTGGTTGAGGATAAAAACTAGAGTTCTCATTGCAGATCCCGTATCATTCAGTCGCTCGCTCAGAAAACTATCACAGTTTCCTTCACATCCACTGTTACGTTGGTGCCTACTAGATCCAGCCATTTACTAAAACCAACAAGGTCAGTGTGAGCATATCAACAAAACCATCATGTACTAAAGAGGAAGATAAACACTAAGATATAATTACTCATTCACTTTATCTAAAACTAGGAATCTTTCTGAAATCCTGACCATTATGTTAATTTCACTTATACTTAGAGAATACCCTAACCTCTAAAGTTATCTAAACTGACCTCTGATACCAACTATAAGGCCTCGGCCTTAAACCTAACTTAATATTGAATTAAATGAATAATTCACATTGAGGATCTTTTCAGGTTTATATTTTTAGAGAATTAGGACATAACTATTACATCTCAAAAGATTAAAAAGTAGTCACTTATACTAAATTTATATAAAATAAAAACTCTTAAAAAGAAAAATTTCTAGTTCCATGTATTAGATAGCATGACTTTCCCTTGATCCCATCCTTGACCCTATTCAACATTAAGTCCTATGAAAAACATTTCAAAAAAACTTGGGGTGAGCATAAAAAACTTAACAAGGGATACATAAAGAATAAAAATGGTTAGTTTTTCAAAACAACAAGTAAACCATGTATACTTTATCAAAGTAATACCTTCCACCTTTAGGAATTAGTAAAAACTCTTCACTGAATAAAATATCATTACATACCCTTTTGTAACCAAAATATTACCATAAAACCCATATAAATAACACATAAAATATAAAGGTAACTTGGGACATAAACATACTTAAATGGAATAACCATACGGTCGACTTCCACACATAATTAATGGAATAGCCATACGACCGACATTCATAGCCAATGCATTAGAGGTTATAACATAACCACCCTTCCTGGTATTCACGGCACCACTCGTCATATGGTTTATCATGTAACCACCCGTAAAATGTCCAAGTACCATCATTACACATAAAATATTGAAAATATAATCATTTCAATAACAATATTTCATTTTCAATCACAATAAGTAATTCAAAGATATTGAATTAAGCAATCCATTTTCAAAAACCATTTAAAAGAGATTTTTGAATCAAAGTGTCCCATACCACTTTGAAGCTTTTAATGGAATTATAATTTTAAAACATTAATGTACATATAAATAAATACTGAAGACCATTTAGAAAACATGGAAATTAAAGATAATGATTTAGAATAATGAATCTTTAAAACTTTTAAAACGATGTTTTTGTTAAAGAGTTTTTAACAAAATGAGAGACTCTTGAATACAAATAATTGCAGAATAACATGTAATTCGAGCTTTATAATATCATGAGAATAAAGGGATTCATGATATAATATGTCAAAGGACAATATACACACCATATAGGAGTTAATTGGTGCACAACAACAATGAAGTATCAATGGAAATGTAAATTGAGGTGAAATCCATTATAAAGATGGTATCCTTAAATTAAAAATAAATCTATCGCATAATTATGTGTGAGAAATATAAATACACCAAATATAAGTGGATATTAGGTGTGAAAAAATCATAGGTAATTCACAAATATTCATAGGATGACATTTTCACGAAGTACAAGTTGAACCCAAAGAAATCGAAATTGGTTTAAGACGTTCCCTTGTAAAAATTCGACAGCCTAACGACATTACTTCAAAATTCAGTAAATTAGTCGATGAGTGAGTGAATGTTATATCATCACTTGGACATCAAATTTACATCAATAAGGATATATAAGAACATATCCTAACATAATAATATGTAAATTAAAAGACATAGCAAAAGAAGTCTTTTAAAAAGAGGAGGGTGAAAGGTTCCCTTACCGACTTGGGTAAATTTCGAAATGTACACCCCATTGAAGAAGGGTCATAGAGTGAATATGTAAATACCCATAAATGAAATTATATTACACAAGGAGTATAATAATAGGAATTACATACACCACTAAATGTAAATAGTGGCAATCGTAGGATAAATGTCACGAGAATAAAAGTGAGATGAAAAATCCCATACGAAAACTCGGCAGCCTAACAACGCCACTTAAACTTCCAAAAATTGATTTATGATATAAAATAGGGTCTCTCATAATATGAACATAAAATTACATTATTATGAATATAAAATAACAACCTCAAACATAAGAAATATGAGCTTAAAAGAAATGACACAAAAGATAGTACTTAAAGAGAAAGAAAGAGGTTGGATCCCTTACCTCGGGTCCGACTTGACAGGATCGTTCTTTAACGTCCAGAATAATAAACTTGAGTTAATTTATACTTACTTAAGAACATTTTTTATTTTCATTATTCATTTTATGTCACTTATTTCCATGTTATAAACATTATGTAATCATTTAAGTTAATAATGTTTGTTTTGTCGATATTTGGTTCTTAAGTCGAAAGTGGACTTCTTACAATTACATGTTGTTCGTGTGGTCAAAGGTTCATTATATCCAGAATTATATTCATGATTTGGACATCATATATATCATATATATCCATAATATACATGTATTTATCATATTACACAATCATTTAGATGTAAGAAATGAAATGCACCGTTCATGGAGACGGTAAGCCGTACGTACGCATGAACGCTACTTTCATTTCTATGTCATATTAATGGAATTAAAACTAAATGGGAGATATGTATATTTTAATTCCAGAACTATATTAATAATTTATATTTAACATACAAAATATATATCCATTATATATATTTACTTATAATAGTACATTACATTTGGTGATAAGAAATGAAATGCACCGTCCATGGAGACGGTAAGTCGTACATACGCATGAGCGCTACATTCATTTCTATCTCATACGTTAATGGAAAAAAATAATGATATAGAGGTATATTATAATTTATGTATAACATCATATTGAATAACTTTTAATACATCCTTTATACGTCCCACATATGGCATTAACGAATCAAATCACTTTGAGGGGGCGGTAGTCCGCACTTCCTAAAATGAAATTATCATGTTTACCCACAATGGAAACCATAAAGGTATACCACAAATGAAAAATAAATAAGTATAAGGAAAACATAAACATAATATATATCATATATAAATATAGTTACATCTTAATGGCCACCATTAAAAGTGTTTAAAAGAAGATTGAACAATCATCGTTTTGTGACGCAGAAATTCGCCAACCACAGAAACAGTATGTTCTTTAACCATTAGATGTAGATGTGTGTAAGTGTAGCTCGAATGATTATTATAACAACAACATAGTATATTTAAGATACTGTAGTTGTTACAAAAGAAATGAATAAAAAGATTTTAGGGGGTTGGAGAAGCAAAATAAAACAAAAGAACACAAGTGAACACATTACCTTAAAATCGGGTAAATCTCTTAGATTTGAGGTCAAAGGCTTCCTTGGGAAGACATCATCCCAAAGTGAGGCTTCAAGGAGTAAAAGAGGTATGTGTAGAGACAAAATGGTCAGAGGTTGGCCGAGCCAAAAGCATTGTAAGTGTGGGTATGGTGGTAGAGGTGGGGGGCTTTTATTAGAGGAGAGGAGGGGCACTCTTAGAATGTAAGGAAATGTTACTTTATTATAGAATGAGTTTCGGATTTTAATGGTCCCACATTGATGTGTTTCTAGGATAAGGTGATAATGGTTCTAAATCCTCCCATCCAATAGGTTTTGGACATGTGTAGGTCTTAGAGTTTACATTATCCTTCCATTTTATTTAAATCGTTAAATAATAAGGTAATCACTACATTATCATGGTGTCATAAATAATTTAATTTATTTAATGTCTAAAAATTATTAAAAAACTATCATGATTTAGGAAATATTTTTATCTTTCCAATGAATATTTATAGTCAAAAATATGACTTGTATAACCCCATGTAAAAATTGTTTTAGTAAAACAACTCATGTTTGTGACATTTTTATTTTAACATTAAATTAAAAGATATTAATGTCATTTTCCAACTAAAGTGGCTCCATGGGGTCCCCAAGTTGACCCATGGATTGTATTGGTCGGCCACGACACATCAAATAAGGGTAAGACATGTTTCATGTTCATTTCATATTATTAAAACATTATTTTTACCTTAAACTACACTAATTACCTCTAATTGCGATTAAAAACATAAAAGTTACTATTCACCAAAAAAAATTTTAATCCCATTGAACTGCATTTTACTTATTAATGACAACCATGTATGTCGGATTTTTGAAATTCAAAACACAGAAGTGGTAAAAGTTTATTTAAACGAAAAATCAGTTTTTATAAGTACCACTTAGTGGTTTCACTATTCATCAAAAATTGATATTTTTCAGAAAAATACAAAAAATTCACCCTAACCTATATTTGATATACCGAATTCAAAATGATTTCTATTTTACAAAATTCAAAACATATAAGTTGCATTAATTAATTTAATAATTAATTCCCGTTGTCAGAGAAAATAGCAAGTTTTTATTAAAGTAATAAGTATCAAAAGATTGACACTTGTTTAAGTCCAATTTCAAAGTGAAATTAATTCCAATGACAACTATTGTATTAAATGGTAAAAATATTTTCTAATTTTACTTTAAAAACAATTCAAAATATAATCTAATCATAAAATAAATTAGATTAAAAAGTGGTTTTGAATTAAAATACAACATTTTCACTATTCATTAAAAAAATGAACTTTATCAGAAAGATTCCAAAAATTTACACAAAGTAAATTTTGATGTCTCGATTCTAAAGAAAAATTTTATTTTGTCAAATATAACACATAATGTTTTCAAAAAGTGGATTTAAAAGAGGTTCACCATCAAAAGGCGGTTAATCGACCTTCTAAAGAATATTAGAATGTTTACGCTTAAAATTGAATTCATTCACATTTTTTAATCCTCTAACATTTATTGTAAAAAGTAAAAATATTTGTCAAACATATATAATCATTTTGTAGTTAGTTCTGTTCATTACCTCCATTACAATGACTATGCGTTAACTACCATTTAAAATAATATTATTTTATTATTATAGTGCAACGTAAGATTTCAAAGGAACCCGTTGTTGCGTATTGGGTATGCCATCAAGCATAGAGTTCCCTTTAAATTAATATTAACATTTTATTCACAGATAGGGATAAATATAAAAATGTCATATTCTTTATTTACCTGGGGTGTTACAGTATTTGTGTTACACAAAATACTTCATCAAAAATCTAGAATTGGTTGCAGTAGTGATGAGTTCTCCATCCATTGAGATTAAAGAATAAGCTCTATTAGAGTAGACCTTATGTATTGAGTAAGGTCCTTCCCACTTTGGCTCAAGAATGGGAGGTTTCTTTCCTGGTATCATTGGATTTCTGAGAACTAATACCAATTCTCTCTGAACGAATGAATGAAGACGATCTTTTTTGTTGGAAGCCCGTGCTATTAGATTTTGATAGACTTCCATGTGGTTTAAGGTGCACAATATTTTATCCTCTAATCATTCCAATTCATCCAATAGCTTTTGAGATTGATCATATGTAGATGACTGATCACAATTGGCTAACCTGAGTGAGGGTAATTGAACCTCAATGGCAAAGACTTCTTCTGTTCCATATACCAATCAATATGGAGTTGACCATGTTGCAGTGCAGGTGGTGGTTCGATAATCCCATAAAGCATGGAAGAGTTTATCAGGCCATTATTTATTATCTTTATCCACCATATTTTGAAGTATGTTTGAAATAGTTTTGTTGAATGCTTCTATTTTTCCATTGGTCGCTACATGATTCCGAGAGAAATGGTTGGATTTAATGTTGTATTCTTGATACAACTTCCTTTCCTTGGATGAACAGAATTTGGTTCCATTGTCCGTCAATATGTTATGAGGGACACCAAATCTGGTAATGATGTTAGATTTGATGAAGCTAACAATGCATTTAGAACTGACTTCTTGGAGAGGTATTGTCTCTGCCCATTTTGAAAAGAAGTAAGTAGCAGTAAGAATGTACTTAAACTGCTTGGATGTAGGTGAAGGATAAGGTCCCACTACATCCATTCCCCATGTAGAAAATAGCCATGAGTATTTAGCTGTATGAAGCAAATCTGGGGGGTGATGAATGAAGTAGGCATGTACGTGGAAAGAATGAAACTTCTTTGTGAAATCAATACATTATTGTATAATTGAAGTCCAAAAGTATCCATGCCTTCGAATTTGATCAAATAGTCTATGTTCAGACTGATGGGCACCACAGACTCCTGCAAGTACTTCTTTCATGACAGCCATTGTCTCTTCACAATCAATGCATCTAAAGAGAACTCCATCAAAACTATTTTTGTAGGGAATTTTTTCAAGGTGATCTAGGCTATCATAAAGAGTAAAACTGACCACACATCGCCAGATTTGTTCTTTCCTGGATCTATCAGGTGGAAGTGTTCTATTTTGAAAGTATTTTATGATAGGTGTTATCCATCCTATGGTATGACCATATGGTTCAGGAATGGGACTAATTTCATTGATATCATCTTTTTTGGTTTGAACATAATGTGAAATTGTATGATGTTGGGAAATACTGATGCTTGTCTCATCCCGATTTGGATCTGCCAGAATTGTGGCTATATTAGCCAATGAATCAGCTTGAGCATTTTGTCATAGTGGGACATTAGAAAATGTCAGTT
This sequence comes from Viscum album, assembly GCA_963277665.1. Classification (NCBI taxonomy): domain Eukaryota; kingdom Viridiplantae; phylum Streptophyta; class Magnoliopsida; order Santalales; family Viscaceae; genus Viscum; species Viscum album. The sequence goes on from OY728128.1 coordinate 1,307,023,230, forward strand.
CTGAAGGAAATTCTGCCATTAAATCTATGACGTAATCATACAAAGGTATTAACTCTTCTTTTCTGATAGCATAATCTTTATTGACATGTTTGATCACCAGGTCTGAATCACATTTCGCCTTTAAGTGATTCACTTGAGTTTGAAGAGCCAACTCCAATCCTGTGATGATAGATTGGTATTCTTCTTCATTATTTGTACCGCCTTCCCACAATAAGAATGAAAGGGGTAGCACTACCTTTTTCGGGGAAATATGTACAATTCCTAAACCAACTTTTTTGAATATAGGATCCCTTATTTTCTTCCCTGTTGGATTTCTGGAAGAACCATCAAAGTACACTTCCCATGTTTGAAAACTATCATGAATAGGGAAGACTTCTTCATCTGGAAGATCAATATATGAAGATGTATCTTCTTCTAAAGGATGTTCAGAAAGGAAATCAGATAGAGATTGGCCCTTTATTGCCTTCTGCGACACATACTGAATATCAAATTGCGGAAAAATAACAGCCCACCTTGCTTGACTTCCTGTAAGCATTGGATGACTGAGGATGAATTTGAGTGGGTTATTGCGAGATGCCAAGTGGAACTCATGTTGTTTCAAGTAGTGTCTCAACTTTTGAACTGCAAAGATTAATGCTAGGCAGCTCTTCTCAATATTTGAATATCGGGTTTCTGCTTTATGCATAGTGTTACTAAGATAGTAGAGGATGTTTTCATTCCCAGTGACATTTTTATGAGCAAGAAAGGCACCCAATGATCGCTCTAAATCTATCACATAAAGAATCAATGGTCTTTCTTCAATAGGTGGCATTAATACCAGTGGACTCAAGAGATATTTCATGTGAACATTTACTGATTCTTGACATTCTTTAGTCCCCTGGTAAGTGACTCCCTTCTTCATCAATTTGGTGAAGGGTAAACTTTTACCTTCCAAATTGGTGATAAAACGCCAAATATAGGTTAATTGTCCATGAAGTCCTCTCAATTCGTTAAAATTTCGAGGACATGAAATACCAAGTATTGACTTTGTCTTCTTAGGATCGACTTCGATACCATGATGGAAAACAACAAAGTTGAGAAATTTTCCTGAGGTTACACCAAAAGCACATTTTAAGGGGTTTATCTTCAAATTGTGTTGTCGAAGTTTGTGGAATATGACTTCCAAATCTTCCAAGTGATTAGAACGTTATCTGGATTTAGCCACTAAATAGTCCACATAACATTCATCAAACTTCCCAAAAATGGGTTTGAAGATACGATTCGTGGAACACTAATATGTTGCGCATGCATTCTTCATGCCAAATGGCATTACCCGATAGCAAAACACACCCTGGGGGGCTCTGAAGGCTATACAGTCCTCATCTTCTATTTCCATTCAGATTTGATTATATCCTGAATATCCATCCATGAAGGAGAGTTCTTCATAGCCAGTTGATTCATTAATTAAGAGTTCTGTTATCGGAATTAGAAAATCATCCTTAGGACAATGCCGATTAAGATCTCTGAAATCAATGCAAAATCTAATTTGTTCATTCTTCATTTTCATAAGGACAATATTTTCCAACCATATGGGATATTCAACTTCTCTAACGAAGTTATCTTTGATAAGCTTATCCACTTCATCTGCAATTTTGGAAGCATAAGTTGGGTGTGTTCTTCTTACGGCTTTCATGAACCCACGATGTAATTCTAGTAAACCCAAAAAATGAGTAGCAATATCACGATCAAGCTTTGGAATTTCTGTATAGTTCCAAGAAAATATATCTCAATTTTCTTTTAAAAATGAAATATAAATTTCATGACCTTCAAGAGTCATGGCCAAACTAAATAAAGTTGGGCGTGGATAAACATTTGTACCTATATTTATTTCTCTGAGTTCATCCACAGTGGTAGAGATACCCTCTTCAAAAGCTGGAGGAGCATCCCTGAGATCTTCCTCTTCTTCTTCAATATGTGTTATTTCTTTTGTTTCTACTTGCATAGTAGATGAAGAAGAAGAATTTCCATGATCAGAAGATATATTAAAATTTGAACATCTTGATGAAGATGCTTCCATTTCTAACCCTATTGTTGATGAAGGGTATTCTTTTGGTAATAAAGAAGATATGATTGATTGAGAATCAACATCACTGTTCACCTCTAACATTGTAATAACTTTTTCTGGCCGAGTTGGCGATGTATAGAATTGCTGGATTTCAGTGGATGAAATGAAGACATCTCTATTTGAGCTTTCATCATTTCTTGGTTAATCACCACTTTCTCTCATGTTGTCTGGCTTGATTTCCGTAATTGACATTATGGAATCTTCCATAAGAGTATTAGGATTCAGGTCTATCCTATCAATTTGACTGATAGGAAACACATAATCTGTACTCACATGTGTGAATGGGTTTACTGGATTCTTTTCCAAACCATATGGATCAATAACTTTGGTAACCTCCTTTTTTGTGGATTTCTCTTTACCCTTCATGTGATAGAATTCCGCATCAATATATAGAGATTCACATGTTTTGAAGGGGTCCTTATCACCATATAATATCCCAATTTGACCATCAAAACAATATTTGAGGCATTGATAGTATGATGAAGGGATACCCATATGTTTATGTAGCCAACGTCATCCTATAAAAACATTGAAGGTTGTATCGTGATAAACAACCACGAAATATGAATTGGATACAAGGTCTCCAAACTGAGTTCTGAGTGTAATCTCATCCAGTGGTTCTTGTTCATTTCTATCATATCCTTGTAACATCAAAGTAGAAGCAGATAAATCACATTATGTGAGGCCCAATCGACGAAGTGTATGAATGGGGATGAGGTTGACTCCTGAACCATTATCAATGAATGCTCTTCGAATGTCAACACCATTGACCATTCTAGATAAGTACAAAGGTCTGCTATGTCCATGCCCCACATCATATTCATCATCATCTATAAAATATATCACTGCATGACATTCCGCAGGACCATTCTCAACATGGTAGACTTAAGCCGCAACAATTTCTGTTTTGAATTCCTAAGGACTTGACAAAGCCCCAACGAGGGCCTCCTGAAGATCCTTTGATAAATTCAAGGAATCAAGAATTGATAACTTTGCCGGAACATGGGACAAATGTTTCAAGACATCATACTTTTGGTCCAAAGGTATGTGTTTCCCAACAGGGGCATGTGGTTTCGCAGGTTCCTTAGAAGTCGATTCTTTGGATGTAGTTGCTTTGGATGTAGATGCTTCCTATATCGGTGTAGGAGTTGGAAATACTCCTGGATTTGGAAGATTATACTGATTAGGTGTATTTACTTAATAAGAGGAAGAAGGTGGTACTTCTAATCGATCCTCCAGAATAACTGTGCCAGGACTGAATCTGCTATTGGTGGAAGAATTTTCTTGTTCTTGTTAAGCCCTATAGAGGGCTCGGCCACGTGTTTCTGCTGCATATACAATTCTATCATGGGTATAACTGGAATAGTGGCCTCTAGGATATCCACGTCTTCCTTTGTATCCCAGACCTGTGGAACTCCCTCTAATTCCAATGTTTGATACAAGGAACTTAGGCTCATCAGGATCGAAACTGTAACTGGCATAAGGATCTATTAAATGGATCATATTAACAGAACCAAATATCCACTCTTGTTCTTATGAAGACTTTGCCTGATTTTCCAATTTAGGTTCTATCGTTTGGTGGGGTGGTGCCTGTGGCTTTGATGTAGATGGAATAAAATCTTCCAGAGTCAATGACAACATGGGCTCTGACACAATCTCATCTTCTTCTCAATGTTCCTCTTTCATTGAATTATGTCATTTCTTTTAGGATTTTCCCTCCGATGAAGAGGGTTTTGTTGTGGCATTCATATTATAAGACACAATTGGTTTCTTCAATTTCATTCAAAAAATGGCATGAGTTCAGTTGATAGTTTTTCTGACCATTCAATAATCATATTTTTCCCCATTATTTTGACTTCTTGCCACTCGCCTTCTTCCTATGGATTTGTATTAGTAACACATGCTACCTGAGCTGAAGAACCATTTAGTTTGACTTGTCCCGAGTCCACCATTTTTTCTAGGAGGTCTTTAAAGACAAAACACTCCTGAATGGGATTCCCCAACATTTGATGAAAGGGGAAATAATTGGGATGGTCTTTATCTCCTTCCTTGATCGGCCTTTTGGGCCTTCGAAATTGAACCAAATTATTTTCCAGAGCCGAAATGAAGTAGCCAGGAACTTTTTCATTTCAGAAGGAGTAAACTTTTCTCTTCAAATCCTCAAATTGTTTCCATATTAGATCTCTATGATCATCTTGATGAAATGGCCTCTATTGCAGATGCTCCAGAGGTGTATCCCTTCGGGAAGATGAATCTTTTGAAGTGAAAGTAGGTACTGGTGCTTGTTTAAGAGTAACTATAGCAGTCTCTTATTTACCCATTCTCCTTCCTAGTGCTGATGGAATTGCATGAGTTTTATCCTTAGCCTTTCTAAGAGAGATTTCAAGCTGATGAGTGATCGAATTATGGTCTTGAAACCCTCCTGTGTATTTCACATGGATCAACGTTGTGAACAACTCATCACGAAGATTTTCGACATATATTGGCAACAATTTATTTTGAGGGAGTGCTATGCTCAGGGAATATGTTAATCCCTACCAGCGAGCAATGAAATCTGAAACACTTTCATTCTCCCTTTTATTTCAATTTGTTTGATCAAAAACTATTTTCTATGGAAACATTGAGAATAATTGAAGATGGAATCTTTTGTGGAGATCCTCCCACCCAGCAATTGACCGGGATTGTAATCTTGTATACCAGAGAAAAGGAGTACCTTGTAATGACTGTACAAAACACCTGAGCATAACTACTTCCTGTTGCTGAGGGGTTCCCACAATAGGATAGAAACGAGAAACAATATGTGTTAAGTGTTTCTAGGGTCTCCCGAACCATTAAATATTTGGAAATGTGGTACTTGCAAAATTTTATGGGGGAAGAATTGCATCAACCCATTCAGGGTAAGAACTCTTTTCTGGTTGAATTTGAGCACATTTTACCTCATAGCTTCCAACTAGGCTGTTAATGACTCAATAGTAGTCAAAAACTTTTGAGAAACATCTAGTTGATCTTGGACCTAAGTAGGTGCAATAACTGGAGCTTGGACAGATGTGGTTGCTGGTACTGCAACTGATGATAACACCACCAGTTTTTGTTGCACTTGACCCATAGGATTAGACCTGTGAGGGTGTGCTGATAAAGGAGGGTATTCATGATCCATCTTAGTAGCTGCAATAAATTCCCTAGGATGACTGACTCCAACACGCTTAGGAGGAAGACTACCTTGAAGTAGTTCTGCATTCAACCTCCTTAAATCCTTCATTTATTCCACTTGTTGTGGGAATCATTTCTCTAGTGATAGAGATTGGCCTTCTCTAGAGGAAGGTAATGTAACATTATTCTTTTCTTTCCCCTTGTTAGATGCCTTTAAAAGAGGGGGAAGTGGGTTACATGAAAGATTACCTAGATTCTTGGTAAGCCTTTGATTTTGTGTACACACACCTTCTTCATTTGTGTCTATGCATACAAATTCTTGAGCAAGAAACTCTTCATCTAATCCTTCTGAGTGAGCCTCATGTTATGGAGGATCAGCAACAATGACATTGATGAAATTAATTGATGTATAATGCATTGCATCCTTTCTATCGGCATTTCTGCAATACTGTCATTTTTCTATGCCATTGATGAGACATTGCCTTTTGTTGATTTGATCTCTCAGTAGCATCTTGATGAACCATAATTTGGATGGTAATATCGTGACAATTTAGCTCTTCATTCCCCTTGTGGATTCTTCCCTAATTGAGTGAACACTTAATTTCCCTGAGGAAGATATTGAGGATTTGATAAAGTTTCTAGTCATGTAGACTGGGGTTGTTCATGCTGTTTCTAATCAACTCCTCGAATCCTATTTGTTGATTCTGATGGTTGGGTTAAAAGAGTCCCTAGTCTGGAAATCTGGGGTGGTTCCTGAGCTGTAACATCTGAAACTTTCTTGAATGCTCTCCTAATCTTGTGGAATATAGTCTAGAAATTGCCTCGATGCATCAACCTACATCCATATTTATCACCTGGCTTAAAAGAGGATTAGAATATTTCTGACACTTCTGTCACTTGATGATGTGTACACTCTAAACGAGAATCTTGTTCGATATTCCCATTTTTCTGATGCAAGAGTAATTCGACATGTTCTTTGTTTGCCTGACTTTGAGAAGAACTAGTTGAGGCATGTTCTTGAGCGAGCCTTTGATTACAAACAAAGCCAATTGGATGTGGCTGGCCATGGGCAGTAACATTGCATGAGACCATTTTCAGCTGATATTGTTGGTTGGAGAGTATAGTGAAATGTAGTGCTCCATGAACACCCCATACCCAGATATGAATTCTAGATGAGACTTTGCAAATTAACTGGCACAATCTTCTTAATTCTCCAAGGCATGATTGCTGAAGGGCTATCTACTGCTTTTCGGCCTTCAGATATCAAGAAACTGAGAGAGATGCCAAGTCAAGTTGGAATTGTAACCCTTCTATTATCTTGACATGATTTTCATTTTCATCATAAGATAATATTTTCTATTTCAACTGACAAAGATTTTTCCATATGTTGAGATGAATATCATGAATTCCATCTTCCGTCAACATCTCTAGAATGTCATACTGAGAGTCATCCAGATGCCAAAACATAACTGGTACTTCACCTTTTGATAGTGGTTTTCTCATATTCATCACTTCCTCTTTATCAGTAAATAAAGATTCTAATACCTGATTAGACTAGAGCTAGTGCTTCCTAGTTGAATCATCATATTCAATAGGATCGGTAGTGAATTTACTAATCAAACTAGAAGTTGAATAAACTAAGGGTGGTTCGGAGAATGACCTACACCCCATGCTATGTTCTGATTGAGAAAGTATTTCACCTGCTAGAGGTAAAGCATCATACATGACTAGCTTCACATTTGCACGTGCCTCATGATAAGAGGGATTTCTTGTCACAACATTGTACACTAGAGTTTTGTCCAAGAAAAGTGAATTAATATTGTGGAGAGGACTTTTTCAGATAAATTCATCATCATGGGGAGGACCACCATGGTGGGTTATAGTAAAAGATGAAACATTTTGATCATTGGTCTTATGGCCACACAGAGGGTTCTTGTGGATCTCATTTAAAGATAAAACTTAAAGATAGACCAAATTGTCATGAGGAAATCCTTCATGAGGATGTGTCTAATGAATACCTTTGGAATTAATGTTCCCACTATGGGGAAATGAGAGATTATGATCTTTATTCTAATAGATAATTGTGTGAGGGCTTCAAGGACTCCAGCATCAAGTAAGGCCTTATTATAGGTTGGCCCTTGATTTCATGACTGTGCTGGATGAGTCTTCTTCCTATATGCCATATTAATCACTCTGGGAACCACTTGTTGACAAAAGTGGTTATTATGGGAAGGTGTATGTGCCTGCTCAAAAGAAATGATCAGATTAGGGTGATTATATCCACTCAAACCAGGTGTATTATCTTGACTTGGTTGTCTGTATGATATGGTGGAGAACGCCCCACAACCCTCTTGGACTAGAACAGTGGTGTGCGTCTGTTCCAGAGTGAACTGTTGATGTGTCAGTCCACTGGTAGGGATAGATTTTCATTTCGTTTCCTATGATGCTGCTGAAGCTGTTATAATAACCTAACATGCATCTAGAATATGAGCAGGGATTTTTTTATTCTATTTCATCATTGACATAATATAGTTGGTGGATTTAGCTGCCGGAACAGGGATATACGTCAATTCCATGCTTTGAGTAGGTGTGTGTCCCTTCTCTTTTCCTAATTTTCCTGTATGTGAATTCTGACAGTACTCATGTGTGGGTGCAGAGAGTTGAGTGTGCCTCCTATTTGTCATTGGGGATTTCCAATTGACTTCTCTGGGTACTACCAAATGAGGCTGTTGGTAGGCTTGATCAATACTAGCAGGTGCATGTGCCTACTGATTACACTCTGCCGAACGTGGTTGATGAACATCCTTCAATATTGAAATATGAGGCTGCTGGCTATATTGATTAGTGTAAGCAGGTGCATGTTCCTATTTACTGGTTTTCAAAACATTGGTTTGGTGGGATTCGTTGTATGTAGTCAGACGAGCCTGATGACTAGCTAATGATTTATAAACAGGTGTATGTTCTTCTCTATAGTACTCCGCCTGAATTGCCTGGAGGGAATGGCATGTTGTTGCCAGACGTGTCTACTGGACATCGGAATTAAAACGGACGGGTGTGTGTGCCCGCTCATTACATTCCACCATGTTAGGTTGGTGGACTTCTCTAGAAATGGAAGAGATAAAAATCTGATCACTATTGACCGGTTGTAGCCTCTGGCGGTTCGTCTCGTTTTCTCGGGTTTGAGGAACCTGATCCAAATTCCTAGAAATGATACCCTCATCATGTTGAGGGTGCACTACCGCATAAGTCTGGCAGCGATTGTTGACGAGAGCCCTTGGGAAGGACTCATGTCTCTTTGAATTAAGGCCTTCAGTGACCTTCTCATTCACCTACCCAGAATATGCGAGGGAATGGTGATTGTGGTCTACGGATAATGCCTTGAAACAGTTGGAAATGGTGGTTGCCACTACCTGGTTCTTGATCGCAGGTCGTCACTGTCCGGACAACCAGGGTGAATTATTGACATGGAGGGATTGTCAAGCAGCCTCCAGAGTCGGAATATTATTGTTTTGATAGTATTCCTTAATAAGTGCACTTGATACCCAGCGTTGAATATTCTGAGTAGGTGATGTCGTCCTCAGAGCCGACGATGATCCAGTAGGAGTAGCATCAGATGTATTTGCAGCAGAGGCATTCACAGGTGTGAACTTTAAGGATGGTATTTCTGTAACACAGAAGATCATTGAAAAGAGTGCATGTTTGATATAACAGACATAATCAAGATAAATTCGGTCACTACATATTTTGGATGAGCACATATGTTATTAATTATTTTGTTGTCCCTCTCATTGAGTTTTAAATAGGGGCCTTACAAATAAGTAAAACATCATTTTAACATGGTTAAAGATTCACATTGGAGTCACCATTTTTTTCCTCTGGAATTGGGGATGACCATGTTGATTTAAGATTCAAATATTCCATGATGTTTCTAATGGGTTTGTTCATAGAACCGGAAACATCTAATGATTCTATATCCCTTTGGACCTACTTTCCAAAGGTAGGTGCTCATTAGGTGTGGACTAAGGAGGCTTATGAATTTGTATTGGTCGAGAGGATGGGAGGTCGGACTCATCACACCTTTTTTAGGGGCATTATTATATACTTCGGGACACTCTTTATATATTTATGTTATGTTCGTGAATCCTTATTACATTACCAAGTATGAAAATGACATTTCCTTTAGATGTAACAATCAATGATTAATATGTATGATATTTAGAGAATCTTTTATATGTATTGGAGGTTCTTCATCGATAGAGAATCATGTGTATTTGTAAGATATTCTTGGTCAATGGTATCCTTAGACACATTATATAGAAATATCTTGGGCATTATGATAACCATACTGGTTTTAAAGCCACTCAGCGGGGCACTTGAAGTTTATTGTCATTCAAGAAGGACATGAAGTATTTCAGAGAAGGGATCGTACATGTAGATGGGATACCTACGTATCCTTCTTGGAAAAGGAATAATAACCCATGTAGTTCGGGAATTATAATATAGTTTAATATCATATGGGACAGATAAAAAATAATGGGTGATGGGCTTGAACCTTAGGGAGGCTTCCTACGTACTATAATTTTAAGGTAGATATCAAAGTGTACACAGTTCAAGATAAAAGTGTGAGTTTTATGCATGATTAATGGCTCAAAGAATGATTTCATAATTACATTTACTCTCTATGATCACATGAGTCCTTCTCGGTGTGAGAAATAAGAGGTATTGGTAAAACTAGACAATTGTGCCACGAAAGATGAAATTATAAGAAATGATGTGTGGATTATGTATATATGACTACCCAAAATAGATAGGGATCGGGGGTTATTTAAGAGAAGATGTTTTAGAACGGGATCTATAACAGTATATGTGTTTTTATAGAGATTTTGATACTCTAACTTGGGGTTTACTCCTAAGAAATATGCCCATATTAGGAGGGGAATTGGGGATTACTCCTACGGAGGATGCCCAAATCAAAAGTAATAAAAACTGGTTAAGTGAAATTATAACTGGGGATTACTATTTAGAAGGGGGCCTCGGTTAAAGGTATTTTATAACTGGGGCTTACTCCGGAGAAGGAGGTCCAGGTTAAGGAAATTGGGAAACTTGTGGCTTACTCTTAAGGAGGATGCCCAAATTAAGGGAACTTGAAGACTAAGGATTAATCTAGAAAAGGAGGCCCATATTAGGGGAATTACGACTTGGGAATACTCTTTAAAAGTAGGCCCAGTATAGGTAACCTTTCATCATTAAGGATGAGGTTGAATGAATAAAGTCTCTCTCCTTAGTGACATGAAGATTTGTAAATCACAAGGTTTTGGGATATGTTCCACAGAATTATTTTCAGGTAAGGAAGCCAACAAAGGATCCATGTCATAAATGAATTTGATGAGGGGTTTGAAGTCTAAATCTGGAAGAGGAGAGGTGGATTTTATGAAAAGAGGTAAATAGGCAGGAGGGGAACCCAAAACAAAATTAGGCGTGCAGGTCCTGCATGGGCACACAAAGTCCTGGTCGAGTAAGTATACTTGCACGACACATGGGTACTTGCGTGGCCGTCAACCCATAGTGTAATACATGGGCAAGACATGGCTCAAGCCATTAGTTTTATCCCTAGGGGCTTCCAAAAGAGTGGCGTGAAAGTTCTGGTGCAGGGATAAGGCGGTGCGCAGGTGTCTTCATTTCCTTAAGGGTTTAGACACTTAGGCGTACAAGTATTGATGAATCTCAATAATTTAGCCTTGTTTACCCTATTTAGATATTATATTCAAGGTAATAAAATACCATAGAAGTGTTCGGAAGTCTTCCAGAAGAGACTAGGGTTGCGGGAGATAAAAGCTTCCATTTGGAATTTTTCGTCTTCGAAATGGGGGGCCCACAAGGGGTATTTATAGGTTGCTAAGACCCTGGGAGAAAATCAAATTGGGCACGCAGGTTAACCTGCGCGACCATGATGAAACTTTCATGACCCATCTTTAAACAAATCCTTCTTCGTGACTTTGTCAATTTTTGATGTTTCTTCAAAGGATGAATCACTTTGGACTAAGGTATTTCCCTTTTCTCGTCCTCAGACTCTGTGATGGAAAGAAGCGTCAACAAGGAAACTTATACCTTCTTTTAGATGGCAATTTGATCCACTTGTTTCCGAACAATGAATTAGTACTACTAAAAATATATTCTCCATTATCCTTTGTTCATAGCATGAGAAAATAGTTATGGATGTCTATCAGTTAGAAGTAAAATTAGAATAGTGGTGGACTCTAATCAATAATATGAGGTAGAAAGATGAGAAAGAATACATGGAATGGGATGAATTAAAAACAATATTTTTTTTAATATGAAAATTTATCATATTTTTCATACCAATATGGAGAAATAGTTCCTCATGTTTATGAAAATGGATTCTGAGTCTGTCTTTACCTATGAGGCTAATTTTACAAGACTTCTGAGGTACACTTCATGAATTATCATCTAACCCAAAAGTAATGTTGATAGGTTCTTTGTTGGCTTAAAGCCATTAATCATAACTTTATTGACGATAAGTTACTTTAGTAGCTATTAATAGATTGTGATTTTTGTAATCAAGGTTGAAATGGAAGTCATAGTAACATATCAATCTCATGGGTTTGACATGAAAAGGAATATGTGGTTTAAAGAAAAATCTAAACACCATGAAGAGAAGAAGATGATCTTTACATTATTATCTATGTGTGGGAAGAAGCATTGAGGAAATATTCTTAAGGGGTCTAATAAATATTTTATCTGTGGAAGGGAAGGCCATCAGGAAATTGATCATCATATTTATGGGAATAAGTTAGCTAATGGTGCTAATGGAGAAAATGTGGCACATAATGCGGCTCCTATGCTTAAATTCTACAAGTGTAAGGAGAATGGTAAATATGATAACCAATTCCCAAACCCAAGGGTTGTTGATTATGATCGATGTATGTAACCTATTAATTATATGGATTATGGGAAATCTCATGAAATCTATTTTTCTGATGAGGGGTGATATAATTACATGATTTAAGATTCACTTAACATCCACTCTAGAACTGCTAATATCATATTTCATTCTAGATTTACCCACTATTTAATATATATAAAATTTCATAAGGGTTTTAAGATAACACCAAAACAATTAGATGTGAAATTAGTAGTGAAACCCTATAATGGTATGATGATTTCATTCTAATTCTATGATTCCTCTCCATTTGAAGTTTGTGGGAATGTGGTTCATGTAATTTTTTGACTATTTCTCTTGTTGAATTTGATGTCATCTTAGGCATGGATTGGATTTCTGTGAAAAAATATTTTATCGATTATCTAGGAAATGATGTTACATATTATATTTCAGACCAGCCATATGATCATTCATCCATGTAATGATAAGAATGAACTTTCTATAGAGATTATATCCTGTGTATGTGTTTTAATTCCCTTTTAGAAGGGTTGTTTATATCAAATAGTTGGGGAGAAAGTTGACATCAATGATATTTCTATTATTTTGGATTTTTCGGATGTATTTCCACATTATTTTACAAGACTTCCCCCAAAATGAAAATTTGATTTATCAATAGAACTCATACTTGGTTTCTCACCAATTTAAAATAATCCCTATAGAATCGCCCAGATTCAGTTGTAGGAATTGAAGAAGAAACTCCACGAAAACCTTGAAAAGGGATTCCCTCAGAAATGTGTATCACCTTTGGGTGCACCCATTCTTTTTATGAAAAATAAATATGGGTCAATGAGACATTGCATTGATTATCAGGAGTTGAAAAATATCACAATCTAGAATATGTATCATTTTTCCTATATTGATGACTTATTTGATCAACTCCACAGAGCTCAATACTTCTCCAATATTGACCTTCATTATGAATATCATCAATTGAGATATGATAAAAAGGATATTCCAAATATGGTATTCAATAGAAGGTATAGACTTTATGAATATATAGTAATGCCTTTTTCTCTTAATAATTCCCCTGTTATATTCATGGATTTAATAAAGAGAGTCTTTTGATATTTCCTCAATAATTTTGTGGTAGTATTTATTGTTGATATTCATATCAATTAAAATAGAATGGAAGATAATGAAGGAAACTTTATAATTGTACTAAATACCCTAAGGAAAGAGAATCTTTATGAAGAATTTCCAAAGTGTTAATTTGGATGCAATAGTTTTCATTTTTTTGGTTGCAAAATCTCTTGATATTGTATTGATGTAGATCCATGAATGATAGAGGCTTTTGAATACTTGCCTAAACCAACCATAGTGACTGAAATATGTATATTTTCTTGGTTTATCTATATATTATTGATTTTATATGGGTAATTTCTCATGACTATCTATTCCTTTGACAAGTTTACTTGGAAGGGTGTCAAGTTCCTCAGGAAAAATGATTGTGAAGAAAATTTCATGTAAACGATGATAAGGTTAGTTAGTTCACTAGTGCTCACATCTCCTAATATTGAAGATGGTTTTATAATCTATATAATTCATACAAGAAGTTATTTGGATATTTTTTATGCGAAATAACATGGTTATAGAAAATGATAGATCTATAAATCTTCAAGGAAGGGGGAAATCTAATCTTTCTCAAAGGAATGTCTAACCCTCAATTCATGTTTAGATTATGGATGAAAATAAAGAATATGTAAAGTTTCAAAATAAAGTCATAAATTTTCTTTAATTTAACCTTTATCAGGATGGAATGATGAGGTTCGTGAACCGTGTATGTGTTCCTTATATACCAAATTTGAAGAAGGAGAAATTAGAGTAAGCTCATAGTTCTTCATTCTCAATTCATCCTCGAAGTAGGAAGATGTATAGGGACATCAAATAATACTTCTGGTGGAATTTCATAAAGATAGATATCACATATTTTGTGTCTCGATGGTTAGTATGATAACAAGGTAAGGATAAAAGAAAATAACCAAAGGGGATATTTCATCCATTACTCATAATATAATAAAAATGGGAGAACATTACTACAGATTGTCTCATTGGACTACCCAAAACCTAAAAAGGGTTTAATGCTATATAGAAGGTAGTTAATTTCTTTAAAAATTTAGAACACATCATCTCTATCGAAAAATACTTCTTATGGAATCAACCTTCTAGGATCTACATTAAGAAAGAGGTATGGTTTCTGGAGTACCAAATTCTGTTGTATCATATAGGGATCTTTGGTTTACCTCATTGTTTTGGGGAATTATTTAGTAAAAACATTATAGATAATTATGTATCACCACTAAATATCATCCTTAGAGAGATGTTTAGTATGAAAGAACAATTAAAACCCTTGATGATATGTTGATATCTTATTCACGGGATTTCGAAGGAGGTTGGGATCAACACCTTATTCTAGTCGAGTTTTATTACAAAAATATCTTCTATTAAGTATTTCATATTAATCCTTATGAATCCATTTATGGGAATAAATGTAGAGCTTCAATGTTAAGGTATGAGTTTAGAGAAAGAATGATATTGGGAACTGAGATCACTAAAAAAATTGTTGAGAAGGTTAGAATCATTCAGCAACATATCAAGGAAGCTCAAAGTAATTTGAAAAGTTATGTTGATAACCAGCGGTGTTATCTAGAATTTGAAGATGGTGAAATGTTTTTTCTTGAATTTCACCATGGAATAATGTTATGATTTTTGGGAAGAAAGGGAAACTAAGCCCTATGTCTACCGACCCCTTTGAGATTCCTGGTCGTATTGGGATGGTAGCCTGTGACTTGGAACTTCCTTCAAATCTCTGTCAAGTCCATGATGTGTTCCCTGTATCTCTCTTGAGGAAGTAAATATATTACCCTTCACATGTACAGAACATAGAGTTCATACATCTAGAGTACGATCTTTCTAACAAGGAGAAACTAGTTGAAATTCGGTTTCATACAAATGAAGTTCTACGAAAAATGACCACTCCCCTAGTCAAAGTTTTTATGGAGAAGTAACCAATTATAGGAAGCTACATGGGAACTTGAGGATATTATAAACCATAAGTTTCCACATTTCTTTACTTGGGTGAAGTTTTTTTGGGATAAATTCATTTTAAGGGGGGTAGAATGTAACACCGCAATTTCTTATGGACATTTTTTCTCAAATAAATAAAATTTTTATTTATGTCTTACAATGCACTAATTCAAACATTCATTTAACACCTCACTGACTCAATGCACGCAACACTGACATGGAATATGTTACATGCACAAACAATTTGGTGTACATTATACACAATATTGATGTTTCAACGACAAACCATTTTACTATTATAATTATTTAAATGATATAATTATAACATATTCATTAAACATAGTTGTATGAATAGTAATAAATAATTTTCAAATATTTATTATTATTTTTTAAGTTAAATAAAACACAATAACAATGAAAGATATAATTTATGTTAAAGTCTTTATAGGTATAGAAATAATACTTTCTCAAATGAACTGCTTTTAATGTTCTTATTTGAAAAATAATAAAATTAATTTTAGAAAAATTTAGAAATTTATTTTTATAAAATAAAACTCACTTTTGAATTTATACTTTGGAAATTATATTTCGGTGAAATTTTGGGTTTTTCTAAGAAACATCATTTATGGATGAATAGTGAAAAATATCAAATTTTAATTAAAAATGGATTCATCGTCTAATTTATTAATAAAGATAAATTATATTTTAAATTAGTTTCAAATATTAATTAGATAATATTTTTATCAATTAATACAATTTAGTTTATTAATATCAATTTATCATTAAACTTTGGTACAAATACTCAGAAAACTTTTGAATGTTTTTACATTAAACCCCCATATTCTTGACCCAACTACATGATATTTTTCAATAAATTTATGCCACATAAGGGATTAAAATTTGAAAAAATAGATTTAAAATTTTTAATAAGCATAATTTATAATGTATAATAAGTTCAACTTAATGTTTTCCCAAAAATATTAATGAAAGTGATTAAAATTAATTACACCGATTAAGCTAAAATTAAGCTTAACTACTGAATAAAACTTAAATTTAAGAGTTAGAACGAATTATAAAATTGTAAAAAACCCATTTTATGGATATTTTTAGGCCATTAACCTTTGAATATTTAATTGTGTTTGTTTATTATGACTTTTGTTATGTAAAAACGTGGGCACACCTAACTTGTTTTCGAAAATGGAAATTGTGCCTTTTTTCCTTCACTATAAAAGGACACCACCTCTCCCTCTTCTTCACACCTCTCAAACTACTTATGTTCAGAAAATATATTCCCATTACACATTCCAATATACCTATATTCATTAATTAATCCTCCATTTTGGAAGATAGTCATCCAAGTAATCCCTTTGGTGAAAACCAAAAGGATTTACCCGATTAAGAGGGTACAAATCCTCTCAAGATCCTTTATTTTATTTTATTCCTCCACCCCCGCACTCTATTTATTCTATGATTGTATATAAAAACTAGTATAAAATATATAATAGTATTTTTTTATGTTAATGGTTCTCACTAAAATTACACCCAGCTCAATCTAATGGGTATCTAATATGTTATTTACGTGTATAGAGAACTACCACCTTACTAAACAATGAATGTAAATTTTTTTCCTTTACCACCTCTCATGGTGGATGTTATGATATAAAATATGGTTATATATGTTATATATTATATTTATTATGTGTTCATCCTTATTTTATTATTTTACAATAGATATCATTATACTTTCCATTTTGCGTTAATACGATAATTTCGTTTGAGGAAATGTGGACTACCACCCCCTCCAAGCGATGTGATTTGTTCATACACTACATGGAATGTATTAAGGATAGGTTAAGTGAGTATATATTATATATATGATATATATGATATAATAATTTTAATTTAATAACTATATATATATATACATATATTTTTTTACTTTCGTTTTTCCAACACAAAAATTAAACAGAAATAACATTCATCTGTACGTATAGCCTACCATCTCCATGAACGATTTATTCTATTTCATACCTCTATATTTTATGGATTATTATAACACACATATACTAAATATAAATTATATTTAGATAAAGGCTTCAGTTCTACAAACAATGATATAATTTTAAGGGCCAATGATATAAAAAATTAAGACACCTGCGAAGAATAAAGCGAATATTACCCGAAGTGAAGCTTAAACATAGGATTGTTAAGAAGAATGAAATATAAGATCATAATAAAACAATATTTGGTATTATATATATGATTAGTTTTTTGTAAAAATGTATAGTAAAATTATATTGATGAAACATTTGTTTTTTATTAGTATGAGGAGAATCCGGACACAAGGTAAGGGGATTTCACCGTATTTTGAATTTATGTGAGATACATGCTTTATTCACTACAAATTCACTTTTTGTGGTGTGTATAGTGACCACATATGTATTAAATGATTATTATTATTAATGTTATGTGTATTTATATATCCATTTTATGATCTTCCTTTCATGGGGTTTATGTTTCAAAATTTACCAAATCGATAAAATAGTTTAGTCTCAATTTTCCTTCCATGATACTCATGTTTTTTATGAACCTAAATTATATTTCAAGGTTCACAAACTTACAATTTACATGTTATATCATTAATATCATTATTTTAATGATATTCTATACTTCATTTAACTCAATTTTCTTTCATGGAGTGTGTGATCCCATGTTACTAAGTGGTTAGTGTTTATTGAAATAATCTCAACACCTTTCGTGATTGGTTATGATTATTCGTTGGATAATTAAATATCAAGGTCCATATTTCAAGAAACTTATGAATTTTCTTTTCCACTGGTTATTAAATATATACTCAATTATTTTTACCATTTTTTAGTCTTTGTTACCTAAGAAAATACTTTTATGTAAAATCTGAATGTCTCTCTCTTCTGTCAAAAAATTATTATATTTGAAAATCGTATTTTCAAAAATGTTTTCAAAACATATTTGAAGACCATTTTCAAGGAAAATGTATTTTAAGAACATTTTATGGTTTTTAATGCTTCCTTTATACTTTTTCAAAACTATTTTGAAAAAAATGTTTTTAAAATGTTTTAGGTTTTAAAAAGCGTTTTTCAGTGAAAAAAAGATATTTTCTTCATGAAATGATTTTAAAAATCTTTAAAAATTATTTCCCATATAAAATAATATCCATTGGTGTTTCTTATGCCTTTCTAGGGAAACTATGCAATTTTTTCCTTCATATTATTTCAATTAATGTTTTACCTTTTATGGAATGTTATTTGTGAAATCTGTTTCTATTTCACAGATTATATTCTTGTGAAACCTGCTTATTTTCATGGTTTGTTATTTGATTAAATAATTATGAAACTTATCAATTTTCCATATGTTAAGATATTATTACTTATTTATGACACCAATTTCGTTTTGTGGGTTATGATATGTTTGGTTAATATTTTTTGGAACATGTATGTATGATTCAATTAAGAGATGGGTGGGAATTATATCTCCCTCCAATGTATTAGGTAATGATTTATATCTCATGACATAGACTAAGATGTTCATGAGAGTAAATCTTGACTACCAAGATGCCCAAGGGAGTGAAACATGAAAACCAAGATGGTATGAGGAGTGAAATCATGCTACTAAGATGGCCAAGGGAGTAGACCATGAATACCAAGATGGTATAAGAAGTGAACCAATACTACAAATATTGTCTTGGTAGTAATGACTTGGCTACTATGGAAATCATATGATATGCTTATGTGTTTTACAAAATTCCATGTTTTATTACTATGTTATTTTTTTTATAGATTATGTTATTTATTTCCTTATGATTGATTTCTTATTAAAGACCAAGATTCATTCCTTGATTCATGTACATAATATTTGATATACAGGGTCTGATCTTCTATTATCATTATCATCTTCTCATACTCTTATGCTCATGATTATGCTTATATATCATCTTTTATACCCTTATTGATCATTTGAGATCACCACTTATGATATTTCCTTCCTCAGATTATGAATATATTTATTATTTTTTATTTCTATAAGAATGGTACTAGTCAAGAATAATCAAGTGGGATATATTGTATCTCACTTAGGTATCAGTGTTTATGTTTCCATGTTTCCAAAGGCATTAGACTAGTACATTATTTGGTCTTCTATTTGTATAATGTTTTATGTATTCCATAAATGTTATGTAATTTTAATAAAATTCATTGTCACTATAGTTGGTATCAGTGAAATGGTTTTGTTAACATCTGGAATCTAGGATAATAAAAACATAGTGATAACCCTAAGGACATGAATACAGATACGTCTAAAGATAAGGAAAAGTATAGGAAAATGTCTTTGAATTTTGGTAAATGATAGAGTGGGTGGTTTCCTAGAAATACATCCTTGTTTGGATAGTACATGTGGATGTGGATCTATAATATATTTACCTAGTGGAAACAACACTGACAAGATGTTTGTGGCTTGACATGGGGTATTCTGGTATACAACAATGGGCTTTAATGCCCACCTGGTTTGAAACACTCAGGGGATATGTTTTAGGAATTGATAAAATCATCATGAAAAATCATGAAGGAATTAAATATATTTTTTCTATCAATAACCCTGAAAAAACCTAATATGTCGTATATTAAGGAATGTGTCAATACATAGACATACTATAAGTGAATTTTTATTATTATGTGGTTCCTCATTTTGATAATTGTTTCTTACTATATGATTTTGGATTTTTTTAAATCTCTATAACCTTATGGAACCGTGTTAATGGTGATTGCGATGGAAAATAAAATGAATTTTCTCATATGAAACAGAATGTTATGGGAGCTATAATGAAAAACCTATTTGATATTCTCACACAACATTCCCATGCAATGAATCATGGTGGACTTCAAAATGAGAAAATGAGAGGACAAATTTTTTTGAGTCTTTCATGAGGAAATGTCCACCTTCTTTCATAGCGTCTTCTGATTAAATTGTTGTTGAATAATGGATTAGTTCTACTAAAAATACATTATTTGTTCCCTAGTGTTTGGAGAATGATAAATTCATTCTTGTTTTCTATCAATTAGAAGGCATAGGAAACCATTGGTGGAATCTAATAAAGAATACGAGAAAGAAATATGATATTGAATCCATGGTATGGGTAGACATCTAGAACATATTTTTCAATTTGTTCATTCCTCAGATTCATCATACCAAGATGGAGAAATAGTTACATGAGTTGAATCAAAGGGATGAAGAGTCTGTTAGTACCTATGAGGCTAATTTTACAAGATTTTTGATGTACGCTTCAGGAATTATCATCCAAACTGAAAGTAAATATGATAGGTTATTCATTTTCTTAAGAAAAATATCATAAGGTAATTATCCATAAGTGACATTAGGGGATTTGAAGTATTGTTCATTGTGTAATTATGTTTAAAATAGAGTTTGGAGTCATATATCAATATCATGGTTATGAAAATAAAAGGATGATTTAGTTTAAAGGAAAATCTAAAAAGCATGAAGATAAGAAGATGAGATTTTTATTATGATCTAAGTGCGGGAAGAAGCATGTAGGAAATTTTCATAAGGGTTGTAATAAATTTTATAAGTGTGGCATAGAATTTTATTGGGAAATTTATTGTCTACGTGGTGTGAAGAAGTTTTCTAATGTTTTTAATGGAGAAAAAGTTGCACAAAATTAACCTCGCATGCTTCAATTATACAAGTGTAAAGAGAATGTTCAATATGCTAACTAATTCCCAAAAACCAAGGTCTTGTGATGGTGATCAATGTTAGAAACCTCTTAATTCAATGTATAAAGGAAAATATCAAGCAATCTCTATTTCTGATGAGGTGTGTGATAATTATGTGATGAAAGGTACACTTTTCATCCACACTAGAAATGCTAATTTCATAATTGATTCTAAATCTCCCCACTCATTCATATTTAAATAGTTTGATAATGGTGTTAATATTCCCCCAAAATAATTATATGTGGAATTATTAGTGAAAACCCCTAGTGGTGTGATTATTTCATCCCAAGTCTATGACTCCTCTCAAGTTAATGTTTGTGTGAAAGTGCTTCCTGAAAATCAGTCCATTCTTCTTTTGGTTGAATTTGATGTCATATTATTCATGGATTGAATATCTTTACATAAATCTCAAATCAATTGTTGAGGATGTTAAGTTACATTTTATATTTCAAACCATCCTATGATCATTCATCCATGTAATGATAATAATAAACTTCCTACGGAGATTACTTCTAATGTATGGGGTTTAATTCCCGTTTAGAATGGTTGTTTATCTCAAATGGTCGGGGAGAAAATTGGCATTGGTGATATTCCTAATTTTCAGGATTTTATGGATGTCATTATGGAAGAGTTACATACACTTCCACCATAATACCAATTTGAGTTCTCAATAAAACTCATACCGAGTTCCACACCTATTTCAAAGACTCCCTACATAAAATCCACAATTGAGTTGATGGAATTGTAGAAGCGGCTCTATGAAATCCATGAAAATGGATTCATTCATCCAAGTGTGTCACCTTGGGGTTCACCCATGCTTTTTTGAAAATAAATAGGGATAAATGTGACATTTAATTGATTATTGGGAGATTAAATAGATTAAAAAAAGTACGAGTATACTCTTCATTGAATTAATTACTTGTTTGATCAAATGAATGGAGATAAATACTTTTCGATCATTGACCATTGTTTTGGATATCTTAAATGAGAGTTTCAAAGGAGGATATACCCAATATGGAAATATGTACATGGTATGGAAACTATGAATTTAAAGTAATTCATTTTTATCTTATTAATTCCCTTTTTATCATAGATTTAATGAATAGTGTCTTTAGATATTACCTCGATCAGTTTGTGGATGTCATTATATATGATATTCTTATCTATTGAAAGAGAAAACAATATAATGAATACCACTTGATAATTATACAAAATACCCTATGAAAGGAGAAACTATATTAATAAATTTACAAAGTTTGAATTTTGTAAGAGTTGGTGTCCTAGAAACAACTTCTTTTACTTTTATTACATGAATATTTAATATATTCAAATATTAAACATCTTATTACATATTTTTCATTTTTCTTTAGGACTATAGTGTAATAATGTCGTGGATTTTTTGCCGCATTGACAAGTTTATAGAAATTCCCTGCTATGATGATAACTTTGAAGTGTAATGAAAATATTCATAAATATAGTTCGGCGGTTGTATGACATACTATAATGGGACACAAGGTACACAAAAAATTATTTGTGAGTACTCTTAAGAAGATGAGACTCCCTCTAATGAAGTTCATACTTGGTAATCTCCAACACAATAGATTATGAGAACAATCCCGCAAGTAGGAATTCCTCATGTTTTAGTGCCATCAGATATTCCTATTTTTGATCGTGTGTAATGATCCTTATACATTAATATTATCATTAATATGTTTCGTGACTTGTGCTCTTTTAATTACTTAAGAAAACTATCATGAAGATTGTTTGTGAGAAGTAGGGTATGTTTTTTGTGTCACAAGTTGCATGTTATTAAAAGATAATTTGAGGAATGATTTTTCTTTTCCATTTATGGAAGTTGATATCTCAGTCCTTAAATTGAAATAGATCCATCATGTTAAATTCCATGGTCATAGTGTGACAACGAGTTTATTTCATGTAGTCATAGAATGGCGTATCAAGCACAAAGGTTGTGACACTATCCTGAAACCTATTTGATGAGATATTGAGACAAAGTGATTATATTACACAGTGAGAATTCATATGTGGATGTTGTTGATATGAAATCGCGTTCTATATCTTGAGTGTCTTGAGCCATTTTTAGATAATAATCTTGGAATTTTGGAAATACCACCTTATGCCATCATGAAAGAATTCTAGAGGGTCACACACTGTGTGTTTTTGTTGGTCTTGGTTAAATTCTATTTGAATTTAATATATAGAAGAAATATTATTCTAAGATAGTGGAATAATTTTATTCATGTTAATATTATTTCATTAATTATATAAATATTTATTCACTAGATTTTGGGAAAAATATATTTACTTATTTTATTGAAAATTTAATGATTATTTATTTACTAGTTTGTATATAAAATATTTATTTATTTATTCAAGTGTTCAATAAATGTGTGTGGAGTTCTATTGGACTATGGCCGGTCTGGTAGTGAAATAATTATTTTCAAGAGGGTAAATAATTATTAAACTGGTTGGAATAATTTAATAAAATAATAACACTACTTTTATTTTGTGACACATAATTTTATTTATATTATTTTATTGCATAAGTTGGTGCACCATAAAGAATAACGAAATATTATTATTAAAATAATGGGTTTTATCTAAGGTTATAAATGTATTTAATTATTTTTACACAATTAAGTATTTTAACTGAAGCCCAATGTCTATAAATAGGCATGCACGCCTATTGTTCCATGTACTAAACTGCTCATTCAGTGAATTGAGAATTTTTTAGCTAAAAAATTTCTCTCTTTAATCTTCCTCACTCCCCTCTCAAGAATGAGATACATTCAACAAGGCCAAAGGTCAAATGATCAAGAAAAATAGACACAAGACACTAGCTTCGCCACGCTAGCACCAAGAGAATGAGTGGAATAAATTGGATGCCATCAGAGCACATGTGGATAACCACTAGAGGGATTTTAGTTTGGATCCTGACAAGTGCAATGAGATTATCTGGAAGGGTCATTCCGGATGATCAACATCATCAATGAAGAAAATACTGAAGATCTGGGTATTATTTTCTTTACAAAATTAATCAAATTAATTATAAACATGATGTCAAAGATCATATCTAAAGGGTTTTTCCCTATTATTATTTATCTAAATCTTTGATTATATTCTGTGGAGACTAGATTTCATCATTGTATTGATCCTGGAATAATAATTAATCATTGTAAAAATTAATGTTTGTTCTGTCCAAACCACGCTTCTACTGCGCCCAGAACCTACAAGTGGTATCAGAGGGAGGTTACATCATAGTTTATAAATATTTAAATAATTTTTTGATGATTTGTGGTTTAATAATTTTTTTTCAATTCAAATTAATCAATATGAAAATCTGAATATCAAGATCTGTTCATACTCCTTCATTTCGTGTCCACCTTACAGAAATAATCTTATCATTTATTTTTTGATTAAAATAAAACATTAGATCTCATATGGAGGTGCCAAAGGTTCCTGGTCATACAACACCAGAATACACGATGTGTAGTTGGATTCACACACTGTGTATCAAGGTTTAATGTTTCGGGATTGGTCTTCCAAACCATGTTGTGTAATTGGAGTTTGTCTAAGATTTAAATAACCTGTGTGTTAACTAGGAACATGTGGCGCATGGTTTCTAGATTAAATTCCATGTTTCCCACAAGACACGGTGTGTAGTCCCATTAGGTTACTATTGGACTGTGTACCAGTACAAGGATTTCCCGGCTAGAGACAGTATAATGCATATACTACAAGGCGTGTGGCCCACTGGACACACCGTGTACTCCGGGGATTTCCGACGTACATTTACACGATGTATCCCTGGGGTCGTACTTCGGATGCATGATGAATGATAGTTCACATTGTGTAGTTGGAATTACACATTGTGTACTCATCAAAATTATGCATATTTATTAAAATTTATTTATTATATTATACAAACCCTTAAGACGTGTACCATGGTGTAAGAATAAATCTGGGGCACAACACGTGATAGGTGTTTTATATTTGTGTGTTTGTTTAATATAACATATGTGTAATGTTCATTCCTACTCATTGGGTATTTATGAATAAGAATCCACCAGGTTTCCTCCAAGGTACAAGTTAGGTAAATATATAATTTAAATGAATTTAATTTTTTTGAAATTATTATTGATGAGAATATCAAGGATATTTAGAAAAGGGGATTAAGATAAAATGAATGATTAATTAAATATGATAATTGATTGTTTCAAGCGTGATTTATCTTAAACAAGAACAATTATAGAATTTAATACTATTTTTATTAAATTCATAACTCATTGCATGTATGTGGTTGATCATGAGATATACCACGAACATTTTAAGTGATTGGTTCCCTTTTAATTTATTTATTAAATTATTTGTTAGTTTTTTAGCCATCTATCGTTATTAATATGTAGGGATTGCATGTCCAGGATTTCTTTTATGTAAACCACCCTTTTTACCACTCACATACATGTGAGTTTAAAAGTATATGAAATGGATGGAAATCCCATGATAGTGGAGATGGCTCAAGCTTGATCCGAGATGAATCCAATCCCAGGATATACAGTGGTGGATTGATCGAAGGTTTTTAACATGAACCCAAAATGTTCAAGGTGTTTCTCCCCTAGGTTAGGGTTATTTTATCAACCTCTATATAAACTAGCCATTAGAAAATCTCATGATCAGGCCCTTTTTTATTTTATTTTTTTCAGTTGCATGGTTTATCTTTATGGATGTATTTTCGTGATCACATAATTAATGAATTAAAAAATCATGCATGATTGAACTATAATAAAGCAGGCTTATGTGTAAATATTATCAGTACTTGGATAATAACTTAATTAAGATCCACATAATATTGAAAATTATGTGATAATAGTAGTAATAAATTCAATCATAGGATATAAAATCCATCAAAAAAATTATTAAGTCAGACTAGCCTTCCATTACTTGATTAAGGGAAAACTCAATAAGACTATCTGTTTTACCATCCCTATTTGGTACACAAACTTTTATACAAGATTCCCTTATGAATGGTTTCACGTTTACATAACCATATTACATTAAGATAAGTATCCATTGATAGTCTTGGTGTAATTTTGGAGGTAAGAGCTAAGGAAATCCAAAATAATGATTTCAGGACAGAGGAGTCTACACAACAGATCAAGGAGCTGCAAACCCGCAGTTGGCAAAGACCTACCTACCTAAATACCTTCAAATATATTGATCAACCCTTTTGGGTTATGAGAAGGGAAATATATATCTTTTCCACTATAAAGTCATGGAAAATGGATATTATGAGTTAAATGGTGTGGGACATTGGGACTTGATAAAATAGTGTGAGACTTAATGAATTTAAATTATTATTTCTCATAAAATAAAATCAAGAATGTACTAATGATCTGCACTTTTAATTGTAGAATAAAATGAAAATATATTCAACCACACTATCCTTATGATCAATTCTTGTTAAATACAATATCCTCCCCAGCAGTATCATCCTTGAATGGTTTAGACACCTTCGGGATATTCTACACCATGAACTTTAGTCTTACATGCTGGAGTCCACAATACTTGATCCTCCTTCTCAAGATGAAAATGACGAAGAGTTCTTGGTAAATGAGAAAAATATGAATGATGTAGTAGGCATTCATTGTTTGATGTTATCATCAAGGTTTTGTGATATCATGAAGTCTCATGAAAACATTTATTCCTATAGCATGCTCGAGAACCTCTGTAGTCTTTACCAAGAGAGAGATAGACAAGAACAATTTGAGATCTCCAAGGCACACATTCGAAGTAATCATGGAAAAGGTTCCCCATATGGGCCTCACGTAGTCAAGCTCATTGGATAAATTGTTATCTTGTAGGTTCTAGGGTTTAAACCCCCTATTGAACTGGGTACCGATCTCATTCATTCATCACTTTCTCATAGATTGTATGGATTTTTTTAACTTCAATATGAACAACATTTAATAGACTCTATCGGATATAACTATCCCTATTCTTCAATTGGACAAAGATATGAAGCGGAAAATGCATTTTGTCCTTATGGTGAATAAGGGAAAAGAGAATGAAATAGATTTAAGCCTGAAGCTTCTCCACACCATTCCATGAAATAAAAGATCAATGTGGATGTGAATGAATATGAATCATTTTGTTTCGCATGTGGCAAGAGGGGCCACTGTAAGAAAAACTGCACCCATCATAAGAAGCAAGTGGATGATTCTGGTGCATTTTTTTTTATCGAATGTAATCTACATGTTTCTATAAATTGGTTATTAGATACATCTTGTGACGACCACATAAGTATCTAAATATTGGAACCATGTAGATTCGGGAAGATTAATTGAGGGGGGGTAGATATACAAGCATCCAATGGAGACAGAATCGTTGTTGTAGCTGTTCGGGACTACAACCTCACTATTCCAACTAGGTTGATCTTGGGGTAAAAGGGTTGTTATTATTTTTTTTCTATTACAAAAAAAATTATTTCTTTACTCATATTAGATATAGATTGATTTGTTTTCGATTTTGAAAATTAATGTTTCTTATTTTACAAAGATACAATTTTTTTTGGTAGGTCACATTTATACAACAGCCGTTATGTGTTGGATTACCCAAACCAAGTAATGGAATTCGATAACAAATATACTTCACATGACTCATACCACACACAACTATGGCATCGCCGGATAGGTCATGGAAAAGAGAAACGCATGGCAACGTTACATCAGGATGGATATTTAGAATTTTTCTAACTAAAACAACTTGGCATATGTCATGCATTTCTACAAGGAAAAATGAACAAAGCCCCATTTATTGGGAAAGGTGAAAGGGAAAAAGTGCTTCTTGAATTTGTTCATACATATGTGTGTGGACTATTTCCAGTTGGAGCAAGAGGAGGGTACTCATACTTCATAACTTTTACTGATAATTTTTTTAGATATGGATATATCATCTTAGTGAGGAATAAGTCTGATTCTATTGATAAGTTCAGTGCACACAAAAATAATGTTGAGAACCATCTTGGTAAGAAGATTAAGAAACATTGCTCTGACCAAGGTGGAGAATATCTTAATCAAGAATTCATTGATTACTTACGAGAGATTGAGATCCTATCCCAACTCACTCTTCCTCCCATTCCTAGTGGAATGGTGTTAAAAAAGGAGTAATGACACCATTTCGACATTGTGATATCATTGATGTGTCATGAGAGTCTTCTATTATCCTTTTGGGGATATGCGTTACAAACAGTGGTGCACATACAAAACCAAGTAGTAACTAAATGAATAAATGTTTTTACATGTGTGTTTTGGAGTGGAAAGATAGAAATTATATCAAATTTACATATGTGGGGATGTAATTCATTTGTTAAGGCCTCTTTAGGTAAATTACTTTCACCACAATGAACAAATTGTACCTTTGTAGGATACCCCATGGAAACAAGGGGATATTTTCTACACAACCTGTCAAAAAAATGTAATAGTGGCTAGACAAACCATATTTTTTGAGAGGGATAACATGTCCAAAAGAGATAGTGGGAGTGAGATAGACTTCAGTGAATTCAAGGCTAATGGTACACAAGAGTTCACACAGAAACAGATTCCAAAAAGACCTGGGGAAGAAAGAGCAATTCTAGAGACACAAGAACTATGTAGTAGTATAAGAGAGGATAGAGAACCTGAACGGTAAGGTTTTCTATTTACTATGGATTGTGACTCATTATTAGTTGATAACAATGACACTTTAACCTATAATAAAGCAGTAAGTGGAACAAATGTTTCCATGTATAAAGAATCCATGAATTCTGAAATGGATTCCATATACCAAAACGAAGTCTAGAATTTGGTAGATACTCTAGATGATGTAATTCCTATTGGATGAAAATGGTAATTCAAGATGAAACTGGACATGGAAGAAAAAATCAGTACCTATAAGGCATGACTGGTTGCAAATGGGTCTAAGAAACATCTATTCATTGACTACAATGAGACTTTTTCAACAGTTTCAATTGTAATATCCATCATAATATTATTGACCATTTCATCATAACATGACTATGAGATTTGGAAAAGGGATGTCAATATAACCTTCCTTAATGGGATCCATCTAGAAGATGTCTACATGACACAACTTGAAGAGTTTATGACTCCAAATAATTCCAATAAGGTATAAAAGTTGCCAAAATCCATTTATCGGTTAATGAAATCATATAGGTCATGGAGCATTCATTTTTATGAAGCTATAAATAAATTTGGATTTATCAATAATTAATGTGACACTTGTGTCTACAAACTATTTATTTGCAGTGAAGTCATCTTCCTAATAGTATATGTTGATGACATATTACCTAATGAAAATGAGATACCATTAAAACAGTCTATTAAGGCTTGGTTAAATTAATTCTTCTCCATGAAGGACTTGGGAGAGGTAAAATATATTATTGGGATCAATATACATCATGATATCCAAGAGAATTTTGGGCCTATGTCCATGTACATACATTAATATGATAATGAAGAGATTCAATATGGAACAATCCCAGAGGGGATTGTTGCCAGCATCACATGTTATTCATATTTTTAAGAAAATGTGTCCTCGGACACATGAGGAATGAAAGAGAATGGAATGGACTCCATACATATCCGAAATTGGTTTAACCATATATTCCATGCTATGTACTAGGCTTGATGTCACCTACACAATGAGTGTTGTTGAAATATATCAAGCTGACCCATTTGACCGCCATTGGATGGCTGCCAATACTATCATAATGTATCTAAGGTGTACTAAATATATTATCTCGTTTAATGGAAGAGTTTTGAAAATAGTCATCAAAGGATATGCAAATACTAGTTTCTAGAATGATCAAGATGACATGAAGTAGAAAACGAGATATATTATCACTTTTAATAGAGGTACGGTGAGCTAGAAGATCTCAAAAAAGAGTGTGGTTGAAGATTATGCTGTAGAGACTGAGTATATCTTAGCATCTGTGGTAGATAAAAAATATTTTTTGGATATGAAGCTTCATCCAGATGCTGAATGTGACACCTAGCAGTAATGAACCAATCACACTGTAAAATGAAAATTATGCAAGGGTGGCTCTCCCAAAAGAGAAAAGGTCACATTAGCGGATGAAGCACATACTTAGAATGTATCATCTATTGAGATGTTTACTCTGAGGGTTGTTGTTGTAGTCATTAGTATTTACATGGAAGATAATGTAGATGACTCCTTGACTAAAACCTTAACTCAACAGAAACATGATCATCATGTGAGGTCTAGTGGGTGAAGTCATAGGCAATTGTCTCTAGTCCAAGTGAGATTCTGTAATAGTTGGTGTCTTTGAACCAAATGGTAGTACTTTTATTACATGAATATTTTATATATGTAAATATTTAACATCTAATTACATATTGTACATTTTTCTACATAACTATATTGTAATAATGACGTGGAGTATTGGTCGCATTGATAAGGTTATAGTAGTTCACTACTATAATGAGACCCCTGATGTGATATGTAAATATTATTAAATATAGTTATGCAGTTGGATGAAATATTATAATGGGATACATAGTATACAGACCGTCAGGTGAGAGTACTTATAAGAAGATAATACTTCCTCTCATTAAGTTTGTGCTTGGTGACCTATAAGATGGGAGATTATGAGAACCGACCCTCCAGTAGGAATTCTTCCTGTTTTGGTATCATCGAATATTCCTATCTATGAGAATTTGTAATGATCCCTAGACATAAAGATTATCATAAATATGTGTCACAACTCACGTAATTTGATTTACTAATGAAAAATGGAATGTAGACATTAGAAGGTAATAAGGGTATGTTGGGTGCGTCAAGAGTGGCATGTTTTTAATGGATATGTCAAGGAAAGAATTGTCCCATCCATTTATGGAAGTTAATATCTTTAGCCTTTCATTGAAATAGAACTGTCACATGAAATTTCATGTCTATGGTGTGACAAA
This sequence comes from Viscum album, assembly GCA_963277665.1. Lineage (NCBI taxonomy): Eukaryota > Viridiplantae > Streptophyta > Magnoliopsida > Santalales > Viscaceae > Viscum > Viscum album. The sequence continues at coordinate 1,307,054,232 of OY728128.1, forward strand.
GATAATATTTATGGTAGTCAATGAGAGATGTATCAAGAACAATGGTTGATGAAACTATCATGAAACCTGCTTGATGAGATATTGAGACCAAGGGATTATATTACACAGTGAGAGTTCGTATGTGGATGTCATTGTTGTGACTTTATATTCTTTCTATTGGGTGCTTAACCCATTGCTAGACAGTTTTCTTAGACATTAGGAAAGCCCACCTAATTCCAATGAGAAAGAATCATAGAGGGTCACACACTCTGTGTTTTTTTTTTGTCTCAGTTAAATTATATTTGAATTTAGTTAATGGAATAAATTTTTTTCTCAAGGCAGTGGATTAATTTTATTCAGGTTAAAATAATTGCATAAATTAAATAAATATTTATTCACTATATTGGGGGTAAAATATATCTAATTATTTTAATTAACATTTAATATTTATTTATTGACTAGTTTGTAGAAAAAAAATATTTAATGGAATAAATTATTTATTTATTTATTCGGGTGTTCAATTAATGGATGTGGAGTTCGAGCGGACCAAGTCTAGTCTGGTGGTAAAATAATTATTTTAAAGATGGTAAATAATTATTTAACTAGTTGGAACTAGATAAAATAATAATAACACTGCCATTATTTTCTGATTCATATTAGTATTTACAATTTATTTTTGCGCAAGTTGGAGCACCAGAAATAATGAAGCGATATTATTATTAAAATTCATGGTTTCCCCTAAGGTTTCGAATGTAGTTAATTTTTGTTACATAGTTAAATATTGTAACAAAATAACCTTGTCGATAAATCGACATTTATGTATATTTTTTCATGTAACAAACTGCATGCCCAGTAAATTGAGATTTATTGAGATAGAAAATTTCTCTCTCGAATACTCTTCCCTACCCTCTCAAGAACGAGAGACGTTCTTCAAGGCTAAAAAACAAGTGATCAAGAAAAACCGACATAATACACTCTCTTCGTTGTGCTAGAACTCAGAGAACGAGTGGTGTCGATCAGAGGCCATAAGAGGACTTGTGGATCACCACTAGAGGGATTCTATTTTGGATCCATGTATGTGCAACGAGATAATCTAGAATGGTCATTTTAGACTATCAACATCATCAACGAAGAAAATACCAAATATCTAGGTATTCTGTTCTTTATGAAATTAATTATATTAATTATAATCATGATGTGCAAGATCCTCTCTAATGTTTTTGGGCCTCTTCCTTCTTTATCTAAATCTTTGAATCCATTCCGTGGATACTATCATTCAGCTTCATATTGAAACTGGAATAATTAATGAGCATGGTTAAAATTAAATTTGGGTTATGTCCCAACCATGTTCTAATGCGCCCGGAACCTACATGTGGTGAATAACGTCTATCATTATTCATTTTGGCTCATATAATCTAAAGAGATGGTATAGTAGTTGATCCATCGATGACACATGCTATTGAATGTTGGCCCAGACCAACCATAGTGACTATAATCCATATCTTTCTTCGTTTAGTAATATATTATCGATGGATTATGGAGAATTTTTCACAATTTTCTAATCCTATAACCATGTTAAATTGAAAGGGAGTCAATTTTATAAGGATGGATTAATGTGAGGAAAATTTCATGGAATTTAATATTAGGTTATTCAGTTCACCTATGCTTACATGACCCTGTAGTGGAGAAGGGTTTTTAATCTATATATGTTAATTCATGAAGTGATTGGTATATTTTCTAATCAAGAATACCTTTTTTATCTCTTATGCCTCAATATAGTAGAATATTCTTGGGAAAAATTACCCAACTCATGATTTGGAGTTAGCAGTATAAATTTCTACATTAAAGAAATAGAGGCATTATCTATATCGAGAAATGTGTGATATATATACCAATCATTAAGGTAATGCCCCAACCCCAGAAGCCTGAATCCATTTCATTATTTTAAATAATTGGCGTGTTTACAAGTAATCATATCCCGAAGGATTGAGTAGTTTTGTAGTTTTGTAAAACCGTATATATACATATGTTCAACATTAAAACGTGAAAAATAAAGACAACATATTATTTTTAATGGTAATATCTACACCTCTATGATTATCCATGCAGGTCATTGATAATAAAGTTCTTCATGTCCTGAGAAAATGAAACATAAAAAATGGTTGATCTTAGATGCTTAGTAAGGGAAATAAATAAATCAGAAGATATCATATATGTAAATTGTGGGCATGGTGAATAATGAAAAACACATGCCTTTAAAAATAATATTTGAACAAAATATGGAAGGAATATGATATGTGTAAATATTTCCACAATAAAACATAATCATGGGTTTTCTACTTGTAGAATAACCCGATGAAATATGAATTTTTATCCTTATAATGAGGGAAATTCATATGTCAGATATTCTAAAATATATCATCAAGGCCTCGACCAAGACATCAAAAAAAAATTATGGCCTCATCCAAAACCATAAATACTCATTTTGTCAAGTCCTCGTACCATAACCATAGTTTGTCTAATGTGACCTACCGATGCACCGAGGGGCTATAGAGGGACCCAACTGACACTTACTAATTCCAATGAATTACTCATATGAATTGGTATAAATATAAACAATATACACATTCATGTTGAAACAAAAATATGAAATTTAATAACTTTCCCCGAACATTAATCATAAACACTAACCCTTCGAAGTAAATTGGTGAATAGTTTTAAAATAGCACATCCAAATTCAAACTATTAATAAAACAATAAATTAAATAAGGTAGAAAATATCATTGGAGATAATTCTCAGTGAAGTACAAGATTCAATAATGGATTTTTTCTTAGATGAATATACTTTTAAATGAGAACATTAAAAAATTCCCAATGAAATAATCCTTAAACATTCCAAAGTGTCCCATACCACATTGAAACATTCATATAATAATAACATACAATATCATGAGAATAAGGAGACTCGTTATATGATATACCTAAGGGTATTACATACACAAAAATCATAGAATATGTGGTGAAAAAGTGATATACATCATAAATTTAAACGTGAGACGAGAAATTGTTTTTCACTATTGAAAGAAGACTTCATTTGTAAAATTATTTGTATTTTCCATGAAATCAGATCGTAAAAATTTCTATCAAAAACATAAAAGGGAGGGACATTTAAAATATTTTTTTTTCATAAATTATGTCCCACTTAAGTTAAATCCTAAAATAAATAGTTCTTAAGAATCTTTAGAAATAATACATTTTAGATCATTTAAAGGAAAATATTAAAGAGAATTTTAAAATGGAAAGGCTTGATTGTTTTCATAAAACCATAAATGAACCAAGATAATTTTTCATGATAATTTGAGTGATTTTATAAAAATAATGGTTTCTTAAAACATATTCTGAAGTACACTTTAATAAGGTTATGAATTTGAGAAGTTCCCATGAATCATGTTTGTTTATTGGGATGAAATTTTGAAATTTTTTTTTTAAATCTTGTAAATGCAAAAAAAATAAAGAATTATTATTATTGGTAAACATATATAGAAAAATAAAAAATAATTTATGAGGAGTAAATAAGAATAAATAAATATTTCATTGAGGTGAATAGAGAATAACAGAAAATCGACTTAAAATGGAGGTTCAGGTAGAAAATACTAACAATATTGTAATCAATTGAATCGTATGCAAAAAAATTAATAATATTAAAATTATAAATTTAATAAAATGAAAATAAATATATTCATGATATTTTACATAAATTTTTAGAATATATAAACCATACACAAATATTACACTGAATATAGAAAATCCCACAGAAATGGATGTGAGATGAAGAAACCCTTACCATAAGTCTGATGGTGTTATTGACTTGATCATAGTGTCCTGGATAACCAAATAAAATTAAATAATTAATATTTCAACAAACTATTCTACATTTTATATTTTCATTATAACCTTCATTAAGTTCATTCATTGTCTTTTTGATGGGTTAAGAGGTTCAATTTCATTGTTCGGGTCCGTTTGTTTCACGATCGGTATACTTATATACATGAACAGAGAATCCTATAAAATGAGGATTGTTTTATAAAAATAAAATTATTTGTTATTAGTGAAGATAAATATTTTTACCTAGTTTTAAATTTCATATGGTTACTTGGATTTAAGATGAATAATTATTTAAATCATTTAATGAAAACTATTTGTGTAAATTTTCAGTTTTTGAATGAAACGAACTCATCATGCTTTATAAATAAAAACCATGTGTAAAAACATATTCCAGAACCATATATGATAAATAATACATATATTAAAGTCATGTTCTACAATAGTAATTTTTTCATGACTAGAATTGAAGACGGTATGAGAAGTTGAGTATATATCTCCCTTGAATGTGATAAATTAACACATCTCGGACAGTGTTTCCCTTTTTAGTATAAGAGGAGGAGAAATGAGAGATGATGATGAAATATTAAACTAGAATAATAAAATTTCAGTTTATGTAAGGTACCATAATTATCATTACATTTTGATGAGGTTTATGGCAAAAGAAAAAGAAAATAGAGGAACTCAAAATAAAACAAAAGTTGAGAAATCCCTCATAAAAAATCGGCAGCCAAACGACGTCGCTTAAAATTTCATAAGTACTTTGATGATAGAAAAATGGTATCCCTGAATTAATACATAATATAGAAAGTAATGGTGATATGTAATGTCATATCACAGAATAAAACAATTTTATTTAAAATATAATAACATAATAAGAGTTCTTGAAAAAGAGGGAAATTTTGAGATGAAAATTCTGCAACATAATGATTATGAAACCTGGAATTAGAAAACATTAAATATAGTGGGGATAGGGTTAACACATTCATAATAGGCTTCATAAAATACTATAGGGAAATAATAATATTTAAATAAGAACATGGGATGAAAACATGAAATACAGTTCATATAAAAGAGAACTTGGATGGAAAGAGAAGTTGAGAATCCTCTTACCTTATGGAGTAACTCCTAATATTTGATGGATAGGACTTTGGGGGATTGAGGAAACCTTAATATGACTACTAGGGAGTTAAAAATACCCATAATTTGAGGATTATTTTTTTTAATGAATCAAAAATTCAGAATGAGTGGGTATTTATAGTAAATGAGATGGAGTTTTTTATTAATTTAAAGGGAAACCTCGTTAGTGGTATTATCAAAACCACAAGATTTCAAATGGTATTTTCACATTTTATTAGCCACTTGGGACACATAACATAACTTTTAATAGTAAAAAATTCTACCAGAATTTTATATTAATAAATATGTCATTATGATGTCCTTAAACATATTGAAAACTAAAAACTTGATTTTTACTATTCACAAAAATTCATGTATTTCAGAAAAATCCCAAAAAAAAAACCCAAACTATTTTTTGATGTGTATAATTCAATGATTAAATCAATTTTTTGAGAATAAATTTATAAATAATTTAATTTTAATTTTTACATAAAATCATAATTTATTGGAAAAAAAAACAACATTACAACTATAACTCGTTTTATAGAATGTTTGGGAAATTTATCAAGGTACCATAAAATTTTCTTATAACCGTATGATAATAAGGTATCAATATATGAATAAATTTTATGAAAATACTTTTCAATTTTAAATTATTAAAGTAATCATAAATTTTAATTAAAATATTTATGACTTACAAAAATACAAATACTTATATTATGATTGTTTTTTTACTTTTAAGATGTCTATATTTTATTTATACATTAATGGGTGAAGTTTATATATTTTTGGCCAATTTATTATACATTAATATTTATTAATATTCATAAATGTAGGTTTCTATTCATAAGGTTATGTTACTACTCCCCAAAAAATAATTTTGTCCTATCAAACATTAAATATCATACTTAATGCAACCGTGTGTGTCAGTTTTTTGAAATTCAAATCACTAATGTCGAAAAATTATATTTAATAGATAGGTTATAACAAGGTGGAGTTTTTTATAGAATTATTTCTTCATTCATTCATTATTAAATAAATTTTAAAATTATTGGGGTGTTACATTGATCCCTCCTTACAAAAATTTCATCGTCAAAATATGAAATTGAACTTAAAAAGTTATTGGTTGATACTTGATAAAACCCTTATCGAAAACCCACATCAGAAATAGGGTTCAAAAATATGATCCTAAAATTAGGTTACAGGAAATGAGGTGGTCACGAAAAAAATTATTCTTTTGAATGGGGTGAAATTATTTGGAGGTAAAAACCAAGACATGGAGGAAAATAATAACTATGATATTCTGATGGAATGTGATATAGAACATGTATAGTTGAAAGTTAATTTCTACCAAAATATAAACTACCGTAAAAAAATTCATTGATATTATTAAAGATTAATATAATAGAAAAATATTTTAGGTATTATTCCACTCTAGAAGGGTTACAATATGCATTGTTCTTTATAAACTCATCCTTTTATTGCACCATGAACTATCTATACTTTATAACATAACACATGTTACACTATATGGAGAAGTAATAAATTTACCTCTAAAATCCTGTACAACAATCAACCATTTCATAAATGGTTTAACATTACAAAACATAATGGTTCAACACAAAAGAAGGAAGACCTTAGAATTTCCAAGGTGAACGTCTCATTGACCCTTAATAAAAATGAAGAAACTCTAAATTTTCACATTCCACACTTGTGAATAAAATCATCATGTATCCTCTTGAAATATGGAAATAACATGAATTAATGAAAAAAACATATTAGAAACACGAATTCTTCTATATTCGTTATGTAAGATACTTGTTATTGGTCATATTACCTAAATACAAAAGTGCTCTAAAATCCATCAATGATAGAACAGACCAATTCTCAACAAGTCAATAATTAGTTCAAATGATGTTCGTACATACCTGAATAAATCATTTCTTCATCATTATCTCATCATAAAATATATATTAAGGGTTGTTTTCCCTAAATAATGTTTTTTTCTAAAAAGTTTATCTTTATAATGAATCACTTTTCCTTTGTACGATTCATCATATGACCTCAAATCCTTAATGAAAGTGTAACAAAATACAGTCCTTATATATCTCATAATTCATACAACCAGTAGATTACTAAAAAATATTCAAATGGTATGATTCTTGACTATGAATATTAATCATTCTACTTCATCTGTGGTAGCATCATAACTTGATCACTATCCAAAATCGTTATTTGGGGTATATTCTTTTGAATATTGGGACATTGATTCACATAGTGTCCCATCTCCTTGTAGTTGAACCATTTTATAATGGAAAAAATTTCTTACCCTTGAAATCATGAAATTGGTGTCCTTTTTCTCCACACTTATATAAAACACCCATTCCCTTCAATAATTTACCAGGGTGATTCTTTCCACAGTAATCACATGCGGGGAAACACTTCTTTACCTTCATCCCTTTATCCATGTATCTCTCTTCCATCCTCTTATTCTTTTTCTTCCCTTCAATGTCGTAGGACTCAGAAGAGTATTTAAATACCTTGTTAACACATGATATTATTTCATCATTTGATGAGGATACTTGGTAGGATATTTTCCATGGAAATGATGGCTCAAGACATATAGAGATATGATCCTTCTTACTCGTAAGATCACGTGCATTCGTGAAGTTCTCATTCCTTCTTCTAGGCTATATTTATAATCAATTCCATATCACATATTAGTTGAAAAAATATGAACTCTCTATAAATCTAAACATGGTATGTAACATTGTATAAAATTATGCATCGTAAATCCTAAACCATATACTTTGGTTACTTTGGGGGAATAAATCCGTAAAAATTATGGGTAAATAAAATGTGAATTATCCAAATCATCTCACCCATGACTATCAAACTAGGTGTGAAATAAGGCCCATTGTCATTTTCCAGGATACATTGGGTTAATCCTAAAACTCCTTGTTAGATTTTTCACTCAAAGGTACATCTGTTCCAGAACCACGTCCACTTGTAGTATCCAGACATGGATGTATATTCGAGGAAGATCGACATAATACTTTCTTTACCAAGAATCAGGGATGTTCTTGTATTTTTATCCTAATATAATATCTTAGGGGTTTCTCCCAAATAATTGTTTTCTAAATCTAGTTTCCATGTTTTCTAATAAAATTTCTCTAATACCAACTATAACGCCCTGGCACCAGAAGCCCGAAGCTAGTGCATTATTTTAATACATTAGAATGATTACAAGGTATCATATCCAGAATGACTGTGTAGTTTAGTAGTTTTGGAAAACCATATTCATACATATTTTCAACAATACATCTTTAAACAATACAGCATATAAATTTTATTGGGAACATCCATAACTCTATTTTTATACATGTAAGCCATTCATAATAATTATCATCATGTCCCGAGAAAATGAAACAAAGAAAGGGGTGATCTTAGATGCTCAGTAAGTGTAATAAATATAGAAAAAGATATCATAAACATAATCATTATGCATGTTGAATAAATAAAAACACATTACATTAAAAATAATACTAGAACATAATATATAGGGAATATGAGATGTGTAAATATTTCCGTAATAAAAAATAATCATTAGTATATTACTAGTCGAATAACCGCATGAACATTGAATTTATATATTCATAATGAGGGAACTGAATAGGCCAGAAAATATAAAATATACCATTAAGGCCTTATCTATGATGTTAAAAAATGATTAAGGCCTCAACCCAGACAATAAATATTCATTTTTTCAAGGCCTCGTTCCAAGACCGCAGTTTGTCTTAAGAGACCTATCGATACACTGAGGAGATATAGCGGGCCCCACCCAAAACTTAATAAGTTTAGTGAAATCCTCATATGAATGGGTATAAACATATACAATATACACATTCATATTGAAACTGACATATGAAATGTAAATAACTTTCCCAGAATATTAAGCATAAACAATGACCATTCAGAGTAAATTGGTGAATGGTTTTAAAATAGCATATCCACATTCAAACTAATAATAAACAATTCAATTAAATATGGTATTTGATATCATTGGAGATAAATATCAATGAATTAAAAGGTTTAATATGGGATTTTGTCTTAGATAAATATTATTTTAAATGAGACCATTAAAAAATTCCTAAGGAAATAATCCTTAAACATTCTAAAGTGTCCCATACTTCCATGAAACATTCAAATAATAATACCTTAAAATATCATTAGAAAAAATAATTCTCTTAATATGATATACCAAAGAGTAGCACATACACCACATGCATGGAATAAGTGGTTAACAAGGCATATAATTTATACAAGTAAACGTGAGACGAGAAAAATACTTTTTACTTTTGAAAGAAGACTTCTTTTGGAAAATCGTTTTTATTTGACAAGACATCATATTGAAACATTTCTATCCCAGAAAATAAAATTTAAGGACATTTATGTTATATTTTGGGCATATATGCTTTCCCACTGAAGTGAAATCATATAAAAATTGTTCTTAAGAATCTTTAGGAATAAAACATTTTAGAGAATTTTACGGAAAATATTAAAGAGAATTTTAAAGTGGAAAGTAATGATTGTTTTCATAAAACCATAAATGAACCATGAAAATTTTTTGGGATAAAATGAGTGAATTTTTAAAAATAACGGGGGCTTAAAAATGATTTTGTAGTGCACTTGAAAACAGATAAGATTTTGAGATGTTCCCTTGTATCAGGTTTGTTTATGAGAATGAAATTTGGCAATATTCTATTAAAAAATGTACTACCCAAAAATTAAAGAAGAATTATGATTTGTAAATAAATATATATATATATATATATAATACACAAAGATTTTAATGAGGAATACCTAAGAATAAATAATAATTTCATTTAGGTGAATAGAGAATAAGAGCAAACAGAGTGGGAATGTAGGTTCGGGTAGAAAATACTTACAACTTTGTTATCAATTGAATCTTATGACCCAAAATTTATAATTTTTAAATGGTAAATTTTTTATGATTAAAATAAATATATTCATTATATGTTACATCAATTAGTAGTATATATACACCATACACATGTATTAGCAGTGAATATGGAAAATCTCACAAAAATGGAAGTGAGATGAAGAAACCCTTACCTTAAGTCTGATGGTGTTCTTCACTTGATCTTAGTTTCATGAATAACCAAATTAAATTAACTAATTAATATTTATAGAACATATTCTAAATATCATTGATTTATTATAAACTTATTAAGTTCATTAATGTACTTTTTGATGGGATACGAGGTTCAATTTCATTGTTTGGGTCCCTTTTTTTCCTGATCGGTGTACTTATATATATGAACGAAGAAGCTTGTAAAATGAGGATCATTGTACAGAATTAAAGTTATATGTTATTACTTAACATTAAAAGTGTTACATGCTTGAAAATATCAAATGGTTACTTGGAGTGTAGATGAATCATTAGTTAAATCTATTAATATAAATTGTTTGGGTTAATTTGTAGTTTTTGAACACAATGAACTCATTTTGAATTATAAATAAAAACCATGTGCAAAAAAAGATTAAAAACCCATATATGAGACATAATAAATATATTTTAGTCTTTTTAAACAATAATAATGGTTTTATGACCATAATTTAAGACACTAATATAAATTGGGAATCTGTCGTCCATGAATGTGATAAATTAACACATCTTAGACGATGTTTTCATTTTTAGTATAAGATTAGGGGAAAAGTGAGATGATGATGAAGTTCCCAATTAGAGTAAAAAACTATAGTTCATGTATGTCAAATAATTATAATATCATTTTTTTAAGGGTGATGATGAATGAAATATAAAATAATGGAAGTCAAAATAAATGAAAAGTTTAGAAATCCCTCACAAACATTTTGTATTTTAACGACGTTTTTTCTAAATTTTCATAAAATATTATGATGAGAGAAAAAGGGTATATAATAATTAATAAATAATATAGACCATAAGGGGGATATTAATTTTCATATAATAGAATAATCCAATTTAAATTAAAAGATAATAACATAATAAGAGTGCTAGAAAAAGAGAGAGATTTTGAGACGAAAATTCTGCAGCATAATCGCTATGCAACATGGTTTTAGAAAACATAACATGTAGATTGGAATGGTGTAACCCCTTAATAAAAAATTAATAAAATATTTTAGCGAAAAAATAATATGGAAATGAGAATATGGGATGAAAATGTGAAATACAAACCACATAAAAGAGAACTGGATGGAAAAAAGAAGTTGAGAATTCACTTACCGTGTAGAGTATCTCTAAGACATGAAGGTTGGGTCCTTGGGGAATTGAGGAATCCTTGGGAGTAACAATAGGGAGGTAAAGAGACCATCTATTATAGGATTAAGTGTTTTTAATGAATGAAAACAAAGGAATGAGTGAGTATTTCTATTAAATGAGATGGGGTTTTTTATTAATTTATTGGGACACCTTGTTAGTGATTTTATCAAAACCATGGGCTTGAACATGGTGTTTTCCCTTGGTATTATCCACTTGGGACACATCACATCAAATTTAACTGTAAAAAATTTTACCATCATTTTATATTATTTAATATGTCATTATGAAGTCCCATAAGCGTACTGAAAACTCACAAATGTATTTTTACATTTCACAAAAAAATTCAACTCTTTTTGAAAAATCCAAAAAATTCAGCCTAACTATTCTTCAATGTGTATAATTAAAAAAGGGAATACATTTTTTGAAAATATTTTTTAAAATATTTTTAATTTAAATTTTAAATAAAATCATAATTTATTGCAAAAAACATCTTTAAAAATATAACTCATTTTATATCACATTGTGAATTTAATCACGGTACCATAAAATTATCCTTTAACCAAAAGAAAATAACATAAGAATTTATGAATAAATTTTATGAAAATATATTTCCATTTTAAATTATAAAATTAATCAATACTTTTTAATTAAAATATTTATGACTTGGAAAAATACCAAGACTTATACTATGATTGTTTTTTCACTTTTAAGATATCTATATTGTATTTATACATGCATGGGTGATGTTTCTATTTTTCTGCAATTTACTATTCATTATTATTCATAATGTTATGTTAGTATTCATAAGGGTATGTTACTATTCACCGAAAATTAATATTTTCTTATTAGACTCTAAATATCATACTGAACACAACTGTGTTTGTAATTTTTTCAAAATTGAAATTACAAAAGTGGAAAATTTTATTTATTGGCTAGGTTATAATAAGGTGGTATTTTGTAGACATTCAGTGTTTCATGCCTTCAATATTAAATCTATTTTTAAATTCTTGGGTTGTTACAATAAAATTCTAAAATATATATTCACTTTGAATGAGTTGAATAGGAATAAGAGGAGATAGTTATATTTGATAAAGGATTATGACTACTCAATAAATTATGACCCTAGAAAAGAGAACAAGGTGGTTGATGCATTGAGTCAGAATGATCATGATAACTTATCCATGATGAGGATCACAAAAGATCCAATATTTCTAGATTTTTATAGGATGGATCTAGAAATACAGATGAAAATAGAGAAATATTATATTTCTCAAATTAATGATCAACCCTCTATCCAAGTAATAATTAAAGAGGCGAAAAAGGAAGATGTAGAGCTAAAAAAGGTAAAATATTCCTATGATTAACCTTGATCATGATGGAATGATAATGTTCAGAAACCATGTATTTGTTCCTTCTAAATCAAATTTGAAGGGTCTATTAGAGGAACCACATTGTTCATTATTATATATTCTTCCTATAAGTATGAAGATGTATATAGACCTAAAATAATACTTCTGGGGGGGATGGAATGTAGAGAGGTATCATAGAGTTTGTAACTCGGTGCAAGGTATGCCAAAAACTTAAGGATGAAAGATAAATCTCAAAATGGATATAACATCCCTTACCCATACCATAATATAAATGGGTGAAAATCACTAATTATTTTGTCATTGGTCTAAAACAAACCTCTAAAGGGTTTAATGATATGGGTGGTAGTCGATCTCCTCACATTGTCATCTCACTTCATTGCTGTCAAATAATACTACTCTCTGGATCAACATGCTAGGATATATAATAAGAAATTGATGAGGTTTCATGAGGTACCACATCATATTGTATCAGATCGAGATATGAGGTTTACCTCAAAATTTAACACCCCAAGCTTGTACGGTACTCTTCTCTTTGAATAATGTGATAGCGTGTGTTGTACGCAACACTGAGTTCTAACACACCATAACCAATCAACTAGCCGTTATGAATAGAAATACCTACTTTTTGAAATTATATATATTCTATATTTTAAAATGGACTTCATTTCTGGATTTGGAATATCGAATTTAGACTAAGGTGAAATTTTGGTACTTTTCGGATAACTTTCATATTTTGATGAATAGTGAAAATTAATAAATTCTAATTAAAAACAACATTTTTAATCAAAATAATTAATAGTGATAAATTATGAATTTTAGTGGTTATAAAGTATATTTAGAATATATTTTTACCATTTCATATAATTTTGGTCATTGGACATAATTTTACAACTAAACCGAACATAAACAAGTGTCAATCTTTTGATGGTTATTATCTCTTAAAAACACGCTTTTTGTTTTGACAGCGGGAATTAATTTTAAATTAATTTCTGCCACTTCTGTGTTTTGAATTTAGAAAAATGTATTCCATATTTGGAATCATGATGTCCAAATTGTGTAAATAGGTAACTTTTATTTTTAGACATTTTGAATAATTACTGCGGTAAATATTTTATTTACCATGCTTAAGGGTAAATCCGGTAAATAAGGGTTAAAAAATAATATTATAATAAAAATAAATTACCCTAAAACGTGTCCTAGCCTTATTGGTTGATACATTTTCGACCATAGGCATCTTTGGGTCGATTTTGGGACCCCATGGTGCCAATTGTAGGTGATAGGGACACTTTTTTTAAATTAAGTTAAAATGAATACAAAAATAACACAATCATACATCTTTTAGAAAAACAGTTTTTACATAGGGTTATATATGTTGGATTTTAGATTATAAATATTCATTAGTAAGATAAAAATATTTCCTACATAGTGATATTTTATTTATAATTTGTAGACATTAAATAATTTAATTTATTTATGACACAATGATGATGAATTAATTACTATAATAGTGAAAAATTAAACTAATTGATATTATAAATACCCAAATAAATATAATATGAAACTTTTAATGAATTAAACTAATTTTATAGGATAATATGATATATTAGGATTGATTTAATTGACTTTTTTCGAAGTAATCAATCTTTTATGAGTTTCAAAAAAATCAACTATTGAATAGTGTCAAAATTGACATAAAAGAGTTCTTAAAACCAATATTATATTATTAATTGATATTAAATTCCTAAAAATCTAAGGTTCGTTCAAGGGACTTATATCCTGATAGTTTCATAATTAATGGACCACTTGGGGGTCGCTTGAATGTATATAGTAAGTTTATTAACCATATTATATAAAAATACAAAGAGACATTATAAAAGTGAAAATAATTAACTTAGAGTTAATACTTAAAGATAAGGTTAATATACGTACCCAAACCTGTCTATATTCTATTGGCTGAGTTGTTTTCGACCTATCCCCACTATAACATTTAAATAATAAACTTTGGAGCCATTAGAAACCGAATATTAATTTATTATAAATTCATATTTCTAGCTTTTCCAAAGGTGCCCCTCACCCCTCTTATAAAAGGGCATTCCTCCTTCTCATTTCTTCACACCTTCAAAGCCTTTTGTTTCGGCCAACCCCAGCCCAAATAATCTCCCAACATCCCTCACTACAACCTAGATGCATTCGTTTGATCAGAAAGCCAACCTAAGGAGCCCTTTTGATCAAATCAAAAGGAAGAACCCGAAGAAGAGGTAATGATTTCACCACCCTTTCCCAAGTTCCTTTCTTCTTCCACTTCTTCTTCCTTTGTTGTTACCTTTCTAAAATAATAACTCCAGTATCATATATATACTGTGATGTTATTATAAATATGGTCAACCATATTCAGTATTCTATCGACCCTTTGAATAACATGTCACCATACGTACGTACGTACGGCTTACCGTCTCCACGTCGTGGTGTAATTGTTATTCATTATATTATTATTTGGATGGGTATAATAATGAAGTGTAACTCATGTAAATAATAAATATAACATTTTAATTATTCTGTATATATAATATACCATCCATTTATATATTATTTTAATATAAAAAGAATGATATTGTCGCTCGTCCGTACGTACGGACTACCGTCTCCACAAAGGCGATAAGATTCATTCTCCATCATATCCATTCAAGTATAATTATCATTTGATGATTTAACAATGATGTTTAAGGACTTTATATCATTATGGATATGAATAATATACAACCTATCCATTACAAACATGTCTTACGTAACAAAACATATAAAAGAAAACAAGTAAGTTAACACCCGAAACAACGATAATACTAAGATATTATTATCAAATCAATATTAAAAGATCATATATGATATCATATTAATATATATGATTCTTTTGTAATTTAATAACAATTATTTCACTATTATACAGGAGGTTAACCTACCCCAACCAAGGAAAAGTGCAAGGTAAGGGTTATTTCACAATCCCTTCATTATCCGAGGTTATTTATATGTAATAGTCTACTGGGATCTCTTTATCATCCACATCCATGTTTTCTTAAAAATGTATTTCAAAACATTTTTATTATTTACAAGAATATGGATTAAAGTCATTTATACCCATGTTTGACTTTTTATAAGAGGTTTATAAAGGAATCTTTCTGTCGTTTTCAAAACAAGGTCCTTTTTAACCTTTTCGACAGAATTAAGGTAAGAATGTTTTTTTTAACTTATACAGTGGCTGCGGCTATTTACCACTGTTATAAATCGTCGAAGCTTCCCTTACAAGCTTATAAGAATATTTTCAAAGAAATTTTTTTTTATATGGCTCTTAAATGATTTCAAAATAAAAAGAGATATTTCTCTAAAAAGAGTTTTTATTTCATCTATGTCAACATCATTTGTTGGATTTTATGCTTATGTGAAGTTGATTTATTATGATACAAAACTTCTATATTGTATTGAAGGTTTTGTGATATGTTTGACTGTGGATGTGCTATTATTATACCATTCATAGTTTATGGTGAAATTATTGACATTTTGTATACTAGTTTTAATAAGAATGTTTATGTTATGTTAAAACCTTTTCATATGGGAATGCATTGGACTTAATATGTGATGGGTGGAGCCCGCTATAGCGACTCGATGCATCGGTAGGTCTCATGAGACAAAATAGTGTCTTGGCACAAGGCCTTGGCAAAATCTTATTTGTAGTCTTGGTACGAGGCCTTGGCTATGTGGTTATGATAGTTTGACATTATGCATTCCAACATTATGAAAGTTGTTGTTGATATTGCATGTGATTATTCGATTAGTAGAATATCCATGTGAACAAGTAAATGGAATTATTTCATTTTACTTTTGCCATACTATGTTGAAGTTCAAGTTTAAAAGGATTTTGTTTTAGTAATGAATTGCCTTAAATGTTTATGCTTATTTTGAATGTTCCGCTATATTGTTATCTTTTCTGGGCATTTGAGCTCACCCCTTTTCTATGATTTATTTTTCACAGGATGTGAAGAAGTAAGTTATGAATGACCTGCAGGGATATTATGAGGGGATAATAGTGTAGACTGTGGAGACATTATGTTGTTGTAGTAGTTTTTCATTTTATGATGTAATGTAAAACTTATGAATATATCTAGTGTTTCCAAGGCTACTAAACCAATCGGTCTTTCAAGATTTGATCTTTCTTGTGATCGTGCCAATGTTATGTAATAATGCACCGACTCTGGGCAACTAGGGTCGGGGCGTTATAGTTGGTATTAGAGGAAGTTTAGTACAAACCTTGGAAGCTTGATTTAGATAAACTCTGATTAGAGAACATAGACCTAAGATGAACTTTGAGGATTAGTATAGAAGAACTTCCTAGAATTTTGGTATTGTAGAGATTTTGTGAGTTTTCCAATCAAAACATCCCTGTCTGGATACGAGCAGGTAGAGGTGGCTCTGGCACAGATGTACCTAGGGGTAAAACCCGAAAACACCGCTTTGAGCTAGACTCGAACGGGGACTGGTGCACGACAACGGGCCTTGCTGCACTCTTGGTTACGACACTCCCTGGGGATATGCTTAGGATAACTCTCATATTCTTTAAAAATCATTATGAAGGGTTTATGAGTATATACATCCTCAAAGAAAACATTTTTTTGATTATGGATTATATCCATAAATAGTTCAATTTATGTTAAGTGTTTTATAAGTATGGGATTATGTATTTTGATTCATAAACTGATCTAGTTTATGCCATTGTATATAAATGGCACCTAGTGGAAGAAATGGAAACTGTATCAATGCACACACTCCATGTAGGGATTTCCCTCCTGCTCAAGATAATTATAGTGGAGCTGGTGATGCAACTGGTGCCGATCAGCTAATCACCATACTGGGACAACTCACTCAAGTTATGAATAATAACCTTACCCATATGGAGCACCCTGATCCGCAGCGTAGAGGATCAATGTTAGATCGATTCATGAGGCAAAAACCACCAACGTTCAATGGGAGTACAAATCCCTTAGTAGCTGAGCAATGGATATTTTCCCTAGAGAAAATATTTCAGGCTTTGGGGAGTAATTAATGGGAAAAAGTTATCATAGCAGTTTTCCGCCTCACTGGAGATGCTGATCAATGGTGGTCATTGATTCAAAATATGAAGGAAGATGATGAAGTACCAAATATGGAATGGAGGGATTTCAAAGATCTGTTTTTAGAAAAATACTTTCCTAACGACCATCGAGCAGATATGGAAAGGCAATTTCTGAGTTTGAGACAGAAGGAGGATGAGAATGTCACAAAGTATGAGGCTAACTTTACAAGGTTAGCAAGGTATGCTGGAGATTATATAAGTAACCCAAGAAGTAAGATTGGTCGTTTCTTTGATGGGTTAAAACCATTTCTCCGTCGAACATTAGTCTCACAATCCTTTTCATCGTACGAGGACATTGTCTCATGTGCTATCAAGACCGAAAAGGAATTCTCTAAGTCTTATGGCTTTAAAGAAAAGCAAGAGAAGAAGAGGCCTGCTGATCAATCTGGGAATGGAAATAAGGGGAAGAAAGGAAAGGTTGAATATCCATCCTGTGGTAAATGTGGGAAGAAACACCCATGTACTTGCTTGTAGGGAATGGGAGTCTGTTACAAGTGTGGTGAAAATGGCCACCAAGCTCGTGATTTTAATGGGAAGAAGGAAGCCACCAACGTTCAGTGCTACAATTGCAGGGAGATGGGACATTATGCAAATGAATGTCCTAAGCGTCAGGAGAACTTACCTCAAAAAAGGCCAAGGGATCAAGGCCAAGCTTATGCTATCACTACTGCTGAGGTAGAAGCTCCGAAAGACGTGGTGGCAGGTAATTTAATGGTTTCCTCAAGTTTAGCAAATGCATTATTTGATTCTGGATCATCACATTGTTTCATATCTTCCCAGTTTGCTAAGAAAATTAGATATTTCCAATTTGATTTAACAAGGGAGTTGTCAGTTAAAACGTCTAAGGGAAGTATCATTGCAACAAAGTTTTGTGAATCAGTCCCCATTAGAGCACATAAATGTTCATTATCTGCTAATCTCATCATCCTACCTATGATTGATTTTGATATAATCCTCGGTATGGACTGGCTTTCGGACTATGATTCGAAGATTTATTGTAAGAAGAAAGAGGTTACGATTCTTGATGATAATGATAAGGAACACCTTATCTTTAGAGCAGAATCGTCACCACATAATTCTTATTTAGATCCACCCTCAATAGCTCAACTAAATTAAATTATTGGGGAGGAAGAGAATGAAATAACTGTGGGTGAGGAAAGGAATGTTCAAGTAGAGGATGTACCTATTGTGAAAGAATTCGTAGATGTATTTCCGGAAGATTTACCTGGACATCCTCCAGAACGAGAAGTTGAGTTTTCCATTGAATTGATTCCTGGATCAAGGCCTATATTGAAGACCCCATATATAATGGCCACTGTAGAATTAGTTGAACTAAAGAAACAACTAGAGGAATTGAGTAATAAGGGATTTATTCTCCCTAGTGCTTCTCCATGGGGAGCCCCTGTTCTTTTTGTTAAAAAGAAAGATGGATCTATGAGGTTATGTATCGACTACAGAGAGATCAATGCTATAACAATAAATAACAAGTATCCCCTACCACTCATTGATGATTTATTTGACCAACTGCATAGAGCTCAATACTTTTCAAAGATTGTCATTCGATCTGGATACCATCAGTTTTGTGTAAAGAAGGAAGACATTCCGAAGACAGCATTTCGAACCAGGTACGGGCATTACGAGTTTACTGTAATGCCTTTTGGATTGACTAATGCACCCTCTGTATTCATGGATCTGATGAATAGAGTTTTTAAGGAGTATCTCGATGAATTTGTGGTGGTATTTATTGATGATATCTTTGTATACTCCAAAACCTACAAAGATCATGAAAATCACTTGCGTGTTATCTTGAAGACTCTGAGGAGGCATGAATTATATGGAAAGTTTAGCAAGTGTGAATTCTGGCATCATGAGATTTCTTTTCATGGCCATATTGTCTCTAAAGATGGAATCTCTGTTGATCTTTCTAAGACCAAGGTAATCCAAGAATGGCCAGCACCTACGAGTATAACTGAGGTACGTAGTTTTAAAGGTTTGGCAGGTTATTATCGACGTTTCGTCCAGAAATTTGCCCGATTGGCTAACCCATTAACGAAGCTCACACGTAAAGGGGTTAAATTTGTTTGGACAAAAGAGTGTGAAGAATGTTTCGATGAAATGAAGAGAAGATTAGTCAATGCTCCTATATTGACTCTACCATCGGTAAATGATGGGTTAGTTATTTATAGTGATGCATCAAAGACAGGACTTGGTTGTGTCCTTTTGCAGAATGATAGAGTTATTGCCTATGCATCACGACAGTTGAAAATTCATGAACAAAACTATCCTACTCATGATCTCGAGTTAGAAGCTGTGGTCTTTGCTTTGAAGATATGGAGGCACTACCTCTATGGTGAAAAATGTGTGATTTATACCGATCACAAGAGTTGGAAGTATATTTTCTCACAAAAAGACTCAACATGAGGCAATGGAGATGGCTTGAATTACTCAAGGATTATGATTGCACGATACACTACCACCCGGGGAAAGTAAACAAGGTGGAAGATGCTTTGAGTAGAAAAGACCATGGAATTTTGAACAATATGAGAATTGAAAGGGATCCAATTTTCATGGATCTAGTGAAGATTGACATGGAAATAACCAGGAAAGGTGAAACATCAATGCTTTTTCAAATGGTTGCCAACCCATCTTTACTAGAAAGGATTAAGAGTTCTCAGACCGATGATGAAGAATTTCAAAAGAAGATTAAAGCTGTGAATGATGGGAGATTGAGAGACTTTGTGTATGAAGATGGAATTTTGAAATTTGGGAAGAGACTTTGTGTTCCCGAAATACCTGATCTAAAAAGGGAATTGTTGGATGATGCTCATAGTTCCAATTTCTCTATAAACCCTGGGAGCACCAAAATGTATAGAGATTTGAAGGAACATTTTTGGTGGGACAATATGAAGAGGGAGATTGCTGATTTTGTGTCAAGATGTATGGTTTGTCAGCATGTTAAAGCTAGAAGGCAATAGCCTAGAGGAGTCATGCAACCTCTTCCCACATCGGAGTGGAAATGGGACAATATTACGATGGACTTTGTTATGGGGCTACCAAAGACTCCTTTAAGGAACGATGCGATACGGGTTATTGTTGATCGTCTTACCAAGTCAGCACATTTTCTTGCTATAAGTGAAGATCTACCCCTGAAACGTTTAGCAAGACTATATATTAATGAGGTTCTGAGACATCATGGAGTACCCCTATCGATTGTTTCTGATCGTGATCCCCGTTTTACTTCAAGATTCTGGAAAAGTCTTCAAAAATCCCTGGATACTGAACTTCGTTTGAGCACTGCTTACCACCCTCAGACAGATGGACAATCAGAACGGACTATTTAGACCTTAGAAGACATTTTGAGATCTTGCTCACATGACTTTCAGGGTATGTGGGATCAATATTTACCTCTGGTAGAATTTTCCTATAACAATAGCTTCCATTCGAGTATTCAGATGGCACCATATGAAGCGTTATACGGGAAGAGATGTCGTACACCAACCTATTGGGATGACGTTGGTGAAAGAAAACTTGTAGGCCCATAACTGGTTGAGGAAACGATGGAAAAGGTGAAGGTAATCCAAAATCACATAAAAGCAGCTCAAAGTATGCAGAAGAGCTATGCCGATAATCGAAGGAAGGATTTGGAATTTCAAGTCGGTGATCATGTTTTCCTGAAGGTATCTCCATGGAAGGGAGTCATACGTTTTGGTATGAAAGGTAAATTGAGTCCCAGGTACATCGGACCTTTCGAAATTCTAGAACGAATTGGGGTTGTAGCTTACCGATTGGCAATTCCGCCAAGTCTCTCGAAAGTTCACAATGTGTTCCACGTATCTCTGTTGAGGAAATACATGCCTGACCCAAAGCTTATACTCACCTACGAGGAGTTAGAACTGAAACCCGATCTGTCTTATTGCGAAGAGCCCGTCAAGATTCTTGATATGAGAGAACAAGTGCTGAGAAACCGGACGACGTGTCTGGTAAAAGTTTTTTGGATAAACCATAAGATGGAAGAGGCAACGTGGGAACCCGAGGAACTTATGATGAAGAATCACCCGAGTCTTTTCATGTGATAAGTATTCTAGAAATTTCGAGGAAGAAATTATTTGAAGGAGGGAAAAATGTAACACTTTAAGCTTCTACGGTACGCTTCTCTTTGAATAATGTGATAGCGTGTGTTGTACGCAACACTGAGTTCTAACACACCATAACCAATCAAACTAGCCGTTATGGATAGTAATACCTACTTTTTGAAATTATATATATTTTATATTTTAAAATGGACTTCATTTCTGGATTCGGAATATCGAATTTAGCTTAAGGTGAAATTTTGGTACTTTTCGGATAACTTTCATATTTTGATGAATAGTGAAAATTACTAAATTTTAATTAAAAACAACTTTTTTAAT
This sequence comes from Viscum album, assembly GCA_963277665.1. Lineage (NCBI taxonomy): Eukaryota > Viridiplantae > Streptophyta > Magnoliopsida > Santalales > Viscaceae > Viscum > Viscum album. The sequence goes on from OY728128.1 coordinate 1,307,076,474, forward strand.
CAAAATAATTAATAGTGATAAATTATAAATTTGAGTGGTTTAAAATTATATTTAGAATATATTTTTACCATTTAATATAATGTTTGTCATTGGACATAATTTTACAATTAAACCGAACATAAACAAGTGTCAATCTTTTGATAGTTATTATCTCTTAAAAACACGCTTTTTGTTTTGACAGCGGGAATTAATTTTAAATTAATTTCTGCCACTTCTGTGTTTTGAATTTAGAAAAATGGATTCCATATTTGGAATCATGATGTCCAAATTTTGTAAATAGGTAACTTTTATTTTTAGACATTTTGAATAATTACTGCGGTAAATATTTTATTTACCATGCTTAAGGGTAAATCCGGTAAATAAGGGTTAAAAAATAATATTATAATAAAAATAAATTACCCTAAAACGTGTCCTAGCCTTATTGGTTGATAAATTTTCAACCATAGGCATCTTTGGGTCGATTTTGGGACCCCATGGTGCCAATTGTAGGTGATAGGGACACTTTTTTTAAATTAAGTTAAAATGAATACAAAAATAACACAATCATACATCTTTTAGAAAAACAATTTTTACATAGGGTTATATATGTTGGATTTTAGATTATAAATATTCATTAGTAAGATAAAAATATTTCCTACATAGTGATATTTTATTTATAATTTGTAGACATTAAATAATTTAATTTATTTATGACACAATGATGATGAATTAATTACTATAATAGTGAAAAATTAAACTAATTGATATTATAAATACCCAAATAAATATAATATGAAACTTTTAATGAATTAAACTAATTTTATAGGATAATATGATATATTAGGATTGATTTAATTGACTTTTTTCGAAGTAATCAATCTGTTATGAGTTTCAAAAAAATCAACTATTGAATAGTGTCAAAATTGACATAAAAGAGTTCTTAAAACCAATATTATATTATTAATTGATATTAAATTCCTAAAAATCTAAGGTTCGTCCAAGAGACTTATATCCTGATAGTTTCATAATTAATGGACCACTTGGGGGTCTCTTTAATGTATATAGTAAGTTTATTAACCATATTATATAAAAATACAAAGAGACATTGTAAAAGTGAAAATAATTAACTTAGAGTTAATACTTAAAGATAAGGTTAATATAAGTACCCAAACCTGTCTAAATTCTATTGGCTGAGTTGTTTTCGACCTATCCCCACTATAAAATTTAAATAATAAACTTTGGAGCCATTAGAAACCGAATATAAATTTATTATAAATTCATATTTCTAGCTTTTCCAAAGGTGCCCCTCACCCCTCTTATAAAAGGGAATTCCTCCTTCTCATTTCTTCACACCTTCAAAGCCTTTTGTTTCAGCAAAACCCTGCCCAAATACTCTCCCAACATCCCTCAATACAACCTAGAGGCCTTATTTTGATCAGAAATCCAACCTAAGGAGCCCTTTTGATCAAATGAAAAGGAAGAACCCGAAGAAGAGGTAATGATTTCACCACCCTTTCCCAAGTTCCTTTCTTCTTCCACTTCTTCTTCCTTTGTTTTTACCATTCTAAAATAATAACTCCAGTATCATATATATACTGTGATGTTATTATAAATATGTTACAACCATATTCAGTATTCTATCCACCATTTGAATAACATGTCACCATACGTGCGTACGTACGGCTTACCGTTTCCACGTCGTGGTGTAATTGTTATTCATTATATTATTATTTGGATGGGTATAATAATGAAGTGTAACTCATGTAAATAATAAATATAAAATGTTAATTATTCTGTATATATAATATACCATCCATTTATATATTATTTTAATATCAAAAAAATGATATTGTCGCTCGTGCGTACGTACGGACTACCGTCTCCACGAACGCGATAAGATTCATTCTCCACCATATCCATTCAAGTATAATTATCATTTTATGATTTAAAAATGATGTTTATGGACTTGATATCATTCTGGATATGAATAATATACAACCTATCCATTACAAACATGTCTTACGTAACAAAACATATAAAAGAAAACAAGTAAGTTAACACCAGAAACAACGATAATACTAAGATATTATTATCAAATCAATATTAAAAGATCATATATGATATCATATTAATATATATGATTCTTGTATAATTTAATAACAATTATTTCACTATTATACAGGAGTTTAACCTACCCCAACCAAGGAAAAGTGCAAGGTAAGGGTTATTTCACAATCTCTTCATTATCCGAGGTTGTTTATATGTAATAATCTACTGGGATCTCTTTATCATCCACATCCATGTTTTCTTAAAAATGTATTTAAAAACATTTTTATTATGTACAAGAATATGGGTTAAAGTCATTTATACCCTTGTTTGACTTTTTATAAGAGGTTTATAAAGGAATCTTTCCGTCGTTTTCAAAACAAGGTCCTTTTTAACCTTTTCGACAGAATTAAGGTAAAAATGTTTTTTAACTTATACGGCGGCTGCGGCTATTTTCTGCTGTTATAAATCGTCGAAGCTTCCCTTACATGCTTATAAGAATATTTTCAAAGAAAATGTTTTATTTTATATGGCTCTTAAATGATTTCAAAACAAAAAGAGATATTTCTCTAAAAAGAGTTTTGATTTCATCTATGTCAACATCCTTTGTTGGATTTTATGCTTACGTGAAGTTGATTTATTATGATACAAAACATCTATATTGTATTGAATGTTTTGTGATATTTTTGACTGTGGATGTGGTATTTTTATACCATTCATAGTTTATGGTGAAATTATTGACATTTCAGATACTAGTTTTAATACGAATGTTTATGTTAAGTTTAAACCTTTTCATATGGGAATGCATTGGACTTAATATGTGACGGTTGGAGCCCGCTATAGCTCCTCGATGCATCGGTAGGTCTCATGAGACAAACTAGTGTCTTGGCACAAGGCATTGGCAAAATCTTATTTGTGTCTTGGCACGAGGCCTTGGCTATGTGGTTATGATAGTCTGGATTATGCATTCCAACATTATGAAAGTGGTTATTGATATTTCATGTGATTATTCGATTAGCAGAATATCCATGTGAACAAGTAAGTGGAATTATTTCATTTTACTTTTGCCATACTATGTTGAAGTTCATGTTTAAAAGGATTTTGTTTTAGTAATGCATTTCCTTAAATGTTTATGCTTATTTTGAATGTTCCGCTATATTTTTATCCTTACTGGGAATTTGAGCTCACCCCTTTTCTATGTTTTATTTTTCCCAGGATGTGAAGAAGTAAGTTATGAATGACCTGCAGGGATATTATGAGGGGATAATAGTGTGGACTGTGGAGACATTATGTTGTTGTAGTATTTTTACATTTTATGATGTAATGTAAAACTTATGAATATATCTAGTGTTTCCAAGGATACTAAACCAATCGGTCTTTCGTGATTTGATCTTTCTTATGATCATTCCAATGTTATGTAATAATGCACCGACTATGGGCAACTAGGGTCGGGGAGTTACACAAAATTTTAACCATGTCTTCTGAAGTACATGTTATAGAATTGAGTTTCAACATTGTTTATCATACTCATATATATTATCATTCTGAAGAACAATTCAAACCCTATATAATATATTGAGTTCTTATTCTCTGGATTTAAAAGGTGGTTCGGATCAACACCTTCCTCTATTTGTGTATTCATACAATAATATATTTCTCTCTTGCAATCATATGGAACCTTATAAATCCATATTTTAGAAGAAATTTAGAGATCCAATGTTCTAGGATGAGGTTGGAGAAATAAAGCTATTGGGACTTGAGATCACTTAAGGAATGGTTGAGAAGGTTTGAACCATTAAGTAGAATATCAAGAAAGATCAAATTTTTCTGAATATTTTTACTAATAACCATGAACATGATCTATAATTTTATGTATGTGAAAGGGTGTTTGTACTAATCTCACCCTAGAAGAAAGTTATGATATTTAGGATGAAAATAAAACTAATCCCAAGGTATTTAGATCCCTTTGAGATTCATGATCATATCTAGACGATAGCCTATCTCTTGGAACATCCTCCAAATATCTCTCAATTCCATGATGTGTTTCATGTATCTCTCCTAAAAAGTACATACCTGACCCTTCATATGTACTGAACAAAGAGGTCAAACCACTATATCATGATCTTTCCTGCGATGAGAAACCAGTTGAAATTTTGGATCATAGAGAGACATTTCCACAAAAAAAGACCACTCACCTCATCAAAGTAATGTAGGGAAATCCCTAATTAGAGTAATCTATTGGAGAATATGGGGATATGATGAAGCAAGAGTATCCTAATTTTTCTACCCATGTGATGAATTTTGACGGAGAAATTCATTTTAATAGGGGTATAATGTAACACCATAAGTTTTTATGATCCTTTTTCTTGAATAAAAAAATTTTCATTTAAGTCTTGCAAATAAATAACTCAAAATTTACATTCACATGAAACCAACTCTACACATACAACACCGACATGGAATATGTTTCATGCAACACTGATTTAGCATTTGTTACAAGTAACATTGATTTTTCTACATAACATCATTTTACTGTTATAATAATTTTTATGGGATAAATATAACCTAGCCGTTAAACATAGTTTTATGAATAGTAATAAATACTTTTAATTTTTTTTCTATAATTGGTTTTTATAAATACAATATATTGATAATGAAAGATATAATTTTATATAATGTCTTTATATGTTTAAATATTCCATTTTCTCAAATCAACTACTTTTAATATCCTTATAAGAAAAATAATAATTTTAATTTTAATCAAATATATAAATTTAATTTTATAAAAAAAATAAACTTTGAAATTGTAATTTTGAAATTATATTAGGGTGAGTTTTTGGGATTTTTCCGAGAAACATCATTTTTTGGATGAATAATGAAAAATACCGGATTTTAATTCAAAACCCCTTTTTTAGAAAATTTATTTATTAGAATAAATTATATTTAAATTTGATTAAAAGTATTATTATATTATATTTTATCAATTAATAAAATTTATGTAATTGATATAAATTTCTATTTAATGTTGTGTATCAAAACATAGCAATCTTTTGAATGCCTTCCTTTAAAAACCCGCATTGTCGATCCAACTGCGAGATTAATTTTAAATTTATTTCTGTCACTTATGTTATTGAAATTTATAAAAATAGATATCATATTTGTAATAATAATTAATTATAATTTATTATAAGGTCACCATTACTTTTTACCAAAACTATTACTAAAAGTGATTAAAAATAATTATATCGATTAAGGTAAAATTAAGCTTAACTAAGGACTAAACATAAAATTTAAGATAAAAAATGACTTATAAACTTGTAATGAACCCATTTTATGGAAATTATTGGTCCATGAACCTTCATATATTTATTTTTCTTGTATGGTATGACTTTTTTTGGAAAAAACCTGGGAACAAATAACTTGCTTTCAGAAATTCCATGTCTGTCATTTCTCTTCCCAATAAAAGGCCACCACATTTGTCTCTTGTTTACACCAATAAAAACAATTATGTTAGGAAAATATCATTCCAATACACTTACCAACATCCCTACCTTACTCCTTTAATCCTAAATTTTTTATAAAGTCTTCCAATGAGTCTCTTTAGTGCAAACTAAAAGGATTTACCCGATTAAGAGGTAAAGTCTTCTATCAAGCTCCTCTCTTTTATTTTCATTATACACACCCTATAATATATTTTTTCCAGGATTATATAAAAAACCAGTATCCTAAATACACTATTATTTTTTTTTGGATATGGTTTGAACCTAAAATTACTCATACCTCAATCTAATGGGAAATGAACATATTATTTACGTGTATGGTGAACTACCACATTACTATGCGATGATTGATTATTTCTCCTTTACCACCTCTCATTGTAGACACTATGATGAACACTCTATTTGTATAAATTATATATTAAATTTATTATGTATTTAATCTTATTCAGTTCATTTATAACAAGTATCTTTATACATTCAATTTTGCGTTAATACGATAATTTTATTTGAGGAAGTGTGGACTAACGACCCCTCAAAGTGATGTGATAAGTTTATACACTACATGGAATGTGTTAAGTGTGGGTTTAGTGGATATATATTATATATATTATATTATAAATCTAATGGATTAATTATATATATATATATATATGTCTTTTTCTTTCTTTATTTCAACACGACAATTAAATTGAAATAGCATTCATGCATACGTACGGCCTACCGTCTCCATGAACGTTGTATTCCATTTAATACTTCTATATTATATAGATTATTATAATAAAAATATAATGAATATAAATTATATTTAAATTATTTTTTACTTTATGTAAATAATTATATACGTATAATGACCAAAGATATAACAAATTAAAACACATGAGAAAAATAAAGTGAACATTACCCAAACTAAAGCATTAACATAGGATTGTTAACAAGTGGGTAATATAAGGTAATAATCAAACCATATATGGAATTATATACAATAATTTTAGCTATGAAATATTTATAATAAATTTATATATATTATACATTTATTTTGAATGAGTACGATTAGAGTCAAAACGCAGGGTAAAGCGATTTCATCTCACTTGTTATTTTCCTGAGATACATTCTTTATTTACCATCCATTCATTTTTTGTGTTTTGTATAATACAAGTGGATGTATTAAATAATTCATATAAAAATATTTATGGGCATTTAAATATACATTTTTGAATCTATCATTCATGGGGTTTATGTTCCAAATGTTTCCAAAACAATAAAATATTTTTGTCTCAATTTTCCTTCTTTGAGACACATGTTTTGTAATGAACATAAATTATTTTGATTTGTGAAAATACTTAAATTTTAAATGTCAAATAATGAATCTAATTATTTTCATGATATTTTAAGATTCATGTAATTTAATTTTCTTACATGTAGAGTATGATCCCATGGTACCAATTGATAATAGTTTATTGAAACAATCTCATCACTTTTCGAGATTGTTTATGATTATGATTCAATTAATGAAATATCAGGATTTATATCTAAATAGAACTTATTGATTTCATTATCCTCTATTTTTTCAAGATGACCTCTTTTATTAGTACCATTTTCCCACTCTTTGGTATTTAAAATAATGGTTCTACGTAAAATATGACCATCCCTCTTTTCGTTCAAAAATATATTGTATTCCAAAATCAAATTTTAACAAATGTTTTCAAAAGATCATTGAAATCCATTCTCAAGGAATAATTATTTTTATAACATTTTATAGTTTTTATTACTTAAATTATAATTTTTCAAATCTATTTTCATAGAAAAAGGTTTTATTTTTTAAAAAGTGTTTTTCAATGCAGAAAGGATATTTTCCCAATTAATGTTTTTAAAAGATCTTTCACAATTATTTTCTGTATAATATAACATTCTTTGGTGTTACTCATTCCTTTCTCATGAAATGACACAATGTTTCCATTCATATTATTTCTATGAATATTTTACCTTTTATTTCATACTGTTTATGAAATCCGTTTCTCTTCCCTGTGTTATATGCTTATGAAACTAAATTTTTTCTCATGGGTTATAAATTGATTATATAATTACGAAACCTATATATTTTCCATAGGTTAAGATATGATTAAATAGTTATGACACGCATTTCATTTCATGTGTTATGATAAGTTTGTTTATAATTTTGTGGCACATGTATGTATGATTCAATTATGGTATGAGTGATACCTATATCTCCATAAAATGCATTAGGTAATGATTTATATCTCATGAGATAGACTAAGATTGTATTGGGAGTGAACCTATACTACTAATATGGACATGGAAATGAACCATGACAACCAAGATGTTATAAGGAGTGAACTCATACTGCTAAGATTACCATGGGCGTGAACCACGGCTACCAGGATGGTATGGGGAGTGAACCCATACTACTAATATTGTCTTGGTAGCAATGAATTGGTTACTGTGGGAATCATATTATATGATTATGTTTTTTCCAAAATTACATTTTTTATTCCCATGTTATGCTTTCATGGTTTATGTTCTTTATTTCCTTACAATTCATGTCTTCTGAACTTCTATGATTTAAGACATTTTCCATGTATATGATCTTTGATATGTAGGGTATGATCATCAATTTTCATGATCATGTTCTCATACCCTTATGCTCATGATTATGCTTAAATATCTCCCTTTTTAGCATTACCAAGAATTTGAGTTCATCCCTTTCTATCTTTCTTTACCCAGGTTATGAAGATATTAATTTTGTTCGATGTGTCTCAAAAGGGTTCCAGTTAAGAAAAACCTAGGGAGAGATAATGTAGCTCACTTATGTATCAGTGTATTTGATTCTATGTTTCCAAAGGCACTATAATTGTATGGTCTTTGGAAGTCTGTTCGTATAATTTGTTAAGTAATCTGAAAATGTTATGTAATGTTAATAAAATAGAGGTCCACTATAGTTAATATGTTCGGTGTTGGGATGAGGCACCATTATCCTTGTTTATAGTGTTGACATGATGGCTTACTCACCCTTCAGAGTGTAATGCATGAATTCTCTATCTCTATAAGGATATATGGCATGTACCATATTGCTTGATCTTATAGGGTCATTCAAACAGGTAATGGATGACTATGTTACGCCCAATACTTCCATCACCTAGTATTGCATGTACATGGGCATATAAATTCATATGTACTTAGTTCATATAAGCTCATGAAATATATAACTAAATAATATTTATAATTTTTAGAATATATATATATATAGTTACTAGCAGGACATTTCATTCTGGAAACGATCAGAAATAGGTAGAGCCTCCTGGCGTCCTTTAGGATCCTGGGTAGGATGTGTTTTATTTATTCAGTTTTTTTATTATTCTGTATACCTTATCACGGGTTTAAATTATATTCACGTTCTGTATTTGGAAATAGACATTGTAGGTGGTAACCTACTAGTATTTTTTTCTCACACCCTACTCGGGCCTCCATTGCTTTGGGGTACCCAAGTAAACCTTCTGTTTACAGGACCAAAGATTATTTCTTCCATTGTGTTGCTTGTACCTTGGAATTAGGATCATAAGATCGAGATGGATCTTGATATTCTCAAGGAGATCACCATTGGGGCTTACCGTCTCTTTCATTATTCATATATTGAATTGTATTTTTCTGTGTGTTGTATGTATAAATGTTAAGTTATATATCATCATCAGTACATGCATGTAATCTGTCGTATATTGTTTTTGGCCATATTTTGTGTTCAATTTATATTATTATTCTACATTTTTCTGTTATTTATTTATGTTACACTATTATTCTACTCTAATTTTATGATATTGTCTCCCCATTTTCACCTCCATAGTTCGTCACATCTAGTCAGCATCCTCTATCATACGGGGAGGTGCTCTTGAGATCATGTGACCCCTAGGTCCGACCACCATATTATTTGTAAGTCGGGTTGGTACGTTACATGTTTGATACAAATAGAAATGAAATTATATTTTAAGATTATAAAAATTTTCTCTTATTGATCATGGACTAAAGTGACATAATCTTTTGTGGGGCAATGATTTTTTTTAAATTATCGATGTATAAATTGAAAATTCCCTGTTGTTTACCACTAAAGTGATGAAATTATCATAATACTAATTATTATTGTTTTTTTCTTAAAACCTACCTCAAAATTATAAACATCAGAACTATATTAAAGTATAAAATAAGTATTTAATTATTCCATACTTCCCTATAGGGTTAAATTTTTCATTACTTTTTTTATTAGTTTTTAGATTGTATATTATTAATGTTTTCTCAATGGGAAATAAACTACATAGAAAAAATAATTCATGTAACATTATATTAATTAAAATAGGAATGAAACAATTGAAATTGAAATGTATGAAAGTAGTATAAAATCTATTATAATGAAGAGATAAGTATCATAACAAGTGATCTAAATGGATTGGTCTTTCTTCATTGTTTTTTAATGGTTTCTACAACTGTAATTTTATCAATGAAAGAATAAAATAACTAATATCACATCTCATTAATTTTATTATATTGATCCTATGACCAAAATTTTGGAAGTATAACTTCTTTCAGAAGGATTAGGTCAATGGTCTCAATGATATTTGAAATCAATGACACAGAAAACAATCGTTGTACGTAATATTCTTCGATCAATGATTGAAAAATTTAAACATTTTTATTCGTATTCAAACTCAAACTCATCAAGAATTAATGATCCTCATTTATATTTCATCACATTAAAAATTTATATGTGTCATAAATAGAATATATTAAAACTTAATAACAAAATTATAGATGAATTAAACTTCAAGAAGCAATTGCATTTCGAATTTCATGAACATTGAATGAATTACTACTTTGAAATTGAAGACTTAGTAAGACTTCACCATATGGATCAACTAGTTTATGCTACTATAATTTTATCCAGACTTCACTGATGAGTGGTGACACACTTTGATCTTCTTCTACATCGTTTCCTGGAGTATTAGTGGCTTCCAAGAAAATCTCCTAGTTTTGCTCCTCTCTCCCATTACGATGTATGTGAGAATTTTCATATCTATACTTTTTCATTCTCCTAATGTTGAAAAAAAACCCTCCACTAATTTTCTCTATCCATATTACATTTTTTATCAATTCACTACAATAATATGTTAATCTCACTTATCTGTCATCATAGGCATCATTTCCTTCTCTTTGGCCTTCTTTCATTGTACGCCACATTAACAAAATTATTTAACAAATTTGATAGGTGAATATTTTAAAGTTATTGCTCCAGAAAAAAATTGTAGTTATTATTTTATTATTAGAGAATATTTTCCCATGTTTCAACTATATACAAATCAAGTATCTACCCCATTCTTATTCTTCAAAATTTTCATCAACAATGCATCTCAATATTTATCACCCCTATATATGTCCAAACTAGACATCCCCCTTTACTTACTCACAGTCAAATGAACCCCCAAATGGTGTGTATAAATTTAAATACATAACAAAAGAGACATTAAGTAACATAAAGGGCCCCATATCTCATAAAATTATGGATAATAATAAATAAATAAATAAACAAATGAAAACTTATCATCCCTGAAAAATAAATCATAACAACATCATCATGAACCCAAATGACCATATTATCATATTCATAAATAATTTTCATTCTCAACTTCAATGGAAACCTCATATTGAGAAACATCATCGGCATTCCTTGATAAAAAATATCAAACTAGATTAAATCGCCAATGAATTCCATGTGTGTCATTTCTCTTCCCAATAAAAGGCCACCACCTCTGTCTCTTGTTTACACCAATAAAAACAATTATGTTAGGCAAATATCATTCCAATATACATACCAAAATCCCTACATTACTCCTTTAAACCTAAATTTTTTATAAAGTGTTCCAATGAATCTCTTTAGTGCAAACTAAAAAGATTTACCAGATTAAGAGGTAAAGTCTTCTATCAAGATCTTTTCTCTTATTTTCATTATACACCCCCTACATTATATTTTTCTAGGATTATATAAAAAACCAGTATCCTAAATTCACTATTATGTTTTTTTGGATATGGTTTCTACCTAAAATTACACATACCTCAATCTAAGGGGTAATGAACATATTATTTACGTGTATGGTGAACTGCTGCATTACTATGTGATGATTGATCATTTCTCCTTTACCACCTCTCATTGTAGACATTATGATGAACACTCTATTTGTATACATTATATATTATATTTATTATTGATTTAATCTTCTTAAATTAATTTACAACATGTATCTTTATACATTCAATTTTGTGTTAATACGATAATTTTATTTTAGGAAGTGTGGACTAACGCCCCCTCAAAGTGATGTGATTAGTTCTTACACTACATGGGATGTGTTAAGTATGGGTTTAGTGGATATATATTATATATATGATATTATAAATCTAATGGATTAATTATATATATATATATATATATATATATATGTCTTTTTCTTTCTTTATTTCAACACGACAATTAAATAGAAATATCATTCATGCATACGTACAGGCTACTGTCTCCATGAACGTTGTATTCCATTTAATACTTATATTTTATATAGATTATTATAATAAACATATAATGAATATAAATTATATTTAAATTATTTTTTACATTATGGAAATAATGATATAATTATAATAACCGAAGATATAACAAATTAAAACACATGAGAAGAATAAAGTGAATATTACCCAAAGTGAAACATTAACATAGGATTGTTAACAAGTGCGTAATATAAGGTAATAATCAAACCATATGTCGAATTATATACAATAATTTTAGGTATGAAATATTTATAATAAATTTATATATATTATACATTTGTTTTGAATGAGTACGATTAGATTCAAAATGCATGGTAAAGCGATTTCATCTCACTTGTTATTTTCATGAGACACATTCTTTATTTACCATCCATTCCTTTTTTGTGTTTTGTATAATAAAAATGGATGTATTAAATAATTCATATAATAAAATTTATGGCCGTTTAAATATCCATTTTTGGATCTATCATTCATGGGGTTTATGTTCCAAAAGTTTCCAAATCGATAAAATATTTTTGTCTCAATTTTCCTTCCTTGAGACACATGTTTTGTAATGAACATAAATTATTTTCCTTGGTGAAAATACTTCAATTTTAAATGTAAAATAATGAATCTAATTATTTTCATGATATATTAAGCTTCATGTAATTTAATTTTCTTACATGGAGAGTCTTATCCCATGGTACCAATTGATAATAGTTTATTGAAACAATCTCATCACTTTTCGAGATTGTTTATGATTATGATTCAATTCCTGAAATATCAGGATCTATATCTAAATAGCACTTATGGATTTCATTATCCTCTATTTTTTCAAGATGACATCATTTATTAGTACCATTTTCCCACTCTTTGGTATTTAAAATAATGGTTTTAAATAAAATATGACAATCCCACATTTCATTCAAAAATATATTGTATTCAAAAATCAAATTTTAACAAATGTTCTCAAAAGATCATTGAAATCCATTTGCACGTAATAATTATTTTAATAACATTTTACAGTTTTTATTTCATAAAATATAATTTTTCAAATTTATTTTCAAAGAAAAAGGTTTTATGTTTTAAAAAGTGATTTTCAATGCAGAAATGATATTTTCTCAATAAATGTCTTTAATGATCTTTCACAATTATTTTCTAAATAATATAACATTCTTTGGTGTTACTCATTACTTTCTCAGGAAATGATACAATTTTTCCATTCATATTATTTCTATGAATATTTTACCTTTTATTTCATACTGTTTATGAAATCTGTTTCTCTTCCATGTGTTATTTTCTTATGAAACTAAATTTTTTCCATGGGTTATAAATTGATTAAATAATTATGAAACCTGTCTCTTTTCCATAGGTTAAGATATGATTAAATAGTTATGACACCCATTTCATTTCATGGGTTATGATAAGTTTGTTTATAATTTTGTGGCACATGTATGTATGATTCAATTATGGTATGAGTGGTACCTATATCTCCATAAAATTCATTAGGTAATGATTTCTATCTCATGAGATAGACTAAGATTTTATTGGGAGTGAACTTAGACTACTAATATGGACATGGGAGTGAACCATGACAACCAAGATGTTATAAGGAGTGAACTCATGGTAATAAGATTACCATGGGGGTGAACCAAGACTACCAAGATGGTATGGGGAGTGAACCCATACTACTAATATAGTCTTGGTAGAAATGACTTGGTTACTATGGGAATAATATTATATGATTATGTTTTTTCCAAAATTACATTTTTTATTCCCATGTTATGCTTTCATGGTTTATGTTCATTATTTCCTTACAATTCAGGTCTTCTGAACTTCTATGATTTAAGCCATTTTCCATGTATATGATCTTTGATATGTAGGGTATGATCTTCAATTTTCATGATCATGTTCTCATACCCTTTTTCTCATGATTATGCTTACATATCTCCCTTTTTAGCCTTACCAAGAATTTCTGCTCATCCCTTTCTATCTTTGCTTACCCAGGTTATGAAGATATTTTTTTGTTCGATGTGTCTCAGAAGGGTACTAGTTAAGAAAAACCTAGTGAGAGATAATGTAGCTTACTTATGTATCAGTGTATTTGATTCCATGTTTCCAAAGGCACTATAATTGTATGGTTTTTGGAAGTCTGTTCGGATAATTCGTTAAGTAATCTGAAAATGTTATGCAATGTTAATAAAAGAGTGGTCCACTATAGTTAATATGTTCGGTGTTGGGATAAGGCACCATTATCCTTGTTTATAGTGTTGACATGATGGCTCACACACCCATCAGAGTGTAATCCATGAATTCTCTATCTCTATAAGGATGTATGGCATGTACCATGTTGCATGATCTTATAGGGTCATTCAAATAGGTAATGGATGATTATGTTACGCCCAATACATCCATCACCTAGTATTGCATGTACATGGCCACATAAATACATATGTACTTAGTTCATATAAGCTCATGAAATATATAACTAAATAATATTTATAATTTTTAGAATATATATATATAGTTACTATCAGGACATTTCATTCTTGAAACGATCAGAAATAGGTAGAGCCGCATGGTGTCCTTTAGGACCCTGAGTAGGATGTAGTTTATTTATTCAGTTTTTTTATTATTCTGTATACCTTATCACATGTTTACATTGTATTCATGTTCTGTATTTGTCTATAGAAATTGTGGGTGGTAACCTACTAGTATTTTTTTATCACACCCTACTCGGGCCTCCATTTCATTGGGGTACCCAAGTAAACCTTATGTTTACAGGACCAAAGATGATTTCTTCCGTAGTGTTGCTTGTACCTTGGAATTGGGATCATAAGATTGAGATGGATCTTGATATTCTCAGGGATATCACCATTGAGGCTTACCGTCTCTTTCTTTATTCATATATTGAATTGTATTTCTCTGTGTGTTGTCTGTATAAATGTTTAGTTATATATCATCATCAGGACATGCATGTAATCTGTTGTATATTGTTGTTGGCCATATTTTGTGTTCAATTTATATTAATATTCTACATTTTTCTGTTATTTATTTATGTTACACTATTATTCTACTCTAATTTTATGATATAGTCTCCCGATTTTCACCTCCATAGTTCCTCACACCTAGTCATCATCCTCTATCATACGGGGAGGTGCTCTTGAGATCATGTGACCCCTAGGTCCGATCACCATATTATTTGCAAGTCGAGTTGTCATGTTACATGTTTGATACAAATAGAAATGAAATTATATTTTATGATTATAAACATTTTATCCTATTGATCATTGACTAAGGTGACATAATCTTTTGTGGGACAATGATTTTTTTTAAATTACCATTGTATAAATTGAAAATTCCTTGTCGTTTACCACTGATGTGATGAAATTATCAGAACACTAATTATTATTGTTTTTTTCTTAAAACCAAACTCAAAATTATAAACTTATGAACTATATTAAAGTATAAAATAAGTATTTCGTTATGTCGTAATTCCTTATAGGGTTAAATTTTTCATTACTTTTTGTTATTAGTTTTTAGATTTTATATTATTAATGTTTTCTCAATGGGAAATAAACTACATAGAAAAAATAATTCATGTAACATTATCTTAATTAAAATAGGAATGAAACAATTGAAATTGAAATGTATGAAAGTAGCATAAAATCTAATATAAAGAACAAATAAGTAGCATAGAAAGTGATCAAAATGGATTAGTCTTTATTCATTGTTTTTAAATGGTTTCTACAACTGTAATATTCTCAATGAAAGACTAAAATCACTAATATCACATGTAATTAATTTGATTATATTGATCCTATGACCAAAATTTTGGAAGTATAAGTTCTTTTAGATGGATTAGGTCAATGGTCTCAATGATATTTGAAATCAGTGACACAGACAACAATCGTTGTACATAAAATTATTCGATCAATGATTGAAAAATTTAAACATTTTTATTCGTATTCAAACTCCAACTCATCAAGAATCAATGATCCACATTTATGTTTCATCACATTCCAAATATATATGTGTCATACATAGAATAGATTAATACTTAATAACAAAATTATAGATGAATTAAACTTCAAGAAGCAATTTCATTTCGAATTTCATGAACATTGAATGAATTAGAACTATGAAATTGAAGAAATTTAAGACTTAGTAAGACTTCACCATATGGATCAACTAGTTTATGCTACTATAATTTTATCCAGACTTCACTGATGAGTGGTGACACACTTCGATCTTCATCTTCATCATCGCCTGGAGTATTAGTGGCTTCCAAGAAAATCTCCTAGTTTTGCTCCTCTCTCCCATTACGATGTATCTGAGAATTTTCATATCTATACCTTTTCATTATCATAATGTTGAAAAAAATCCCCTCCGCTAATTTTCCTTATTCATATTACATTTTTTATCAATTCACTGCAATAATATGTTAATGTCACTTATCTGTCATCATAGGCATCATTTCCTTCTCTTTGGCCTTCTTTCATTGTACGCCACATTAACAAAATTATTTAACAAATATGATAGGTGCATATTTAACAGTTATTGATCTAGAAAAAAAATTGTAGTTATTATTTTATTATTCGAGAACATTTTCCCACATTTCAACTATATACAAATAAAGTAACTACACCATTCTTCTTCTTCAAAATTTTCATCAACAATGCATCTCAATATTTACCAGCCCTTTATCTATCCAAACTAGACATCCCCCTTTACTTACTCACAGTCAAATGAACCCACAAATGGTGTGTATCAATTTATATACATAACAAACAAGACATTAAGTAACATAGAGGGCCCCATATCTCATAAAATTATGGATAATAATAAATAAATAAACCAATTAAAACTTATCATCCCCGAAAAATAAATCATAACAACATCATCATGAACCCAAAAGACCATATTATCATATTAATAAATAATTTTCATTCTCAACTTCAATGGAAACCTCAAATTGAGAAACATCATCGGCCTTCCTTGATAAAAAATATCAAACTGGATTAAACCACCAATGAATTAAACTGGGGTATTAAACATATTTTATTTTTATTCATGATTGTCGAGATCGAGTATAGTTCACAATAACCTGGATGCATCCAAAATGATGGTCATTGTCTTTAATAGAAACAAACTTCATCATGATGCTTCTCCCATCCCAAATCCAGATCCATGGTCTGGTCTTCAGTAGTGTATGTTTGGTTGGAATAGTGGCAATGAAAAATTATTGATGAAGGTTGATCAAAATCTCAAACTTCATAGGTCCTCAACCAACATCAAATTCAATGCTTCTTCATGAGGTTTATCAATAGGATCGACTAGAAATCATGGTAGAGAGGGATCATATCTCCTAAACATTTATGGATGAATTAGACTACATAGTGGTGGCCTCAATGGTAGAAATGACATAAGTCGGCCTGACTATAGAGGAAATGTTCATCATCATTCGATGGAGGCAGTGTTGGGTTCTTCCAATCCTATATTTGGTTCCATCGAGATTAAACAAAAGAATAACTTCATCAGATTAATCAATATTGTCTAGATCAAGAAAATTTATTTTTCTAACCTCCCATCAATATATATGGTTTGATGTCTGAATAATTTTAGCGATGGCAGTCAGCATGTATTATTGTTATTAAAACCTAGTGACATCTCCATCCAAAACTGGTAGTGAATCATCATGAGATAGGGATTCAGAAAGGCCTTATTTTGTGTTGTTTTGTTGTCTAAAGGTGGAGATACAATCTTGTATCTATGTTAAATAGAAGTGCATTAGCTTCTTAAATGGTAATTTGGTTTTATTATTCACACAATTATAATTATCGTACATAGGATGTATGTTACGATGAAGACTTTAGTGCACTGAATTTAACAAAAGAAAATTTCTTTGATGAACTGCATTATAATATGATGGAACCCAAAAAAAAAATACAAGATTTTACTTATTGGGTATTTTATCATTTTTGGTTCAGTAAATAAAAATATAATTTAGGGTATCCCTTGCATCACCACTAATCCTTTTATGTACAAAACTCTTACAAATCACTAGAACATTTCAAACATTTCAAACCACTGAGAATGATTTATTAAAATTTTAAATCCATCAAAATTTAAAAAATATATAAGGGGTTAGATGGACTTAAATTATGGTACATATTATCCCATTAAAATACCTATACCCCCTCAATAATTTTAAAAATTGCCCCGAATGTTGAATTTAACTAGGGGAAAACATATAAATTTAATTTTAGAGATAAAAACAATTTAACAATTAAGTAGACTAAAAATAATGTTCAAAAAGTGTTGCATGAATGCACAATGAATGTTTTCCACTCAATAAAAATAATAAAAATCATTTTCCAACTTTCTAGTAAATTTACTTTTATTTACCACTTCAAAAAATCATGTCAACAATATAATGTGTATATTTGTTAATGTCCAAAAATTGTGAAATAAAATTTTCATAAAGTTAATGATTATCTAGAATTAATAAATAATTTAAATAATTCAAATAATGTATAGCAACAAGCATGTTTCTAGAGAATATTCATAATGAAAAAATTTATTTAAATATAAAAATTATTCAATCAATAAAAGTCCAAATTAGCAGTACCAAAAATAAATTAAAATAATAAAAATGTAAGCATATTTTTAAACTAAAAAACTCCCTGAATTAGAAAAATGAATATAATTATCATATATTCAAATAAACCCCAAATTTTCCATGTATAAAATCTTCTAGTAAACATGGAATTACCTAAAAATAAAATCATACTAAAATTAGATTGAAGAAAAATTCAGCTCAATTAAAATAGAACCAGAGTTAAGAAGATGAGGGGTTGATTCAAGTTGTTTAATATTGTATTATATATTGATCATTTCAAATTGAATACATATTCTCTAACATAAATATAATGTTAAGGGAATCCTAAATTGGATTCCTCATAGTGGAAAGATCACCCCATTAATATCACCTTATGATCTTTAAAGTAAAACTATAAAGAAAAAAATCTAACACAACAAAAATTTAGTACCTTTCCAAAAAAATATTCAAAATATAAAAAAACAATAATGGAATAATCAACCTATTAATTCATTTTTATTTAGCATATAAAAAACAAATCCCATCTCAGATGTTAGTTATTACCTTCTCTAAAAACAATTAGCTGGTTTCTATTTCCAGTAAAAATAACATAAATCCTAGTATCTCGACCCTATATAGAAGAAAAATATAAAAAATTAGTGATAATAAATGGTCCATCCCATTTGGAACAAAATATTCATGGGAAAATAATTTTCCTAGAGTTATACAACAACAAATTATATCTAATAGGAAAATCATAATTCAAAATCATCTTGTCCTGAATAGTTTCAGTTTTCTATTTAAAATTACTAACTTTTTCATAGGAATTATCTGTTATCACCAATAAATCATGGATGCACAACTTCTTCTATTTTCCATATTCAAATATATTCATATTACAAAAATTGATATCCAAAAAATCATTATGATCATCCAACACATGAAAATTAAAAGCTATTAAAAAATCTATAATATTTGGTGAAATTATTATTTGGGTCTTACAGGCAGTCCTATATTCTCAAATAGCATTTTTAGTCCTCAAGATCCAATCATTCATTTTCGGGTTAATAGATTTGACAATAATAACCATTATCTCTTTGTTTCAAACTCCATCAATCCCATTTGTTTTAAGGTTATAGGGTTTAGAATAATTATTTCATACCCCAAATATTTTCAGCAAATCATCAAGATTCCTATTACAAAAATGAGTTCCCTAGTCAATGTGAATAAACAGTGGCATCCCAAACCTACAAAACCTTTTTTATGAAAAGATGAGAAACCACACTATCGTTATACATTAAATTTTGAATAGATTGAATCCATTTTGACACATATTACATCTCAAGATAATGTACATGTTTCCAATGTAATTATGGTAAGGACACATAAAATCCATTCCCCAAACAAAAAATACATCACAAAATAAAAATGGTTATTGTGACATCTCATATGTTGTGATAAAATTTTCCTTGTAATCAAAAATTTGTTCATGTCCTTCAATACTCATGAGAATCATTGAAAATATTGGGACAATAAAATAATAAATATAACACCTTTCACGCAGTCTTGTGTGGAATAATGTTTCTACCATAGCTCAAACTATGGAAGAATCTTAGAGCTGAATGAATTTAAAAATTTCGAATAAATATTCTAAAAATTTGGTCCCTTCCCTAATTCCATCAGTAAATATCATTACAGACATATTTCCATTACTATGTAATCTATATAGAAAATTTCTTCTTACAAAACTAGTGTGAAACAATTTCATTGGGAAGGTAATTCAAAATGTTTGAAAACATTTCATTTTGTAAATATCAACAGAATACAAATTATACCATGGAAAACATATAATATTGGTTCTACAAAAGATTTATCTTGAAAAAATTCAGTAGGTATCCTACATAAATTATTTTCCACAGTGTTTCCAATTTCTTTCATATCTTGGATCTCTGTATCAAATTTCTGAGGAAATAAGAACAATCTAACCAACGTCAATTTTGATTCTGGATTTTTCATGAGATACTAGATATAAAAATTATCTGTAACAACCACATATTTAGATCCTAAGAGATAATTTCTAAAATTAAAAAGGGGAAAATAGCTATAAATTCCTTCTCGTTTGTGGTGTAATTATACTAAGAGGCATCTTGATTCCAAGATTCATAAGCAGTGACATGTGATTTCTTCTCTATTATTTTCCCAAGAATAGCCCCAAAAGATAACTATAAATCATTTATCATTAACTCAAAAGGAAAACACCAATCATCAGGATTAAGTGCATTTCGGGACACAAGATTTTGTTTCATCTCATTGAGGGATTCCTTAAACATCACATCAGAGACAAAAGGAACTTCTTTGTGAAGAATCCCTGTTAATGGAAAAGCAGTCTAGCTGAAGTAGTTTATGAATCTTTTATAGAACCCCTCATAGAGATGAAAATATTTGATATCCTTCATAGTATATAAAAATGAAATTACGATATGATGTCAAACATGTAATTTTCTACCTGAATTCCATTCATAGACACTTTATGAGAAATCACATTTTTTACTTTATTCCCAAAAATGACATTTTATAAAATTAATAAAAATGTTCTTCTTAATTGAAACTCTATGAACATATCTTCATCTCTTTGGAAACCGCTAAAAATATGGACTAGACAATGTAAATTCAACCATATGAATACCCATTAATTCCTCAAGAAACTCATAAAAATAATAAGCTTGCATCGTTGAATGTAGAGGGATAATTACAAAGCCGGAACAACATTATTCAATAACAAATATACCAAAAGGATATGTGAAAGTTGTTTTATCTATGTCCTCTGTATTTATGTGAATCTAAAAGTATCTATAGAAACCATCTATAAAGTAATAATGGGATTGACTAGATAACATATCATGGATATGGTTAAGAAAAAGGTAAGTGAATGTGGTCCTTCCTAGTAACTAAGTTCAGCCTCCTTTACTCAATGTATACCCAACACATGCTGGGTGACCTAGCAAGAAATAACTCTCCAAATTCATTTTTGAAAACTTTGAATCATTCCTTTTTAGGAATTATTTAAACTAAAATTACCCATTTACTATCAGAAATGTGGTATATTATACACATATTCAACAAGGCAGTATCCACTTTATTAACCACTTCAAGAAAGGTAGGATTCAATATCCTTTTAAATTGTTTAAAATTGTTGCAATCTTCTTCTAGAAGAATCCTATTAATTCAAACTAAATGACTAATACCTGGATGAACATCTAAAAACTTTCCTATTGCCTTCTTATTCTTCCAAAATACCCCAAAAGTGAATTTTCTTGTTCACTAGATATCCCACTTTCAATTATAATAGTAAATTGTTGTTTTTCATCTAGGTAGGTATATTTCTATATTTCAAGTAAATATTTGAGTTTGAGTGTGGATAGTTTGTCCTCTTTGGACAAAAAATGTCTAACGGGTTCATTCTATTCATTTTTAGAAATTAAAAATACCTTAAAATAGAAGAAATAAAATCTACTAAAATTTGTGTATAAAAATTTTTCTGAAGAATTTTTTTCATCCTCAAATTTATTTTCATATTCATGTTCAAAAATATTAGATGACTTTTGATGAACTTTTGAGAAGAATTAATGTCAATTATATAAAAATATAGGTAAATTTTAGTCATTAAATCATAATTTTCAGTACTGGAATATGTTTCAATGGTTTCAAAAAAATAATCATCATTATCATTATCACATTCAGTAAAAACGTCATTTATAACATGTTAAGAATTTCTAAAATAACATACAATTTTCTAAAGATCATATTTTTTCAGATTTATTATTAAAATAAATTTCATAATTCTCAGATTAAAAATAATATTTAGAAGAAAAAGGTTCATTTTCAATATAATGTACATTTTAAATAAAATTTAGAGGTTGTTTATTTTGAATAAAATCTGGAAAAAAAATATATGAAAAAACTTTCAATAATGTTAACATGGTGAAAAGAATGGTCTTCCACCGGTTGTCTCATTGATTCTAAAATATCAAAATTTACCATGTTATATCCAAATCATAAAGATAATATTACTTTATGAACATTTGGTAATCCATTATTAGTTTTAAGGTATCTAATTTCTAAAAATAATGGTAAAAATAACCATCTCCCAGATCAAGTACATACGAATCAACAGGGAAAAAATTCATTTACCCATACCAATGCATTTTTGATAACTATATACAGATTTACTAAACTCATATTAGCTATATGGATGAAAAATATATATTTATTGAGATATCTAACTGTTTAAATTTAAATATGGAATATGGAATCACATTTATAGAAGCTCCTAATATAGCATCCCAAACATGGGTGCCACTCAACATTGGCTCACGACCTGTTAGTCACATGGCATTAAGTGCATCTCCCCAAATTCCAGAGGCTACCAACTTGTAGCGAGGGCCTTCAGTGAGTCTCTGGGGATAATATTCCCTCTTAATAGAGTGTAACATAGTTGAAAAACTAGCATACAAATAGAAAAATAAGTAAATCATACATATAATAGATTCTCAGTATGAATAGATGAAAATATTGAAATGAAAGTCATATACAAAGATGATGATAAAACATTCCATATGTCTTTGGAAAAGTAGCTATAACTTTTATACGAGGAATACATACAATACATTGAACAAAAGTAAAAAAATTGAAAAACTATCCCAGGTATCATCATGAGCCTCAGCTCGGTCCCATGCTGTCCTACTCCTAATAAATCGCCATGATCCCATATTATGTTTCTTTCCATTATCCATGCCTATAATAATATATTCTATTTGGGTACCCAAAGGCATCCCAACCAAGCAGTGAGACATAATCCAAGTAGGAAAGAACCCGAGGTTAATTTCATCCAGTCAGTGAATATATATCTGTAGTGTGTTGGTAAAATATTAATGTAAGTGAATTACTAAAATATAAACTCCCTATAATTCTACGTTATCATTTTATAACTAATCCATTTATTCATTTTCATTTAAGAAATATATTCCTAATTTAATAGTTAGAACTATGTCATTATAATAAAATTCATTTAACCATTCAATCTCATTTAATTTATAATAACCGAGACCTGACACATGACTAAAATCCATCATATAATCATAAGCACAATAGATTCCTTGGAATTCCATCTAAAATTTATAAGGCAAAGACAGAATCCAAGATTATGCTTTGCCTATGAAGACATGTCAGGATTCATTTCAATCATTATTCCATTTAGAACATGAGACTATCTATATAATCCTTAATTTTTAATCCAAGTGACACTCCAGGTATAATATTACCAACACCCTATGAGCCTATCCATGGTGATCTTCAAGTACCCAGGTATCGCTCTAGGTGTGGTATAAAGTCCCGGCCACTCAAGTTTGTCCTTGGGCATCCATCAAGGGAGACCAAGTATCACCCATGGAATATATGATCAAATTACCTTTTATTCCATCCGTGGAATTCGTATATGAATCCATGTATCACTCGGAATGTAATAGTCAAGACCCTCATTAGTCCATATTTTGTAGCCCATATCATGAGTCCAAGTATCCCTTAGTCATAAGCATGGTAAATGTTAAATGAGTCTATTTATGTAATTCTTCATTTGAATCCATGTTTCACCCAAGACATATAATATTCAATATCAATCAATCAATTCCATTATACCTATGGTCTTCATCCTAATCAAATCAATTCAAAATCACCTAAAAAAGGTGACTCAATTCATTGTCCATGCTTAGAATTCTTGACTTCTAATTACTCACATGGTAAAAGCATTATAAAAATCAGGTATTTCATAAATAACCTATTACATAGATTATCCTCTATTCATATCACAAATGAAATTAATTTAAAAAATAAATTCAAGCATAAACAAGATACTGAATGCAAGATTATATGGTCTTCGTCACCCATCCCTTCATTTAATCATTTAAATATACAATTCTCAATTCATATTAAAATTAAATTCCCAATTAAATACATAAACAAATTCATAAATTTTATTTAAAATTCACTTCACGGTTAACATACCATGTAAAGGGAAAAGGGGGAACACCCAAAGGTATCCTTTTCAAAAATCCACCCATGGTGGTCTATTTAAACTAATCAACACACCCATGGGCTGGTTTGGATTCAAGGTTCTAATCCATTTATCATTAATCAACAACCCTCTCTAATTACATATTCCATGACTGATGATTTAAGTTTTTTATTTCATTTCAAAGTTATTGAAAAAAATTTGGCACATGGAACAATGACATATATAAACACTTTATTTTAAATAATAATCCTGAAACCACCTACCGTAGGTCTATAGTTGATAGCTCATCTAGTTTCAGTTCCTAATTTGGCTCCGAATAGGATAAAAATTAAGAATGGATGAAGAAACTTATAATATGGAAAATCATATATCATCTAAATTGTGCAATGAGTACCAAGAAGAATAGAATAAAATTAAAAAATAAATTGAGAACTCACATATACGGATCCAACCTGATGATTAGTGTTTGAATCATAGATTGGATGGAGGAGATCCTTCAATTCTAGGAATAGTAACAAAGAGGGTTAAATGAGGGTGGGAGGATAAAATGAGTGAGGATAATTAAAATAAGTTTTAATTTATAAACCATTTCCAAGGAAAAATAGTCATTTTCCCCAAAATATATGGGTCACAATGTTTAGGTAGACAATTTGAAAAACCATGGGCCAATCATGTGTGGTTTGCTTTAGGAAAAGGGAACCTTAATAGTTTACCCACAAGGTTTGACTAACCATGTGCAATCCAGGCCAAGTCCCACTATCAAAATTTCAGACTGGCTACACTTCTATGCAGACTAACTTACACGGTTTTCACAAACTGTGTACCATGCCATTTCACCCCAAAGTTGATTTTTGGGCTCTAAACCAACCTCTAACACTCCTGATAACTCCATACCCTAAAATGGAATTCATATTATTCCATATTTTAACATTTAAACCATGAATTTATGGGAAATAAAGTATTTTTACACCAAAGAAGAACTGAGTTCTTAAAAATTTCCCCCTTAAGGAAATCTGATCCCAAATTTTATTCTTAAGGGTGATCAAGCATGTCTGACAATAACTCCAGTCACTATGATCATACGTCATCCTCCCACTCCTAGGTCTCGTCTTTCACTCATTCATGCTACCATTTCACTCCTAATAATGGAACTAACCAACCTTA
Organism: Viscum album; assembly: GCA_963277665.1. Lineage (NCBI taxonomy): Eukaryota > Viridiplantae > Streptophyta > Magnoliopsida > Santalales > Viscaceae > Viscum > Viscum album. Next base: position 1,307,102,410 of record OY728128.1, read on the forward strand.
GATAACATTCTTTCTATGATCCAAAATACATATGGGATGATCCTCAAGGGACGCATCTACCTATCACTCAACCTCCATGGGATGGAAGGAATGGGGAAAATCTGAATAATAGTTGTGTAACTAAGATACATGGAAGATGTTGTTCATAGTTTAGTACATATTAGGTTACAACAACCAATAAGATACCATCCTGAATCCCTCAAGAATCAAAAATGGACTAACATAATGCGGTGAAAACGTACATTATCTCATGATTCTGTTGTGTCCCAACCTCAGTGAAACACGTAATAAAATCCTATCCCTGACCTCAAATTCTAGAGGTATTTTATGATAATCAATGTGTGATTTATGTTGAGACTACACAGTATCCATCCTCTTTTGAATCAACTAACCCTTCTCGGTGATCTACTAAACAATACAATGTCCCAACATTGTGTCATCTATGGCCTCTAAACACCATCAGGGTGATCGTCATGTCCTACCTAAAAAGACTCATAAGGTTCCATATGTGTTGTAGCCTAAAATATATATTTGTAGGAAAATTAAACCAAGGGTATATTCCTCTTTCATGAGACCGTGAAATATAGGATGCATGCTCACTTCATGTACTCATGCACCTGAATTGTGTGCGCCAACTAAACACCGTTCTGGGGGTGGTATGTCATTATTTTAAGCACCCGTGTACCCAAATCCCTCTATAAACCATGCCAGAACCATTATTTAAATTTTGAATCCCTAGCTAAAATGATAGTGCATGTGACCCCATGGATTCATACCATATCACTATTTTACAACCTCTCAATCTCATCAAAACTAAAGATTTGTTTGACCAAAGGAAATGTATAAACTTTGTGAGACTGTCAACAATAACCCATACTACATAATTACCTATAAGTGGCCATCTAAAACCTATCATGAAATCCATTGTGACCTCAACCCATTTCCACTCTCGAATGGGTAACTACAGTAAAAGTCTGGTATGTCGTTGTTGTTCTAGATTCGCTAGGTAAAAGGGGGAACACCATATGAAAAAACATTCTATATCTCCATTCATACATATTCACTAGAACTGGTGATTTAAATCCCAATACGTCTTGATGACCCCCGGATGCACTGCCCAAGCTGAATCATGAAACTCCTACGTCAACATCATGTTTTTGTCCACTAAAATCCATACGTGAACCTGAAAATGCATTATCTCATCCTCTCTTACAGACCAACCAGGAGGAGGGTCCTCACATGCCACACTCTAACATAGGACTATACATACGAAGTCTAATTTCTACCTTATCCTAAATCAATCTATAAGGGTAGAGGTAATAACTAAAGGAGATAGAAAAGGATACCCCAGACTACTGTGCACCTCCATGTTCATCTCAGAGGACAAATCAATAAGATGTCACACACTAATGGCCTACTAGACTACCTATATTTATGTCCTCATCCTTAGTTCATTTTCCACTATATTTCCTTTACCAGGTATATAGGAATTCTTGAAATCAAAATACATTACGCATAACACCCACCATCACTGTCTCAGGTTCAGATCACACTATGTAAATATATACCTGAGTTTTTTTTGGTTCGTTTACGCCAAAATCAATTTCTCCAAGTAATGCCTCTAAAAACAAAATACGTGAAAAACTATATCTAACATCAGATCTTGTGTCAAGTAATTCCATTCATGAGGACTCTACTACTAAGACCCATATTCTTTGACACTATATCCTTGTATAAAAAATTTTCCTATCCCGATACGTGATGCATCACAATACATAGTGTAACTTTTTCCTATCATTAGGAAAATTAATATCGGCACTGAAGTCAATATCCTTTTTAGCTCTTGAAAGGCCATCTTGTAATAATTTGACCATAAAAAAATCACACCCTTCATAGTAAATCCTTTAATAAGTGATTCTATGCATGATAAATATTATATAAAACTCTTTTAGTAACCACCTTACCCCATGAAACTTCTTACCTCAATGATTTTTTCGGCTACTCCCAGGAAACTACATCTCTCACCTTTTCTGTGTTGACTAATACTGTTGTCTCTAAGATAATCTCACCTCGAAAGTGAATCATATCCATCCTGAAGTGGCACATTATGAGTATATCATATAACTGATGCTCACTTAGTGTATTCAAAATGATATCTAAATGGATGGCTTGATTGTGTAGAGAGTGATAATACACCAAGATATCATCTATCGAAACCAATATAAATGAATCAAGATAATTATGGAAGACTCGGATCATTAGTTCCATGAAGATAGCTAGAGAATTTGTGAGATCGAACTGCATAACCAAATACTCGTATAAACTATACTTGCTACAAAAGGATGTGCATTGTACGAATGATGGTCTAACATTCACCTGATGAAAACTATATCTCAATTCAATCATTGAGAAGACCCAATCCCTTTGGATGTATTGTAAGAGATCATCTATCTGCGGCAGGGGATATAATTTCATAATATCTAGTTGGTCCAATTACCGATAATCCACACATAGCCTAATGGTATCATCCGAATTTTTCTCAAAAATTACTAGTGAACCCAATAGAGAAGTATTAGGTTATATAAAACCCTTTTCCATTAAATTATATATCTTCATAATAATCACTTATATATCATTAGTATCCATTGTATAAGGATGAATCTATACTTTTACATCCCCCAACACTAGCTCGAAAGAGAACTCTACCCCTCTCTCTAGAGGTAATCCTCTAATGTCATCCAGGAAAACGTTCTAGAAATGATCAATCTCTAAAAGGAAATCATCCAGAAAAGTTCACTAATCATAAAAATATAAACTTGCAGTTTTTTCTATCATCCCACCCATCCCATGATGGTTGGGTCTTACTAAACATGCATGGACATCCCATTCACCATTGTGAATAAACTCTATTCCCTATGGTGATGTGGAGGTTACCTTACAGTGATAGAGATCAATGAACGAATGAAAGGTGACCCACCATCCAATCCTAAAAATTATATTGAAAACATTCATCTCAAGGAAAAATAGGTCCCATATAAAGTGATGCCCACCAATATCAAGGGGTTATAACCTAAAATGACATACTTCCTACATTATAATCCCCAATATAGTGTAAAGTATCATAGAATCATAAATGGTATAAATACTAATCCCAAGGCTCTATAGAGAGGGCCCAGATATAAATCTATGTAAATCCCAAATAACTAAAAGTAAAGAAGTTAATGTATTGGATAATTGAATAGTACCTCTAATATTATAGGGTTTGGGACCAACTCTTCAACGGTATGTTGCATTGAATATACATGTCTTCAACCACAACCATGTGATACTGCATGGATAACATGAGCCATGTCTCTCTACTGTCGTTATAATTCGAGGTTATACCTACCACATCCACGACCACAACCTTGGCCTGAATGGATAGCTATAATCTATATGCCTACCTAATGGGAAGTTGTTTACCCTTATCCTTAATGTGGAGTCGGTGAAGACCCTATATCACTAGTAGATGAAGTAAAACAATTATGCAGAAGTGTTGTATATGGCCCATCTTGCAGCATGATCGACACATGGCTGGGTATCAAATACACTATGGCCCCATATTTCATAGTCTAACGAACTGGTAGCACCTCACTAGGCTACTTGAGTATGTGGTCTGACTACAAGTATCATCGCATGGAAGCTCCAGATGATTCTTTGAAATACTGATCGATTTAGTGCCTGATTGAGATGCTCAACCACCATGGCTCTCACCCCTAACCCCTCTCAGCTAATGCTCTATGATAAGAGCCTGATTCACTATTCTATAATGGGTAGTCATCCAAAATACATTAACCTACAACTTGATGTCATACCTGAGACCATACTCCATTTGAAAAGCGTCAGACAACTTGTCATCCATCAGAATATGTGTGCAACATTGGTGCTTAGTAAATCGGGTCAAACATTCCATAACAGATAATACGGCCTACTCCAAGTGAAATAACTCACAGGCTCTATTATTCGTCGACATAATGGGATAAAATTAGTCATAGAAGTCCATATGAAAATCTACATATCACAATTCTCGATGATGATATTTCTTAGTAATAAGACACCACCATATCATGGAAGAATCACACAACATATACATAGTGATCTTTAACCTCCTCTTAAGAGGTGTCTCTAGATGCTCATAGACAGAAATCATAGACTCTATCCACGAATCCATTGTATTTGGTCTTCTCTCACTAAAAAAATGTGGTTGAATGTTGCTGCTAGAACTCAAGTGTAAACTCTTCCGTAGTTAGGGTGGGTTGTGATTCTCCTTGAATGTTCTTCAATAATCTCAAGAATCCATCATGGAATTGCACTTCAACACCTATGTCTTTTAAAAAACTAGTTTCCCAACTTGCATTAAAAGAGGATCCTCTAGTATCCCCCGGCCTACTAGCACCAAAGTATGATCATCACCACCCTCCTAGCATATGACTAGAGGTTATCATGGTGGCATGCCTCTATGATTCCAAGCACACCCCTCAATTCAAGATCACTACCAATTTTCATAGATCAAAAGAAAAAAAATACTTAATCGGGACAGGTAAAATCGTTTCCCTACAAGTACACACCCATGTTCCTGCTCTATGAGTCAGGTATGGGAGACATACATATCATATATAAGCAAGAGATACTACCTAATTCTCAATAATATGGTTAGGTCTAGGTCAATATATTTTCAATTAGTATCTCAATTTTGACATCATTTTTACATGAATTAATATATTCAATCTCATTTCTCTTTTGAATTCATGCCCATTTCTCATTTATATAACATTTCAATTTCAATGTTTAAACAATGGTTTTCCAAATTCTGATCAATGAGGTCCCATAACTCTTTATGAACGAAAATATGGTGCCCATATAATCCAAACCATAACACATATCCTTATATCTATCAAAATCAAAGGAATAACTATCATAGAAACTATCACAACAACATACATTAAGTAATTCACCATAAATGGCGTGATAAAATTCATGGCATGTGATTTATAATAAGTTTTTAATATCATTCCTAAGATGGAATACCCTCATCTAATCATGTTTCAACAATATAGAACCTATAATCATACCAATAATTACATCAAAAATCTAGTGCATCTCCCAATGGTGGAATCAAATCAACTGTAATTGTTAAAATATGGAAAATTGAAATTTAATTTGAGGAAATTGGAATTTTTCATGTACGTGGGGTAGCTAATCAAGAGAAAAGCTCATTACCAAATTCCATTTCCTTCCTATAACATTATATTTTTACCAAATAATAAAGAAAAATAGAAAATAATCCCTTTGTTTACACTTTGTATCATCCCAAACCCGAGTTTCACTCAAGAGTGACCTGAGCCCGGTGGTTCATTAGGCTTTATGTGAATCTCCCCAAATGTCATAGGCTTCTAACTAAAAGAGATGTCCTATTGTGAGTTTATGAGGAGACTATTCCCTCTTATAAGAGTGTAATGTAGTGGAAAGATAATATCTTACCAATATATGAAGCAATAAATCATACATAAAATAAATACATAACAAGAATAGATAACAATATCAAAAAGGAAAATAATATATAAAGATGATTATGATACATGTCATATGTCTCTAGTATAGCATCAAAAACATAATAAAAATTTAGGAGTTCAATACATGGAACAAAAGTACACAAATGAAAAATATCTCTTCTAGAATCACAAGCCGTAGCTTGATCACATGATCTCATTGTCCTAAGCTATCATTGAGAACATGTATCATAGTGCATGACATTATCCATACCTACAATCATATAGCCTGTATGGGTACCCAAAGATGTCCCAAACATGGTCTGAGACATAATCCCAGTAGGAAACCACCCAAGGCCTATTCCATCCACTTAGTGAATATATATAAAATTAGTTTGTAATAAAAATAAAAATGTAAGGGAAGTAATCAATATTAAACACACTATAAGTCCATGTTCTCATTATATAACCAATCCATTTATCATTTTAATTTATGAAATATGTATCTAATTTAATATTCAGGACTGTTTCATTATAATAAACTTAAATTAACTATTCATTCTCTTTTAATTTATATGTCTCAAGAGCCAGAGAAAGCCATGTGTCCCCTGTATAATCATAATCATTAAAGATTACTAAGTAAGCCATCCAAAAGGTTTAAGGCAATGACTGAATCCAAACATGTGCTTTATGATAGAATATGTGTCATAATTCATATCGTTCAATAATTTATTTAGAACCTAGATCTGTCCTAGTCATTCCTGAGTTGGAATCCAAGTGTCACTCCAAGTACAATATAACTAACACCCTATTAGCATGTCCATGGGGTTCTCCAAGAACCCAAGTATTTCTCTAGGTGCGGTATAATGTCCCTTCTACACAATTCTATCCTTGTCATTCAACCAATGGAGACCAAGTATCACTAATTTCATATATGTTAAAATGTACTATGACTATGCCCATGGGATTCTCATTTGAATCCATGTATCACTCAGCATGTAATAATCAATCCAATCATGAGTCCTTCCTTGGTAGCATATATCAGGGGTCCAATTATATAATGACATGGCCTTATTACATTACTTAATCTTGAATTAAGTCAGGAAATCACTTCCATTCACATTAAGAATCTTATAATGTTTGTATCTTTAGAGAAAAGTGACATAACACATTAATACATAGCGGATACCATAAAAACCATACTCATTTATTAAAAAATATAAAAAATTTCAAATGTAACGTGATTTCATTGAAAATTATTCAAAAATTTAACTTGGATTCCTTTTTTTCATACACATCTTTATATCCTATAAAAATCTTTAAAAACATAGTATGAGAACGAAAATATCAGTAGGGATATAAAAATAATCAAAGAACAAATTATCCAATGAATACATGTAACATATGAAATCATTTTCAAAAGATATGTTGTCACCCAAATATACTTAATTTGTGAAACGTAATATGTCCACAATATACCCACAAAAAATAAGAAAATAAATATATCCTTTAATTTATTATTGGGAATTACATACAAAATCTTGTAACCCTATCCACTACCTAATAATTGTAACTCTTACAACTACAGTACAATTTGTGTAACCCTCATAGCTACCTTATAATTTTTGTAACCATCGTATTAACACTTGGAGTAACCATACATCCAACCTCCAACTTACACATAACCACGAAATTGGAGGAAGATTTAGGTCTCAACCTTCAACATAAACAATTCACAAGAACCAGAACATAGTCATACAACATGAATAATTTCATAAAACATTGCTTTTGAATTTCGTAAAATAGAATTTTGAACGACATTTTTTAAAAGAAAAGACTCTTATAAATATCATATCATTGAATAGAGATTTAATAATGAGGATGTAATATGTATATATACTGTAAATATACATTTTTAATCATAATATAAACAAATTTCATCAAACAAATAATTTTAAAACATGATATACAATGTAGTAGAAGGTTAACCCAAAGAATAGAAATCGGGTTAAGAATTCCCTTACCTCAGGTTTGACTTATATAAAACTTGTTTTAACCCACACATATAATGGTTAAAATAGTATTATTAATATCTTATAGAAACATATTCATGTTTATAATACCTTATATTATCATTTCATTACATCATTTCTCCCTTTAATTGTTAGTATTCTGTTCCTTCCAATGTTTTGGGTGCGTTCTTTACATGATTTCCATGATCGGTTCGTGATGGTTAGTCTTGCCGATTGGAAGTGAAACAACAAAATTATAATAGAGTGATATTTACATGATTCTAGAACCATAAATTATAAATTTTATCATTTTGAATTCTGACATGAGGATGATTCATAAGTTAAAGCATTGTTGATATTTGTTTGAGTAATTATGGCGATTCATCATTCGTAAAGAACTCATTTTGATTTATAAGTTAATGAAATATCTAAGAAATGATTAAATAACCTTATGTATGTTATAATACATAAATTATAAACTGTTTCATCAATAAAAATTGTTTCATTACAAGTCTTTAATGATGTAAAATAAATTGAAATCGCATTGTCCATGATGTCGGTAAAATGACACATCAGAGACGATGTTTTAATTTCATGAATAAGTGGGATTGGAGATGAATTATAATGGTGAATCATACATAAAAAATTATGAAATAAAGATTATTTAATATATTGTATCATTCATTCCTCTTGTATATGTTGATATGATGAAATAATAATAAAATAAATGAACTTGAAATAAATGAATAGTTGAGAAATACCTTACGAAAATTCGGCTGCCTAACTACGTCACATAAAAATTCATAAAATATTTAGATGAGAGAAAAGGGTGTCTCATATTAATTAGATAATATTTATATTAAGGGGGATATGTAATTACATATCAAAACATTATCCCAATTAAATTAAAAGATAATAACATAATCAGAGTGTTTGAAAAAGGTAGAGATTTAGAGGCGAAACTTCTGCAGCATAAAGTCTATGCAACATGGTTTCAAAAAATATTTAGAAAAGAGAAGACATCGGTAAAAAATCTAGAAATGAATCATAATACATTATATATATGTAAATAAGAACATGGTATGAAAACATGAAAGTATACCCCATAAAAGATAACATGAATGGAAAATGAAAGAAGTTGAGAATTCTCTTACCTTGTAGAGTAACTCCTATGACATGAATATTGGAATCTTGGGGGTTTGAGGACACCTTTAGAGGAATACTATGGAGGTAAAAGACCAGAGTTTTGTTTAGAAGGAATTTAGAATGAATGGAATGATGAAATTGTTTTGTATTTAATGGAAAAGTGAGGGAATGTTTTATTAATTTCCATGGGACACCTAATTTGTGGTATTTGAAAACCCTTGGGATTTACCATGGTATTTTCCTATAGAATTAGAAAATTTTGTCACCTCATAATTGTATTAATTGTACACAAGTTTTCCATAATTATTACATCATTAACGATGTCATTAAACACACCAAAACTCAAAATGTATTTTTACTATTCACTAACAATTCAACTGTTTCAAAAAAATCCAAAAAATTCACCATAACCATTTTTTGACATGTATAATTCAAAAATTAAATCCATTTTCTGAAAATAATTTTTTTATTATTATTAATTTATTTTTTAAATAAAATCATAATTTTTTAAAAAATAAATGTTTTAAATATATAACTATTTTTTAACACCTTTAAAAATTAATCGACATATCATTATCTTATATCCTCAAAAAAATTAAATAATAATATGATTTACTATCCATAATGTTCATATTACTTTTCATATTAATATTCATAAGGGTATGTTACTATTCACCAAAAAACAATTTGGTTCTATCAAACTCCATACAATGTTCTGATCACAATTTTAGATAACCATTTCATGAAATTAAAAATATAGAAGTGGAAAAATTTTGTATAAAGACCTGTAATAAATATCTACTTAAAAAATTTTCATGGATTTCTATTTATTTTTAGAACCCCATAGGGTTTAACAAAGTATCACTCAGGAATAATCATAGTAAATACCAAATGATTACATTCATGGAATTCGTCATTTGAATCCATGTGTCACCCATGGCATATAACATTCAATATCAATTAATAAATTAATTTATACAAACAGTCATCACCCTTATTAATTAAATTCAGTTCAAACTCACCTCAAAAGGTGACTCAAGTCATTGACCTAGCTTAGAAGTATTCGCTTCCAGTTACTCACATGGTTAAATAATTATTAAAATCATCCCATGATTAAATAACCTATTACATGGAATATCCCTTATTCATATCATGTGGGAAATTAATTTAAAATATCAATTCAAACATAAACAAGAAACTCAATGAAATAGTTGATGGTCTTGGTCACTGATCCCTTCCATTAATCATTTGAATATACAATTCCCAATTCATATTGAAATTCAATTCACAGTTCAATTCATTAACCAATTCATTAATTTTATTAAAAATTCAATTCAAAATTCACATCCTAAGGTATGGGGAAAATGGGGCACACTTAAAGGTATCCTTTTCCAAGAGCCATCCATGGTGTTCTATTTGAACAAATAAACACACCCATAGGTTGGTTCTGTTTCAACATTCTTAACCATTTATCATAAATCAATGAGAGTCTTTAATTACAGAGGCCATGAATAGTGATTCAAGGGTTTAGTATCATTTCAATGTGAAGCCGGGAAATTAGTCACATGACACAACAACATATAAAAACACTGAACATTAAACTAAAATCCCGAGACCAACTATCATAGGTCCGTAGTTTACAGATCATCCAGTATCAGCTACTGATCAATCTCTGATCGGTAGCGAAATGATGAATGAAAAAAGAACCTAATAATAAGGAAAATTATTACACACCGAAATTGCGCAACTGATACCAATAATAATTGAGTATGATTAAAAAGTAATTTATAACACATTGATGCAGATCCAAGAGACGAGCGACATTTGAATCAAATAACGAACTGAGGAGATCCTTCAAATCCAAGAATAGTCACCAAGAGGGTTCAAAGAGGGAGGGAGGAAATTGTATAGGAGGAGAATGATAATAAGTTTTATGTTATAAAATATTTCAGGGGAAAATGGTCATTTTACCCAAAATATATGGGTCACATGGTTTAGGAACACGATTTGATAAACTGTGTGCAAACAGTGCATGACTAGCTAAAGGAAAATAGAACCTGCATGTTTTACCTAAAAATATAGATTAAATATGTGAAAAATGTGCCAAATTTGACTATCACTATTTTAGACATGTCCACATGATAGAAATTCCCAACTCAAACAGTTTTCACTAATCTTGTGCCATGCCATTTCACCATGAACATGGGGTTCATAGCTCTAAACCTTCCTCAGATGCTTCTGATGCCTCCATACCCGAAAATTACATTCATATTAGGCCGCAATTAGACATTTTAATCTATGAATTGATGGAAAATAAAGCATCCTTAACTCAAACAAGAATAGTGTTCTTACACCAATATCTAGCAACGCATCATCAAACAGATGATTACCAATGACACATGGGATATAGAATGTCCCTGGAAAAAATCAATTAATAGAGAGGGGTTGTTGTATCATGGAAGAAATGTTTTTACAAAATTTAATTTCTCACCTCCCTTGAATTTACTCTTGTCTGTACACATCCCCATAAATAATTTGTCATAACGAGAGAGTTTCTTCAAATCATCTGACAATGTGAGATTATTTTGGAATTTTCTAAAATTTTAAGTATTTCCTTGTCTATTTTTGCTCCAAAATTGGTCTTAACATGATGGATTCCCAACAGATAAGGTGGAGAATCCCAATAAATTTTTATATCATCATCATCATTTTTACTATATATGATCCTGTTAGGTTAATAAATCTATAAATGATCATTGATGTGGAAATTTTCTCATCTTATTCAATTTTATTGTTCAACTAGAATATGGACAGGAGGTTGTGGTAATTATTCAGTGGGTTTATTAAAAGTTTCCGTATGTGGTTTTGATAATTATTCATATGATTTAACATATGTTTCATCGATTGAAACATTTATTTTAGGTGGTTGGCCAATGTTTTTAGCTTGGGGTTATGAATTTTAGTTCCACTTCTCAAGGCTGTTTCTTTAACATTCCCTCTTACTCTAAGTTTTAATTCAGATTATGATAGAAAATTACTATTAATTTGATTATTTAAACCTCTAATTTCAGTTTCCTTTTAACCCATTTGGGATACCATTTATTTTAGAAACACATTGTTTTCTTTTTAAAAATACTGTTTAATTTTATCCATGACATCAAGGTGTCACGAATTTCACTGATTGACTTCTTTTTTTTATTTTACTGATTATGGAAATTTCAAAAGATCCCACCAAATTGATTTTCAAAATTGTCCTTATTGAACCTAGGATGTTGATTAATGTTTTGGGGATTGAAATTCTTTTTTGGTTTATTATTATGACTAAACCTATTTAATTGGTTGTTCCAACCTTGGTTGATTTTTTTGTATTGAAATTTCATTATTTTAATGTTTTTGTAGAGGAACAGGGTGTTTGGAATATTCTAGAAGGGTTTCCTGGAATTATAACATTATAAGATTTATAATATTCAAGAAGCTATGTACAGTGATCATTAAAATGATCAGTGGAAGAACAGATGCTACAGTACATTTGGATGGGATATAATGGTTCATGTTGAGATTGTGAGGGAACATAATTAGCCATCAATTGTTTCATCATGCTCACAACTTCACTCTATTGATTCTCAATTTATCTATTGACATAATTGTAACTAGATACATTAATTGTTGGCTTAGATTGGATTAGACCCCTATAATCAAACTATTATGAAACTTGGGTCATGTTAGAAATGATATTTCTTGCATCGATATTAGTCTTATCCACTAAAGCTCATACGGACGCATCATAAATCGTGCTTTAATCCATTAAAGATGATCCTACCTAAAAATAGGGGATTAAAAGTTTATAATATATTTAGTGATGAGGAAAACTCAAAAATAAATTCATAAATCTCCCCCATTATTCATGTAACATCTCTTCTTAGAGCTTCCTTATACAACAAATATCATTTCTCAATGAGGCAGTCCTAAGACCATGGAAACAAATTTCATGGAAATTCATATAATACTAGTTCCAACTACCTATCAAAATAGTTTGAGAGTAATATAACCACTCATTAGCTATTTTATAATTTATAAAATGGAAGGATCTCTTTTTAATTTTTTCTTCATTGATCCCTTGTGGTTTCATGGAAATACAGATTGTGCAAGAACTCTTGCAAGTTCCTGTATGGGTCTTCACCAAGTAATTAATCTTATTTTGGTAATAGATATATCACACTAGATCTATGTTCAGAACCATTGTATTCATTGGTATAACCTAATAAGTGTTATTGGTTTTCATTATCAAGAGCATCGTTCTCCTTTAGCCTTCTCCGATCACCCATGTTTTTGATGTTTTGGAAATTTTTTGTTTCAAAAGAAATTGTTTTTGGTGGTTCATTTTATGATGTTTCATTTTTCTAGATTTCCATTCTCTACAACCTTTTTATTTATAAGTTTTTATACTCTTTTATTTTTTAGATTGTATTATTTTTTTGTTTTCTGAATTTTCTAGATTTCTTAACATGCCACAAAAAAATCAAGAATTTATTTATTTGGGTTTTTTAACAGAAAATATTTTTTATATTTTTTTAACCAACTAGAAGCCTCCCCAGAAATGGTTAAAATTAAATATTTGGGATTTATATCTCTTAAAACCTAACTCAAAATTATAAACCAATGAATTATTGTAAATAAGAAACAAAGGTTGTCTCATAGAGAGACGGCCTTTTAGGGGTTAATTTTTCACAATTTTTATAATTTTATTCTTCTATATTTTTAATTTTTTTAAGGGAAATAAACTTCTAGACACCAATCAAAACAAGATTCAACAAAAACAATGGAAATTGAAATAGGAATGAAAATATTGAAACCTAAACATAAGAAATGTGTACAAAATATAATAGGAAGAAGAAATCTGCAGCCTAACTACTGTTTCAAATTGATCAGTATTTCATCATTATGTTTTTTAAGATTATACAACTATAATTCTCTCAATATAAGACAATAATCACTAATCACACATCTCATTCAGTATATTACAAATATACTACAACCAAATTTTTTTAAACATAACTCATTTATGAAGGAGTCGTATTACTCTCAATGATAGTCGAAATCAAGGACACGAAAATCACTCGTTATACTCATAATTCTTCGAACGAATATTGATAAATTTATATAGAACATATCATCATCAAACATCAACTATACTATCAATTAATGAGTCTCATTCATAGTTCTTCACTTTCCAATTGAAAATGTATCATACACTGAATGTGAGATAAATGAATAACAAAATGATAGATGAATGATACTTCAAGAAGCAGTTTAATTTAGAATTTCAAGAATCTAGAAAGAATTAAAATTTTGGAAATAAAAAATAATAATGAAAAACTGGAAAGGATTCACCATATGAATTGACTAGTTTTGGATACGGGATGTTTAACCGGGCATAACTAAGAAGTAGCGACATATTTCAATCTTAATCTTTATCGGCTCCCAGAGTTGCATCAATGAAAATCCCATGAGTTCGACCACATATCCCCTTCCAAAATCTCTGAATATTTTCATATCTCCACAATATATATCTTTTAATTTTCATAAAAAATACCCTCCACCAACTATATGTAACTATCTTATATTGTTTTGTCAAATATCCACTATAATTTTTTAGTCACACTTTTCTGCATTCTCTTGGGCCTTTTGTCATTTTATGTCACCTTAAAAAACTTCTTTTAACTTACTCTGAAATGTACAAATGATGAAATTAATTCTCTAACAATCAAATATTTAAAATATTTATAATTATTTTTTATATCCAATAACAAGTTTCTCATGTGTTAACTCTGCACTATGCCAGTATCTACTCTATTCTTGAGATAATGATGATCTAGGACCAAAACATGCACTTAATGTTAGTTTAAGTCAAAAAACACAATAAAATAAAATTAATGAACAAAAAAATTCTGAATTTTAAATTTAATTATGATTTCACGTTATTATAAAATGATGCAGGTCCTTAACTGAAATAAGGGAATTTTTTATCTTGAACTGTCCTTGCCCCTTCTTCTTCTGTAACTTTTTCATTCACAACGCATCTCAGACATCGTCACACCTCTATCTGTCTAAACTAAACTTCTCAATATAGTTCATCATAGTCAGACAAACAACCCCCTAGAGAGTATTAATTTATAAAAATAACAACGACCACATTAAGAAAAACTAAGGCCCATGTATCTCTTCAAACAATGTTGAAAAAGAAACAAATCAGCCAATGAAAACATAACATCCCCTAAAAATAGATTAGCAAAACATCATCATCAGGCCAAATGACCAAATTTTAATCCTCATAACTAATTTTATTCCTCATTTCCAATGTAAACCTCAAATTGAAGAAGTACCATGGACTTTGGAGGTGCCATTTTGGCTGGAACAATAGAAATGAAAAATTGATGATAGAGGTCGATCAGAATATCAATCAGTATAGGACCTTGACCTACTTCAAATCCCAATTTCCATCGAGAATATTCTATATACGCTCATATTGGAATCCTGATGGAGAGTGCTCAGATCTTTGAGAAGCTTCTCATTATTGTTGGATTCAGCTCGGATTGGATTCCCAGTGGAGAGTGCATAGATATCTAAGAAGATTCTCGATAGGATCATAATGGAATCTAAGTGGAGGGTTCTCAGATCTCTTTAATGTTGATGCTGGAATCAGACTTCATAGTGACAACCTCGATGGAAGCGGCAGCAACAGTCAGCCTAACAGTAGAGGATTTCTTCATTATCATTCGACAGAGGAAATGATGTGTTCTTAAAATTAAATATCTAGTTTCCTCAAGATGAAATAGAAAATGAGCATCATCAGCTTCATCGGGCTATCCCAGATCTAGGACAAGAATTTGGATGTACTCCCTTCAACATATATCATTTGATGTCTAACTCATTATAGCGGTGGGGATCACATTGTTGTAAGGTTCTTCTATCTCGGTGAAATCCCCTCCTCAAATTGGTGGAGTCTCTTCGTTGGGTAGTGACATGTGCATGTTGTGGGGTGTGAAAAAAGAATTATTTACTAATTTTAAATATATTATAGTGGTTAACCTTGGTTTTCATTCAATGAGGAGTTCACACAAAATAGTTTGTCACATATAATTAGATAAAAGGTTAAGAGTTTTTGAAATTTATTGGTTTTGAAATCAATGAGGGAAAATGAAAAAAATAATAAATTAAGTTATAGATTCAAGAAAAATATGAAATGAAAGTGATTTGAAAACTATTTTATGAGATAGGTGATCATGTCGGGGTCAGTATTATAATTGCAATACTATCCTTGTTCTATTTTATTCAATCCTCTTATACTAAGTTGATTTAAGTTAGATTCCATAATTACGTCAACTCACTTCTTTAGTTAAATGCTTATGATAAGAGTAGACCACAAAAAAATTCTAGTAATTTTTACACTTCTTCCATTGTCTGATATAGTATTAGTGAATACTCCCAATTAACTTAGACAATTCTTAATTAGGTATTGTTTATAAAAATAATCATTAATATCCACCACCCCTCCCACATGTACTATAGATCACCAAGTATTTCACTACAAAGCACTGGTCTTATTCTATCGGATATAGAATAGAACCAAATGGAGGGAGAATAATGTTCATTTATCAAAGCAATAAAAACAACCGAATATAAAATCTAAGACGATCACATATGATAATAAATACTATTTTTAGAATTTAAAAGCAATTTCACAAAAAAGAATGAGTTTTTATTCAATAAAATGTAAGAAGTCAATGAATAAAAAATATAAAACATCCCTCCCCAATAAATGCATATTTTTACCCCACCATGGTAAGGGTGATTGATAGGAATGGGGAATATGAAGGCATTACAAAAAATAAGAAGAGACAAGAACATAATTTTCTCCAGATTCTATCCTCCAGAAGTTTATCTTAGGTTCACCAACCATCTCATCGAATCAAGCCAAGTAACATTATTAGAGGAGGTTAGTAATGGAGTTTTCAATCAACCCATGATGTATCAAGGCATTTTGAGCCATATGGAAGGAATTATTGCCAAATTATTTGACCTGACCTTTTTTAACCATCATTTACTATTCCACCAACCATACTTTGACTGGTTAAAGGTCGGACTATATAAAATAATATCTCCCTAAAATTTAACATGAAACTAATGATACGAGTTGGAATTATAACCCAGATAGAATCATCCCATTTGGTGGTTGGTAGCCTGAGATATGGATCATTGAATGACGTAAGGTCTATTCTTCCAGCCAAAATACGTTTTCACATTGACCGATTTTTTGTCTTGTTGGAGTTAGAATTAATATTGGGTCATAAAGAAATATATGTAGAACACGAACCATATCATCCTAAAAAAATGAATCAAGTTCATTTGATGAATATCTTTGAACTTATGATCAAAATACAGAGGAAACTTTAAACTGTTAAATGTCTAGAATTAACCAATTTTTACACTAAAGCTCAAAACTCAACAAAAGTCATAAAATGACCCAAATTAGTTCAAATAGGTTAATGGGAAGGGATTGAAAAATATAAAAACATATGTAGAAATATGAAAAATATGATCTCGGTAAATTCCCCCACACTTAGAACTTGGACTGCTGGACATGTAAACATTGGTATCAAATCATTTAAAATTTAAAACACATATCCATTAGATCTAAAAATTTAACAACAAGAAATAAAAGATATCATGCCTTATCAACAACCATTATTACAAGTATTTAATTTAGTTCAATAAAAATATATTCTCTTCATTTATTCTCCCATGAACACAAAAACACTTACCTAACAAACATATTCTATCACCATAGAAATATAAATTTTCAACAATGTCTTTCTCAACCAATACTCATTTTAGGGATACCATTGTCTTGATAAATCCCTACATCTCCACTATATGAGAGTCAAGGACATGTGTTTATCATGAGAAATTTATAGGTGTGTTCTATGGCTTCATGTTGGTAGGATTTAGATGTGAAAAATTCTGAGGCTGAATGAGGAGTTCTTGGCTATTTTTGAAGAAAAATTTAATTATTCTAATATTTACTCAAGTACGGTCTCCTCCTCACTCCCCAAAGTAGTAAATAGGCTCCATCAGCATGAAAAATCAGACACATTAATGTCATTGGGTGTGGAAACAACAATTATTTATTATGTTAAAATATAGTATAGTGGTTATCATAGGTTGTCTTCTGATGAGTATTGCACACATAATGGTTATGTCACATTTTAATTAGAGAAAACGTTATGTGTTTTTGAAATTTTTTGGTTTTGAAATCAATTAGAGAATGAGAAAAAATAATAATTTAAGGAATAAATTCAAGAAAAATTGAAATTTTAGTGATTTAAAAACTATTTTATGAGATGAGTGATCAATTCGGGGTCAGTTTTATAATTGCAAAACAATCCTTGTTTAATTTTATTCAATCCTATTTTTCTAAGTTGATTTAAATGATATTCTATAATTAATTTAACTAAATTATTTGGGTAAATTGTTATGATATGAAATGAATATAACACAATTATAGTTTGGCCTACACTTCATACATTTTTTGATATAGTTTTTGTGAATACCACCTATTATCTTATGTAATTCCCAATCGGGTATAGTTTATCCAAATAATCATGAATATTCACGATCCCTCCCACATGTACTAGAGATCACCAAGTACATCAACACTGAGGCCTGATAATATTCTAAAAAATATAGACCAGAACCTAATCAATGGAAAAAATTGATCATTTATCAAAGCAATAATCACAATAATATATAAAATTGTATAAAATCGTATAGGATAATAAATATTGTTTTTATAATTTGAAAACAACTTTTTTAGAAGAGAGAGAGAGAGATTTTATTCAATTAAATTTAAGAACTCAAAGAATTAAAAATATAAAAACATCCCTACCCAATAGCCTCATATGTTTACTCCAAAATGGTAAGGATAATTGAGAGGAAGGGAAAGATGAAGGCATTACCAAAATAAGAAGAAAAATCTGAAAATAAAGAACAAAATTTTCTCCTCCAGATTATGTCTTCCAGATGTTCAGATTCGGTTATCCCCACATTGCATTGATTCAGGATGAGGTACATTATTATAAGAGGTGAGGAATGGATTTTTCAATCTACCCACGTTGTTTCAAGTCATTTCGAGCAGTGTGGAAGGAGTTATAGTCAAATTAGTAGGACTGACTTTTTTAGCCGCCAATCACTATTCCTCCAACCATACTTCGAACTGTTGAAGGGTGGCCTATTTGAAATCATTTATCCATGAAATTTAATTTTAAACTGAAACATCTAGTTGGAATTATAACCCATCTATAATCACCACATTTTGTGGTAGGTATCGTGAGATATGGATCCTTGAATGATGTAAGGTCCATTCTGCCGGATAGAATAAGTGTTCATATTGACTAATTTTTTTGGTTTGTTGGAGTTCGAATTGGCATTGGGTACTAAATACTTATATGTATAACATGAACCATTTCAACCTAAAAAAGGAATCTCGTGCATTGGATGAATATTGTGGGAGTTATTCTCTAAATACAAAGGCAATAGAAAACTGTTAAATGTCCAAAATTAAACAATTTCCACACTAAAGCTTAAAACTCACCAAAAGTAATAAAATGATGCAAATAATATCAAATTGATTAATTGGAAGGGATTAAATCATATAAAAACATATGTAGAAATATTTAAATATTATCTCTTTCAATTCTCCCATTCTTACCATTTAGACTCCTGGACAATTAAATATCAATATCAAATCATTGATAATTTAAAACACATATTCATGAGATCTATCAATTTAAAACCATGGAATAATAGATATCATGCCATATAAACAAACATTATTACAATTTCTCAATTCATTTCATTAAATATATTAAGTCTTCATTTTTTCTTTCATGCACAAAAAACACTTTCCTAATATACATTTTCTCACATCACACAAATATCAAATTTAAACAATGTATTTCTCATCCAATAAAAATGAAAGGGTCACTGTAGGCAGGATAAATTCCAAAATCTCCCCTAGATGTGAGTCAAGGATATATGATTATCATGAGTACTTTATAGGGTTATTCGGTGGCTTTAGGTTGGTATGATTTAGATGTGAAAAATTTTGATGCTGAATGAGGAGTGCTTGGCTCTTTTTGAAGAAAAATTGCATTATTCATACATTTAGTCAAGTATGGTCTCCCTCTCACTATCCTGAGTAGTAAATCATCTCCATTAGCCTGCAAAATTAGTTATATTCTACACCATTCATCATTTCAACAAAAAATTTATCAGTCATCTCATACATGATTTTTTTGAAAGCTCTATATTAGAACAACATTGTTTTTCATTCATTGGAAGCTCCATAAAGGCATAATTTCTTATACATTAAATCTATAGATAATGAAAATATTTAAAATTAATTAATTTTTCTAAAAAAACAACATCTCTTCAAAATTTTATTTTCCACCAAAATTATCTCCAAATTAGGTAGCATAATACAAGAATGCTTCCCCACAAATAAGTTCAAATAGATTATGAAATTTCACTTCAAGAGATGGTTGGATAGGGAATATTTTATTATGAAGTGGACAACCTAATAGGATATTCACGGATTCTCTGGGATAAAGGATTAAATGTACAAGGTGGGCCATTTATAAATATAATTCATATAAAATATGGGCTTTAATACTAAAGAAACTTCTCAATCATTTAAAACACATATACCTGAAACCCTCAAGTTTAGATATAAATATATCAAATTATAGTTAAATCAATCATGGTGTGGTTCTCTCATAAAGTGAAGTGAATGAAAATAATATCCAAATTTATTTTAAAATCCTCAAAAGAAATTGATTTCAAATATAAAGATAGTGAATTGCGGCATGGGATTCCAAAATTGGAGAAACTTTCTTGGAATTTCCAAATATTTGAACTTGAAACAAAGTCAAATTCAGTATTCATTTAAGCTCAGCCTCATGGGATAAATTATTTGACACATTGACATGGGATTCAATATATTTGACGATAATCATTTCATCTAAAATGTTTCAAGAAGACAGATTAATTTTAAATACACACAATTGAAAATACTAAACTATAAATGTTCCCCCCCACACACATATAAATGATTAATTGTCCTTAATTCAGTCAATTATATTGAAAATGTAATTATATTGTAAATGGAATCATAAAAAACAAGAAAGTGATAAGGATATGTACTAATTGATGAATTTATTGATAATGGGTTTGAGGAGTGTGATATCCTCAACTGGATCTAATGGTATGGTCACAAAGAATTTCTTCAAATGATGACCATTAACAGTGAATGGATTCTTCTCTACATCCTTCACAATCTCCACAGTTCCAAAATTATAGACATGAGTAACTATAAATAGACCATCCCATCTGGAACGTTGTTTAACTGGAATCATCTTGAGTCTTGAGTTGAATAATATCACCATGTCTCCAAGATAGAATTTTATCTTTTGGATCAACTTTTCATGAGCCACTCTTGTTATCTCTTTATAAATCCTAGAGTTTTCAGAAGATTATCTTAAAATTTCATCCAGATCTTGAAATTTTAATCTTATCTCCTTCCCAGCACTTTAAAGATCCAAATTTATCTTCCTCGCATATTTTTATGCTATATGTTCCAATTCCATTGGTAAGTCACAACTTTTCTCACAAATCAACCCATATGGACTCATTCCTATCGGAGTTTTGTATTCTATCCTATAATACCATATTGTGTCTTCTAACCACTGGATCCAATCCTTCCTATTTGGATTAACAGTATTTTCTAAAATTCATTTGATTTCCTGATTAGACAATTCATCTTACCATTAGTCTATGGATGATAGGGAGTTGATGTTTTATTATGCACCCCTTATTTATTCAGAAATTCCTCTATTCTCATATTTTAAAAGTGATCCCCTTGATCAATAATGAATTCTTGAGGCACTCCAAACCTATAAAATATGATAGTCCTAAAAAAATCATAAACAACTTTAGCATCGTCAGTCCTGGTGGCCTTTTCTTCATCCCGTCTGGAAACATATTCAATGGAAAGAAAGATATAATAATTTACAATTGAAATTGGGAAAGGTCCCATAAAATCAATTCACCAAACATTAAAAATGTATCAAAAATTTATTGGTTGTTGGGGAATTTATTTTCTCTTTGAAATATTTCTATAAAATTGAAATTTTTAACACCTTTTACAAAATTCATAAGCATCCTTAAAAATGGTGGGCCAATAAAGTCCAGATTCTAAAACCTTCTTTGTTGTCCTATGAGGTCTAAAGTGGCCTCCACAAACTAATGTGTGAGAAAAATCAAAGACAGAATTAATTTCACATTCAATAAATCATCTTCTTATTACATGGTCATTGCAAATCTTCCCAAGATATGTATCATCCCAGATGTAATATCTAGATTCAGATTTCATCTTTTGAATTTGAGGGGAATTTAAATGAGATGTGACATGAGATGTTACCAGATAATTGACCATATTAGCATTCCATGGAACTTCACTGTTGATGATGTAGTGTTTTTCTCCAATAAACATGCCTTTAAGTGGGTTCTAGTTTGTAATTTCTCCTTCAGTGGTGTGGGTTTGTCGACATAGATGATCACCCACCAGATTTTAAATTCCCTTTCTATATTTAACTTCCAAATTGAACTCATGTAAGAGTAGCATCCATCTCACTAGAATTTTATTTGAATCTGACTTTTTCATCAAATACATGAGTGTTTCATGATCATAAATAAAGAACAACTTTAGTTCCAATGAGATATGATCATAATTTATCTCGTTCAAATACAACTACAAGGAACTCCTTCTCGGTGGTTGTGTAATTGATTTGTTTGGAATCCATGGTCCTTGATTCATAGGATATGACTTGGGGATTTTATAAATTCTTTGGGATAGAGAATCTCTCAGTGCTTGGTTGGATGCATCACAAAGCACCACAAATGGGTGATCCCAGTTGGGTGGTTCCACTATTGGAGGTGTGATCATCCATTACTTAAATTCATCAAATGACTTTCTACATGCACAATCAATATTAATGTTAGCTTCTTTAAGTATTAATCTTGATAGATGGAGATAAATCTTAATAAAATCATTGATGAACCTTCTGTAAAATCTAGCATCTCCAAAAATGGATCTAACATATTTTAAACAAGTTGGATATGGAATGGAATTTATTACCTCAAATTTCGATTTATCAACCTCTATCCGTTTTTGTGAAATTATGATCCCTAACATTATTCCCTTTTCAACCATGAAATTACATTTTTCAAAATTTAGGAGAAGATTCATTTGAATTATTGTTTTCAAAACATATTCAAAATTTTTTAAGCAATGATCTAATGGATTACCAAAAACTGTGAAATCATCAAGTAATACCTCCAAGAAGTCCTCAATATGATCTTAAAAAATAATCACCATACACTATTGAAATGAACTTGGGGCGTTGTAGATCCTTAAAGGAATAATTTTGTATGCAATTGTACCAAATTCATAGGTTGAGGTCATCATCTGTTGGACTTCTGGAGTGATCGGTACCGAAATGTATCCTAAGAATCCATCTAAAAAAAGTAATGTGTTTTTCAAGCTAACCTTTCTAGCATTTGATCATTGAACGGAATGGGGAAGTGGTCATTTTGGGTAACTTTATTTAGCATCCTATAATCTATAAACACCCTCCAACTATTTTTTACTCTCATGGAGTTCAATTTATTTCTTTCATTTTTGACAGTTGTTTGACCTATTTTCTTTGGGACTACATGAATGAGAATGACCCATTGAGAGTTAGAGATTGAAAAAATGATATCAGCCACTAAAAATTTCACTATATCATTCTTAACAACCTCTATGATTTTTGGATTAATTAATCTATGAGGTGGTCTAATAGGTCGGGAATCACATTCTAAAAATATTCAATGAGAGTTGACCTTGGTATTGATTTCAGGTATATCACCTAAAATCCATCCTACATCTTGGAGTTTTCTATTGAGTAGGTCAATTAGAGCCTCCTATTGATAATGGGAGAAATTATTAGAAATTTTGGAAGGAAATATCTCTCCATCCATTAGGTAAAAAGACATTAAATCACATGGAAATAGATTAAGTACCATACATGGGGGTTGTTCAAGGGATGACATTGAATTAATGTGTCCTATTCCAAAGACTGGAATCTCCAGTTTCATCTATATTTATTTTAATAAATCATCATAAAAGTCATATTTTAACTCATTCTCTATAATAGGATTAATATTTTCAGGTACATGGGAATTGGAAATTTCAAATGAAAAATGTTCACATAATGATAAGAAGTCAAGAAGCATACCTGAATCTTTAATTGGTTTTATACCTTCTTCATAGGAGATTTCATGAAGTGATTGATTAATGGAAGTATGTTTCATTGAATTAGGAATGTTGAAGTGAAATGTGCTATCTCCCAGTTCCATTTTGAGTGTTCCTTAATGGACATTGATAATAGTCCTTGCTGTTGTTTGAAAGGGTCTCCCTAGGATGAGGGGAGAGTGGCTTGGAGCTCCCCTTCTTCCATGGTAAGGACATAAAATTCTTCTATAAAAATCAATCCACTTACTCTAACGAGTACATATTCTATAAATCCAATTGTGAAAATGGTAGATCTAATATCTAATTGTACCACCACTAGATTTGGTTTTAGTTCTCTGATATGTATAGATGAAAATACAGAGTGAGGCATAACATTTATTAAATCTCCTAGATCACATAGTGAGTCATTGAAATTTAAAGACCCAATAGTGTGGGGAAAAGATAATGTCCCTGTATCTGGAAATTATTTTTGTATCATTGGTGTGATCAGTTCTGAGACCCATCTTTCTAATCTGATTCTATCATTTCCATCCAACCACCTTCTTTTTGTGCACAACTCCTTCAAAAAATTTGCATACACAGGGATTTGTTTGATTTCATCTTTTAGTGTGATATTGGTCTCATCTTTCTGAAATTTTTTCTGAATTTCTTTTTGAAGCCTCTATTCTTCAACCATTTTCAACTCAACTAATTACGATGGTAATGGTGATTGGATATCCATTCTCTCCCTTTGTTGTTTTAGAAATGGGGCTTCTGGCCTTTCCTTTCTAAACCAGATTATTTATCCTTTGTTTTTATGGACTCTTATATTTGATGGATGTGTTGTGATTTAGAAGCTTTCTTAGAATCATCATCCACACATTGTTTTGGTGACATTAGCTCTTTTCCACTTCATGCAGTAATCATGATCACACATTCATTGGGATTTGGAACTATTTCTTCTAGGAGTATTCATTGATTTTTGGATAGAATATCCATAAGGCTGTCAAATTTATTATCTAAATTTTTCAATGTATTATTTTGGACTTCAATCTCTATTTCATGGTGGTTCCTATGAGTACTTTTTGAAGGTTGATCATATGGTTTCTGCTGGTATGGCTATTTATATAGTGGTTGGAATAGTGTTGGATTTTGGTATTTCAACTACTGAAATGGAGGTTGATTTTGGTATTTAATTTTAAAATGGTGGCCTATCCTGGTTATATTAGAATCAATATCCTTTTGGGGTTTACGTGGTTTATTTGACTATTATTTCCTTTCGTGTTAGGTAGCTAGACTATTTTCAATCCCCTACACTTCTGGTTATTGATCAGTGTAATGATAACTAGAAGAGCATAAACCATATACCTGATCCAAGCCTTGTTGTTCCTTCACTTTGTTCACATCAAGTTGTCTCATCACACTAGTCATTTCCTTATGTTTTTATACAAGTAAGGGTGATAATGAATCATAAGTTCTTACCTCATGGATGCCTCTAGTGCTCGTACTTCTAGTTCCGAATTGCTGTGTGTTTTGTGCAATCTTTTTAATTACACCTCTGACATCTGCTGGTGACTTGTCAAACAATACTTCTCAAAATGAGGAATCTATTAAATTTTGATCATTTTTTAGAAATACATGGTAGAAGAAAACAAGAAATGGGTTCCCTTTAATTTCTTTATGTGGTAATCTAGGACAGAGTTTCTTGAAACGTTCACAGTATTCATAGATAGTTTCTCCAGTCGATTGATGTATGACATAAATTTATTTTTTTATTATTGTTCTCTAAGATGTATGGAATAATCGTTGTATGATGATTCTTTTTAGATCATCCTAATCATTTATCTCCCATGGTTAGAGATTTTACATCCATTATTTTGTTTCTCCCTCAAGTGATAAGGTTAATTCACTCCACTTTACTTACTCTTCTGTGACTCCTCGGGGTTTGAACCTAGAGTAGACATAGGTAAACTATTGTATGCGTCGATTTGGGTCTTCACCTAAAAGACCATGAAATTATGGAATCACTTTAATCATATTAGTTCGTAGATAAAATTAATTTTCTATGTCAGAGATAGTGAGTAGGTAATTTTTATTAACAAATTGAGGTGCACAGAGATCACAGAGTGTTTAGTTGGGATTATTAGCCATTATTGTAGGTTCAAAGTGATCATTGAAAGTATGACTAGAATCTTTGATGTGTATTTCTTCAAACTATATTTGATTTTTTTTCTTAGTTGGGTTTTTGTACTATAAATTTCAGGATCAAATTCAATTATGTGGTTATTTAAACTATTGGTTATTTGTGAATTTTTTATTCTTTTTAGTTTTTTAGTTTTGAGGCACTTGATCCCCTGAAATGATGCAATGTTTTAACACATTCCTATCATGGGGTGTACAAAAACAATTATTTACTAAGTTAAAATATAGTATAGTTGTTAACCTAGTTTGTCTCCCGATTAGGAGTGCACAAAAATAGTTTGAAACTTTTTAATTGGAGATAATATAGGTCTTTTGGAAATTGTTTGGTTTTGAAATCAAAGAGAGAAATAGAAAACAAAAGAAATTAAAGAAGAGATTCAAGAAAAAAAATGAAATTAAAGTGATTTAAAAAGTATTTTATGAGATCAGTGACCATTTCGGGGTCGATTTAATAATTGTAATACTATCCTTTTCAATTTTTATGAATCAACTTCTGCAAAGATGATTTAACTGAGATTCCATAATTACTTCTACTCATTTCATTGGTTAAATGGTTATGACAATAATTTCCATTAACACAATTCTAATTTTTCCTACACTACTTCTGTTTTGTGATAGTCTTTTAGTAAATACCCCCAATTATCTTAGGCAATTTCCAATAAGGTATTGCTTATCTAAATAATCACGAATATTCACCACCACTCCCAGACGTACTAGTGATAGCCAAGTACTTCACTACTAATCCCTGATCTAATTCTATCTAATATAGACAAAAACATAATTTTGGGAGAAAAATAATCATTTACCAAAGAAATAATAACAATAATATATAAAATAAAATATGACTTTAAAAGATAATAAATACAATTTTTTTAATTTCAAAACATCTTTACAGAAGAGAGAGAGTTTTTATTCAATCAAATGTGGGAACTCAAAGAATTTTAAATATAAAACCTTCCCTCCCCAATAACCTCATATGTTTACCCCACCATGGTATGGGTAATTGAGATTAATGAGGAAGATGAAGGCATTACAAAAATAAGAAAAAAAGAGTTAAAATAAAGAACATAATGTTCTCCTCCAGATTCTATTCTCCAGATGATCAGCTTCTGTTATCCCAGCATATAATTGAATCAGGCTGAGGTCCCTTATTATAAAAGGTGAGGAATGTAGTTTTCAATCTACCCATTATGTTTCAATGAATTTTGAGCATTTTTGTTGGAGTTATGGACAAATTAGTAGACCTGACTTTTTCTAGATGCCAGTCATATTCCACCAACCATACATTGACCAGTTTAATGGAGGCCTATATGAAATCATTTATCCAAAGAATTTAATTATAAAATGCCTCTTATAGTGTTAATTCTATCCCATAATTAATCATCCCATTTTGTGGTATGTATCCTGAGATATGGATCATTAAATGAATTAAGGTCCATTCTGCCGGCAAGAATAAGTGTTCCCATTGACCGAATTTATTGGATTGTTAGAGTTTGAATTGAATTTCTGTCCTGATGATGTATATATAGAAAATGAACCATTTCATCCAAAAAAAAGTTATCACGTGAATTGCATAAATATTGTGGGAGTTATGGTTAGAATACATTGGGAACATAAAACTGCTAAATGTCAATTATTAACCAATTTTCACACATAATTTCAAAACTCGCCATATGTCATAGAATTATGTAAATAATATCAAATTGATTAATGTGACAGGATTAAATCATTTAAAAACATAATTAGAAATATGAAAATTTGATCTCTGTCAGTTAGGGATTCAGAAAGTTGTTCTTCTTATGTTGGGTGGTAGCTTCGGGTGGAGATCCTAGCTTGAATCTGGGTTCAAAAGTGGTGCATGGGATTCTTATGTGGTGATTTGGGTTTGGTCTTTCCATAAAAATAATAATAGAATACATGAATTATGTTACATAGAATATATTTTTGCACTTAATTTATTTCTTTTCTATACTTCTCGAATCAAAAAAAATATAGAATTTATATTATTGGTTATTTAAAGTAAATTAAATTAATAATTAAAATTAAAAAATTAAAAAATTAAAAATAAATTCATTATATTAACTATTATATTATTTTAACATTAAATTGGAATAAATTTAAAATAATTAATTAAAACCCTATTTTTAACTAAAAGTTTGTGTAAAA
This sequence comes from Viscum album, assembly GCA_963277665.1. Classification (NCBI taxonomy): domain Eukaryota; kingdom Viridiplantae; phylum Streptophyta; class Magnoliopsida; order Santalales; family Viscaceae; genus Viscum; species Viscum album. The sequence goes on from OY728128.1 coordinate 1,307,130,855, forward strand.
GTTTTTCACTTTGGCCTCGAAAACATACTCATTATTTCCACTATTGAAAATGAACACCATACATTGAAAATAGATATGATCATTTTTAAAAAGATTCTTCTTGAATAGCCAATCGAAGTCGATGACATTCCTTGAAAGAACTCTTCTTTCAAGACATGATATCCACTGATGCTTGGATTTGCACAATCCTACTTTATGATTTTTGTTGATGTTCTTCATTTTTGAGATTCAAGTGGTTTGAAGATTTAAAATTAAGTATTTAAGAGATATCTAGATCTTAGGAGGTTTAAAGGGTACAAAATCGAAGGAGGTAGTGAGAGAGAGATTCTCTTTAATGGGTTTTTATCAACATTTTAGTTTCATGAGCCAAAAAATAGTGTAATGAATTTCTATTTTTTTTAAATTATAATGAAATATTTGGAAAACATTTTGTAATTAATAATTTTAATCATAAATTAGATAATTAAGATGAAAAATATTAGAAGAAGATAAATAAAATATATTATTCAAGAGAAGAAAAAAATTGAAATATTAATTATCGAAATTTTAGTTTAAATTAAATAAACCTACCTCCCAATTAATGTAAAAACATTCAGTATTATGTGGTTTAATAAAAATATCGGTAAGTTGATTTTCAATATTAAATAATTCAAAAGATATATCCCATTTTAGGACACTATCTCTTAGAAAATGATGTCTTTTATCAATATTTTTAGTCATAGGGTGACTCACTATATTTTTTAAAATATTAACATCACTAGAATTATTAAAAAAATAGTAATATGATAAAAACATAGTCCAATCTATAAATTAATGTGTTTAATATACAAAACTTATACACAAAAATTTTTAATAGATATGTATTCTACATGAGGTGTTGATAGTGAAAATGAATGTTGTTCCTCACTAGACCCTGAAATTAGATATTTTCTTAAAATTTGACAAGTTTCAAAAGTTATTTTTCAATCCATCCTTACCCTCCAAAACCAGCATCTTTGTGACGCCCAATAATTCTAAATTACAACTTTGTATTCAATATTTATTATGACACACACTACCAAGTGCGTAAGGGAATATAATATCATGAGACTCCACTATAGATTTAGTGTTATAAATAAACAAAATACATTATATAGCTTGTATTGCACGCAAAACTGAGTTAGCATGCGTTACACGCAAGAGGGAAATTCCTCTATAGTAATTGTTACACTCAAGAGTGACCTTATTCGATTACTTGCATTACACGCAAGACTGAGTTTTACTGAACAATAATATTTTATTAAAATATTATTATTTAATTTAATATGATATAACCTAGATATTATGTTAGAAATTATGAATATTATTATATAAATTATGAAACATTATGGTCTATATAAATATAAATTTAATTCATTGGTTTTCAATTAATTACAAATGAATATAAGAATCAATTGGATATAAAAAATAAATATTATCATATTTTTGCTTCTAAATGAATTTTATTTTAATAATCATAATTAACTAAAACTAGTTAATTATTTTAATGAAATTTATATTTTATATTCAATAAAATAGTTTTATATTCATCAATTATATATGATAGACATTATATAAGAACACACTATATTTTAAACATAAAAACCGATAATTTTATCAAGGCAATTTTACCGCCTTTTAATGGAGAACCCATTTTAAATATAAATTTTGACACATTAATTGATTTAATAGGTAATAATAAACTTCATATTTAAAATTTAATCATAAAAACTAGGATAGGGTGAATTTTTGATATTTTTCTAAAACATTTCTATTTTTAATGAATAGTTAGAAATACTGAATTTTAGTTCAAAATTGTTTTTACATCTAATTTATTTATAATGTTAAATTATATTTTTAATTGGTTTTAAAATTTAATTATAGAATATTTTTATCAATTATTACAATTTATGTCATTGGAATAAATTTCAATTTTAAATTGATTATAAATACATCGAAAATGTTTCATCATTTTTTAATAAAAACTCTTATTATCGTCCTGCTTGGTGGATGAATTTTAAATTAATTTTTGTCACTTATATGATATAAATTTGTAAAAATGGATTCCATAATTGTAATCAGAGTAATTCAATATTTCTAATAAGGACAAATTAGTTCTGACCAAAATATTAGTGAAAGTAATTATAATTAATTGCATTGAATAAAGTAAAATTCAATATAATTACGGACCAAACACAAACCTTACAGAACAAAACGACCTATACAGTTGTCCAAGATATATTGACTATCCTTATTTTGAAACTATCCTACTTTTAAACATAATTGGATCCGTATTGGATCCACAATCAACATAAAAAATGTGCATGAAATTCCATTGTCAAAAAATTACCAGAGTGCCACTCCTCTTCCACTATAAAAGGACCTCATCTCCCCTCACATCCTCACACATATCAATCCACTTTGAATCGACCATGACCTACCCAACTAGATTCTAAAAATAACTCCCATCATCCTATAATACTCCCTTTGAGCACAAATCAATCCTAGGAAGCTTTTCGCTCAAACCAAAAGAAGTTACCCGATTAAGAGGTTACATCTTTTCTTAATCTTTTAGTTTTATTTCTATTCTCCAAAACCATAAACGCTTATTATTATATGATTCTTTTAAAAAATATCTTAAACATACAACGATTTTATTATGTTAATATTTTGACCTACACTTACACACACATCTATCTAATGGGTAACAAACATACTTTTTCTGTGTATGGCGAACCATTGCCTCATGAAATGATGATTGTTCACTTTTCCCTTACCAACTTTATTGGTCGAACATTGTGGTAGAAATTATATTTATATATTATATTTATGATATTTTATAGTTATTTATATTTAAATTTATCCATTTATAACACATACATTTAATACTTTCCATTTTACATTAATATGATAACATCGTTTGAGGAAGTGTGGACTACTGCCACCTTAAAGCGATGTGATTCGTTCACACGATCCATGAAATGTATAATGGATGACAATAATTAAACATATGAGACATAAAAAACATCTATAATATATTCATGACATAATTACCATTATGAAAATACACTATATATATAATTTTCATTATTACCCTTTCACACCCAAAGTTATAACATCATTCATGGACATGTGTATTACCGAATCCTCGACGTGATGTGATTCCATTTAAATAACAAGAATTATATATATTGTATATATGGTTAAATAATAAGGTATTTATGATATATTTATCATTATGGACTGATATTTTATTACATACCTTCTTTCTATAACTATCATTGAAAAATGAGAACATTACTCATGCATAAATACGACCAACTGTCTCCACGATTGCAATGTTGATTATTTTATTCATAACCATATTTAATGATTGTTTTTTAATTATAATTGAGTTATAAATAAAATAATTATTTCAGGATTATTATTCAATAGATAATATATAATGACCCCTTTGACCACAGTTGACCTACCAATGTTGTTCTTGACACATAAACTGAATTTAGTTAAAACACAAGATGTAAAGAAAATTGAGTAAGTAGTTGTATAAAAAATTGTAATACATAAAATAAATGTAATGATTAAAATTAAAATGGTTCTAAAAAAAGTATATAATTGAAATAAGTTTATTATACAGGATGTTAATGGACGTCCACCCGAAAGGAAACACATGGTAAGGGATTCTTTTCTATATTTTCTTTCTATGAGGCATACTTTGTTATTGTGCACTTAAGTTATTAAATATAGTGTAAATACTACCAAATCTATATATAATATCTGTGATTATATTATCTTAATTGTATTTAAATGTTTTATTTAATGATTATTACCTTTGGGGTTTCAAATTCATTTATTACCACATAAGTTAGATATTTCATCTCAATTTACATTCTGTTGATACTTATTTGTTGTTATGCATTATCTATCTTTTATACAGTGTATATAATTTCCTTTTACATGACATATCTTGAATATAATTACTCTCAGAATATTATAACTTTCATTTAATCTTATTCCATTATGAAGGTTATTATTTAAACTATTTCAATGTGGTATAAGACACTTTGTAATGATTAAAGATTATTTTCCTCAACAATTACATTAATGATCTTTCATTGGTATTTCCATTTTTCTAAATTATATGATAATTCTTCTATAAAACATTTTATATTCTCTCCTTTAGTTATTCATGACAATTTACAAGTATCAGTACCCTTTCCCACTTTTTGGTTGTCAAAATGTTATAGAACGTGGTTTTTTGAAAACTCGGCTTTGTTCCACTATTTAGTCAGAGAACTATTTTTCTTATAATTTTTTTACTAAAATGTTTTAAAAAATGTTTTTAAAATGATATTAAATAAATTTTTACACTTTTTTTATTTTACAAATGTATTCAAAGGAATCTTCTTGTATCTTTTTGAAAAATTCAATTTTCTACTCTTTAACCATGCAAAAGGAATGTCGGTTTTACCCCACATGGCTTGTTTGGATTTACCCACCATTACATTATTGGATATTACATTGCATTTTAAAAAGGTTACTTTATAAAGAAAATATTTTCAAAAGTGATTTTCAAAGAAAAGGTTTTTCAAAAGGTTTTTTCAAAAGAAAAGAATATTTTACTCAAAAATGTTTTTAAAATATTTTTATAATGTTTCCCTTCATAAAAGAAAACAACCCATTATTTTACTCCTATTAGGTTATGTTATTGATACCATTATTAATATTCCAATGGATGAATTATGATTGATTTGACCAAGGATAGTGCTAACATTTACTCAATTCATTCCTTTTGGTCCCCATGAAATATTCAAATTCCTATGATCATTTGACATTAAATTTCCCCTAAATATACATATCATTTTTTCATGGGTATGATTATTTCATATACCATATAAAATTTTTCAAACAATGATTAATTTGAATGTGACTTTATGAATTGGGGAAATATTGATAATTTTTATACTTTATAAAAATATTTGATAAGTCATATTGTTAATTTGATATGAGGAATGTTTTGGACATTCAATACATAGGTTAGCGACCATATAAGGTATACCCTATGGGTCGGAGGCTAGTTAATGAAAGCCCATAGATGCATCAGTAGTCTCATGGGATGAATTAGATGCACAAATTAGAGCAGTTTAAACAGTCTCTTGATTGTGATGGTATCATGACCATGGGAAACATGACATCTAAAATTATGTATTTCCCTTATTTAGTTTTTGTTATTATTCTTCCATGAGATTTGGCGTCGACATATCTATGTATACATTTCATTTTCAGTTCATTGATTAAATGACATGTTTTTTAATTTATAACCTTTCCTTATTTACTTTTCCATATAAAGTTATTTGAATGACAGGTTTTTTCAATTATTACCTTTCCATATTGTTTATGCAAATCCATTTAGTTTATTTAATACTTAGCATGTGTGTTCAATTATTTACCATGTTGAGTTAATTTATTCTTATTGATTCTTTATTGCTTCTTCTATACTTTGACCGTACTTGGCATTCAACATCAACCATTCTACGTTTCATTCCATAGGAATCCAAGAAAATTTCTATGAAAGATATGCATGGATTTAATAGATATAATAGAGTTATCCTTGAAGTTATTTATTTAGAAAGTTGAAAAACAATTATGTAGAAATTAGTGTGATCTTTTGTAATACCAGACTCAAGTATTTATCTAGATTACCAAGACTACTAAACTCTCAGTACTTTGGTATTTGATTCCTCATAATCATGTCAATATAATTAATAGATGTCATTGGATCTAAGAATTTGGCGTCATGGCACTAAAGTTGGTATCAGAGATTGTTTAGTAGCAACCTTGAGAATTAGATTTTGGAAAACACAGGTTGGATAACATAACCCTACGGTAGAATTTGAGTATATTTATTGAAGAAAACCATACAATTTTGGTAAAATATATATAATCTGGGTCTTCTTATAAATATATCATTGTCTACATTATACAAGTTGACATGGTTATGACACAAATATACATAGGAGTAAGAACTATTACAATGTGCCCCAGACCTGACTCGGGGTAACAAGGTACATGAAAAAAAGCCTTACTACGCACCTAATTTGAAACTCTTGGGGGATACTCATAGGATAATCCACATTTTATTTATAAACCATTATAAATAATTTGAATGGATTATGAAAATTAATAATAAAATTTAAACCTAATATTTTTTATATTTAAAAATAATGTCTCATGATTTAGATATCTTATAGATAATTATATTCATTTCTCAGTATGATTATTATTACTCACACTAATATTTCTGGTTTTAGTTAATGGCTGGAACCCGACAGATTCAAGTTAACATCAAACATGGGAGAAGAGGTGGTGAAAATGGGAAACCAAATGATGTGTTGACAGTAGTGAAGGATATTGTGTTTATGAAAAATCAGTTTTCCTACAATATTAATAAAAATATATACCTTTATAAACTCCCAAACACACCCAAGATGTGAAGCATGGAGGTTGATAAGAGCTCAAGTGGTTGAGACCGTAAAGAAAATAAGGCTCGATTTACGATATGTGAGAATTGAAGAAGGAGGAACCTTTGAAAGTGTCTCAATGGAACATAGAAATGATTTCTGTGTGGGAAAGAAGGACATAAACCAATATATTTTCGAGAAAAAAATAAAGAGTATGATAGAAGGAAATAAATATCATCCCAATAAATATTTTATAATTCATTGTCGTATATTTGGAGGGCCTGGACATTACCTGAATCAATGACCTCTTATAGAGGAAAATATCTAGACTATGGAAGGTCATATGTGGAAATAAATGGTTGATGTATATATGTGTTATGGTTGTATTTAATACCTTTCCTAAAAGTCTATTTAGTGATAAAAAACTATTTCAAGGATGTATATCATATTTATTTTTGGAAATTATATTAATTTGGTTTTAGAAAAGGACATTCTATCAGCTGGGTGACATACAGTCATATTCGGCAAGGTTATGGGTGTTGAACCCATGACCAAAGGACAATAAGGGTTTCACACCAAACACTGACCTACCCAATGTTATGGATAAATTTACATTGTTATTAGTTTAAAATTTTGATAATAAAATGTTAATGAAGAACCAGTAGTATCACATTTGTGGATTAGAAGTTAATATATTGACCATATTGGTTTTGGAATATAATTAACCATAAATAGTTAGACTTGTGACTATTTTATTGTCATTAAGACCCTTTTAATGTTTCTTTTAGTGATTTTGGCATAATAAAATTCATAATTGGTAATTAATTTCTATGGTAAAGCAATGAATTAGAATTTCATCGAAGCACAACAAAAATATTAGATTGTTCATATGAAATTGAAATATATCATGTAAGAATATTTCCTTAAATTATTTGGTAGTAATAGAAATACCCAACATTAGGAAAAAATATTTGAAATAAAATTTGGTCTTAATACCTTAATTTCTATGTAACTGATGGTCTTCTAAGTCATCAATGATTTATGGCTTTGAGGCCCTCAATATTCTATTGATTGTTCAATTTTTTTGATTGATGAACTCATTCACTCCCTATAGAAATTTACGTTTTTCTTCGAAGTACATATCTCTAAATTCTATTGATGCTCTCCTACCTAGAGACCTAGTTACACGGTAGTCTATGGGACATATGTACTTTCCATTCTCTCTTTTATAATGGATGAGTTATAAACCCTTCTCATGATATGGGATTTCAAACATAGGAAGTATCAAACAATATATCACCATGACTGGGTTTAAATTTCTAGGATTCAATTTAAATAAGGTGGGGGAATGTGAAACCAAAAAATATTAAAGTACCACTTTGTATTCAATAGTTTTTTTGAAACGCATCACCAAGGTCGTAAGGGAATATAATATCCTAAAACTATACTATATATTTACAATTTTAATCAAATTTAACATGTGATATAGCTAGTAATAAATGCAACACTGAGTTATCCTATGTTACATGAAAGAGTGTCCTTCCACGATAGATTATGTTACACATAAGAGAGACAATCTTCAATATCTTTTGTAACATGAAATACCGAGTTTTAGCGAACAATAATATATTATCAAAATATTATTATTTAATACAATTTGATATAACCTAGCCGTTATTTTAACAGTTATGAACAATATTAACTAAATTATGAAAATTTATGTTCTATATAAATATAAAATTAATTCATTGGTTTCTAGTTAATTAAAAATGAAAATAAGAACCAATTGGATATAAAAAGAAATATTATTATTTTAATGCTTCAAAAAGAGTTTTATCTTAATAAAAAAAATTATTTATAATTGTCAACAATTTTAATGAAAAAAATATAAGTATATATTCAATCAATTATTTTTTATATTCATCCATTAGTTTTTATAGACATAATATAAGAACAAAATTTATTTTACACATAAAAACCTATATTTTTATAAATGCAATTTTACCGCCTATTAATGGTGAAACCATATAAAATATGAATATTGATACTTTAATCTATTTAATATGTAAAAATAAACATCATAATTGAAATAAACACATAATAACTAGGTTTGGGTGAATTATTTATATTTTTATGAAACATTCTAATTTTTAATGAATAGTTAAAAATACTGATTTTTAGTTCTAATCATCTTTTTCATCTAATTTATATATAAGGTTAAACTATAATTTCAATTGGTTTTAAAAATTAAATAGATCATATTTTTATCAATTAATAAAATTTATCACATTTTAATCAATTTAAATTTTAAATTGAAAATAAAAACATAACAAACTTTTGACCATTTTTACTTTTAAAACCTGCATTGTCGTCCCGCCTGTGAGATGAATTTTAAATTAATTTCTGCCACTTCTTTGATTTGAATTTGGAGAAATGGATTCCATATTTTTTATAAAAATAAATTATAATTTCTATGAAGACCAAAAATTTTCACCAAAAGATTAGTGAAAGTAATAAAATTAATTACATTGATTAAGGTAAAATTAAGGTTTACAGAGGACTAAACCTAAACCTTAATTCCCAAAACGACCTATAAACTTGTCCAAGTGAAATTTTATGGCCATATATCGACCATAAACTCTAATTTATCAAATTTTTAATATTACCGGATCCACTTGCAACATGAAAAATGATCATTTAATTCCCTTGTAAAAATATTACAAGAGTGCCACTCCTCCACCACTATAAAAGGACATCCTCTCCTTCCACTTTCTCACACATCTCAATACACATTGAATCTACCAATATCTACACAAATATAACCTCTATATCCCTCCCCAAATTATAGAATCATCCACTTGGGATGAAATCAATCCAATGACTCTTTTGGTTCAAATCCAAAGGAATTACCTGATTATGAGGTAACATCATTCCTTAATCTTTTTAGTTTTATTTGAATTATCCAAACCCTCAACCATTTTTATTCATTGTTTGTATAACATAACAGTATCTGAAATACAATAATTTTTTATATGTTAATATTTTTACCTAATATTACATACATTTCCATATAATTTGTAATGAACGTACTATTTTTGTGTACAGTGAACTTCTGTTTCACGAAATTAAGATTGTTCATTTTTCCTTTCCCATATTTAATTGTTGGCCATTATGATGAACACTATATTTATATATGATATATATTATATTTATTATGTCATTATACTTCATTAATCCTTATATAACGCACACATTTAAAATTTTAAATTTTATGTTAATATGATATCCTCGTTTGAGGAAGTGTGGACTACCTCCCCCTCAAAGCGGTGTGATTAGTTCACAATATCCATGTAATGTATAAAGCATAATTATAATTAAAAATGTGATCCATAAAAAGAATCTATATGATATTGATGACATAATTATCTTTCTAGAAATATTATATATATATATATATCATTTTTATTACCATTTCACACACAATGTTATAACATTGTTTGTGGACGTGTAGATTATTGCCTTCTCAACACAATGTTATTCATTTTAGATCACAATAATTGTATATATAAGAATATATGGTTAAATAATATGGTATTTATGATATTATTATCATTATTTAATTTTATATAATTACTTACCGTCTTTCAATAATGATCATAGAAAAATTAGATCATTACTCATGTGCACATACGACCTACAGTCTCCATGATTGTAATGGTGATTCGTTTTTCATAAAGATAAATAATAATTGGTTTTTAAAGTATAATTTATGTATAAATATGATAATTATGTCATTATTATTATTCTATAGATATTATATAATGACCCTTTCTACCATAGATGACATACTAATCTTGTTCAGCGGTATTGCAGAGTCATGGACGGTGTAGATGGTGGAGGATGGTTTTTCTGTGGACCGGCTTAGGTTGGTACGTGTTGCAGCTTCTATATGGGTTTTGAAATTATAATGTTTTTGGTTTTTTATTTTGGTGGGCTGTGATGGTTTTAAATCTCTTGAATGATTTAATTTGGATGGAACTCTGTAAATGTTCACACTCATCTTTCAAAAGTGTTATTAGAAAAAAAATGGATTTTAGGACATACCAATGTTGTTTTTGACAAATAAACTGAATTTAGTCAAAACACATGATGCAAACATAAATGTTTAAATAGTTGGATAAAACATAGTAATAGGTGAAATAAAATTATTATAAACATGCAAAATTTTATCAATAAATTATAAAATTAACTTAATTTTATTATACTAGAATTAATACTAGATTCACCCGAAAGGAAAGACAAGGTAAGAGATTCTTGTCTCTCTTTTCTTTCCGTAAGGAATACTTTTTTGTTGTGGACCTTATTTATTATATATGGTGTAAATACTACTACATTGAAATTTAATATCATGAATTATATTATATTAATTTTTTTAAATGTTTTATTTAATTATTATTAATTTTGGGGTTTCCAATTCATTTGCTACCTCATTGGTAATGGATTTCATCTCAATTTACATTCTATAGAGACTTATTTTTTGTTATTTACATAGTCTATTTTATAAATTGTATATACTTCTATATTACATTATATATTATTAATATCCTTACTATCATGATATTATTACTTTAATTTAACTTTATTACTTTATGAATATTATGATATAAAATATTTCAAATTGGTATGAGACACATTGGAATATTTAATTATTATTTTCATCAACAACAACATTAATGATCCTTGAATGTTATTTACATTTGAGTAAATATATGACCATTGTTCAATTAAACCATTTATTTTCTCTAATATAGTTATTCATGACTATTTTCAAGTACGAGTACCATTTTTCCACTCTTTGGTACTCAAAATGCTATAGAAAATGTTTTTTTTGAAAACCCAACATTTTCCCTTTATATTCAAAGATCCTAATTTATTATTAAACCAATTATTTATTTAATTTTTTTCAAAAAATGTTTTTAAAATGGTTTGGTAAAAAAAAATTAACACTTTTTCTTTTACTAATGTTTTCAAAGGAATCTTTTTATCTCTTTTAGAACATGGCCTTTTTCTAACATTTAACAACCCAAAAGACATATTCTTTGTACATCGTATGGATTGAACATATTTAACTGCGAAAATTTCTTTGAAGATTCATTTTAATTTTTAAAATTATACTTTTGAAATAAAATAAATTCAAAAGTGATTTTAAAAGAAATGGTTTTTCAAACGTTTTAAAATATGATATTTTCTAAAAAAATGTTTTTAAAAGATATATTTATAATGTTTCAATTAATCAATGATAGTAAACATTTATTTTACTTCACTTGGGTTATGTTATTGATATCATACATAATATTATTATGAATGTAATAGGATTTATTTGTCCAAGAATAATACTCACATTCACTTCATTGATACCTTTTGGTGCCCTTAAAATATTCAATTTACTATGTTATTTTGACATTAAATTTACCCTAAATATCAATATCATTTTTCATGGATATGATTATTACCTAAACCATATACCATTTTCCATATGGTGTTTACATTGAATTTTATATGATTATTTGGGGAAATATTGATAATTCGTATATTTATTTTGTTATTTGAAAATGCATATTGTTAATTTGATATGAGAAATGTTTTGGACATGGAATACACAGGTTGAAGAATATTAAAGGTAATCTCAAAAGGTTGGGGTCTTGTTAATGAAATCCCATTGATATATCGGTTTTCTCATGGGATAAATTAGTTACAAAAATTGGAAAAGTTTAAAATATGCCATGATGGTAAATATATCATATTCCTGATAAACATGACATCCACTAATTAAGAATTTACCACATTCAGTTTCAGTTATTATTTACCCATGATATTTTTCATCAATATATCTATAGATATATTTCATTTTTAGTTTATAGATTAAATGGAATGTGTTTTAGTTTTTTACCATTCCATATTTATTTTTATTTATCTAGTAATTTGAATGGAATGTTTTTAAAATTATTACATTTCCATGTTGTTTATGAATTTCCATATAGTTTATCGATTACTTGGCATGTGTGTTCTATAATGAACTGACTTAGGTTTCCCTTAATCCCAACATCCAACCCGTTCTGTTACATACAGGAAGGGAATTCCCGATCCCCAAGGGCTCACGATAAGAACCCGATCATTAAACAACACAAAAGAGGGAATTATTTGACTCAACATGATAAAAAAACATGGAATATATGTAAACACAGAATGAATAATTGGAAATATATGACTAAAGGAATATATTTTCCATAAAATTAAAAAGACATTATGAATAAATAACTAAAAAATTAGACAAAACTCTAAATGAAAAGATGAATTACAAAGGTCTAAAACCAACATCTACTCCATGTGATGGAATGAATGAACTCACACCATCTCACCACTGGTTACCCAACTCAGCTAACACAAAACTTCATTGTCTCACTGCGGTAACTTGGATTTCCCTGCACTAGATGAGATACAAAGGTCTACAAACCACCGAGGAGGTGCACATGGTGTGAGCTAACAGACTCAATAGGATCCAACCCTGGAGTTCCATATCAGGTATCTATATACCAATTCCTATATGATTATTTTAAATAAAACATGGCAAGAGATGTAGTAAAGTAGTTTTATAGAAAACATGGTAAACATTTTCTTTTTTCGTAGTTCTAAACAAAAGAATATATAAGATTCATATCCAGGATAACTTCGAAAGCCGTGCAGTACAAAACAGAAACAAAAACACATTCATCAATTCCAATGATTACTATAGGTTAGACTAGCAGACTACTTGTATCATAATAAATAAAGTACTTAATCCAGTTCTGAAAACCCTTGATTTGGATGAATAAGAATACCCCGTGATTAAAAACCCCGACAAAGTCAATAATAGTCCCCTTGAACAACGATCCTCATAAATATAGTAAATAACCACAAGAAAACCTCTTATTAATAACAAAACATGGTTGGTGGCCCCAATCAATGCGTTTCACCAAATTACCTAAGGAAACCCACGTAAACATTTTCACAAATCAATTTTAATGTTCCAAAAGTACCCATTCCCCTATTCATGTTTCTAAAATCAGGGAAAACCATTTCTCTTTTAAAAATATTTTTTAACCCACACAAACACTCATTTTAGTTTGATAAATCCATTTAAAAATCAAAATTAATCTGGATAATTATGATAGGCTAGAGATGGAACCACCCACCTGAAAATTCAGGTTTCACACGCCCACAATGGGATCCACAAACAAAGAAACCTAAAAACACCATTATTGACCTTAGAATCCAATCCATATGCCTTAGGATTGATTTATTTGTAAAATACAAGGGTTGGATGGAAATAGGAAACCACATACCTCTAGAATAAAATCATGTTGCACCACGACCAATAAAGAATGACATACAGAACGAGATCTCACAACATATCTAAGATGAAAACAAAAGAAACACCAATACAGCTTGAGGGATTCAATAATTCATCCTAAGGGTGATTCCATGATCAAATAGTAATAGATAAGTGTAAGGGTTACTCACCCAGAGAGGAACACTATAATTGCAATGGAGATCTAGTGTAGATCAGATTGATATATAAAGATTGAAGTCTCTCAAAAACACATGGCAAGAGCTCTAGGTCGAGGGTGATGAAACCTAGAGAAAAGAACTATGTCAAAACTGATGTGTGTGTGTGTTTTCAAAGTAGACATGGACCATTTTATGGTGTGTAATATGTTACAGACTGTGAAATTCCACAGTATACAAGTACACCAAAAAATACATCACCTTAGACTAAAAATCCCTTATCTAAATAATTCATGACATGAAGTCATTCTTCCAGACTTGTGAAATTTTACAGCATGAATCCCCTTTCACGGATTGTACCTAGCAACAATTACATGGTGTGTAACCCGATGACACAACATTAAATCCTTCTATGTCCTATAGAAAATGTTGTTTAAAGATTAAAGTCCAGCAAATCTCTAACTTCACCATTATATTAATATTACCAACATTAATAGAGGGGAAAAACTAGATGAGGTTAAGGGAGTACCTGATAAAATGTTAAAGGGGGGTTACAATGTCCCGACCATAATGACTCTCCATCCTTGAGAACTCATGTGGAAAATGTAGTCCCTGGAAAAAGATGAGGACACTACTCCATCATCAACAATTCACATTCCCAAATCTCAAGAGAATATGATCATTGTTTCTATAGAACGCTGACCAACACAATCAACATCTCACACTATACTTTCACTTGAGTGTCAACAATCTCAAATGGTTTATCTAAAATAGAAACATTTGTCTCAAACCAAATTTATTCCCAACTCCGAATGTGGGAGGGATCGGGATGGTATTTGTTGAGTTGAGACATGTGGAAAATATCATGAATACTTGTCAAATGATCTAACAGTGCAACCCAATAAACAACCTTCCCAAGAAACTTGATGACCCCAAACACTCCAACATATCACAAAACCAACTTTTATTACTTTTCAAAGTCAACGGTGACCCAACTGAGGATAAAATTTTAAGAAAACCCAATCACCTATGGAGACCTATGATGTTCAATGCCACCAATCCACATTTGATTTCTGTTGACTCTGGGATGTAACAAGACATCGATGTACATCCTGAGTCTTCATGGACATTTCCTAAAATAGACATGGTTTAAATAAAGATACCTCACCCACCTCATCCAAACAATGAAGTGATCTACACAGGTGACCATACGATGAATCAAAGGGAGCCATTCTGATTGATGACTGATAACTATTTTTATAAAAAAAATTATCATGTACTAGATGAATATCCCATTATCCTTTGAAATCTAAGACACATTCACAAAGCATATCCTCCGTGTTCTGAATCACACACTATATCTTATAGTTTTTCTATGGATGGAAAGTTGTTCTCAACTATACATGAGTTACCATTACCTATTGAATACTCATATAGAACATGGATGTAATCCTTGGATCCCTATCTAAAACAATGAAAAAATGACTCCCATAAAACCTCATGATCTATTATAGATATATCTTACCCTGATCGTCAACCATAGTGGTGTCTTTGATCAAAATTAAACAATACGAATTCATCAACCGATCAAAAAACACATAGAAACATTCCTCCCATAGGGAGTCCATGGTAATATAACAAAAAAATCCATGGATTCATCATCCCATTTACAATTTGGCACCAGAAGAGGATGAAGTAAACAAGAGGGTTTCAATTTCTCTACCTTTATCTATTGGCATGTTTAAAAATGGGTTACATACTCTACAATGTCACGCTTCATTCCAAGACACCATAATCATCGACTCATGTCTTAATACATATTCATCATTCCTGGATGAATGAACCAAAATATTTCCTATTAATTAGTCAAGACTAAACTCTTCATATATTTTGGGATGATAATACATTTTCTAATGTGGATAATACATTCAAAATAGCGAGATCAATCTGGAAGAGTGTCCCCACTATGAAGTCTTTCTCGAGTCTTCTGAAACTCATCATCCTGCTACTAACTATACAAAATAGACTACATGAGAGACGATGGTAATTGAACACATGTTAACACCTTGCATGAAGCATCCTCCAGTGTGTCCAAGTGCAATTGACTGAAAATCCCTATAAGGTTCAACTCCTACTTTGTTTCCAGAACAACCTATGACGGAACATTTCTTAGTAGAGTGTATGCTACAACGGTTCCCTTCCCTAGTTTGTAGGTTATATAGAAGTCACATGTATAAAGGTATTATACCCAATATCTCTCACTAAGATTCAGGTCCTTCTGAGAAAAGATATAACTAATACTTTTGTTATCAAAGAAGACCATGAACTTCTCCAAAAAGAGATAGTTCAACCAAAATTTGTGTGCATGCATAACTGTAGCATGATCTAAATCATGATTGGTGTAATTATTTTTAGGTGGTTGAAGCTGACGAGATTCATTAGCCACCACATGGATATCCTATATAAACACGCATCCCATACCTTCACTAAAATCATCACAAAACACCATGTACCCCATACCAGGCTCAAGTAAGATTAGAATATGAGCCGATGTTAGTATCCATTTCAGTTCGTAGAAAAAACTATGTCACTTAAAATCCCATGTGAATTTCACCGCTTTCCTGGTAAGAGCTGTTAGTGGTGATGTCGGCTTAGATAAATATTTAACAAACCGTCAGTAGTATCTAGAAATACCACGAAATCTTTGAATTTCAAAGCCATTCTGTGGGTTTTTCCATGGAATAATAGCCTTCACCCTCCCAGGATCAACTGATAATCCAGGTTAGTAAATATTTTTCCCCAATAAATTCACTTCTTAAATCAAGAAACTACATTTAAAAAGAATTCCATACAAACAATGAATTTTTAGGGCTCCTAGAATGCAACTTATATGCTACTCACGTTCATGCTCATATGTTGAATAAACCAAAATATCTTCCATGAACACTACTACAAATGTGCCGAGATATTGGTAGAATATTTTATTAATCAAATATTTAAAAACTAAAGGAGCATTAGTTTGAACAAAAGGCATCACAAGACATTCATAATGGAAATACCTAATCATGATGGTTGTCTTTGGTATATCATAAACCCGAACACTGAGTTGATGATAACATGACCGAAGATCAATATTTGAAAACAACATTCCCCCTTTAACCGATCAAAGAGATTATCCACACTAATTAAAAGATATTTTTTCTTAACAATTACCCGATTCAACTTTGGATAGTCCATTAAAAACCTAAGTAAATCATTAGTTTAATTTTCAAATAAAATGGGGGCTTCCCTAGTAAAAAAATAGGGAAAAACATTCTCTAATAAGTTATCCAACTATATTTTGTGATCTTTCATCTCTTCTAGTGGCATGCGATAAGAAGGCATCAATATTGACTGTGTACATGGCACCTGGTCAATCTTAAACTCTAATGCTCTCTTTGGAGGAAGACCGGAGAAGTTGTCTAGAATGAAATTGGGAATGTCCTGACCAACAACAGGAAGATCAAATAAAGTAGAGACATCATTGAGATCAAACAAAATAGTAGTTAGGAAACTCATGAGTTCTGGGAAGGAAGGCCTTGCATGAACTAATCTCAAATCACACTCCCCTTGAAACACATGAGATATCCCATCGACATCATGAAGCGAGACACACTGATGTTAATTATCAAATTCATCTTGATGAGAGATAAGTCAATCCATTTCTATGATGACATAAAATAGATCTAGATCAAGAATGATAAAATCACAGAATAACTCTGTATCGGCTATCATTAATGAACGAGAAGTACATAGAAACCCATGCTCTCTCCACTTTCAAAGAGGTGTCACTAAATCCGCATAGAAGGGAATATGTTCTATTATATGTTTAATAATATCAACAAAACATGCATATATAATTATGTTGGAGGCACCGATATCAAATAAATAAATTTCTACTAAAGATGAAATAAGGATAGAACTTATTACTATTTCCAGACATAGATTGACTTATATGGGAAACTCATCTACTGAATGAAAATAATTCAATCCTAGGGCTTGTGACTAGATCCCTATAATCTTTGAATCTTCTGACTACACCATAGAAGACTTTAGATCCTACAAACCCTGACCATAATGAGTAATAGTCATATACTAACAAAATCTCTATATGTGACCAACACATCCACAACTATTACACATCATCACAGGTATAAGACAAAAACGTCTTGTGTGTTCTCCCATGCCACACCGATAGAAAGTCAGAGGCACATTTCCAGATAAAATGGATGGTGCAAAGGTGAATCACTGCTGAAACCCACCACCACCCCTTATGTTATTATCCTTTCAGTTTCCCTTTATCCCATGCACACCATTAATGCAGCCACTAGATGGAAGAGAATAGATGGAAAGGTTAAAATTTCCAACCTTATTTATCTCTACAATAATAGATCTATCCACCATATCTGCATAGTTTGAATGATTCAGCATAAATACATTCGATCTAATATCTGATCACAAACCCTATAGGTACTGATGTGACTTCGTCTTGTCATTCTTCATTACATCCGGTGAAAATAGGACAATCTCAATAAAATGGTTGGTGTATGACGACACCAAATGATCTCTGTATTGTAAAGACAAGAACACTAGATACATTTCTAGCACTAGTGAATATGGAAAAACTATATAAAGAATAGGGTTCTTAAACCCTTCCAATACAAGTCCACATCTCTGTTTACCTAGAATATATAATCCCATCGTCCCTTTCAATACCCCTCGAGTTTGAACACAACACACATTACCCTAATTTTCTCAGGTGTCTCTAGGAATTTGGAGATCTGATCGATCCTATCTAGCCAATCCTTCTCCTCTCGAGGTTCATTCAATATTTTAAACGATGTTTTCTTATCGTGAAGGAACTCCTTTCCTCGATCTCTCTCTCATCAAGCTCCTACTTGTACCTCACCAATAATGTTCTGAACTCATGGTACATCTTGATCAACAACACAAATTTCATGTATGACAGTCTCAATGAGACTCTGATCTATAGGTGGATTCCCTTGAGAAGAATCATTTGATCCTTCCGAAGGAACTTGTGAAGGATGGGTTAGAGGCATATTTCTGCACACTGAAACATAAAAAAATCAAACAACATAAAAAATACATGTTAAACCAGAAATCCCATAAGTAGAAACATATATTTTAATGAAAAAACAAAATATTAAAAACATAATTCCCAACATCCCATGGGAACATGAGTCTCATTATGGCAAGAATTGGACATACACTTACCAAAACATACCACTCAAGTCTAAAAAATAGTTTATCCATTATAATATATGTCCCAAGTCATTGAATATTGAGAAATACCTCCTTTGATACCATTTTGTAATGTACTCTCCTAGGTTACCCTCAAGCTTGGAACCTTACCCATTCCATTACGTACCCTAAGGCTGTTCCTGATCACCACAGGATGGCGATAAGCACCCAAGCATCAAACAACACAACAGAGGGAACAATTTCACCAAACCCGATCAAACACATGACATATTTGTACACACAATATGAATAAAAGACATAGGAATAACAATAGAATATAGATTCCATAACATTCAAAAGACAACAGAAATGAAAAACAGCTAAATTGGACAAAGACTCCAAGGGAAAAGTACAACTGCAAAGGGATAAAACCAACATCTACTCTAAGTGATAGAGTGAATGAAATAACATTATCTCACCACCTACTACCCAACTTAGCTGACATGAAACATGTCCACCTCAATGCAGCTCCTTACCTTTACCAACATTATAAGACATATAGAGGTCTATGCACTGTCAAAGATGTCTGTAAGGTGTTAGATAAGAAGATCTGTATGATCCCACCCACGTGTCCCATATCAAGTCTCTGTATAAGAATTCATATATTATTATTTTAAATAAAACATGGAATGATATGTATTAAAAACATTTTAATGAAAACATTGTAAACATTTACCTTTTTCACAGTACTAAACAAATGATGATATAATAGGAATATCAAGGCTAAATCTGAAATCCAAGTAGCACACAATATAAATAGAAACACATACATCAGTACCAAGGATAACTGTAGTTCAAAATCACAGACTACTCATACCATAATAAATAAAGTGCACAATCTCAATCCTTGAATAGAGGCCTATGATGTAGGGGAATACCCCATGTGTAAACCCCCAGAGAGTGTCAATGTCTATCCCCTAGAACAATGGGCCTAGGAAATAGACTAAAGAACCATGATAAAATCTCTTTCTAAGAACAAAACATGGACTATGGAATCAATCTAAACATTCCACCTAAGTAGCCAAGGTAACCCATGTGCTCATTTTCATAAATCAATTTCAATGTCTAAAAAGTACCCCTACCCTTTTCATTTATCCAAAACTAGGGAAAAAAATTTTCACTTTTAAAAACCCTTTTCAACATGAAAAAATAATCATTCCAAATTGATAAATAAATTTATAAAGAAAGATAAATCATGCTAATTATCATTGTATAGATACGGAACCACCCACCTCAAAATTCAGGCCGCACATGCCCGCTACGATATCCACCAAAAAAGAAACCTAACAAACCAATTTTCTTCCTTAGAATCCAATTAATATGACATTGGATTTATTTTATTAGTAGAGAAAGGTATTGGAGGAAAAGGGGAAACCACGTTCCTCAAGAATAAAATCCTTCCGCACCATGAACATTAAGGAACGTCCTCTAGAACGAGATCACACAATAAATCATATAAGAAAACAATAAAAAACACAATCTTTGATCGGAGGATCTCATAATGAAAACTAAGGAAACTGACATGATCGAATAGAAACAAATAAGAAAAAAGGTTAATCATCATGAGAGATACACTTCAATTTAAAAAATTATCATGTGCCGATCAGATCGATCTAGAAAGAGTTATGTCTCCCAAAAATGCATGGAGAGAGATCTAGGTTGAGGGTGAAGATGCATAAAGAAAAGAACTCAGACTAAATTAATTTGAATTTATTTTAAAACTCGATGTGGGCCATTTTACAATATGTAATGTAGTTACATGTTGTGAAATCCACAGTGTACAAGTATGTTGAAAAATACATCACCTCAAATTAAAAATCCGTTATTTAAAGAATTCACAATGTAAAACCATTCCCCTTCATGGAATGTACCCAAAAATAGTTACACATTGTGTAACCTAGTTACATAGCATGAAATCCTTCTATGTGCATCAAAAAATATGGTTAAAGTTGAATGTCTTAAAAATCATTGACTTCTCCATTATAGGTATCCTCTAAATGTCAATGTAGGGGAACCCACGACGAGGTTAATGGTGTACTAAGTAAAATGGTTACAAGATGTTACATGTTAAAAAATTTCCCTTTCTATGCAAATTTTTTCTTATTGATTCATTATTTATTCCTTTATAATTTTACCTTTATATGAATTCAAGCTCAACCTTACTATGTTTCTTTCCCCTAGAATCCAAGAAGTGTACTATCAAATATAGGTTGGGATTTAATAGATGGATTAGAGTTATCATTGAAGTTATTTATTTAGAAAGATGAAAAAAATAATGTTGTAATTATTTTATTATTTTTTATTACATGACTCATGTATGTATCTGGTTTACCAAGACTACTAAACTATCAGTCATTCAGGATTCAATTCCTTGTAATCATGCAAATTTAAATAGAAGCAGACATCATCTCTATGATTATGGGGTTGGGGAGCTACAATCTAAATATGAAATTAAATTAAAAAAATAGTTTTGGGAGAATGTAACAAGAGATAAATTGTTACTTTTAAAAATCTAAAATTTATTTTAATAATAGTTGAATAGGATTCTGTTTGTTTTAATTGTAAAATTTCAAAATGACAAAAAGTGAACTAAATTTATTGACTACTTATAGAAAGATATAGAAAACTATAAATCATACCATAATATAACAATTTATAAACAATTTTTTTATAGCTTCATCAAATTCAAATTCATATTAGTAAACATGGGAGTTGCATATATCTTATTATTATTAGTTTCAAACTTTTTAAATAAATTAATAATATATTTACATTGATTCAATACATTTCGAAAAATACTTTTGAAAACTATTAAAACCATGAAAAAAATTTAATTCTCCCAACATACTCATTTCAAAAACCATTTTCAAAAGTTTTGAGAAATAAATAAAAAATCCTTTTATAAGTTGAAAAATTCATAAAAACTATATAAAATTGTAATAATAAAATATCAAAAAAAGAATTTTTCTTAAAAATAGTATGATATACCAATCCCATTAATTACTTTTTAAAAGAAAATAAGTTATAATTTAATAATGTTGATTCAATAAGGTTTTCCTTATGACATATCCATTCCTTCATATAAGGGGTAGATTGATAAGTCATCATGGTTTCCTTATGACTTGATCATTCCTCTTGTTTTGAAAATCACAAACACCTTATCTTACGGAAATTTTTATTTTACCCTATATTTACCCCTATAAGGAAAAAATTTCCTTCACCAAGTAAATCTATCCTTAACATTTTTTCATTGCTCAAATCAATATTTTTATTATGTATAAAATTCAGATTCATATCTAAAATCTCAGAATCATATAATACTTAGATATGAAGCATTCTGTTTTAGGATCAGAATTCCTATTATAATCTTTTATGAAGTTCTACTCTGAATTCCCTCTTATGAACTTTCATGAAGTTCAACTCTGAATTCTGATTATGAACTTATAGAATGTTCTAACAAAAAATTCTAATTATGAATTCTAATTATGAATTTTCATTACGAATTCTGAGGATGAATTCAGATTATGAATTCTCATTATGAATTCTAATAATGAAATCTGATTTTGAATTCTCAGTATGAATTCTGATGATCAATTCTGATTACGAATTCTCATTACAAATTCTAATGATTAATTCTAATTATGAATGCTCATTAATAATTCTGAAGATGAATTCTTATTACGAATTCTCATTATGAATTCTAAAGACGAATTCTGATTATGAATTCTCATTAAAAATTCTGATGACGAATTCTGATTACGAATTATCACTAAAAATTCTAATGATGAATTCTAATAAGTAATTCTCAATAAAAATTCTGATTTTAAATTCTGATTACAAATTATGGATACGAACTTGTATGATGTTCGACTCCGAATTCTTCTGCAAAATAGAATCCTAAAATCTCTTTATTATAGACTCTGAATTCATTTTCTGGTTAGACTCTGAACATTAACTTTCATAACTCCGAACATTCATTTTCTCCATTCAGAATATGAGTTTTAGTTATACTTTCACATGTTCTTTAATAAAATTGTGTCATGCATTCAGTTATCAACTAAACTTTGTTTGAGTAAAACATGTATAGGTCCCTCCGTATTTCAAGGAAGAATATGACTGTTAGAGGAGGGAGCCGACCGTTGAAGATGATCCAATAAATAAGGGATCATTTGAAAAGACAAGAAAACTTGAAAAACACTTGACACCATCTTTGAAAACTATGCTTACACGCTTTTTAAGAGATTTCAAGAGAGATAGGATCTTATAAACTCTCACGCTTCGTGCAAAAAGTTTGAAAATATTGTTCAAACTTTGCATCGTGCAGACAGGCTTCGTATGACTCAGATTGTTACTGCATACAGTCGAGGTCTTACGGGGATAAGAAGACAGAGGTGCCGACTACCTGATAGTTGAGGGCTTGCGGGGATAGCAAGAAAGACTCCAATCTTCATATGGAGGGATTAACATGGTGTCGGTAAGACAGACTTTCTAAAAATTATAAATCAAGGGACCTCTTATCAAGATTTGTTGGATACCCTTCTCTTTGGGTTAAAAGAGTTATTGATTGATAGTTGTAGTTTTACTACGTCGTTTTCCACTGTGCATTTTGTATTGTTATGGAATTTATAACATTCTTATACGTCCTTAACTGTACCTTGATTTACTTAGATTCTATACACTTTAATGTATAATCTTAGTTTGTGTGAACTTTTGTTAAGTTTCATTTCCGAATCATTTTTCCGGAATTAAGCATGTTTTTAGAACTCAGAGGTGTCGTGAATTTTGGTTATGCCAAATTTCCCTAGAGATTTTTAATGCATACAATCTGTAGGACCCCGGAACACCCTGAGAGGGGAGGGGTGAATCAGGGTGGAAACTTTTTCTTCTTAATGTTGTGGATCTTGTTCCCACATTGGTAGGAACTACTTAAACCTTTATGATGGATATTATTAGCAATTAAATATTCACATGCAGAGAGATGACACAACTATTTTTACTTGGTTCACCACTAAGGGCTACGTCCAAAGAGAAAATGCCGACAGGTTGTCAGTCGTACCAAAATCCACTATGCTTCTCTAGCTGTAGTTTACAAATGTTCGGGTATAGTCACTCTGTCCCAGGCTCACAACCTTTACAAAAGTTTATGGATTGCTCACTGTGTCCCTCGGGTCACTCTCGTGGACTCCCCCTGGATCACTACTGTTGGTGAAGTCTCAGTCAGTTTATAGGCGTGAAGGTCTCTTCAATAGATGTGCATAAGAAGTTCTTTGTCTCATGTTCAGCATGAGACTTATCTCGCATCAGGGTTCAGAGTTGATTCTCTTTTCAGTTCAATCCCTCTTCTTTAGTGCAATGACTGGATGCACTAGATCCCCTTGTCCTCATTTACCTGAATCACAATCACTTGTGTGATTGCTCAATAAATGATTCTCAGCTTACTTGTCATCGTCAAAATTTTTTCACCATGTATGCATGAGATCATGAATGTAACATTTAGATTTCTTCTTCAATCTCACTTTGCACTGAATGTATCGGGTTAATCTCCCAGCTTTTGTGCAGCTCCAAACAGATCGGCGGGCTTCAGCAATACTTGGCACACTTTTCCAAACCAGGCGTACAAGTCCCAATACGGCGCACAAGTGACACCGAAGAACCTGTGCGACGCTTCCTTTCCCAACTACAAACTTGCGCGGCCCACTTCCTTTCTCTCCCAAACCGCCTTGGGCGCGCATCCAACAACTGGCGCGCAACCTCTCACACTGGCGCACAACTTCACTTGCGCGACCCACTCACACCAATTGCACGACCACCACACCTGCGCGACGGCAGCTATGATTTCTCAATGTTTTGAACTCTGATAACGAATGAAGATGGGTTAACCTGTATTTATAGGAAAACTGGACCCCTTGCGCAGAGGCGCACTAGTCCCTCATTGGCGCGCAAGTCTCGTCTCCCGTAACCTCTGTCATGCAACTCACTTGCGCGACCCAAACAATACTTGCACGACCTTCTTTCCTTATCCAAACTTTGAAGTTTTGTTCTTGGAAAACAATAGGCGCACAAGTCTGAATCCTTCTAGGTACCAGCGTGCATGTTATTTCACGGTGCACAAGTCCACTTGCGCGACCTAACCAACACTTGCGCGACCCTTATCCCTTTGCCATATTTTGATGTTCTGATCCTCAAAAACATATGGCGTGCAAGTTTCCTATCCTCTAAGACCTCGGCGCACAAGACTCTTTTCCAAAAACACTTTTCTTTATTGGCCGATTTTCAGGCCCAAAAATTTGGCAAACACTTGGAAACGACGACAACTTGTATCTTCTCTTTTTGTCCACCTCCATATCATCCATTAATTTTTCGTTGTTCCTTTAATAAAACATGGATCACTAACCAATTTTCTTGAACTCGACATGCCACCATGGAATCTCAATTGTCAACATATATGTATGTCATTTGTTGGCTTTGTCAACAAGCACGATCACCTCAACAACACTTCTTCTTGTTGATATGTATCATTCAACAACTCTTTTGCTTTTATCACAAACTCCACTATTTTGATATGTATTCTTTCAAGGAATAGCTTTAGCATCATCATATTCTATGATAATGTGATGTTTATGGCTATCTCAGAATTCCAATCCATGCACGTCCATCTTAGAATTACAATCATTGGCACATTGTCTTCTTTATCAACTGTCATGATCTACTTCATGCAAACCATGTGATTCAATTCGTCAAGTAGTCTATTGCATGGTTCTCACACAATCATGAGTAATTACATGGTGTTCATAAAAACCCATTGTTCTCATGAAATAATGAGGAATTTCATGGTCTTCCTCAAAGCCCATGGTTCTCATGTGATTAAGGATAATCATCCTCAGATGGATCCTCAGATGGATTACACCTCACATTCTTCATTGTTGTAAACAATGTATCACCTTTGACACCTGTTCTTTGAACTTACAATCAGTACAATAATCATCTAAATCAATATTCCTCTCCTTCGTCGGACTACTTCATGATCTCCTCCATTTTGATCTTCATTGACAATTATTGACAACAAATACAAACTTATACACAAAGTGGTTCCAATAAAATCCACCCCCCCCCCTCTTGTATTTGAGCATCTCATACTTATATATTCGATCCTACTTTTGGTATTATAGATTATATCATACTCACATACCATCTAACAATTAGTATCAGAGAGATTGGTACAATATGAATTAATCTCACGATTAGATTCAAAAGACATTATTCTTCTCATAACTTTTGGAATTTCATATTTGGATTTCAATTTCCGGATTCATATTTTCCGGATTCATATTTTTTTGCAATCTATTTTTCAGAATCATAGTTCGGATTCAGTTTTTAGAGATAATATTGCTCTATTTCTTCCTTTCTCAGAATATTTTCTCTTTTTTATAAACTAATAATACTAACAAGTTTGTGTGACAATGATTTTCATACGAATGGTAGGATTAAATGTCAGTTCTATTGATAATCTAAATCCTACCAGACCTCCTTTTTTTGGGAAATGATTATGAGTATGGGGGATATAGGATGAAGACATTTGTTATCAATACTGGAGTTGATAACTATCTAATGCTGACTGGAGATTATAAGAATCTATATAAGGAATTGAGAAACTTTACGAATCAGGAGAAAGCAGAATATCAATAAAATTTCAGAGTCAGAAATACTTTCTTGTGTTCCATGAAAAAGAACATCTACAGTCAAATATCTTCATGTGAAGCTGCAAACAGTATCTGGAAGAAACTTGAAGTTACACATTCTGATACATCCAAAGTCATATAGACATGAAGAGCTATGCTGGGAGCTGAATATCATAGTTTTATCTTTCTTTATGGAGAACCTATAAGCAATGTTCAGCAAAGGTTTATTACTATTGTGAATAGCTTACAATCGATGGGAGAAAAAAGTTTGGATGATGAGGCTCTTGTGGACAAGATCATAGATATTATGTCAAGTGAATGGGGGTCCAAGAGGACAGCTATTGATGAGAATTGGAAAGTCACTCAGATTTCCTTAGACAAGTTATTTGACACTATTCTTCAGCATGAAACCAGAATGAAGAGAGATGCTGAAAATTTCAAGAAGAATAATGGGAATGAAGGAGTTTCTTTCACAACCACTTCTAAACATATGAATGTTCGGATCCCAGAAAGAGTAACCAGATCAAAGACAAAGAAAGTCATTGTTCAGTCAGAATCTAGTGATACAGAAAAGTGTGAGAATAAATTATCTAATATTTCTCAAAGAATGAAAAAGATTGTAGCTCAATAGAACCATCAGAATAGTTACAAGAAGAAAGACTACAGAGACAAGGAAGAAGAAGAAGTAAATGAGTTATCTAAGGAAGAAAGTTATTTAAAAAAATTCATTGAGGAAGGAGCAGAAAAAGTAAAATATAATGAACATAGATTTGTTCAATTATATGATAGCAAGAATAAATCTCCTGATGAGAAAGCCATACAAAAGATTGATAAGGGTAAGGAAGTGGTAGTTGATACTGAATGAAAATCTGTAGTGAAGAGGAAGGAAGTCAAAGTAACATCAAATAGGAAGCATGTTGAGCTTGAAAAACCACTCTCACCAAGTAATGTCTCGGATTCAGAGTCTTATTCACTTAGTCATGATTTTTTGGAGCAATCATTGAAGAAGCTAGTCGGTTCCATTCCGTCTTTTACAAGAATAGATTCTAGATTCAAGAAGCTCCAACACTCCCTTAATCAGAAGTCAGATTTGGTGTCCATGGTGATTGTCAAGTGTCTAAAGATATAATAATATTTCAAAACTTTTCTGATTGGCTATGAAGCTCACATGAAATGTTGCAAGAAAATGACCACTTGGTCAAAGAAGATCATCCAAAATATGGGAGAGCTTGATGTATTACAAAAGGATGAAAAATTAGCCATTGATTACGAAGATTCCAAGATCAAGGATCTTACAAGTAGTTTTCAGGAAAAGCTGACCCTAGAGTAAAATACTCATATTCAACTGGTGAAGTATCTGAATGGGTTGCTTAAATCTGTTGCTTAAAGCTGGAAGGGGGAAAGAGATCTCCATATAGAGATCAAAGAAAAGCAGGTAAAGCAGGATGAAGTTCTTAAGGCTCAGTCTATGGCTCTGAAGGCTCAAGATGATAGGATTAAAGACTTATAAACACATGTTGAGGAGGGCCACAACGAGTTAAAGAAGCTAAAAACCCTTCTGAAGAAGCTAATCCCCAAGTAAAAAGAAGTCAAATTGACCTAATCCGATCTTTTCTTGTATTGTCATTCCTCATATAAAATTTTTCTCTCTTAATGAAAACACTGGTTTCTTGTCTTTTGTGATAGTTAGTAATAATATTTCAGGTACCATATTGTTTTCCATTCCCTCAATACTTTTGAAAATAACAAAGGGGGAGAAGGAAAACAAATTCTGAAGAAGAGAAGGAAAAAATATTATATATATAGAAGATGTATCCCTAAGTATGGGGGAGTTTATCTAAGTGGGAGTGTTCATTACAAAGAATTCCATATTCATAATGAAAATCCCATTCTTGAAATCTAGAATATGATCATTAGTGTTCTAAATCCTAAGGTGGAGTTAGTCTTATTCACTATTGTCCATGAACAAAGGGAGATAAGATTTAATTTCAAAGACTAGAAATAATTTTCTATGTCCTTACACTATTTTTTGTAAGGATGTTTTTTCTTTCCAAAAAGTGGGAGATTGTTGAGTCAATAAGGTTTTCCTTATGACTGTTCTATTCCTTCATATAAGGGGGAGATTGATAAGTCATCAAGGTTTCCTTATGACTTGATCAATTATCTTGTTTTGAAAATCACATACACCTTATCTCAAAGAAAATTTTATTTTACCATATATTTACCCCTATAAGGAAAACATTTACATCCCCAAATAAATCTATCATTACCATGTTTTCATTTCTCAAATCAATATTTTTATTATGTATAAAAATTGGATTCATATCTAAAACCTCGGAATCGTATAATTCATAGATATGAAGCATTCTGTTTTAGGATCTGAATTCCTGTTATGAACTTTTATGAAGTTCTACTCCAAATTCCATGTTACAAACTTTCATGAAGGTAAACTCCAAATTCTGATTACGAACTTATATAATGTTCTAGATATGAATTATAATGATGAATTCTGATTACGAATACTCATTATGAATTCTGATGATGAATTCTGATTACGAATTCTAATTGCGAATTCTCATGATGAATTATAATTACGAATTCTCATTATGAATTATTATGATGAATTCTAATTATGAATTCTCATTACGAATTCTAATGATGAATTATGATTATGAATTCTCATTACGAATTCTGATGATGAATTAGGATTATGAATTCTCATTACGAATTCTGATGATGAATTTTGATTAAAAACTCTCATTAAGAATTCTGATGATGAATTCTGATTAAGAATTCTCATTAAGAATTCTAATGATAAATTCTAATTATGAATTCTTAATACGAATTCTAATTGTGAATTCTGATTACGAATTATGGATACGAACATGTATGATGTTCGACTCTAAGTTCTTCTGCATAAAAGAATCCAAATATCTCATTATTATAGACTGTGAAATCATTTTCTGATTAGAATCTGAACATTAAATTGTATTACTCCAACTGTTCATTTTATCTATTCAGAATATTAGTTTTAGTTATGCTTTCACTTGTTATTTTATAAAATGGTTTTGTGCCTTCGGTTATCAACTAACTGTTGTTCGATTGACACATGTACAGGTCCCTCTGAAATTAAAGGAAGAATATGACTGTTGGAGGAGGGAGCCGACCATTGAAGTTGAGCTTATAAATAGGGGCCCATTTGAAAAGAGCAGAACACTTGACAAAACACTTGACAAAATCATTGACAACCATGCTTACATGCTGTAGAGGTTATTTCTAGAGAGAGAGGCTCTTATAAACTCTCACACTTCATGCAAAATGTTTGAACAGCTTTTTCAAACTTTGCTTCATGCAGACTTGCTTCGTGAGACTCTGATTGTTGTTGTGTACAATTGAGGGCTTCCGGGTATAGGAAGACAGAGGTGTCGAAAACCTGATAGTTGAAGGCTTGTAGGGATAGCAAGACAGAATCCAATATTCATATCGAGGGCTTACCTGGTGTGGGTTAGATAGACTTTTGTGAAAGTATAAATCAAGGGACTTCTTATCCAGGGTTGTTGGATACCCTTATCTTTGAGATAAAAGAGTTATTGTTTAATACTTGTAGTGTTACTTCTATGATTTCCATTTTTCATTTTGTATTGTTAAGGAAACTATAACTTTCTTATACTTCCTTACTTTTACTCTGATTTAGTTTGATTCTATATTCTTTAAGGTTGAATCTTAGTTAGTGTGAACTTTTGTTATGTTTCATATTCAGAATCACTTTTCCAGAATCAAGTAATTTTTTAGAACTCAGAGGTGTTGTTAAATTTGGTGATGCAAAATTTCCTTAGGGATTTTTAAAGTATAAAATTCAACCCCCCCTCTTTTATTTGAGAATCTCATGCTTATATATTCGATCCAACTTTTGGTATTATATATTATATCATACTAACATACCATCTAACAAATACTTGTATCTTGTTACTTGTTTACGACCATAAATAACATTATTAGTAAAAAATTAGAATTTAGATGATGTGGGTTTTCAAAACCTGATGGTTTCTATAACATGACTTTCTCCACTAAATAGTCATTTAAGAAGGTAGATTTCACTTCCATATAATATAATTTAAAATTAATATAAGTTCCAATGGATAAAATAATCATAATGGATTCTAATATATTAACCTGATAAAAGGTTTCCTCATAATCTATTAATATTTCATGGTTTTGTCCTTTAAAAACAATCCTAGATATATTCATGGTTATTATTCCATAATAATCATTCTTCTTTTTAATGAGATATTTTGTTTAAATTACAAGATGGTTTTGGGTCCTATCGACTAGTTAAAAAATATTATTTCTCTTAAGCATGATTAGGAATCCCTATATAGTTATCATCAAAATATATTCATAAAAGATTCATCTATAGATTTGGGTTCAAATTATGATATGAAGGTATAAAATTATATTTGGTTCTATTCCTAACTCCAATATCACGGTTTATAATAATAGTCTCTAAATAAAGGTCCGTTAAGGATCTCGTTTTTCCATATAAAATGCTTTAGGTTCACAAGATTTATGTTCCACATAATAGGATTGATCCTGATCATATTTAAAATAAGTTTATTATAAATATTTATAATAATCATGTCTTAAGTTGTTCAAAGAACTAGTAACTTTATCAATTTCACTTTTTTGACCAAAATTATAACTTTCATTAAAATTAAAATGAACATATTTTTCAACTATCCTTGAATTTATATTAAATACTCTAAATGATTTATAAGTATATGAATATCCTATAAAACATCCTTCATCATCCTTTGTATTAAAACTACTACCAGGGTTTTTATAGTATTCAACATATATACATTGCATCAAAATACATAAAAGTATCCAACTTATGGGTTTTTATTATTTGATCATTCATATAGTTTATATTTTTGGAAAAGTATTATTAAAACACTATTTATTATATATAAATTTTTACATACATATTTTCCACAATAATAGGTATGAATACTATATTATTTTGGAATAGCTCTTTTTATTTTCTTAATATCCATATGCGTTCTTTTTATAATTTCATTTCTTTGGGTGGTCATGGATAAGATAAATTTTGTTTGATACAGAAGTCCATTAAAAAATAATTTTAATTATGATTCCCAAAAATTTCTCCATTATCACTTCTTAGTGATATTATTTTGAAATACTTTTCATTAGGATCAATCTTGAAAAAAAATAGAAAAAAAATATTCAATTTTATATTTTTGAAAAGAAATCAGAAAATATCCTAAAAAATAATCAACTAAAACAAATACAAAGAATCTTGAAGCCAATATTAATACTATTGATGATCTAATGAAATATATGTGACTATGTTTTAATATATTATATGTAGTAATCATGGTAATATTTTTAAAATTAGTCTTAAGTTTCTTACTTTTTTGGTATGCATCAAAATGATAATTATGTTAAAATTTAAGAATAGTAAAATCAGAAACTAAATATTTCATAAATAATTTATATAGATCAAATATATTACAATTCCCAAGACTCCTATGCCAAATATAGGATTCATTAATTTCAAAAGTCAAAAAAATTCCATTTCTATTCACATATGGAATTAAGATCCAAAGTATAAACATTTTTATTTCCCTTTGATGTAAATAGAAGAATATTTTTAGTAAATACATAGTACACATTGTTAGTAAAAACAATATAAAACCATCATCATAGAGTTTAGAAATGTTAATCATATTGTTCTTAATCCCTGAAAATATAGGTATTTATTGATTAGGATCAACTTTTGATATCGAACTAAACCATATCTAAGGACATTTACTTTACACTTTTAATCAAATTTAACCAATAATCTGCCTACTTTTTATAGTGTATGAAAATTGGAAGAATCACTACTCATGGTTCTTGAGTAGACACTATAATAATTCCTTATTTCACTTATTATCTAGTGATATTTTATCTAAAAACATTAAATAATAGCCTATTTTGTTACCCAAATTAACTTGGGTATAATTCTGTTAGTGAGCAGAGATCTAGGTAACCAAATCAACTTATTTTACCAAAATTGATAGAGCTAACTTCAAA
Organism: Viscum album; assembly: GCA_963277665.1. Lineage (NCBI taxonomy): Eukaryota > Viridiplantae > Streptophyta > Magnoliopsida > Santalales > Viscaceae > Viscum > Viscum album. The sequence continues at coordinate 1,307,163,955 of OY728128.1, forward strand.
CATAGTTTTATGAATAAAGGAATTATTTATAAATCTAATTTAGGTTTTTTTCAAACCAAATTTGATATCATAATCACCTTTACATATTCAATAAAAAAGTAATTTTAGACATGTAGTGATGCTTATGATTGAGAATGATATAATATTATCAATTGATGTTTCTACCAGATCATTCTCTGGTTCCTGATGTGTTCCATGTATCTCTTCATAGATATTATATACCTGATCAATCACATGTACTAAACCCTGAGGTCTTATAAATGGAGCATGATATTATTTATGAGGAAAAAAGAGTGTAGATCTTGGATTATATAGATAAAATTATACTATACAATACCACTCACATGATCAATGTTTTGTCGAAAAACTTCCAGTTTGAAGACGCTATGTGGGAACCTGATGATGTAATGAGGTAGTGGAATCCTCATTTATTGTTACCAGGGTGACAAATTTGAAGGTATAAATTAATTTTATGGGGGATTGAATATACCACCCAGATATTTTTTAAATATATTTATTAAAATAAATTTAATATTTTTTATATTCTAAATTATAAAAAAACAATGTTATGATTTTGTTACACCCTATACTGTGTATTGTTTATGTTACAGGAAACACTATGTTTTAACAAACCACAATATATAATGATTTTTATTTCTTAAACATGATTGTTATAACAAAGACATTAAAAATAGAAATATAAATAATAATATATAATTTTTAGTTATTATTTATATTTTTTTATATAAAAATCATCTTGATAAAAAAAATTATTTGTTTTTAGAAAGGTCTTTATATGTTTCGAAAATATAATTTTCTCCAAAAAATTATTCATTTCATTTTATTAAGAAATAATAAAAGTAATATTTACCATTTTTAGAAAATTTAGATAAAAAAATAAACTGCACTTTTTATATTTACAAATCAAAATTATTTTTGAGTGAATTTTGGATTTTTTCTGAAAATATAAATTTTCCAATGAATAGGAACAAATACTATTTTTATTAAGAATTAAAATATATTCTAAAGATTTTACAAACATCCAAATTTTTAATAAGGTTATGAAATAAAAATTAGTTAATATATATTCATAATAATACCATTTAGGTAATTAGATTCAATTTCATATTTGACTTTTATATAAAAAATTTGTAAAATTTTTATCATTTTCTCTTTAAAACCCCACTTTCTCACCATGTATGTGTGTTTAACATTAAATAATTATTTGAATAAAAATTTTAAAAAAAATTCTATATTTGGAAAATAAATAATTTATATTTTTTAATTTGTTAAACAATTTTTTTAACATAATGAACATTAAAAATAATAAAAATCAAATATCATAGTTACGGTGAAAATGGGTTTATCGGTTGTTAAATTAAAAAATATAGGGGGGAAATGACCTATAAAATAATCAAACCACTTTTTATATACATATTTAGACCAAAGGTCCTATATGATTTAATAATGTCCCGTTTCAACCTTGTGTTATGTGAAAGAATGTGCACACTATTTTATTTTTCAAAAATCACAAGTATGCCACACACATCACTTATAAAAGTCCACCCCTATCCTCTCCTATGAAAACATCCAAAACCCCATTTTTTCAGCCTATAACAACCAAATTATATTCCTAAATACCTAATAACATCCTTGGTTATTTTTTTTTAAATCCATGATATGGATGTTTTGGTTGTAAACCTAATAAGGTTACCCAAATAAGAGATAACATTCTTCAAGAAGCCTTTTTATTTTATTTCTTCCTCCAGATATTTTAATTCTTATTAAAACATAATTATATAAAATAACCATTAAATTTAATATAATGATATGTTATTTATTATTTTTATGTCCAAAAACCATATACACTTCCATAAAATGGGATTTTAAGTCATCACTCATGTGTATGACATACTACTTCCTCCTGAACTGGTGTTATTAGTTTTCCATCACCACCTCTCATAGTTAGATATAATGATGAATTAAATGTTAATATATTATAATTATGATATAATTATTCATATAATATCATTATATCATAAAAAAGTTCATACATTACATTACATGGTAATAAGATAATGTCACTTGTTCGTAAGCTAGAATACAGTCTCGTGAGAAAAAATGATTCATCCACACTTTACATGGATGGTAATAATGATAGGTTTAAATAAAAATATTTTATATATATATATATGAAGTAAAAAATTATTATGGAAATTTAAAACATTATATAACTTTATTTCATTCAACCCCTTGATAAAATGGAATCAAAATTAAAGCGTATATATGACCAACGATCATCATGAATGATGTATTTCATTTTCACTATATAACTTTTATGGATTACTATAAATACATATAAAAAGAATATATGTAATATTAATATCATGGTTTATATTTTTGATTTTATGGAACCGTGATCAATGTAATATGAACTAAATTAACAATCAAATTCTATATGAGAAACAAATTTATTGTTACTCAAAAGGTGATTTTAACACGGAATTGTTGATAAATGAGAAATAAAAGTTCATAAGAAAATATTATATGGTATTGTAGAAATTATGATGCTTATTAAATATATTTATAAAAAAAATTATATTTAGTATACATGAGGTTATAACATGTACAAAAAAAATTGAGACTTACAGTAAGGGATTTTCATCTCATTTTTATTTTCTATGAGAAAAATGACATATTAACCATGATCTTCATTTATGTTGTGTATATTCTGAAAATTATTTAGTTTTATGACTATTATCATTAAAATTATGGATATTACAAATCCATTTGAATATCTATTGATTTGTCACTGAAACTGGCTAATATTCATTGTTAATATTTTAATATTAATGTGTTTCAAAGTTCATAAACATAAATTTTAGTCCAATTTAGAAATTAAACTTCATTTCCCATCATTGTGCAATTCATGCTTAAAGTGTCAATTTGGGCCCACTCAATTGTGAAGAATACATTTTTCATCATATTAATTTTTATATTTTGGTATAGGATTCATCACTTTATTTGGAACATTTTATCTTTTAGGTCCGATGGATAAATATTAAGGGAAGATGGATATTTTTGCACCTGAATGCAGAAATTTGCTAGAAAAGAATAATGCTCCTAAGGCCCATCAAACAAATGTGGGGCGAACAAACCAAAACCCATGAAGATCAAATTATTATAGAATAAAGAAAAAAATATGAGGATCATTTTATTCAACTATGTCCAGAGTTAATTATGATGTTTTCATGATGATAATGGAATCTAAAGTTGAGATTTAAATGGTGGGCCCAACATGAATGCACATAAAGTCATCCCACCAATTCAACCATAACATCCAAACATATATGCCAAATTTCCTGAAATTTTTACAGATCATATAGGACATATGGAATAACATATATATGTGCTAATACTACTACGGATTTGGATTTCTTCAATTACAAATTCACGCATCAAAAAGGTGGATGAATCTGGATGGTTTTGTGGTCAACTTTGTAACGTCAATTTCCTTTTAATTATTCACAGTCCTTTTGACTCTCTTAATTTTGGGGGGTAAATTAATTGTTGGGTGTGGGCATAAGGATCCTAATATTCACATATAATGATATGGTGGTGAAGGGAATAGGATTGGATATTTTTCATATCATCTTGTGTTTCTTGTTTTATTGTAAGGTTATGCTTTCAAAATTTCCTTTGTAATGTTTTCCATTTCCATGTAATTTTATTTTTTTATCATTATGTTCATAATCAACTTATTTCTCTACCATATTTTCCATTTCTTTTATTAAAACATTATTATCACAAATATCAGTTATATCTCCGTGTTGTTGTGAATTAGTTCACACATAGGTGTGAATTTCATTCACACACATGGAGGACTGCTCATTATTTCCGTGGTTTTAATTTCTTCAATTAAATTATTGTTAGCAATATTATTCCCACCATTGAGAGTATACCATCTATGGAGGGCTAACCCTTTAATGGGATGATCGTAGGAGGATGCAAGGGTTGGACTAAATGTTAGTTTATGAACGAATTTTTGTTAATTGGCTAATTAATTTAAGACTTCCAGTCTTCAGTTATTTATACTCTTCATCTTCACTGTGTTTGAGCAATCTAAATTCAAGTACTATATGACCATATACCTTGGAGAGATCATGAATTTGGTTCTCTATGTGTATAGGGGATTTTTAATCGTGTCTAGTAAGCACTAATCCAGAAATTGATGAAGGTAGTGTTTTTTTGAAGAATTGATTCATCAAGAATTAATAAAACCAAAATTGTCTAAAAAAAATTTATTCAATCCACCCCGAGAGTAATCCTAAGATCAACACATTTTCATTGAATTGAATTCACATAGGTTTCTTATTGTTCTTTAAATCCATCTAAAAATAAAAATAAATGTTGTCCACTTCACAGCCCATCCTCCACCAAATCATAGTGTCTCAAGGTTACTTCTTCAATCCCTGTGGATTCGACCCCTACATGTTCTACATCTACCGCTGTTACCAGTAGGGAAAATTTGGGCGCAACAAAATTTTTGCCCCATTGCCGGGGACCAAGTAAGTTACCTTAGAACATATTTATTTTCTTTCCCATTTCTCCTTTCTCATCCCAATTCTCTTATCTTTTCCCTTTCTCACTTTTTTTCTTTTGCTGCATGTCTGCCTACACCCGCGATAAGTCAAACAGATTAGTTAGGGTGGATTGTCCAAGGGCTGGGGAGTCAAGCCATCATAGTGGTATTTTTACATTAGATCCAAATATTCCCAATACTACAGGTAATCATATAGGTCTTTTTACATTAGATCGAAATATTCCCAATACTCCAGATTCAAAAGTTGAGTTCGACATAATAGAGAATCTCCTACAAAACCAAATCATAAACCAGGGAGGGAACCAAAATAATGACCAAGACACTAACATGGGAATTGTTGCGGACTCGACCATAAATGACTAACTCATAGCCACCTAGACCAATGCACCCTCATTCATTAGGCATGATACCATAGGATATTCCTAATATGATTTCCAACCCCATTTCCTGAACCACCTTCTATCCTTTCATGGGATGGAGTCTGAGATGCCTTACATTCATGTTAATGAATTTAATGACATTGTTGAAACCATGTGCCCTCCAAATAAAATTGAATCTGCTAAAATGATACTTTTTCCTTTTTCTCTGAAGGACTGAGCAGATAATTGGTTAAACAATTTGATAACATCATCCATTTACTATCAGGACAAACTTTAATCAGAATTTAATAAAAAATACACCCCCCATCACAAAACAATTTCACATAAAAAGAGCATACAAAAAATTTTTGAATGAGAAGGAGAAAGATTCTATGAAACATGGGAATGATTCAAGGACACATTAAACATGGTACCACACTATTTTTTCTTAATCCCAGAACAAGTGAGAATTTTATATGACGGGTTGGGTACCTAAAACAAACAATTCATTGATATGAAGTGTAATGGAACCTTCAAAAACAAAGCCCCAAATTATTCTTACGAGTGTCTAGAAAATCTTGTAGAACAGAACCAAACATGGGGAACATCACCATCCTATGATAATCCACCCAAATCTGGTAGAATGTACAATCATGGAGAATAATATAACCTTATAGAAAAACTTACTGCACTCACAAGGAATGTTGAGGAGATTGATCTTATGAAGGTCAAAAAAACCCAAACTGTTGTGCTTGTTTGTAAAATTTGTGAAAAACACGACCACAAGAATGATAATTTCCCAACCATTCCTTCTATCAAGGATGTTCTTTTAGGAGGACCACCAGAAGAAGTTAGTGCAATGAACTTTCAAAATCCACAATTTTCAAACACCTTCAATCCAAGGTATAATTACCATCCATTCTTTCATTGGAAGGACAATCGACAACCAACACAACAACAATGTATCAACCCATACCCTCAAAAAATCATTCAACCTCATAATAAGTTCCAACCAAAAATGGTCCAATTCCAACATCCTCATGTCCAATATCAACAACATATCCAACAACCCATTCAATAAACAATACAACAACCAATTTATCCTCCTTGGATAAACCAACAATCTCAAGCACCTATCCAAATTATTCCACAAAGCCTACTAGAAAAACTGTGCAAACAAATGGACAAAATGAACTCAGAATTCTCATCCATTAAACATGAACATCAAACCATAAAAAGTGGAAAGGAACCCATTACCACACAGACCATTCCACAAAAAACATCAAGGGGAGAGACAAGTTTCACTCAAACAACTCGTGAACAACTAATGGTTGTGACAGTTTTAAGAAGTGGTAAATCAATTGAAAAACTTGGACGAATAAGTCATAAACCATTTGAATCTTCAAACTCTAAGGAAAATTCAAAAGAAACACAAGATAAAACTGAAGAAACTGATAACAAGGGGAAAGAAACACCGCTTCAACAAACAACCCCACAACCTACACCATTTCCTCCACGCATGAGGGGGAAAACCAAACCTGAATTGATTGAAAATTTTAGGGAAATCTTCTCAAAAGTCAAGTTGAACATTCCCCTTCATGATTCCATCCAAACCATACCTTCCTACTCAAAGTACCTTAAGGACATGTGCAATTTTAAAAGAATATTTTCACATAAAAACCAAGTCATTTTCGCTGATAATGTGAGTACCACCATTCAAGGGACCATCCCACCTATGTTGAAAGACCCGGGTTTCCCTTAAATCAATGTTGAACTAGGAGAGAGAAAAGTTTTCAAGGACTTATGTGACCTAGGTTATAGTTTCAATCTCATCCCCTATGTTGTGTACTTCCAATTAGGCCTAGAAGAGCTCCATCCCACATCTGTTACACTTCAACTTGCTGATCTTAGCATTATGGTTCCAAAGGGATTTTAAAGGGCGTTTTGGTAAAGGTTGAAAACATCATCTACCCTACTGACTTCATTGTCCTTGACAACCATCTAAACATAGGAAATAAGGAACAAACCCCAATCATCCTTGGATTTCCTTTCCTTGCATCAATCAACTCTATTATCGGAGTTCTAAATGGTAACATGACCATCACCTTTGGAAACATGATTCTAGAATTAAACATCTATAATGCAAGCTCACAAATAAGGGATGATGAGGACATTCATGAAGTAAACATGATAGGTAGCATTGACAATGAATCCATAGAACATAAAGGAATATTTGATGGATGTTTAAGTCAGTATGAGATTGATTTCCTTTTTTCACATGATGTAAGTTTATCTCCTTGGCTTGAATCATTTTAATGTTTCTCTTATGATGAAGTTTTACATCCAACAATCATTCAATCCTTTCATGAAACCACTTTCATAGATACCAATCAAAAATCCATCCCTAAATATGATCAAACCAATATTGTAGATGAAATTTATACACATGGGGATTAGATTCAATCCAAACCACTAGGAAACAAAATCGATCTTGGACCAATGTCCCAATATTCTATAGAAATTCTGAACCAACCTGATCTTGAATTGATGGAACTTCCCGCTGCACTCAATTATTCCTTCCTAGGGGACATTCAAACACAACCTATTGTCATCTATTCTTCTCTTGAAGCCAATCATGGGGGGATTCTTTTATATGTCCTTAAGAAACATTAGAAAGACATTGGTTGGACCCTAAATGATATTCCTGGGATTAGCCCACTAATAGGGACTCATAGGATTTTTCTAGAATCTGATTCAAATCCATGTCATCAACCTCAATGGAGACTCAATCGCAATCTCATGGATGTAGTAAGGAAGGAACTTTTGAAATGGTTAAAATCTGGTATCATCTATCCTATAGCTGAGAGTGAGTGGGTGAGCCCAATCCATGTGGTTCTCAAGAAAGCAGGAATCATAGTATATCCAATAAGGTTGGAGAGATTCATCCCACAAGGGTGATTAGTGGATGGAGGGTGTGCATTGACTATAGAAAACTAAACTCATTCACCAAGAAGGACCATTTTCCCTTACCATTAATTGACCATGTCCTTGAGAAAGTGGAAGGTCATGATTTCTATTGTTTCTTAGATGTGTACTCAGGGTACAATCAGATTGAGGTCTCCCTAGAGGATCAAATGAATACTACATTCACCTATCCATTCAGCACCTTTTACATCATACGCATGTAGTTTGGGTTATGAAATGCCCCTAGAACCTTCCAGTAGTGCATGATTGGAATCTTCTCAGATATGTTAGGGGATTTTCTTGAAGTCTTCATGGATGACTTCTCTATGTTTTTGGATACATTTGAGGGATGTTTGAGGAATGTGGAGAGAGTTTTGCCAAGATGCGAAGAAAAGAATCTGGTCCTAAACTAGGAAAAATGCAATTTCATGGTAAAAGAGGGACTAGTCCTTGGACATCTAGTCTCGGGTAGGGGGATTGATGTCGATAAAGATAAGGTTGACATTATTCGTCACCTTCCATCACCCAAAAATTTCAAGGATGTGAGGTCTTTCTTACGGCATGCTGGTTTCTATAGAAGATTCATTAGGATATTTAGTTCAATTGCTCATCCCCTTTGGGCTCTCCTTGTAAAGGATGCTCCAACTGTTTGGACAGAAAGATGTAAGGGTTCATTATCAACCCTTAAATTCTCTCTCACCTCTCCTCTCATTATGAAGTCTCCAAATTAGAACCTTCCATTCGAACTCATGTGTGATGCGAGTGACTTCACTTTAGGTGCAGTATTAGGACAAAGATGTGAGAAAACTCTTTATGTAATTTCTTATGAAAGAAAATACTTAAATGATTCCCAAATAAACTACACCACCACTAAGAAGGTGTTTCTTGATATTGTGTTTTCCTTATAAATGTTTAGGTCCTACCTCTTTGGATCCTCCATCACTGTGCTCACTGACCATTCTGCGCTGAAATACTTATTCCAGAAAAAAGATTCTAAGGCTAGACTGATTAGGTGGGACCTTCTCTTGCAAGAATTTGACCTCACAATCAATAAAAAAAGGGTGTTTAAAATATTGGAGATGACCATCTCTATAGACAAGAATTTAATGAAATATCATCTCACCTAGATGTGTCTAATTCATTCCCTGATGAACACTTATACTCTGTGAGTTACTGCCCTTGGTATTCCGACATAGCCAACTTATTGGTTACAAGACTCATTCCAAAATTCTAACGAAATCAATATAGATTAAATTCCTTTCTGATGATAGTAACTATGTGTTTGATGATCCATACCCTTATAAGTTCGTCCCTGACAAAGTCACTAGTAGGTGTGTTCCAGAATCTGAACAAGAGTACATCCTTAAATTCTGTCATAGTTAAGCATGTGGATGTAACTTTTCTTCTATGAAAACTTCTGCTAAGGTTCTTAAGTGTGGTCTCTTCTGGCCCATTCCCTAAAGAGACTCCTATAGATTTTTTTCAAAGCTATCCTAGGTGTCAAAAGTAGGGTCCATCACAAAAATGAATCAAATTCCACTCACTCCCCTCTTAATGATTGAAATATTTGATTGTTGGGGAATCGATTTCATGGGACCCTTCCCAAACTCTAGGGGATATCTCCACATCCTCTTAATTGTTGATTACGTCTCAAAATTGGTTGAGTCCATTCCCACAAAGACTAATGATCATCAAGTTGTGATCTCATTCCTAAAAGATCATATCATTTCAAGATTTGGAATTCTGAAGGCTATAATCAGTGATCATGGAACCCATTTCGGCAAATGCCCATTTTCTTCACTCATGTCTATGTATGGTATTTCTCATAATGTTTCCATTGCATGCCATCCTCAAAACAACGGTCAAGATGAGTTGAAAAATAGAGAAACTATGAAAATTCTTGAAAAACTTTCAATCCCACTAGGAAGGATTGGTCTGAGAAAACTCTTAGATTCCCTTTGGGCATATCAAACTGCTTTCAAAACTATCATAGGCATGTCACTGTATAGATTGGTTTATGGAAAAGAATGTCATTTAACAGTTGAAATTGAGCATAAGGCCTTTTGGTCAATAAAAAAATTAACTTTGACATTTCATTGGATGAAATAAAAAGGAAATTTGATCTTAAAGAACTCGAGGAACTTAGGATGGAGTCTTATGAAAATTCAAGGATTAATAAATATAAAGTTCAAGCCTACCAATCTAGGGATCTCAAAGTCAAGCACATTGAACTGGGAAAATTCTTGCTCTTGTATATCTCAATACTTCATCTACACCCGGGAATGATAAGGTCTAGATGGTTTGGTCCATACCTAGTGCATCATGTGTACCCTCAGGGGGCAATAGAGATTCAGGATCCCACTAGTGTCCATGTCTTCAAAGTCAATGGTCAAAGGTTAAACCATTCATTGAATCATTCAATAAACATGAAACCAAGTAGGAGTTAACTGAGACAACATATGAACTAGAAATAAAATTGATATATTTAGGGATTATGCCCGGAAAACGACATTAAACAAAAGCGATGCACGGGAGGAAACCCATGATTTTCATGTTTCTAATCACATTGAATCATCTTTTGTTTCTTTCGTCTTCATTTTGTTATTTTTTATAGATTGTTGATCTATTCCTATTTTATGAGTATGGATGGGTATGAAAGGGGAGCACCGTATTCATCTGTGCCACACGGTGTGATCCCTGAGTAATACCGTACCCAGAAATTTAAAATAAGACAATGTATCATCTGTTTATTTATTTAAATTACTTTTTTATAGGTTAAAAAATTTAGACTCTTGACATGTTCTTATTTTATGAGTATAGATGTGTATGAAAGGGGAGCACCGTATTCATTTGTGTCACACGGTGTTATCCGTGAGTAATAACTTACTCAGAAATTTAAAAGAATACAATGTGTCGTTAGTTTGATTAAAAAACAAAAACAGAACATGGAAAACCATAAAAATGATGATACTTGGAATTAAATAAATCATTGTGTTCTTTGTTGTGTCTACTTTGTTCTTCTTTATATGGTTCAAGAACAATTTTGGGTGATATATGTTCAATCAAGGAGGTTCCTACATCCCTCAAGAGATCAAAGGAAAAATCTAGAGCATCATGATCTTCAACATCAAAAACAAGGTGAATTTGTTCCATGTTTATCATTTTCAACTTCCTTTTTGAACTCCTCTCCTACCCCCCTTCTATCTTTTCTTTTCTTTAAACACTAGGGATAGTGTAATTCTATGTTGGGGGGAGATGAAATAAAAAATGATTTTTTTAATAAGAACATGCATTAAATGAAAAATTCCATTAACCTTGAACATGATAACACACATTGCAAACTCTAAAATTGGATATCAAATAATTTTTCATGCCATGATTTTTATTTGAATGAAAGATTAAGTTCATGAGCATAGATTTTGGAAAGTGCGGTCGACCGATGTGACTTTTCAATGTTTACATTTTCATCTTCTTAATAAAAAATTCACAATGTGCATCTACTGGATCGTGGGTGTAAATTTGAGTTCATGAGTTTCATTCATTATAGGATAGGGTTCTGTGGTCAATTTTAGTTTTATTTGAGTATCCAAAAAAATACAAAAACTAATGACCATATAGAGAACTGTTTTTTCCAAATGAGTGCCATCTGACACTTGGAGATCGTGACTCCATAGTTTTCTTTCCCAGAGTTAGGCTTTATATCTCTATTATAGAGCTTGTAATTGACAATATGTGTGGCATCCGTCACTTTGGGACCACGACTCCATAGTTTTCTTGCCCAGAGTTAGTCTTTTCATATCTATTATGGCTAAAAAAATAAAAAAAAACAATTCAAAAAGTTGTATACTCATCTTAAGGTCTAATTTGATTCCCACCTAACTCTTCAATTTTTTCCCCTAGAACAATAAAATGGGCCCATATCTTTTGTGATACACAACAATTAATCATGCTTAATTGAATTTGGATGAAATGTGGTCATGAATTTGTAAAAAGTAATTGGCATAGAATTGATATATGCTTATAGGCATAGGTTGTTTTAAATGATTTTGATGGGTTTCATAAATTGTTTTGGTATGAGGTCTTTGGGTGAGCAATGTGTATTAAAATGTTTTTGGAAAAGGGGATTCAAATTTCATATTTGTAATATATTTTTCTCGGGAATAGAAAAACTCTATTTAGGGGTGTGATTAGGCACTAAAAGTATCTAATATTTATTGTTAATATATTAATATTAATGTGTTTTAATGTTCATAAAAATCAATTTTAGTCCACTTCAGAAATTGAACTTCATTTCCCACCATTGTCCAATTCATGCTTAATGTTTCAATTTAGGCCCACTCAATCAATTTCTTGTGAAAAATAAAATGTTAATCAATCTAATATTCTATTTTGGTATATGATTTATCACCTTATTTGGAAAATTTTATCTTTAAGTCCCGATGGATTAATCCAAAGGGAAGATGGAGATTTTTGCGCCTGAATGCCGAAATTTGCTGGAAAAAGCCTAATGGGCCTAAGGCATTTCAAACAAATGTGGGTCACACAAACCAAACCCCATGAAGCTCAAAATTTTATAGTATAAATATAAAAATATTAGGATCATTTTATTCAACTGAGGACGGAGCTAATTATGAAGTTTTCATGATGATAAAGGGATCTAAAGTTGAGATTTAAATGGTGGGCCCGACATGAATGCACATAAAGTCATCCCACTATTTCGACCATAACATCCAAACGGATGAGACAAATTTCCTGATATTTTTAAACATCATATAGAACATATGGACGCACATATTTCACTTCTATGACCCCTAGAGATTCGGAATTATTCAGTCACAAATTCACATGTCCAAATGGCGGATGAATCTGGCTGGTTTTGTGGTCAACTTGGTAACGTCAATTTCCTTTTAATTCCTCACCCTCATTTTGAATCTTTGAATTGTAGGGGGGGAAATTAATTGTTGAGGGTGGACCTAATTCTCTTAATATGCCTATATAAGGATATAGTGGTGAAGGGAATAGGATCGGATATTTTTCTTATCATCTTGTGTTTCTTGTTTCATTGTATGGTTATGCTTCCAAATTTCCGTTGTAATGTTTTCCATTTCCATGTAAGTTTATTTTTTGTATATTTATGTTCTTAATCAAATTATTTCTCTTCAATATTTTCCATTTCTTTTATTAAAACTTTATTATCACAAATCATAGTGATATCTCTATGTTGTTGTGAATTAGTTCACCCATAGGTGTGGATTTCATTCACACACACAGATGATTTCTCGTTATTTTCACGATTTTGATTTCTTCTATTAAATTATTGTTAGCCATATTCCACCCACCATTGAGATTATACCATCAATGGATGGATAAACCATTAATGGGTTGATCGTAGGAGGATGAAAAGGATGGATATAATGTTATTTTATGAACTAATTATTGTTAATTGGATATTTAATTTAAGACTTCCATTCTTCAGTTATTTCGACTCTACATCTTCACTATGTTTGAGCAAGCTAAATTCAAGTAATAAATGGCGATATACCTTGGATTGATCATGAATTTTGTTCTCTAGGTGTTTAGGTGATTAGTAATTGTGTTTAGTAAGCACCACACCCGAAAATGATGAAGGTAGTGTTATTTTTGAAGTATGGATTCATCAAGAATTAATAAAACCAAAATTGTCTAAAGAAGTAAAATTCATTCAATCCACCCCGATCATAATCCTAAGATCAACCCATTTTCATTGAATTGAATTCACTTATGTTTCTATGTTTTATTTAAAATCATCCAAAATCAAAATCAATGTTGTCCACTTCACATCCCATCCTCAACCAAATCATAGCGTCTCAAGGTTACTTTTTCAGTCCCTATGGATTTGACCCCTACTTGTACTACATCGACCATTGTTACAAGTAGTGTAAATTTGGGCACAACCATCTATCTTTAATGGCGTTTACAGTTAAATGTTACTAAAGTGGTAAGGGATTATTTTCCCAATGTGCCTTCTATGAGACATATGTTATGTTATCAACCAATCTTTTTTATGAGATGTATTTACATCCCCTTTGTCAAGAAATATATTGGATTTATATATTCTCATTGTATTATATGTTTTTTTAATGTTATTATTTCTTGGTGATTATGATTCAATTTTACTATTGGTAAGTGTTTTATGTTTCAATATTATAGTTTATCATTATTATTCATGTTTATTATTATAATAACAAAATATTATGATCCATATCTAAAGACACTACTGAATTATCTTATCCTATATTTATTTCACGAGAATACAGGTTTTCACATTACGTTTCTCTCTTCATGTACTCATGATTTCAATGTTTTGATTTTAAGAAAGAGTATTTTTATTTATCTTTTGGGACTAAAACCATTTTTCATCAAAAATAATGATTTTTTAAAAAAATTTCCAAATTTATATTATCAATCTTAAAATGATTTATTGAAGTAATTTTTCCCCATGTAAAAAATATTAACTGTTTTTAATGGAATTTTCATGTAATTTTCCAAGAAATTCCCTATTGGATTTTACCAAAAATGTGAAAGGAATATTTGTAAAATGTGTATTAAATGAATGAAATTTCCCACAATCATGACCATAATTTTCATTAAATATTCCTTTGTATACATTCAATTTTATTTTCAATGAAAATAATTTTACTTTTTTTAATTTTTTTATTCCAAATTGGAAAGGATATTTTTCTCAATTAATGTTTTAAAATATTTTTAAATCATCCATTATATGTTTTCAAGGTTATTTTCAAAGAAACGGATTTGAAAATTATATTATGTTTTTCAAAGTTATTTTCAATAAGGAAAGGTAATTTTTCTAAAGAAAATTTTTACATTATTTTTAAATATTAATATATAATATAAAGGGATGTTTTAAAAGAAAATTATTTCCAAAATATTTTATGAATTTTTAGTTTTAAAAATTGGTTTTTAAAGAAAAGTAACTTTATTCTTGAAGTGGATTAATTGATATTTCAAATTCATTTTATATGTATGATGAAATAATTTGATGTTGCATATAATTTGCTGGGGACATGATCCAAGGATACCATTCTTATTCCTTATATTGATGGACTATGTTTGTGATGCCAATATGTTGAAAAAATGTGTTTATCTTCCATGATGTATACCATGATATGATACTTATGAAACCCACTTGTTTTTACATGGTTTTGGATTATATTAAATGATTAAACGATTATGAAACCTATATCTATTATATTGTTTATTTTATGATGTAATTTTGATGGAACCCATTATTTTTTATGGGTTTTGATATAATGAATGTTTCATGATATTATGGGACACATATATATGGTTTAAATTATGTGTTGGTGGTTCAATTATAACCCATTAATGTGGTAACATTATAACCAAATATGGATGCGACCTATCTCTACCTATAATTAATTAGGTAAAGATTGATATCTCATGTGATAAACAGAACATGAATAAGGAATGAACCATTTTTATTAAAGGCTTATTTCCACTATGATAGTCTTGGAAGTGAACCTTGACTACAATGGTTTGGGGATAGAACCCATTACACTGTTATGGTTTTGGAAATGATCCTTTAATAATATAGAAATTACTTTATATTATTATTTATATGCCATAATTCTATGTGCTATGTCGATGTTCTGCTATCATGGCTCATGTTCTTTGATTTCATTAGGAATTATGGGTTATGAACATGATTTATTTATCTTATGACTCGTAATTCTTAACTTATATGTGGAAGGTATGGTTTTAAAAATATTTTCTAATGTTACAATAGCCTTATTATCTTGTTATTTTTATTTATCTCCCTTGTTTACCATTAATGATCATTTGATCTCACCATTTATTATGTTTCCATTTCCTAATTTTTTTAGAACTGTTCTATGTAGGGTACATATAGGAAGAGTAATAAATTGGAAGATAATTATGGGAAAATTTGAAGATACTTCACTATAATTGAAGATTGTGTCCCTAGTCTCTAAATGTACTAATCTATTTTGATCCTCTGGCATGCGTTTCTGTAATGTAATGAAAATTCATCTAAAATATGTAATATCTATGTATGAAAAGTTTGGATCATTACACTGAGCTATAATGAAATAGTTTTTCAAGGATTTTATTTTACCCCCTTCCCAAGTTGAGTTATTATATTATAATGGTATTAATTCTCTAATTTAAATGGAACCTCATTAGGAACTATATGGAAATAGGTGTCAAACTCCAACATGTTGGAATGAGGTTAGTGACATTAATCATATGGAAGATGGCTTATACAAGAGATTATATAGAATATTCAAACCATTCAAATTTATATGAAATTAATGAAAACTAAAAAGAAAATAAATGTAGACAATAATCAACATGACCTAGATTTAGAGATTAATGATAAAGTATTCCTTCATACATCACTACACAATAATTTTATGAGCCTTGTGAAGAAGGTGAATCTTATTACAACATACATTGATCCATTTTAAATACTTAATTACATCAGAGATGTGGCCTATTTACTTAAACTCCTACCTCTGTTATCTCAAGTACATGAGGTTTTTCATGTAACCCTATAATGGAAAAACATACTAGGCCCCTTAGATGTATTTAATCCTTATGTGGTAACTATAGAGAATGATATTTCATATGATGAGTAATCGATAAGGTTATTAGATCATAGATACAATGTTCTATTAATAAGTCAACTCAAATTGTCAAAATATTTTGGTAGAACCACATGTTTGATGAATAAATATGGTAACTATAAGAGGTGATGAAATAAAAGAACCCTCACCTATTTTAGTGTTTGAAATGAACTCTCAATTGTGAAATTTATAATTGGGGAAGAATTTAATAACCTGAAATTTTATAAATGGAATTCTATTTTGAATGAAAAATTTCTATATAATGTAATGTTGTAATATAAAATAGATGTGGTACTTTACATTTTTTGTATTTTAAACCATTATAAAATATGGAGAGGATTTATAATTCATACATAAAAGAACATTATATATCATAACCATTGATAATACAGTTTTTCTATAGTTACCAATAAGATTATTATATTTTAAGGGCTAAACTAATATCTATTTATCATAGAAGTAATAATCTATGGCGTTGACCAGTATGATCATAACCTATGTATTCCATTTATCGAACCATCTATTAGAGAAGGCATCACTAGGAATGTCCCTTGACCAAGACCAGGCCATTATTAATTATCTTAAACTCGAGTGAATCTATTTATGTGATATTTTTAATGTTATCCTAATCATAACCCAAACCTTGTTCATCGAACCACCCCATGAATGATCCAACATTTCACACCTAACCCTTAGGGTGTACACTTGTGTAGTTAGGGGTTATATATATAGAAACCAGTATAATGGATTTGTATGTTTTATTATTAATAAACTAATAATTATATTTATCAATTTTAATTACTATATTATTATATATGAGTTATATAAAATTTTTATTTTGTAACAATAAAATAAAAATTATATTTTGTAGAAATATATTGCATAAATTAAAACACTCATTTTTAAAAAATCAATATTTTTTTATATAAATACTATTTTAATGAAATATATTTATTAGAAAATATGTATTTAAATATAAATGGTCAAATAATTTAATGACATAGAAGGTAATTTTTATAAGGTTCATAATGATGTCAGTGTTATGAAAGCTAGTATTTTTCATTAAATAATGGTTTTTATTTAAAAGTTCACATCCACATGTTTATAAAATAATTTTGAAAAATATATATTATTTTGAAAATAATATATTATTTTTACAATGAGAATTTCAAAATTATCCAATAATATGTTTTGTCTGAATTGTTTGATATAGTCAAATTTTGGGGTAAAAATAAATATTGTATAAATATATATTATATTTTTTATGAAGAAAAATATATAGTATATATTATAACATAATAATAGTATAAAATTGATGTAAAAACACTATATATGGAATCCATGATATAAAATAGATTTAACCTACAAAATAATGTTTTTAAGTTATCTAATTAATTTTACAAACATGTAATAAATCCCTGTAAACCAATATTTTATTTTAACGATTTAAGAATATTTCATTAGGAACCTGGCTCACTTCCAAATCATCAATGGTATTATTTTCATGATTTCTATTCATAAAATAATAAAATATTTGAAACCACTGCTTGAGATGGATTTGGTTATAATTATTTCATTACTTATAGTCTAAAAACAATGTTTTGAAATTAGTAAATAATTCCCCCTATTTTTCTATAAATATGCACCCAGCTTCCCATTCATATACACTCAAAACAAATTTATCACTATGTTTCAATCCCTCTCCATAAAATTAACTCCCAATGTGTTTCCATGTTCTTAATAATATCCTCCCATGCTTTTCAAAGCACCCTTCCAGGGTAAGGGATTCTCTTTATCATCCACTTTATTTGAAGAAATTATTTATATTAGGACCTTTTCATTCCAGTTTTTGATATTTGAATATTTTTTTATAGATTTATTTAATATCATTAATTATATAATTATAATTAAAGATAACCATTGAATCTCATTAATCTATTTTAGGAACCTTTATTTACACCTATTATGTTGTGTATATTATAATGTGATTTTCTATACCAAATTTTGTGTTATGAATACAAATCCCTATTTAGTCTCAAGGGTATTCGAATAGATATACCTATCATTTATTAATTAGGTATTTTCATATATATAACTCATAAACCTTAATAGTTGGATTAAAAGTGATGAAATATGGTCTTATGTTGTATGATCTATGTGGATCACAAATTCATGTAAATGATATAAATAGAACGGGTGGAACCAATAATATATGTCCCTATAATGAATTGGGAATTGATTTTAACTCATGAGAAACCATGAATGGTGCACATATGGTTAGCCCAATAATACTACATTACTATTTATCATTATTTAACCTTGGATTATGATAATGATGTTATATTTTATATTGTTACAAAATATTAAACTACCTTGATGTTATGATCTTATATCAGGATTTTATGATCATGTTTGTGGTTCTTTTTGGGAATATGTTGACCCAAAAATTTTAATAATTTCACAATTATTTTTATGCTGATAAAAGTAACCATTTTTTTAAATGAAATATATTTAAGATGATTTTAGGATGATATTTACTAGATTATTTATTTCATTCCTGGAGAAATTAGTTATAATTTAGATGAAATTTAGTTTTCATATATATTTTGGAAATTTTTAGTAATTATAGAATAACTATTAATATACCTACATTTTATGTATTAATTACGATCTTCAACCCAACTTTAATAAGGAGTTCAATATTGGGAACCCTATTTTTTCTAAACGTTAGGATTGGGAACCATACTTTTGAGAAGAAAATTACATTTTCATACTTAATCTATGGTTCATAAATATGAATTTTAGAATCACCTATACATTTTCAAATATACATTTGATTATTATCCCTATATAGTGATATATTACAATAGAAATGGACATCTATAATATGTAAATTTTTGATTATTTTCCACAATTTATAAAATAGTTTCATCAGGGTAAATATATATTTAACAATTTCTAAAGAATGATTCGAAGGAAATTTCTCAATATACTAAATCATTACTATTTCAATGGAATTTATGATTTTATAGAGGTGTTTTATTTCAACTATTGAACACACTATGTGTTATAAATTATCACGATTTATCAACTGGGATTTACAGAACTATTTGATATAAATAAAATCTAGATTCTTGTTAAATACCAAAAAAGTCACATCTTATTAAAAAGGGTAATATATTGTTCTCCAAATAAATATACTATAGCTAAATACATGTTTTGATCTAATACTATTTGTTCATATTACTATTTTTTGTATCAATTTTTAATATTTTTACTAATGTTCATTTATGAAATTATTAGATCTATACTTTAGAGACATACATGTTTATCATATATTGAATGTTCACTATAATATTATTAAAAATGTTTTTTATTAATATATGGTTTTTTAGAATGTATAATCACAAAAAAAAGTTATGATATTCTCCTAAAGTAATGAACAATGAGGTTCATATATTTACCTCGAAATAACTCTTTGTTTCTCACTTACTACGGAATCTGGGAGCCAAATCTGTTTTAAAAATTATCATCTTTCTAATTTTCTTAAAGTGTAGGATACATATACGCGATCATTGTGTATTTTCATCTTCTCACACTAATATATGATTTTAGATGTTCCATTAAAAAGAAACTACCATGTTTTAAGGTGTCAAATGCTTTCACTCATTTATAGAGGTCCCATTATAGGACATATTTAGTGAAAATCATCAATCTCACTAAGAGAGTATTGGTGGAGTGGACTATGGGATATTTGTGCTCCAAAACACTATACTAATTATTTATTTCTCTACTCTATCTTTCTTCCTGGTATCATATTTAATGAATAAAATGTTGTACTACACTACAAATCACAAGGATGGATTAAGTGTGATTTTTTCATGAGTTTTAAGAGGAAACAAATCACCCCACTCTCATGACTTTTATATATTTTGAAAAACATTGGTATAATAGGATTTCACATTGAATAATTATGTTAAGTATTAGAAATCTTGATTCAACGGTTTATATAATAAAATATGTGAATGTATGAATATAAACAAGGTACGTCAATGATCAAATATTCATATTTTAATGGTGAAAATTATGTTTTTTGGGAAGAATAAATTTTTTTATTTTTGAAAAATCATGTCTTTAATGTTTATATGAATATTCTAAAACATTATAAAATACACAGACATATATAGAAGTGGGAGTCTACAAAAAAAACATCTGAGTATTATCTTAATTAAAGATCAATGAATGTAATCATTGATAGTATTGGTTTGGATGAATTAAATCTAGTCTATAAATGTGTTACTAAATTTTAGATATGATTGATAATTTTTGTTTCCTATGTAGGAATCAATAATGATTGAAATTTGGTGTATAACATGACATAATTAAAATTTGATACATTCAAGATGTATGATATATTAATAATCACTAAAATGATAAGTAAATTTATATAAATATCCAATGATATTTCTTCCTTGGGTGGTCCCATTAATATGCCAGATGAATCATTAAAAGTTCATAGAGTATGACCCTAAAAATGTAATTTAAAATCTACTATAATTACATAGTCCACCCCTATAAAAAATCTATCTATAAATAAATTTATTGGAACCATAATGATGTATGAATAAAAAATGAATATTTAAGTGTAAGATCATATAGTTATACAAAGGTAGAATAGTTCTCCCAATGTTAGTTTTTGTAAAGACCTGTAAAATTCAAGGGAAAGTTTTTCTTAATTTTCTTTGGAATTTTACAAGAACGCGGTTTCTGACGGCACCTGATTCCGAGGCCCGGAGTTCCCCGAATCAATTTCCAAAGTTTTTCTCAAGTACGTTCAGTGAACGAACGAGTGGGAATTTCTAACTTTTGAACCGGTGCCCGGAATCAAATTCTGAGGGCACCGATGAACTCGCAGCACCGATATTCGCTTAAGGAGACCTTTTCCGAGGTTGAGTTTGTTGCGGGTTGACAATTAGTTTTTGGGAAGTTAGAATAAGTTAAATAAAAATTGTGGAATACAAATTTTTATTTTAACTTGTTGGTTAACTTCTCACAAAGGGAGTTAGAGGTGGGACCCACATCCACATAACCTCCCTTGGGAGGATTAAGTGTGGTGGGGTCCACACGAATCATAACTCTTCATCTTCTATTTTTAAACTCCCAATAACCCCTCTTTAGTTAACTTGACAAGTTGGGTTATTAAATGGGTGGAGTTGTTTAATTTCAAACCTTTGAATTTCAAAATGGTTTGGTTGAGTAAATAAAATAAGTCCTTAGCTTATTTTATTTGGTTTAGAATTCTCTAGACAATATTGAGATAATTTGGAGCCTTCTTCTTCTTCTTCTTCAAGCTTTGACGAAGAACGCGAAGAACCTTCGAACATCAACGAAGAACGCCACGTTCTCGGGAATCATCTTCCGCGACGCCATTCCCGCGACACCGACGACGTCTTATTCCGCGTCATCTCTTCCGTGATGATTTCCCGCGACGAAATAGTCGTCAAAGAACTTCGATTCCTCGCTTAACAACATCGACGTCCTTCTTCCGTGACGTCGACCACCGCGATGCGTCTTCCGCGGGTCGTTGACGATCATCGTTCTTGAAACCGAGGTGGGGGTTTGTTGTTGATTATTTATTTATTCTCATTCTTGGTTCTAGCATGAAAAACGTGAGTATAAATGTTTATGTGTTATCGTCTAACGAGAGGGGGTCCGGACCGCACAAACACGGTCGAATCCCCCCTCCTTTGTTATTGAATATTATTATTTTCTTGTGGATGAACGAGATGGCGTGGTGTCGTCGCACCACGCGGAAATCATTCGACAATTGTTGCGTGGCGCCGTCGCGCCGCGCCATGGAAAGATTATCATGAACGCGAAGCCATCGCGCCGCGTCGAAGGAAACCGAAGGCGCCGCGGCCGGAGCAGGGCAGCTGCGGAGGGGCGCAGTGCCGTCGCACCGCTCCGGAAAACGAAGACCGCGGCTGGTTCCGGGCCGCGGCGGAAACGGGAAGACCGGCGGCTAGCCGGGCCGCCGGGGCGCCGCTCGGGTGCCACGCGCGGGGGGCAAATCCCCCGCTATCCTTCAGCTGGCGGCGTGGCTGGATGTCGCGCCTTGGAGAAACCGGCCCCCCCTCACATGGGGCCTTCCTTTGAGAAAAACGGGGGGGGGGGCGCTGCCCCCCTTGGTGTAACCGCGGCCCCCCCATTATGGGGGGCCAGTTTTGGCCAACTGGGGGAATTAATTCCCCCGGTACTTCTCCCTCCCTGTCGGCCCGACCTGGCCGGCCAGTCCTTCTTCAACGGGACCGGCAAGGCCGGTCCCCTTTCTGGCTTCCGACACCGGCAGCCCGGCTAGCCGCCGGTCTTCCCGTTTCCACCACGGCCCGGAACCGGCCGCGGTATTCGTCGTCTGGCACGGTGCGACGGCACCGCGCCCCTCCGCCGCGACCCCGCTCCGGCCGTGGTGCCTTCGGTTTCCCTCGACGTGGCGCGACGGCATCGCATTCATGATAATATTTTCACGGCACGGCGCGATAGGGCCGCGCAGCAATTGTCGAATGATTTCCACGTGGTGCGACGACACCACGCCATCTCGTTCATCCACAAGAAAATAATAATATTCAAGAACAAAGGAGGGGGGATTCGGCCGTGTTTGTGCGGTCCGGCCCCCCTCTCGTTAGACGATAACACATAAACATTTATCCTCACTTTTGTCATGCTAGAACCAAGAATGAGAATAAATAAATAATCAACAACAAACCCCTACCTCGGTTTCATGAACGATGATCTTCAACGACCCGTGGAAGACGCATCGCGGTTGTTGGCGTCACGGAAGACGGACGTCGATGTCATGAAGCGAGGATTCGAAGTTCTTTGACGACGATTTTGTCGCGGGAAATCGTCACGGAAGAGATGACGCGGAAGAAGACGTCGTCGGTGTCGCGGGTATGGCGTCGCGGAAGGCGATTCTCGAGAACGTGGCGTTCTTCGTCGATGTTCTAAGGTTCTTCGCGTTCTTCATCAAATCTTTAAGAAGAATAAGAAGAAGGCTCCAAATTTTCTCAATATTGTCTAGAGAATTCTAACCCAAATAAAATAAGCTAAGGTCTTATTTTATTTACTCAACCAAACCATTTTGAAATTCAAAAGTTTGAAATTAAACAACTCCACCCATTTAATAACCCAACTTGTCAAGTTAATTAAAGAGGGGTTATTGGGATTTTAAAAAGAGAAGATGAAGAGTTATGCTTCGTGTGGGCCCCACCACACATAATCCTCCCAAGGGAGGTTAAGTGGATGTGGGTCCCACCTCTAACTCCCTTTGGGAGAAGTTAACCAACAAAAAAAATTTTGTATTCCACAATTTTTATTTAACTTATTCTAAATTCCCAAAAACTAACTCTCAGCCCGCAATAAACGCAACCTCGGAAAAGGTCTCCTTAATCGAATATGGGCGTTGCGAGTTCATCGGTGCCATCGGAATTTGATTCCGGGCACCGGTTCAAAAGTTAGAAATTCCCGCTCGTTCGTTCACTGAACGTACCCGAGCCAATCTTCAGAAATTGATTCCGGGCACTCCGGGACTCAGAATCAGGTGCTGTCAGAAACCGCGTTCTTGTAAAATTCCAAAGAAAATTAAGAAAAAATTTCCCTTGAATTTTACAGGTCATTACATTACTCCCACATCAGGGCTTTATGTCCCCGTAAAGATACATCAAAAACTAGGGAAACAAATGAGGGTACTGAGCACGCATCTGAGCCTCCCGCTCCCATGTGCTCTCCTGGAGGTTCCCGTGCTGCCATCTGATGTGGACAAGAGGAATTGATCTCCCACGTAGGACCCATTCCTGTCGATCCTCTATCTCCACTGGGACCACCTTAAAAGTCACCCCATCATCAACGTCAAGCTCCCATGGTCAATGATGTGCGTCGGGTCGTGCACGTATCTCCTCAGCTGTGATACGTGGAAGACATCGTGCACCCGGTGCAACTGAGGTGGTAGATCCAGGCGATAAGCCACCTCGACAATCCTGCTGAGGACCTGGAAGGGTCCGATGAAGCGCGGAGATAACTTGCCGCCTCGGCCAAATCTCTGTATACCACGTCGAGGTGAGACCCGCAAGAAGACATGTTCGCCATCCTCTAACTCTAGTGGCCTCCGCCTCCTGTCAGCGTATGACTTCTGCCGACTCTGAGCGGTTCTCATCCACTCCTTGATGACCTGGACCTTCTCTGTCGTGGCCTAGAATATCTCCGGTCCCACAAGTGCTTACTCCCCAGGGTCTGTCCAGCACAAAGGAGATCTACAAGGTCGGTCGTACAACGCCTCGTACGGTGCCATCCCGATGGTGGAGTGGTAGCTTTTGTTGTACGCAAACTCCACCAAGGATAGGTGGTCCTCCCAGCTGCAACCAAAGTCGAGGACACATGCGCAGAGCATGTCCTTGAGAGTCTGAATGGTCCTCTCCGTCTGACCATCCGTCTGAGGGTGAAAGGCTGTGCTCAGACGTAGCTGTGTCTCGAACGCCTCTTGTAACCCATTCCAAATCCGGGAAGTAAAGCGAGCATCTCGATTGGAGACGATAGATGATGGCACGCCGTGGAGCCGCACAATCTCTTGAACGTAGAGACGTCCCAAGCTCTCCACTGAGCCCTTCTCTCTGATGGGTAAGAAGTGTGCCGACTTGGTGATTCGGTCAACAATCACCCAGATGGAGTCGTGACCTCTGGAAGTGCGTGGAAGTCCAGTCACGAAGTCCATAGATATCCCGACCCACTTCCACTCCGAGACCTCCAAGGCCTGTACCAAGCCTGCTGGTACCTGATGCTCTGCCTTCACCTACTGGCAGGTGAGGCATCGAGAAACGAACTCTGCTACAGCCTTCTTCATGCCCGTCCACCAGTGCTGTCATCTGAGATCCTGGTATATCTTCGCCACTCCAGGATGTACCGCCAAAGGAGAAGTGTGAAACTCTCTCAGCACCTCCTCTCGCAAAGTGATTGGTACCATGGTACGTCCTCTGAAAAGGATGTCGTGCTCTGCTCCAAGGGAGAAACCATCAGGTGCATGTCCTAAGGATATCTGTGCACACCGTGTCTCACAGTCAGCGTCCTCACGCTGTGCCTCTCTGACCCGCTGTAGTAGTGGAGGGGTGATTGTGAGAGACTGAAGGAAGGCTGGTCCATCTCTATCCACGAAGGATATCTGCAAAGAGGCTAGCTGCTCCGTCGCCTCCTCAAGTAGCTGAATGCCCGTCCTCCTGCTGAGGGCATCGGCTACTACGTTCCCCTTCCCAGGAGTATAGACTATCTCAAAGTCATAGTCCTGGAGGAACTCGAGCCATCGTCACTGTCTCGGGTTCAGGTCCATCTATGAGAAGATATACCTGAGACTCTGATGATCAGAAAAGACTGTAAAATGCTCGCCCATCAGGTAATGTCGCCATGTCTTCAGAGCGAAGACCAAAGCTGCTAACTCCAGGTCATGGGTAGCGTAGTTCTGCTCATGCGGCCTCAAAATATGTGATCCATAGGCGATCATTGCCCGCTCCTGCATCATAACACATCCGAGCCCGATCCCTGATGCATCGTAGTAGACTACGTACCCTACTCCCTCCTTAGGCAACCTCAAAATAGGTGCGCGGGTCAATCTCTGTCTCAGCTCCTGGATGCTCTGCTGACATCTGTTTGACCACACGAAGGGTTTCCCCTTCTTCGTCAAAGCTGTGAGTGGTGCCGCAACTATAGAGAAGTCTGGCACGAATCTCTGATAGTATCCATCTAGTCCGAAGAAACTCTGAACCTCTGTCACGCTCCTGGGGGGCTCCCATGCTAACACAACCTCGATCTTCGCAGGATCCACTGCAACTCCCGCCTCAGAGATAACGTGTCCCAACAAGTGGACCTCACGTATCCAGAACTGGCACTTCGAGAGCTTACCATAAAGCTGGTGCTCTCAGAGTGTGTCTAGTACAACTCGCAAGTGATAGGCGTGCTCCTCCTCAGTCGTAGAGTAAATCAGAATGTCGTCAATGAAGACCACGACAAACCGATCAAGGTATGGCTGAAAGATCCTATTCATGAGGGCCTTGAACACTGCTGGAGCATTGGTTACTCCGAAAGGCATGACCAAGAACTCATAGTGGCCATACCGACATCTGAAGGCCGTCTTTTGCACGTCCTCGTCTCTGACTCTGAGCTGATGATAGCCTGACCGAAGGTCTATCTTCGAGAACCACCGTGCTCCCTTGAGCTGATCAAAGAGGTCATAAATCCTCGGTAGCAGATACTTGTTCCTCACTGTCACCTGGTTCAGGCGACGATAGTCAACACAAAGTTGCAAGCTTCCGTCCGCCTTCTTGGCGAACAATATCGGGGAAGCCCAGGGTGAAACACTGGGTCGGATGAACCCCTTTCCCTGCAAATCCTCCAACTGTACCCGTAGCTCTCAAAGCTCGGCGGGGGCCATCCGATATGCTGGAGTGGATATCGGGGCTGTCCCGGGGTATAGGTCAATATAAAAGTATACCTCTCTGTTAGGAGGTAGTCCTGGAATGTCATCAGGAAAAACGTCCGCAAACTGATCCACCACTGCAGGAAAACCAGGACTTTGCACGTCAACTGCTCCAAGGATGAGCCTATCTAACTGATGAGTCATGGGCTGTCCTCTCCTCCGCAAAAGTCCATCATGTGCTGCAAAGGCTCCCTTCTCATTGGTGAAGTTGAACCTGCTCCCGTCGGTGCGTACACATCGCACCTTGCGCCTAAAACAGTCAATCTGCGCATGGACCGTAGATAGCCAATCCATGGCCAAGATGACGTCATAAGGCCTCGACACTGCTACAAGAAGATCCCAGCCGAAGCTCTCGCCTCCTAGAGTATGCTCACACTGCCGGCACCAGTGTGCAATTTTCGAGTCTGCTCCCGTAGGTGTCTCTAGCCGTAAGGATCGAGCCAACGGATCTGTCGGAATCTCTGAGCTCCGAACAAGGGCAGCGGCTATGAAAGAGTGACTCGCTCCTGTGTCTATAAGAACTGCAGCAAGGGTGGAATAGAAACAGATAGTACCTTGAATCATCTCGGGTGCGCCGTGGTCATAGGCCTCTGCTACCTGGAGCTGTGCCTATCTCTGCCCGCCTGCTCCCTGTGGTCGGGGTGGACCTCCTGGTGGTGGTGGTGGCAGAGCCTCAAAGCGTTTCCCAACACCTGCTGCTCGGCCAACTCCTCTGCCTCGTCCGCTCCTCCCTGCGGACCACCACGGTCGACCCTCTGCCTCTGCCTTGGTGGTCCCTCAATCGTCTGCTGCTCCTCGGCACGGCGGGTCGGGCAGTCACGAGCCATGTGACCCTGCCCGCCGCATGAGTAGCATTGCCTACCTCTCGAAAGACTGGATCCTTGCTGTGTTCCCCGCACTACTGATCCAGTGTCCTGAGGTCGTCTGCTGAAGGTCCGGTCTGTCTGAACCCCTGAGTCATCCGTCGACTGCCTGCTGCAGATGACTCTGCCACGTGCCGCCCTATGGTGGGTCTCGACACTGGTGTAGACTCAGCAAGGAAGATCTTGATCAAAAGGGCATGCACCAGTACTCCCGTCCGAGTCGGTATGCTGAGGGAGTTCATCGATGCCCTGATCTCGTGTCTCAAACCCTGCTCGAAGGTCCGGGACCGGAAGAATGGGTCCCGTACCATGTCGGTCGAGTAGCGCGAGAGATCAGTAAATCTCGCCGAGTACTGAGTGACCGTCATGCTGCCATGCCGCAGCTGAAGAAGCTCCTGGATACGCACCGCATGAAGGGTGGCTAGGACGAACTCCGAGCGGAAGAGGCTCTCAAAGTCCGTCCATAGTAGAGATGTCTCATCGTTCACCTGGAGCATCAAGCTCCACCATAGGCTTGCTGCTGCGTGCAGTAGGCTCACAGCGAGGATCACCATGAGATCTTCAGGTGTCCTCACTAGCCTAAAAACTCGTACCACTGCCTCTAGCCAGTCCTCGGTTGCCTGGGGGTCTGTCTCCCCACGGAACCCAGGTGGTCGCTGGCGCTGGAACTCGTGCAGAGCTCCAAGGCGACGTGCATCGTCAGCAGCTGGTGCTGGAAGCATCGGTGGCTCAACGGGTAGAGCTACAGCCAGTGCCACTACTGACAAAGAGCCCTGCACCGAGGCCTTGTCACTCGGTGGAATATCGTCATGCTCGACTCTCAGAACCCTAGCTGGCTGCCATCGTGGGGCCATCCTGAAAAGGAAACAGGTGCGCCACGGTCAGAACAGTATACCTGGTGAGCTGATATATAAGTAATCACAAACAAAAATTTGAAACACACACGCAATCAATGTTTTCATGAATTAAGTCGGAAATCAGTAGTCAGGGTTCTGGTGTACAGATACGTTGGCCGCCGCACCAACACTGGGCTCCCTGGACTGATAACCACACTCAATACGGGAGTATTGGAGCGGGCCCTTTTGATCGAGAGCTTCCTTGCTGAGTCTACACCAGCGCCGAGACCCACCGCAGGGTGGCACGTGGCAGAGTCATCTGCAGCAGGCAGTCGACGGATGACTCAGGGGTTCAGACAGACCAGACCTTCAGGCAGACGACCTCAGGACACTGGCTCAGCAGTGCGGGGCACACAGCGAGGAGCCAGTCTTTTGAGAGGCATAAAATGCTACTCATGCGGTGGGCAGGGCCACATGGCTCGTGACTGCCCAACCCGCCATGCCGAGGAGCTGCAGACTGTTGAGGGACCACCAAGGTAGAGGAAGAGGGTCGACCGTGGCGGTCCTCAGGGAGGAGGAAGACGAGGCAGAGGAGCTGGCCGAGCCGCAGGTGGTGGGAGACGCTTTGAGGCTCTGCCACCACCACCACCAGGAGGTCCACCCCGACCACATGGAGCAGGCAGGCAGAGACAGGCATAGCTCCAGGCAGCAGAGGCCTACGACCACGACGCACCCGAGATGATTCGAGGTACTATCTGTGTCTATTCCACCCTTGCTGCAGTTCTTATAGACACAGGATTGAGTCACTCGTTCATAGCCGTTGCCCTTGTTCGGATCTCGGAGATTATAACAGAGCTGTTGGATCGATCCTTACGGCTAGAGACTCCTACAGGAGAAGACTCGACGATTGCGCACTGGTGCCGGTAGTGTGAGCTTACTCTAGGAGGCGATATCTTCGGCTGGGGTCTTCTTGTAGCATCGTCGAGGCCTTACGACGTCATCTTGGTCATGGATTGGCTATCTACGGTCCATGCGCAGATTGACTGTTTTAGGCGCAAGATGCGATGTGTACGCACCGACGGGAGCAGGTTCACCTTCACCGGCGAGAAGGGAGCCTTTGTAGCACAGTATAGACTTCCGCGGAGGAGAGGACAGCCCATCAATCACCAGTTGGCTAGCCTCATCCTTGGAGAATTTGACGTGCGGAGCCCTGGTTCTCCTGCAGTGGTGGATCAGTTTGCGGATGTTTTTCCTGACGACGTTCCAGGACTACCTCCTCGCGGAGAGGTAGACTTTTATATTGACCTGTACCCCAGGACAACCCCGATATCCACTCCAGCATATCGGATGGCCCCCGCCGAGCTTCGAGAGCTACAGGTACAGTTGGAGTATTTGCAGAGCAAGGGGTTCATCCGACCCAGTGTTCCACCCTGGGCTTCCCCGATATTGTTCTCCAAGAAGGAGGACGAAAGATTGCGACTTTGTGTTGACTATCGTCGCCTGAACCAGGTGACAGTGAGGAACAAGTATCCTCTACCGATGATTGATGACCTCTTTGATCATCTCAAGGGAGAACAGTGGTTCTCGAAGATAGACCTCAGGTCAGGCTATCATCAGCTCAGAGTTAGAGACGAGGACGTGCAGAAGACGGCCTTCAGATGTCGGTATGGCCACTATGAGTCCTTGGTTATGACTTTCGGCGTAACCAATTCTCCAGCAGTGTTCATGGACCTCATGAATAGGATCTTTCATCCATACCTTGATCGGTTTGTCATGGTCTTCATTGACGACATTCTGATTTACTCTACGACTGAGGAGGAGCACACCTATCACTTGCGAGTTGTACTAGACACACTCTGAGAGAACCAGATTTATGGTAAGCTCTCAAAGTGCCAGTTCTGGATACGTGAGGTCCACTTCTTGGGACGCGTTATCTCTGAGGCGGGAGTTGCAGTGGATCCTGCGAAGATCGAGGCTGTGTTTGCATGGGAGCCACCCAGGAGCGTGACTGAGGTTCGGAGTTTCTTGGGACCAGCTGGATACTATCGGAGATTCTTTCCAGACTTCTCTAGAGTTGCGGCACCACTCACAGCTTTGACAAAGAAGGGTAAACCCTTTGTGTGGTCAGAAAGATGTCAGAAGAGCTTCCAGGAGCTGAGACAGAGTTTGACTAGCGCACCTATCTTGAGGTTTCCTGAAGAGGGAGTAGGGTACGTAGTTTACTGCGATGCATCAGGGACCGGACTCGGTTGCGTCCTCATGCAGGAGCGGGCAGTGATCGCCTATGGATCACAACAGTTGAGGTCGCATGAGCAGAACTATGCTACCAATGACCTGGAGTTGGCAGCAGTGGTCTTTTCTCTGAAGACATGGCGGCATTACCTGATGGGCGAGCGTTTTACAGTCTTTTCTGATTATCAGAGTCTCAGGTATATCTTCTCGCAGAAGGACCTGAACATGAGACAGCGGCGATGGCTAGAGTTCCTCCAGGACTATGACTTTGAGATAGTCTATACTCCTGGGAAGGGGAACGTAGTAGCCGATGCCCTCAGCAGGAGGACGGGCATTCAGATACTTGAGGAGGCGACAGATCAGCTATCCTCTTTGCAGATAACCTTCATGGATAGAGATGGAGCAGCCTTCCTCCAGTCTCTCACAGTCACCCCTCCACTACTGCAGCGGGTCAGAGAGGCACATCGTGAGAACACTGACTGTGAGACACGGCGTGCATAGATATCCTCAGGACAGGCACCTGATGGTTTCTCCCTTGGAGTAGAGAACGACATCCTTTTCAGAGGACGTACCATGGTACCAGTCACTTTGCGAGAGGAGGTGCTGAGAGAGTTTCACACTTCTCCTTTTGCGGTACATCCAGGAGTGGCGAAGATGTACCAGGATCTCAGACGACAGCACTGGTGGCCGGGCATGAAGAAGGATGTAGCAGAGTTCGTTTCTCGATGCCTCACATGCCAGCAGGTGAAGGCAGAGCATCAGGTACCAGCAGGATTGGTACAGCCCTTGGAGGTCCCAGAGTGGAAGTGGGACGACATATCTATAGACTTCATGACTGGACTTCCACGCACCTCTAGAGGTCACGACTCCATTTGGGTGATTGTTGACTACCTCACCAAGTCGGCACACTTCTTACCCATCAGAGAGCAAGGCTCGGTGGAGAGCTTGGTACGTCTCTACGTTCAGGAGATTGTGTGGCTCCATGGTGTGCCATCATATATCATCTCTGATCGAGATGCTCACTTTACTTCCCAGCTTTGGAAGGGGTTACAGGAGGCGTTCGGGACGCAGCTACGTCTGAGCACAGCCTTTCACCCTCAGACGGATGGTCAGACGGAGAGAACCATCCAGACTCTCGAGGACATGTTCCGCGCATGTTTCCTAGACTTTGGTCATTGCTGGGAGGACCACCTACCCTTGGTGGAGTTTGCGTACAACAACAGCTACCACTCCACCATCGGGATGGCACCGTACGAGGCATTGTACTGCCGAACTTGTAGATCTCCTTTGTGCTGGACAGACCCTGGGGAGTCAGCACTTGTGGGACCGGAGATGGTCCAGGCCATGACAGAGAAGGTCCAGGTCATCTAGGAGTGGATGAGGACAACTCAGAGCTGGCAGAAGTCATACGCTGACAGGAGGCAGAGGCCACTAGTGTTCGAGGATGGAGACCACATCTTCTTGTGGGTCTCACCTCGACGTGGTATTCGGAGATTTGGCCGAGGTGGCAAGTTATCTTCGCGCTTCATCGGACCCTTCCAGTTCCTCAGCAGGATTGGCGAGGTGGCTTATCGCCTGGCTCTACCACCTCAGTTGCACCGGGTGCACGACGTCTTCCACGTGTTTCAGCTGAGGAGATACGTGCACGACCCGACGCACATCATTGACCATGGGGAGCTTGACGTTGACGATGGGGTGACTTTTACGGAGGTCCCGGTGGAGATAGAGGATCGACAGGAGCAGATCCTACGTGGGCGATCGATTCCCCTTGTGCGCATCAGATGGTAGCACAGGAACCTCCAAGAGAACACATGGGAGTGGGAGGCTCAGATGCGTGCTCAGTACCCTCATTTGTTTCCCTAGTTTTTTATGTATCTTTACGGGGACGTAAAGCCCCGAGGTGGGAGTAATGTAAAGACCCGTAAAATATAAGGGAATTTTTTTCATAATTTTCTTTGAAATTTTACAAGAACACGGTTTCTGACGGCACCTGATTCCGAGGCCCGGAGTGCCCGGAATCGATTTCCGAAGTTTGGCTCGGGTACGTTCAGTGAACGAACGAGCGGGAATTTCTAACTTTTGAACCAGTGCCCGGAATCAAATTCTGAGGGCACCGATGAACTTGCAGTGCTGATATTCTCTTAAGGAGACCTTTTCCGAGGTTGCGTTTATTGCGGGTTGAGAGTTAGTTTTTGGGAATTTAGAATTAGTTAAATAAAAATTGTGGAATACAAATTTTTATTTTAACGTGTTGGTTAACTTCTCCCAAAGGGAGTTAGAGGTGGGACCCACATCCACTTAACCTCCCTTGGGAGGATTAAGTGTGGTGGGGCCCACACGAAGCATAACTCTTCATCTTCTCTTTTTAAACTCCCAATAACCCCTCTTTAATTAACTTGACAGGTTGGGTTAATAAATGGGTGGAGTTGTTTTTTTTTCAATCCTTTGAATTTCAAAATGGTTTGGTTGAGTAAATAAAATAAGACCTTAGCTTATTTTATTTGGATTAGAATTCTCTAGTCAATTTTGAGAGAATTTGGAGCCTTCTTCTTCTTCTTCTTCAAGCTTTGACGAAGAACGCGAAGAACCTTCGAACATCGACGAAGAACACCACGATCTCGGGAATCGCCTTCCTCGACGCCATACCCGCGACTCTGACGACGTCTTCTTCCGCGTCATCTCTTCCGTGACGATTTCCTGCGATGAAATCATCGTCAAAGAACTTCGAATCCTTGCTTCACGACATCGACGTCCTTCTTCTGTGATACCGACCACCGCGACGCGTCTTCCGCGGGTTGTTGACGATCATCGTTCTTGAAACCGAGGTAGGGGTTTGTTGCTGATTATTTATTTATTCTCGTTCTTGGTTCTAGCATGACAAACGTGAGGATAAATGTTTATGTGTTATCATCTAACGAGAGGGGGGGTGGACCGCACAAACACGGCCGAATCCCCCCTCCTTTGTTCTTGAATATTAATATTTTATTGTGGATGAACGAGATGGAGTGGTGTCGTCGCACCACGCGGGAATCACACGGCAAATATTACGCGGCGCCTTCGCGCCGCGCCGCGCCGTGGAAAGATTATCATGAACGCGGCGCCGTCGCGCCGCGTCGAAGGAAACCGAAGGCGCCGCGGCCGGAGCGGGGTCGCGGCGGAGGGGCGCGGTGCCGTCGCACCGTGCCAGAAGATGAAGACAGCGGCCGATTCCGGGCCGCGGCGGAAACAGGAAGACCGGCGGCCAGCCGGGCGGCCGGTGTCGGATGCCGGAAGGGGAAAAACCGGGGGAATTTAATTCCCCCGGCCAACATAAATGGCCCCCCATTAAGAGGGGGGGGGGTTTCACAAAGGGGGGCAGGCACCCCCCCCCCCGTTTTTCTCAAATACAGGCCCCCACGTGGGGGCCGTTTGATCCAAGGCGCGGCTTTCAGCCGCGCCGCCAGCAGAGGAGGCGGGGGCTTTGCCCCCCGCGCGTGGCACCCGAGCGGCGCCCTGTCCGCGCCGCCACGCCGGACCGCACCGCCGTGCCGGGCCGCGCCGCCGTGCCGTACCGCACCGTCGGCCGGGCTGGGTCGGCCCGGACCCGGACCCCCTGTTTTCGAATCGACTTCGGTCTTTTGCTCATAACTTGAGCTACGGACCTCCGATTGACGAACCGTCAGCGGAAATGCGATCCTTGGATCGGGAATTTCGATTCGGTATATCTAACTCAATGTTTCGGAATACTTTGTGTTCGGCCGGGTTGGTTCGTACACGAAACCAACCGGGCCCTCAGAGCGGAAACGATCATATCTTGAGCTACGGACGTCCGATTGATGTGTCGTTAGCTTTGTTGTGTTCCTCTTAGTGAGACGGATCTTTTGGCATACTCCGCCCGAGGTTTGGACGCAGGTGGAGTACGGTCGGGTTGGTTTTGCCTTAAAAACCAACCGGGCCCCTGGGACGAAAAAGCCAATAACTCTCAGACCGGGTGTCCGATCGACGCGCCGTCTATTGCGTTGAGTTCCTGTTGGCGATACGGAACTTTTGGATACATCAACTCTGGACTTTGTGACAGTTGATGTATCGGGCTCTCGGCTCATGGAGCGGACCCTCCCGAACGAGCTTGCTGTGTGCGGGAACCCTAGTGCTGGCTACGACTGTGACTGCAACTACTAATGCTACTACTACTGTGACTGCTACTGATACTGCTACTACTACTGTGACTGCGATGACGACAGTACAGAGATCCTTGGTGGATTCGACGACGACTACAGCACTCAGCGATCCTACGTGGATCAGTGCTACAGGTCATGTGGTGGCTCGATCCTGTGTGGGTCCGATCCTGTGTGGGTCATTGCGCTCAGCGGTCCTGTGTGAACCAGCGCCTACAGGTCCTGTGTGGGCCTGATCCTGTGTGGGTCATTGAGGGGGTTAGTTACCTATCGATCATTCGTGGGTCCGACGACTTAGATGGATCAGAGATCATCTTTATCGTCTTTCGAAGAAGTATACCTGTGTGAGCTGAATCCTGTTACTTTCCTGTGTGGATTGTGTTGTACTATCCTGTGTGGATTTCGTTTTGCTTTCCGGTGTGCAATACGTATACTTTCCTATGTGGACTGAGTTGTACTTGGGCTAGGAGGTTGGAGTGTATTGGAAT
Source organism: Viscum album (assembly GCA_963277665.1). Classification (NCBI taxonomy): domain Eukaryota; kingdom Viridiplantae; phylum Streptophyta; class Magnoliopsida; order Santalales; family Viscaceae; genus Viscum; species Viscum album. Next base: position 1,307,199,636 of record OY728128.1, read on the forward strand.
TGATGACTTAGGTATATGTATGGGGATATACCTAAGCAGTGTCGATTGTTACTTCGTGTTTGTATCTTCCTTTCTGGTTTATCCTTTGTGGATTTTGGGAGATCATCAGGGGTCTCTGGGTCCCTACTGAGTAGCTTATACTCACCCCAGCACGGGCTATGCCCGCACTACGTTGTGTTGGTTGCAGACGACGAACAGCGTTGATCTTGGCTGAGGCTTGCAGAGCAGGACGGTACCTGGAGGTGGACCACTGGGCAGGACGTGTTCAGAGCGGACGGCAGGACCCGTGGAGCAGTGGAGCTATCTGTACCCACCCTTCAGGTGGGATTTCCAGTGGACAGCTCGGTGTAGCGGCTTTTACTTTACAGTTGTTGTTTTCCCTTTTGAGTTGTACTTTACTTTCAGTTTGGGTTTGTATACTGGCCCATTTACTTTTCCGCACTTTCAGTTGTACTCTGTTCTTACTTAGTGTTTACCTTTCCGATTGCTTACTCTGTGGTTTTTGTTTACTTTTCAAAGGCAATGCCTTCCCTTTTTACTGGGATTTACGCCTTGGTTCTATTCGCAGTCACAGTAGTAGTAGCAGTAGCAGTAGCAGTCACAGTCGCAGCCAGCACTAGGGTTCCCGCACACAGCAAACTCGTTCGGGAGGGTCTGCTCCACGAGCTGAGAGGCTGATACATCAACTGTCACAAAGTCCAGAGTTGATGTATCCAAAAGTTCCGTATCGCCAACAGGAACTCAACGCAACAGACGACGCGTCCATCGGATGCCCGGTCTAAGAGTTATTGGCTTATTCCTCCAGGGGCCCGGTTGGTTTTTAAGGCAAAACCAACCCGACCGTACTCCACCTGTGTCCAGACCTCAGGCGGAGTATGCCAAAAGATCCTTCTCACTAAGAGGAACACAAAAAAGCTGACGGCACATCAATCGGACGTTCGTAGCTCAAGATATGAGTGTTTCCGCTCCGAGGGCCCGGTTGGTTTCGTGTACGAACCAACCCGGCCGAACTCAAAGTATTCTGAAACATTGAGTGCGATATACCGAATCGACCGTCTCGATCCAAGGATCGCATCTCCGCTGACGGTTTGTTAATCGGAGGTCCGTAGCTCAATTTATGGGCAAAAGACCGAAGTCAATTCGAAAACGGGGGGTCCGGGTCCGGGCCGACCCGGCCCGACCCCCCCTGGGTCGGCCCGAACCGGGTCGACCCGGCCCGGGTCCGACCCGGCCCGGCCGGCGGCACGGCCCAGCACGGTGGCGCGGTCCGGCGCGGCGGCGCGGCCGGGGCGCCGCTCGGGTGCCACGGGCGGGGGGCAAAGCCCCCGCTTTCCTTCAGCTGGAGGCGCGGCTGGATGCCGCGCCGTAGAGAAACCGGCCCCCCCTCACGTGGGGGCCTTCCTTTGAGAAACACGGGGGGGCGCTGCCCCCCCCTTGGTGTAACCGGGGCCCCCCCATTATGGGGGGCCAGTTTTGGCCAGCCGGGGGAATTAATTCCCCCGGATCTTCTCCCTTCCGGCCGGCCCGACCTGGCCGGCCGGTCCTTCCTCAACGAGACTGGCAAGGCCGGTCCCCTTTCCGGCTTCGGACACCGGCGGACCGGCTAGCCGCCGGTCTTCGCGTTTCCGCCGCGGCCTGGAACCGGCCGCGGTCTTCATCGTCCGGGGCGGTGCGACGGCACCGCGCCCCTCCGTCGCGGCCCCGCTCCGGCCGCGGCGCCTTCGGTTTCCTTCTACATGGCGCGACGGCGTCGCGTTCATGATAATCTTTCCACGGCGCGGCGCGACGGCTCCGCGCAACAATTGTCGAATGATTTCTGCGAGGTGCGACGACACCACGCCATCTCGTTCATCCACAAGAAAATAATAATATTCAAGAACAAAGGAGGGGGGATTCGGCCGTGTTTGTGCGGTCCGGCCCCCCTCTCGGTAGACGATAACACATAAACATTTATCTTCACGTTTTTCATGCTAGAACCAAGAACGAGAATAAATAAATATTCAACAACAAACCCCTACCTCGGTTTCAAGAACGATGATCGTCAACGACCCGCGGAAGACGCGTCGCGGTGGTCGGCATCAAGGAAGAAGGACGTCGATGTCGTCAAGCAAGGATTCGAAGTTCTTTGATGAAGATTTCATCGCGGGAAATCGTCATGGAAGAGATGACACGGAAGAAGACGTCGTTGGTGTCGTGGGTATGGCGCCGCGGAAGAAGATTCCCGAGAACATGGCGTTCTTCGTCGATGTTCTTAGGTTCTTCGCGTTCTTCGTCAAAACTTGAAGAAGAAGAAGAAGAAGAAGGCTCCAAATTCTCTCAAGATTGTCTAGAGAATTCTAACCCAAATAAAAAAAGCTAAGGTCTTATTTTATTTACACAACCAAACCATTTTGAAATTCAAAGGTTTGAAATTAAACAACTCCACCCATTTAATAACCCAACTTGTCATGTTAATTAAAGAGGGGTTATTGGGAGTTTAAAAAGAGAAGATAAAGAGTTATGCTTCATGTGGGCCCCACCACACTTCATCCTCCCAAGGGAGGTTAAGTGGATGTGGGTCCCACCTCTAACTCCCTTTGGGAGAAGTTAACCAACAAGTTAAAATAAAAATTTGTATTCCACAATTTTTATTTAACTTATTCTAAATTCCCAAAAACTAACTCTCAACCCGCAATAAACGCAACCTCGGAAAAGGTCTCCTTAAGAGAATATCAGCGTTGCGAGTTCATCGGTGCCCTCAGAATTTGATTCTGGGCACCGGTTCAAAAGTTAGAAATTCCCGCTCGTTCATTCACTGAACGTACCCGAGCCAAACTTTGGAAATCGATTCCGGGCACTCCGGTCCTCGGAATCAGGTGCCGTCAGAAACCGCGTTCTTGTAAAATTCCAAAGAAAAATAAGAAAAAATTTCACTTATATTTTACGGGTCTTTACATTACTCCCACCTCGGGGCTTTACGTCCCCGTAAAGATACATAAAAAATTAGGGAAACAAATGAGGGTACTGAGCATGCATCTGAGCCTCCCGCTCCCATGTGCTTTCCTGGAGGATCCCGTGCTGCCATCTGATGCGCACGAGAGGAATCGATCGCCCACATAGGACCCGCTCTTGTCGATCCTCTATCTCCACCGGGACCTTCGTAAAAGTCTCGCCATCATCAACGTCACGCTCCCCATGGTCAATGATTTGCGTCGGGTCGTGCACGTATCTCCTCAGGTGAGATACGTGGAAGACGTCGTGAACCCAGTGCAACTGAGGTGGTAGAGCCAGTCGATAATCCACCTCGCCAATCCTGCTGAGGACATGGAAGGGTCCGATGAAGTGCAGAGATAAATTGCCGCCTCGGCCAAATCTCCGTATACCACGTCGAGGTGAGACCCGCAAGAAGACGTGGTCGCCATCCTAAAACTCTAGTGGCCTCCGCCTCCTGTCAGCATTTGACTTCTGCCGGCTCTGAGCTGTCCTCATCCACTCCTGGATGACCTGGACCTTCTCTGTCGTGGCCTGGACCATCTCCGGTCCCACAAGTGCTGACTCCCTAGGGTCTATCCAGCACAAAGGAGATCTAAAAGGTCGGTCGTACAACGCCTCGTACTGTGCCATCCCGATGGTGGTGTGGTAGCTGTTGTTGTACACAAACTCCACCAAGGATAGGTGGTCCTCCCAGCTGCGACCAAAGTCAAGGAAACATGCGCGGAGCATGTCCTCGAGAGTCTGAATGGTCCTCTCCGTCTGACCATCCGTCTGAGGGTGAAAGGCTGTGCTCAGACGTAGCTGTGTCCCGAACGCCTCCTGTAACCCCATCCAAAGCCGGGAAATAAAGCGAGCATCTCGATTGGATACGATAGATGATGGCACTCCGTGGAGCCGAACAATCTCTTGAACATAGAGACGTCCCAAGCTCTCCACTGAGCCCTGCTCTCTGATGGGTAAGAAGTGTGCCGACTTGGTGAGTCGGTCAACAATCACCCAGATAGAGTCGTGACCTCTAGAAGTGCGTGGAAGTCCAGTCACGAAGTCCATAGATATCCCGTCCCACTTCCACTCTGGGACCTCCAAGGGCTATACCAAGCCTGCTGGTACCTGATGCTCTGCCTTCACCTGCTGGCAGGTGAGGCATCGAGAAACGAACTCTGCTAAATCCTTCTTCATGCCCGGCCACTAGTGCTGTCGTCTGAGATCCTGGTACATCTTCGCCACTCCAGGATGTACCGCCAAAGGAGAAGTGTGAAACTCTCTCAGCACCTCCTCTCGCAAAGCGACTGGTACCATGGTATGTCCTCTGAAAAGGATGTCATGCTCTGCTCTAAGGGAGAAACCATCAGGTGCCTGTCCCAAGGATATCTGTGCAAGCTGTGTCTCATAGTCAGCGTCCTCACGCTGTGCCTCTCTGACCCGCTGCAGTAGTGGAGGGGTGACTGTGAGAGACTGAAGGAAGGCTTCTCCATCTCTTTCCATGAAGGATATCTGCAAAGAGGTTAGCTGCTTCGTCGCCTCCTCAAGAAGCTGAATGCACGTTCTCCTGCTGAGGGCATCGGCTACTACGTTCCCCTTCCCAGGTGTATAGACTATCTCAAAGTCATAGTCCTGGAGGAACTCAAGCCATAGCCGCTGTCTCAGGTTCAGGTCCTTCTGCGAGAAGATATACCTGAGACTCTGATGATCAGAAAAGATTGTAAAACGCTCGCCCATCAGGTAATGTCACCATGTCTTCAGAGCGAAGACCACTACTGTTAACTCCAGGTCATGGGTAGCGTAGTTCTTCTCATGCGGCCTCAACTGACGTGATCCATAGGCGATCACTACCCGCTCCTACATCAGAACACATCCATGCCCGGTCCCCGATGCATCACAGTAGACTACGTACCCTACTCCCTCCTCAGGAAACCTCAAAATAGGTGCGCTGGTCAATCTCTGTCTCAGCTCCTGGAAGCTCTGCTGACATCTGTCTGACCACACGAAGGGTTTCCCCTTCTTCCTCAAAGCTGTGAGTGGTGCCGTAACTCTAGAGAAGTTTGGCACGAATCTCCGATAGTATCCAGCTAGTCCCAAGAAACTCCGAACCTCCGTCACGCTCCTGGGTGGCTCCCATGCTAACACAGCCTCGATCTTCGCAGGATCCACTGCAACTCCCGCCTCATAGATAACGTGTCCCAAGAAGTGGAACTCACGTATCCAGAACTGGGACTTCGAGAGCTTACCATAAAGATGGTGCTCTCGGAGTGTTTCTAGTACAACTCGCAAGTGATAGGCGTGCTCCTCCTCAGTCATAGAGTAAATCAGAATGTCTTCAATGAAGACCACGACAAACCGATCAAGGTATGGATGAAAGATCCTGTTCATGAGGGCCATGAACACTGCTGGAGCATTGGTTATGACGAAAGGCATAACCAAGAACTCATAGTGGCCATACCGACATCTGAAGGCCGTCTTCTGCATGTCCTCGTCTCTGACTCTGAGCTGATGATAGCCTGACCTGAGGTCTATCTTCGAGAACCACTGTTCTCCCTTGAGCTGATCAAAGAGGTCATCAATCATCGGTAGCGGATAATTGTTCCTCACTGTCACCTGGTTCAGGCGACGATAGTCAACACAAAGTCGCAATCATTCGTCCACCTTCTTGGCGAACAATATCGGGGAAGCCCAGGGTGAAACACTGGGTTGGATGAACCCCTTGACCTGTAAATCCTCCAACTGTACCCGTAGCTCTCGATGCTCGGCAGGGGCCATCCGATATGCTGGGGTGGATATCGAGGCTTTCTCGGGGTAGAGGTCAAAATAAAATTCTACCTCTCTGCGAGGAGGTAGTCCTGGAACATCGTCCGGAAAAACGTCCGCAAACTGATCCACCACTACAGGAAAACCAGGACTCCGCACATCAACTTCTCCAAGGATGAGGCTAGCCAACTGATGAGTGATGGGTTGTCCTCTCCTCCGCGGAAGTCCATCCTGTGCTGCAAAGGATCCCTTCTCTCCGGTGAAGGTGAACCTGCTCCCGTCGGTGTGCACACATCGTACCTTGCGCCTAAAACAGTCAATCTGTGCATGGACCGTAGATAGCCAATCCATGCCCAAGATGACGTCGTAAGGCCTCGACGATGCTACAAGAAGATCCCAGCCGAAGCTCTCGACTCCTAGAGTTAGCTCACACTGCCGGTACCAGTGTGCAATCGTCGAGTCTTCTCCTGTAGTAGTCTCTAGCCGTAAGGATCGAGCCAACGGCTCTGTCGAAATCTCCGATCTCTGAACAAGAGCAGCGGCTATGAAATAGTGACTCGCTCCTGTGTCTATAAGAACTACAGAAAGTGTGGAATAGACGGAGATAGTACCTCGAATCATCTCGGGTGCGCCGTGGTCGTAGGCCTCTCCTGCCTGGAGCTGTGCCTGTCTCTTCCCGCCTGCTCCCTGTGTTCGGGGTGGACCTCCTGGTGGTGGTGGTGGCAGAGCCTCAAAGCGTCGCCCACCACCTGCTTCTCGGCCAGCTCCTCTGCCTCGTCTGCCTCCTCCCTGCGGACCACCACGGTCGACCCTCTGCCTCTTCCTTGGTGGTCCCTCAACCGTCTGCTGCTCCTCGGCACGGCGGGTCGGGCAGTCACGAGCCATGTGACCCTGCCCGCCGCACGAGTAGCACTGTCTGCCACTCGAAAGACTGGCTCCTCGCTGTGTGCCCCGCACTGGTGAGCCAGTGTCCTGAGGTCGTCTGCCTGAAGGTCTGGTCTGTCTGAACCCCTGAGTCATCCTTCAACTGCCTGCTACAGATGACTCTGCCACGTGCTGCCCTGCGGTGGGTCTCGGCGCTGGTGTAGACTCAGCAAGGAAGCTCTTGATCAAAAGGGCCCGCTCCAGTACTCCCGTCTGAGTCGGTATGCTGAGGGAGATCAGCGATGCCCTGATCTCATGTCTCAAACCCTGCTCGAAGGTCCGGGCCCGAAAGAATGGGTCCCTTACCATGTTGGTCGAGAAGCGCGAGAGATCAGTAAATCTCGCCGAGTACTGAGTGACCGTCATGGTGCCCTGCCGTAGCTGAAGAAGCTCATAGATACGCACCGCACGAAGGGTGGCTGGGACGAACTCCGAGCGGAAGAGGCTCTCAAAGTCCGTCCATAGTAGAGATGCCTCATCGTGCACCTAGAGCATCAAGCTCCACCATCGGCCCGCTGCTGCGTGCAGTAGGCTCGCAGCGAGGATCACCATGAGGTCTTCAGGTTTCCTCACTAGACTAAAAACTCGTACCACTGCCTCCAACCAGTCCTCTGCTGCCTGGGGGTCCATCTCCCCACAGAACCTAGGTGGTCGCTGGCGCTGGAACTCGTGCAGAGCTCCAAGGCGACGTGCATCGTCAGCAGTTGGTGCTGGAAGCAACGGTGGCTCGACGGGTAGAGCTACCACCGGTTCCACTACTGACAAAGGGCCCTGCACCGAGGGCTCGTCACTCGGTGGGCTGTCGTCACGCTCGACTCTCGGAACCCTAGCTGACTACCGTCGTGGGGCCATCCTGAAAAGGAAACAGGTGCACCATGGTCAGAACAATATACCTGGGGAGCTGATATATAAGTAATCACAAAGAAAACTTTGAAACACACACGCAATCAATGTTTTCGTGGATTAAGTCGGAAATCAGTAGTCAGGGTCCTGGGGTACAGATACGTCGGCCGTCGCACCAACACTGGACTCCCTGGACTGATAACCACACTCAATACGCTAAACATTATTGCTTCACATAGAAAAGATCAGAGTTCGCGGTAGAACCGAACTCCTCTGATACCAATTTGTCACGACCCGCCCTCGGGGCCCGTGCCGTGACTACCCCAAGCCCGCCTTCCATAGGCTAGGGGTTGGCGACTAGCACCAAGGCGTAAATCCCAGTAAAAAGGGAAGGCATTGCCTTTGAAAAGTAAACAAACACCACAGAGTAAGAAAATGGAAAGGTAAACACTAAGTAAGAACAGAGTACAACTGAAAGTGCAGAAAAGTAAATGGGCCAGTATACAAACCCAAACTGAAAGTAAAGTACAACTCGAAAGGGAAAACAACAACTGTAAAGTAAAAGCCACTACACCGAGCTGTCCACTAGAAATCCCACCTGAAGAGTGGGTACAGATAGCTCCACTGCTCAACGGGTCCCGCCGTCCGCTCCGAACACGTCCTGCCCAGTGTTCCACCTCCTGGTACCGTCCTACTCTGCAAGCCTCAGCCAAGATCAACACTGTCCGTCGTCTGCAACCAACACAACGTAGTGCGGGCATAGCCCGTGCAGGGGTGAGTATAAGCTACTCAGTAAGGACCCCGATACTCCTGAAGATCTCCCAAAATCCACAATGGATAAACCACAAAGGAAGATACAAACACGAAGTAACAACCGACACTGCTTAGGTATATGCCCATACATATACCTAAGTCATCAATTCCAATACGCTCCAACCTACTAGCCCAAGTACAACTCAGTCCACACAGGAAAGTATACGTATTCCACACAGGAAAGCAAAACGAAATCCACATAGGATAGTACAACACAATCCACACAGGAAAGTAACAGGATTCATCTCACACAGGTATACTTCTTCGAAAGACGATAAAGATGATCTCTGATCCATCTAAGTCGTCAGACCCACGAAGGATCGATAGGTAACTAACCCCCGCAATGACCCACACAGGATCGGGCCCACACAGGACCTGTAGGCGCTGGTTCACACAGGACCGCTGAGCGCAATGACCCACACGGGATCAGACCCACACAGGATCGGGCCCACACATGACCTATAGCACTGGTCCACGTAGGATTTCTGAGTGTTGTAGTCGTCGTCGAATCCACCAAGGATCTCTGTATTGTCGTCGTCGCAGTCACAGTAGTAGTAGCAGTAGCAGTAGCAGTCACAGTCGCAGCCAGCACTAGGGTTCCCGCACACAACAAGCTCGTTCGGGAGGGTCTGCTCCACGAGCTGAGAGGCTGATACATCAATTGTCACAAAGTCCAGAGTTGATGTATTCAAAAGTTCCGTATCGCCAACAAGAACTCAACGCAACAGACGGCGCGTCGATCGGACGCCCGGTCTGAGAGTTATTGGCTTATTTGTCCTAGGGGCCCGGTTGGTTTTTAAGGAAAAACCAACCCGACTGTACTCCACCTGCATCCAAACCTCGGGCGGAGTATGCCAAAAGATCCGTCTCACTAATAGAAACACAACAAAGCTGACGGCACGTCAATCAGTCGTCCGTAGCTCAAGATATGTGCGTTTCCGCTCCGAGGGCCCGGTTGATTTCGTGTACGAACCAACCCGTCCGAACACAAAGTATTCCGAAACTTTGAGTGAAATATACCAAATCGACCGTCTCGATCCGAGGATCGCATCTCCGCTGACGGTTCATCAATCGGAGGTCCGTAGCTCAAGTTATGGGCAAAAGACCGAAGTCGATTCGAAAAAGGGGGGGGGGGTCCGGGTCCGGGCCGACCCGGCCTGACCCCCCCTGGGTCGGCTCGAACCAGGGCGACCCGACCCGGTCCGGCGTGGCGGAGCGGCCGGGGCGCCGCTCAGGTTCCACGCGCGGGGGGAAAAGCCCCCGCTTTCCTTCAGCTGGCGGCGCGGCTGGATGCCGCGCCTTGGAGAAACCGGCCCCCCCTCACGTGGGGGTCTTCCTTTGAGAAAACCGAGGGGGGGGGGGGGGGCGCTGCCCCCCCTTGGTGTAACCGCGCCCCACCCCCATTATGGGGGGCCGGTTTTGGCCAGCCGGGGGAATTAATTCCCCCAGTTCTTCTCCCTTCCGGTAGGCCCGACCTGGCCGGCCGGTCCTTCCTCAACGGGACCGGCAAGGCCGGTCCCCTTTCCGGCTTCCGACACCGGCGGCCCGGCTAGCCGCCGGTCTTCCCGTTTCCGCCGCGGCCCGGAACCGGCCGCGGTCTTCGTCGTCCGGCGCGGTGCGACGGCACCGCGCCCCTCCACCGCGGCCCCGCTCCAGCCGCGGCGCCTTCGGTTTCCTTCGACGCGGTGCGACGGCGTCGCGTTCATGATAATCTTTCCACAGCGCGGTGCGACGGCGCCGCGCAACAATTGTCGAATGATTTCCGCGTGGTGCGACTGCACCACGCCATCTCGTTCATCCATAAGAAAATAATAATATTCAAGAACAAAGGAGGGGGGATTCGGCCGTGTTTGTGCGGTCCGACCCCCGTCTCGTTAGATGATAACACATAAACATTTATCCTCATGTTTGTCATGCTAGAACCAAGAACGAGAATAAGTAAATAATCAACAACAAACCCCTACCTCGGTTTCAAGAACGATGATCGTCAACGACCCGCGGAAGACGCGTCGCGGTGGTCGGCGTCACGGAAGAAGGACGTCGATGTCGTGAAGCGAGGATTCAAAGTTCTTTGACGACGATTTCTTCGTGGGAAATCGTCACGGAAGAGATGACGCGGAAGAAGACGTCGTCGCTGTCGCGGGTATGGCGTCGCGGAAGGAGATTCTCGAGAACGTGGCATTCTTCATCGATGTTCGAAGGTTCTTCGCATTCTTCATCAAAGCTTGAAGAAGAAGAAGAAGAAGAAGGCTCCAAATTCTCTCAAGATTGTCTAGAGAATTCTAACAAAAATAAAATAAGCTAAGGTCTTATTTTATTTACTCAACCAAACCATTTTGAAATTCAAAGGTTTGAAATTAAACAACTCCACCGATTTAATAACCCAACTTGTCAAGATAATTAAAGAGGGGTTATTGGGAGTTTAAAAAGAGAATATGAAGAGTTATGCTTCGTGTGGGCCCCACCACACTTAATCCTCCCAAGGGAGGTTAAGTGGATGTGGGTCCCACCTCTAACTCCCTTTGGGAGAAGTTAACCAACAAGTTAAAATAAAAATTTGTATTCCACAATTTTTATTTAACTTATTCTAAATTCCCAAAAACTAACTCTCAACCCGCAATAAACGCAACCTCGGAAAAGGTCTCCTTAAGCGAATATCGGCGCTGCGTGTTCATCGGTGCCCTCAGAATTTGATTCCGGGCACCAGTTCAAAAGTTAGAAATTCCCGCTCATTCGTTCACTGAACGTACCCGAGCCAAACTTCGGAAATTGATTCCGGGCACTCCGGGCCTCGGAATCAGGTGCCTTCAGAAACTGCGTTCTTGTAAAATTCCAAAGAAAATAAAAAAAATTCCCTTGAATTTTACGGGTCTTTACATTAATCCCACCTCAGGGCTTTACGTCCCCGTAAAGATACATCAAAAACTAGGGAAACAAATGAGGGTACTGAGCACGCATCAGAGCATCCCGCTCCCATGTGCTCTCCTGGAGGTTTTCGTGCTGCCATCTGATGCGCACAAGAGGAATTGATCGCCCACGTAGGACCCGCTCCTGTCGATCCTCTATCTCCACCGGGACCTCCGTAAAAGTCGCCCCATCATCAACGTCAATCTCCCCATGGTCAATGATGTGCGTCGGGTCGTGCACGTATCTCCTCAGCTGAGATACGTGGAAGACGTCGTGCACCCGGTGCAACTGAGGTGGTAGAGCCAGGCGATAAGCCACCTCGCCAATCCTGTTGAGGACCTGGAAGGGTCCGATGAAGCACGAAGATAACTTGCTGCCTCGGCCAAATCTCCGTACACCACGTCGAGGTGAGACCCTCAAGAAGCCGTGGTCTCCATCATCGAACACTAGTGGCCTCTTCCTCTGTCAGCGTATGACTTCTGCCGGCTCTGAGCTGTCCTCATCCGCTCCTGGATGACCTGGACCCTCTCTGTCGTGGCCTGGACCATCTCCAGTCCCACAAGTGCTGACTCCCCAGGGTCTGTCCAGCACAAAGGAGATCTACAGGGTCGGCCGTTCAACGCCTCGTACGGTGTTATCCCGATGGTGGAGTGGTAGATGTTGTTGTACGCAAACTCCACCAAGGATAGGTGGTCCTCCCAGCTGCGACCAAAGTCGAGGAAACATGCGCGGAACATGTCCTCGAGAGTCTGAATGGTCCTCTCTATCTGACCATCCCTCTGAGGGTGAATGGTTGTGCTCAGACGTAGCTGTGTCCCGAAAGCCTCCTGTAACCCCTTCCAAAGCTGGGAAGTAAAGCGAGCATCTCGATCGGAGACGATAGAGGATGGCACGCCATGGAGCCGCACAATATCCTGAACGTAGAGACGTCCCAAGCTCTCCACTGAGCCCTGCTCTCTGATGGGTAAGAAGTGTGCCGACTTGGTGAGTCGGTCAAAAATCACCCAGATGGAGTCGTGACCTCTGGAAGTACGTGTAAGTCCAGTCACAAAGTCCATAGATATCCCGTCCCACTTCCACTCCGGGACCTCCAAGGGCTGTACCAAGCCTGCTGGTACCTGATGCTCTGCCTTCACCTGCTGGCAGGTGAGGCATCGAGAAACGAACTCTACTACAGCCTTCTTCATGCCTGGCCACCAGTGCTGTCATCTGAGATCCTGGTACATCTTCGCCACTCCAGGATGTACCGCCAAAGGAGAAGTGTGAAACTCTCTCAGCACCTCCTCTCGCAAAGAGAATGGTACCATGGTACGTCCTCTGAAAAGGATGTTGTGCTCTGCTCCAAGGGAGAAACCATCAGGTGCCTGTACCAAGGATATCTGTGCATGCCGTGTCTCACAGTTAGCATCCCCATGCTGTGCCTCTCTGACCCACTGCAGTAGTGGAGGGGTGACTGTGAGAGACTGAAGGAAGGCTGCTCCATCTCTATCCATGAAGGATATCTGCAAAGAGGCTACCTGCTCCGTCGCCTCCTCAAGTAGCTAAATTCCTGTCCTCCTGCTGAGAGCATTGGCTACTACGTTACCCTTCCCAGGAGTATAGACTATCTCAAAGTCATATTCCTAGAGGAACTCGAGCCATCGCCGCTGTATCAGGTTCAGGTCCTTCTGCGAGAAGATATAACTGAGACTCTAATGATCAGAAAAGACTGTAAAACGCTCGCCCATCAGGTAATGTCACCATGTCTTCAGAGCGAAGACCACTAATGCTAACTCCAAGTCATGGGTAGCGTAGTTATGCTCATGTAGCCTCAAATGACGTGATCCATAGGCGATAACTGCCCGCTCCTACATCAGAACACATCCGAGCACGAACCCTAATGCATCACAGTAGACTACATACCCTACTCCCTCCTCAGGGAACATCAAAATAGGTGCGCTGGTCAATCTCTGTCTTAGCTCCTGGATGCTCTGCTGACATCTGTCTGACCACACGAAGGGTTTCCCCTTCTTTTTCAAAGCTGTGAGTGGTGCCGCAACTCTAGAGAAGTCTTGCACGAATCTCCGATAGTATCCAGCTAGTCCCAAGAAACTTCGAACCTCCGTCACGCTCCTGGGTGGCTCCCATGCTAACACAGCCTCGATCTTCGCAGGATCCACTGCAACTCCCGCCGCAGAGATAACGTGTCCCAAGAAGTGGACCTCACGTATCCAGAAGAAGCACTTCGAGAGCTTACCATAAAGCTGGTGCTCTCGAAGTGTGTGTAGTACAACTCGCAAGTGATAGGCGTGCTCCTCCTCAGTCGTAGAGTAAATCAGAATGTCGTCAATGAAGACCACGACAAACTGATCAAGGTATGGCTGAAAGATCCTGTTCATGAGGGCCATGAACACTGCTGGAGCATTGGTTATGCCGAAAGGCATAACCAAGAACTCATAGTGGCCATAACGACATCTGAAGGCCGTCTTCTGCACGTCCTCGTCTCTGACTCTGAGCTGATGATAGCCTGACCTGAGGTCTATCTTCAAGAACCACCGTGCTCCCTTCAGCTGATCAAAGAAGTCATAAATCCTCGATAGCAGATAATATTTCCTCACTATCACCTGGTTCTGGATATGATAGTCAACACAAAGTCGCAAGCTTCCGTCCGCCTTCTTGGCGAACAATATCGGGGAAGCCCAGGGTGAAACACTGGGTCGGATGAACCCTTTGCCCTGCAAATCCTCCAACTGTACCCATAGCTCTCGAAGCTCGGTGGGGGCCATCGATATGCTGGAGTTGATATCGGGCCTTTCACGGGGTACATGTCAATATAAAAGTCTACCTCTCTGCGAGGAGGTATTCTTGGAATGTCGTCGGGAAAAACATCTACAAACTGATCCACCACTGCAGGAAAACCAGGACTCCGCACGTCAACTGCTCCAAGGATGAGGCTAGCCAACTGATGAGTGATGGGCTGTCCTCTCCTCTGCGGAAGTCCATCCTGTGCTGCAAAGGCTCCCTTCTCGCCGGTGAAGGTGAACCTGCTCCCGTCAGTGCGTACACATCGCACCTTGCGCCTAAAACATTCAATCTACGCATAGACCGTAGATAGAAAATACATGTCCAAGATGATGTCGTAAGGCCTCGACGCTGCTACAAGAAGATCTCAGCCGAAGCTCTCGCCTCCTAGAGTAATCTCACACTGCCGGCACTGGTGCACAATCGTCGAGTCTGCTCCCGTAGGAGTCTCTAGTCGTAAGGATCGAGCCAACAGCTCTGTCAGAATCTCCGAGTTCCGAACAAGGCCAGCGGATATGAAAGAGTGACTCGCTCCTGTGTTTATAAAAACTGCAGAAAGGGTGGAATAGACACAGATAGTACCTTGAATCATCTCGGGTGCACCGTGGTCATAGGACTCTGCTGCCTGGAGCTGTGCCTGTCTCTGCCCGCCTACTCCCTGTGGTCAGGGTGGACCTCCTGGTGGTGGTGGTGGCAGAGCCTCAAAGCGTCGCCCACCACCTGCTACTCGGCCAGCTCTTGTACCTCGTCCTCCTCCTCCCTGCGGACCGCCACAGTCGACCCTCTGCCTCTGGCTTGGTGGTCCCTCAACCGTCTGCTACTCCTCGGCATGGTGGGTCGGGCAGTCACGAGCCATGTGACCCTGCCCGCCGCACGAGTAGCACTGCCTGCCTATCCAAAGTTTGGCTCCTCACTGTGTGCTCCGCACTACTGAGCCAGTGTATTGAGTGTGGTTATTAGTCCAGGGAGTCCAGTGTTGGTGCGGTGGCCGACGTATCCATACACCAAGACCCTGACTACTGATTTCCGACTTAATGCATTAAAACATTGATTGTGTGTGTGTTTAAAAGTTTTCTTTGTGATTACTTATATATCAGCTCACCAGTTATAATGTTCTCACCGTGGTGAACCTATTTCTTTTTCAGGATGGCCCCATGACGGCATCCAACTATGGTTCTGAGAGTCGAGCTTTATGAGAGCCCACCGAGCGACGAGGCCTCGGTGCATGGCCCTTTTTCAATAGTGGCACCGACGATAGCTCTACCCGTCGAGCCACCGATGCTTCCAGCACCAGCTGCTGACGATGCACGTCGCCTTGGAGCTCTGCACGAGTTCCAGCACCAGCGACTGCCTAGGTTCTGTGGGGAGACGGACCCCCAGGCGACAGAGGACTGGCTGGAGGTAGTGGTACGAGTTTTTAGGCTAGTGAGGACACCTGCAGACCTCATGGTGATCCTCGCTGCGAGCCTACTGCACGCAGCAGTGGGCTGATGGTGGAGCTTGATGCTCCAGGTGCACGATGAGGCATCTCTACTATGGATGGACTTTGAGAGCCTCTTCTGCTCGGAGTTCATCCCAGCCACCCTTCGTGCGGTGCGTATCCAGGACCTTCTTCAGCTGCGGCAGGGCAACATGACGGTCGCTCAGTACTCGGCGAGATTTACTGACCTCTTGCGCTACTCGACCGACATTGTAAGAGACCCATTCTTCCGGGCCCGGACCTTCGAGCAGGGTTTGAGACACGAGATCAGGGCATCTCTGATCTCCCTCAGCATACCGACTCAGACGGGAGTATTGGAGCGGGCCCTTTTGATCAAGAGCTTCCTTGCTGAGTCTACACCAGCGCCGAGAACCCCCGCAGGGCGGCACGTGGCAGAGTCATCTGCAGCAGGCAGTCAACGGATGACTCAGGTGTTCAGACAGACCAGAACTTCAAGAGGACGACCTCAGGACACTAGCTCAGTAGTGCGGGGCACACAGCGAGGAGCCAGTCTTTCGAGAGGCAGACAATGCTACTCGTGCTGCGGGCAGGGTCACATGGCTCGTGAGTGCCCGACCCGCCGTGCTGAGGAGCATCAGACGGTTGAGGGACCACCAAGTCAGAGGCAGAGGGTCGACCGTGGCGGTCCACAGGGAGGAGGCTTACGAGGCAGAGGAGCTGGCCGAGCAGCAGGTGGTGGGCGACGCTTTGGGGCTCTGCCACCACCACCACTAGGAGGTCCACCCCGACCACAGGGAGCAGGCGGACAGAGACATGCACAACTCCAGGCAGCAGAGGCCTACGACCACGGCGCACCCGAGATGATTCGAGGTACTATCTGTGTCTATTACACCCTTGATCAAGTTCTTATAGACACAGGAGCAAGTCACTCTTTCATAGCCACTGCCCTTGTTCAGAGCTCGGAGATTCCGACAGAGCCGTTGGCTCGATCCTTACGGCTAGAGACTCCTACGGGAGCAGAATTGACGATTGCGCACTAGTGCCGGCAGTGTGAGCTTACTCTAGGAGGCGAGAGCTTCGGCTGGGATCTTCTTGTAGCAGCGTCGAGGCCTTACGACGTCATCTTGGGCATGGATTGGCTATCTACGTTCCATGCGCAGATTGATTGTTTTAGGCGCAAGGTGCGATGTGTACGCACCGATGGGAGAAGGTTCACCTTCACCGGAGTGAAGGGAGCCTTTGCAGCACAGGATGGACTTCCGCGGAGGAGAGGACAGCCCATCACTCATCAGTTGGCTAGCCTCATCCTTGGAGCTGTTGACGTGCGGAGTCCTGGTTTTCCTGCAGTGGTGGATCAGTTTGCGGACGTTTTTTCTGACGACCTTCCAAGACTACCTCCTCGCAGAGAGGTAGACTTTTATATTTACCTGTACCCCGGGACAGCCCCGATATCCACTCCAGCATATCGGATGGCCCCCGCCGAGCTTTGAGAGCTACGGGTACAGTTGGATGATTTCCAGGGCAAGGGGTTCATCCGACCCAGTGTTTCACTCTGGGCTTCCCCGATATTGTTCGCCAAGAAGGCGGACAGAATCTTGTGACTTTGTGTTGACTATCATCGCCTGAACCAGGTGATAGTGAGGAACAAGTATCCGCTACCGAGGATTGATGACCTCTTTGATCAGATCAAGGGAGAACGATGGTTCTCGAAGATAGACCTCAGGTCATGCTATCATCAGCTCAGAGTCAGAGACGAGGACGTGCAGAAGACGACCTTCAGATGTCGGTATGGCCACTATGAGTTCTTGGTTATGACTTTCGGCGTAACCAATGCTCCAATAGTGTTCATGGCCCTCATGAACAGGATATTTCAGCCATACCTTGATCGGTTTGTCGTGGTCTTCATTGACGACATTCTGATTTACTCTACGACTGAGGAGGAGCACGCCTATCACTTGTGAGTTGTACTAGACACACTCTGAGAGCACCAGCTTTATGGTAAGCTCTCGAAGTGCCAGTTCTGGATACGTGAGGTCCACTTCTTGGGAAACGTTATCTCTGAGGTGGGAGTTGCAGTGGATCCTGCGAAGATCGAGGCTGTGTTAGCATGGGAGCCACCCAGGAGCGTGACAGAGGTTCGGAGTTTCTTGGGACTAGCTGGATACTATCGGAGATTCGTGCCAGACTTCCCTAGAGTTGCGGCACCACTCACAGCTTTGAAGAAGAAGGGTAAACCCTTCGTGTGGTCAGACAGATGTCAGCAGAGCTTCCAGGAGCTGAGACAGAGATTGACCAGCACACCTATTTTGAGGTTTCCTGAGGAGGGAATAGGGTACGTAGTCTACTGCGATGCATCAGGGACCGGGCTAAGATGTGTTCTGATGCAGGAGTGGGTAGTGATCGCCTATGGATCACGTCAGTTGAGCCCGCATGAGCAGAACTACGCTACCCATGACCTGGAGTTAGCAGCAGTGGTCTTCGCTCTGAAGACATGGAGACATTACCTGATGGGCGAGCGTTTTACAGTCTTTTCTAATCATCAGAGTCTCTGGTATATCTTCTCACAGAAGGACCTGAACCTGAGACAGTGGCGATGGCTCGAGTTCTTCCAGGACTATGACTTTGAGATAGTCTATACTCCTGGGAAGGGGAACGTAGTAGCCGATGCCCTCAGCAGGAGGACGAGCATTCAGCTACTTGAGGAGGCGGCGGAGCAGCCAGCCTCTTTGCAGATATCCTTCGTGGATAGAGATGGAGCAGCCTCCCTTCAGTCTCACACAGTCACCCCTCCACTACTACAGCGGGTCAGAGAGGCACATCATGAGGATGCTGACTGTGAGACACGGCGTACACAGATATCCTTGGGACAGGCACCTGATGGTTTCTCCCTTGGAGCAGAGCACGACATCCTTTTCAGAGGACGTACCATGGTACTAGTCGCTTTGCGAGAGGAGGTGCTGAGAGAGGTTCACACTTCTCCTTTGGTGGTACGTCCTGGAGTGGCGAAGATGTACTAGGATCTCAGACGACAGCACTGGTGATCGGGCATGAAGAAGGTTGTAGCAGAGTTCGTTTCTCGATGCCTCACCTGCCAGCAGGTGAAGGCAGAGCATCAGGTACCTGCAGGCTTGGTACAGCTCTTGGAGTTCCCAGAGTGGAAGTGGGACGGGATATCTACGGACTTCGTGACTGGACTTCCACACAATTCCAGAGGTCACGACTCCATCTGGGTGATTGTTGACCGACTCTTCTTACCCATCAGAGAGAAAGGCTCAGTGGAGAGCATGGGACGTCTCTACATTCTGGAGATTGTGCGGCTCCACAGCGTGCCATCATCTATCATCTCCGATCGAGATTCTCACTTTACATCCCGGCTTTGGAAGGGGTTACAGGAGGCGTTCGGGGCACAACTACGTCTGAGCACAGCCTTTCACCCTCATACGGATGGTCATACGGAGAGACCATTGAGACTCTTGAGGACATGCTCCGCGCATGTGTCCTCGACTTTGGTCGCATCAGGGAGGACCACCAATATTTGGTGGATTTTGCGTACAACAACAGCTACCACTCCACCATCGGGATGGAACCATACGAGGAGTTGTACGACCGACCTTGTATATCTCCTTTGGGCTGGACAGACCCTGGGGAGTCAGGACTTGTGGGACCGGAGATGGTCCAGGCCACGACAGAGAAGGTCCATCTCATCCAGGAGCGGATGAGGATAGCTCAGAGCCAGCAGAAGTCATACGCCGACAGGAGGCGGAGGCCACTAGAGTTCGAGGATGGTGACCACGTCTTCTTGAGGGTCTCACCTCGACGTGGTATATGGTGATTCGGTCGAGGCGGAAAGTTATCTCCGCGCTTCATCGGACCCTTCTAGGTCCTCAGTAGGATTGGCGAGGTGGCTTATCGCCTGGATCTACCACCTCAGTTGCACCGGGTGCACGACGTCTTCCACGTATCTCAGCTGAGGAGATTCGTGCATGACCCGACGCACATCATTGACCATGGGGAGCTTGACATTGATGATGGGGCGACTTTTACGGAGCTCCTGGTGGAGATAGAGGATCGACAAGAGCGGGTCCTACGTGGGTGATTGATTCCTCTTGTACGCATCAGATGGCAGCACGGGAACCTCTAGGAGAGCACATGGGAGCGGGAGGCTCAGATGCGTGCTCAGTACCCTCATTTGTTTCCCTAGTTTTTGATGTATCTTTACGGGGACATAAAGAAATGAGGTGGGAGTAATGTAAAGACCCCTAAAATTCAAGGAAATTTTTTCTTAATTTTCTTTGGAATTTTACAAGAACGCGCTTTCTGACGACACCTGATTCCGAGGCCCAGAGTGCCCGGAATCAATTTCCGAAGTTTGGCTCGGGTACGTTCAGTGAACGAACGAGCGGGAATTTATAACTTTTGAACCGATGCCCGGAATCAAATTCCGAGGTCACCGATGAACTCGCAACGCCGATATTTTATTAAGGAGACCATTTCCAAGGTTGCGTTTATTGCGGGTTGAGAGTTAGTTTTTGGGAATTTAGAATAAGTTAAATAAAAATTGTGGAATACAAATTTTTATTTTAACTTCTTGGTTAACTTCTCCAAAAGGGAGATAGAGGTGGGACCCACATCCACGTAACCTCCCTTGGGAGGATTAAGTATGGTGGGGCCCACACGAAGCATAACTCTTCATCTTCTCTTTTTAAACTCCCAATAACCCCTCTTTAATTAACTTGACAAGTTAGGTTATTAAATGGGTGGAGTTGTTTAATTTCAAAACTTTGAATTTCAAAATGGTTTGGTTGAGTAAATAAAATAAGACCTTAGCTTATTTTATTTGGTTTAGAATTCTCTAGTTAATCTTGAGAGAATTTGGAGCCTTCTTCTTTTTCTTCTTCTTCAAGCTTTGACGAAGAACGCGAAGAGCCTTCGAACATCGACGAAGAACGCCACGTTCTCGGGAATCGTCTTCCGCGACGCCATACCCGCGACACCGACGACGTCTTCTTCCACGTCATCTCTTCCGTGACAATTTCCCGCGACGAAATCGTCGTCAAAGAACTTTGAATCCTCGCTTCATGACATCGACGTCCTTCTTCTGTGACGCCGACCACCGCGACGCGTCTTCCACGGGTCGTTGACGATCATCGTTCTTGAAACCGAGGTAGGGGTTTGTTGTTGATTATTTATTTATTCTCGTTCTTGGTTCTAGCATGAAAAACGCGAGGATAAATGTTTATGTGTTATCGTTTAACGAGAGTGGGGCCGGACTGCACAAACACGGCCGAATCCCCCCTCCTTTGTTCTTGAATATTATTATTTTCTTGTGGATGAACGAGATGGCGTGGTGCAGTCGCACCACGCGGAAATCATTCGACAATTGTTGCGCGGCGCCGTCGCACCACGCCGTGGAAAGATTATCATGAACGCGACGCCATCGCGCCGCGTTGAAGGAAACCGAAGGCGCCGCGTCCAGAGCGGGGCCGCGGCGGAAACGGGAAGACCGGCGGCTAGCCGGGCCGCCGGTGTCGGAAGCCGGAAAGGGGACCGGCCTTGCCGGTCCCGTTGAGGAAGGACGGGCCGGCCAGGTCGGGCCGGCCGGAAGGGAGAAGAATCGGGGGAATTAATTCCCCCGGCTATCCAAAACCGGCCCCCCATAATGGGGGGCCCGCGGTTACACCAAGGGGGCGCAGCGCCCCCCCCCCCCCATTTTTCTCAAAGGAAGGCCCCCACGTGAGGGGGGGCCGGTTTCTCCAAGGCGCGACATCCAGCCGCGCCGCAAGCTGAAGGAAAGCAGGGGCTTTGCCCCCCGCGCGTGGCACTCGAGCGGCGCCCCGGCCGCGCCGCCGCGCCGGACCGCGCCGCCGGCCGGGCCGGGTCGGACCCGGGTCGGGTCGACCTAGGGGGGGGGGGGGGGGGTCGGGCCCCCCGTTTTCGAATCGACTTCGGTCTTTTTCCCATAACTTGAGTTACGGACCTCCGATTGACGAACCGTCAGCGGTGATGCGATCCTTGGATCGAGACGGTCAATTTGGTATATCGCACTCAAAGTTTCGGAAAACTTTGAGTTCGGCCGGGTTGGTTCGTACACGAAACCAACCGGGCCCTCGGAGCGGAAACACTCATATCTTGAGCTACGGACGTCCGATTGACATACCGTCAGCTTTGTTGTGTTCCTCTTAGTGAGACAGATCTTTTGGAATATTCCGCACGAGGTTTGGATGCAGGTGGAGTACGGTTAGGTTGGTTTTGCCTTAAAAACCAACCGGGCCCTAGGACGAATAAGCCAATAACTCTCAGACCGGGCGTCCGATCGACGCGCCGTCTGTTGCGTTGAGTTCCTATTGGAGATACGGAACTTTTGGATACATAAACTCTGGACTTTGTGTCAGTTGATGTATCAGCCTCTCGGCTCGTGCAGCGGACCCTCCCGAACGAGCCATGTTGTGTGCAAGAAATCTAGTGCTGGCTGCGACTGTGACTGCTACTGCTACTGCTACTACTACTATGACTGTGACGATGACAGTATAGAGATCCTTGGTGGATTTGACCACGACTACATCACTCAGCGATCCTACGTGGATCAGTGCTATAGGTCCTGTGTGGGCCCGATCCTGTGTGGGTCCGATCCTGTGTGGGTCATTGCGCTCAGCGGTCCTGTGTGAATCAGCACCTACAGGTCCTGTGTGGGCCCGATCCTGTGTGGGTCATTGCGAGGGTTAGTTACCTATCGATCCATCGTGGGTCTGACGACTTAGATGGATCATAGATCATCTTTATCGTCTTTCGAAGAAGTATACCTGTGTGAGCTGAATCCTGTTACTTTCCTGTGTTGATCGTGTTGTACTATCCTGTGTAGATTTCATTTTGCTTTCCTGTGTGGAATACGTATACTTTCATGTGTGGACTGAGTTGTACTTGGGCTAGGAGGTTGGAGCGTATTGGAATTGATGACTTAGGTATATGTATGGGAATATACCTAAGCATTGTCGGTTGTTACTTCGTGTTTGTATCTTCCTTTGTGGTTTATCCTTTGTGGATTTTGGGAGATCTTCAGGGGTCTCGGGGTCCCTATTGAGTAGCTTATACTCACCCCTTCACGGGCTATTCCCGCACTACGTTGTGTTGGTTGTAGATGACGGACATCGTTGATCTTGGATGAGGCTTGCAGAGAAGGACAGTACTTGGAGGTGGACCACTGGGTAGGACATGTTCGGAGCGGACGGCGGGACCCATGGAGAAGTGGAGCTATCTGTACCCACCCTTCAGGTGGGATTTCTAGTGGACAGCTCGGTGTAGCGGCTTTTACATTATAGTTGTTGTTTTCCCTTTCGAGTTGTACTTTACTTTCAGTTTGGTTTTGTATACTGGCCCATTTACTTTTCCGCACTTTCAGTTGTACTCTGTTCTTACTTAGTGTTTACCTTTCCGCTTGCTTACTCTGTGGTGTTTGTTTACTTTTCAAAGGAAATGCCTTCCATTTTTACTGGGATTTATGCCTTGGTGCTAGTCGCCAGCCCCTGGCCTATGGGAGGCAGGCTTGGGGTAGTCACGGCACGGGCCCCGAGGGTGGGTCATGACACTTCTCCAAATTTTCTATATAATTCTAAGGATGATGATATATCCTAAAATTATTTAGAATGTTTATATTCTAGAATGGAACTATGTCATTTAGCTAGAAGATTTTTTATTTTTATAACAATTTTAAATTCATCAAAAATTATTATTATTGTTTCAAGAAAATTATTCATAGACTCAATGAGGTATGATTTTATGAAGGAAACATATGGCGTATATCAGACCGAATATTAGACAATATAAAGTTGTGTAAATAAAAATTGCAAATATAGAACACAATTAATAAATGAAAGATTATTATTAAAATAATGGAATTAAATCTATAATGGATACATATAATGTTTCATAAAGATTTCATTATATCTTCTAAATTATATCAAGATAAATAAAATTTGAATGTTAACATGATATTTATCGAAAAGAAAAAAATAATGAAAATCCTACAATTATTATATATCTGATTCTGAAAACTGATCAAATTATAAACTAGTTTGATATTTTCCAATTATTAAAGTGAATTATGATACCTTAATATAAAATTATAAACCTATAAATAATATTTATAATGTTTTCATTAGTGTAAATAAAGCTATATTAAAAATACTTGATATTGAATGAAATTTTTTGAAAATATTCTTCAAGCTGCTCTATGATTGAAAATAAATTTAATGTGTCGCTCGAAGACAGATTTTAAATTTCTTTTTTCCTTTCCCATAAATCTCATGTCAACATTCTAATTTTATTTATCTAGGTATAATTTATAAGAGATGATGAAGTCTTCAAGAAACATTACATCTAGCATTTATATATTTAATTCCATTATTTTAAAAATCATCATTAATTTGGTAATTTCGTTCTATATTTTCAATTTTAATTTCCACTTCTTTATATTGTGGAAAATTAGTTCTGATATACCCTATATGTTTTCATTCAAAAAATCTTACATCATTGATTCTATGAATATTTTTCATGAAACCATTATAAGAATTTTTGAAGAATTTAATATTCTTATAAAAATTACAAAACTTTTAGCTAGATGATACAGTTACATTCTATAATCTATGCATTATATAGAATTTTAGTATATAACATCCTCCTTGGATTTCTATTAATTTTTTTGAGCAGTTTCTTTGGGAGATGTATTATCCCTTTTTATAATTATGTGATCTTATACCTAAATATTAATTTTTTATTCATCCATCATTAAAGTTCCAATAAATTCCTTTATTGATTGATTTTTTTACTAGGTCGGACTAAATTATTATAGTATATATTACATTCCATTTTAGGGTAATACTCTAAGCACTTTTAAATATTGATCTGGCATATTAATGGAAACACCCAAGGAAGAAACACAATTGAATATTTATATCAATTTACTTATCATTTTAGTGATTATTTATCTATCATATATCATGAATGTATCAAATTTTAGTTTGGTCATGTTATACCCCGTCTTTCCATCATTATTGATTCATACAATGGAAACAAATGTTTTCTATCATATCAAAAATTTAGTAGCACATTTATAGACTAGACTGAATTCATCCAAACCAAGTCCATAAAAGATTACATTCATTAATCATTAATTAAAAACATTCTCAGATGTTTTTAGTAGAATCCCACTTTAATGGATAATTGTGGATATTATAAAGATTTTAAATATTCATATAATCTTCAGAACAAGGATTCTTCAAATAGATAATATTTTATTCTTCCCAAAAACAAGAATTATTTCCTTTAAAATATAAAACTTTGATCATTAACATGCCTTCTCTATATTCATACATTATCATATTTCTTCATATAAATATTTGAATCAATATTTCTAATACTTAACATAATTATTCAAATTGAAATCCTATGATACCAATGTTCTTAAAAATATAAAAAAGTCATGAGAAGGGAGTGATTTGTGTCCTCTTAAAAATCATGAAAAAATCACACATAATCCCTCATTGTGATTTTTGTGTAGCACAACATTTGTTTAATTAAATATAATATCAAGAAGTAATAAAACGAAGAAAAATCAATAATTATTATAGTTTTTTGGAGCACAAATATCCCATAGTCCACTCCATCAATCCTCTCACAATGAGATTGATGATTTTAACTAAACATGTCATCTTATCTAGGGACCTCTACAAATGAGTTCAAGCATTTGACACCATAAAACATGTTAGTTTCATTTTCATGGAACATTTAAAATCATATATTAGTGGGAGAAGATGAAAATACACAATGACCTCGTATATGTTGACAACCCTTTAAGAAAATTAAAAAGATGATGATTTTTAAAAAAAAATTGCCTCACAGTTTCAGTAGTAAGTGAGAAACAAAGTGTTTTTCGAGGTAAATATATGAAGTTCAATGTTTTTTACTCCAGGAGAATATCTTAACTTTTTGGTGATAATTCATTCTAAAATAACATATATTAGGAAGAAAAATTATGAATATTAGAGTGAACTGTCAACATATGATAAAAATGTATTTCTATAAAGTATTGATCTAATAATTTCTTAAATGAATATTAGTAAAAATATGGAAAATTGACACAAAATAGTAAAATGAAAAAATAGTATCAGATCAAAACATGTATTTATCTATAGTTTATTTATTTGGAGAACACGATAGTATCATTTTTAATAGGATGTGACTTTATTGGTATTTGACAAGAATCTGGATTTTCATTAGGTCAAATAGTTCTAGAAATCCCACTTGATAAAACGTGATAATTTTAAACACATGGTGTGTCAAATAGTTGAATTCAAACACCCCGAGAAAATCATAAATTTCCATAGAAATAGGAATGATGTAGTCTATTTAGAAATGGCCTTCGAATCATTCTTTAAAAATTAATTAAATATATATTTACTCTGATGAAGCTGATTTATAAATTGAGGAAACAAATCGAAAATTTAAATATTATAGATGACTGTGTCTATTGTAATATTTCACTATATAGGGATAATAATCAAATGTATGGTTGAAAATTTACAATGGATTCTAAAATTCATGTTTATGAACAATAGATTAAGTATGAAAATGTAATTTTCTTCTCCAATGTATGGTTCCCAATCCAAACATTTAGAAAAATCATAGGGTTCCCAATATTTAAATCCTTATAATGGTTTGTTTCATAAACCTAATTAATACATAAAACGTAGGTATATGAATTGTTATTCTAGAATTAGTAAAAATTCTCAAAATATATATGAAATCTAAATTTAATCTAAATTATAACTAATGTTCTCCAAGAATGAAATTATTAATCTAGTAAATATCATCCTAATATCCTCCTAAATGTGTTTAATTATTAAAAATGGTTATGTTTATGAGCATCAAAATCAGTGAGAAATTATTGAAATTTTCGGGTCAACATATACCTAATAAGAACCAGAAACATGATCATAAAATCATTATATAAGATCATAACATCAAGTTAGTATAATACTGCGTAATAATATAAAATATAGCATCATTAGAATAATCCAAGGTTAAATACTAATACATAATAATGTAGTGTTATTAGGCTAACCATATGTTTACCATTCATGGTATCTTATTAGTTAAAATCATTTCCCAATTCATTATAGGGATATATATTTTTCGTTCCACCCATTCCATTTATATCGAGTACATCAATTTGTGATCCACATATATCATAAAACATAAGACCACATTTCATAACTTTTAATCCAATTATTAAGGATTATGATATATATATATATGAAACTCCCCAAAAAAATGAATGATAGATATATTTAGGTGAATACCCTTGATACTAAATAGGGATTGGTTTTCAGAACACAAAATTGGGCATGGAAAGTCACATAATAATATCAACAACATAATAGGTGTAAATTATGGTTCATAAAAAGATATTAATGTGATTAATTAGTTATCTCAAATTATACAGATATAATAAGGATAGAAATTAAATTTGTAAAAAATATTACTATAGGAAAAATTAGAATGAAAAAGTCCTAATATAAATAATTTCCTCAAATAATGAGGATGATGAAGAGACTCCCTTATCCTGGAAGGGTGCTTCAAAAATCATGTGAGTAGATTATTAATAACATAGAAACACATTGGGAGTTAGTTTTATGGAGAGGGATTGAAACATAGTGATAAATGTGTTTTGAGTGAATAAGAATGGGAAGTTGGGTGTGTATTTATAGAAAAATTGAGGGGATTTATTAAATAATTTATAAACATTGGTTTGGACTCTAAGTGATAAAATAATCAAACAAAAAAGCCTTATCATAGAGGGGTTTAAAATATTTTATTATTTTAAATATATAAATCATTAAAATAATTCCATTGATGATGTGGAAGTGATCCATGTTCTTAATGATTTATTTTTAAATCCTTAAAATAAAATATAGGTTAGGTGGATTTATTACAAGTTTGTATAATTAATTAGTTAACTTAAAAACATTAATTTGTAGGGTAAATCTATTATAGATCATAGATACCATTTATAGTGTTTATTACATCAATTTTATACTATTATTATCTTATAATATATACTACATATTTTTATTCATAAAAAATATATTATATATTTATACCATATTTATTTTTTACCCCAAAATTTGACTATATCAAACAATTTTGAAAAAAAACTTATTATTGGATAATTTTGATATTCTCGTTGATAAAATAACATATATTTTTCAAAATAATTTTCAAAACAAGTGTATGTAAACTTTTAAAAAAAACCTTTATTTACTAAAAAATACTAACATTCAAAACACTGACTTCATTATGAATCATATAAAAATTAAATTCGATGTTATTGAGCTATTTGAACATTAATAATTAAATAATTTTTATTTAATAAATATATTTCATTAAAATAGTATTTATATAAAAAATATTTATTTTTTAAAAATGAGTTTTTCAATTGATGCAATATATGTCCAAAAAATATAATTTTTATTTCATTGTTTCAAAATATAAATTTTATTAATATCATATATAATAAAGTACTAATAAAAAGTAGTAAATATAATTATTATTTTGTTAATAATAAAATATAAAAATTCATTCTACTGGTTTCTAGATATAAAACTCTTAACTACACTAGTGTACACCATAAGGGTTAGGTGTGTAATGGTTGTTCATTCATGGGGTGGTTCGAAGAACCAGGTTTGGGTTGTGATTTGAATAAGATTAAACATATCCAATAATTATATTCACTCAAGTTTATGTTATTTAATAATGGTCTAGTCTTGGTCAAGGGTAGTTCCTAGTGTTGCCATCTGATATAGATGCTTCGATAAATGGCCTACATAGGGTATAATCTTACTGGTCAAGGCTATAAATTATTACTTCTATGATAATTAGATATTATTTTAACCCTTAAAATATTATAATATTATTGGTAACTATATAAAAACTATATTATCAATGGTTATGACACTTAATGGGATTTTAATTCTGAAATATAAATCCTCGCCATATTTTATAATGGTTTGAAATAAAAAAAATGTAAAGTACCAAATTTTGATTCAATACATGTGAGGGTCCTAGTATGTTCTTCTTTTATAGGTGTACATGGAAAACATCATGTACTTGAGATAATATAGGTGGGGGTTCTAGTAAATAGGCCACAACTCTGATGTAATCATGAATTTAAAATGGGTCAATGTATCTTTCACTAAGATTCCCCTTCTTCCCAAGGCTCAAGAAATTATTGTTTAGTGATATATGAAAGAATACCATATCATAAATCTCAAAATCAAAGTCATGTTGATTATTTACTACATTTATTTTATTTTTAGTTATCATTAATTTCATATAAATTTGAATGGATCAAAGATTCTCTATAATCATTTGGAAAAGACTATCTTCCATAAGGTTACTGTCACTAACCTCATCACAACATGTTGGAGTCTGACACCTAATTCCATATAGTGCCTTATGAGGTTCAGTTTAAATAATATAATTAATACCATTTCAATATAATAACTATACTAGGGAAGGTGAAAATCCTAAAATCCTTCAAAACCATTTCACTATATCTCAATGTAATGAACAAACATTTTCTTACATTGATATTACATCTTAGATGAATTTACATTACATTACAAACAAAACATGCCTGAGAATAAAAATAGTTTAGTACCATTTGTGAGTAGGAACACAATCTTCAATTACAGTGAAGTATCTTCAAATGTTCCAATAATTATCTTCCAATTTATTACTCTTCTATATACATACCCTACTTAAAACATTTCTTCATAACCTAGGGAAAGGAAACATAATAAAGGGTGAGATAAAATGATCATTAAGGGTAAACAAGGGAGATAAATAATAATAAAAAAGCAATAAGGCTATAATAACATGTGAATAAAATTTTAAAACCAAACCGTTCACATAAAAGTTAAAAATTAGGAGTCATAGTATAAATCATTCATGTTCATAACACATAACTCCTAATGAAATAAAAGAACATGAGCCATGACAGCATAACATCTATATAAGAAATATAATTATGGCATATGCATAATAATATAAAATATTTTCTATAGTATTAAAGGCTCATTTACAAAACCATACTAGTGTAATGGGTTCTGTCCCCAAACCATTGTATTCAAGGTTCACTTTCAAGACTATCATAGTAGAAAGAGGCCTATACTAAACATGGTTCACTCCCTCTTCATGTCATATTTATATCAAGAGAAATCAATATTTATCTAATTAATTATAGGCAGAGATAGGTCCCATCCTTATTTGGTTATAATGTAACCACCTTCATGGGTTGTAACTGAACCACCAACAAATACTGAATACCATATATATATGTCCCAAAATATCATAAAACATTCATCATATCACAACCCATAAAAATAAATTGGTTCCATCAACATTCCATCATAAAATAACCTATAAGATAGATATGGGTTTCATAATCGATTATTCATTTTATAAAATCTTAAACCAAGTTAAAACAAGTGGGTTTCATAAGTATCAAACCATGGTATTATCCATGGAATTGAAACAGATTTTGTAAACATATTGACAACAAAAACATAGGCCATAAATATAAGGAATAATAATGGTATCCTTGGATCATATCCCCAGAAATTTATAATTAACATCAAAATATTTCAACGTAGGGATAAAATAAAATTGAAATATAACTCAAATTGTTTCATGAATAAAATTAATTTTCATTAAAAACCAATTTTTAACACTAAAAATTCATAAAATATTTTGGATATATTTTCCTTTGAAAATAATCCGGAATATTAAATTGGAATATTTAAAAATAATGTAAAACATTTATTTTGAAAAATTAAATTTTAATATTTAAAATAACTTTTCATAACATATAATATTTATATAATGATTTTCCTTGAAAATAACCTTGAAAAAATATAATGGATGATTTAATAATATTTTAAAACATTTATTGAGAAAATTATCCAAAAAAATTTGAAAAAAAAATTAAAATTAAAAACAATTATAATTATTTTCATTAAAAATAACCCTGAAAGTATATAAAGGAATATTTATAGAAATTATGGTCATCATGGTGGGAAATTTCATTCATTTCATACAAATAATATAAATATTCCTTTCACATTTTTTGTAATATCCAAAAGGTAATTGTTTATAAAAAAAATAAAAATTCCATTAAAATCATATAAAAACTTTCATCATGGGTAAAAATTTCTTCAATAAATCATTTTAATAATGTTAATATCAATTTGGAAACATTTAAAAAAAAATATTTTCAAAGAAAAATGGTTTTCGAATAAAAAGAGAAATAAACATAATTTTTCTTAAAAACAAAACTGTGAAATCATAAATACATAAAGAGAGAAAAATTATATGAAAATATTTATTCTCTTGAAATAACTATAGGATAAGATATTTAATGAGTTTCTTTAGATATGGATCATAATTTTTTGTTATTGTAATAATAAACATGAATAATCATGATAAACGATAATATTGAAACATAAAACCCTTACCACTAGTAACTTTAAATCATAATCCCCAAGATATAATAACATTAAAGAAATCATATAATATAATTATAATATATAAATTCATTATATTTTTTGTCAAATGGTCTTTATATACATCTCATAAAAAAATATAGGTTCATAACATAACATATGTCTCAAATAAGGAACATTGGGACAAAAGTCCCTTACCGCTTTAGTAAATTTTATATGTAATCCCCAAGAAAGATAGATATTGAAATGATATGTAATATCTATAATATTAATAATAATAATTATAAAATTAAATAATTTTCAGTATATACACAACATAAATTAAACTCATGGTTAATATGTCATTTTTCTCATAGAAAATAAAAGTGAGATGAAAATCACTTACCATATGTCCAAAATTCCTTCATACATGTTAGAGCCTCATGTATAATAAAAATTATTTTATTATAAATATTTGAAATATGAATAATAATATGTACCATACAATATAATATTGTATTATGACCTTTTTCCCATTTATCAATAATTCATTGTTAAAATCACCTTTCGAGTAACAATAACATCATTTTTCATATAGGTATTGATTGTTATTTCAGTTCATATTACTTTGATCATGGTTCCATAACATCAATACTTTAACCATGATATTAATAATATATATTCTATTTATATGTATTTATTGTAATCCATAAAATTTATACAATGAAAATGAAATTCATCATTCCAGAATATGGTTGGTCATATGCACACTTTAATGTTGTTTCCATTTTCTCAAGGGATTGAAAGAAATAAAAATATATAATGTATTAAATTTCCATAATAATTTGTATTACATATATATATATACAAATATATTTATTTAAACCAATCATTATTATCATCCATGTAATGTGTGGACGAATCATTTTGCTTCACAAGATGGTATTCTAGCTTTCACACAAGTGGCGTTATCTTATTCCCATGTAATGGAACGTAAGAAATTTTATATGATATAATGATAAAATATGTATAATTATATCATAAATATAATATATAAACATTTAATGCATCATTATATCCATCCATGAGAGGTGTTGATGGAAAACTAATAACTCTAGTTCATGAGGCAGTAGTATGTCGTACACATGAGTAATGATTTCATATCCTATTTTATGGAAGTGTATATGGTTTTTGGTCCTGAAAATAATAAAAAACATATAACTATATTAAATATAATGATTATTTTATATCATTATTTTTTAATAATAATTATAATATATGGAGGAAGAAAAAAAAATAAGAATTCTTATTGAAGAACGTTATCTCTTCTTTGGGTAACCTTATTATGTTTACAAACAAACCTCCATATGTTGGATTTTTAAACAAAATAACGAATAAAGGACGATATTAAGTATTTAAGAATATATTTCGGTAGTTATGGGAAAAAAAATGTGCTTTGGATGTTTTAAGAGGAGAGTATAGGGGTGGCCTTATATAAGTTATGTGAGTAGAATAATTGTGATTTCTGGAAAATAAAATAGTGTGCAGATGTTTTCACATGAATCAATGATAAAAAATGGGACAATATTTAACGTTGTAGGACACATG
The DNA here is from genome assembly GCA_963277665.1 of Viscum album. Taxonomy (NCBI): domain Eukaryota; kingdom Viridiplantae; phylum Streptophyta; class Magnoliopsida; order Santalales; family Viscaceae; genus Viscum; species Viscum album. The sequence goes on from OY728128.1 coordinate 1,307,232,207, forward strand.
GTTTAAATATGTATATAAAAAGGGGGTTTCTAATTTTCTATGTCATTTTCACCTATATTTTTTTAATTTAACTACCGATAAACCCATTTCGACCTTAACCGTGGTAATTAATTTTTATTATTTTAAATGTTCATTACGTTAAAAAAAATTGAACTGAATATAAAATATATATTATTTTTATTCCAAATATGAAATATATTTGTAAAATTATTATTGAAATAATTATTTAAAATTACACCCACAGACATGGTGAGAAAGTGGGTTTTCAAAGGGAAAATGCTAAAAAAAATTACAATGTTTTTATTAAAAAAATAAATATGGAATTGAATCTAATTACCTTAATAGTATTATTATGAATATAATTTAACTAACTATAATTTCATAACATTATATGAAATTTTTTTATTTGTAAAATAATTAGAATATATTTTAATTCTTAATAAAATCTTGTATTTGTCTCTATTCATTGAAAAATTTATATTCTCCGAAATAATCTAAAATTCACTCCAAAATAATTTTGATATGTATATCTAAAAAAATTAGTTTATTTTTTTGATAAATTTTATAAAATTAGTAAATATTACTTTAATTATATTTTCACAAAATGAAATGAAGAAATCTTTTTGAGAAAATTGTATTTTTGAAACATATAAAGACCTATCTAAAAACAATAATTTTTTACTGAAGATGATTTTTATATAAAAACAATATAATTAATAACTAAAAATTATTTATTACTATATATTTTTCAATGTTTAATGTCTATGTTATAACAATCATATTTAAATAATAATAATTATTATATATCATGGTTTGTTAAAACTCAGTGTTGAGTGTATCATAAGCTAAACATAGTGTTGGGTGTAACGCAATCATAACATGGTTTTTTGTGTAATTTTAAATATCAAAAGTATTTAATTTATTTTAATAAATATATTTATAAAAATATCTCGGTGTTATATTCAATCACCCATAAAATGAAATTATCCCTTGAAATTTGTCAACTTGGTACCAAAAATTGAGGTTACTCCTACCTCATTACATCCTCAAGTTCCCATATAGCTTCTTCAAATTGCTAGTTTTTCAACAAAACATGAATCACGTGAGTGGTATTTTATAGAATAATTTTATCTCTATAATATGAGATCTCCACTAGTTTTTTCCTCCTAAAAAATATCATGCTCCAGTTGTACGATGATAGAGTTTTGTACATTTGATTGATTAGGTATATAATTCCTTAGGATAGATACAAGGAACACGTCATGAACTAGATAATGATTTGGTTGAAGCCCCAAGTGATAATATACGGTCCGAATATGATAAATAATTTCATAGGGTCTGATATACCTAGGCCTTAGTTTACCTTTCTTCCTGAATCTCCCAACCATCTTCCATGGAAAAATTATTAGAAACACCTTTTCACCAACATCAAATTCTAGATCAAGCCGAAGATTTTCAACATAAATTTTATACTAATTATGTTCTACCTTTATTTTCTTTTGAAAAGATCTAGCCTTCGCTGTCATTTCATCAACTATCTCTGATACCATAGCTTTCATTTTCCAATTTCATTCAAGTATGTTTGAGTTCTACACTCATTTATTTAACGAGATTCATATGGAGCCATATAAATGATCTAGTGGATTCTATTGTAATGTAAAAGATCAATTAGAGGAAGGTTATGATCCCAACCACCTTTTAAATACATAGACAAAAAACTTATCATATCATCAATTGTTTGAATTATTCTTTCATACCGATGATCTTTTTTTGGATGATACACATTGATGAAACTCGACTCTGCATCAAGATATTTTTGAAGTCCTTAACAAATCTTTTAGGTAAATTTTGGGTATTTATTAGATTTAGTTCAATATGGTACTCTATGTAAGCAAACAACTTTTTTAATGTATATTCTATCAAGAGTATCTAGTAATAAATATTATCTAATATAAAAAAAATGTGTTGACTATATAATGTTATATATTAAAACCCATAATTAACTCAACATTAAGGATAATAAAACCCATTATTTTTACCATTACCATTAATTATACATAAACAATGTGAAATAAATTACTCCTGAAATTAATTTTTCACTTAAAAATATACAAAACCAAATTGTTTTATTTCCATAAATATTCCTTAAAATATACTTATTCATCATAAAAACTCACTACAAAACACTTTAAAAGTGATTTCAATGAATTGGAACTTAAGATCTATATTTATCTCACAAAAAAAATGATGGAATCTATCAATCTTATGTTAATATTAAATGGAGACATATATAATTCCAATTGTCAATTCAAAATTTATTAATTGTATATGTTATTTTCATAAAATAACTTTTTCATTAAAATATTGGGTTTATAAGTTTATGGATAGAATATCAAATTTTATTTCAACACTCTAAAAATCATATAGAGGGAGATAATAATTTCAAAAAACCACCTGAAATTTCACTAAAGGTTTAATAATAATTTTTTCATATGGATCAGTCATTCAAAATCAAACAAGGACTTTATAATTATGTAGGGGATGATAATGTTACCTAATTGACATGATTTACTTAATCCATTTTTATTTAATATTCTTTCCTTTTTTTCATTTATATTTATTGGTTATTTTAGATTATCAGGCACAATATACCTTGGACTGGGGAATTGATTCGTATAATTCATGAACTCCTTACACATAAAATATTGGATTATGGGTGGTGTATTATGTTTAAAACTATCTCTAATTAATTACATTTACTGGCTTCTTCACATCACTTATATATTTTTTTGATGGATAGGTTTCCCAAACTTGTATCACCCTCTAGTTTCCTTCAGTAATTCACATAAGTTATTTATCCCATATTTCTAGAATCTATGTGACATAAATTTATTTCCACTGTGAACTTTATTTGATTTCTCATGAGACTCAATATTATTTTTCGAATCAAAACCATGGGAATGGTTGGAATCTATAATATAAATTTCTATCCTCACTAAAAATAAAATTAATTCTTTATATCTACTAAATTATCTTATAATGAACACCTTTTGAAGACATGGTACTAAGAAACCAAATAATCTATCAATTTTTCATTATGGAATGATAATTTTACCTAAAGTGTAGCATGAATTTCTAGTAAAATTATCATCATAAGTTCCACTACATTCACCATCATTATTTTTCAGCATATGATATTCCAACTCCATTCTTGTTCATAGAATTTAATGGATGTAAGTACTAAAGAATATTTTATTAAACTCATACCACTACATGGATTCAATTACATCTTCAAGAATCATATTCTTAAAAAGGTTCCAAAAATTATCTTCTTCACCTTCCAAATTATAGATAGCCAAAATTAACTTTTCATGCTCTGAAAAGTGGAAAATGGAAAATATCTTATTAGTGGTATAGATCCAATTATTAGAAACTAGTGGATCAATTGACCCAATAAAAGTGGTTGTATGTTTACTTATTAATGAATCAATTAAATATTGTTCCCTCATTTTCTCATTGGGATGCCCAACATCATGCATATCTTTAAAAAGTTTCGTGATCAATGTAATGATGTTTATCATTCCAGATTCTGTAAAATTTTGTTACTCATGTGGAAAATCATTTCATTGTCTATTTAATTCGGCATTAACATGATTCGTTTGTCTTCTGACAACTGAAAAAGAATCATAGTTTAAGAAACAATAATCATAGTGGATAACCACATAATCATAGAAAATCACTTATAGTATGTCTAAATCATGAATGATTCTTTGTAATCTATGACACATTTGGTTTATCCTATTTCCTACATAGTAATCATCTATTTAAAGCCTACACGATGGTTTTAATGGATTTTACGAATTTACAAATCATATCACTTGGTAATGTCAAAATAGGTGTGAAATAAGGCCCATTGTTGTGCATGAGGTGATGATCACATCCACCTCAATGCACCCTCTTCAAATTTATTACACATATCTACCCTTTTTCCAAAGGCCTATCAACATTTCATATCCATATTAGGTTATAATTTCTTAGAAAAACTCCCAATACCCTTTACAAAAAATATATGAAATTTTCCTATTCTTTGACTCATCCATAAACATATTCTAAGACCTATCCCTGGACACATCCTTATGAATATACCTAGGGATATCACTGAATTATTCTCTAACTAGTTTTCAAAGGTTCACTAAAATGTTATTTTGATACAAAAAATAAGCCGTAATTTTTATACATAGATATAACATATTTTAGATAAATATTCATCATATTACACAAACACAAGAAAGGGGATCATAATGGTTTTTTTTCCTTTGGAAACTATGTACAAAATATTCTAATTTAGTAAAAATATTCAATTTTTCCCACAAATATCATCCCATTTAACACTCTTCATAGAAATATCCTACATAATACCTTTCATTATAATCCAGGGAAAGAGAAAAAAGAGTGGGTGGTATAAGATGCTCATTAGTGGTAAAAAATGTATATATATTAGCATGAAATGAGAATAATTGATTAAGAACATGATTATAACATTTCAAAAACACAACCTAAATATAAAAGATCAAAATATTTAGTCAACGAATAAATCATGGTAGTTTATAAGACATGAATAATTAGGAAATAAAATTACATGAGACATAAGAGAATAACATTAACAAAAATATGGAATTATGGAATAAACATAATCATATAAAATCATTACTAATGTATTAAAGGAACTTTTCCAAAACTATCATGGGGGAATGGGTTCACTCTGCAAACCATCATAGAAGTCAATGATCACTTCTAGTACTATCATAGTGAAACATTCCATTATTGATCTAGGATTACTCCCCATTCTAGTCCTATTTATCTCATGAGATATAAATCATTTTAAAATAAATTAGTTTTAGAAATAGTTCCCACGTGTATTTGGTTATTACACAACTATCATCCTCAGTTATAACATAACCACCATAACAAAATTAAAATCAAACATATGTGTTCCAAAATAGCATTAATCATTCATTATAGTGGAAACCATGAAAATATATGGGTCTCACAAAAATTTCATCATAACATAACTTCTGGAAATGAAACTACTTTCATGATCCATTAATCATTTCAGAAAAGAATAACCCATGGAAATTGAAGAGGCATTTGTAATCATTTTATCATTGTATAACCCACGGAATAGAAATAGGATTTGTAATAAAATTCCATAATTAACATAAAGCATATATATAAATAAAAAAATGGTATCCTGAAATTATATCTCTATAAAATCATAAATAACATCCATGGATGCATCTTAGATGGAAAATTATTTTTAAATATCACACTGAACATTTCTTACGAAAAATACATTTTCATTGAAAATAGAATTTTAAAAATAAAAAATCATAAAAATATTTTAGAAATTTGTTTCATTGAGAATAACATTTGAATATTATAAGAGGAAGATTTAAAACCAATTTAAAACGTTTCTTGTGGAAAATAGTCATTCTTCTTTGAAAAAAACTTTTTAAAACATAAGAAAATTACAAAATAATTTTATTTAAAAATATCCTTGAAAACGAATAATGAAATATATAAAAATAATTTAAAACATTTCATGAGTAAAATATACATTCACATTAAAAAATACATTAAAAAATGTAAAACATTTTTAAAAAGGTTTTAATTTAAAATAAACATGAAAAAATTTAAAGTAATCTTTGAATAAAATAATGGTTACAATTGTGGGAAATTACATTCATGTCATATATGTTAAAAATAGTATTCCTTCCACGTTTTTGGAAAAAGAAAATTGGAAATTTTTTTGGAAATGACATGAAGAATCCATTAAAAACACTTTTTTAATACTCGATAATTGGTAAAAACATCTTTGATAAATAAATTTAAAAAATTTAAAAACACTTTCAATGCATTTTTTTAGAAAACAAGTTTTTGAAAAAAAATTGTTTTCTATTGAAGACAAAAATAAGGATTATTTTTCTTTAAAAACTAATTTAGAAGTCTTGACCACATAAAGAGGGGAAAATAAAGGAAAAACGTTTCTTCTTATGAATTAATCACATGATAAGAGGTGTCAATATTTTTTTTAGAGATGGATCATAATATTTCATCATTGGAATCATAAACATGAACAATCCCAATAAACAATGAGATGGTATCATAAAATCATTACCACTGTGGTAACATTGAATCATATGACCCATAAATGAACAACATAAAATAAAATATATAATATAATAATAATAAATAATATAATAATAATAAATAAGTTTATGATATTACATGTCAAAGGGTCTATATATAGACTTCGTAAAATAAGATATATTGATAACTTAAAATATGTCTCAAAAAATGCAAAATTAAGACAAAAACCCCTTACTACTATGGTAAAATTTTAACTATAAGCCCCATGAAATAGATATCAAAATATTTATATGTAAATACATATTATTTGATGGCTAATATTTATACAATAAATTCATAGGTATTATATACCCCATATGAATGAAACACGTGGTGAATATGATATTTGTCTCACAGAAACTAAAAGTTGGATAGAAATCCCTTACCATATGTGATAAATTCCATCGTAAACATTCAATACATAGGTATAATAAATATAATTTTATTATATTTTAATTAACTAAGAAGAATAATATTTATAATTCCTTATATTATTTAATTTTGACATTTTTTTAAAAAATTACCAAAATTTCCTTGTTTAATGTTTTTATCAGGTAAAAACTACTTTTTTTCATGTATTTGTTGATTTTTTTTATAGTCCACATAATTTGAACATTATTTAATCATATAAATAATTTTATTAATAATATAAATGTCCTATATATTCAGTATATTTTTATATATAATAATTACAAAAGTTTGAGATAGAAAATGAAATACACTGTTCATTGAGACGGTAGACCATATATACACATAAACATTGTTTCCATTTTCATGAATGATTGAAATAATGAATGTAAATATTATGATACATTTAAGAAATAATTTTTATTTCATATATATATATATATATATGTGTGTGTGTGTGTGTGTGTCACAAATTGTAATTTAAACCTATACTTACTACCTTTCATTAAAGTGTGAATTAATCAGAGAGCTTCATGTGGTGGTAGTCCACTCTACACCCAAGTGATGATATCATATTCCCATAGAATGGAAAGTAAGATATTATATATGATTTAAAAATTCTATAATAAATATCATATCATAAATATATTATATAAAAATTTAATACATCATTATATCAATCTCTAATTGGTGGTGATGGAAAATAAATAACACTGGATTGGAAGGCGGTAGTCCACCATACATATGAATGATGATTTCATATCAAATTTTGATGGAAGTGGATATAGTTTTAGTTAATGATCATAAAATAAAAACATCTATGTATATGTAAGATAATTATGTTATAATATAATCAATTGTTAATAAAAATTGGAGTTTCTTGAGGAATAAATAAAAAAATCCATGTTGAAAACAGTTACATCTTATTTGGGAAACCTCCTTATGATTGCTCTTAACCCATCATAGGATGGATTTATGAACATAAATAAAGATTTTATGATGATATAAGGTAATTAAATAATATATTTTTTCAGGTCTTGTACACACCAATTGGTTTGGCAATTGGGATGTGGAGAGGAGGGGTAACCTTTATAAGTGAGGTGAGTGGCAAACATGTAACTTTTGAAATGAAAATGGTGTATCCAAGTGTTTCACGTGGAAAAAAGGCACAAAATTGTACATTACCGAAACATTGATATTAAATGGAAAAAATATTTCCATCCAATGGGTGTTGGAAATGATTCTAGTTCATTTTATCCCTTATCCTTTTAGTTTAACACTCAGATAAACCCTTTTTGACCTTAACTGTGTAAATTATTTTTATAGTTTTTTACGATAAACTATTGTGAAAATTATATTGGAAATATTATAAAATATAAATTATTTTTATTAAAAATATAGAATCCATTTTTATAACTTCAATAAAAAAATTAAAAAAATTTAATTCAAAATTAATCCCCCAAATGCGATGAGAATGTTGGTTTTCAATGAGAAAATTCTCAAAAGATTACAAATTATTTATCTCCAATTTCAATATTTAAGTGATTCCAATGACCTAAATTGAATTAATAGATATATAATTGAACTAATTTTATTTTTAAATACCATTCTAAAAAAATTATGTTTTTAAATGCATTAGAATAAATAAATCTTAATAAAATCCAATATTTTTCACTATTCATGAAAATATTTTTTGTTTAAAAAAATTAATAACATTCACTAAAAGATATGTTTGAAGATATATTTAATAATAGAAGTTTATTTTGTAAAATAAATTTTCAAAATGTGGCAAATTTTACTTTCGTTAATCTTTTCAGAAAATTTATGAAAACATTTCTTTTGAACATAATATTTCTGATACGTATAAATTTATTTATAAACATTAAATACTTTTATCAATATGTTTTATTTTTATAAAATCATTTTGATTATTATTTAATTTTTCTTAATATTCATATCACTACGATTAACATCTAGGTAATAACAGTCACGTTTAAATAATAATATTCATAACATATCATGGTTTGTTATGACGTAGTGTCATGTTTTACACAAGTTAAAATTAGTGTTTCATATAACACGAGAATAACATGGTATATTTTGTGAACTAAAACATCAAAAAAAATTATAAAATATCGAGGTGTTATACTCTGCGTATCCTCTATAGTTTTAATGGTTCTGTCAGACTGAACATCCATCTGAGGGTAATGGTTCTCTCTGACTGACTACCCAAATGTCATTATTTTCTTTACATATCCTAGTATTCCTATGATGAAATACATGGTTTTTTCCCAATTACATATTTTTATGGGTAACGGTTCCATCATGACCTCAGTAATATTTTTTTATTCTTAATATGGTTGGAATACCAATAATTGAGATGAAAATTCAGGAATCTCCCTCTTTATGTTTTCCCATCATAAGTTTTTCTTTTAATACCTATAAATCTTATTTATTTATGGATAAATATAGAAGTATTATCTATGCATATCATTTATAATCTACCCCATCAGTTCATTTTTTTACAGGACACATTCCCAGGTTCCAAACCATATAAATTAATCTTTATAAAAGTTAAATAATTGAATATTTTTTTCAACTCTATGTTGGTCCTCATCAGCTTTTTGGGACTCCTTAGTTTTATACACAATTTAGGGTTAACGAGTTATTTTTTAACTGTATGATGAATATTATTTTATTGTTACCATTTATATCCTCTTAATTTCTAATAAAATTGGATCCCTTTCAATCCTCATTATGGAAATGGTTGTATGATCAATTATACTCTGGGAATCATCCACTTTTTTATAAATTCTTATAATGTTTATGTATTGAAAAATCATAATCGTTGATTATATCTAACCAATTTAAATAGACAATATCGATCTATTTTTGTGTGAATATAAACAATAGTATTTTATAATCAGTTTTTATGTTACACTTATCCTCATAAAGAGAATGCCACTGAATATTAAATTTCAAGATTACTAATACCAATTCCATATCTTAGTTTGGCTAGTTTTTCCCACGTATTATTAATTATAAGTAGGTATATGCCACTAATTTATCATATTATATGATTTCACAACATAATAATTTTTATATACATCATTATAGATCACCAATCCTTCCTCGGTGGTGTGTAATGTGAGAACATGTTCATTAATTTGACTACTTTTAAATATTTAATGATCTCCATGAATAAAAATGTCTAGAAAAACGTCACTCCCTTATAAGATAGGTTGGTTAGTGTTATTAAAAGCACTGATTAGTTTTCCATAAATCAATGATAATACTTATCTAATCCTCACAAACTATATAACACATCAAAGATATTGGTAAGTGATATCCTTTGATTCCCTCAATCTTTGAATGATCCACATATATTCCTTTTCTCATAATAACATTCCAAGGGAATGTTACTTTGTCTGTCAAAAACATGCATTTACTACACATAACATATAACTTTTCCATTGACAGTGTCTTTAATACAGTATTCGATTTCTCACCATGTTCCTCATTTTTTGGAGTAGATAAGAATATCATATTTAATGATGACAAAAAATATCAATGTAATCCTTAAACAATTTATTCATTATATTGATGAAGATAATTAGAGATTTATTCAGTCTAAATGGAATCACTATAAAAGCATAGTTTATCTACCATTTATTAAAATATTCATGGGGATATCCAAATTATTTGACTTTACATGATAATATGTTAATCAATGATCCAGACAGCTGATAAAAAAATTCATCAATCTATGGAAGAGGATACCTACTCTTTATCATGATCTTATTTTGATCATGATAATAAATACATAGGTTCATTGACTCATCCTTCATGTTTGTAAAAGGAAGTGGTGCACCCCTTAGTGATGAACACAGCCATATAAAACCATTATCTAGATTTTTTAAGAGTTTCTTCTTTACCTCATTATGTAAAACGGTGGAAATTCTATATGTAATCATATATATTGTAAAATCATGGGGTATAATTTTGATTGAGAAATAAACCCCTCAACTAGGAGGAATACTAGACAATTCTTTAGGGAACACATCATCAAATTACCTTGTAATGGTAATGTCAACAATGATGATCTTTTCTTTAGTCTCAGTTATATATTCTAGATATTATTTCTCATAAGTTAATAACATCAATTGTTGGGATGGTGATTCAAAATGAGATTCATCCTCTTACAAATACCTGTATAGAATTGGACAAAAATTTGTGTTATAGATGGTGATTTACTTCTCCCTTATGTTTATACCTCTCTATATAAGTAATGTCAATCCATACCCAGAATAAAAAATATTATTCTAAATGGTGTATCATAAGGTTCACTAGGAAATTTCGTCCAAAAATATTGTTAGGAGAGAAGTTTTATACTTACGATGCGTTAATTTTCTCATTTTCTATTGTCATCAATATTTAAATATCCATGTTTCATAGTGCTGTTTAAATATTTTTTCTAAAATTTCATGAAATTGATGAATATGTAGAACCATATTCACATTGGACATTTGAGTTTTTTGAATGGATGATAATCATGCCTTTCATTGGTTGATTCTAGTTCTAATAATTTACTTCATCCAAAATGGACATAGGGATGATAATTTTTAAACTATGAAACATATAAATTTTAAAATATATATTTTGAAGTGATACTCATAAATGACATGTATTCCTTAACATATGAATTTATAAGTTTCAATATACGTTATCCATTGTCCATTAACTTACATTAATTTTTATAGGACTTTTTGTTACCTTCATAATGGTTCGTAAAGAGATTTTGAATTTACCAAATCATATCCACCAAGAGTGTAAAACTACATGTGTAGAAATTACTCTTTATAACCCACTAAGTGAATATTGAATTAATTCCCAAAGCATCCATTTATGTTTATTACCCCTATGTACAAGTATGCTTGACCCACATGCACTTGTTGTATCCAGTTAGGGATTTTGTTTCATCCAAACCACTATATATATTTTATACCATTATTTAGGTCTGTTTTCTTCTATTTAGAATTATAACTATGATTTTCAAATATTGTTTATAATTATAATGCCCATAATTATCTAAACCATCCTCTGATACCAACTTTGAAAAACTATATCTTTCAAAAACATTTATTCATGATTTATTAGAAAATGTTACACATAATATAATCCCAAATTATTGATAGGTGTAGTTTATTTGAATAATTATATACATATCACAATAAAAAGGAATAGGGATATAATAAAATTATTTAGAACTCTATAACATTGTCTCATAAATAAATCAATCTTCTAAAATTTCAGTAGACACCCTACGGATTTACATAATAAAGGGATGATATATACATCCCAGTAAAGTAATAATCAAATAATAACATGATGAAAGTAATGAAATAAGTTTAAATATATATCAAGGTGACCTAAAAAGGTGAGAATAAAAGACATTAACATAAAATATTAATATAATTTGATAACATCAAGGGAACATAAGAATGTAGAGACAACCTAAAGGATTACATCAAAATCATATGTCAAGGATAACCACCAATACATCTTAACATTGTGTTATTAGGATAAATACACATCCACCATACATGATATATCATGAGATAAAAACATTACCCATTATATTTAATGTCTATATAATTTTGGGCCCACCCATCGCATTCATATCATACACATGCATTTTTCTATCACAATGATCATACAACATAAGAATTAATTTGAACAATATTAATACTAATATTTTGGATTTTGAGTTATATAAATATAATTCACTAATAAATTATGGATAGGTACATCTATGTGATTTCCCTTGAGTGGAAATGGGTATGCATATTAATAAGACAAAAATTTTCCATGGAAAACAACAAGATAATTTCAGTAGTGTAAAATTGTATATAAAGGTTCATAGAATGGATTATTGAGACTGAATGATGGTATTTATTTATATGGGAATAATAAGGATACTAAATGTTAAAGAAACAGGATATTTCAACATGAAAAATTGGAAATCAAAATCCATAATACAAAGAAATTAATTGAATAATGTGGAGGAGGAATAGAATCACTTACCATGAGACGGTTCTTCTAAAAGCCAGGGTGGTTAATCTTAATAGCTTAGGAACACCTTTTGAGGGATTTTTTAATGGATTGGAAAAATAAATATTTTATTGATTAGTTTTTATTGAAGAGTAATATGAGTTTCGGTGGGTATCTTTATCAAAAGAGAGAATAATTATCTATGAATTTCGTAACATAGTTGTAGGACTCTAAGTGAAAAAATAATATAAACCATATACCATAACATGGGTTTTACCAAGTATTATACAAAAGGGGAGTTTTTTTCATTATTTTAAAAGGATAAAAACCGAAATAACTAAAATAATACCAGTAACATTGTAGAAGTGATTAATGTTCATAAAGAATTACTTTTAAAAACATAGTATATAATATATGTTTTTTAGGATTCATTTTATGATTGTAAAATTAATCTACTAAATTTAAAAGAAATTATTTTGATGGGGAAATCTATTTTTTTTACATAGATTTCATTTATAATATTTATAACATCACTTATGGGCTATTATGATGTCGTAATAAATAATGTATATTTATACCGTATTTAATTTTTATTAAAACATTTGGCTGTCTAAATAAATTATGAAAATGTCACCACTGACAATCATTAACATCATAATATAAAAAATAATACTTAATTTAAAACTATCATTTTCAAAATGTGAGAATTAAAACTTTGAAATAAAATCATTATTTACTGGAAAATGCATTTTTTGATGACACTAACTTCATTCGGAAACTTATGAAAATTACACTGATCCCAAAAATCTTAGGATCTAGACAAAGAAAATACTAAAATATATATATAAAAGATGTAGATGAAAATTTTGTGTTACATGGAATTATTAAAAAAATTAATATGTCACACCCCACATATTTGCATACACTATTTAATCACAATACTTTGGGGTCGTGATGGACCACATCTTATCTATTTCCATGACTGCTTTCTTTGACAATATATCTACCACATGGTCTGACTCCCAATATGTATACTTGATTACTAGATAGAGTTCTGTATCATTATTGAGACATTCAATCCATCTAGGCCAGATATTCCATGGAATATCGCTTATTTCTATTTTCAAGGCCTTTACAACAACTCGAGAGTCATATTCAAGCCACAATGAATTCCAATTATAGATGATAAAATATTCATTTCAATATTATGTTGCCAATAATTTTTCTTCATACGCAACCCCAATTACAATGTCATGATAAAAACACCCTTTGGAAAATCAATGGTGTGTGGGAAAGACACCCCCAAAACCTGAGGGCCTAGGAAATCATATAAAAATTAAATTAGAATACATTAAATTATATTATAATTTATATTTAAATCAATATAATTTAAAAATTATATTTCTAGAAAAAAATATTTATTTCAAACATTAATGAATTTACTAAAAATTGTGTTTTAATTGAATCAATATATTTCTCAGAGAAAACTTTTTTCACTTCTTATCAAAATTTATATTCTACCAAACTCATATATAATATTTTAATAATACATATGTTTAGATATAATATTTATTTGATTAAATATTAACTATAAAACCCACACTACTCATCTCAAGATACATAAACCCAAATGACACCAATGTATTCCCTAAACATAATGTTTACGGTGGTTGTACTTTGATGGTGAATTATTTCAAACATGGTTTGGTACCTGATCTCGATAAGAGTGAACATCTCTCACAAACTGTTTCACTCTAGTTTCAGTAATTAACTATCAACTTTTAATTTGGAGGTGGTAATATCTAGTTATTCAATCTCCCGTAGAATCTCTAATAAATGGTATTCATAGGGTATGATCCTACTGGTTGTGGTAATCACTTCTTCATTATGTGAAAATTATATATTATTATAACCATAAATATATACTATTCTTAATGGTCATTTTAAAACTATTATATTATCAACGGTTATAATCCTTAAAGCACTTCTATGACAGATAAGAAAATATGGAATTATTTTATAATGGTCCAAAATAAAAATTGGATATTAGTGTATGAGTTTTCGATAACTATATTACATAATAAGATATTTATTCATTCTTAAAAGAAATACATTTATAGATTTATGGATCATTATAGGGCATTCCCTTAGCCGCACCTAAAGTGACTCTACATGGAATGTAATAAGTATACACACCATGTAACCCTCATAGTCAACCCTATTCTAAAAAAAGAAGATCCAACAATGTGTTACTCAAGATCACATATTATGGGATTGGGTTTTCCCGAAAAAAACCCATTAATACCCTAAAACCCTCAATTATCCCAAAAAATCCTACATATCATCCCTCAAGGTGTCCCCAAAAACCAAAAAATGATTATTAATTAAAAACAACATTACAAAGTATATTTGAAGTATACATTAAACAACCTATGGGTGTAAAATGACAAAATTGCTAACTTGGGTCCTCATTACGTCGCTGTTGCATCCGAATCCAAGTCCAAATAAGCTCACTTGGTCAATATCACTCTCTCTCTCTCTCCCACTCTTCCTTAATATATTTGAAGAAAACATGGGTGTGGGGATACACATACAAGTAATCCATAGATGTGGAGAAATGAATAAGATAAAAAGAAAAAATAGAAAAAGAAAAAGGGGTCTTATGCGTGGTACCAAATCCCATGGAGAGTTTGTGTCGTGCCTAAGAAAACCACATATTATGAACAAAACTGCAAAACCAAAATCTCAATCTGAGGATTCAAACAAAATATGTCCCTTAATTCACGCACTCAAATAAATAATATATATTTAATAAAATATTAAAAATATATTGATAATTAAACATTTCATAGCTCCATTGAACTCCTTTATTATGTTATACAACCAAAATCGAGACTAATTAACTGGTTAAAAAATTATATGAGATCTTATAGTAGGAGAAATTACCTTTTCCCCTAAAAAATAAACCATGAGAAAAAAATTCAAATTTCCCCTTATTTTCTCACACTTTCACGAAATGGTTCATGAAAAATCCCCCCCCCCCACCACCATAAACACATCCCACCCACATCAAGATGTTGTGCACAAAAAACTAACAAGATTCACCCTAATAAATAAATGATAATAATGCTACCACACATCCATCAACCTAGATCACATCACCCAAGACTCTCCCAACATGAGGGTTATTAATATATGACTAATAAGATGCATAGAACTGTAAGAGTATCCTTATCATCAACCTTCAAAAAACATAAAACTCTAAATCCCACATAGAATTTACTACTGAATGAAATGGTTGGACATGGATAAACAACTCACACTAGAGTGATAACACAGAACAATAATAACCACATATTGTTGGAACTCCAAGAACAATATCCCTCACTCTAAATGATCAAATTAATGCATGATCCATAATATTCTATGGCTAATGGTTCACTCCCCACTATAGGGATTTCCTCACACAACAAGGCCTTTTATAAAATTTGATAATAAATACCACTACCCTCTATAGGGTAGAGTGAATATCAAATAACCTATCATGGGATCTCATTTTACCCGATCAAACCTAGTATAATATTCCAAAATGCACTAACCATGCACCTTTCATAGGAAGTTACAATCACATAACCTTGTCCTTCCCAGGCCTCTATAAGTAAAAACAGAAACAATAGGTCCATCCATCCAACCAAACATGTCAGCTCAAAAAAACAACAAATCCAGCATCACTCCTCGCACTCAAAATCTCAAGAACAAGGAAACCTCATTTCAAACTAAAACACTTCTTTGTGCCACTAAAATCATAGTGTAAATTGAGATTAGTCGAAAACAAATCTCAAGAATATTGGACCTCATCACTCCACCTGATAAACTAGGTCAACCAAAGACCATGCTAACACATAATAGTTCTCCATGTTGACCTTGAATAATAGAAATTATTTCCATCACCTGATAATGCCTCATAGGATCCATATATCCAGTCATCATAAGAAAATACATGTGGTTTAGTTGAGTTTAATATCATCAAGGATCTATATGATGCAACCCCGTATAGATAAATTTTGATGCGTTCTAAAAAGCCTTTATCATCGGTGAAAACACACAAAGAAAGTCATATGTAATGATGATCCAAAATGTCTATCATGATACATAAACACAAGACTCTTTCTAATGTATGAAGATAAAAGACATAAATCATAAAATTAAAAACCACAAGTGCATAACTCAAGGTGAAAATCATGCAATGGTAACATAAAAAACCATGAATAGCAATCCTATAACCTAGGTAAACAGAAATTTCTACAAGAACATGTGTTCATAACGCACCAATATATAACACATTACTAGAAATACTATCTATCATCCCCTAAATATTATGAAAAATAAAAAAATCTATATGATAACATATTTTCACAAATCATATCTGGTCAATAGGACGCATGACCTTATCCAACTCATATTAAGGCCTCAATCATGCCTCAATGTATGCTAGAGGATACCAAGTAATGTCAAGGATATATAAGGATATAATGGGATATTATTATCTCAAATTAGAGTATAATTATTATGGAAATAAAATAAACATATACACATCCATATATATTAGAGTACATATAAATAAATAACTAAAATAATAGAAAACTATCATAAATGTAATGTGTCATAAATACTGATTGGAAAAACAAAAAAAAATTGATTCAACCTCTAGGATGATCAAACATAGAGAATAATAAAAGAAAATAATCACATAATTATCTACTTCTAATCTGAGTAAAACTAAATACCATTTCTTCATTACTGGTGAACAAATCAGGTACAAACCTCATGCTTCATATAATAAAATCCTTCTCAATCATCTAACACTAAGCATCATCCCAATCCACTGTGTCCTATTCCCAAACTAAAAGAGTGCATAATGAGTATACCCACACTAAGGTTCATTTATATGGGGTGGGAAATAAATTAATGTAGAGAACCCCCAATGGAGGTCCTATCATATTCTATCATAACATGTTCATGCAACACGTGATATGGCTAGCCTAGCAGAAAAATACTAATGACATAATAAAGAAAAGAATAAAATGAAATAAAAGAAGGATAAAAAAGAGATTAAAATACTGTAACTTGGGTTATAGCCTAACACCTAAGGTAAATCTAAACCATAAATGACATATGATCAGGGAAATATATATTGTATCTAACACAACCACAACATAATTCATGTCCCTCAGATCAAGAAGGAGATCCAAACATACAATGCAAGGATGAGCATGAATGTCAGACACTAGGATCGTATCCTTGTGTAATAGAAAATCAAAGTACATCTATTAGGATCTGAGAATCTAATTGTATGATATGAATTAGTGATAAGAACTCTTGTTAACCCTTTTAGGACCTAATAATATCCTAGAGGTATTATAGTACTAACTGGGATATAACAGAACTGTCATCACAACATTACCTGACTGGGATGAAACTCAATACCAACCACTGAAAGTACAATTGTTTCCATACTCTACTACCCCTAACTAGTTAGATCATAAATACTAGTGGATATTCACTAATCTAGAACATACATCTGCAGCCTAGACCTACCCATGAAAAAACCAATTGAGGTGTGCGTCCAAAAATAATATCAAGGACAAAACCCAGTCTAGTAACATCCCAACAGACACCTTTTTCATCAAGTCTTTAATATTAATAACCTCAAATCTCTAGGTCAAAATCTCAAGAACCGGGGAATGTCATCCTCCATACCTATCAACATGGCATGAAATCATCATAACAGACCATTTTTTAGTTCAAAAAACATGGGGACACCTTACAGAATCCCAAAAACTCTTCATAATAAGAAAATACTATAATGGGATCCACTATAAAAACCAAACTGTGGGGAAAACCATCAATGAAATACTATAAATCCCCTTAGTAAAAAACATAATGATCACCCATCCCATAACAGAAACCTCAAGAAGCACCAAACCCACATGAAAATTATTTAAATATGTCACTGACACCTATCTCAAACTCTTCTTAACAGCACCTTGTCATGATTGAAAAACCAATATTATATTGGAGCATAATGGAAAATATTTTTCTGGTCCCCAAGAGACCAAATATAAACAATAAGAAACCAAAAAATGATCCAATATAACAACCATGATTTTTATTACACACTTAAACCTGATTAATTACATAAAATCATTACTTGATAAAAAATTGAAGATCAAGATGTCTAGTGTATTTGGGGATTAGGAACATTAAATAACATCATATAACATAAAATAAACAACATCTTTGTTGAAAACATCCTTTACGTGACCACTACATTCCCTCATACATAGCATTGCATGGGATAACCTGAGGACATGCATAAGAAAAGGGTGAGCTATACATCCTAGTAAGGGAATAAACATGAAATAACATGAGGAATACAAAACAAGGTAGAAAATAGTCATATAAATGTATTACAATAGAAACAAGAACATAAATTCATGATAATGCATTATAATCATTACAAGGAAATGCGGCAACAACACTTAACATGGAATTAGCATGATCCAAGGATCACTACATTTGGAGCATGAGTAAACCCCCATTGCACATGAAGCACTAGTAAAATATCATTTCATTTTAATTTTCATGAGTCAACACCCACTGCACATGATGTATCATGATACTATACTTTTCCCAATGCATTGGAGCGTTACCAGGGCGTACCCTTCTTAAACATTTCAATTCATGCATAAGTGTGCCACATGGATCATATAACATGGAATCGGTCAACATCATAAGTTATACCACGACTAAGTAATGTGGAATAAATACATGATAGTACCATTCAATATTTATATGTGCATAAATGTGAATACAATTGATATAGACATGGGTATGGTATTCAATACCCAATAATTGGCTTGAAAAAACGCGGTGCAATTTTCGCAGCATAACGGTGTGATGTAAGGATTCATGAAAATTGTTGATGAGAGATAAAAGAGTTTCTAAACATATTTATATGAAATGGACAGTAATGGGTTTATATAGAAACATGTCCCAAAAAACGTAATGGATTTTAGATGCATAATACTAAAGAATTACTTGGATGTAAAAGAGAAGAGATAAATTCCTTACAAAATTTTGGTATGGTAATAGGTGTAGATGAGAGGAATTAATGATAAAAATGGGGTCTACCATTATCCAAACATAAATATGGCAGTTTGGGGGAGGTTTGAAATCATACCCCAACATTTTTAATTGAAAATAAAAGGGCATAACAATGTAATGAAAATTGTTCAAAAATTAAAAAAGAATAAATCCCTTACTTGGAAGTCTGATCCCAAAGGATTTGGAGAAGATTCTTGGGACCTTTGGGAACCTTGGTAGGATTCTAGGGAGAGGAGGTCAGGGGTTTGTCAGACTCCAAAGGCATTTAGTGAAGTTTAATTGAGAGATTGGATCGGTTTATATAGGAAATGATATGGAATTCATTATTGTTTAGGTTTGGGACACCTCACATTAAACTAATCAAGACCACAAACCAGCCCATGATTTTTTACAAGGGAAGTGGAAACCAATATTTTATACGAAAAATGGCCGAAATTCTTAAAATAATATGGTTGATTATGTGGAGGTGAGTCACACTCTCAAGGAAAACAATTTCAAAAGACAAACTGTTTTATAAGTCTTGGAGGGTCCACTTAAGCTTTGTAAAATAGATAAAACAAGTCTAAAATCACATTATTTTAATTAAAAACATACATTGGCCGAAAAAAAATTTATAGTAATTTATTAGATCACTATTGGGTCATTATGATATCATAAAACACATTATATATTGAAACATTATATAATTTCAACCCAAATATTCGACTCTCAGAAAATTATGAAATATTTACTGTTGGATAATTTAGACATCCTGACTCCAAAAATAATATTCATTTTATTTAAATAACTATATAAATATTTGAATTTTTTTATTGTTAAAATAAAAACTAAGATTTACCCATAAATCATGGGTTTTGACAAATACAGTTTTCCAACCATAATAAAGATTACAATTGCATTCATAAAATTATATAATCATTTATATTTAATAAGAAGTAATTTAATAATAATATTTTATTAAAATATTATTTAATTAAAAAATACATTAATTCATCAAAATATATTTCTTAGTTGAATATTAACTAAAAATACTATTTTTTCATTAATAAACTATTTACAAAGTAACAATAATAAAATATATGCACATTATTTATACAAAAATAATGTACATAGTCATAGTTCTAGGGTATTATTACATAACCCCTTATAGCACCCTCATAATACCGAAGGGTAATATGTGCGACGGTGACAGACTCTTGAGGTGGCTCAGATAATATCGCTCGGGTGGTAATCTCTATTAACTTCCACTTCTTCCGTAGTCGGTTCTGCTCAAGCATAGCATGTTCAAAGTCGGCATTGTCTTCGTCAACAGTGAAGCCCAATGACTCCACCTCATTTCTGTGCTCGAAAAAATGGTCTTCTTATGGGGAAAGTCTACTGGATGAGGCCATCTCTTCCATTTTCTGAGTAAATTGGATTTTTTAATGCCCTATATTTATACTAATTATGTGATCACTGTTAAAAGAATATATTAGCAACGGTCACATTTCATAATGATGTTTTAAAATCCAGAAACATAAAAACAATTATATTCACAATTTATATAACCATAATAAGTCATTTAATTATATGATGATGAATTTTAATTAATGAATGTTTGGGTCATTACAATCTTCCCCCCCCCCCCTTAAGAATATTCACCCTCAAATTTTCCTTTTCCAACATTAAGTCATATGTGGGTAACTTTTCTTCATCACTTCCTATGATTCCCATGTTGCTTATTCAATCTTGTGGTTTCTCTAAAACTCTCTGATGAGGGGAATTATCATATTTTTTAGAACATTTTCTCTACAATCTTGGATTTTCACCTGTTTCTCCTCGTAATAAATATCATCCTCTAGTTGTACTACCTATGAATAGAGTACACGTGAAAGTTTTGGTATGTACTTCCTTAAGAGAGATACATGAATCTCATCATGGACTTTGGCCATGGTAGGTGAATGTTCTAGTCGATAGGCCACATCCCCAACACGATCATGAATCTCGAAGGGGATGATGTACCTCGAACATAAAATCCCTTTCTTTCCAAACCTCATGTCCTTATTCCATGGAGATATGTGTAGAAATACCATGTATCCAACATTAAACTCAAGGTCTCGTCAACGGTTATCTGCATAACTCTACTATCGACTCTGGGATTTCTTGATATGTTGCTAAATAGTTTTCACCTTCTCCACCATTTCGGTTCCTACCAACTTACGTTCACCAACTTCATCCCAACATATTGGTGATCTACACCTCTTCCCATATAGGGCTTCATAAGGTTCCATTCGTATGCTCGAGTGGAAAATATTATTGTAGGAGAATTCATCCAGTAGAAGATGTTGGTCCCACTCTTCTTTAAAGTCTATAGAACATGCTCCCAACATGTCCTCAAGTGTTTGGATAGTTCGCTCTGATTGGCCACAATTTGGAGGATGATATCCCGTACTGAAGTTTATCTTAGTATCTTGATCATGTTGAAGAATATTCTAAAACATAGAGGTGAATCTTGGATCTCGATCAGATACAATAGATACTGGTACTCAATGTAGCCTTACCACTTCCCTGATATATATATGTGCTTGCGGATCCAATGTGAAATCCCCCCGCATTGCAATGATGTATGAAGGTGTTGTAAGAAGATCCACAACAACCCAAATTACATTTTTCCTTGGGATGTCTTAGGATGTCTGATGAAAAAAGTCTATAGTGAATTTCTCCCATTTCCAGGCCGGTATGGGAAATGGTTGCATCATCCCCTTAAACTTCTACCTCTCTACCTTAAATTTTTGACACCACAGGAACATTGATGTATACTCAGCGATCTCATTCTTAATATTATCCCACCAATATTGCTCTCGTAGATCTTAATACATCTTTGTGTTTACTGGGTGAATAGAGAAATTTGAACAATTCACGTCATCCAAAAGTTCCTTCATCATCTCCATAATTGATGGAACACCTAGTCTTTTCCCAAATATTATAATTCCTTCTTCATTAACATTGAACTCAGAGGATTTCTGTTTTCTAATAGCTTCCACTCTCTTCTTGAATTCCCACATCAACCATTTGAGCATCCTTTAACTTTTCCAAAATAGATGGTTGAGAAATCATTTGTGGAAGGATTGATGATTTTCATTTATTTATGATTCCCATGTCCATATTAATCTAATATAAGAAGATTGGAACCTTCTCAATTCTAATTATTGATAGAATTGTTGGGTCCCTTCAACATAGAGCATCTGCCACCATGTTCGCATTCCCAGGGTGGTAATGGATTGAGAAGTCGTAGTATTTGATCAGCTCCGGCCATCGTTTTTGGCGCATGTTCAACTTTTTCTATGTGAATATATACTTTAGACATTTGTGGTCCGTATATATTTCACACTTTCTCCAAAGATATAATGCCACCAAAATTTTAAATTGAAGATCACCGCAGCCAACACCAAATCATGTGTTGGATAATTTTTCTCATGAACAATAAATTTCCTTGAAGAATAGGCAAATACCTTTTCATTTTCAATCAACACACAACCCTTTCCCTTCTTCGAATCACCCCTGAATACCACCATATGTTCTCCACTAATGGGTAAAGTGAGCACGAGCATAGTGATAAGCATTTTTTTAACTCGTTGAATCCTTTTTCGCATTCATCACTCCAAGAAAACATTACACACTTCTGAGTTACCTTGGTAAGAGGGTTGGACAATCATGATAAATTTCTCACAAATCATCGATAATATTCATCTAACCCCAGGAAGATACGAATATCAATAACCCATGATGTCCTCGGCCATCCCTCAATTACATAGGTTTCAGAGGGATAGAAAAATTTCCTATTGCTTGTGACGATAAGGCCTAAGAATGAGACCTCATTCATCTAGAACTCAAATTTGATGTAATTTTCATAGATATTTTCCTTCCGCAATGTCTCTTGTATAGTTCTTAGATGCTTCTCATGATCCTCCTTAGTTTGGGAGTATATCATAATATCATCTATAAAGACTACCACAAATTTTTAGAGGTAACCCCTAAAGACTCTATTCATCAAGTCCATGAAGATTTTTGGAGCATTAGTGAGTCCGAAAAGCATTATTATGAATTCATAGAGCCTATATCTTGTACGAAAAATCAATCTTGGTGATATCCTCCTTCTTCTCCCTTACTTGATAATATCCTGACCACAAATCCACCTTGGACAAGTATTATTATCCATGAAGCTGATCAAACAAGTCATCAATTCGTGGGAAAGGATACCTGTTCTTTATTGCGATATTATTAAGCTCACAATAATTGATGGAAAAACACATTGACCCATCCATCTTCTTGATGAATAGGACTGATGAACCCCATGCTGAAGCACTTGGGAATATTAACCCTTTATCCAAATAATCTTGTAGTTGTTTATTCAGCTACTCAGTCTCCACAAGAGCCATTCTATACATATTCTTGGATATTTTCAATGCACATGGAATAAGATCAATTGAGAATTCAACATCTCTTCTAGGAGAAGACCAAGAAATTCCTTAGGAAACACTTCAACAAATTCCCTCACAATAGGCATGTCTTCAAGGATGGTTTCCTCCTTAGACTCAATCATCTGAGCCAGATGTGCATGCTCATAGGTCAGTAATATTTACACTTGAGATGATAGAGATAACGAAGATTCATCTTCCTACATTCACTACTATAGAATCGGGGGTTAATTCTCTACATGGGGAGTGATTTCCCTCTCACATCAATTTATGTTGAATCTATGTAAATGAAGTATATCCATGTCCGGATTTGAGTCCAAATTCCACAAGAGGGAGCCTGACAATGTTCACTAGGAAATTCAATCCAATGATTATGACAGGGGTTGGGTTATATTCTTGGGATGCAATGATTGCCCCATTTTCCATACTCACCGACATCTTTACATCCACGATTTTTGGTGGTACTGGAATTGGTCTATTAAATTTTTGGGATATAAAAGAATGGGTAGAACCTAAATCAAAATTTACGTTCTCTTTTATGGAATGAATAACTAGCGTACATGTATTCACTATGTTGTTGGGGTTCAAATCCGCAATAGTGATGTCAAAAGCTCTCCCTTTCAACCCCGGAGGTTTTTAGTTGCCTCTGAAAACCCTTGGATTACGGTACTGATTTTCAAGATTCCATGTTTCATTGAAGTTGTAGAAATGAACAATTTGTAGAGGTTTGAACGGAGTGTTCCTCTCCTCTATTACAGTCTTGGGTTTTTCATGTCGGCAGCTAACAACTATTTTCGCTTCTCTTCGACACTTAAAGCATTTCCTCATCCCCATTAGGAAATTTCCAGGGTTCTTCTTTCTTCACCACTAGCAAATTGGGTGCTGGATCTTCTTAGTACCATTGGATTTATCCATCAGACCACCAGCATTGAAGTATACCTTACGCTTCTTATCCCCAAGATACCCCTAAGATTATCTGATCTCTATTTCAACCTTGAGGGAACATAGGACAATTTCCTCATAGATGTCGAAGTCATGGATCACCAGCTCTGTCTTTATTCTAGGTATCATCCCACAAAAGAAGCGGTCAGCCTTTCATTCAGGCATAACAACATATCTGGATGTGTATCATGCAATCCTTGTGATGTTTTCCTCATACACTCTAACAGATTCGTCATTTTTTTCTTGAGGGAAAGGAAGTCCCTTTCCATCTTAATTCATAGTGTTTGCGGAAAATATTTATCGAAAACTATCTTCTGAAAATCCTTCCATTCCAACCCCTCGATCTCTTCCTCAGACTTCATATTTTTTATCAACATCCACTATTTATTGGCTTCACTTTCCATATGATAAGCAGATGGGAGAACCATCTTTTGTTTTGAACATTGAAGGATGGAGAAGATCTTTTCAATGGAGTTGATCCACTATTCAGCGATTGAGGGATCAGTCAATCCATTAAAAGTAGGAGGCATTTGTCTCATAAAGCTCTCGATAGTGTCTTGTTCTTTCTTGGGGAGGGGGGTTGAACATTCCTCTTGACACATGTTTCTATTCAACACTTGATTTTACTGAGAGAGAATCATGAAAAAGTTGATGATTTCGGCTCCCATTGGATTGGGAATCTCAGTTCCATAGTCATCACATTGATCTTCACATTGGTTTTGAGCATGAGTCCTCCTATTACCGGCCATTGGCTGGATTAAAATGAATGTTATGGGTAAAAAATAAAGGGTAATACAAGGGAAAAAATGTTGAAATATAAAGAACATTTACTTCCTTAACTTATGAATCCATAGTCTTCAATATATGCTATCCATGATCTACTTTCTAACATATATTTTTGGAAACTTTTTTTCAATTCCAGTAATAATGGTTCATACTAAGATTTTGAAATTACCAAAGAATATCCCTTGGGAGTGCCGTAACCAATAGTGTATCAAGTCTTATTGTCATGCACAAGTTCCTGTTCGAGTCTATCTCAAAGCGATGTTTTCAGGTTTTACCCCTTCGGATACATCTGTGCCAGAGCAGCCTCTACCTACCCGTATCCAGACATGGATGTATTTGCTTGATAAACCACTTACTCAATACTCAACACTACATAACTAATTTTTTATTATACTTTTTCTTGTCTCTAAGACATCACTAGGGTTTTCTAATCCTAATCCCAAAAATAACTAAACCTATCCTCTCATACCAACTATAACAACCCTACTTTTTATTACACACATAAACCCGATTTTATATATATAATCTTCAAATGATACAACATAGAATATAGAGAGGTCTAGTGTCTTTGGGGCTTAGTAATATTACATAACCTCATAGAAAATAAAACCCACAACCCCTTTATTGAAAACTTCTTTTACATGACCTCTACATTCCCTCATACGTAGCATTTCATGGGATAACCTGAGGAAATGCCTAAGAAAAGGGTGAGCTATAAAGACTAGCAGGGAAATAAACATGGAATAACATGACGAATAAAATACAATGTAGTCAATAGGAGTATCAATGAAGAACAAGAGAAACATGAACATAGAGGCATGATAAAGCATGATAATCAGAACATGGAAATGTGCCAACAACACTAAACATTGAATTAGCATGAGCCTAGTCTCATTGTACATTGAGCATGAGTAAACCCTCATTTCACATGAAGCATGAGAAAATCTCATTGCACATTAATTAGAATGAGTCAACACAAATTCCATCTGACATATTATGATACTATACTTTACCCAATGCATTGGAGCGCTATCAGGCCACACCCTTCTCAATCATTTCATTTCATGAATAAGTGTGCCACATGGATCATATAACAGGGAATCAATCAACAGCATATGTTATACAATGATTAAGTAATATGGAATAAATACATGAAAGTACCATTTAATATTTATACATGCATAAAGGTGAATATCCTTGATAGAGACATGGGTATGGTATTCACTACACAATGATTTTGGCTTGGAAAAATGCTGTGCAATTTTGGTAACATAACTGCATTACGTAAGGATTGATTGTAGTGACTCGGGTTTTGGCCTTGTCAGTGTTTGGAATATTTCTAAGAATAATTCCAGATCTAGGCGTGAGGAAGCTGTTCAATTCCAAGGCCCGGTGTGCCCAGAATTAATTTTCTAAAAATATTAAGTATTTTTATACTATGCATGTGGAGGGGGTGTGATATCTCCTAAAAGGTAGCTCAGAATGAGAATATGAGGGCATGGTTGTGTCCGGAACGTGCCGTTTACCCTAGGAGATATGTAAACATTACGGGCGCAGGCCTGCTGTGGAAAATGCCCCCAGGGGTGTTTTCGTAAATAATTGGAAAGATGGTTTACGAGCATCGGCTCGAATAACATCAGAACGAATTCTTGGATCGCAAATCTGTGTCCGCCGCTGAGTTCAGGATGCCGCCTTTACCCTAGGGGTGACCTTAACATTGACTGCGTCGGGTGCGAGGTCGGGGGTGTTGCGTTAACTGGAGGTTTTTAAATATATATATATAAAAGAAAACCCTATCTCTCCTCCCCTCTCACCTCCAACATGCAGCAGACAGAACCCCTCCTCCCTATCTCCGTTCTTTGCCGATTTGAGCCCTGATCATCCGTTTTCTGCGTCATTCGTCTGGGAATCCATCTTCAAGGCGTCACGGGCGCCATTCTGCAGCCAAAGCATCAGGGATCCACCAACAGGTAGGTGGTTTGAGTTTTATTCCCCAGATCCCATTTTTACTGTGAATTTATTCGTTTTGAGGTTGTTGCAAGGAAGATAGCATCACTGGGTGTCACACTGGTGCTTTCAGATCACAAAACGGACCACCGGGGTGCCCCCAGCGGTCCGCCGAATGTCCGCCGGCATGGCACCGGCGGGGCGGCGTAGGCCCCGGAGGAGCGTAGCGGCGCCGCGCGGCGTGCGGAGGGGGGCCGTCAACGAGGGTGGGCTGGCGGCGGTGGCTGGTCCAGGCTGGCTGTACCGGCCGGTCGAGTTCGGTCCGACCACTTTTTGTCATACGGGGGGTCCTTAAACCCCTGCTCCTTGCAATCTGGGAGTCAGACTCGCATGTCATTTGTGGTGACGCGACCCTGGCGAAGATCCGAACCCTCTGGTGTGAGTTCGAGGATTTAATGGTTCGAGATTGTGGCCCGGGAGTTAGAAACGTCATGAAAAATAATAATATTTTATTATTTTACGACATCAGGCCGTTGTAACTTCTACCCAGAGCGTTCGAATGACGTGCCATCAGTGGCGTTGAGTCCTTGATGGTATGGCTGACATTTTGAGATGGTTCCCATGTGTTGAGACTGAGAATGGGGTGCAGGCCCCACGAGGCCGGGTTTTGGCGTTTGGGGGAAACGCAGCTTTCGCACCAAGAGTCCGATTTGGGCGGATGAATAGTCGATCCTGTGCGTTTTTTCGAGAGGATCGCAATGGTGAGATCCGTTCATTGAGTTTCGGGATCGAGGTGTGGGCGCCACCTGAGCGGGCTCTGGTGAATAGTTTCTTTTCCACTGGGTGTCTGTTTCGGACGTACGAGTAGTCGATCCCATGTATTTCTCGGAGGGGGTTTTCATCATATAATCTGCTTGATGGGTTTCACGATCGTTGTCTGGGACCCACACAGGCTAGCTACAGTGAATTGTGTTTTTTCACCGGTAGTCCTTTTCAGGCATGTAAGCTGCATATCCTGCATGTTTTTCCGTGTAGATCGCGATGGTGGACTCGGTCTCGGCCTTAGAGGTGCGCGGTGTGGGATTGTGGCAGTTCGCTCGGGATAGCGACGTTTAGACCAGCAGTGGTTGAGGGTACTCCCTTGGCTCATTCCTACGAGGGTTAGCGCGACATCACAACCCTAGTGTAGGCTTGTGATCCTCTCGATGGGATGTTTAATCTATTAGAGTTGTGGTATCCCTTCGGTGGGAAGGAGTGGGATCCTCTAGCATTGCTACCCTAGATCGGGTTCTTGGTATCTATGTGACCATTTATACATGGGCGGTGATCCCTTATCTAGCAGGTTAACCCCGTAGGGTTGTTACATCATCGAGATTATGATCCCCTACATGGTGGGCCATACTCAGTAGGGTTGTGGAATCGTCGGGCATATGATCCCCTACTCAGCATGAGTTGTATAGTATGGTGGCGGTATTGTTGGTTATGTGTTCCCCAACTCTGCACGTGGTTTCGGTAGGGTTGTGTTATCGTCGGTTCGATCCCCTACATCGCGATTTATACCAGATAGGGTTCTGGTATCGTCGTGGACACCTTTATATGGGTTATGATCATCTATCTGAGTGATGTGCTTCTGTCAAGCGCCAGATTGGGTTACGGTATCCCCCAGCGGACCCTGGGGGAGATCCCTTATCTGTGAGATCTTTGTATACCGGAGTGGGTTATGGTATCCCTTAGTGGACCCAAGGAGTGATCCCCTATCCAAGGAGTTTGGTGGTTATGTTGTTTCAGTTTGGTTTTCCTCAGTGACACTATCCGACGAGCGAGATCTATTGGGTGAGCATTTGAGATGTTTGTGAGAAAGTTGATGGTGTGTATCTCTCGAACGAGTGTCCTCTGGGATGACAGTGATCATGGAGCGTGTTCTCCTAGTTGTGAACTATTTCTGGTGATGAGGTCGTACCTCAGGTGGGTTGTTGCATGAGCTGAGTATATCTGGATTATTCAAGGTGTATGTATGGGCATACACCTGAGCTAAGCTGACAAGTTGTGTTTAGCTGAGGATGGTCACGAGATGAAGTTTCTCTCTCATATGTGTTCCCTCTGGCTGGGATGATCGGACTGTTTCCTTTCAGTTACTCATTTTTTTCATTTTTTGGGGTGCCTACTGAGTATGTTTATACTCACCCCTGCACGGGCTTTGCCCGCACATGTTTGTGTCTTGTGCATACCAAAGGCCTTTCGACGGAGTCCCAGGAGGACCCAGAGAAGGCGGAGCTGAGTGAGCGAGATTGACAGGGGTGTTTACCAGTGCGGTGGAGAGGGAGCTTTCCGGTAGGTGTTTGTGGCAGCGTTACCGTTCTTCAGAGTAGGTTGGATGAGCTTTTGTAGTTTTATTTTGGTGGTCCATGTTTTTCCCTTTTGTACTTCTGTTGTACTCTGGTTGTGGGTTAGTTTTATGCATGCATTTTACTTTTTAGTTTTACTTATCTCTTCACTGTTTCATGGAGATGTTTTTGGGTGCATTCATATAGGTACCTTAGGCTAATGCCTCCCATGTGTGTGAGATATCCTACTCGGCGCTAGTCGCCAGCCCCTGGCCTGTTGGAGGCGGGCTTGGGGAGTCGCGGCTCGAGACCCGTGGGGTCGGGTTGTGACATTGATGAAAATTGTAGATGAGAGAGAAAAGGGTGTCTCATCATATGTACATGAAATGGATAGTAAGGGGTTCATATAGATACATGTCCCAACAAATGTAATATAATTTAGTTGCATAATACAAAATAATTACTTGGATGTAAAATAGGGGAGAGAAATCCCTTACAAAATTTCAGCATGGTAACGGGTGTACATGGGATGAATTAATGAGAGATAATGGGGTCTCCCATTATCCAAACATAAATAGGGATGTATTGGGGAGGTGTAAAATCATACCCCAACATTTTTAATTTAAAACAAAAGGGCATAACATCTTTAAGAAAATTGGAAAACATGATAAAGGAATAAATCCATTACTTTGAAGTGTGACCCCAATGGCTTGGGAGAGGCTTGAGAGAGGCTTCTTGGAAGCATGGGTCACCTTTGGAGGATTTTAGAGAGATGAGGGCTGAGGTTTGTCGAACTCCAAGGGCGTTGAGTAAAGAGGAAGTGAGATCTTGGGTGGGTTTATATAAAAAAGGAGAGGGAATTCATTATTATTTTGGTTTAGGAAACCTCACATTAAACTAATCAAACCCACAAAAAAAACCAATGGTTTTCCCCAATTTTTTCAAAAGGTTATTAGAAAAACATATTTTATAATGAAAATTCCCCAACTTGTTAAAATAATAGGGTTACTTATGTGGAGGTGAGTCACACTCCAGGAAAACAATTTAAAAAGAAAAAATGTATTATAAGTCTTGGAGGGTCCGCTAATGCTTTGTAAAATAAATCAAACAAATCTAAAATCATATTATTTTAATTATAAAACATATATTTTCCGAAAATGATGTTTATAGTATTTTATTACTTCACTATTTGGTTAGTATTATGTCATAGAACTCATTATATATTAAAATTGTATTTAATTTTTACCCAAAAATTCGAGTGTCTCAGAAAATTATGAATAATTCACCGTTGGATAATTTTGACATCATGATTAAAAAAAAATATTAATTTTATCTAAATAATTTTATAAATATGTTATTTTTTTATTATAAAATAAAAACCGACATTTACCAAAAATTCAAAGGTTTTGACAAAAATGGTTTTCAAACATTAAAAAAAATTACAATTGCATTTATTAAAGTATATGATTATTTATATATATTAAAAATTTAATTAAATAACAATATTTAATTATATTGTTATTTAATTAAAAAATTTATTAATTCATCAAAATAGATTTCTTAGATGAATATTAACTAAACATACTATTTGTGCATTAAAAACTATTTACAATGTACAAATAATAAAATGAATGCAGATTCTGTATATAAAGATAATGTACGTATTCATATTTCTAGGGTCTTGTTACATAACCACTTATAACACTAGTATAATACCGAAGGGTAAGGTGTGCGATGGTGACATACTCTTGGGGTGGCTCGGTTAACATCGCTCGGGTGGTAATCTCTATTAACTTCCACTTCTCTCGTAGTCGGTTCTGCTCAAGCTTAACCCGTTCAAGCATGGCTTGTGCTTAGTCAAGAGCGAAGCCCAATGATGCCACATCCTTTTTGAGCTCCAAAAAAAAGAATTTGTATGAGTCAAGTCTACTAAATGATTCCATCTCTTCATTTGTCTGAGTAAATTTGATTTGTTAATTCCCTATAAGTATTCTAATCATATGATCATTGTTCAATGGATATATTAGCAACATTCACAATTCATAACGGTATTTTAAAATCCAGAAACATTAAAACAATGATGTACACATTTTATATAACCATAATAAGACATTTAATTATATCTAGAGTAATTTTCATTAAGTAATGTTTGGGTCGTTACATCCCATCCAAGGAAACACATGATACATTCTTCCACGAATTATATGAAATACCCATATCTAATACCCATTATAATTCGAAATCCAATATTATCAAACTAATAATCATCACTAGGACTCACATATTTCATTATATCCCACATAACCATTCTTAAAAAATCCCTATGAAAACCTCACTCAAAATATCTCTTAATCTAAATCACTGTCTAGATGACCTATAAAAATTGGAATTATTCTAGTATCATGATCTCTGTAGATTTGTTTCCAAATGTGAAACTCATGAGTCTAATTCAAATTCATGGGTAAAAAATTCTAGAACAATTAAAAGAAGGGAGTACATATCATGTGCCTCATTGATATGAAGATATACAAAAAAAATATTCACTAGTCGTTTATCCTGACCACCATAGCATATACTCATTGATATACATGGTGTGACTAATCTGTAAAATGTATATACCCCTCACAGGATACATTCCCATATACCTCATCGCAAATCATTGTGCATTGTTACTAACTACAGGACATGTATGTGTGACTCCCACATGGGGTACCAAGCCATGCACCCTATACATGGTTGGGACAAGTACCCTAAATTGTCTCAAGCCATGTACTACACATGGGATCTGGTTATGTACAAGACACAACATTGTTCCCTCATACAAAGGGTGTTTGGTTGTGACCCCAGCCATAACTTGATCCATGCTAAATGGAATGTACAAAACACACATGAAATATAACCCTCGAATATAACCCTATACAAAAAATATAGCACATATCCATATAATCAATAACACACACAGTGGAATTAGGTTTTCACAGATATAAAACCCTTTATTCACCCCAAAACCCTCAATTCTCTCCCAAAAACCAACATGTTGACCACATAGGGATCCCCATCAACCTAAAAAAATAATAAAGTTAAAAATAACTTTTTTATGGTGATTCATTTCAAAATTAACATTAATGTACTACCTATATGAATAAAAACATATTATTTAACCTCATTTACACAAGACGATGCCTCATCACCTTAATGTAGGAGGATATGAGTTCTCTAGAATGATCTTCCCCTCCCTCTATATATCTTCTCTCTCGGGTTAGTGAAACACTTTTTGGGGAGCCATGTAAATAAAAACAAATGGATGGGAGTGTAAAATAATAATATAAATTAAAAATAAAGAAAAATAAAATGAAATATCAAAATAAAAGTATAAAAGAAAAATATAAAGGGGGTGTTGGAACAACCGCGGTACTTGTAGAGATTTCATGCCTTATCGAGGAAAAATAATCCATTTTCAACTCATCAATAGTGTTGTAATCTCAATATGAGGCTCCAAACATAATATATCATAAAAATATTATGTGAGAAAAAAATATATTTTAGTATTTTAATATTAAATATTCTATAAAAATTATTATGGATAATAATTTCCCAAAACATCTTTTCTAGATTAAACACCCTATTATGGGACAAAAATAGTGTTCAAACAAATTATACAGGATTTTATTGTATGATAAATTACTATTTTCCCTTCAAAACCCACTCAATATTAAAAAATTATTATTTCCCTCAATTTTCTAAAACCATCACGATGATGTTCAAGATAGAGTTTTAGGAAGATTTCTGAAAAACATGGTCGTAAGAAATATAGATAGAAAAAGTGTATAGTGTTAATAATACATATTCTACATGATACAAAATATAAATTAAAATATATTCAAATTTATGAAAACCACATTCATAATATGTCATTCTACTTAATAATTTTGAATGGCATCACATAAGAAGAGATTCAAAATTTGATTATTTAATACTAAAAGTTTAATCTACTAAAATAAAAACATCAAAATATAATGTAGAGGGTAATACATGACACATAACTATAATCAAGATAGATCTTTATGTGTTTGAGAGGAAAATATATTAAACTGTATAAAAGTAATTTCCATAAATATTTTATAACTTGGTTCTAAAAACCTTATATTTCACTTAAAATATTAATTTAATGGGGGAAAATAAAAAATTTAAAACCAATTGTTTAAATAAATTTCAATGTTCTAATCCTTAAAAATAATTGAAAATAAATTTAGGTACAGTAGAGAGGTGGATAAAAATATAACTGTGTGGAATAAAACCCAATTATTTCTTCTAAAAAATTTACCATTAATTTTTAAAATAAATATGCCCAAAAAATGGGAATATAAATTAAACATAAAAACATGAAAACATGTAAAGGAATAATAATAAATAATAACATTAAAATGGTAGTAATATTTTTTCATTTATAAATTAATTGAAATTATATTTTTTTTACATTTTTCAAATGAAAACTAACAAATAATCTATGTAGAAAATATTTAAAAATATTCCTTTCAATATTTTTTAATGAAAAAAAGTATAAGAAAAAATTACCATAATAAATAATTGATTTATAGAGAATAAAAACATTCAAACTATATAATGAATATGGACAGAGTGGAAAAATATTCTAATCTAAGAACAAAAAGTAAGGCCATTTCCACTTACAAACACACCTTTAGATGAATTCTAAATCAAAGGGAAGAAATATGGTAAGAATACATTTAAAACACAAAAATAAAAATATTAGAAGAAAATATACAGGTTTTTAAAGGGTAATAGCATTTAATTACCTAAAATATTAATTAGGCAAAAATAATCTCGAAATTAAAATGAGATTAGAAAAAATCTCATAATGGTTTGGTATACATTGAATGAAAACACTTCAAAAGGGCGAGCCTTTGATGGGATTTTATAGACATTTAATCTTATTGAAATTATTATAAATATACATCCATTGGAAGTATATATAACAATATAAATAAATAAGGTGTTTAATATAATGCATATCTTAAAGAATTAAAATTTACATGAGAAAAACCTTATGAAGATCATAATTTATGAATTAAAATACATTTAAAAAGGAGTTTTTGTGAATGAAATTTATATCACGATAAAAATTAAAAAATTGTTTAGAATAAAATCAGAGGGTATAATTTTTCCAAATTTGAATAATATATTTCAATAATAAACATTATAACTCAATGAATGGAAATTGAGTTAAGAAAAACCATTACCTTTGATCCACAGTTAATCAGAAGCACACTAAAATCTAGTGTAATAAACATTGACTCATTAATAATCTATTTTTAAAACCTTAATCACATTTATTAAATATTTATTTATCTTATTTATTAATCAATTAATTTTTTATTATTTAATATTAATTCATATTTATTATGAGTTGTTATTAGTTTTAACCATTCCTTATCTATTTTAGGATAATAGATTTAGTAATCATTCCATGATAATGAATTAATAGTCTATATAATATTAAAAATATTATAATATAAGTACCCTAAATAATTATAATGTTCTAGGTTCATTCTATGAGAGTTTTGGGTTCTTTTCTTCAATAAAAAATCCATAAAACGCTTGTTTCAGTAATTTTTGACATATAAAAGGCGGTATATTAATAATTAGTTAAATCATAATATTTGCATTAGTGAACACAAAATATTTATTTAACTATAAATATCATATCATACCAATACTTATGATTGCATAACCATCCATGATTAAAAATTATTGTAACATTCATGCATACGTTTAATCTGAACCAAACAAGAATATGATACAATCCAGGGATATGTATGACTATAATGTGATTTTCTTATAATATTATAACAAAATACGTATAATTTTTTTTATTAAACAGATAAATCATAATTTAAAATTTTTATATAAATAAGATAAATGAAAAGTAATTATATGATGTTATTATATAAAATGAATATATCATAACTCCTCTTGCAAGACGTTTTAGTTTTGTAGGAATTATAGAATCCACTTCAGAACAGGGGATCAATAATATGTCAATGGTGTATTTGCAAAGGAAATATGGATGCTTATATAGTGTAGTTATAATTTTAGGTGTGTCTTGGAATGGGTGTTGGAGGGGCCGTTTTACTAGTAATATGGGTGGAACTTTAATAAATTCAATTTTATTAATGTAAAATGAATATCATATTTAAGAAAAGTATATCAAGATTTAAGAATTAGAGAAGTTAAGAATATAGTATGTCTTTAAATACCTCATAAACTCATTTAGAGATAATATTTTTATTATTTCATGAGCTTTTTACTTAATTGAATCCTTTTACCCCTTTTATCCTTTATCAAGATTACTAACTTTTACCTTTGGAAACATTTACTCTGAAGAAAAATAAAATTTGTATTATTATAAAATTTGGAGATTATGATTCCAAATAATAAAAACATTTTAAAAGATTAAAATAATAATGGTGATAAATATAATTTAAAAAATAATTATAAATAATAAAATAAAAACATTTTTTATAAAAATTCATTTATTCTTCTTACATTATTTTTAATAAACAATAGAATAATATTAATTTATTTTATTATGTAATGAAAATAAATCAGGTAACCTTGATCATGTTTTTATATTATTAAATTTTCAGTATATATAATGTATATTATCTTTAATGATATAATTGTTTACTAGTATTTGTAAAATATATATATACATGAAATTCAAATTATAATTTAAAATAAAATACACAAATTGTTTTCTTTGGGAACCCCATTATTTCCCTTACTATATCCCTGCATATCAATCAAAAAATGCTTCTTAGTGTCTTAGGAAAAATGAAACATAGGAAAGTGGTGAGATCAGTTACTCTGTAAGCGTATGCCAACAACATAATATAACATGAATAAAAAAGAAAAAACAATATGGAAATGTACAAAAATTAAACACATGTAATTTTATTAATAATATGAGCATAATATGGTAGAAACAAATAACGATAAAATAAATCCAAATAAACAATACCCTGAGGATGAAACTCATTCATAGATATTCTAAGTAGTCAAATAAACACATTGAAATAACTGATCTCATAATGAAAGAATGTGTAATTCTAGACATAGTTAATAGTAAATATAGTTCAGAATAGAGTTTAAATATGTGTGTAGAAGCACATCTAAATTGGCCAAATGATTTGTCTTATGATACCTATTGAGGCATTTATGGGATATCTATAATAGGGCCCCACCTTTCACATACTAGGTCTAATTCATTCCACATATGAAATGGGTCAAACGTAATCAATATAATTTTTCAATTTGAAAAAACTAATATATGAATTGTCCAAACATACCCAAATCAAATTAATATAATCACAACCCATCTATTGTAATATGGTGAATGATAATAAAAGTGTAAATCCTCAGTCAAAATGATCAGAAACCATCAAAAAAATAAGAATAATGATATAAAAACAATAAATACCCAGTGTATCATAAGTAAAAAATGGGTTTAGGACATTAATGAATAGATTTACCATAAAAATATCATCAAAAATATTTTTTTTGGAAAAAAAACTTTTCCTGTTGAATGTATTTTTTTAAAATAAAGTCCACAAAATATTTTAAAAATAATTTTCTTTGAAAAAAACCATTGAAATATTTTTAAATAATCATCAAATAAATTATAGGACATGAAAGAGAAAAAATTTATTCATGTCATACACGATAAGACAAATATTAATATAAATTTTTTGGTAAAAGACAGATGAACCTTGTTTGGAAAACAACATGAACATTCCATTAAAAATAATTTTATAAAAGAAAAACTAGGTGAAAAATTCTCTAATAAATAATTTGGGAAAATATAAAAACATTTTTGAGAATTTTTTAGAAAGCATGGATATGGATGAAAAATAATTTTCCATGAAAGAGAAAAATAAAGATATATTTTCTTAAAATGTTTTCTCAATAATTTTGAGTACCAAAGAGTGTAAAGTGGTACTATTATGAGAAAAATATCGTGAATAAACATAGGATAATAAATCTAATTTATTCTAATATATAAATATTAAATTATCCCTAGAAATCAAACTTAAAAAAAACAATCCTGAATAATGATGAGATTGTGAAATAAACCATTACCACTTTGGTAATATTTCAATCATAATCCCTAAAAAATATATAATCATAAAATGAAACATTAAAACCTTTAAGATAATTATATTAATGATATATAATATCATATAGTATGTATATTCACCATACAATTGAAAAAGTGGTGAATATAGTGTATGTCTCACGAAAGTAAAAGTG
This sequence comes from Viscum album, assembly GCA_963277665.1. NCBI lineage: Eukaryota > Viridiplantae > Streptophyta > Magnoliopsida > Santalales > Viscaceae > Viscum > Viscum album. Next base: position 1,307,270,806 of record OY728128.1, read on the forward strand.
AGACAAGAAACCCTTTCCTTTGGTTTCACTTCCATTATACGTTCTTGAGCCTCTGTTATAATAAATATAGGTTTATTGTAAAAATATTACAGGACACTATTCTTTTATCTCATACAATATATGATTTACTTATGGTCTTTTATCACCCTCTTATTAATAATTCTTTGTTATAATCACTATTTTAGGAGATAATTACTTCATTTTTATGTTTTTTTAGTATGGTAATTTTGGTCTTTTTAATATTAAAGTGGTTAAATAATATACAAAATTTGAAAAATTTTATAAATATAATATATATTCATTATAAATGTATTTATTTTAATCTATTAATGTTATAAGTGGAAAATGAATTTCACTGTTAATAGAGACAGTACGTCATACATGCACATAAATGTCGTTTCAATTATTATCAATACATGGAACGAAAGGAAAATAAATATTAAATAACATTTATAGAACAATTAATATTTCATACATGGAATTTATATTAATCCGATACATCTATAATCTCATCCATGTAAAAAAATGAAAAATATTTCACATTGATATATGGAGGTTGTAGTCCACATGTATGCACGAGCGACGTTAATGTTTTAAAACAGAAGGAAATTAAGAAGATATATCGGATATTATTTTTTTAAAAATATTTTAAGATCTTGAATATCACATATAATCATTAACTTTAACCTTAATATCTTTCATGTAAATAATATGTAAAACTTAATCACTTCACTTCATGAGACAGAAGTTCACCGTACACATGAGTGACGTTATCGTATACCCCATGTAATAGAAAGTAAAAACATATATATTGTAAAGGCCTGGAAATACCGCAGAATTTTTTTTAATACATGGGATTTTTTCCAGTTCGCGAAAGATTACGCCGCATGATTCCGAGGCCCGGTGTGCCTAAAATCAATTTATGAATTTTAGTTCGGGTATTTTCAGTAAACGTTCGAGTGAGATTTTATAACTTTTGAACCGATGCTCCGAATTGACTTCTGAGGGCACCGTTGAACTCACAGTGCATGTATTCTCTTAAGAGGACTTTCACCTCGACTGTAGTAGGTTGAGAATGAAAGATAGTTTTTTTGTTTTTTATGAATAAACATAAATAATAAAAAAAAAATTGGATTTATTTTTATTCTTATTAGTTAAATTTTCCAAGATGAGGTTGGTGGAGGGGTCCACCACACCCTAACCTCCCATAAGAGGTTATGGTGGTGGGGCCAACCCGCACTCAACCTCTCATGGGAGGATGAATGAGGTGGGGGCCACCCGGCTTTTAACACCCTTTAAACTCTCGATTATGTGGGGATAACCCTTGAAATCCATTCTTTATGGTAAAAAACACTCTTAATTAATTAATTAAACACATTTAATTAATTAATTTAAACCATTTGAATTTATTGGAAACATTTTAATAAGATTTCATAATTTATTATTTTTCTAGGAATTTTCATTTTTGTGGTGCCTGGGAAGAGGAGAGAACTTGGAGGAACCAATACTCTCCAATAAAGAACTCTTCAACCTCCAACGATGAAATTCAGCATCTTTTTATCTTCAACCGGGACTAGGGAGGAAGTTTCGTTCTTGAAGAATGTCACCGCCGATGACCACAACTTCTTCATTTCTGACGTCAACGAATCAACGTCCGCAATTCCACAACATAGTCAACAAACAACGAACCTAAGCTAGGGGATTTGAGTTTGAATTTATTTTTGTTCTACAATTTTCAATCTTTGGTTATGTTTATCCATTTTTATCACCATATTGTAGAGGGTGCAGGCCATATGAACATGCCCCCCGCCCCTCGTCCTTTCTCTCTTGTTGACGATGGTGGCGGCGCAACGGTGCTGCCAGAGGATTGGGCCACGACCGAGGGGGTACGACAGAGAAACGACAGCCAACGTTAGGCCAGACGCGAAGGAAACTGGTGGCGCAGGGTCACTATGTCACCAGAAGGGCACGACGTCGTCGCGCCACGTGGAGGAAGGAGGCGCGGCCCCTGGCCGCGGAGGTGTACACGGGCAGCCCCCAGGATGATGGAGGGTGTGTGACACTCTCACGCCATGAAAAGGAGGAAGTTGCGTCCGGGGTGGGAAAAGGTGGTGGAGCAAGGGAAGCCAAATGGGCCGGCCGCTGGCGGAGTGGGAGCGCCTGGCCGCTCGAGCAGCCGGGAGGAGCAGGACCCAGTGAGTCCCCCGTTACTTGGATCGGCGCCACCTAGTGACGGTTTGTCTCATACCCGAATGGCATAACCATTTGAAATTTCCAGGGGTGTGTGGCCTCTCCCCTAGACATGGATTAGGCAGACCCTCGTGGGCCGCTCGGCCCGACCCAATGTGGGCCACCGGGCCGGACCTAGTGTGGGCTGAAGAAATGGTCCCCGAGCAGGCTGCAGGGCAGGGACGCCCCTGCGGGCCTGGACATACCCTCAGGCCGGGTCAGTCCTGCGGATGGAGTCAGACCAGGGGACCGGGTCGGACTCCGGTCCAAACCCAAACTTATTTTGGCATATTTTCACCTTTTCTCCCATAGCATGGGCTACCTGTGTCCGATTGGAGAACCGTCTATGGTGACGGGAAGATTAGAGTGAGAAAGTTCTTTTGGAATACCCCACATGATGTTTGGTCATAGTTGGGGAACGATCAGGTTGGATTGAACCTAAATCCAACCAGACCCTCAGAACGGAAATACCAATAACTCTCAGACTGGGCTTCTGATTGACACATCGTCTATCGCGTTATGTTGCTTTTAAAGAAACGGAACTTTGGGATACATAAACATTGGATGATGTGGAAGTTGATGCATCAAATCTTGTATTGAGATGCAGACCCTCTTGCAATCAAGCATGCTAGTGGAAACCCTATGGCCGGTTGTGCACTATTTACTGTTCCTCGATAATGTGTTGGTCTGTCAGTTCTGACATCTATTCCTAGAACTTGTGTTGGTCTGAAAGAATATCTGGTCCTATATCATGTGTTGGTTAAACAACTATGATGACTATTCCGAGATCATGTGTTGGTCCGACAGTTCTTACTTCTGTTCCTGGATCATGTGTTGGTCTGACAGAATAGCTGGTCCTGGATCATGTGTTGGTCTGACAGGTCTGTTGATTCAGTGGAAATATCTGATCATTTCTATCTCTCTAAATATGTTGTAATCCTGTGTGGGCTAATTTATCTACTTTTGTGTTTTCCTCATGTTTTAGATGGGTTACTCGATAACTAAGGTATATGTATGGGCATATACATATGTACTGGTTATACATTGATTTCATACTCTGTGGTTTATTGTTGTTGGATTTTGAGTGTCCTTGAGGGTCTCACGGTCCCTACTGAGTATCGTTATACTCACCCTTGTATGGTTTATGCTCGTATCTCGTTGTGAGGGATGCAGACAACAGAGAGCTCTGACTGAGGCTGAGTAGCAGGACTGGATGGTACCCAGAGGTGGACTTTACGATGATTCAGTACACTGAGGAGACTGGCTGATGTGGAGTACTGAGGAGGCCATCTATACCAACCATTTAGTTAGGTACCACAGAGGACTAACTAGTAGTTTCTTTTCATTTTTATTTGTACTTGTTTTTTAGTTGTACTTGCACTTTCTGGTTGGCATTGTATTTCCGGACCCTTTACTTTTCAGCACACCTTTGTATACAGTTTTACTTAGTGTTTTACTTCCTGCTCGTACACTGTTGTGTGTGTTTACACTTTAAAAAAGAAATTCCTTCCAATGTTTAGGGATTTTCTCTTTTCGTGCTAGTATCCAGCCCCTGGCCTATGGAAGGCGGGCTTGGGGTAGTCACGGAACGGGCCGCAGGGGATAGGTTGTGACAAATTGGTATCAAAGGAGTCGGTTCTACCGCATAACATAGCACTCTGATGTTTATTTTTGGTGAAGAAATAGTGTTAAGAGTACTGAGTGTGGTTTTCAGTCCATGGAGTCCAGTGTTGGTGCGGCGGCCGATGTATCCATACAACGGGACCCTGACTTCTGATTTTCCACTCAGTGCACGAAAAAACTGATTACGAGTGTGTTTTTAAGAGTCTTCTTTTTGAAATCATTGAGTCATTTCACCAGGTAAAACTTATTGACTATGGAGTGCATGTTTCTTTTCAGGATGACTCCACGCATCCAACCATCCAGGGTTCCGAGTGAAATACGAGATGGTATCCCACCGAGCGACGAGGCCTCGATGCCGGGCCACATCACAACAGAGGCACCAGCAGTACCACTTCATGTTGGGCCACTGATACCACCAGCCCCAAGAGAATAGAGTGTACACCACCTAAGCGTGTGGAATTAGTTCCAGCGCTCGAATCCACCCTGGTTTAAGGGAGATAATGACCCACAGGCGGCTGAGGATTGGTTGGAGGATGTAGTGAGAGTCATCAGATTAGTTGAGACACCAGCCGACTTTATGGTGATCCTTGTCACGAGTCTTCTTCAGGAAGCATCAGGAAAATGATTGAGCCTGATGCTCTAGGTGAATGACGAGGTGACACTACTCTAGGAGGACATCGAGAGCATGTTTCGGGAATTTTTTTCCAGCCTCCCTACATGAGGTGCATATACTGGAGCTACTACATCAACAAGAGGGTAGCATGACGGTGGCACATTACTCAGCGTTGGTACACTGACTTCTAATCCTACTCCATTGATATGGTGCGAGACCCATTATTCAGGTCCTGGACCATCGAGTAGGGGCTCAGCTGAGAGATTAGAGTGTCGATGATCTCACTCAGCATCCTAACGCAGGAGGAGGTGTTAGAGAGAGCCTTCATAGTGGAGAGTTTCCTTGCTGAGTAGTCACCAACAGTGACACCCACGACCGGGCATCATGTTGCGAAGTATTCTGTAGCTGGCAGTAGACAGATGTCTCAAAGGTCCAAGCGGACCAGACCAACTGGTGGAAAACCTTGGGATACATGTTTAGTTGTACAGGGCACACGAGACAGAGCCATCCATGCCAGGCGCAGGTAATGTTACACTTGCGGCGAGAAGGGTCACATGGGTCGTGACTGTCTGACCAGCTGTGCTCATGATCAGCAGACAGTTGAAGGACATCCTAGGCAGAGGTAGAGGTTCGATCGAGGTGAACCGCAAGGAGAAGGCGGATGTGGTAGAGGATCTGGCCGTGTATCTAGTGGTGGATGATGATTCGAGGTGTTACCAAAACCACCGCCAGGAGGTCCACCCCAACAGCAGGGAGCATGTGGACAGGGGAGAGCTCAGCTCAGGCAGTTGAGGCATATGACCATATCACTCTGGAGTTGATTCTTGGTATGATCTATTTCTACTCCACCTTAGCTGCAGTTCTTACAGACACAGGTTCTAGTCACTCTTTCAATGCCACTACCCTCATTCGGAGCGCGGAGATTCCGACGGAGCCGTTGGCTCGATCATTACGGCTAGAGACTCCTACGGGAGCAGACTCGATCATTACACACTAGTTCTAGTAGTGTGAGCTTGCTCTAGGAGGCGATATTCGGCTGGGATCTTATTCTAGCGGCTTCGAAGCCTTGAGACGTCATCTTGGGTATGGACTGGTTATCTACTACCCATGCCCAGATTGAATATTTTATGCCCAATGTGAGATGTTTCCACACGGATGGGACCAGGTTCACCTTTATCAGTAAGAAGGGAGCCTTTTCAGCATAGGACGGACTTACATGGAGGAGGTTTCAGCCGATCACTAATCAATTGGCCTGCCTTACCCTCAGAGCAGTTGATGCGTAGATTCCGAGCTATCCTGTAGTGGCGGACCAGTACGCTGATGTTTTACAAAACGATGTTCTAGAACTACCTCCTCATAGAGAGGTGTATTTATACATTGACCTATACCTTGGGATGAAACCGATATCTTCTCCAGCATATCAGATGCATCCATCTGAGCTTCGCAAGTTAATGGTACAGCTAGAGGATATACAGGGGAAGGGATACATCCGGCCTAGTGTTTCTCCCTAGGCAGCCCCTATTTTTTTCTCCAAGAAAGTGGATGGGATCTTGAGGCTCTGTGTTGAATATCGTCTCCTTAATCAGGTGACTATGAAGAACAAGTACGCAATCATGAGGATCGATGACCTCTTTGATCAGTTGAAGAGAGCGCGGTGGTTTTGGAAGATAGACCTCATATCAGACTATCACCATCTCAGAGTTAGAGATGATTTTGTGAAAAAGAAGGCCTTCAAGTTTCGGTACAACCACTATGAGTTCTTGGTTATGACCTTAGATGTATCCAACACTCCAGCAGTGTTCATGGTACTCATGAATAGGATCTTCTGGCCATACATCGATCTCATTGTCTTATTTTTTTTTGACGACATTCTGATCTACTCGATTACCGAGGAGGAACATTCCTACCATTTGCGGGTAGTACTGGACACACTCTGAGAGCACAATCTTTATGGTAAGCTCTCAAAGTTCCAATTTTGGATTTGATACATTCACTTATTGGGTCATTCCATCTCGGAAGCTGTAGTTGCAGTGGATCCAGTGAAGATTGATGCGGTACTTTCTTTGGATCCACCCAGGAGTGTGACAGAGGTATGGAGTTTCCTGGGTTTGGATGGATATTACAGATGGTTCATGCTAGACATTTCTAGAGTTTCAGCACTACTATCAGCTTTGACGATGAATGGGAAACCCTTCATGTGGTCAGAGAGATTCCATCAGAGCTTTCAGGAGCTGAGGAAGAGGTTGACTAGTGCCCCCTTCTTGAGGCTTCCAGAGTAAGGCATAGGGTACGTAGTCTACTGCGATTCTTCAGGGACTAGACATGGGTGTGTCCTGATGTAAGAGAGAGAATTTATTGCATATGGTTCTCGGTTGATGAGACAACATGAGCAGAACTACGTTATACCTGACCTAGAGTTAAAATCAGTGGTCTTTTCCTTGAAGATGTGGCAATACAATATGATGGGAGAATGTTTTACCATGTACTCTGATCAGAAAAGTCTCAATTATATCTTCTCTAGAAGGACCTAAATCTAAGATAGTACCGTTGGCTTGAGTTCCTCCTGGACTATGACTTCAAGATAGTCTATACTCCTGGGAAGGGGAACGTTTTTGCAGATGCACTCAGAAAGAGGTATGATATACTATTTTTGGGAGAGGTGACAGATCAGCTAGCCACTTTATAGATATCCATTGTGGATAGAGACGGAGCATCCTTCCTGTAGTCTTTTAGAGTAACTCCCACACTTCTTCAGCGAGTCATGGAGGCACAACATGGGGACGCTGACTACAAGACACGACGTGCTCAGAAATTGACACGGCAGGCACTTGAATTATTTTCTGAAGGTTTGGATCATGGCATCCTCTTCATAGGATGTGATGTGGTGCCAGTGTCACATCAAGAAGAAGTGATGAGGGATTTCCACACGTCCCTTATATCTGTACATCCAATAGTGGTGAAGATGTACCAGGACCTTCGACGACAACATTGATGGCCAGTTACGAAGAATGAATTAGCAGAGTATGTCTCTCGATGCCTCACGTGTCAGCAAGTGAAGGCAGATCACCAGGTACCAGCAAGTTTGGATCAGATATTAGAGGTCTTACAGTGGAAGTGGGATGGGATATCCATGTACTTTTTTATGGGTCTTCCATATACATCCAGGGGTCATGACTCGATTTGGGTGATCGTCGACTAACTCACCAAGTTGGCCCACTTCCTACCAATCTGAGAGAAGGGATCAGTAGAGATTTTGGGATGCCTTTAGGTGTAGGAGATTGTTCAGATACATGGAGTACCTTCTTAAATTATCTCCAATCCTGATGCATGGTTTACTTCCCATCTAAGGAAAGGGTTGTAGGAAGCTTTCGGGATGCAGCTACGTCTGAGCACCGCCTTCCATCCTCAGATAGATGGCCAGATTGAAAGGACCATTCAGACCCTCGAGGATATGCTACGTGCTTGTTTCCTCGACTTCGGTCGCATCTGGGAGGATCACTTTCCATTGGTGGATTTTTTTTACAACAACAGTTATCACTCCACCATAGGGGTGGCACCCTTCGAGGCATTGTACATGCAACCTTGCGGATCACCCTTGTGCTGGACAGACCCTGGGGAGTCAACACTGGTGGGACCATATATGGTGCGAGCTACCATGAAGAAGGTGCAAACCATCATCGAGCGGATGAATACTGTACATAGCAGGAAGAAGTAATATGCGGATAGAAGACTGAGACCTCTGGAGTTCGAGGATGGCGACCACGTATTTATATGGGTCTCATCTCAATGAGGCCTATGTAGGTTTGCCCAAGTTGGAAAATTATCTCCGAGACACATCCGACCTTTTCACGTCCTCAATAGAGTAGGCGAGGTGTCTTACCACATGTCTCTTCCACATCAATTGCATCGGGTGCAAGACGTCTTTCACATATCTCAGCTGAGAAGATACGTTCATGACCCTTCCCACATCATTGACCATGGAGAGCAGGACATCCCTGATGGGGCGACATTAATGGAGGTTCCAATGGAGATTGAGGATAGAAAAGAGAGGGTCCTACGTGGACAGTCGATACCTCTGGTTCATGTTCACTGGCAGCACAGGAACCTCCAGGAGAGCACATGTGAGGGAGAGGCTCAGATGCATGCTCAATACCCCCATTTGTTCCCTTATTTCCAGTTGTAGCTTACGGGGACGTAAATCCCTAAGGTGGGGAGAATTTAATGACCTTGAAATCCTGTGGATTTTTTTTACATGGAATTTTTATGAGTCCGTGAAATTTTACAGCATGTGATTCCGAGGCCCGGTGTGCCTGAAATCAATTTCTAAAGTTTAGTTTGGGTACGTTTAGTAAACATACGAGTGATATTTTATAACTTTTGAACCAGTGCACAGAATTGAAACATGAGGGCACCGTTGAACTCCTAGCTTCAGTATTCACTTAAGATGACTTTTTCCTCGATGGTACTTTGTTGAGAATGAAATTTAGTTTTTGGTTTTTTATAAATAAACGTAAATAAAAATAAATTTGTGGAATTATTTTTATTATTGTTGGTTAAAACCTCCAAGAGGTGGTTGGTGGTGGGGGGCACCACACCTTAACCTCCCATGAGACGTTATGGTGGTGGGGCCCTCCCGAACTCAACCTCTTATGAGAGGATAAATGTGGTGGGGGAAACCCAGCTTTAAACCTCCTTGAAACCCTCCATTATGTGGGGAGAAGCCTTGACCTCCCCTCTATATGGTTCCGAACCCTCTCAATTAATTACTTGACCACATTCAATTAATTAATTTAAACCATTTTAATTATTTCCAACAATTTAATAAGATGTCATAATTTATTATTTTGTGGGAAATTGTCATTTTCATGGAGACTGTGAAGACTAGAGAACTTGGAGGAACCATTAATCTCCAACGAAGAACTCTTCAACCTCCAATGATGAACATCCTCATCCATTGATATTCAACTGGGACAAGGGAGGAAGTGCATCCTTGAAGAACGCTGCCACCGACGTCCTCGAATTTTCATTTCCAACATCAACGAATCGATTTCTACCTTTCCGTGACATATTCAACGAACAATGATCCAGAGGTAGGGGATTTGATTTTGAATTTTTTTCCATTCTACAACTTTCTATCATGGGTTATGTTTAGCCGTTTTTTGTCACCACACGTTCGGCCCGCCTCCGTGGGCCAGTCCCCCCCCCCCCCCCCCCCGCAGGTCGGGCCATCCACTTGGGCCAAGTCATACCAGTAGACCAGGTCAGACCCACAAATTGGGTTGGACTCCAGTTCGGACCCGGGTCTGGTCAGGTCGGTTCGATGGGGTCGGACCAGATCGGGACCTGTATTGGCATGTTTCCACCATTTCGCCCATAACATGGGCTACAGATGTCCGATTAGCGAACCTTCTGCAGTGATGGGAAGCATGGAGAGAGACAGTTCTATTGGAATACCCAACATTATGTTTTGACATAGTTGGGGAATGGTGGTGTTGGATTGAACCTATATCAAACCAGTCCCTTGGAAAAGAAATTCCAACAAATCTCAGACATAGCGTCTGATTGACACACTGTCTATCGCGTTGGGTTCCTTTTGACGAGATGCAACTTTAGGATACATAAAATTGGGATGAAGTGGAAGTTGATGTATCGACTCTTGGATTGAGGAGAAGACCCTCCTAGAATCAAGCATGCTAGTGGAAACCCTGAGGCTGGCTATGCACTGTTGACTATTCCCGGATCATGTGTTGGTCCGACAGTTATAACTTCTGTTCATGGATCAAGTGTTGGTCCTACCAAATAGCTGGTCCTAGATCATGTTTTGGTTCAACAGCTCTGAAGACTGTTCCTGAATCATGTGTTGGTCCGACATTTCTGACTTCTGTTCCTAGATCATGTGTTGGTCCGACATAATTGGTTGTCCTGGATCATGTGTTGGTCTGAGAGCTCCGAGGATTTAGTGGCTATATCTAATCATCTCTATCTCTCTACATAAGTTGTATACCTTTGTGATCTGAGTCAGTGACTTTTGTATTTTCTTCATGATTGAGATTGGTTACTCGATAACGTAGGTATATGTATTGTCATATTCCTAAGTAATGGATATCTGTTGACATCGTACTATGTGGTTTATTCTTGTTGTATTTTGGGAGAACATGAGGGTCTCGGGGTCCCTACTGAGTATCGTTATACTCACCCCTACACGGGCTATGCCCACACCTTGTTGTGTTGGATGCAGACTACAAACAACACTGATTGAGGCTGAGTAGCAGGAATGGAAGGTACCCGGAGGTGGACCTTATGATGAGTTGGTACACTAATGAGAGTAACAGAATTGGAGTATTGAGGAAGCCATATGTACCTACCCTATTGCTAAGAACCCCAAAGGACGACCCGGTAGCTTGTTTTCTTTTACAATTGTACTTGTTTTTCACTTGTACTTGCACATTCCTGTTGGGATTGTATTTCCAGCCCATTTACTTTTCAGCACTCCATTGTATACAGTTTTTCTTAGTGTTTTACTTATAGCTTGTACTTTATTGTGTATGTTTACACTTTACAAAGGCAATTCTTTCACACTTTTAGGTATTTTCTCCTTTGGTTCTAGTCACCAGCCCCTGGCCAATGGAAGGCGGCTTGGGGTAGTCACAACACGGGCACCCAGGGATGGGTCATGACATATATAGTATAATAACTATATAATTATAATAAGTTTATAAGTATCATATAAAAAATTTAAATACATCATTCTATCTATCCTTGAAAGGTTGTTATGAAAAATGAATCACATCAGTTCAGGAGGCAATATTCTATCGTACACATGAACTAATGTTTCGTTTCCCATTAAATGGAGTTGGATATGGATTTCAGTTAATAAATTACCATAATAAAAACTAACTATAAAATATATAAAACATTTTTTATATTATAATATATTAAGAATGTTCTAATTAGGTTTCAAAACAAATAAAACAATACACACATTTTAGAATTCTACCTCCTCTTCGGCGAGTCTCTTTACGTTTATACATAAATCATTCTTATATGGGACTAATAATAAAACTAATGAATCCAGTACATTGAGAAGGAATTATTTAACTTATTTTGATATGTATTTTTATAACCGAATGTCTTTGGATGTGTTAATAGGGTATGAGAGGGGTGACCTTTTAAAAGCGAGGAAGTGGTCACACATTCAATTTTTGAAATTATAAAGCAATACCCATATTATTTTCATCTAAAAATAAAAAAAATGGGTCATTATAAAATCATAGAGATTATATTATATAAATAGTTCCATAAAATGGGTGTCCTAAAATTTCACGATCATTTTTAACTCTTATCTTCTTAGATTAACCCTCGGATAAACCCATTTTTACCTTATCTATGTTTAATAATATTTACTGTTTCCACTATTCATTATGGAAACAAATTATTTTACCATATTAGATAATAAAAATTATTATGATTCCAAATATTTAATCTATTTTTTTAAATTTAATTCACCTATGTGGAAGAGTTCAATTTCAAATTAAACCGTAGACGCGATGAAAGTGTGGTTTTCCAATGATAAAATTCTCATAATAATATAATTCTATAATATCAAAATTCAATATTAAATTAATTTAATTTCCTAAATTATTTATATTGTTACATTATTGAACAAATTTTAATTTGTAACACATTTTAAATATAATTTAACCTAGTAAATAATTTAAATGAAATGCCAATTTTCAATAAAATTCATCATTTCTCAGTATTCGTAAAGAAATTAATATTTTCTAAAAAATCCCAAAAAATAACCAAAATATAATATTTAAATGATGATTAAAAATATTAGTGTTAGTTTGTAAATTAATATTTATCAAATTTTTATAAATTATTATTAAATTATGTGTTCAATGCATGAATTAAACACCATTTTGAAAAATACATTTTTTTAGAAAACATTTCCTTCTCTAAAAAATGGTTCTCTTTTTATTTATAATAAATTAATAAACGTTATGTTTATTTTATAAATGTGTTAAAAATATATTATTTATAATTTAGTTATTACTATTTATACCCTTTATCTTAACAGAATAGTTTTAATGGTCAAGTTTAAAAAATAATATTTTTAATAGAGTATTGTGTTTTGTTCAAACCTATTGTATCATTAATTAAAATATATCAAAAAGATTGAATTTTTTTAAAAATAAATATACATTAAATTATAGGGGTGTGAAATTTTATTATAATATTGGTTTTTCATGTTATATAAAGTATGGAATATGATTGTACTCTTTTCAAATATCAGGGTGTTACATTTTACCCCAATTAAATAAATAGCATCCTCATAATTTAATCTTGATATAAATAATAAATGGTTATTTGTTTTAAATTAACATTCTGGAAATCCCGCATATTTATAAGATTTAATAAAACATCATCTTGATAAAATATAAATGGATGTTCTCGGGTTTTGTTGAAAAATCACAAAACATGGTTAATGAGTAGGAGAACATAGGTGGAAAGTGATGATATGGACATGGATGTAAAGCATAATGCCCAAATACTATTGGAGGGTGACATAGTTCATTAATAAAAATAAATTTAATGATCAATAGAAATTCAAAAACTAAAAAAACCATAAATATATGATGAGTTAAGGGACAATTTTATTCATATGAAAATATTGTACTAGGATACCATCTTTCTTTAGAAGATCCTTTTCCTGGAGTTGAGGAATTTCTTACACATCTAGACTAAGAACATATGAAAATATACATAATTTATATTTTTATATTTCATAAGAAAATTTTATCTTTTGGTTGTGATTATATTAATTCCCAATTAATTTCTTACTCTAATACATCAATATCCAAAATGAATTTTTATTCATGAAGCACATTTAATAGATCATTAGAATGAAAAATCATTCTTATAGTATTTGGAAATTTCCCAAAAAATTGGTAGAACAAATTATCCAATGATACCAAAAGACAAAATTAATACATCCCACATATATTTAACCTTAATGCTTGTCCAAAATATGATTTTCTAAATTCAATGTCCAAAATTATTCAATAAAGGCCAGTAAATAAACAATATATTAACTAAAAAATAAAAAATGTCTCTTAATGTCATATTATACAAATGTGAATCCCAATTTAATGACACAAAATTAGCATAAATAAAATTGAAAATTGAATAAATACTAAAATATGTGTATTATTTTTCCTACAATACAATGTAATAATAATGTGTCCATGATCACATGGATCCCATGAACCTTTATGATACATGCAATCACATGATACATGGAAGGTTATTGTGATAGTAACTTGCGACACATAATCCTGTGGAAGATCTCATGGATCCCCCTTTGATAAGTCCTTCCACTCTTGAAAAGGTACCCCTTAAAGTTAGTAACTACACAACATCTCATAGATGATCACCCCCAGTTCATGATTATTTTTAGGAGGTAGGTGTCTGATAATCCATCAAAAACTACATTAAAATAAGTGGAAAATACCCAAAAAGTTGGGAGCCTCCTTTGGTCATAAATGTCACACGACACATCATTGATAGGTAGAGTTATTATCTTTACCAAGAATCATACAACCTCATGATATTCCCATCATTTAATAAAAATAATGGGAATAAATATAGAAAAGGAGGGATTCACTTGAGGTCTTAAAACTCACATGACGAACCCATACAACGTGAGATACACTCTGGAAGAACTGGTGACATATCCACCAAGTGATGAAATATCACATTTGCAAGTTACCCCTGTCACACAAAAGGCTTCAAACATATCCTGGTAGTCTTGTGGTCCCCCTTTGGCTCCAAAAATAAGTGGAAGGGTTTATCATTGAGGTGACCACACATCACCAGAAGACATTTTTTTTATCACGAGGAGCATCACCAGTGCGGAAAGTGATTGTCTTTGACAACAGTCTTACAAGAACGCAAGATCCCCAATCCTTTGAAAAATAATATAATGAAATAAAATGTAAATTATGGGACTCTTTTGGACATTAAACTCACGTGAAACACAATCACTATCTCACAAGACTCCTTAACAAGCCAATTTTCCCTTATAATGCCCCCGCGAAGAATCCATCCATATCTCTCAAAAGGTCATAGATAAGCCACCTAAGATCACCATAAGTCCTTTTAACATGAACCCTGATCCCATGAAGTAACTAGGATATGTCGGTATGAAAATAAAAAATCCCCCTGGCATATAGGAATGATTAAAGAAGACCAAATTAATTGGATATATTACCATAAATGGGGAATTGATGGGATGGTCTGGTGGTCACTAAAAATCATCTGACACCCTTGGAATGGCCTATAACAGGACCTCATGAGGACACATTATTTGAAATACGTCCATCGATTCCAGATTGTATTTGTGTGAAATGCGCAGTGAAAAGTTGTGAATAACTATGGCGACGAGGCATATAAATATCATACCCAGCATGAAAAGGAGGCTGATTATATATTGATGAATTATTAGAATATTTCACTGGTATATATATGCATCTGAGAAGATTTCTTATTGTTTTTTATCCTACAACCAAGAAATTTTTCCATTAGGTATGATCAAGGGAACAATGGTAGTGACCATGAATCTTGCCTAAAAACATCGCATGATCACTCATAGAGCAATCAGAGGACTCATAGTGGGTTACATGAAGGTTATACCACATATTTAATAATACTAACTAGACATAAAAAAAGATGACACTGAACAGAGCTAATAAGTACAAACTAAAATTATGGAACAAATACTAAAAGGAATGATATTTTATACAAGAACATATACATTGATCCAATTGAGCTATGTATGAACCACCCGGGTAATGTGACAACACCAGGACATGTCTCAGTGATTATGAAATGATCATTTTGTATACTATTTTAATCATGTGAAGTCACATGGACATTTCATATCAAGTCTCATGGTGTTCCCTAAGAATGCCGACCAATTCTAATGAAACCCTTCAGGATCTTCATACATGCCTCACAATGTCATATAGAAATGTCTACCAGATCATAGGGAAACATCAGTTCATGTCAGCTAAGTCTCATGATATCACCAAGGCATGTCAACTGGCTCTCATGACTTCCTTATATCTATCCAACCATATATTACAATTCCCTCTAGTTATTTCAGTCAGAACTCTCAATGAAACTTAGGAAAGTTATCCAAGATACAAAACACCCTCAGAGACCTGTCAAGCTGGCTCTCACAACACCCTCCAAGAATTTCATACATCTTTCATAATGGAACCCAAGAAAGTTAGATGGATCATTCGACCCCCAGTAAAAATGTCAGTTTAGATCATGCAATGTATTACATGTTAAGATAGTTGAGTCTTTCAATGCCCTCTAGTCATGTCATCCTTGATCAAACGATAGCATTCAGACATTCTATTCTAGTTATGTGATGTCCCTTAAACATGTCAACTAGAGTGAGTGATTGTCTTTGGACATTTCAGGCATAAATCCTCCATCTTTTCAAGTAGAAAATCAATTAATTTTCTGCAAAAAATCAACAGAGGTTGTATAGATAAGTAGGTTAGGTCAATCGAGCATCCCTGGCCTTGATAACCTTGTCCATCTTCAATTTATATGCCATGATCAGAACGCCAATGGTAGGGTGTAATCCCCAACCAAAGTAACTATGATAAATATGATTCCTTTCATAATCATGATATGTAGGATTCCTCCCTAAGGTCTCATATATATATTAAGAATCCATTGTTAGTCCAAGAAAATAATTCCATCATCCATAGGCAATGAGACAACTTAATTTCCGTCACATGTTTGTCACATTGAGAATAGATTACATGGGTATAAGGAGTCACAATGATCATTTCATTCATAATAAAAATATATATTTGTATAATTGACACATTTTTAAGCCCTTATTAGTGGCACAATATGATATGTCACACACATAAGGGAAACCTCAAGTTGTATTCCCAAATTAGTGACATGATATGATATGTCCGACACATAAGAGAAATTTCAGTGTGTAATCCCTAAACAACTGAACTATGAGGACTCTAATTCAATCCATGAATAGGATCATAGGAAACCTTCCTAAGGCCTGAGATAAAACTCAAATGGGCATCCATTTCAATTTAATTCCCTCTATATCTCCAACATTTCATCTATCGGGACCCAAATACTCCCATGGGTCGATCATCTTCCCTCATCCACCAATGGATTGAGAACTCAATAAACTATGCGGAATTTGATTCTTACCACAATTAGGATACATAGAATTCCTTCACAAGGTCCAAGACCAAATTCAATTGGGAACCTGCATTGACTTAAGTATCCTCATGTCCCCAAAATTTCAACCATCGATATCCAATACTTCCCAGGAGCTGATCATCTTTTATCATCCACCAACGGAATGATTGAAGTATAAGAACACTAATTCCTACCATAAAAATTTTATGTTGGAAGCTTTCATATAGCCCGAGATCAAAATAAAATTGGTACCCACTTTGGTATAATTCCCCTCATGTATCCAACATTTCAATCATCAGGATCCAGTCATTCTCATGGGTGATCATTCAATTCAATCATCAGTGGATTTAGAAGCCAATTAAACTGCGATCACAAAGATTAATTCAATAACTAAAATATATTGGATGCATTCCTATGGATCAAGCCCCATATTAAACATCCTACGGGGTATTCCAGTAAAAAATTTGTGCATCCATATGATGTGAGGTTGGTTACCTTTTATCCATTGTTTCACACACTATTCATAGCTCATGTGATCTTAGGGATTTGTAATTGTTATGTCACACTCGCCATGATTCTCTACCAGCCAAGGTAATATCAGAATTCCATCCCTATGGAGTAGTATGATATAAAAGTCCCCCATATAAAGGCATCAATATTGGTGAAAATCCTAAGGGCATAAATGAACTAGATAACTCTAATTCCTGCTATAACCTGGATACCTAAGATGTTTCCTCAAGACTCGATTTCAAATATTTGGTTCCTATGTTCCCAAATATATGTCTATTCTGCATGATGTTAAACTACACATGATTAACCTAATACATTGACATTGATTCCGTTAATTAACACGATATGTAGGATTCCTAAAATAGATCAATTCCCTCCTCAGAATGTTAACTACAACCCTGCAATAATAAAAATTCTGAAGTACTAATGTATGTGGCTTTAGAATATAAGAATCTATTCATTACTATGAAATAGATGAAGAACCTATGACATATATAAATGGATTCAATAATGAGATCCCATTATTCTACACATAAAAGATATTAACATATGAATATTTATTTAGGGTATCCTATCCTTTATTGTGATTTGAAATATATTCTCGAATATATCATAAATCTATAAGAATGTCTCGGAGTATGAGACAATTTCCCCCAAAAGGGTGCAATGAGCTTGACCTCCCATCCACATAAACAATTTGTGTTCCTATGTGTCATTGGGTCCAAACCCCCAATTTACCACCTGCATTTGTAATGTAGGTCTGTACCCAGTTATAAATGTGAAAACCATTGGGTGTTTCTGTTAAGAACAGTAACTGTAACCAAATGTAAATGATAATGAAGCACAGTTAACCACCTCACTCACAATCAATCGTCAGGCCTAACTGAACACACCTAGAATTTTTCACATTCTTTTCAAAAAAAAAATGGTGAACCCAACAGGAATCTATCAAATAAAAGAATTATTGTTTAAACATTATTGAAGAAATATTTCTTTGTATATTTTATGCAAAAATAATAATGGGACCGATGCAAAACCCTAAAATAGAAGGACGATCGGTTTATCATATGTCAGGAAAATTTGTTGGCCTATTAATAATAGATTATAAGACTAGCATAAATCATACTAATGATTCTCTATAACCTGAGTTCTTATTAAATTATTCGATCCTCACTTTGAAAATTCCATGAGATTAGATTGGGAATGTCATGGATAAAAGGAAAATTGAATTGACCATGCATTCTTGATTTAGCATATATCTTGAATATGATAGTGCACCACTTAGTGACCTTTTACCTTGTGGTATACATGACTATTGATATCTATCTCATAAAAAACATCCCTAATCTGAGATAATGTCATCATCCAACATCTATTCTATAATATTAGTTATGGTTTCTACCCCTGTAGGTCACAAAATTATCCCACATACACGAAAAATTCAATTTTAAGTGGATAACACAATAGTTTGGGAATACTGTTGACCTGGAACAATACCAAATCTTGATGTTTCCCATGAGGGTCTCTATGTACTAAAACTAATGATTCTATATCATCCCAAGAAAGGTACATCTAATCCAGTTTCACTCATTGCAATAGCCAAATGCTTTGGGAGCTTATCCCAACTGTGTTACATTAAAAACCTTCAATACCTAATAATGGTGGGATAGAGAGACAAATACTTCTCCGTTTTGGTTTAGGAGATGTTGAAGAGGGTCCTATCAACCTTAAATATAAGAACCACTCCATAGGTTCCCTTAAATCTCTTGATGGGGGTACCACCCGACACACTTCAACCTCGAATACCCATGAACAAAAAATAAGTAAGACACATCAGTTGAGTAAGGATCTGGATAAATTTTTGTGGGATCATATCCCCACCATTGATTACAATGTATGTTAGTATAATCTGGTAGTTTCAAGAGATCAGGCTCATACGACTGCAAAATTTTAGATTGAAGGTGGTCATATTTCTATAGTAGGCATGGTGGAGGTGCATATACTTGCCCTCATGCATGAAGCCAATCGGCATATTCTAAAGAAAAAAGGATTCCATAAGAGGGATCATATCCCCACATAAATCAAAGATATATTCTATTATATTTTTGATACAAAAATTGTACATGATTATATCAATGCACAAAAGTTTCAAAAATGTTTTTACATCTTATAAATAGCTGATGAGAAACACCATCATATTCGGATGCTGGTACAAATACAAAGACATGGGCATATTCATATCCCTATATACAGGGTAGCTCAACTCTCTGATCATTGTGAACAAGTGGTCTCTCCAAATCTAGTGCACATTTATGCTCCCATCCAATATGATTATCGATATAATCTTTTAAAGGATGAGATATAAGATATGGATCATATTTTTTTCCAACTAGGGATCACCAAGTTAGAGTGGCACATACCTCAGGGAAAAGTCATATTCTTATCAAAAATGTCTAGACGCATATTATAAATTATTTAGATTAAGATCATATCCACATTGTGGATGGGTATCACAAAGTTATAGGGGAGCATCGTTTAGTATAGGGTCAAATTCCTGTAAAAGAAGACCACTGACATACTCTAAAATCCCCCGAACAGGCTCATATTATCGTTCTGACCTAGGATAACCATGTGAGAATGGTACAAGCATCAGGACATGCTCATATTCCAATCAGTGAATATTCTAGGAATACTATAGAAAATCACCACATCCATGTGCATATTTCTTCTTCTGTAGACATTGATCGCACCATGATCCTTCTAAGTCAATACAAGAGGAGTCTTATATCTCTTCTCCAATTCAGAAGGACCATTGTCATATTTTGGTGGGGAATTCATATCCATATCGGGCTCATATTCCGCCTTCCAACCAAGGCTCACCAAGTGAGAGAAACACATGTCTTGGGGAAGTCTCATATCCCTACCACAAACTACTAATGGAAGATTCCAAAGGTCTAGTATTAGGTTCATACTCCCATTCTGACCGAGGCTCTCCATTTGAGAATGGAGCATTCCCCATGATAGGATTGTATTCCTATCAATAAAAACAAATACCATGGAATATTCTAGTAACTTCTCAGCAGAGGGATTACACTCATACAACACCATATGTTTACAAAAAAATCCATCAACGATCATACAACATTCTCATATCCTTGCAATATTCAAGATATATGGTTGGAATATTCCATCCACGATGCATAATGAGACTCATATCACTAATATAATGAATTTAAAATTACTTGATATTGTTCAAGACACATTATCATCACCTCAAGGATCTATAAACTCTTTAACTAAAGCGGAATATGATCATTACCATGATGGTCCTCCTCATGGTGGTGTGGAGTTGACTTGTAAGAACTCCACTCTGGAAATCATCCATGGTCAACATCCCCATAGTGATATCTCCCACATAAAAGGAACTCCTCCCATTTACTAAACACCTTCATATTGATATGTGTCCAAAAATAAGTTGCCTTCATATTTAGTGTTTCTCAAAACATCAGGTTCAAGGACATATTATTCCTCATAAACATCCATCAGCACCCCACTACTGTAAGAAGGTGACCCAAAGATTGATATTCTATTGTCTAATATGACGGAGACATGTAATTCTAAGGATGAGGAGGACTACATTGAAATATATAGAGTGTAATCTAGAAACAACCTTCCTTCCATGTTATGGTCCCTCACAACTTTTGACTATGAGGACCTAGATGAGGTTGATAAATAGTCCATTCCTTATCCACACAAAAATGTGTGGGATACACATCATTGACTGATGTGTAGAAATATACCTTATCTAGGATATGAGTATAATACTCAACTCATAAATAAACTCAATTTTCTAATGCATATAAACACGTTTTCAATATCCTGAAACTGAAAAATGGAGGTGTATGACAGACATCTAGGAAATGTTTGTCTCTACACTACGAAAACTCTTCGTCGATAGATTTCCAGAGCTTATCTAGACATAAGTATATGAGGATAGGTGAAATAAGGAGAATTTCACTTCACTATGTTTCTATAACAAAGTAACCCTTCAGATACAACATCCTATAATGTCATAGCATCTAGAGAAGTCAGAGGATCATGTAACGCATGAGCCAGTAGGTCACTACAACTGAATATCCATGATTTAATGATGTTGATACATAATAAATGGAGGAAGGGGATATCCAACAAGTCTTTGAAATATTTCCATAAAATTGAAAAGAATTCATTTCATAAATGGAATATAAGGATGCAATCAATCTGATGGAATCCTATAGAAACTATCGCTCTTTATGGGCTTCCATTACACCAGCATCTATGTATGCACAACAACACTGCATCAAAAAGGTCATAGTATCAGCTTTCATAATAGTCGTCCAAGAGAGAACTCAACCCACCTACTTGTGGGGAATACTTATCACCACCTCCACCCTTTTGTATCATCAATTCCTGATAGATTTCATGAAATATCATAAGCAGATTCAAACAAACCCTAGCCCACTGATTTTGGGGAATTTATATCTCTATCACCATCACCAGGTTCATCATTACCTAAGATGATACTGGGGAAGTAAATGGTGATTCAATATCAAAAAAATCTTACTATGTTGGTAGAATTTATATCTCAATCACCATCACTAGGTTCATCATCCACTAAAAGGGTCCTGGGAAAATCAATGGTGATTCCTGATCAACCTCATTCCATTGGAATGGGGGAATTTATATGTTAGTGTCCTTCCCGTGAGTCATCAAAATAAAAAATTGCAATCATTGGCTCCACAAAAAAAAGGATAAATATATTCCAATTGTGGCCCTAGATAACCAACATCAAATAAAGATTGGATAATTTTCATCATCATAGTCACATAAATTGTAATCATTCTTCTCCAGGTTGGGAAATAAATATCAATGAGCAGCATCCCATCCATTCCTCCAACTACAAGAAAAACCTATATTATTTTGTTTCCATTCAGAAATTGTTATTAGAATCTACCTCAATGTCATTTCTCATAGGATGAGACTAGAAAATAATATGAGAAATGCAATCAGACCCTATTAGTGTTGCAATCCATAACAGCCCAATATAGCTTGGGGATTGAGTAATGACACTAATGAAGGATGTGAAGAATCATACTTCAGTGTAAAAAATAATGGGACAACCAACATTCCCCTATATTACTATTTGAATTTCATCACTTTAAAAACAATTGATATGTTTTATCAACATGAAAATAAAAATATCCCCAACATGGAATATATACCATGAGGTGAGGGTTATTTTGATGCACCAGTAGAGGCATCATGCACCCATATACAGAGAAGGTTTTAAATTCTAGCACCTTCAAATATCATGTTGACACCTATCTAGTGGAACACTACCAAAGATAAAGGGAAATGTGTGGGTAAATCCCATTCATCCCCCATAAGAGTTGTAGTTACTTTAATGGATTATCAGTTTTCAAAACATGAGAGTGAGATAAAAACTCTCAGATAACTCAATGAGGAGATACATATGGGAAATATTCCTATCAGTTATCATTTTTAAGAATATATGAATATTCTCCCTCCCATAGCATATCCACAAATAAGAGTGGTATCTGATCATATTATTATCTCCAGATATAGGAATCCATTCTATATAAATGAAGAAGTAGGAAATGATCATCAATTCTCTAAATTGCAGTGACAACCTATCCTTCACTAGGGTGATCATTAAGTCTTATGATGAATCAATAATAAGCGAGATATGATTTTGGGTCCACCTCATTTACCCCCACCTTCTCCCTATTTTCACACCCCAACCACTGATTCCTTTTATATTACTCTCTTCTAGATCCATGTTCGAATTGTGATTTTTTAAGTTTAATATTTTGGATGGGTCTCAGGCCAGTGCATAGACACTACATCATTTGTGGTGACCATTTGATCCACCAGGGGACCGTGTGGTTGTTTAACTCTTAAAATACTAATATTTTATTGTAGATAATAACATCATCATTATGGATAAATTAGTATTAATATTATTATTATTTAAAATGGTAGAAAACAAATTAATTATTGTGATTATTATTATTATGTTTTATTATTGTTATTATTTTATTTATTATTGTGTTATATTGTTATTGTTAATAATAATAATATTAATATTAATATAAATTAATAATAATAATAATAAGGGAACCCTATGGGTGTCAACCCCCCCCCCCCCCCTCCTCGTGCATGCTGTGATCCTGTAGTGGCACCACCTCCACCTCCAGCATGTGACAGTGGCACCCCCACCATGTCAAGATACCAGCAGTGGCCCCACCTCCCCATCTGGTCAGCAGCGATGCCCCCCCTCATACTACCCCCCCTACTTGGTCTGATGTGCATCAACCCCCCTCCCCCATGTTGGTTTCGTCACGCGCAATCACCGTCCCACATGGATCCTCTCGTCGCTCAAATGCTCCACCCAATGACCTCCTCCTCTCACTGTGTTGCTCTCCCCTCTTACACCAATATCACCCGCAACACCACCCTCCTCTTATGCAAGTAGCACCCATAGTGTTTCCCCTCTCCTGCGTTGTTCGGTCATCCGACCGTTGCCCGACCTGCGGACACTCCTCCATCGATGCTCAACCATCCGGCATGCTACACAACCTCAGACCCGCCAAACCTTCACTCCATCACCATAATTCTGATAACCACACCTCCCAGCATTGACACCCCCTACCGCGACCTTTTCTGACTGGCCAAACCTCTTCCATTCCCCATTTCTGAAGGCCAAATCCCCTTGCACTTCCCCTCTCAGTGCGGTTCCCCTCCAGTATATTTCATCTATTTCGGTGTTTCTTTAAAAATGAATAACACTAATTCTTGTGGTCCTATTCCTGCATCGTGTTCATGGTCTAGGTGGTGTGGTTGGTCCATAGTGTATTTAGTTTATATTAATGAGTTATAATTGTTTTAACTTTCCAAAAGGCATTTTTAACATTTCCTTCCATACATACACATGTTTTTGTCTATGCAATTAAATCTAGATAAGTGGAGTTGTTTTGGAAATAGTTTTCTTATATGTTTCAAGTAAGGTTAATGAACATGATGTTTTGTTTTGTGCCATCCAATTTAGGGACATATGTTTTATGTGAGTCCCTATTGTTTTGTTGGATGTGCGATGGTCTTCTCCGCCCTAATGTTGGGTGTTGGGAATTGTTTATTTAGTCGAGATTTTTTCTTAGTGCGCACACACACTTTCCTAGGTATGGATATATATATATATATATATATATCTGCTGAGTTCATGTTACCTCATGGTGCGGGGAACATGTGAATTTGATTAAATGTTTATATATTTATAGGGAATTGCATATGTGCATGTGTGCGAGTAGGATGTTGCTTGAGTTGGAATATTTTGGCCTGACTTTCGTGATGTAGGAGAATCAGCATCTTCCCATTTTAAAATAGTACTATTTAAGTCTTGAATGTTTTTAATTTATTCTCTTACCATATTCGCACCTTTGAATAATAATTAAACAACCTGCTATAGTGTTTTGAAGTTGGTTGAGTTTGTTAAAATTATTTTGTTATATTATTTTCTAGTTTTGTAATTTTTATTATTTGTGAATTTAATTTTTAACAAATATTTTGATTTGTTTATGGAATGGATTGTAAAATATTTGGGTAGCTTTAAATTTATTTATAATTGGTTTATTCCAACTTATAAAAATTGGTCATAAACTAGTTAGCTAGTTATAAAACTATTTATAAACTGGTTGGGATGTTCATATAATTTTGGAGAAAGTGTTATGTTTTTTTATAATGTTTCCATCACTTTTGAGTTTTTGAAAGACATAGTGAATATGGTTTTGTGTGAGTTTAGCAATGAAAATTGTTCTCTTGACAAATGTGAGGTATTTGGGTGTTTGATTGTTTATTTATGTTTAAGGGGCCATTTGACATGTTTTCTAATGTTTCTCGGTTTTGTTAAATGGATATTAAATTTTCAAATAATGTTGGCCCCTTAAGTGGTTTCCAAGGAGTGTATTAAATGAGGTCTTATAAATTGTTGCATTAAGTGTTTTGGAAAACATTTTATGGAATGGGTTTTTTAAGGTTTGACTATTTTTTGAGACATGTTTTGGTGTTTAATATTGTTTTTAAAGGGGTTCGTTAATGTTTATTGTTTTGGAATGTTTGGGTGAATTCGTGTTTTGGTAAATGAATGCTTTTATAAAGGAATATTGGAATTCTTTGGTCCACCTGGCCATGTTTCTAAGAAATTGTGTTTATTAATATTTTAGAAAAATAATTAAATATTTTGATAAATTGTTGAATGAGGTAAAGTTAATGTCCCATTTATAACTTTAAAATGGTTTTTTTTTAAAAACCCCACTTTGGTTTGGTCTCTTGCCTCGTCGATTAATCATGAGACAGTACTGTCCTTGGTATGGGCCTCAATTTGAGAATATTTATTTTGTGGCATGTGAATAATCTTGAGGTGGTCATCGTGGTGCCATATTGGGTCACGTGCTTGGTGATATATATATATATATATATCAATTTTTTTAAATGTGTGGAACACAACATTGTGAACATTCCAGGGAAACATCGCTTAGTAAGGGGGTTTAGTGGGAATGATTGATGCACTAGGATAGAATATGCACTAGCTAGTGGCCCTTAATATGTACTTTTCTCTGCTTGGGGATTGGTCCACACTATTAGTCCAGGTAGGGAAAAACCAAGCGTTTGGGAATTATGATGTCATCAAGAGTAGCCATGCCTTCGTGATGAGTCACATGTAATGTACGTTCTAGTATTCCTTCGAGTTCCTAGTTTTTTTCTTATCACTTTACACAAGAACTATTAGTTCCATTTCCCTTTCTATGTATAGAATGATACCATTGAATTTGGTTTTTTTGTTTTCTTTTAAATATTTTCATATGTGGTTGGTTTTAAAATGGACTTCAATGTATCTATTTTGGAAAAGATTTTGTGAGACCCTCTTTATTAATTTTCCTTGTTTTCTAATTATAAGGGAAATGTAATTATGATTGTTAGTTTTCAAAATGCATTGTACATATGAAAACTGTATTTTTATAACTGTAGCTCAAACAATTATTATTGGACTGTTTTGGAATTTTGGAAAATTCATTGATTATGTGGTTCAATTTTGCAACTCCTACTGAACATTTTAATTCTCACACCTATCATATCTTTTTGGATACATTTTTAGTTGCGTCGTTCAGGATATTTTTTCGTCTGCCTACGTGAGGTAGGTTGTTAGTTGTTGGAGATAACCAAGAGGTCACATAGAGGTATGTACAAATTGTCACTAGTAGTTCTATTTATCTTTTTTTTTTGGTTTTTATCAATTTATTTATATTTCTTTTATGGCCTAAATCATTCCCACATGTTCAGTTTTCATGCCCGACACTAGTTTCCATAACAGGGGGATTGGGAATGCACTTCGGGACATGATGCAGACCGGCTTGGGAGACCGATTCATGGTTGAGCTGGGATTTGTTTGTGACACCTATAGACTAAAGGTTCCTTATATAGTAGTACCCTTAGAGATAATTAATTTCATCAAGTCCATTGTTACTCGAATTAAGTCCATGGAAGGGTGATGCTCACCTATGAAGCCAAAGAAGTAGTCAAGTCATAAGTTAGTGGATGATACTCTCCCCCACCCAATTTTAGAAATCCTAAATTCTATGCCTTTGATAGTGTAGGTTACCTCAAAAAACATCTCACACACTTAATATCCTGATGTGGACTGATTATGGGTCCTAAAGATCAATAGGAGGAAAGAATTTTGATTTGTTTTTCATAGACTCTGATAAGGCCAAACAAAATTCAGGTATAGTAGCCTTCCAGCTGGATCTCCTTCCGGAATAGAAGACCTTAATCATCGTGTAATTTATTATTTTATCTCCATACTGAGGAAAATGACTATTCTAGAGATAGAAAACTATAAAACACAAGAAAATGGGATGTTTTATATCTTCATATCCAAATTCAATGGTATAACTTATTAACTCATCATCTATATTTGATAGGAACAATTGCAGGAAATCTATGTTGAAAATATTCATGATGAGCTGCAAATGCATCTGATCGCAATGAAGTATCTCAGTGGGTTCTTTGATTCCATATAAATAGAAAAAAAATATATGGAAGATTCCATTTAAAAAAACTAAACCAAATCTCACCTCATTACCTCAACATAGGGGAAAAAGCTAGGAAAATAAGAAGTTGTAGTTTTCCCTCTCCAACAAGAAGCTGTTTCAATCCAAGCAAAAATGAAAGTGATAAACATACCAAAACATTTTGTCCACTGGTGAAAACCAAAAAATCGCCCTCATATATATGACTAATGAAATCATGGGCTCCCATGATTTGAGTGAAGGATGAATAATAATACTTCTTCTAAAATTAAAAAGTCCCCGGTTATTTCACAGAAGCTATTGACAATAACATGCTCAAGCTACCGCAACCCTAAAATCCTGATGAGGTCAACCTAATTGAATAACATCACTACGATCCTTTTAATATATGTTTGAGTCTTAATAAAAAATAATATGTCTTTTTCAAAGACATCCTTCATGGAATTGTTTATTCTAGATAGGTGTTGTTTGATAACACCTCGTGGTAGGTGGCCAGCATAATTGTTGCCTACTGGGAATAACAGGGCGATTGGAAGAATGTTCTAGCATTATGTGAAAAATATATCAATAACTGGATGACTCAAAAAACATTTTATTGATATAATTCACCCTGTGATCATAGCTATATAGACCCACAATAGATCCACCACCCATGAATGTTACATAGTATATGTCTTTCAAATGTGGGAATGCATAGAAGGAGTAGGAAGAAATAGGTTAATATGAGTCGTATTCTAATATATAGCATTCTCTTACTCCTGTAGATTTTTTCCCTACATCATCCAATGCATTAGAACTTCCCAAACGAATGAAATATCATCAAATGAAGAGATCATATTTGGTTATTTCAATGTGAAACACTTCATAGGACCGTTATCCAGTGATGAATATGCATCAACATATGAGTTCCTCATACCAAACTATGGAACATGAGCCTACATGCATAGGAACCAAGGATACATGGGAAAACACAGGAGTGGTTAGACTCAATATTTCGATCACTTCCCCATGGAGAATATATATGCAGACTAGACTCATAGGCATGCACTCCAGTAATACTAGAAAATTTATGGAGGTGTCCTAGACAACTCCACTAGTTGTTCTCACCCAGTTGTCTTGTATGAATACCTAGAAGAGGTTTGATTATATGATCATCCAAACAAATAAGGATGTCTAGAACGACCCACAACATTTGAAGAAGAAACTAACATGACCTCTGAATAAGAAATAGGCCCACCCACCTCAAATTACTTGATAGTTGATCCATATTTTTAGGATAAATCCCACTTCGGGGTGCACCGACCTCTAGAAAAACTAAAAAATATGAAATAAGTGTAATTTTCTCATCCAAGATCTCAATCCTTAGTGAACTAAATCTTTCAAACTAACATTGAGGGGCACTCATTAAATCACTCAAAAATCCTTAAGAATTAATGGAAAAAGTTTCCGCAACTGAGGTCTATTGAATGGAGACTATGTTATCATAATTCCTTGTTTCTATCTCATTTATAGATCATGATGAGAAAGAGGACATCCAGGGTAAAATTTGACCCCAATATGTTTCATGAATACTTGATATGGTTGACATCCAAAGGTGTCTAGTTTACTCTTGCTCTAGGATCAACCGTATCCCATTTATAACCATTTGGTGTTTCCAATATAGAGAAGGGGATTTATCTCCCACAACGTTCATTATTATCGGGTATGATAAACATGATAAATTACCTATTAGGATGATAAAACTCAATGGATAGTTTGGGGATATTACATATGAATCTTATTTTATGGTTATCCATCAATACATTGTATACTACTTCCTTGTCGGATGTACATAGATCCATAGTCACATGATAGTAACTTCAATTTTCATAAAATTTTTGATATACCCCATCAAGGGAAATGTTGGAATAATACATGTTGACAACGCCCCCTTTGAGACATATGAGGCCATTTATGCTAATTTAAAATTCTACAAAATGGGATGCAATGAACTAATGGTGAGAAATGATATATAGGTTTCATCCACCAATGGATAGGGGACCACCCTTGAAAATTACTACCGTATGATTGACAATGAATTTATGCTCATATAATTATAGTTGAGGAGATAGACCTAGTCCAAGAGGTCTACACCAATCTTGTCACCAATGGCAGTGTAAAATAAAATTTTCCCTATCATCTCTCTACAGTGACACAGTTAGTTGGGGATGATATTGTCTCTTCTCACAACCTCTCTCACCTCTATAGTGACAGTGATTCGCCTAGAAATCCTCCTCTATATGAGAGTATCTCCCCAGAATTAGAGATGGAAGAAGAAGAGGGTATCCTCAGGAAGGACCCTCCCACATTTGAGGATTTATTTACACCACCATCAATGAGATTAGGAGTATTAATCTTGGAACAGAACAATACCTATGAACATCACTAATTAGCACTTCCATACCCCTCAAATAGAAATATTTTTACATTACATTTATAAATAATCCTTGATATGTGTCTACTTATAACTATATATAAATTCCCAATATGAATTATCAACCTCCCCGATGAGAATTGAGGCTTCAACCAGGAAGCCCAGAGGATGCAACCCTCCCATTCCACCATTATAGAGGTGGAATTTAAATAATATATCAAAACCAAAATTGTCTATGAAGTACAATACCAATGATGTCTCACCAAAATCATCATTTTCAAAAAAAAAATAATATTAGGGTTTGCATCATTTTTAGAGACCATAATCTATACTATCAAAAAGAAAATATCCAATTTCCGGCCACATTTCTCTTGATCGATGCAATTTGTGGCTTCCCATCATTTTCTGTTATGAATGTGTATTGAAGGTATAATAAAATAAATACATCTCTTTAAGATAAGGAATCCACTACCTTCATAATGACTCAAGGGAACTTTTCCTATCATGTCATGCCCTTGGACTTAAATAACACTAGAGCCACTTATCAACATGACATGAATCATATATTTACGCCTACATTGGGAAGGATAACTAAATTTTCTACTGATTAACTGGTGGTAAAATACTGAAAGTGATGGGATCACTTCATGAATATTCAAACAATCGACAAAAATCTTTGACTGTACAGTCTGAAGATGAATCTAATGAAATACACCTTCAGGGTACAATTGCGGAAGTTACTTGGATTTTTGGTAATCTACCATGGAATTAAGGTCAACCGAGGGAAGAAAAGTTGTATTTTAGCAATTTCACCCCCAAAAATTTCAATGATCTAAGGGAACTACATGGGAAACTTACTTACATTTAGAGCTTCATATCCAACCTGGCCCAAAAAGTTACCCCCTTCACCGTGGTAATGAAAAGGCGAATCACTTATTAATTGGATGATGAATTCCAAGAAGACTTCAAAATACACAAGTGGTATTTACTACACAACTAGTTCTGATGCCTCTGATGGAAGGGAGGCCACATATACTATATGTGGACACCATGGAATTTCACTAGGTTCCTTCCTAAAATAGATGAATGATGTGGGGAGTGATAAAAATCTATACTACCTCATATGAAAAACTCTAGGTTCTGAGACACAATACTTAGATGTCAAGAAGAACTATATTTCACCCATTTTCCGAGAAACATTTTTAAGGAATTAAATGAAGCACCATGAAGCCCATATAGACTCTTTTATTGATCTTATCAAGTAAATCCTTGGCTTACCAATGCTAATGGGGTGTCTATTCCAATGGAAGTTCATTATTGAAAAATATAACATCTATTTCATGTTGTAAAATGTGATAAAATGGAAATCCATAACTGATTTTCTCACAAAACATCCTGCCTTATAGAATACACTATTGGACACAAAGATCCTATATGAGGGGAGCCAATATGCCTGTGACACTCCCTAGACAATAGAGAGGTATTTTTATAGTTCCTCCTGAAGTCCTATCAGAAAAATGCTGGAAAACCCATAGATCAATTATGTTTACTTAGGGATTTTATTTGTCTCTCCAAATAAAGACGTTTTTCCTACACATTATCACTATCTAAATGATTCATGAATACTGATGTAAAATAACAATCCCATATCACTGGCTTGAAACTAGCCCTACAACGATAGATAAACTACCTAGATATCAGATGGGATTTGAAACTAGTGATATAAAGGACCAATGGTGAATATTATATCAAAAAGGAAGAACTAACTCCTATCATTAGCTAAGTCATGGGACTTATGGAAGAGATCCATTTTTATCCCAAGTTACATTATGTTCCCCAATCACAAAATGCTGACACCAATGCATTGGCTAATGCAGAAACAGTCTCGACCGACCCTAATTAGGAGGATACAATCTTCTGTATCATGCACCAAAGAATGATATTATTGATTATCATCTACAATATAGAAGAAATCATTATGGTTAACACTTCCCTAGAGTGTTATTAATCTATATCCTCCCCTATATAGATGAATCCCCTAAACGGTTATCTCCAAAATGAAGTTCTCACAATAGACGAAGCCAAAAGGGATTATATTTGGGGTCATACAATGAACATTAGCCTACAGGATGGCCCAAATGTGCAGAAATCCATCTAAAAGATTTCATTTTAAATAATCATCCACAAATTCTTAACAGAAAAAGAGATTTATGACAATGTGGTAGAAGTACATGTGGGCTCTTGGGGTGCTCATCAGCTTAGGACCATGCTCTCACACCAAATCGGGAGGGTAGGTTATTAATGGAAACCCATGATATAGGAATACATGGAATTCACCACGAAATGTCATGATAAATAGATCCACAAAAAACTCATCAATATGTCCTCATAATTTCTACATATAACTAAATATTACTCGCCATAATCTGTTTGGGGAATGGATGTTGTGGGGAAATATCCCCCATCCACAACTATACTAATCAAGTAAATATTCACAGCTACAGACTTATTTTCCAATTGGGTTGAGGCAATACCCTCAAAAATGTTAGGAAAAATAATATCATCAAAATTTTAATGTACCATATCATCACTAGGATCAGAGTCCCTCAAACAATATTGATGTACAATGACACAAACATCTATTCTATACTGTTAAAGAAACTATAACTGGAGTAAAATTCTATGTTCGATCACTATTCTTGCAACAAGGTAGTGGAAAACAGAGAAATATAGGCCTTAAATAAAACTCTATCAAATATACTCTAGAAGATGGTGGACAAGGATACCAATTCCTAGTCAAAAATGATCCTCGATGAAATATGGGCCTATATTCCACTATGTTTATTTCTACATAAGAAATTCTATACTCATTTGTGTACGAGATCGATGTAGTGTAACCCATATAGGAACAACTTCCTTCGATCTAAATATCCATTTGTGGAAAAATATAGGATGAAGAGAAATCCCAAAAGCGAATAGATGAATTGGAACTAATCAATGAGAATAGGTTGCATACATTTCATGCCCTTGATGTCCATCAGAATCATATCACATGATCCTTTAATAAGAATGTTCAACCTTGTTCATTACTCTGAGGATAAGTGGTGTTAGATCTCAAGACCCCAATGATAGTAGGAGAAAGTCCTCCAAATATGGAACCCAAATTGGAAGATCCCTTCACCATATATATGGTTATCAAAATTTAGATTACCCATT
This sequence comes from Viscum album, assembly GCA_963277665.1. Taxonomy (NCBI): domain Eukaryota; kingdom Viridiplantae; phylum Streptophyta; class Magnoliopsida; order Santalales; family Viscaceae; genus Viscum; species Viscum album. The sequence goes on from OY728128.1 coordinate 1,307,303,810, forward strand.
AGCCACAATGGTTGGGGAGCATGTCACACCCCCCATCAATGTGAGGTTTCGCAAGAAATACTTTTCATAGCTATAATCAAGCACCCAACATCATGGTAGAAATATGTTAAACTACACAACCTCTCATGTCCAAGAAAAAATTAATTAAACTGTAAAGTGTCTCATATCCTAAACAAATGTCACTATGTTTTATGGATCACACCCTCACCAAATGATAAAGCGGGATGGGAAGCACAATCTCCCTAATTAATCACCAGAAATGTGATAGATCTATGCAAATAAAGGAATAAATTCCCCAGTCCCCATGTGAGAGTAAACTTCACATAGGCAGTACCTCATTCAATGAACTACCTGTGACCTGATTCTTACAATCACATGACTCATAATTATACCCGAACCTCTAGTCATGAGACCTGTAGTAATACTCCTTTTCCTTCATGTCATGTGACCCTCATCCTCATTGAAAGATGATAAATGACATGGATGATATCCTTGATGCATGACATTAAAATACATAGAAAGAATCATCTTGATAACAACTCACAAAACACAATAAATATCTATGTAAAGGAAGGATAAAATTCCCTTATTCCTCTATAAGATCTGGCTTCATATAGGGAATCTTTTTATTTATGAACAATGTGTTGTTGGATTCTTCCTACCATCATACGATACATAGTGAATCCTGAACCTCTATTCTTCGGCCTAGCCTCTATATTCCTTTTTTATTTCATGTCGGATAGTCCTTTTCCTTAACATGTGAAGTTATCCTGCAAGGAATATTCTCTATCCACATGACATTAATCTTCAAGGAAGTTGTTCATAACTCATTACATTAAACTGCATGGTATATTTACTTTCCAAATGACATTAAACAAAACAGGATTTATAGAACTAAAAATGTCATTATTCTCATTTTCAAGGAGACATGTAGCTATTCCTCGATCCTATATCATGGCCCCCCCATAACATGAAACAAATTTCCCCTATATTATCCATAATGTCCTCTTTAAAGTGAGAATAACCCCTATCATTAGTTGTTTCCACACCAATCATAGATCACATGATCTTATGTGTTTCAGTAATGGATTCCCCATAAAATGGAACCATAATAGCTCATGAAAGGATATTCATGGTCTGGAATGAAAGAGCATAAAATGAATATCATGAGTCCTCCCCGCATGGCATTAAATATCATGGCTAATTCCCCTTTCATGACATAACATTTCACATTCCTATGGACCTCACCTTAGAGGAAAACTATTGATAGTGATTGGTCTCTTACAACACCTATATTGAAGAATTACATGTGATGTGATTTCTAACATCACATGAAACATAGTAACACCCAAATATACAACTTTAGGTCTAGTCATAAAAAATAAACATAAAACTTACTCCTCCATGTGTATATGACATGCTTGTGGAGAAATATTTTATTTCATGAACTACATGTGGATTTATTCAAATTACTAAGTGATATGTAGTGATGCCTATATTTTCATCCTTGGTTTTAGATACAATTCACATTTTCATATCAAGAAGATAACTTCCTATCCACTAGAGGTTAAACTGCAAAGTTCCTAGAGAACTATGTGAGGGTTTATTCTGATCATCAGAAGATACATAATGATTCCTAGATTATGGGTTGCTTCAACCATCTTTTAAGAACCAACATCTATAAATCACACATCATTTATTGAGCACCTCATGTTTCAGCATTCCATTCATGGTCCTTGGAAAAGGATATATAGCTTTATGTGACGTTTTGTTTTACTATTCATGCATATTGTTACTGCATATAAGTTTATGGTTATCAAAAAAATGTGTTGATATGCAAAAGGGATTTATAATACTTTCAATTCATATAATCACCACAACAGAACTCAGAACATCAGTGTGTTCTAGACCATTCTCGATATTATTGTACCATATCATTACTCATTACCTAAGAACCGTGATCCATGATTTTCAATTTTACCATTGCACGTTTAGAAGGATAATAGGTTACTATTGATCCTCAGTATCATAATTAGGCTCTTTTTTATGATCCCCCATGTTTGATCCATGTGAATCACAACATTAAACAAATTGTACATTGGTAAAAGATATATGACCATAAGATCTATCCTATAAATTTCCAAATCAAACGACCTTAAGAAACTGGCGAAAGAGACTCAAAACATGTCGGGTTAAAAACCTGCAAAGGGAATATTCGTAAAAATTCAATTCTACACTTCCTAAAATCATCATTTCATGAGTTTTGGAAAAAATTAGGATGAAAATAAAAAAGTAATAAAGCTCATAGGGCCTACTTTTTATCCCTATAAAAATCAAATCTATGCTCGTTGGACCCCCTAGTTTATAAAAGGATAGAGTAATAATTCCACATATATTCTTGTGGTAAGAATATGTTCTCTAAGCGGTGACACAAATTTTAGGGTGATATAACCCTTCAAATATATTACAACATCCACAAATCACACTTAATAATTTTAGTGTCTCAGATCACTATAAGCCTTCCATAGATATCGAGACCATACTTTTTCTTACATGATTGTTATATCATTTTAAAGATAGGAAACTTAATAGAGTTACAAATCCATGATCAAAACGTTTAGTATCTTGAAAAAATTAGGAACATACATCACTGAAGAATAATAAAACATAATCATTTATTTGTATTGCTTTTCATTATCCCTTTAAATATCATGTTCTCCTTTGTAGATTTAGTAATATGAGTATATACATCAATGAAATGGGTGAGCTAAAATCCCAGTAAGAGGATAAAAAAGGTTATGAATAAAAAAAGGGTAAGAATAATTATCATCATCATAAAATAATTATTGGACCATAATAATCATATGAATGGGAGGAATAATTATATAAAGGCATGGAATTTGAGAATGCATAAAAAATGAATCATCATGTCATACTGGTAAAATACCACACATATTTTTGAACAATGATAGCATCATGTTCATGAATAATATATGCTAATATTCATAAAATCCTCATTGAGAACAATTATATCATCATGTTCATGAATATTTCACATTATCTCATGAGATACATCATATTAACAAATTAATTGGAGCACTATATAATTCTGGGTGCACTCGTTACATCATAACATTTTCATAATCATGCATCCCACAGAGAATGTATATCAATCCTAGACATAAAATAAACAATGGAAAATAATGGGTTTAAATTAATAAAGTATAAATTCATGATTAATTGGGGTTCCAAAATTATAAATGGAAAAACATATTTTGAATAAAAATCCTAAAACTTGAGTGAAGAAGAAACAATCTCAAGAGGAGTCAATATTTAAATTTGAAATAAGATTTATTTTGGAAAATATTTGTATTTTTCATAAAATCATATTCTGATAATTTATATCTCAAAAAAGAAAAGGGAAGTGAAATAAAATTAATATTGATGAATATTAAAAGAATATACACAATAAAATTTTCAATGAAATAAGAATAACCAAATGAAAAGGAGTTGGCTTTTAGAATCCACATACCTTTTATATGAATTATTTTTAACATTAATATCCAGGATTACCAAATAAAATTAATTAAATAATTAATATATAACCTTTTATAAATTTTTATTATTTATTATAATTTTATTATATTTTTTGGCCATTGTGATGAGTTTTATAGATTCTTTTCATCATTTCAGGAATGTTTGTTTTCATGGTTTCATGGTCGCTTAAATTTTATATAAATACAAAAGTTCATGTAATATGAGAATAATTATCTAGAATTGTAATTAAATTTTATTATTGATTATAAAAATGTTAAAATAGTGTCATATATAATTTTGTTATATTGTATGAGGATGAATCATTAGATAAGATGTTGATGAAGATGATCTAATTTATTTTGGTGATTTTTATGGGCATCATGAAATTCTATGTTTTTATTTAATATAATAATTATATTCTGGTTATAGAACATTAAATATGTTTTATTTCACATATTATAAACTTTCATAAAAACGATAATGGTTTTATGACCATACATGAATGAAGTAATGGAAAATAAAAACCGTTCTTCTACGAAGGCGGTGAATCGATGCCTCACGGACAATGTTTTCATTTTAAAAAAAGAGATTGTAGAAGTGATTTAAAGATGGATATACCATTATCAAAAAAATACTATTTATATATTTATTACACTAGAGTTATAATTCATAATTTTATAGGATATATGTGAAGAAAATAAGAAAAGAAAACAAATTAAAAGATAATGAAAGATGATTTTACCTCTTGAATTTATTCTCCATGTGAACCTCCTTATGGAATCTAGATTTGGTCTATTGATGAGACAAAAAACTCATGAATATGAGGAAGAGGCCTATTAAGGGAATTTTGTATAATATTATCTAGATTCATGGTTTTTTAGATTTGTGGAGAAGGGGTGGTGAGTGGTTTTATTATTAGTCCAAGTGAGAGGTGTATTTGGATTATTTTATATATTAGTTTATGACATTGGCTCAAGACAATCAATAGTGTTGATTCTTATAAATAAATAAATTAAAAGGTTCAAAATATTTAGAACCAATAGGTTATTACCTAATCGAAACATCAAAAATGGATTAATAATTCATGTATATAGCTTATATTTTAAATAATCGTATTTCACTATTCAACAAAAAAATTTAACTATTTTAGAAAAATCATGAAAAATCACCGTAATTGTTTTTGATATATAGATTTAAAAAATGGACCCCATTTTATGAAATTAATTTACTATATAATAGAAATATAATTTTTAAATAAAATCTCCATTTATAAGAAAAATACTTATTTTAATAAAATAACTGATTTTATGCCACTTTGAAAATCTAATTGAGGTATCATTAAATTATATTCTAATCATAAGAAAAAAATAGAAAAATATAAGTCTATTTTTTTGAAAATTATTTTTTTAAATCATTATATTAATTATAAAATTATAAATAATATTTTATATTTTTCAAAAATTCCAATATTTAATTTATCATTTTTGAGACATTTTTTTACATATAAAATGATATAAATATATCATATTTTCATGTATAAGATACCTACATTTAATTTCTACATTCAGAGGTGAGGTTACTATTCTATTGGCCAAATTACTCTTTTTAATGGTCATGTTACTATTCTAATGGTTAGGTTACTCTTCCATCATCATAAGTTTCTTAATTTATTTAAATTTCTGTTATTTAATTATTAATTTATGAGATTGATGTTTTTATGTAGATTTTTATGATATGTAAAAATTTTAGGAATATAAGATGGTAAATTCTATTGATAAAATTTTGTGTCATTACATTCTTCCCCCTTTAGAAATTTTACACTCGAAATTTCATTTTACAAAAAAAGTTGAAAATAGGTGAGAGTACTTCTCCTTTATTGCTTCATATAGCACCCATTTCACATCTTCATACTTATAATTCCTCTACAACACTTTGACATGATGAGCTACCATTTTGTGTAGGACTTTGTCTCTTTGGTCCAATAACATTACCAGATGCACTTCAAATAACAGGTCTTTCTCAAGTTGTACCACCTCCAATTTTAGTACGTGTGTGGAACAAGGTATGTACTTCCTTTGGAGAGATACATGTAACACCTCATGAAATTTTTCCATATTTAGTGGATGTGCAGGCTGATAGTCCATTGATCCTTTGCGATCAAGGATACAAAAGGGTACAAATGTACCTTGGAATAAGATTCCCTTTCTTTCCAAACCACATAAATTCCTTCCATGGTTATATCTGAAGGAAGAAATTCACTCCAACATCGAAATACAATTACCATCAATGGATTTCAACATTTCTATTTATCCTACTCTAAGTTTCCATGATATGTATTTGTATAGCTTAATATTTCTTTTTCATCTATTTCACAAGATCAGGTCCATGTATCATTAATTCTTTAAATTCACCCTAATAAGTTAGAGTACTACATCACATACCTTATAGATCTTTACATGATTCCATATGAATACTTTATGGAATGATGTTATTGTATGAGAACTCAACCAATGGGAGATGATGATCTTATCCACATTTGAATTCCATTGAACTGTATCTTAGCATGTCCTTGAGGATATGAATATTTCATTCAGATTGGCCACCAGTTTGGGGGTGACAGGTCAGGATGAAATTCAATTCATTACTCAAATAATGTTAAAGACTTCTTTAGAATTTAGATTTGAAACCTAGATCACGAGAATAGATGATCAAATGTGGATCCACATGTAGCCTGACCACTTTTTTTAAATATATCTTTGAATGTTTTTAGAGTGATAGATCTTCTTGAGTATAGATAATGTGAATAGTATTGGTTATTTGATTCACCACAAATGATATCACATTATATATTTTTTAATATTTGGGAGACAAGTGACAATGCCCAGAGTGACATTCTCCCACTTTTACATGGGTACATGCAATATTTTCATCTTCCTCTTTGACTTCCGTTTCTCTAAATTACCATTCTAACACACCATGAATCACGAGATATAATTTATAATCTCTTTCTTCATTTTTTCCCAGGAAAATTTTTCCCTTGGATCATGATACGTCTTGGTAATTCTAGGATGGATGGAGAATGGGGAGATATCTACATAATCCAATAGACTATTCTTTATCTCAAGTGATGAAGGTACCCACATACTAATTCCAACCCAAATCACACCTTTATCATCAATATGCAACACTTAGAACATCCCTTTCTTCACTATATTTACCTTCTTTTGTAACTCTAGATCATCCCTTTATGTCTCCACAATATTTTATTTGATATATGGTAGGGAAATAATTTTTAAATATATAATGTATTCCATGGTATTATTGTCACCAAATATATACTTTTCATATCCATAAATTTATTTTCATTCCCAATTTACATCATATATAGAGATTTCTATTTTTTTCATCTAAGGGCATCAACTACATTGTACTCCCTTCTCAGATGGTAAATAATAGAGAAATAATATCCCTTTATTAGCTCTAACTATGATCATTGATGAATTTTGAGTTCCTTATATGTGAATACATACATCATAATCTTATGGTCAGTATATATGTCACACTTCTCACCATAGATACATTCTCACCAAATCATTACAGTGGAGAACATAACTACTAACTCCAGATCATGCATTGGATAGTTCTGGTCATGGATCTTCATCTTTGGTGTGGCGTAGGCTATCACATTATCATTATTCATGATAATTCAACCCAATACATTATTAAATGAATAACTATATATCACCAGACATTCATGACATGTTTTTAGTGTGATTATAGTTGTAGTGATTAGACTCTTCTTTATCTCATTGACGCCTTCTTCACATTCTTCCAATGATATATACTTTACCCCTTTTATTGTCAAATTATTTATAGGGCCATAAAATCATGAAAAAATTTCAAATAACATATATGGCGCCTTACTAATCCCTAAAAACTATAGATTTCTATTACAATAGTGGGTTCGGGATATTCCTCAATTGAATTTATTTTTAAGGGCCTGTATAAATACCCACACTTGTGATATCATGTCCCATGAATGTCACATTCTGCATCCAAAATTCATAGTTACTGAAACATTCATAAAATTTCTAATTCTTTAATGTCTCCAACAAAATACTTAGTTATTCTTCTTATTACTATTTTATCTTAGAGTAGATTAGAATATCCTCAAAAACACTATCAACAATTTTTCATGGTAGTGTCTATAGAATCAATTCATCAAATCCATAAAGATTTCAAGGGAATTGGAAAGTCTAAAAGCATAAAATAGGTAATAATAGTGACCATACTTTGTTTGGAATGAATTATTCTGAATATCTTCCTTCTGCACCTTTAGTAGATGATATCCAAAATAATGATTAACCATTGAAAAGTATTGAGATCCACGTAGATGATTGATCTAGTAATCAATCCTTACAAGAAGATACTTGTTCTTTATCACAATCTTACTGAGCACCCAGTAATCTATACATAGCCATATCAATACATCCTTTTTACATAAAATGAGAATTATATCAACCTAATGTAATTCACAAGGGTATATTTACACATTTCCCAAATTCTCTTGGACCCACCTATTTTAATCCTCTTGCTCGATGGTGTCCATCATATAGGGGAATTTTGATATAAGAGTGGATTAAAGTATATGTTATATTGAGAAATATACCTTATAATCTGGGGGAAGTCTATGTTACACTTTAGGAAATAAATCATTGTATTCTATCACAATAGATATTTCCTCCAGGTTGATTGCATCCTTTTGTGGAACCATTTTAGAGAGGTATGATTCTTCACCAGTCATCAACACCCACACCGTTGAGTGATATTACAAATAAGATTCATGGTCTAACATATGTTTCTAGAGGATCATGGATGGTTTGGAATTTTAAAAAATAATTTATTTTATTGAAAGTTTATTTGTTCTCTATATAATTAGATCCAATCCATGTCCAGTATAGCGTCAAATTACACTAATGGAAGTATTACGATATTCATTTTAAGAATAATATAACATACTCCCATAGAAGAAGAATCCAACACATGGGATTCAATGATCATACCACTATGAATTTTTTCAGATATTTCTACATCATGGTATCAAGGATTTGATGTAATAGTTCTATAAAACATGCAAGATATAAATGAATGAGTAGAATGAGAATCAAATAAGACATTTTCTATATTCGATTGACTAGGAAGAACACTTTGTATGACTTTATTTTCTTACTCTACTTTAGTAGTAGTGATGGATTAAGAATTTCCTTTCTTATTAGGATTTGGTGGCAATTTATAATGATTACCCTTAAGAAATCGAGGTACAGTGGAATGTATTTAAAAGTTCCCATGATCCCTATAATGGAAGAATTCAAACAAGGGTGGCGCTCTCCTTTATTCCATCATATTTTCAAGATTCATCATGTCTCTATAATAATCATGAGCATGGTGGCCTTCTCTCCCACATGTGAATAATTTACCCATCCCATTGAGGGAATTCCCGTGATTCTTCTGTCAACATTTTTAAATTGTGAGTGGTTGAGTTCTCTTTCCACCTTTATCATTAAATATTATAGCTTGAAACTCCATATTTCATTTCGTAACTCCCTAGACATGGGAAACTTATCTAAAATCCATTCCACATTGAGATTACATCATAAAAATTCTTAATAACTCTAAAATTATTGAATATCTATATCTTTTCGAAGGTATTATATTGTACCAGTAATGAATCCATCTATTTCTCTATCATTGCGGATAATAAAATCCTTGTGATACATTTAATTATTTGTGAAATATTCTTCGTATGTCATGATAGATTCACCTACTTTTTTCTTCATCTCGATGAATTATCTCTTCATGATTTTATGAAGAGTTTGGGGGAAATTATTGTTTATAAATATTTTCTTAAATTATTCCCACTCCATAACTTATATTTCATCCTTCTTCATGGTGTTCTTAATCAATACCCACCACTGATCGCCCTCTCAATCTAAATAATAAATATATATAGTGACCTTATCCTTCTCAAGATGAGAAAAAAGACGTCTTCTATTTAATTAACTTGCTATTTTGTTATGAGTGGATAAAAAGATCCACTAATTTTTTTTGGTCATTTCCTTACAAAATATTTGATATCAAATTTCTCCTTCTTAGGTTTTGGTAGGCATTTCACATTATTCATGTTATTTTTTCATATCCTGATAGAGATGGCTAAGAATCGACATGTAATTTTCAACATCATCTCCCACAGTATTGGGAATGTAATTTGGGATTTTTCTTCAGTGTACCTCATAGAGGTTGTTGCCATAATTTTTCCTAGTAAAGACCATTTTCTAAAATATAATTTTTTGAACAAAATAGAAGTCAACATTTCACAAACAAATGATTTATTCCATTGTGAAATTATTTCTAAATGCATATCATTTGGGATCCATTTGTTTATAATTTTTATATAATAATATTTTTGGATGATTTCATATACTTAGTCTCATACTAATGGGTTTCACTATTATTCATCGATCCAAGTTACCTAATTAACTAAATTTTTGTATGATACCATCTATAGTGACCCTACTTTTTATTACATGACTATTACATCATTTTAAATATAAACAACATAATAGAGTTACAATACAAGGAAAAAATGTTTTCTTTTACTGTAAAATTTAGTATGTTACATCAAATATTCATAATAAAACATAAAAATTTATTTAAACTATTCTTCCTTATCCTCTGAAATCTAACATTAAACAAAGTACATGTAGTCTCTAAAGGATATACATTAAATAAAGGGATGAGTTAAAATCCATGTAAGAGGATAAATGAGGTCATGAATCAATATAACATGGGGGAGAATAGTAATCATCATGATAACATTTTCATAGGATCATTGTCATAATCATTGGAGGAATAATTAGATAAATTCATGGAATGTGGAAATGGCTAAAAAAGAAAAATCCTGTCTTATTGGTCAAATTCCACACATTGTGGGGAATAAATATTTAATCACGTTCATGCATAAAAGATGTTCATAATCATAACATAATCATTGTGTAATAATATATCTTCATGTTCATGAATATTGAACATTATCTCATGATATATATCTCATTATACAATGCATTGTAGCTCTATATAATTTCATGCACACCTGTCACATCATAACATGTACTTAATCTTATATTACACATAGAACATGTATCAATATTAGACATGAAATAACCCATGGAAATGAATTGGTTTAATTTCATAAATCATAAATTCATGAATAAACATTCCTATTATTATTTGAGAAATGGAAGAACATATTTGCTATATGAATCATCACACATGAGTGAAGAGAAACAATCTCCAAATGAGACAAGATGTGAATTGGAGAGATGAGTTCTTTTGTAAATAATTATATCTATCATAAAATAGAATTTGAAACATGTTTGTACTAGAAAATAAAATGATTGGTAAATGAAATTATATTTTAGGAATATTAAAAGAATATCCACAATAAAATTTTTCACGAATGATGAATGACCCAAAGTAAAGGAATTGGGTTTGAGAATACCCTTACCTTGTGTATGAATACATTATTTAATTTAATAACATATACAACCAAATTAGATTAAATAATTTCTAAATACATATCAATTTCTAGGAGGATGGCGCTCAGGATTCGGGGGTGCGGGTGACTCGCAGCCATGGCCGTCGAGGTCCTCCTGTCTAGGGTTCAGCATGCCTCTTCCTCATTATTTTCATTCGACGCTTGTGGCAGGGGAACCGGGAACCGCCTGGAATGCAGATGCTGTACTGGTGGAAGACTCGCTTTCAGATCCGGGGCGCGATGCTCGGACTGTTGCTCACCGGGATGGAGGATCCTCGGATCGGTTGCCTGTTGTTACTCGCCGGGCTGAAGGAGATCTGACTGTTGTTTGCCGAGCTGAAAGAACCGAAGATCTATTCCATGTTGATCGCAGAGCTGAAGGAACCTCAGATCTGCCGTTTGTTTTGAAACCCTCATCATATGTGCCGGTTGCTGTTGATGCAAAAAGGGTTGACAGTGTGCGCTTTTCTGAACCGCTTCTTCTGAATCGCCAATCAGTGGCTACTGATTTTAGATCTAGGGTGGATTGCATGACCGGAGGTGCACACTTGGTGGATGGAATGGGGCAGGACATGGCTCCGGCCGGGAAGAGGGTGTTGCCGATGAGTCTGTCAAATCCCCATTTGAAGGCCTCTTCGAATTTGAAGGCTTCTTCAAATGGCAGTGTAAAGGATCCGAGTGGCCAAGCAGGTTTTCCTGCCTCTGCCCCTTCGTTTGCTTCATTTATTGATTCTCACTCAAGCAGGATTCTTCGAAAGGGTTCAGCGGCTCATGTTGATGTCAGTTCTGAAATATTTGATGAGAGCATTGCAATTCGTAAGAACTCCCTAATTGCACGTCTTGTTTTAGTGAAGGGTGCAACGTCCTGGAAATTTGATGATCTTGTCAGACGGGTTTCATTCTTGTGGGCTTCCTCTGATTGGCTGTGCGTTTCTCTTGGTCGTGGATTCTTTCATTGCATTTTTCCATCAAATGCTCTCAAAGTTCATGCATGGAGTATTGGATCCCTTTCTTTGAAACCTGGATGGCTTCATCTTCATGAATGGTCCCTTGATTTTAATGCCTCTCGTGCAAGGAATGCCTTTTCGCATGTCTGGGTCCGTTTGCATGGGCTTAACTGGGTCCTTTGGCATCCAAAGATTCTTCACGATATTGGCATGGCGATTGGATCCCCTATTCGCCTTGACAAGGAAACTGAGGTTGTTCAGTTTGGACATTTTGCTGGAATGTTGGTGGAAGTTGATTTGAGCTCCACCATGATTGATAAGGTTACTCTTTCGACTCCCACTGAAAACATTAATATTGATTTTGAGTATGAAAGGAAACCACTTTTTTGTACTGAATGCATGGCTGTTGGGCACTCGTTCGAATTATGTCGGAGGAAGATCTCTTGTGAGAGATGTAGGATGAAGGGTCACGTGAATACTCTCTATAGAAAGAGATTTGAGGGGAAGCATGTGGACTTGTCAAATCATGAAAGGGATTCTCTCAAAAAATCATCTTCCACTCTCGCTGAGGTGTTGGCCTCTAGAAAACCTGTATCTCATGTGAAAGGGAAAGGGCTGATAGTGGATACGTCTCCGATGAGTGGCCCCTCTAATGCTCGGGCTGATCACACGGAGATCCCATCGAAGGATGGTCGTGATGTTACTACCACTGGGTTGGTTGAGGCTGGACACACTCTCAGCCTCTCTATCTCTGGATCCCCTTCTTGCATTGATCCTCCAAATGTAAGTATGATTGATAGTCCTGATGCAGGCTTGATACGTGATGAGACTTTTGAGTTGGCTCCTTCCGGGACCTCTCAAAATGTTGATTGTCATCAGGAAATTCAGAATCTCTTGATCTCCTCTAAGATTTCTGGGAAGTGGGGTGACATCTCTGAGGCAGAAGACACAACGACGGGTTGTGGCGCACCTAGGACTTTCAAAGATGCCCTTCTTTCTGGGAAAGGGAAGGCTCCTGCTCCTTCGAAGAGATGACCAAGGAAGGATTTTTCTAACATACCTCATACGGTGTCTACACGATCTTATATGCTTTCAGGTGCCCTCAATTCTGATATTCTCAAGATCCTCAATCAAGATAAGTCCCACTCTAAATGGGAATCTGCTGATGACTCTGATTATGGGAATGACATGTCTTATGATGATATGTGATATTGTGTTTGACGGATGAGGGCAAGTTCCTTTGTTTGACCCCACCCACCTCCTATGTACCTTTTTTCTTTATTTAATAAATAGTTAGAAGCTTAGCTTTTGGCTGATCTTGCTGGTACATAACAATTTCTAAAATAATTTGATTTATTATAATTATATTATGCTTATTTATTGACATTTTTATGAGTTATATAGTTAATTTCATCATTTCGGGAGCATTTGTTTACATTGTTTCATGGTCGGTTAACTTTTATATAATTATGGAGGTTCATGTAAGATGAGAATAATTACCCATAATTTAAATTATATGTTATTAATGAAAATATATAAGTTCAAATGGTATCACATATAATTTGGTTATATGGTATGCGTATGATTCATTTGATAAAACATTGATGAAAATGTTCTAATTTATTTTGGAGATTTTTACGACCATTATGAACATGTATCATTTTATTTAATGTCATTATTATATACTATTCATAAAACATTAAATATGTTTTAATAAACATATTATAAATGGTTTGAAACAAATAATGGTTTAATGACCATCCTTCAAGGTGATAAAAGAAAATGAAAACTCATCATCCACGAAGGCGGTGACTCGATACCTCAGTGACGATGATTCAATTTTTAGAACAAAAGGGGAGGAAAAGATATTTTATTATGGATATCCCATTAAAATAGTAAAATTATAGTTTATATATTTTATTTAATAACCATTATTATATGGATATGGTATATGAGGAGAGAATAAGAAAACGAAAAAAATTAAAAGATAACGATAGAGGATTTGACCTCTTGATTTTTTTCAACCTGATAACATCTTTAAGAAACTTGGGATTGGAATTTAATTGATACAAAAAAATCTCTTGTTCATATAGAAGTGTCTTGTGAGGTAATTGGGAAGAATATTGTAATGTTTCATGGTTTTGGATGTGTGTGAAGAGGGGGTGGTGAGGGGTTGTATTTATAGGGGAAGAGAAGGGTGTTTTTTGATTATTATATACCATAGTTTATTATTTTAGAACAATAATATCAATTGTATTGATTCCTATGAATTCATATAGTAGATTTTTTAGTTTACTTATATTCAATGGGTTCTTACTTCTTCCATATATCATCAAGGTCTCAACTATTCATGTATTTAGCTTATATCGAAAAATATAATATTTAAATATTCACAAAATACTCAATTATTTTAGAAAAAACCTAACAAATTAACCCAAAAAATTTGTCAATGTATATATTTCAAAAGTGGACTCCATTTTATTGAAATATTTTTTATAATATGATTGATTTTATTTTTAAATAAATTCATAATTTATTTGATAAATATTAATTTTACTATTAAAACTGATTTTATAAAACTTTGAAAAAGAAATTAATGTCTCAACGAATTATAATATTATAATAAGAAAAAATATTAATTTATGTAATTATTTTATGAAAAAAAAATTAGTATAAATAATTATATAGATTATAAAATTGTAAATAAACATGTCTATTTTACGGAAATACCAACACAGAATTTGTCACTTAAAAACATTTATTAACATATACTATAATATAATTATATCATATTTGAATTTATAATATGTATAAATTTTATTTATACGTTCATATGTGAGGCTAATATTCTATTGTCTAGATTAGTATCCTAATGCTCATGTTACAATTCCAACGATGAGGTTTCTATTCCATCAGTATAGGTTTCTACATTTAATTAAATGTCACCCATTTCATTCTTAATTTATGATATTGATGTTTTTATTGGTATCTCTATACTATGTAAGTGATTTATAAATATAATAAGGAATATTCCATTGATAGATGTTTGGGTTGTTTTAATGGTTGTTGGAAAAGGATAACCGGCATCAAGGGACCCTTTTCATGAATATGCATGTATGTTTATGGCTCCTGCATATGCACCTATGCTCATAAACCAAACATATCTCATTGTAAAAAGGGATTTCAAATCCCTGTGATCCCTAAAATCATTGCATTTGAACTCAATACATTAGTGTGTTTTGGGCCATTCCCTGTATGATAATCCTATATCCTCCTCTTAACCCGATCACTTTGAAGAATGATTTATAATCTCATTACCAAAATATCTAAATGGATTCTAAATCCTCAATGTTATGTCACCATGTTTTGTACCCTTTCACAATGCAGGAATTCAACACTCCATTCTCTATCCTTTTTCCCCACACCTCGTGATTTGAAACCAAAGGTATATAGATTGAGATTAAGAATTAAGAGATGAACATCCCTAGGGTTCGAGAACCCTTCCTGGTTATCTTTCCCCCATACCCATCCTCATAATCGGGAGGATTGAGTCTTTAATAATTTCTCATGTCCATCGTAAAGTAGTTGAGATTATGTTTGGTTATCCATGATATCAACTCATAAGGGAATTTACATACCAACTGAAGTCATCTCCTCTTTGCAAGAAAGGTGCTTCAATCCTTGTGAGCCCTGGAAACACTGTCAAGGTACCTAGAACCTCAAGGTGTTATGAATCATCATCAACATGTCTTCCCCATCCCATATCCACTGACTCAAACGTTTGAGTTATGAATTATAGCACCAATACTCTAACTTTTCTGGTAGACCTATCATACCTATTATTTCTTCTTCAACCAATATTTCCCCCATAAATCTTCCATGAACCTTAGAAAAGAGTAGAAAAAACTCTGTTTTACAATTATACTAATGCATAAGGGCATTAAACTACTAACCATAGGTATATACTCCTTGTTGGAAATGAACTATGATACTTTCGAACCCCAATAACACCACATAATATTTCAAAACCCCAAGGTGTTTTCGGTCATTCATGGCATGTCTTTAACATATTACATGATCATAAATAAAGTTCAGGTAGTAAGACATTTAACTAAATGGAATCCTATGTTTTGATCGTAATGACCCTAAACTATTGTGATAAAATGTTCAAGCTAAAAGACCCTAAACTACAATGATAAAAGGTCCAAGTTAAAAGAGCCTAATCTAATGAGATAGAAGGTCCAAACTAATAGACCATGTACTAAAATGATAAAATGCTCAGGATAAAAGACCCTATACTACAATGATAGAAGGTGTGATCTAAAAACTCAAAAAATGTGATAAAAGGTCTGAGATAAAATACCCTAAACTACAATGATAGAAGGTCTAATATAAAAGAACCAAAACTATAGTGAAAGAAGATCATAACTAAAAGACACAAAACTATAGTGATATATGGTCCCAATTAAATGACCCTAGAAAAAAATGATAAGTGTTACGAGAAAAAGGAACATAAACTATCATGATGGATGGCCTAAGCTAGAAGACCCTAAACAACAACGATAAAAGGTCCGACCAAAAGACACTAAACTGCAGTGACATATGGTCTAAGATAAAATATCCTAAATTACATTGGTAGATGGTCTAAGTAAAATACCATAAACTACAATGACAGAATGTACGAGCTGAAAGACCGTAAACTATAATGATAGATGTTTTGAGGTAAATACCCTAAACTACTGAACAAAAGCGATTTAGTCTACAATAAGGAAAAATATTGTAATGTCTAACATATTTTCTTTGGAAAAAATCATGTTACTCTCACCATGTATATTATATTCAGAAAATATAGAAAAATATCCCTCCATTTC
Organism: Viscum album; assembly: GCA_963277665.1. Lineage (NCBI taxonomy): Eukaryota > Viridiplantae > Streptophyta > Magnoliopsida > Santalales > Viscaceae > Viscum > Viscum album. Next base: position 1,307,320,759 of record OY728128.1, read on the forward strand.
ATATATTCATCCCAATTATCATTATTTGAATTAGCTAATCTAAAGATAGCTGGTGAAGATATATTAGTAATGAATCTCATGTTGGTGGGAATTCATGAGAACTTCTCGGGAAAAAATTGTTATGATTTAAATATTGAGATCTAGGCATTTAGTTTTATTTGATATTATACAAAAGGGTGGGTATCATTAGCAATTCATATAACATTATATCAGTAAATATTAATGTACATCATGAATGAAAGAAAAAAATACCACAATTTAAATGGTTCAGAAAATCCATTCATTGATGGCATGAAATTGGAGGAGTCTCAAAATTTTGGAGTCACTCTTATAGTATCATCAATAATAGAATACATGTCAATGATTTAGCTATAATAAGATTCGATCAACTAATATTGATAGTTTGAAAATAGTATGGAGTGAAGCTTCAATTGAATGTTGAATTACTATTCATTATGCATCTTCTACTTCTTCTCTTGTACATAGAGTCTTGCCTAATGTATTAATCTCCTCAACTCACTTTTGATTGGCTGCCAATGAGGATGATGTTTTTGGATGTTCATATGTTAGGAGAGTTATTATTTCTTCATATATATATATATATATTTTCATGGTCTATGCTTCCTTCTAGGATTGGAATTTAGCTATAAACTGGTCACTCTAATCTACTGCCTCCAATGCCCTCATTATCTACTCAGGAAGGGTACCCTTGTCTTTATGATCATGTGAATATCTATTGTTGGTGGAAAAATACTGTCTAGTCATGATGATTTGTTTCATGATTTCATACAGTGATTTTCGATCAGAACAATCTGACCCAAGTCATTAAATAGTGCATAAAGGCATTACTCATGGTCAAGAAATGTTTCCAATGGAGTCTTAGTTATCATGTTAGTAATCTACTTCCATAACACACTATATTGTGTCTAAGCTTCTTTGACTGATGGTATGTGCATTCCAAAAGGAGGAATAACCAATGGAGCTAGTAAGGAAATATAATAGGAGGATCTATATATATTCCCCTCAATATAGGAATCACTCATCACATATGACGAAGGGCTAATTTTCTTAATAGATTCGATGTCATCATCTGGACAGTTATAGCTAGCCCAAGGGGACTTCCTAAATGTCTTTCCCATATCCTAAATCAACTCCATACATACCATGGACAATGGGGTTAGTGAGGAAAATAGATTATCCATATGAAGAACTTGTCATCATACCACGCCACTCGGGTAGACTACTACAAAATCCTGGGAAAAATCCTGAGTTAGAAAGGACATAGTATCAATAGGTGGAAGAAAGATCTTAGCATCAGTGTATTTATGTGCCAGTGTCATCATAAAATAATCGATGATCCCAGGGTGTCTCTCTCATTAAATATGGTCAAAGGAATAGGGGAGACCCTTTGGGTGTCTCCAAACTAAAGATAAAACGGATAAGGTGTATATGGCTCTCAAACAATTAGTTCTTCCATTATGGCTATAAGAACCCCACCACGTAAGTAGATCTTGTATGGCCTTTATCAAGAGAGGAACTTTCACTATCAGTGAATGACCTAATTAGTTTTGGATATGGGGTGGAATCAAATCTATCGAATCGACTCAAGAAATTAGTGACCTGATCATAGATTAGTGACATAGCCCAAACCATGATATGTTCAATAACATGGTACGAGATAAGGAATAGGAGATCCTTGTGGCATTGTTTTATTTTTATTAGTGGAAATGCTACCCTATCCATCCTAATAAAAACTAAAATGGTCCACTGATCTTATAGGGAATTATTCATTATAGAATGTAGCCTATTATTTTGTAAATGTTTGAAAGGTTCAGAACTAACATATTAAGGCATTGTCCCACTGATAGCGGCACTAAAATTATAATCCTATTGACTGAGAAACATGATTATTCATCCCATGCTATGAAAATATACGAATCAGGAACTAGTTTATGAATCCTTCCAGCCTTAAACTGAGAGATAACTATGGATTCACTCAATATCACATGAATTATCATAACCAACTTCCAAAATGGGCTAATATGAGCCCCCACTATCATAAACACTCCATTAATGGCACCTATGGGGGAGTATAGATGATGTAATAAACCCGTTTTTACAAAGGAAAATCTTAATTCAGAATTTGAAAGTCATAAGAGAGCACATAGTCCACTCTTTAGACTATCCTTCACAATAATGAGCTTGTCCCACACCATTTATGGATTCTACAAATGGTCATCCCCAAAATACGTGGTAGGTAGGAACTCATCATGCATCTTTATCAGGGGAAGGGGGACTCACATAATAGGTATATATCCAATAGGTTGATTACCACCTCTCCATGGGATATATGAAGCGAGTTTGTTTGAGGAAACCACTGTCTAACCAGTACTCGAAGAAGATCTATCTGGTGATAGAAAATAATTTGGGAAATATTTATTTCTTCATAAATATGGACAGTATATAACTAATCAGCATACTCTAAGTTGTTTTTCTAACCCAGATTGGCCATATCCATTCATTAGAAAAATTACCACCCGGACAAAGATCCCATTTCAATCTCCATACACACCATGTTATTAAATGATGAGATTGGTATACTTGAGTAACTTTTAAAATATTTCTTCTAAGAAAAATCACAACCATCTAGAACCAAGGGAGAGTTTTCCAATATATAATACAACCCATAGGATCGATCTATAACCATTCGAACATCATCAAAAAAATCATCAGAATAATGTAAAAAAATGTTGACATCCAACAAGATGGTAGATTGACATTTGAAGGACGAATGAAAACATTGTCTATCAACCCAAACCTGTATAGATTAAAAAAGTGAGATAAAGGGTAGTGTGGAATATGAAATAGAAAAATCCATTTTAGAATATCATTATCATAATTAAAAATATATCACGGGTCAATGTTATAATTTCTAGAAATTAGTTCCCTTTGATTCGCTACGACATAGAAACATTGATGAGAACTAGAATCCCTATAAAGAATATTAAGTGGAATATTACAGATAGAAAAAATAAAATATTTTAAAAGGAAATACATAAAAAAATTTCAAGTTCATCCGCATCCCATAAAGAAGAATGGGATTCATGAATTTCAAAAATGACTAACAAATCGCTTCACTGATAAAGATATCATGGATTTTATAAACCCACAAAGGGTCATGCAAATGCATGGACCCACAAAATATTCAAAATATTGTGACCTTAAATTAATCACACAAGCCAAATAATAGTCAAAGGATCATACAATCAATCTAATAGATGCCATGAAACCCTCAATACTATCTCATCCCCATGAAAGAATTTTAAAATATTATAAATGACAACAAACTAGATTGATTAATGTAGGATACTAGGAAATGGAATTATTTAGAATATTTTCTCCTAAAATGGTCTCTTGATAAGGTCTCACAATGTGTTCTTGCTAGATGTTCTTCGGACAAGGTCACATGGTGGATGTAGGGAATATGAACATTGGATATTTGAGTAGCCAGTGAGTGAATCCCTCTCCTTTCCCGTATATTTTTTTCATTCCGTGAAATACCAAAAGTCTTCTAGAAGACCAAACATCACCCAAGACACCGATTAGAGTCAAAGGAAAAGCATCAGGCTAGCAATTTCATTCATCATATCTGAGACCTTTTTCGCATGGACATCGCTCCTGAGGGGCGAATTTATTGATGCCCTCTAAATGAGAAATGAAAAATTCAAAAAAGAATAAATACTTGAATATGGATATTATTTTTCCTTACAAATAAATGTTATATAATGTCTCTATGATCTTGTGGATCACGTGAAACTTTAGAAGACATGTGATCATATGACCAACAGAAGGTCATGTGAACATTCACGCATGGTGCATAAGCCTGTGAAAGATCCTGAGGAAACCCTATTCCATGTCCTTCTACTCTTGAGAAGGTTCCCCAAACTGTAATTTACAATGTGGTGGCTTCTATATGAGAACCCCCTAGGCCACAAGAATTTTTAGGTAGAATTTTTCTAAAAATCCATCAAAAATACATTTAAAATAGGGGAGAAATATCGAAACTGTTTGGAGAATCTTGCGGTCATAAATTATATGCGATGCATAAACGATATGAAGGGTAATTGTCTTCGACATCACTCATACAATCCCATGGGATTACAAAAAATTAGAAAAAAAGGAAAAAATGGGGAATGGAGGAATCCTCTTGAGGTCATAAAAATCTCACGACACACACATGAAACCCGTGAGATGCCACAAAATCATTGGTGACATGTTTTTATAGCTGTTCCAGACCCCACTGGCATGTCCCCCCATCACAAAAATGGAATTGGACATTTCTGAGAAGCCTAACGCTCCCCCATTTGAAACAAAAAATAAGAGGAAGGTTTTATCCCTATTGTTATAGTATAACACCACAAGACCTATTCATGGTCATGAAATGCATAACTGATGGGGAAGGTGACAGTCTTTGACATCACTAGTGCACGATCAAAAGATCCACAATCCATCAAAAAATAAAAGAATTAAATAAAAGAGAAATTGAGGGACACTCTAGCAGTCATAAAATTCATAAAACACACCAACATGGTATCACAAACCCATTGATAACCTAGTTCGATCTCTAAAAGGACTCTTGACAGTCCATCCTTGTATCGCAAGAGGTCTCAGACCAGTTGCATGAGATCACGCAATGAATTTAAATAGATGAACTGATCTTGTGAAGGCACATGGACATGTTAGTATACGAATATAAAATTCACTTTTCATTTATTTATGATTAAAAAAGACCCCCATTAATTGGTTATAATCCCAAAAATGGGGTACTGATGATATTTTCTTGTGGTCAATGAGAATCATGTGATGCCACCAGAATTACCTATGACTGTACTTTGTGAATGCCCATGATGAAAAATCACTCCACAAAATCCAACATGGATTTGTGTGATATGTGTCGCCAAAAGTGGTGAATAACCAAGGTGGTTAGGCCTATAAATCCCTCACTCCATCAGGAAAATTTGGTTGGACACAATCAAACAAACTCTTGGATCCTCACACTAGCATACCCATGAATCTAATTTGATTTCATAGAGTGGATAATCATTCAATCAGGAATGTTTCCCTTAGTTAAGATCTAGGGAACAACCAAATAAATAATAAAACATGCATAAAAACTTCAAGTGATAACTCATAGATCACATATAGGACTTCTGGTGGGATACACAAAGGAAATACCACATGTTTTATAAAACACACATCAATTAATACAAGAAAACACTGACCATATCTAAGGAATGTGTAATAAAAGGTTGGAACAAAGGCTAAAAGATGAGGGACTTAAGCGAAGAACATATATGTTGATCCTAATGTGCATCACATCAACCACTTGGTTCATGAGATAACACCCAAACATATCGCTCAGGTTATACGATGCTCCTTTAGTATACTATTTTGATCATGTGAAGTCCCCTACACATGTTAGTGAAAGTCACATGGTGCCCCCCCAAACATGCCACCAAAGTCTCACAAAACCCTCCAGGCTCACCATACAAGTCTCGCAATGTCCTCTTCAAATTTCTCATAGATCATAAGGTGACATAAGTACACATAATCAATGTCTAGTGATAACACCAATGTATTCTGACATTCTATTGAGACATCCTATGGAAAATCCATATAGATATTGTAATTCCCTATGGGTATGTCATCTAAATTTCATGATGAAAACTGGACAAGTCATCTAGGACTTACGACACCCTACAAGACATTTCAAACTAAGTCTCATGATTCCATCCAATAATGTCAGTCAACTTTTATGATGTGACTAGGGAATGTTTTTTTGGATCATGAAATTCCCTATACGGATGTCATATGGGATCATGCTATGGATTTTAGGACAATCCAATGAAGGTATGAAATGTCCACTAGAAAATTCAACCATGATCATGTGACAACCATTAGACATGAAATCTAGGTTATACAATGTCACTCAAACAAGTCAACTAGATTGTGCAATTAGATTTGGACATGTAAGGAAGAAATACTTTGATAAGTCAAGATTAAAATCATGTCATGCTCATCCAACAATAAATCCATTTCAGTAGAATAGAATCCCTAACTAATCGAGCATTCTAATACAAAAAATGTTTCTCCATCCCTAGTGTATATGCTCTGGTTAGAAGGGATTCTCTAGAGTAGAAGCCCCAACCAAAGGAACTACTATAAATCTGATTTTTACCATAACTAGGATACATATGAGGTATCCTCTAAGTTCATGTTCTATATTGAGAATCCAACGGGAAGTCCCAAATCACATGTCCCATATCCATAAGCAAGTAGACTGATTATTTACCATCCATTTTTTCTCAAACCAAGTATCACTCACATGAGATTAGGGAGTATCAATGATTATATTATTCACACGAGAATTATGATATGCCTATACATTAGGGCAATGTTAGTGTGTAAGCCCTAACCAGCTGAACTATAAGGACTCTAATTACAACCACAACTAGGATACATTGGATATCTTCGTAAGCCCTGATCCTAAACTCAAATGGTAATCCAATTTAGTGTATGTTTTATCATGACTCTGACATTTCGACCATCGGGACAAAATAATTCCCATGGTTTGATCATCTTTCATCATGAACCAATGGATTGAGAACTCATTGAAATATTAATACTTTGATTCCTCCCATAACTAGGATATATAGGATGTCTTCCAAAGGCCTGATTCCAAACTCAAATGGGCACCCATTGCTGTATAATCCCCCTATTGTCTCTAAAATTTCAACCATGGAGACATAATTATTTTCATTGGATGATCATTTTTCCTCATCTACCATTGGATGGAAAACTCATTGATCTATGACAACTATGATTCCATCCATAACCTCGATACATAAGTCTAATTATTATTGTCTAAACCTAAACTAAATTTTGAACCCACTTAGTTATATTTACCTAAATATTTCTAAAATTTAAGCCATCAGGAGTCGATCATTCTCATTGGTTGATCACTATACCTCATCCACCAGTGGACTGAAAAGCCAATTTAACTAAGACGAATATAATTACTACGATAACTAGAATAACTAGGATGACTTTATAAGGCCTTATATACATATTATACATCCAAAGGGATGTCTCAGTATATATGTCCCGCAACCATATATAGTGAAACTAAATACTTATTATCCCTTGTTTCTCACACTGAGAATAACTCAAGTGGACTTCGGGATTTTAATTGGTCATTTAATTTGTATAATTCATCTTCACTGGCCATGGAAAATCTCAGTATATAATCCCTAATGAGTTGCATGATATAAACATCCCCCAGATAAGGGAATCTACCTAGGGGAAAATCCTATAGGCATGATCAAATTACGATAACAATTATTTCTACTAAAACTAGGATACGTACGAGGTATCCTCAAGACTCAAGCTCAAATATTTGGTTCCTATGTTCCTACACATTTTTATTTTACACATGAACTTAATATACATAGGTTTAATGAAATATGTGGATTTTTATTCTTATAATAAAAAAGATATCCATAACGCTTAATAATGGCTCAATCCCGTCCTCAAAATATTAATCCACTCTCTATATGATTGAAAATTTTAATGTTCCCTATTATGAAGATTCAACATATAAGTAGATTTTCATTATTGGAAAATGGATGAAGAAAGTTATATACATACATATGGATTAAATAATAAAATTATATTATTATTATACATATAAAATTGAATAACGTATTATCATTTTGATAGGGTAAATATTCTTATATAGATATTAGGAAGATATTATTAAACATATCTTAAATCTATAAGAGAGTCTCGTAGTAGAAAGAAATTCCCCTCAAAAGGGTGTGATGAGCCCGAACTCCTATTATCTTGACCAATATAAGTTCCTATGTGACATTGGGTCAAAAAACCTAACTAAAATACCTTTGGAAAGAAGTTTTGTACCCAATTATGGATGTGGTAATGGTTTGTATTTATTTAAGAACAACAATGGTAACGCAAAATTAATTATTTTGCAGCACATTTAAACCCCCTCACTCATAGTCAACCATCAGGCCAAACTGAATGCAATTATAGATTGTCTCTTTCCGGTCAAATGAATCCCTTTATCACTATATAATCATAATGAAAACATTCATGCTTCCAAAAATGAAATCTTAGGTTTTTCAAATATATTTCATAAATAAATAATTCTGTAGACTCCAAAAAGAAGACATAAACCATCATACATATAACTAATTTCATGGTCACCATCTCTGTCCCACAAACATATAATTATTATCTCAACATCAAGAACATATTAAGGGATATAATGAATAAATAATGTTTTTTCTATGTGGTTCAACTTGTCACTATATAACATTTCTTGGTCATTAGTACCATTCGACATATACTCTCAAATCCATTAATAAATTGTTCTAAATTACGATCCTTATCCATTTTAGGATTCTTAAAAAAAATACCATAGATAATATAATACTATAACATATTTCTCGAATCCAAAAATAAGAACATTAATCAATACAATTCTCTTTTAGTAATAGAATAATATTGACCATGATCTCTTAACATCTTTTGAGGAATATTCTCTAAAAAAAGGGGAATTTATTTGTGGCATTACCCATATCCTTATAGTTGAAAAATTAAACTTTGGAAATTTATTTTCCTTCATTCATAATTACATAAATTGTTTCGTTTCTCTCCACACTAATATAAAACAACCATTTAATTCAAGAATGTATTAGCTTGTTTCATTTCAAAATTATCACATGGGGGAAAACCCTTATTTCCTTTCTCCCCCTTATACAAATTTTATCTATCATCCAATTCTTCTATTTCATACCATATAAGAAATGATACATTGATAATTATTTATTTATTTTGATACCACATGACATTATGTCCTTTTATGATGAGAGATTTTGGGAGACTAGTTACATTCGAAATATTTTCTTAAGTCCAACAATGAAACAATAATTCTTACTATTTGGATTATGTGCATTGATATAGTTCCAATTGATTCTACTAGGTTCCATTTCTGAAAATTTTCATACACCATATAAGATTATACTATTATTAATCATAATGTATACTCCCATAACTAGTGAAACACTAGTAATAAATGGAAAATTTTATCCATGGACAATCTCATAAACATAAACATTCTTTCATTGGGAATGTTTAGAAATTAAAAAATTATTTTCAAAATAATTCAGAATGTTTTGTAAATAAATTGTTAATAATAAATTCAATATACATATGGGGTGTCAAATGGGGTTCACTGTAAGTCCCATTGTCATGTACCAAATAACCCTCTAGTCAAGCTTGACATTCCATTTTTAAAGTAAATACAACTAGGTACATCTATTGAATAACCAGATTCACTTGTTGTATCCTGTTATGGATGTATTTATATGCAAACCCATATGATATCCATATTACAAAAACATTAAAATGTTCTTATATAATTATCATAAATGTATATCATTGGGTTATTATTTCTAACCAATGTTTTCATGAATCTAGTTCCCAAGGGTTCTTCTAATCTTATTCAATTACAACTGTAATGACCCTAACTCAAGTAAACAAAATCTACATTCTACTTTAATAAATTGGAACTACATATAAGGTATCACATAATAGAGTAGTATATTGTTTAGTATTATTAATAAACTATATACATACTTGAAAGTATCAACACAATTTAAATATAATATATATAAATAGTTTTCTTTCATAATTCTATTATCTCCCTTAGCATATACTTTTATATCAATAACAAAAAAAACATTTTGGTATCCTGGTTAAAATGAAACCTAATAAAGGGGTAAAACCAAATTCTCAGGGATGATATGTGTATAATAGGTTATATCTTGAATAAATGAAATAATTAATATTGGAAGGTAAATAAATGAAACACAAGCTTTTTAATCAATAATATGAGCACAATATGGAAGAAATAAATGCTGATCAAATAAATCCATTTAAATAATCACATAAACTAGAGACTTTTCCATGGATATTCTAACTAATAGAATAATCACCTGGAAATAACTAATAACATAATGAGGGAATGTATATGGCCATATTTCATAATCATTCAAGACAATTCAGAAGATAATTTAAATATCTGAGTAGAAACTTTTCTAATTTTTCCAATTGAATTGTCTCATGTGACATGTTGATGCATTGAGGGGAAATATATTACTAGGCCCCAAAAATCACTTTATATGTACAATTCATTACTCATATGATATGGGGAAACATAATCAATATAAACATTTATATTGAAGAAAACATATGAAATCTTAATAATTTACCCAATCAAATAATCCTAATCATAAACCATCTAGACTAATTTGGAGAATGGTTACAAAATTCCACATCTTCAGTTAAACTGATCATAAACCATGAAAATAAAGAACAAGTATGATTTCAATACAACATATTACCAGTTTGTCATATGTTTAATAAAAGTATTATATCATTGATTAATAATATTACGATAAAAATGTCATTAAAACATTTGGAGGAAAATATCCTTTTCACGTTGAAAAAAAAATTAGATCAGAAGTTTAACAAATATTTTGAAAAAAAAATTCCCAGAATATATAATTTAAAAAATTTAATATAATCATTAAATCAATGATTGGTCTTGATGGTGTAAAATTAAATTCTTACCATATATGTCAAAACAATTATTTCTTTCAAATTTTCACTTCAATTGAAGCATGACTTGTTTTGAAAATGACAAGAATATTATATTCAAGATATTTATTAAAAATTAAATGTATGTAAAAATTTTATTAAATATTATTGGATTAATGAAAACTAAATTAATTTTAAAAAAACATGGATTTTGATGAAAAGGGATTTTTGACCGAAGAGAGAATTAAAGTTAAATTTTCTAAAAAACATTTTATCAATCATTTTAAGTACCAAAGGGTTAAAATTAATTAATATTAATTTTTAAATATATTTAATAATAATAATAGTTGTAAATATATGGATTTTAACGTAGAATTATCAAATAATCACCCCATTGGAAACTTAAACACAAATAATCTCATATAATTATGAGATTGTTGAATAAACCCTTCACACATTGATAAATTTGTAATAATATGACCCATGAAAGAAATAATAATAAAATGAATCATTAAATACTACTAAGAAAAATAGATTCATTATATAAAATATTTTAGGGTTAGTATATTCCCTAATCAAAGTAGTAACAGTTGAATATGGCATATGTCTCACTGAAGTTAACGTTAGTCAAGAAACACTTACCTTAGGTTCAACTTATTTTATATGTCTACAAACCTCATATATAATAAATATATGTATATTATAAATATAATATATAACCCAAATAATATATATAACATCATATATGATTTATTTATAGTATTTAATCACTCATTTTTAATAATTCATTGTTAAAATCATTCTTTCATGTGATAATTGCATTTTTTTCTAATATGTTTTATTTTGCTAATTTTGGTCTCAATAATTTGATCATGGTTTCATCATATAAAAAAAATTTAAACACAATATAAATATATTATATATTCATTATATATGTATTTATACCAATTTATTAACATTATTGGTATAAAATGAATTACACCTTTCATGGAGATGGAAGTATGTACGTACGTAAGAATATTGTCTCCATTTTTCTCAATGGATGGAAAGAAGGGAAAATAAAATAATAATTAATTTTTCAAGGAAAATTATTATTTAACATATATCATTTATATCAATAAAATAAATACTTATCACTATCTATATAAAAATAAAATGAAAAACATTTCACATAGCCGCATGTAAGTGGTAGTCCACATGTACGCATGAGTGATGTTATTGCTTTCCAACAGATTGAAATGTAAGAAGATAGATATAATATTTTATATACATAAGTATGTTTATATAATAAATATAACATATATTACTAAACATTAAAATTAATAAATTTCATATATTTCGTAAGTCAAAAATGAATCACATCACTTCGTGAGGCAGTAGTTCGTTGTACAAATGAGTGACGTTATCATATTCCACATGGAATGGAAATTAAGAAGGTAAATGAGATATTATACTTACATAAGTATAATTATTTCATAAATATAATATAAATATGTTTAATACACCATTATATCTCTCCTTTAACGGTGGTGATGGAAAGGTAATTATATCAGTTCGTGATGCGGTAGTACATCGTGCACATGATCGACAGTTTCATTTCACATTTGATGGATGTGGAGAAGAATATGATTGATTAAATTAGTATAATTACTTCTAAGTATATATTGGGTGATATAATTATTATATTATCATATTTTAAAAAAATTAGGTCTTAGTGGAAAAAATAAAATAAATACAGAAGTTTTAGAATTATTCCTCTTATTTAGAGAGCATATTTAGGTTTATACCTAAAGCATTCTTAAGGTGGATTAATTACAAAACTAAGGCTTCTAGGATGTGTTTATGGTATTAAGGAAGGTATTTTTATATTTATTATCCAATATAATGGTATTTGGAACTATGAATAGGGTAAGAGAGGGGATGGCCTTTTAAAATAGGGGAGAGGACACACATTGAATTTGTGTAAACATAAAGTCATACCCATGTTTTTCTCCCTACGAAAGCCAAAAAATGGATACTTATCAAACATTAGAGATTATATGGTCAAAATATGTCTATAAAATGGGTTTTTTATTTGTTTTAGTTAATTTTTAACCCTTATTTTTTTAAACCCTCGGTAAACCCATTATTACCTTATTCAAGTAAATTAACTTTTTTTTATTTTCAGTATTCAATATGGTCAACAATTATGTTTAACTTATTATATAATATAAATTAATCTAATTTTGAATATATAATGCACTTTTAAAAATTCAATTCACGTAAGTTGATGAATTCAATATAAAATTATACCACAAACACGACAAAAGAGATGTTTTTGAAAAGGAAAATTCTTAAAAGTACATAATATTTTAATATAAAAATTAATATTAAAATTGATTCCAGTAACCTAAATTATTTAAATTTAATTATAATTGAACTCATTTTAATTTAAAATCAATTTAAAATATAATTTAAAATTGTAAATAATTTAAACAATAAGGAAGTTTTTTAAAAATCATTATTTTTACTATTCATCAACAAATTATTATTTCATAAAAATCCCAATAATTCCCCTAAAGACAATTTTAAAATATATTTTTTATAGAAATAAATTTTATAAAATTTTAAAAAATTTATTTTAAATATTGTGCGCAATGAAGGAATATATGATCATTTAGAAAAATACATTTTATCAGAAAACTTTTGTTTCTCATTTAAATAGTTTTTATTTTATTTATTATCAATAGGTAACCATTGGATTTAATTTATATATGTGTAAAAAAATAATTTAAATAACTTATTTATTACTAGTCATACCCTCTATCTTAACGACTCGACTATAATGGTCATATTTAAAAAATAATATTTTAATAGAGTATCATGTTTCATTAAAATATGTTGTTGTGTTTATTGCAACCTATATAAGATATAAATTTAATTTAAAAAAAATGTATTTCAAATTCTAAGTATGTTACATTAAATTATAATCTTGGTGTTCTGTTTCATAAATTCTGTATAAAAATAATTTTCCACTTTTAAAATCATGAGGTGTTACATATTATATATATTATCAATAAATTTTGTTAAAATAATTCATTAGTATATATAAGTTAAATTTATTAAAATAAAAATATATTTCACTAATAAAAATAATTAATTAAAAATATTCACCTTATACCATTAAATAATTTTGACTTCATTTAAAACTAATATATAAAATAAGTACGTTTATTATTATTTTTTAATATATCAAATCAATTTAATTATATTTTATACATTATATATAATAAATTAATATTTAAAATAAAAATGCATAATATACATAATAAAAAATATTACTAACAAAACATTTTAATTTTTTCATTAATCATTATGTTTTTAATTTTAATAATTTCATTATTATTTTCGGCATGATTTTCTCTTAAATTACAAATAATTAGTTGTATCCATGAATCCATTTTATCAAAATCCTTAATTTAAAGTAATAAATTATATAAAAGTGTATATTTCAAAAAAAAAATATTTTAATAAGGTTTCATTTTTTATTTCGAATAATGTTTTGATGAAAATTATATATTATATTTCTAAATAAACATTATTTTCATCATTTATATTCAAATTTTCTAGAGCTGATAGTAATATAATCAATTTCATTATACCCTTTTAATTTGACTATTATATTTCATTATTTTTTTTTTCTCATGTTCATTTATTATTATAGAACCCACAAATAACTAATATTCGAATGGTTTAAGGAATCGAAATGTTTCCCAATGTTGGGGTGTTATATTCTATACAAGATACAATAATAAATATCTTGTAATTTTTTACTCAAGAAAAAATGAAGGTATCTATTAGATAGATAGGACTCGGGATATGAAATTTAAAGGGATATAAACCTCACTATTTGTGTTAAGTGTAGAAGGATCATCATTTAGCATATTATATATTTTTACCTTTTAATATTTTCATAAAAATTTCTGAAACATGTGAACCTCTAGTTTCTTATTGGAGTTTATAGAGACAAGTCTTTCCTTTACATTTTGTAAGATCTTATACTGATAAAATACAAACATCATAATTGTTTTGAAAATATCCAATAAAATTTTTGTAAGTAAATATGTTATTATGAAAAATATAAACAATAAAAGTTATAATCCTATGAAACAGTAAAATAAACACATGATATATTCATTTTAAATATAATGAAATCTTTTCATATATAACTCTTTCAATTTATCTTTGGTTTCCAAAATTTTTGTCATCCTAGTACCAATACCCTAACTCATAGAACTTGTGAATCCCAAATATACCAAGTTCATTCTTAATATAATCCAAATACTTAAATCATAAAAACCTATGCTTATAGAAAAAATGTACCATTTTATATCAAAGTAAGATAAATCACATATTGATCAATATAACATTAATATTAAATTATTCCAATACATTAATCATTTTAAAATAATTGTAACAACATTTTCACCAAATCACATTACAACCAATAAATTAATCTACAATTCTTAATTTAAATTCCATGAATCATCAAAAAAATTATCCTAATTGACCATATTTATCTCACCATAAAATCATATACCACCAATTACGATTATCTATAGCTCAATCATGTAATCTTCTAAAAAACAAGGCAAAAATGAACAAAATTGTCATTGATATATTTAAAATACATCCATATAATACCTAAAAAAATATATATATTACATATATTTATATTCTATAATTAACATAATAAACCATAATGGTACCAAAAATTGTTAAATAATCCTCAAA
This sequence comes from Viscum album, assembly GCA_963277665.1. NCBI lineage: Eukaryota > Viridiplantae > Streptophyta > Magnoliopsida > Santalales > Viscaceae > Viscum > Viscum album. Next base: position 1,307,336,212 of record OY728128.1, read on the forward strand.
TGATCATATTTTATCCTCTAAAATTATCAAAACCTTTCTTTAATACCATCAAAAATGCCTAGGACCTGTACTCCCAAATCCAATGCTATGAAATTTCATTTACACATTGGATTCAATACCAACTATATGCATCCAAAAATAAACATCCCTAATAATATTATATATCAAAAATTTAATCACTTACTTAACATATAACTTGTTAGGCTTGTTCTTTTAGAGAAATAAGTAAAATACTTTCCTAAAAAACCCATACCAAATTTATATTTTTTCATCTAAACCAAACCCATAATTAGATGAACTTGTATAATTCTATAATAACATCACATATTTTGTACATTGACATATATTTCAACATATATAGTAAATTGTTTTACACATGATACACTTATAAACATGCCATACATAACATTTCTCTTCATTAACTAGGAAATAGAAATATAAGAAAGGGTAAGCTCAAATGCTCAATGAGGGTAATAATAATTCAGAGAAATAAAATATCATAAATATTAAAAATATTTGAATATTTTTATAAGAACACAATAAAAGTAAAATGGACTAACATAAGATAATTATCCCTATAACATGAATCATAAATCATTAGTCAATAATTAAGGGTTTTGGGAAAAGACACGAGTCATAGGGGTTTAGAAACATGAGTGAAAAAACATGATCCATGAAATCATGTAATAGGAATAAGAATGTGACATATAACAAATAGTTATAATAGAATCATGGAAACATAAGAATTTCATTAAAAAAAATTGAAAAAAATACATCAAAACCTTATGACAAAGGTCACTGCAGATACAATATTGCATTGTTGAGAAAGTATCATATTGCATTGGGTTTACTCTCAGGTCCCTTATATGTAATATACTGATATATAAATCATTACTCAATTAATAGTATGAATTTATATTTATAGTTCCACCCATGGAATAATTATTTTTAAATGTATATGTATTCCATATTATAAAATATTCAAAATTTTATCATTTAATATTTAAAATGAGATGAAGAAGTATGTTTCATGTGTATTTCCACAAAACATGGAAGAAATACATATAAATACATAATTAAGACGGTATTATTATGTAATATTCCATGAAAATCATGACAAACATTAAAATATGTTGACATAGATGAAAAAAGTACTATAATTGGATGGGATACACTGCACTTTCGAATTATACCACATTATGAGAGATCAATAATTAGATTATACCAGACTATAAGTTCAATATCAATGAAGAAAAACAAAAATATGTAATTTAGAGGTTATTACATGATATATAAATTCAAAATCGAAATATATTTTATAGTTTCATTTAAAAAATATGGTAAAATTAGAAAAATAATTTTCATAAAGCTTTTGTAACATCATTGTAAAAACAATCCTACTAGAAACATGACTTAAAAATTTCATGGGGGAGAAAAGAGGAAATTGAAGACTTTAACATTAATATAATTTTTAATATTTAAATTTTGAGGGAAAATAAAGTTAAATATATTTAAATTTTATTGGATGATCTATTTATACATTAGTATAATGAAGCCCCATTATTTATTATTCTAAAAAATTAACTACTTTTTAAACACAATGTTAAAAAAAATATGAATATAAATTACATTTTGAAAAAATATTAAAACATCTAATAAAATATTCATAAATAATAATGGTTATAATAATAGGAAAATTCATTCATGTATAAAATTTTTAATAGATAATATTTTTACATTTTTGTAATAAAAGTTAAAAAACGAGTAGTAGAGAAACAATTAATACCATTCACTTCAATAATTTGTTAATAAAGTAAAAAATATAATAAAATAATAATAATAAGACCTTTAATTATTTATAATAACAATTATAAACAAATAAGAAAAATATAGACAATGATAAAAAATATTTTTTTCCACAATGAAAAGGTAAAGTTGATTCCTCTTACAAATATACATTCAAAACAATTATAAACATAAATAAATTGATATTATAATAAGTAATTTAAAAAATTAAACATAGGAGAAGAAAATTTTTTTGGACATAATTATAAATAACAATTAGTTCCTTCAAATAGTAATTTATACAAAACAATCTCCAATTCAATGTGTGATCAGAAAATAAATCCTTATAGCTATGGTATCATTGGATTCAAAACACCATGTAAAAGATAATCATTGAGGGATTATAATATCCAATTTATTTGATGTAAATTTTTATAAAAATTGAATCTATAAGTAGTATATATAATTATAATTTAAATAAGTTAGTTAATATTAATAATATCTCAATGGATGATAATTAAGATTAGGAAACAATTACAGACATCATAATTTATGAAATAAGAAAAATTTGAAAAATATTTTGTTGGAAATATATATAGGTACCCTAAAAATAGAAGACATTAAATAATAAAATCATATGCTATAATTAACCTAACAAAAAATAATAGAGTTCAATAATAAAAGTTATAACTTATTTTAATAAAATTGTCTTAATAAAAAACCCTTACATTGGATTCCCGATTAATCGAATGTGATCCAACATCTAATATAGTAATTTATCACTCATTAATAATATATTTTAGAACATTATTTTTTCATTAATATTTTATTTTTATTTTATATGTGTCTCTTATGTAATTATTAATTATTTTTATTAAACATCGATCAAAGGTTGTGATTAGTTTCAACTGTTCCTTGTTTGTTTTTATACAACAGTGTCAGTCATTACTCTATATTCATTATATAATCATAAAAATAATATTAAATGTTATAGAAAAAAAATTCCATAATGAGTTATATTGTTCCAATTTAATTTAATGGGATTTTCAATTTCGTTTCTTTTAGGTAAAATCTATCACATACTACATTCGATAAATATTAATGAATTAAAGGTGGTAGCTTAATAATGGGTTAAATCTTAATATTTGGAGAAACCCCTCCCCCACCAAATAACATCATTTACTTATCAGTAGAATATATTTTAAATATTTATTTTTACCTAAGAATCCATGAAAAATGCTTATAGTGTTGTTCATATAGTTGGTTAAACATTCCCAAATGATTACATGTTATAATAAAAGGTTGAGTAAGATTATGATGTAATTTTATTATAATATCATCATTAAAATTATAAAAACATGATTTTTATGCTAGTAATTATATATATAATAATTTATAAGAGTATTATGATTAAGATAAATGAAAAATAATTATATAAAGTTATCACTTAGAATGAAGAATTTATATCTCCTATTGGAATCCTTTTTGTTTTAGATAGAATTGGAGAATTTACCTCAGACCAAGGGCTTAATAAAAAGTGATAGGATTATTAAGGAAGTAAATATATTAAATAATACAGAATAATTATAAATTTTTTGTTTGTTAGAGATATTGGTGGTTGGGTTCTTTTATAAGTGAGAGGGGTGGCACATTTGTAAATACAAATATATTGATATAACAAGACTGTAATATTAAAGTTAATAATATAAAAAATAAAATAAAGGAATCTGAGATGATGGGAGGTCGATCAATCCATCATACACTCATTTAGATATTATTATTTGTGATATTATTTGAGCTTATCCCTTAATTTATACTTTTTAAATTTCAATCATTTTCAGAGGTGAATTTTTTTACCCTAGGTAACTTATTTTTATCACCAAAGATGATATTTAAATTATTATTAAATTTATAAAATTTAATTCCAAATATATATAAAATTTTACTTAAATCAATAATTATATTTGATATATATTTATTTTTATATAATTACACATAATGAAATAAAATTACATTTTTAAAAAAAATATCTTAAAGCAGAAAAATGAATTTATTATTGTTCCTTGATATTTAATAAAAATCAGAACAATATTAATTTATTTTATAATATATAAATATATATAACCATTATATTTTTATAAAATAACTAACTGGTTGTGATTATTTAAAATTATTTTGAAAAACTTTTATTTAAAACGTTAAAAAATTTCATTAAAAAATATCTCTTTTACCATTAATTGATTTTATCTTTATTTATAAAAAAATGATAATCAATATATGATTTTTTTTATTTTTTTTATTTAAAACCCATTTTCATAATTTTTATACTATAAATATTATAAATTTTTAGTTTAAATAAAAACACACAATATACATAATAAGAACAATGTTTACAAAAAAAATTATATCACCAACAATAATTATGTTATTATTTTTAATAATTCATTTAATATTTTTTGGTTTCTTAATTTTATTACCAATAATTAGTTTTATCTATGAATCAGTATTATTTGAATCATTTCCTAAATATAATAAATTCCAAAAATTTCCATATTTTATAACATGAATTATATTAGAGTAAAGTAATATTAATTTTATTTTAAAAAATTATTTATATTTAATATATATATTTGTATATAACTAAATTTATTTATATCAATTGTATTTCAAATATTCAAAAGGAGAAATATTGTAATCAATGGTTGTATAACATATTAGTTTGATTCATATCATATATTATTTATTTCCATCTCAAGTTAAAATATATTTACATAAAATATTTATTACTAAAAGACATATGGTTTAAGGAATTGAAATGTGTCCTAAAACATGGGGTTTATATTCTATATACCATAAAATAATTTCTCCAATTATATTAGATTACTCTGTATACAAATAAAGGTATCAATAAGATAGAAAAGATTCATGATATAATTTCTAGTGAGATATCATCCACACAATATAAGGTAATAGTATGAAATTCAGGTATTACCTCGTAATAGGAATATATTGGTATTTTAATCTTTCAAAATCATTTGTGCCAAATATGACACGTTATTTGGTAATATATTATTCTAGATAAATACATTTTATAGCTTTATTATTATGATCACGTATACAATAAAATACAAAATCCAATATTTTTTTGATAGTATCTAATTAAATCAGTATAAATTAACCTATTAATTTGAAAAATCAATTATAATATGTCTTATCCTAGGACACATTCATTTTAACACATAATAAATTTATATAAAATAGAAAACTGTTGTATATAACTATAAATTTTTCACTTTAACTCATGTTTCCTTAAGTTTCATCATCTTAGTACCAATAACATAATTACTATAGCTTATTAAACCCAATTTTACCAGTATCTATCTTACTTTATTAGAGAACAAAAAATCATTGAAAAAAATTCTCTAAGAAAAAATCTCACCCTCTTAACTAAAAAAACCTATTGAGTACTATTACCTAAATCATAAATACTGAAAATATATTAATCCTTTCTAGAATAATTTAAACAACCTTATCAAAAATTCACATTTCAATCATCAATGTTATTTATAATCTTCATTTTAAATTGTTGTAATTAATTAACACATATCCTAAATTAACCATAATAACCTCAAAATCAAGTCATACACCAAGTAAATGGATTATATATATTAAAATCAAGTATTATTTCAAAAACTTATTTTTTCCTAAATATCATTAATATCCTAATTGAATCACATAAGACATTAATTTTTTAATCATTTTATTTCTAATGACCCATATAATAATTAAACACTGATGATGCCTAAAAATATTAAATTTTCATCAAGTGATAATATCCTGAAATTTATATTTCTCTAAACCCTGCTATGATACCAATTGAGATGCACTAGAACCATACTCCTTGTTATGACGCTATAAAAATATCCTTTACACACTATTTTTAATACCAAATTTAGAAACCCAAACATAAAAAATCCAAAATTAAAATATCTCTAGGAATACTTCTACACTTACATATTCATAAGATCATTTTGTTTTATTGTTTTAGAGAATTATGAATAATCCATTAATGAAAACCTATACAAAATGTAAATTTTTTCCACTAACCCAAAATCATATTAATTGAAACTTCTTTATTAAATTATAAACACTCATATCTATATCATTGACCTAGTTTTCAATATCTCCCATTAAATTATCACCACATGATACCCTTATAGTTAAATAATACATAACACTCCTCCTAATTACCAGAGGAATGAAGCATATGAATGTCTGCTTCTAAACACTTAGTAATGGTAAAAATAAGTGATAATAATAGAAATTTATAGGTGGGAATAAGATTATAAAATGGGTATCAAAACAAACTCAAATTTAAATTATATAAGGTAATAGAATCATCCTCGGTATAGCCTAGATCATAATCCATGAGTCATTCCATAATGTTGTAGGTATACGACATTGGTTGTAGGGGCGTGGAAACAAGAATCAATAATCTTGAAGCATAGAATAAGGAAATATTAATAAGAATCTGGCATATAAGAAGTAATTATCAATGTATCATGGAAACATAAGATTGTGAAAACAATAAAAATTGATGTTGTATGTATAAGTCAAGAATAATTTCCAAGAGAACATAACCATTTTGAGTAAGTCCCATATGGGATTAGTATTACTCCATTGTCCAATACATTCCATTTCATCTGTTATTAAACATTTCGGAATGCAATAGAGGGATTTATAATATAATATCTTCTTAACCCAATTTAATATATACTAGAATGTATTTTTCCCTTAAGAAACCATTCATAATTTCAATAAATCATATTAATCATGTGAGGGAAAATATTTTTTATGAATATTTTCAAAAAAACATGGCCACAATCCATCCAAAGAAAGAATTTGGAAGGTATTTTTGTGTAATATTCAAAGTGAATCATAATAAACATTAAATTATGTTGGCATAAATGACAAAAATTATAAGAAAATTGGTTACAGAACATGTTAAAATGGTATTACATAAGAAAATATCAATAATTTGATCATTGGATACTTCAAGTTCAATCACAAAAAATAAAATAAAATAAAATTGAATTTATAGTGTAATAAATGAAACATAACTTTAAATGATATATATAATTTATAATTTTATTAGAAAATGTATTTGAAATTATAAATAGTTTGTCCATAAAGGTTTTCTAAAATGGTTGAAAGAAGAAACTTATAAGTCAGCTAAAATATCCATTTTATGGGGGATAAAAGAGGAAATTGGAATCGTTAATTTTATGATAATTCATAATATTGAATCATGGAAGGTACATGATTTGAAAGACAATTTAAGTGTAGTGGATGATCAAAAATACATAAGCATAACAGAACCCCCATTTTTATAATTCTAAAACATTGGTATTTATTTTTAAATAATAACATTGAAAATAAATTTTAATAAAAATTAACTTTAAAAAGTTTGAAAATATTAATTTTTTTCAATAAATAACTACAAATAAAATAGTAGCAAAATGTGTTCATGTATACATTGTTTAAAAAGACATTTTTTCACATTTTTATAATGAATAAAAAAAATATCTCATATCTTAAATATTTAAAAAATTACATTAAACCCTTATTAATTATATTAAAAGATTATATTAAATAACTATATATATTAATTAAATTATATAGAAGAAAATTTTTATAAAAATTATAAATTGAATGAAAAATATTTCCAACCATTAAGAATTTGAAAGGTTATATCCACTTACTAACATCCTTCTGGTCAAATTGTGATCAAAATCAATGTGAGTTGGTAAGAAGTCATTAAAAACCCATAAATAACCATAGGAAAAGAGAATAAATGGGTTAATAATGATAAATAACATATAATTCTTTAAAAATAGAAAAAAATATCAAATATCAAATTGATATTGGTAAAGAAACCATTATGGTTGTTGTATCATTTAAATGAATACCCATTTAAAGAGTGAGCCTTTGATTAATTTTTAAATCCATAAATTTATATGTAAATCATGAATAAAAAATATTCCATTTTTATTGTATATTACACATACAAAAAAGATGCTAGTGAATTTAAAACATATCTCAGTGACTGAATATTGAGACGATAAAACTGGTATGGAAATAATATTTTATAATTTTTGAAAAATATTAAAGGGATTTTATGTGACATAAATTTAAATCAATAGAAAGTAATTTTAAATACAACAAAAATCAATCATATTATATAATTCACTTGACATAGAATAATGGATTTAAATAATAAAAATTATAACTCAAATAATAAAAAGAATGATAAGAAACATTTCCTTGGACTTTATGTGAATCTAATGTGCTCTCACATCATATATAGTGGGATATGAACAATTAATAATATATTTCAAAAACCATGTTAATATGAATTATGTTTTTCATTTATCCTTTATATTCATATCTTACATAGTAAGTTTTTATTTTTAGTTTATATTGATCAATGGTTACTATTAATTTCAAGAATTCCATATCTATTCCAGTATAAAAGTTTTGTTTACAATTATATTCTCATTAATTCATAATCTATAAACCATTCCAGGTTCTGAAAGAGTATTTTCATATTGATTTCTAAATTTCAAGCATCATTCAATGCTAATTTTCTGTATGGTTATTCAAGAAAAAATACATAACATACTTATTTGGATAATATTTAAAGAATAAAAGGTGTTATATTAATATGGATTAATTTATTAATATCAAAATTATAGAACAAATAAAATATTAATTAATATTTAAAATAATATATTTATAATATTTAAGCTTCCATAACCATCCATGATAAGAATATATAGCATCACTCATGTAGGTTGTTAAACTGGCCCATACAAGAACACACATTAATAAATGGATTCGTATGGTTTTGAAGATATTTTATTTTATTGTAATTATTAAATATATATAGTGATAATATTTATTTTTTATTAAAAACATAAATGAAAATAGATAATAATATTATGAAAATTATTACTGAAAAATAATTATAAGAAGATATTACTAACAATGAAAAATCACATATTCTATTTGGGGCCTTCTCAGTATCGACGGAATTAGAGCCTTCTCTTGAGACCAGGGGATAGATAATTCAAGTGAGTCTAATTAGGTAATGAAATATGTTATATTATAGAGTGTAATTCTAATTTAAGGCGAGTTTTAGAATGTTTTGTTGAAAGGTCTTTCTACTAGTTAGTGGGGTGGAATTTTTGTAAATATATATTTATTATTATAAAATGAATATAGTATTGAAGAAAACTAGATAAAAAGTCAACAATTAAAGAATATAATATGTGTAGTTTTAGATAAATAAATTTTCTATTAATTTAGAGATGTGTTGTTTTTTGTTATTTTCTGACCTTACCCCATTATTTAACCCTTTTTACCAGTTTTTTCCTTCATCAAGGTGACTAAATTTTATCTTTAGAAACATATCATTCTTCAAGAAATTTAAATAAAAATTATAAAAAAATTTGAATTGGATGATTCTAAATTCAAGAACAATTTTTCAATAATAAATTTCAAATAATCTTAAAAAGTAATTTTAATATGAATTCTTATAATGCAATTAAAATAATTTTTAGAAAAATGAATTTTTAAGTAAAAATATGTGTTTATTCTTATTCCTTGTGATTTAAAAATAATAAATAAATATTAATCTAATATATTATATATATTATAATTAAATATAATTAAAATCATTGAAAATTAGTAATTTATCTAATTTTTTGGATTAAAATTCATTTCACACATAAAAGTAGTTATTTTAAAAAAACAACTTTTAACTATTAAATGTTTTCGTCTTATTTTATAACCAATTGATAATGAATTAATGATGATTATTAATTAGTTTAAATATAAATTTCATTTAATTAAATTTCGTACTTTAAATATGAAAATTTTATCTTCTAAATGAAAGACATATTATATACAAAAAATAAACAAAATATATTTATTTTACCATGAATCATTAAGTTGTTTTTTATAACTCCTTTGTTGTTTCATGGATATTTTTTTTATTATATTAATAATATTTTGTTATATCCATAAATCTATTTTATTTAAATAATTATTTAAAAGTAATAAATTCAAAAAGGTCACATTTCCTAAAAAACTATAAGAATAAATATTCATATTTTTTTTTCAAAATAAATTAATTATAATTAAAATATACTAATTTTATATATGAAGAAACATTATTTATGTAAATTGTTATCTAAAAATTCAATACTGGTAATATTATACTTAATGGATTTATACCCTTTTAATTTGATTCATATATTTTATAATTGATTTAATTCTCATGTTCAAATACATTAATAAAATATATTCATAACTAATATACATATGATTAAAGGAATGGAAATGAATGCTAAAACCTATGGTTTTATATTCTATACTCCTTAAAATAATTTCACCCAGAAAATTATGTTACTCAAAAAACAATTATGGTATACATAAATAGAAAATATTCAAGATATAATTACTAATGAGACATCAATGTCACTATTTTAGGTAAGAGTAGGATTGTCATATTTTTCCACATAAAAAACTATATTAAACTTTTCACATTTTTTGACCATTTCTACAAAATATGGCTTCACAGTAGGTTATATAAGTAACATGAGAGATATCATTCCTTACTACATTTTCAGGACCATGTACTCATGTAAATACTAAATACAATATTATTATGATAATATCCAGTAAAATTAAATTAAATAAACATATTAATATTAATAAAATACTTATATATCTTATCAATTGCATCCATTTAAACACATGATACATTTGATTCAACTATGACACTATGCGTTCTAACTATAAGGAATTAAATTTAAATTAGATTTTTATAAGTTCCCTAAATGGCGAGAAGGTGTTATTTATTATTTATTTCTGGATATTCTCAATTTTAAGGGTTGAAGGGGAACCCATACAAGACCCGTATGCCCAATGCATAAGGCCCATACATAACCCAATAAATGACCTCAAAATCCAAAAGATTAATACACATGAAACAACCCCTCCCCAACATCTACATCTTGAAGGCTTCTGGCTCCCCGCCTTGAATGGATGATCAACTATCATTTCCCCATGCTGAGATGCATGGTGCCTGGTCTCAGTGGTGGTTACCATACCCTATCATTCTTTCTCATAGTATCACTACACTAATACATAGAAAATAATAACTCTAAATTTTCCAGGATATTTATAGCTATATTTCAAACCTTAAAATCATGGACACATATTCCCTATGAAATTAACAAACCCATTTATCTCAATAATTCTAAAATCCCTTAAGGATCAATTTTACCTTGATTAGAAATACTCCCATTATATTAATCATTACTAAAATAACCTGAATCTTCTAATCGCAAAATTACTTTTCGAAAATAAATTTTATCTAAACTGCCTATCATATGTTCTAAAAAGAAATTAACCCATTTTATAACTCAACTAAGAATCACATGATAGCATAAAGAATAATATATAATTCTATAATTTATTATTCGAAAAAATAACAAAAATTTCCTAGAGTTTCATTAATCACCTTAAAATTTAATCATTTAAGACCTTAAAATAATTTCAATGCCTTTGATTTAAAATCACTAATATACTTATTAACCAAATATAGTACATATACCTCTCAAATTTTCACAATCTCATAATTTACAAACCTCTAATGTTTTCTAAACCCCTTTCTGATACCAATTGAGATGCCCCATACCCATAATATAATATTTAGTGATATGAAAATATTTTTTACACACTGGATTCGATACTAACTATAGTGAACCAAAATTTATCATCCCTAACAACATGATATCTAGAAATAATTATCCACTAACATAAGCCAAGCGAATTTATGTTAAGATTTTTAGAGAATTCTGAAAATTCCTTTCGTAACAAAACACATACAAAATTGAAATGATTTAGTTTAAACCTAACTCATATCGGGATGATTTTTCATTATTTATGGATAAAAAAACATTTTTATACCCTTAACATAATTGTAATAAACAAAATTATGTACACTTGATACCCTTCTAGACATGTCATACTTAATTCTCATCTTTATTACCTAGGTAATTGAAACATAAAAAGGTTTTAGCATAGATGCTCAATAAGGGTAAGAATAAGTGACAGTAAAAAAATATAATATGTGATAATAAGATGAAAATATGAGAATTATAAAATAATAAAATTAAAATACCATAAAATAAGATAATCATACCAAGTAAAACATTGATCATAAATCATGAGTCATATTTTAAGGATTTTGGAATAAGACCCGAGACATAGGGTTATAGAAAAATGAATAAATACTCATGAGATATGAAATCATTTTAAAGGAATAATAATTTGTAATATAATAAGTACTTATTATAAGATCATGCAAAAATAATAATCAGTTAATAAAATAAAATATGACGGCATAACCATAAGTCAATGCTCACTACTAATATAATATAACCTAGCAGACAAAGTTCCATATAGGATTGACTTTTCTCTATTACCTATTACATGTAATCTCATGAGATACAAAATATTACATATTTATTTTAGGATTTTTTAATTCCAATCCAACCTATCACATCATAAAATGTACATGTATATTTATTCCACCAAAAAAAATATTGATAATTTCATTATATCATATTTAACAGGTGAGAAAGAAATGCCATTCAGGAATATTTCCCCAATACATGGTCAAAATCCATCAAGAGAAATATTTTTGATGGTATTATTAATTAATATTCCACGTTAATAATAATAAACAAAAATGTATGTTGATTTATATGAACAAAAATTTAATGAGAATTTGGGATACTGAATTTTTTAAAACGTTACTACATAAGAAGAGATCACAAATTGGATTATTTGATAATTCAAGTTCAAGGTATGATAATAAAAAATAAAAAATGTAATTTTTAGTGTAATACATCTGAAATAACTCCAAATTAGATATATATATTTCAATTATAAGGGAAATGGAATTGAAATTAAAAAAATTAATAAAGATTTTGTAATGTGGTAGTAAAATACATATTTGTCACATTACATATCCATTTAATTTATATAAATAGTGGATATTGGAACCCTTAATTTTAATATAATTATAAATATATAATCCTTAAAAATATATTATGTTAAATATAATAAATTTTAAATGGGAGATATAAATAAAAACAATTGGAATGAAACCCATATTTTATTTATTCATATAAAATACTAAACATTATTTTTTATAAAAAAATTACAAAATAATGGGAATTGAAATTAATTTGAAAAAACATGAAAAAATGGTTATTAATCTTCTTAAATAGAAATTTTTATGATGGAAGTAAAATTAAATCATTTAGAAAATGATTACAAAGTCAAATGTTTGTACATTTTCTTTGGAAAATTAAAAATAAATGAACCAACAAGGAAAAATTAAAAAGATTCCTTCTAGATATCTATTAAAACCCAATAATAAAATAAAATTACCTATTGTTATAATTTAATTTTTTATAAAGAAAATATTAAAATATTTTAAATAATATGTACATGGAGAAAAAATATACACATCCATAAATAATAGGTACGTTAAGTTCTACATAAAATCCTCCTTCCTGCCTAATTGTGATTCAAAGGGAAGTTAGATGGTAAGAAGTCATAAAACAGAGAAAAATTACCATAATAAAATAGAATACATATGTTTATGAAAATTAATAACCAATAATTCACTCATATAGTAATTTAAAAATTAAAAAATTGAAATCAACCTGATATTGGAAAAGAACCCCTTATTGTTTAAGTGTCATATGAATAAAAATCCATTGAATGATATATCATTTAATGGATTTGTATGTACATATAATTACATGGAAATTTTTTTAAAAATTAATCAATGGGTATTTTATAAATAATATAATGAAATTTTTTTATGAAGATTAAAAATATCTTAATGAATGAAAATTGAGTTGGGAAAGACTTTTCAAAAATCATAATTTATGCATTTAAAACCATTTTCCAAGGTGATTTTGTTATTGAAATGTATGTACATTGAAAAAAGTGATAATAGAACCTAAAACAATAATAGGTTATAACTAAAATAGCATAGAATAATTGATTTCAAGATGTAACATTATAAGTCAACGAAAGGAAACTGAGTTAAAAAACCGTTGCCATTGATTCATGGTTAATCAGATTCACTCTAACATCATGTATAAAAGTATAAGACTAATTAATAGTTAATCTAATAAAAATATAAGTATTAAATAATATTTTATATTGATATTTTAGATTCATATTTTAAATAGTTATTATTTATTTTTAATTAATATTTATCATTATTTTTATTAGATTCATCTCTCCCTTGTTTTTATGGTATAATAGTTTCAATCATTATTCTACATTCATCATTTCATAAATTCTATTATATTAAAAGGTACTAAAAAATATTTTTCAAGATGAGATATGATGTTATTTTTTAATTTCATTGAAGTTTCAAATATAGTTCATTAAAATGAAATCCAGGAGACATATGTTTTTGACAATTTTTAGAAAATAAAATTTTGTATGTTAAAAATGATTTAAATTTTATTATTACGATTCTATAACTAAAGAAATATTATTTAATTATTAATATCATATATTGAAATTTTTTATTTTTATATAACCATCCATGAAAAAAAAATTATGGCATCATTCATGTAGGTTATTAAAGGGACCCAAATTTCAACAACAATGTCTTCCACACCATTGTTCTCTAAAAGCATTCACCTTGAGGAAATGGTAACCCCACCCCCCATTTATCAAGGGTGTGGGTTTAGCTTTGTACCTTCTCACTCTAATACCTTCCTACCTTTAACAAATCTCAATTCCCTCTATAATATTTACTACTTCTTATTGAACCCAGATGTCTCTTCGCTTGATGTTATGACCCCCTTGTCCATCACTACCACATGTGCTTTATAAGGCATCATACCTCCTTAGACTCTCATTAGTCACTTTTTTTGGTAGAATTGTTTCATTGATAGATACCTTTAACATGTTCATCAATACCTCTTGGGGTTTGAATGAATTTACATTTTTTGGTCATATTGACTCTAAGAATATATGGATTCACATCACAATTGAATTGGACCTCACATATACCAAGTCCCGGAACCCAAAGATCATCGATCAATCATGCTTATTATTTTCTATATGAACCTATGATTTTCCTATGTAGAATTACCCCATGAATACAACGATATGTGTGCATTTATAAAAGCTTCCATCCACCTTCCAAAATCCTTCCATGCATTGAATGCTCAAAAACATGGTATTTAATTTCTTATTCTTTGTTAATAAGTCCAAATTTATTGGACACCCCATTGATTAATGAGTTTAAATTGAATTACTCCAAACCCAATGTTTTGGGAGTTGAAAAAGAGGATATAGATGAATATGTATGATATCAAGTGGTGTATTAGAGTCCTAGTGCAACCATTTCTGAAATTCCTATTTGTTAGGGAAGTGTTGAAACGATTTCCTCTAGTGGAAGTTGTTCTACATAGGGCCATATATGAATCCTAATTTTAACAATATTTTAATAGGAGTCATTAGTTTCTTTTGTTTATGTTTAAAAACCACAATGATTCCTCAATCAGAAGATTATGAATACAATGGAAAATAGAATCTCAACATGGATACTTATTAGAATAATCCATTTAACACATATTCCCCTACATATTTTAAAAAAATAATATCTTCCATTACCAATATTTGGTTCATATGTTTACATTATTCAAGACACTATTTGGATGTAAGTTTATTTGCTGGATGGGAGGATACACCCTCTGACAATGTCCACTAAAGATAGTCAGAACCATTCGTATGAATTTGTGGTCAGTTGAAGAATGTCCTATAAATATATTCTTTAGGACGTTTCACCTACTATTAGAGATGGTGGATAAGGTATCTTGGTATTATATTTTTAGGCTCCACTAACTCAATTCATCATCAAACACAATTCAATATTTTGAATGAACAAACTATTGAAAATAATGACCATGATTGGTGGAAAATAAGAAACCCAAATTGTAATGGAAAGGAGGCTACAATGGGTTAGAATAATGAAGTAGGATTTGATAAAATGGAGACTAATAATATAAAATAATGACCACAATTTGATTTACAAAACGATTAGAATAAAAAATGATAGGTGACCGGTGGATTTCGATTGAGGAAGGAGAAGAAAGTTAATTATAATAATTGTAATTATCTAATCCAAAAAGGGAATAGAATCTGAAGTATAATGATTATTAAAAAATATAAAATCCCATGAGCACCATAAATTATTGTAACACCCCAACATTTCATAGTACATTATCTCTTCAATGTAATTCAACAACATGTGTTAAACGCAACACCGAATTCGAGCGCACTAAGACCCACCAACCTAGTTGTTCAAAAAGATGTTATAAATAGTATTATCTATATTTTAAATATTATATACTCGATATAATTTTAACATCCATATTATGGGTTTATGAGATATAATATAAGAACAAATTCAAATTTTCCGATAAAAGATGTATTTTTCAAAAAATACAATTTTACCTCCTTTTAACGTAAAACCATTTTTAAAAACAATATATGACACTTTTATATATTCAATTTCATAAAATTAAATTCTTCATTATAAGAGGGACATAAAAATTTAGTATGGATAAATTTTTATGCTCTTCTGATAACTTTCATGTTTTGATGAATAGTGTAAAATACTACATTTTAATTGAAAACAACGATTTTAATCAAAATAATTTATTGTTCTAAATTATTCATTTTAATGTTCTGGAAGTATAATTGGATCATATTTTTATAATTTAACAAAATTTAGTTCATCATATGTAGTTTCACATTTAAATTTGACATAAACACATTTCTTTCTTTTGATAGTTTTTACTTTTTTAAAAAACATGCTTTATGGTTTTGACGAAAGGAATTAATATTAAACTAATTTCTGAAAATTATATGATTTATATTTGGTAAAATAAAATCCATTTTTGAATTAGGTATATCCAAATTAGCATAGGGTGAATTTTTTGTATTTTTCTGAAAACAATCAATTTTTGATGAATAGTGAAAAACACTATGTTCTTGCTTAAAATCGACTTTTTTTTAAATAATTATTTATTTTATTTTAATTTATTATAATTATAAATAGATATATATTAATTATATAAGTTCATTATAATTAATTAGAGTCATTTTATAATAAGAATATATGTGTAATATTTTATTGAACCTTTTAACAACTTTTACCCACATTCTAAGCACATTTACCAATTTTCATAAAATGTAATTTTACCACTTCAATGAATTTATATTCATAAATATAAGAGACAAGGTTGATATCAGTAATTAAAATTCTGTTCAATAAGTTGAAAACCATTTTTGGTGAATAGTAATGTTTGGCTTTTATTTACCACGGTTAAAAGTAAATATGGTAATTAATGATACAAATGATATTATAATTACCCTAATAAATGTCCTAATTCCATTGGATAAGTTTTATTTGACCAAAACCAAACATTGGAATAAAATATGATCCTTTTAACCAACATGAATTATATTAGGACATTTATTATTATTTTTTATAAAGAATAGTTAAAAGTGTTAAATTCAATGTTTAAAAACTAAACCATTTTTAATAGTGTTATACATACGATAAATTCTACTATAAATATTTATTAGAAATATAAATTTATTTCCTACCTAATGGTTTTATATTTATAATTTTTAGAGATTTAATAATTAAATTTAGTTATGATACAATGACAACGCTGTAATTACTTTATCAAAGAATGATTAAAATAATTGATATTATAAATATAAAAATAAATGTAAATTGAGGCTTCTGTTGCCATCCACTAATTCTATAGACTTATATGACAAGTTAGGGTTGATTAAATTAATTTCTTTCTATGTAATCAGGCTGATATGAATTTCATAAAAACCAAATACTAAATAGTGTCAAAATTGACATAAATGAGTTTTTAAAAAGAATACTATATTATTAAAAGATTTAATATTCCATAAAATCTATGGTTCATCCAAATGAATTATATAATAATATATATTTCATTAATGAACCACTTGTTGTTCTCATGGAATTCTATTTTCTATTTATTAATCACATAATATAAAAATACAAGGATACATGGTAAATGTTAAACTATTTAACCAAGAGTTAAATCTAAATGATAATATTTATATGGTGACCTAAACCTATCTAAAACCTATTGGTTGAGAGTATTTAAACCAATCCTCAATGTGTCTTCTAAATAATTCAATTTTTCACCATTACAATCTGAAAATGATTGTATAATATAATAATATTTTAAAGTTTTTCTAAAGTGTCATTGACCTATCTTATAAAAGGGGACATCCTCTTCTTTTAATTACACACCTCCAATTCCATTTGGATCATCAAAAACCTGCTCAAATATTCTCCCAAATTCTCTTAATTATACCTAGAGTCCTTACTTTGATCATAAATCCATTCTATGGGGGACTTTTAACCAACTAAAAGGGAAACATTAGAAGAAGAGGTAATAATTTCCCTACCTCTTTCAATGTAATTTTCTTCGTCCACTTCCTGTTGTTTTGTTGTTTCCATAACAAAAAAATAACTACATTACCTTATAAATATTGTGATGTTGTTATTAGTATGGTAAAACTAGGTTCATTATTCTATCCATCATATTAATGAATAAGTCACTATATGTGTGTACGTAGGGCTTACCGTCTACACGTAGTGGTGAAGTTTGTTATTCAAAACCTAATTATTTGTAATGGTATAATAATTAGTATAAATAAATTAAGTAAAAAATAAAACATGTTAATTGTTCTCTATATATGATATACCTTACTATTATATATGATTTCACCATAAAATGAATGACATTTTCACTTGTGCATATGTATGGCTTACCATCTCCACGATGCGATGAGATATCATTCCCCATCGTAACCATTCAAGAATAATTTTCATTTTAGTATTAAAAATATTGTTTAAGAACATAATATCATTCTATATATGAATGTGATACATCTTATCCATAACAAACATGACTAACAAAACAAAACATTCAATGGAAATGAAATAGTTAACACCCAAAACGACGATACTGCTGATATATCATTAACAAGGAAATATTAGAAGATCAGATAGGATATAATATTTGTGTATGTGGTTCGTGTATAATTTAATAACAATTATTTAACTATTATACCACAGTTTTGCATACCTTAACCATGGAAAAGTACAATCTAAGGGTTAATTTTACAATCTCTTCATTATCTGAGGTTGTTTATACATGAGTATCTAATGAGACCTCTTTATCACCCACATCTGTGTTTCTTAAAAATGCATTTCCAAAATTTTATACTATTTACTATATTATGGGTTAATGTAATTTATACACTTTTTTTTACTTTTTATAAAAAAATTATAAAGAAATCTTTCCATCATTTTCCAAACAAAGTCTTTTATCACCTTTTGCGACATAACTACAGAAAGAATGTTTTTAACTTACACATTGAGTGAGGATATTTTATGTTGTAATAATATCATCAAATAATCCTTTAAAATATTATAAGAATATTTAAAATATAAAAATATATTTTATAATTATGTAATTTTAATTGATTTCAAAATAATGAGTTATTTCTATCAAATAGTTTTTATTTCATCTATGTCAACATACATTTATATATTTTCCACTTATTTGAAGTTGATTTATTAAAATACAATATTCCATATTGTGTTGAAGGTTTTATGTTATGGTTGACTGTGGATGGGTTATTTTTATACCATTAATGGTGAATGGTTAATGTATTAACTTTTCGTATGCTATTTTTAATATAAATGTTTATGTTATGTTCCATCCGTTTCATATAAGGAATGCATTGGACTTATTAAATGACAGGTGGAGCCCGCTATAGCTTTTCGATGCATTGGTATGTCTCATGAGACAAACTAGTGTCTTGGCACAAGGCCTTGACAAAATCTTATATGTAGTCCTGGCATGAGGCCCTGACTATGTGGTTATGAAGTATGGTAGTTTGCATTCTATCATTATGAAATTGGTTATTGATATTACATGTGATTATTCGACTAGTAGAATATCCATGTGAATAAGTAAATTGAATTATTTGATTTACCATTTCCATATTATGCTGATGTTTAATTATAAAAGTCTTGTGTTTTAGTCGTATACATTTCTTTAAATGTTTATTCCTGTTTATGAATGTTTCTGCAGTATTGTTATCCTAACTGGGCAC
This sequence comes from Viscum album, assembly GCA_963277665.1. Lineage (NCBI taxonomy): Eukaryota > Viridiplantae > Streptophyta > Magnoliopsida > Santalales > Viscaceae > Viscum > Viscum album. The sequence goes on from OY728128.1 coordinate 1,307,356,357, forward strand.
CTGATCTAACCCCTTTCTATGTTTAATTTTTTATAGGATGTGAAAAAGTATATTATGACTGAGCTTCAGGTATAATCTATGGGATATGAATGTTTTCAAGGAGATTATATAGTTATTGTTTTTCATTTTATAATGCAATGTAAAACATATGAATGTACCTAGTACTTCCAACGCTACTAAATTGATTGGTCTTTCTAGATATGATCCCTTGTAATCATGCCAATGTTATGTAATAAGGCACCAACTCTGGGTAACTGGGTTTAGGGAATTACAATTGGTATCAGAGGAAATTTAGTACAAACCATTGAAACTAGATTTAAAAAACACGGATTAGAGAACATTACCCTAAGATAGACTTTGATGATTTGTGTAGAAAAAACATCCAAGAATTTTGGTAATTTAGAGATTTTGTGTCTATTCCAAGAAATAAATACATGTCTTGATATGATACGATTGAGGCGGCTCTTGAAAAGATGTACCTAGGGGTGATAACTCTGACATGGAGTTTTGAGCTTGACCCAGGGTATCCTGGTACACGACAACGGGCCTTACTGAACTTTGGGTTATGACACTCCCATGAGTTATGCTTAGGATAATTCACATTTACATTACAAAATATTATAAAGGATTTAGGTGTAAATAATTCCTCAAAAAAATATGTCTTTTAATATTATAGATTACATGCATAATATTTTCAATTTATGTTATGTATTTCACTTGTGGTAGTTATGCATTATTATTCATAAACAAACCTAGTGTATTCCACTGTTTAGAAATGGAACCACATATAAGGAATGCGAACTCCATCAATAAGCATGATCCAAAGAGTTAGAATGATCAAATCTTGCATGGTATTAAGCCAACATATAAAAGGGAAATAGTCTCCCACATATTCATATCATTTGATGAAATAGTGTCATGTGTTAATAAGATAAGTAAAGAATTATTTGAGTCATATGGATTAGAAGGGATTCCAGATAAGCAAAGGATTGTAGAGCGAAGGTTAGGGAAAGGGACGAAGGAAAAGAAGGATTTTCCGATATGTGATAACTATAGACAGAATCACCTTGATAAATGTTTTATGGGGAATGAGAGTTTGTTATAAGTGTGGAGAAAAAGAACACCAAGTCTGGGTTTTCAAGGGCAAGAAAAAGGTTTCAAATATACAATACTTTATCTGCAAGGATTTGGGGCCCTATGCAAATCAATGTCCAAATCAATAGAGTAAGCCCAAAATTATGATATTAGATAATAATCAAGGTATGATACTACCAAAAATGAATAGTAATGACTAGGGTTCTTATGTTGATATTAATGAATTATTTCATTTGTGTTTTTTATCAATGATGTACTGGTTATATGAATTATGGAAATAAATAAGGATTGTACTATAATACAATTTAATTAATGATTTAAGATAATGTGGTACCAAGAAATGTGAATCAATAGTAAGTTATTTTTTTTGTAAAATTAATGGTCGAAGGAAAGATAAACCTTAATATGGTTCTGATTTTGAGGTAATGATTTTGGAATAAGATAAGATTAAATTTGAAAAATTATATTTTATATTCTTAACTACTTTGAAACTAATTAATTGTTTGTTTATTCCATTATAATTGGATTTTTCAAAAAACAAATCGATATAAGAAGTATAGACAGTCTTTTATAAGGAATAATAGAGCATGAATGTAATCAATAAGGCTTTATGGTAATTCAGGGTGTTACCGTGTTTTAAAAGAATACATAATTAAGGTATTCACATATTATTACGTGGAAAATTGAATCTTCATTGTGATTACGTTCATTAAAAAAGTTTTACTGTGAGTTTTGACAAAAAAAATTTTGGATATGTCTAACGAAAAGAATGGATTATGTTTGAAATTGGATATAATTGTTAAGGTTAAATAATTTCATAATATTATTTCTAGACTGTTATAAAAAGGAAAACCCAGAGGTCGGCCGACAACCTGTCACGGTCGACAAGGATGATAGAATTTAACCTACAACCGAAGATAGAAAATGTTTCATCATCTACAACTAGACTGTGTCATGTCCTAGATTGTATAATATAGTTTTTAAGGTCTAATTTTTTATTTATAAAAAAAATTGAACTCTATACGATTAGGATAAGTAGAATATTTTTGAGTTATATTATCTTTTGGATTGAAAGATGAGTTTGTGGTATAAATTAATTAAAGAATGTAACTCATCAAGTCAAGTATATTTATTTCACTTATTCTAATATGAAATTAATTATTAAAAATTATATAAGAGATCTTAAAACCAAAAATGAGTTATTCTAATACCTTATGTTTTGTTGAACTGATGATATTTTAAATCATCATAGATTGATGGCTTTAAGGCTTTCAATTTGATGTTTTTTATGATTGATGACCTCAATCACTCCCTATAAATATTTATGTTTTTTCTCCAATTATGTGTCTATAATTTTAAAAAATGTTCTCTTATTTGAAACCATAATTTTACAGTGACTTTATCATTTTCCATTCACTCTTATTAAGACTAAATATTATTAACCCTATTTCTGATGTGGGATTTCCACAAAGGTATTTTGTATTTTAAACATTTTATTTTCAAAAAAAATTAAAATTGTGTGGTTTCAATTTATTTAAGGCTGGGAGAATGTATCACCCCACAATTTTCTAGTATGTTATCTCTTCAAAATAATTCAATAACTTGCGCTACACGCAACATCGAGCTTGAGCACACCACAATTTACCAAACTAGTCATTCAAAAAACGATTATGAATAGTATTAACTATATTTTGAATTTTATATACTCCATAAAATTTTAAAATCCATATTATGTGTTTCTTAGATATAATATATGAAAAACTTCAATTTTTCAGATAAAATTAGTCTATTTCAAAAAATGCTATTTTACCCCCTTTTAATGGTGAACCTTTTTTAAAACATAAATTTGAAAATTTTATATAATAAATTTAATGAAAAAAAATTATTCTTTATATGTGGAACATAAAAATCTAGTTTGGACAAACATTTGTTACTTTTATGAAAACTGTCATATTTCGATGAACAGTGAAAATGCTCAATTTTAATTGAAAAACAGTTTTCTAATCATAATAGTTTATAGTGTTAAAATATAAATTTGAATAGTTTGGTAGTATAATATCTTTATATTTTTATCATTTAATATAATACTGGTCATTATAGGTAATTTCACATTTAAATTTGACATAAACACATGTGAGACTTTTGATAGTTTTTACTTTTTTAAAAACCTGTTTTTTTGTTTTGACAACGTGAATTAATTTTAAATTAAATAATGAAAATTCTATGTTTTTAATTTGGTAAAATAGAAATTAATTTTTTAATTTAGAATATCAAGATTTTCTTAGGGTGAATTTTTGGTATTTTTCTGAAAACATTCATTTATTGATGAATAGTAAAAAACACTACTTTCTGGTTTAAAACCGACTTTTTATTAAAATAATTATTTATATTATTTAAATTTATTTTAAGTAAAAATAGATATATAATACTGATATACGTTCAATATAGTTCATTGGAGTCATTTTATTATAAAATTAGTTGTATAAAATTATATCAAATTTTTTAATGTCTCTTACCCACCTTTTAAGGACATTTGAAAATTTGTATAAAATGTTATTTTACTACTTATGTGAATTGAATTTCAAAAATTCGAGAGAAAAAGTTTATATCATTAAGTAAAATGTGGTTCAAAAATATGGAAATAATTTTTTTGTGAATAGTTACTTTTAACATTTATTGACCACATTTAATAGTAAATAGGGAAATTAATGGTACAAATTTTATTATAATTACCCTAACTCGTGACCTTATTCAATGTATAAGCGTATTTCAACCGAAACCAAACATAAGAATAAAATATGATCCTTTTGATCAACTTGGATTGGATTAGGAAATTTATTATTATTTTATTTAAAGAAGAGTTAAAAGTATTAAATTCAATGATTAATAACTAATCCATTTTTAATATAGAGTTATACATAAGATAAATTCAACTATAAATATTCAATAGAAATCTAAAACGATTTCCTACATAATGGTATTTTTTTTCTAATTTTTAATGATTATATAATTAAACTTATTTATGATAGAATGATGATGCAGTCATTACATTATCAATGAATGATTAAAATAATTGATATTATAAATATAAAAATAAATGTAAATTGAGGCTTCTAATTCCATCCACGAATTTTCTAGATTAATGTGACATGTTATCATTGATTCAATGAATTTTTTTCAATGTAATCATGCTGATATGACTTTTACAAAAACCGAATACAAAATAGGGTCAAAATTGAGAATAATTAGTTTTTCAAAAAAATACTATATTATTAAAAAATTTAATATTTCTAAAAATTTAAGGTTCTGAAAAAAGACTTATAGAATAATATATATGTTATTAATGAACCACTTGGGGTTCTCTTGGAATTTTTTGTTATGTTTATAAATAATATAATATAAAAATAGAAGGAGACATGGTAAATATTTTATTATTTAACGAAGTATTAAATATAAATGATAAGGTTAATATAGTGACCTAAACCTGTCTAAAACGAATTGGTAGAGAGGAATGTGACCCATCCTCAACATAGAATTTAAAAAAAATAAACTTGGATCAATTAGAAACTGAAAAGGATTGTATAATATAACAATATTTCATGGTTTTCCAAATGTGACATTCACATATCATATAAAAGGGTATGTCATCTTCTATTAATTTCATAACTCCACAGCCATTTGGCTCTACCAACCCATACTCAAATATCATGCCATCTACCCTCACTTCTACCTAGAGGCCTTACATTGATCATAAATCCATCTTAAGGATCCTTCTTGATCAACTCAAAAGGAAACACCGGGAGAAGTGGTAATAATTTCACCACCACTTTCAAAGATCCTTTCATCTTCCACTTCCTATTTCTTTGTTGTTTCCACACCAAAATAATAACTTCAGTACCTTATACATGCAGAGATGTTATTATAAGTATGGTACATCCATATTCATTATTCTATCCATCCTATGAATGAAAAATTCACAATATGTACGTACGTACGACTTACCATCTCCACGTCGTGGGGAAGTTTGTTACTCAACACTAAATTATGTGGATAGGAAATAATAAAGAGTATAATAGAAGCAAATAAATAATATAACATGTTAATGATTCTGAATATATTATATATAATCTAATTATATACTATTTCACGATCATAAGAATGATATTTTCGCACATGCGTACGTACATCTTACCATCTCCACGACACGATGAGATGTCCTTCCCCATCATAACCATTCAAGAAAAATATTCATTTGATGATTAAAAATAATGTTTTAGAACATAATATCATTCTATATATAAATTCGATAAATCCAATCCATAAAAAATAGGTCTTCCAGAACAAAACTTATGAAGGAAAATGAATGTTTCAACACCTGAATTGATGATACTACTGAAAAATCATTTACAGAGCAATATTAGAAGATCATACATGATCTCATATTCGTGTATTTGGTTCTTGTATAATTTAATAAAATTATTTTACTATTATACAAGAGATTAATGTACCCTCGATCAAGGAAAAGTACAAGGTAAGGGTTAATTCTAAAATCTCTTCATTATCCGAGATTGTTTATATGTGAGTATCTACTGGGACCTCATTATCATCCACATCTATGTATCTTAAAAATGTATTTCAAAATCTTTTTATTATTTCCTACACTATGGATTAAATTCATCTATACCCTTGTTGGTCTTTTTATAAAAATTTTATGAAGGAATCTGTTCGTTGTTTTATAAACAAGGCCCTTTACGACCTTTTCGTCAAAATTAAGGAAAAATAGGTTTTTTATCTTATACGGTAAGTGTGGAAATTTTACGCCTTTATAATATCTTCATAGCTTTTATTAGAAGATTATAAGAACATTTTCAAAAAAAATGTTTTCTTTTTTAATTACGTAACTTTTAAATGATTTCAAAATAAAGAGATATTTCTCTCAAATAGATTTTATTTCAACTATGTCAACATCATTTTATGGATTTTACATTTGTTTGATATTGACTTATTATGATACAGTATTCCATATGTTATTGAAGGTTTTGTGATATGTTTAACAATGGATGTGTTATTTTTTTTACCATTTAGGGTTTATGGTTAATGTATATTATTTCGTATGCTAGTTTTAATATTAATGTTTATGTTATATTATAACCTTTTCATATGAGGAATAAATTGGACTTAGTATGTAATGGGTGGAGCCTGCTATAGATCCCTGATGCATCAGTTGGTCTCATGAGACAATCTTGTGTATTGGCACAAGGCCTTGACAAAATCCTATTGGTATTCTTGTTATGAGGCCTTGACTATGTGGTTATGAAGAATGGAATTATTCATTACATCATTATGAAATTGTATTTTGATATTATATTTGATTATTTGACAATTAGAATATCCATGTGAATAAGTAAATTGAATTATTTGATTTGCCTTTTCCATATTACGCTGATGTTTACTCATAAAAGGATTTTGTTTTAGTCATCTAAATTGCCTTAAATGTTTATTCTTATTTATGAATGTTTCCGCTATATTTTTATCCTAACCGAGCACTTGAGCTCACCCCTTTCAATGTTTTATTTTTCCAAGGTTATGAAAAAGTATATTATGACTGACCTGCAGTGATAGTTTAAGGGATATGAATGTGATCATAGAGACAATGTGTTTTTTGTTTTTAATTTTTTTAATGTAATGTAAAACTTATGAATATATATATTATATCCAAGGCTACTAAACCGATCGGTCTGTCGGGATTTAATCCTTTGTGATAATTCCAATGTTATGTAATAATGCACTGCCTTTGGGTATCTAGGGTCGGGGCGTTACAGTTGGTATCAGAGGATCATTAGTAGAAGCCATAGAAACTATATTAAAAAAATCTCTGATTAAAGAACCTTAACCTAAGATAGACTTTGAGAATTAGTATAGAAGAACTTCCTAGAATGAAATACATCTCTGTCTGGATTTGAGAAGGTTGAGGTGGCTCTGGTACAGATGTACCTATGGGTGAAAACGCTGACAAGGAGTATCGGTCATGACTTGGGTATCCTGGTACATGATAATGACCCTTTCTGCACTCATGGTTATGACACTCCTAGGGGACATGCTTAAGATAATTCACATTTTCTTTACAAATCATTATTAAGGATTTAGGAGTAAATACATCCTTAAATAAAACATTTTTTAATTATTCTAGATTATATGCATAATCTTTTCAATTTAACTTAGGTATTTCACATTTTTGGAATTATGCATTGGGAAACATAAAATAACCGATTGTATACCATTGTATAGAAATGGCACCCAGTAGAAAGAATTAGAAGTCCAACAATACGCATGATCCAAAGAGTAAGAATAATCATATCTTTCATGGTATTATTCCAATATTTAGAAGGTAAATAGTATCCCATGTATTCACATCATATGCAGAAAGAGTGTTATGTGTTAATAAGATAAGTAATGAATTCTCTGAGTCCTGTGGCCTTGATGGGATTCCAGATAAGAAGGGATTGATGAGGGAAATATAGATAAAGGGAAGAATGGAAAGGAGGATTTTCCCACATTTTATAACTGTGGAAAGAACCTCCTTGGTAAATGTTTTAAGGGAATGATAGTTTGTTATAAGAGTGGAGAAAAAGGACACAATGTATGTGATTACAGGGCGAAGAAAAAGGTTACAAATATGCAATGCTTCATCTGCAACGAGTTGGGACACAATGCGAATCAAAGTAAAAATAATCAGAGTATTCCCCAAATGATGTTATTGGATAATAATCAAGCTATGATACTACCAAAGATGAAGAGGAATGACAAGTGTAATTATGTTTTTATTAAAGAATTATTTCATTTGAGTCTTGAATCAATGATTTACTAGTTATATGAATTATGGAAATAAATAAGGATTGTATGGAGTACTATATCATTGAGAATTTAGTATTGTGTGGTACAAAGAAAAGTTACTCAATGGAAAGTTAATTTTTTTGTAAAATCCATGGATGAAGGAAAGATAATCCTTAATATGGTTATGATACATGGGTAGTGATTTTGGAATAAAATATGATGGATTGGGATAAATTATATTCAATATTCTTGACTTCTTTGAAACTAATTAATTGTTTGTACATTTAATTATTGTTGGAGTTTACAAAATTTCTGTATATAAAGAGTATATCCAGTATTATATAAGGAATAAGAGATAATTAATGTAATAAATAAGGGTTTATGGTAATTCAGGGTGTTACTGTGTTTTAAAAAATAAATGATGAAGGTATTCAAATGTTATTATGTGGAAAAAATAATCTTCATTGTGTTTACTTTCCTTTTAAATTTTGGACTCTGGTTTTGGACAGAAGTATTATGGATATGTCTAAAGCATATAATCAATTATGTTTGACATTAGATACTATTGTTAAGGTTAAATAATTTCTTTAGATTATATATGGACTGTTATAAAAAGGACAACCTGAAGGTCCGACGTCAACCTGTCACGTCAGGTAAGGTAGAAAGACTTGGACCTATAACCGATGGGATACAAGGGATCATCACCTACCACTGGAATACATGATTTACAAGATTCTATTTTTTAAGGTCTACTTGATAAATAATAAATTCATTTTTAAACCTTATATTATTAGGATAAATAGAATATTTTTGAGTTATATTATCTTTTGGAATGAAAGACGAGTTTGTGGGAGACATTAATTGAATAATGGAACTCCACTTATAATGTATATTATTTTTCTCTTATTCTATGAATAAATTAATTATTAAAGTTTATGTAAGAGATCTTAAAACCAAATATTATTTATCCTAATACATTATGTTTTGTTGAACTGATGATATTTTAAATCATCTTAGATTGATGGATTTGAAGCCCTCAATATTAACATTGTTTGTTATTCATGACCTCAATCACTTTATATAAATATTTTTGTTTTCCCTCCAATTATGTATCTATAATTTCCAAAAATGTTATCTTATTCTAAACCTTATTTTTTTGGTGACTTTTTAATTTTCATTTCCCTCTTATTGAGAATAAATTTTATTAACCCTATTTCTGATGTGGGGTTTCCACAAAGGTATTTTCTATTTTAAACTTTTTATTTTATAAAAAAACAATTTCAAAATGCGTTGAATGGATTTATTTAATCAGGGGAGAATGTATCACCCCATGATTTCATAGTAGATTATCTATTCAATGTAATTCAATAACTTGTGCTACACACAACACCGAGTTCAAGCGCACCATGACGTACCAAACTAGCCGTTCAAAAAGTAGTTATGAATAATATAAACTATATTTTGAATTTTCTATACTAAATATAATTTTAACATACATATTACGTATATCATAGACATAATAACAGAACAAATTCAGTTTTTTAGAAAAAGAAGTATTTTTCAAAAAATGCCATTTTACTTCCTTTTAATTGAGAACCTTTTTTAAAACCAATAATTTACACTTTTAAATATTCAATTTAATAAAATTAAATTCTTATTTAGAACTGGGACATAAAAATTTAGTTTGGATAAATTTTTGGTACTTTTTTGATACCTTTCATATTTTATTGAATAGTGAAAAACACTAAATTTTAATTGAAGGTAAATTTTTTAATCAAAAAAATTTATATTTTTAAATTATAAATTAGAACAGTTTTGAAGTATAATTATATTAAATTTTTATCATTTAATATAATGTATGTAATTATATTTAATGCCACGTTTAAATGTAACATAATCACATGTCAATCTTTTGATAGTTTTTACTTTTTTAAAAACCTGCTTTTTGGTTTTGACAATGAGAATTAATTTTAAATTAATTGATGAAACTTATATGTTTTGAATTTGGTAAAATATAATTCAATTTTGAATTTAGAATATCAAAATTATCTTAAGATGAATTTTTGGTATTTTTCTGAAAACATTTAATTTTTTAGGAATAGTGAAAAACAATGCGCTTTTGTTTAAAACCGACTTTTTATTTAAAAAATTATGTATTTTATTTAAATTTATTTTAAGTAAAAATAGATATATAATACCAATATATGTTAAATTTAATTCATTAGAGTAATTTAATAATAAAATTATATGTTGAAAATTTTATTGAATTTTTTAAATTATTTTAACCACCTTCTAGAAACATTTGCAAATTTTCATAAAACCAAATTTTACCTCTTCTTTGAATTTAATTTTAAAAACCCAATAGACACGATTGACATTAGTATGTAAAATTTGGTTCAATAAGATGAAAATAAATTTTTTTGAATAGTAACTTTTGACATTTGTTAACCACAGTTAAAAGTAAATACAGTAATTAAAGGAAAAACATGTATTTTAATTAACCTATCACATGTTTTAATTCAATTGGATAGATATATTTCAACCAAAACCCACTTTATAAATAAAATATAATCCTTTTTAATCACTTTAATTAGATTAGGACATTTATTATTATTTAATTTAAAGAAGAATTAAAAGTATTAAATTCAATGTCCAATAACTAAACCATTTTTAATATAGGGCTATACATTTGATAAATTCAACTATAAATATTCATTATAAATCTATAAAAAATAAAACATAATGGTATTTTATTTATAATTTTCAATGATTAAATAATTAAATTTATTTATGATACAATGATGATGGAGTAACTACTTTATCAATGAAAGTTTAAAAGAATTGATATTATAAATATAAAAATAAATGTTTATTGAGGATTTTGATGCCATCCACGAATTTTGTTTACTAATATTTAATGATAGGGTTGAATAAATAAATATTTTTAAAATTTATCATATTGATATGACTTTTCCAAAATCCAAATACTAAATAGTTTCAAAATTGACATAAATGGGTTTCTAAAACAAATACTATATTATGAAATGATATAAAAGTTATAAAAATCTATTGTTTGGAAAAGAAATTTATATAAAAATATATATTTCATTAATTAACCCCTTGGGGTTACCTTAGAATTTTATAGTATCTTTATAAATCTTATAATATAAAAATACAAGGAGACATGTTAATGTTAAACTATTTAACCCAGAGTTAAATTTGTAAGATATGGTTAATATGGTGACCTAAACATATCTAAAACCTATTGGTTGAGAGTATTTAAACCCATTCCCACCATAAATTTAAAATATATCAATTTGGTGCCATTAGAAACAGAAAATTATTTTATAATAATATAATATATCATGGTTTTCCTAAAGTGACCCTCACCTATCTTATTAATGGGTACTTCCCCTTCTTTTAATTTCACACCTCCCAAGCCATTTGGATCGGCCAAAACCTACTCAAATATCCTCCCAAATACCCTCACATCTGTCTAGAGTCCATAATTTGTTAATAAATTCATTATATGGATCCATTTTGATCTACACAAAAGGAAACACCCGTTAAAGAGGTCATAATTTCACCACATCTTTCAAAGTTCTTTTCTTCTTCCACTTTCTCTTTATTTGTTTTTTCCAAAACAAAATAAAAATTCCATAACATTATAAATATTATGATGTTATTATAAATATGGTATATCCATATTCATTATTCTGTACATCCTATAAATGGCCAAGTCACCACACGTGCATAGGTACGGCTTACTGTCTCCACGTCGTAGTGAGGTTTTTTATTCAGCACTGAATTATTTGGATGGGCATAATAATGTGTAAAACATATTTAAATAATAAATATAACATGTTAATTATTTGGTACAATATATATATACCATCCAATTATATACGATTTCACTATCAAAATAATGATATTATCACTCATGCATTTGTACGACTTACTGTCTCCACGACGCGATGAGATGTCATTCCCCATCATAACCAATCAAGACTAGTTTTCATTTGATGATTAAAAATAATTTTTAAAAACATAATATCATTATGGATATGAATAATATACATCATATACAAAAAAAACATGACTTACAAAACAAACATATAAATGAAAATGAACCATTTAACACTCAAAATGATGATAGTACTGAAATAACATTAACAAAGCAATATTAGAAGATCATATAGGATATCTTATTTGTTTATGTGGTTCATGTAAAATTTAAAAACAATCATTTAACTATTAGGTTGGAGGTCAAGGTACCATTTGACCAAGAAAAATTACAAGGTATGGTTTAGTTCTACAATCTCTTTATTATCCGAGGTATCTTATACGTGAGTATCTACTGGGACCTCATTATCATCCACATCCGTGTTTCTCAAAAATGTATTTCAAAACATTTTTACTATTTCCTAGACTATGTGTTAATGTCATTTATACACTTTTTTTATATTTTATAAAATTTTTATAAATTAATCTTTCTGTTATTTTCCAAATAAGGTCCTTTATGACCTTTTCGTCAAAATTAAGGAAAGACTGTTTTTTTAACTTATACAGAGAGTGTGTCTATTTTCTGCTGTTATAATATATATTAATATTCCATTACAAGCTTAAAATAATATTTTCAAAATAATTTTTTACTTTTATAACTATGTATCATTTGAATTGTTTCAAAATAAATCGATATTTCTATCAAATAGTTTTTATTTTATCATTGTCAACATCATTTTATGGATTTTAAACCTATTTGAAGTTGATTTATTATGATAAAATATTCTATATTTTATTGAAGGTTTTGTGAAATGTTTGACTATAAATGTGTTATTTTTATACCATTCATGGTTTATAGTTAATGTATTATCGTTTCATATTCTAGTTTTATTACAAATGGTTTTTGTTATGTTCCACCCTTTCCATATGAGGAATGCATTGGACTTAGTAAGTGACGTTTGAGCCTGCTATAGCTCATCGATGCATCAGTAGGTCTCAGGAGACAAGATATTGTATTTCAAAAAGTCCTTGAAAAAATCTTATTTTTAATCTTAGGATCAGTCCATTTCTATGTGGTTATGATGTCTTGCATTATGCATTCCATCATTATGCAATTGGCTAATGATATTACATGTGATTATTTGAATAGTAGAATATCCTATTTGATATGTAAATGGAATTATTTGTTTTCGATTTTCAATATTATGCTGAATTTTAAGTTTAAAAGACCTTTGTTATAGTCGTATACATTTCCTTAAATGTTTATTCTTATTTATGAATGTTTCCATTATATTGTTATCCTTATTGATCACCAAAGCTCACCCATTTTTATGTTTTATATTCCCCATGATGCGAAGAAGTATATTATGACTTACCTATAGTGATAGTATAAGGGATATGAATGCGTTCAAGGAGTTAATGTTTTTGTTGGTTTTCATTTTATAATGTAATGTAAAACTTATGAAAGTATCTAGTACTTAAAATTCTAAAAACTGATTAGTCTTTCAGGATTTTATCCCTTCTGTTCATTCTAATTTAATGTAATAATGCACTGACTCCGGATAACTGGGTTTTGGGCATTACAATTATATAAAGGTAAAATATAATAATTTTTAAAAGAATTAATAATAGGTAAGGGAAATATCAATATTACCTATAGTTAGGGAAGTTCAAGTGATTGAAATTCATGATGTGAAAAAATTGTCCCTATTGATAAAGATATTTTTCATAAAGGATATGAAGATGGAAAAATTCTAGTATAGCTAAAACAAAGACACTTGATTACAAATCCTAATTACAATTTCAAATCATATTAACCTAAGGTCAACCAGATGTATCACATAAAACAGATATTATCAAAGGTGTGTTATATAAGGTGGGAAAGGAGGAAGATGTTTATATTAATTACATGTAGCTGATTTTACACTCTATGGAATATATATTGTAGGATTACTTAACTATCATTGTTTCTAAAGAGGATGACAAACAAATATTATATATAGTGCTTTGGGTTGTTCTAAATGGAGACAATTACTATTGGATCAATAAATATTATCTGATTATGATACGAATAATTAATGATGGGAACAATAGAGGGGTATATTTAGAATTTGGACAATACGGAATATCAATTTTAGGATCCCGTAAAATATTCCACAATCACTAAGGTCAACTCAATTGGATGGAGCTTTTATATGGTGAATAATTCAAATACAATTTTTTTGACCAATGTTATGTTATTTTGTATGGTTGAATGTTCTTTCATGTCTTGAATTTTTTTTTGGTCACCACTTTATCCATAAATCTTATTTCTGAAACAAAAAGAAAAATTAATAGTTAATTAAACTGCAAAAAATATGAAAATGGTATAAAAAATACAAGGTTTTTATTATAGTGTTAGATTATTTTAATATCATCATTCCATAAGTATATTAATAATAATTTGATGTTATTAAAGAGAAAATTAAACATTGATAAGAGGTTTATAAATATGAAAAATGAAAAAATAATGAAAATAATTTATTACAAACAAAGAAGAAATCATATCTTCTCTTAGAAGAATTCTGGTTTTAAAGGAATTATATAATTTACTTAATTCTAGACGATAAATAACATGTGATAATCTTATTATAAAAGTAAACAAGGTTGATTATAGATATGAATTTACATTTCAGGTGTTTCTTAAAAATGTTGTTAGAGGGACCCTTTTAAAAGTGGGAGTTGTGATGTTTTTACAAATACACTTTTATTAATAGTAATATAATGTCATATTAAATTAATATGTGGAACTTCAAAATTATAAAATATTGATATACTATTTTATGTCTGGTATAACAACAAAACACCAAGTGTAGAAATAAATATATGAACTAGAGACATTATGATATATTTATATTTGAAAAATAAAATCATTCAAATAAAATATATTAGACACATCACTTATCTTATCATGAATTACACACAACATAATGTTTTGAATTATCAATATATAATAGTGAGGTTATCTTATGTTACATGAAACAATGATTTTTTTGATGGCTTGTGTTATACGAAAAACTGAGTTTTACCGAATATAATTAATATTATTTTTTCAAATAAAAATTACCTCTTAGATGTTACATTAGAATTTTTGAATTGTATTATAAAACTAATGAAAATATTGAGTTTTCACCAATATAAAACGCATTTATTAGTTATCAATTAATTATAAATGAAAATAAAAAACCAATTAGATTTAAAGGAAATGTTTTTATAAAAAAATATTTTTAGGCACCAAATAGAGTTTTATCTTAATAAATTAAATTTATTACTATTAGTGAATGATATTAATAAAATATATATATTATATATTCAATTAATTATATTTTACTTTAATAAAATAAGTTTTATTGGAATAATATAAGAACAAATCTAATTTTATGCAGAAAATAAATATTTTTCTAAAGATAGTTTTTTCACCTTTTATTATGGTGCCTATTTTAAAATTAAATTTTGAAAATTTTATAAATGTTATATGAAAAAGAAAAAATATTTTTTAGAGTTTAATATCATAATTATCTTATGATTAATTTTTATTATTTTTCGTTGATGTTTATTTTTTTGATGAATATTGAAAAATACCGAATTTTAATTTAAAGATGACATTTTATCTAAATAATCTAGAGTGAAAAATTATATGTTAATTTTTTGTAAAGTATTAATAGATATATTTTATATCTAATAATAAAATTTAGCTTTTTTTAATTTTTTTTATATTTAATAGAGATATAAAAACATAATAAATGTTTCAACATTTTCACTTTAAAAACATGATCTCCTTTAGAGTCTGCAATATTAATTTTAAATTAATTTATTCCAAAAATGTCATTTGAATTTGGAAAAATGAATTTCATATATTTAATCCAAATAAATTATAATTTATATTAATTTAAATTTAGGTTTTTACTAAAAATATTAGTGAAATAAAATAAATTTTTTCATAGAGATTAAGAGGATAACTAGATTATCATGTGACTAGACCTTAAACAGAAGAAAAAAATAACCCATAGAAATATAAAAACCTATTTTGTGGAAATATATCGAACCAATAATCAATTTACACTATTTTGGTTCATTATTAGAGGAACATGATTTAATGTAAAGCTCCCAATAATGTTAAACATTTTATATTTAAAAGAATGATACATCTCCACCACTATAAAAGGGAACTACCCCCCCCCCCACTTATTAACACATCTCAAGAATATTGTCCCATAAAAAATATTCCGAAATAATCTCCCAAAAATCCTACCATCTTCCTAGAAGCCTAACTGTTTTCATAAATCCATCCCAATAAGTATTTTGGTATAAACCAAATGGTGTTACCTGAAAAATAGTTAATGTTTATCAATTAACACTTTTGTTTTATTTGTTTATCCACCATTCAATTATTATTATAAGTTTATCATATAATAAGATCATTATATTCAATATAATAATATTTTTTTATGTTTAGGTTAAAACATAAACTTTCACGCACTTCCATCAAATGGGATACACAATTTTCATTCGATTGTACTATAGACTACTGAATTACGAACTGAAGTCATTTGTTCTTCCATTACCACCTTTCACGGTTGTGAATAATGATTTATTTAGAGTTTATATATAATATATATTATATTTGTAATTTATTTATTCTTATTTAATTATTTTATAACACATACCTTCAAGATTTTCTTTTTTTTTGAGAATACAATAACATCATTTGTGGATTTGTGGACTACCGCCTCCTCAAAGCAATGTGATTTGTCCATAGTTTACATAGAATGTATAAAAAATGTTTTTAATAAAAATATTTGATAAATATTACATATATATGATACTTTAATGATAATATACATTCATATATACATATATATATCATATCAGTTTATTTATTATAATAAAACAAGAAAATGGAAACAACGTTCATGCGTACATAGGACCTAGCATCTTCATAAATGGTGTATTTAATTGTTTTTATAAATATTTAATGGATTAATATAAATAAATATATAATAAATATATATTATATTTAAATCATGGATTAAATTCTGGATATGATAAATACATTATCTATGTAATAGATATAAAAAATAATAAGTAAAAACATACTTGAAAAACAAATTAGTTATTACCTGAAATGATAAAAATAATGAAAGATTATTAAAGGAAGGGTAATGATATATTTAACAAAATTACTATATGATATAATAAATATTAATAATGTTATTTTATAATTTAATAACATTCTTAAAACCATTATACATGAGGTTAAATCACAATCTACAAATGGAAGCATAATGTAAATAATTTTTTAATATAATTTCCATTATTTTGGTTAAACATCTATGTAATTTTTTATATTATTCCAGGAATATGTTTGAAATGACCACTAATTATTCTATTTTAAATTTTCACTTTTACATTGATTGATTTTACCTTGTAACATATAATTATTTCATTGATTTATTCTCACTCTAATGAGTTGATCTTTATAACGGGATTTCTAGTCTCACTATTATATCTAAAAGGCTTATGCCATTTACCCCAATTGTTTCTTTTATATGGTGTATATACTTCCCATTTGAAATTTAATATCATGATTAAGTCATTGTTCAGGGTATTTTTTATTTCAATTTTAATAGTTCCTTCTAAGGGGATTTGAACATAATGTTACCATGTGGTAAATAAATTTCATTACTCAATTCCTTTTCATTAGGAAATATTACTTTCTCTTTGTCATTAATATTATATGATTATGTGTATAATGAATTTTATTAACTATTTATGTATTTTCACTTATTTTATGGGGCTTTACATTTTATACACACAATCATATAATTATTAGTTCTTACCTCCATGTTAGGTTCATTTTAAGGGATTATTTTACAATCTCTTTATAATAGAGATTATTTATTATTTAATCTTATTTAAAATAAATTTTATATTAATATTTTAATAAAATCATTAAATTTATTTTCATATGGTTAGTTAGGATATTTTCTATTTAATAGTATAATTTTTCCACTCATTGGTACTTAAAATGTTTCAGAGAATGTTTTTTATAAAGCCCGACTCCATTTCTCTCTTTGATTAAAGATAAATTTTCATAAAAATCAATTTAAAAAAAACCATTTTTTATATTTTCAAAATTATTTAGTGAAGAAATTTTACCCTTTTATAATCTATGTAATATTATTTCCTCTTTCCTAAAAAGGCACTTTTTGAACATTTTTACCCTGAAAAATGAATGTTATTTTTACCTTGTACATAATTATCTATCATAATTTCTTTGATGATTCCATTGATATTGTAAAATGTTTTGTTAATTTTTTTTAAAATGTGATTATCAATGAAACTGATTTTTTAAAATGATTTTTTTAAATAAATTTTCCTGAATAAATTTTTAAGAGGACATTCGGTAATATTTCTATAAATCAAAGACAAAACCCATTTATTTTTAATATTTTAGGGATATGTTATAGATATACCATTTTATTTTTCCTTTGGATGGTTTATGATTTATTTTTATAAGGATATTACTGGAATTCAATTCCTTGATTCATTTTTGTAATCCCCTTGATAAGTTTACATTCTTGTGATCATTGAAAATTGAATTTCCCCCTAATATGAATATCACTTATCATGGATATTATTATTTACTAAACCATAAAACTTTTTTACATATGGTGGTTAATTAGAAAGAAATTTTATATCTGGGGAAGTATTGATAAATATGTATCATGTACCCAGTTTGGATATTTGATAAGCCACATTGTTCTTGAATTAAATAGATTATTTGATATATGATGAATTATTTGTACATGTATGACATGGGTGTGGCTAAATTATATCTCTCCCTTCAATGAATCGGTAGTCTCATAGGATGAGCCAGTTGTCAATATATAGTTGTGTTTTACCCTTATATGTTTTAAACTATGTTGTGAATGGTTTTGATGGAAATGGTTTAACGTACTTAGGAAACATGGAATCCAATAATTATCTATTTGTTTAATTTAGATTCAGGTATTATTATCCATGATATTTTCAATATGAAAATATATATGGATGCATTTTATTCTTACATTATTTATTAAATGGATTTTTTTCTTGGTATTTTCCATTATATGTTGTTTTTTAACTTCCTCTATAGTGTAATGATTATATGGAATTTGTGTTCAATTTTTACCTTTACATATTGAATATTCTCATTGATTCATTATTACTTCCACTTTACTTTACCCTTATTTAACAATTGAGATATTCTTTATTTTGTTTCCCTTACCTAGTATTTCATAAATTTTACTATGACGGATATGCATGAATATAATTGATAGTATAATGATTTACAAAAAAATTGTTTTCATTTTTTGTATTCAATTGTAAAACGAGAATCATGTATGTATCTAGTTTATAAATACAACTAAAATCTTCAGCCATACAGGATTTGAATCCTTATAATCATGCCAATAAAATGGTAGCATTCCACCACCTCTAGGCTACTGGGTTCTTGGTTTCTAAATTTTTTATCACTGAAATATTAATAGTATCCTTGGAAACCATATTTAGGAAAACCTATATTAGGTCACTTAACCATAAGATAGGTTATTAAGATTAGCAGAGATGCACATATGTATTTATTACCTTAGGTGTTATGGAAACCATATTAAGATTTTGGGACTATGTTTGTTCATAAATTTTAATCCTTACACGCCACTTTTTAGGTTTTTTATAATGGGAGTCTACTAAGATTATTGATGTTTTGGAGAAACATACAAAAAGTATAAGTTTTAGTGGATCGATTTATTTGGGGAATAATGACATTAAATTTTATTGAAGTAATTTTAAAGGTATTTATAACCTTTAAGTTTCATATTATTATTAATGACATCATAATAATATTAATATAACATTATTTGAGTGTTTTTAAAAATAGGTTGTATTGAAACCAATGAAAAAGGTTATTTATTTATTAAATTTCAAGTATTTCCATCACATTTTTAGAACATCATATAAAGTATATTAATATAGATAAGAAAATGAAAAATACACATGGAGGGTGACAAGTCATTTCATTTAGAGAGGTGGTGTGACTTGACCCATGACCAATATATGATAAGAGTTTCACGCCTGCAACTAGCATACATACTTCCCTGGTTAATATGTCAATGTTTTTAATTATAAAATTTTATGAACAAATATTAATGATGAACCCATAGTAATAATTTTTTTGGTGCAGATATTAGTATATTACAAATATTATATTTGTAAAATATTTTTAGAAAGATATAATGATTTTTATTGATCTTACGATGTTAAAA
Source organism: Viscum album (assembly GCA_963277665.1). Lineage (NCBI taxonomy): Eukaryota > Viridiplantae > Streptophyta > Magnoliopsida > Santalales > Viscaceae > Viscum > Viscum album. The sequence continues at coordinate 1,307,376,633 of OY728128.1, forward strand.
GAAACAATTAGTTCATCACTTATAAAATATTTATTCATTTATTTTATTGAAGGGGTGAATTTTAAATTGATCGAAGAACAACCAAAGGATGAAAATGTGCTTATAAAAATATATCAAGTAATTAAATCTATTTATACAATAATTCAGTAAAATTAATAATAAACATTCGAAAAAAGTTATAAAAAATTGTTGTCCTAAAACCTTAATATTTTTTGAACCGATGGACTTTTAAATCATCATTGATTTAAGGTTTTGAGGCCATCAAATTACCACTGACCATTAACTTGATTAAAATTAGTGACCTCAATTACTCCACTTAATTATTTATATATTACCTTGTAGACCATATCTTTACTTTCCATCGATGTTATCATGCTTATAAACCTATTCATGTGTCCTTATTACTGAAATTTCTCTCTTATTTAGAGGATATTTTGTTATCGCTTCTCACAATGTGGGATTTCAATGATGGTGTTTTCAAATTTAAAACCCTATTTTACCCAGATCATGTTAAGATTGTGGGGATGAAATTTATATAATGAGTAAATAATTTAACATAGTGAAATTATTAAATAAGGATATTGAATTTGATTTTTATAAGAAATGAAACAACAAATGTAGAAATGAATATAAGAACTAGAGAAATTATGATATATTAATATTTAGATAAATTCAATCCTTCCAATTGAAAAAATTACTTACAACACTAATCATAGCTTGTGTTACAGATGATGTAATGTTTAGTTGTATCTACACGAAACACTAAGGTTGTCTTGGGTTACTGGAAACAATGACTCTCTTTGATGGCATGCGTTACACGCAAGGTAGAGTTTTACCTAATAATATTAATGTTATTTTCTAAAATGATAATTTCTACCTAGACATTAAGTTATCAGTTATAAATAAGATTATATAACTTCTCAAAATATATTCTTTACAAAAATATAAAAGTAATTCATTAATTATAAATTAATTTTAAAAGAAAATAAAAACAAATTGATGTAATGAACATGTTTTTATAAAAAACAGTTTTTATGCACCCAAAGTAACATTGACTTAAAAAAATAATTAAATTTAAATTATTGAATTATACTAAATAGATATTTAGATTACATAATCAAAAATATATTTTTTACATTCATCCAATAGGTTTGACTGACATATGTTAACAGAAAATAAAATTTTATGCATAAAAGCTGTATTATTCTATAGGCAGTTTTATCTCCATTTAATGGAGAACCTACATTAAACCCACATTTGTAAATATTATATGGAAAATAATATTTTTTTGTAATAAAAATTTCAAAATCGTATTAGGATTAGTTTTTGGAATTTTTCTATGAAGTTTAATTTTTTGATTAACAGTTATAAATAATGAATGTTAATTAAAAACTAACTTTTCATCTAAATAATTTTTAGTGTTAAATTTTATTTGTAATGGATTTTAAATAATTATTATTTCAATTTAAAATATATTAATAAAATTTATTTCATTATGATCTTTTCTATTTTGAATCTAGTTATAAAAACATATAAAACTTTTCAATATTTTCACTTTAAAATCAGCTTTCTCATACAGTTTTTTGGATTAATTGTAAATTAATTTCTGCCACATATGAGATTGGAATTTGAAAAAATAAATTCCATATTTTTAATAAAAATAATTTAATATTTATATTACTTTTAAATAATTTTTTTACCAAAAATATTAGCGATCAATATAAAATTAATTACAGTAGTTATGAAAAAACTAAAATAACAAGGGACCAAACTTTAATCTAAAGGGAGAACATGGCCTAGAAATATCTAAAAACTCTATTTTTTTGGATATTTCCTGGAAATAGAATCCATTTTATTTAATTTTTTGATAATTTTAGGAATATTATGTAATAGATAAATACTAATAGAGTTTTCCATTTTATATTTACAGGGATGCCACGCCTCTTTCCCTATAAAAGGGCACTCACCCATCACACCAATTCACACCTATAAATAATTTTGTATCTTTAAAATATTACCACATAATATAACAATATCCCTACCATCATAGTTTAAGCCTCATGAGGAAAAATAAATAAAACAATGTGTGTCTTTTTATGTAATACAAAAGGATTTACCTGGATAATAGGTAACTTTCTTCACATGAAAATTTTGTTTTATTTATTTATCCACCAAATAAATTATTCATATATATTGACTATATAAGAAATTAAGTTTAAAAAATATAATACTATGTTTTTATTTTATGGTTAATACCTACACTTTTACCCACTTATATTAAATGGGATATGCAATCATCGTTCATGTGTGCAGTGGACTACTGCCTCACGAAACGATGTTGTTCATAATCCACTACCACTATTAATGATTGGGAATAATGATTAATTTATATTTTATATAATATAAATATGATATTTATCATGTCATTATAATTTAGTAATTCTTGTATAACACATTATTTCATGCATTCAATTTTGTGGGAATACAACAACATCGTTTGTGGATGTGTGGACTAACGGCTCCTTAGAGCGATGTGATTCATTCACACTTTACATGGAATGTATAAAAGATGTTTATAATGAAAACTTGTGATAATACTAAAATAAATATGATAAATTAATGATTATATATATATATATATCATTAACATTTATTTATCTTAATACAAAGAGAAAATGGAAACTATGTTCATGTGTACATACGACCTACCATCTACATGGAATATGAATTTCATTTCCTATCTCCAATTTTTTAAAATAAATATAAAATAAATATAAATTATATTTAAATAATGTTTAAAAAAAATTTATATATGATAAAATCATGATCTAGGTAATAGGAACAAAAAATAACAAGTCAAAACATAATCGAAAAATGCAGTTATTACTCAAAATAGTGAAAATAAGGAATGATTATTAATGAATAGATAATAAGATATTATAAAAGATAATATATGATATCATAAATATTAAGAATGATTTGGTATAATTTAATGACATTCATAAAACCATTATATATTAAGTGAAATAATGTTCGACAAAAGGAAGTGTGACATAATGGACTTCTTAATTAAATTTCAATTCATTGGGTTAAAATTATTTATCATTGGTTATGTTATGAAAAGAATATGTGTGAAATCTCATAAAATATTTTTATTATGTATTTACACTTTTATTTTTTGGATTTTAACTTATCAAACAAAATTATTTCATTGATTTATTTTCACTCAAATGCTATGATCTTTATATGGGGATCTCTTGTATCATTTTAATTTTTGTGAAAATTATGTCATATTCAATACTTGTTTCTTTTATATGGGGTATGTACTACCAAACTGTACTTTAATATCATTAATACTTCATTATTAATGCATTTTTTGTTTCTATTTGAATTATTCCATCTATGGGAATTTGAACATAATGCTACCAATTGGTATAGAAATTTCATAATTAAATTCATTTTCATTGGGATATATTACTTCATCACTATCATTAATATTCAATAATTATGTGTACAATTTCATTGACTCTATACATATGTATTTCCAATTAATTTATGTGGATTTACAGTTGATGCTAATAATGAATTCATTTATTAATTCTCACATCTTTGTTCTTTTCATTTTAATGGTTTATTTCAGAATCTCATTCCAATTAAGATTATTTATTCTTGAATATACATTGAAGGAAATTATATTATCATTATTTAATATTTCCATTCATTTTTATCCTCTTTTTATTCATGATCATTTTCCTGTAATACTACTATTTTCCCCTCTTTGGTACTTACGATATTTTAGAAAAAAAAATGATAAAACCTCAATCATTTTCCCTGTTAAGTAAGAGATATAATTTCTCTCAAAAGCATTTTAATAAAAATATTTTAAATTTTTTCCCAACAAATTAAAAATAATTTATCAAATTAATTTTCTACCTATTTTTTATTTTAAGGAAAATTCTTGTCTCGTTCAAAACATGGAACTTTTATAACCTTTTTCTATGAAAATTGAATGTTCTTTTTTACATTTTACATAATTATCCTCATCCATTTATTTGAATATTAAATTTAAATTTTAGAATTTTATTTCTAAATTAAATGTATTAAAAATAAATTTTAAATAAAATTTATTTTTCAAAAAAATGAAATGGTATTTACGGTCACGAATGTTTTTTAAAGACCTTTTTATAGTATTTATATTCATAAAAAATAACTATTTACTTTTAATCCACTTGGGATATATTTTATGTATACCATCCTTATTCTTACATTGTATGATTTATGATTGATTTGTCCAAAGATATTATTAACATTCATATCCTTGATAAATTTCTCTTATCCCATCAAAATATTCACCTTCCAATGATCATTGAACATTATATTTCCCCCAAATATCTAAACAATTTATATTGGATATAATTATTTCCAAAACCATATACCATTTTGACACATGGTGTTTAATTTGAAATTTATTTTATATCTATGTAAATATTAATAAATTATTATGTTTTAATCTTTTAAGATATTCGATATGGCACATTTTTCATAAATAAAATTTGTTATTTTATATATGTGGAATTATTTGGACTAGTACAAAACTTGTGGGGCCTAGTTCTCGATATCCCATCAATGCATCAGTTGTCTCTTGGGATGAGTTAGTTGGCTAGCCTTAGTGTTCCTTTTACCCAGTATGTTTTAAACATTCTTATAAAAGGTCTTGATGATAAAGGTATATTGTTCCTATGAAATATGGAATACAATATTTATGAATTCCCATTATTAAGATTCAATTATTTTTTCAATGATTTTTTCTCTATGAAAAAATCTATAGATGAATTTTTTTCTTAGTTTATTCATTAAATAGCACATGTTTCGAATTATTTTCATTTCTATTTTGTTTATGGACTTCTTTATTAGTTTATTGATTATATATAATTTTTATTCAGTTATTTCCTCGTCATAATAATGATTATTATTTATTCACTGTTTATTTCATTGTATATTACCCTTACTAAGAATTTGAGCTCACAATTGTTTTTTCCTTCTCCCCAGATTATATGAAGTTTCTTATGAACGATATGAATGGATATGATAGATGGAATAAAGTTATCATAAAAAAAATTAATTTTTGTATTCAATTGTAATAGGAAACTCATGTATATATCTTAATTACCAAGACTAAAAAACCGTTCACAAATCTAGAGTTTGATTATTTCTAAAAATGTCATTTTAATGGATGAATTACACTAATTACAAGATGTTGGGGTTGGTGGTGGTGCAATATAAATTGAATCAAAAATTAAAAAATTTAAGAATAAGAGATGAGGGCAGATCAATAAACCCCCAATACACTCATTTAAGGATATTATTTTGTGATATATTTGGATTTTTCCAAAATTTAACTAATATTCATTTTTAAGTCATTAGCAAGGTTGATAACTTTTAACATAGATATGTTTTTTATTTATAAATATGATATTAAAATTTCTGAAAAATTTAAATCATAATTCCAAATATTAAAACCATTTTCCTTGATTAAATTTCTAATTTTGGTAAATATTAATTATATTATAATTAAACATAACATAATAAAAACAAATTTTAGAAAAATGTAATTTCAAGCATAAAAAGGAATTTATTATTATTATTTTTCATTTAATAAATCATTGATCACTTTTAATTTATTTTGATATATACAATAAAAACATTTAATTTAAATCATTCAATATTAGTGATTAATTCTATTTGTTATGATAAAATTGATTTCACCAATAGAAACTATTCATTGAAATACATATATATTTTTACGAATATATGATTTTATCCCCATTTATAACCAATTGAAATTCAATGTAGGGATATTATTAATTTTTTTATATAAAATAAATTTAATTAAATTCCTTATATTAAATATGATACTTTTTTATTTTAAATAAAAACACTTAATATTGATAATATAAATAATTATTTTTTTAAAAAAATCATACTTATTTTATAATGAATCATTATGTTTTTATGTATTATAATTATTTGTATAATTTACTGGATTCTTATTACATATATTATTAAAAATATTTTGTATCCATGAATCCCATTTTTTAATTCATACTTTCAAAGTAAAATATTATATAAAATTTCAGGTTTTATAAAATAATTTTATTAGAAAAATTACCATAAATTTTATTTCAAACAAATTATTTACAATCAATATATTTATATAAAATCAAAATAAACAATATATTTTAAATTTAGACTATAAATTCTGAATTAGTAATATTATACCCAATGACATTATAACCATTAAATTTTTTTCATTTCTGATAGGATTTATTTCTATATCTTGTAAAAAATATATTAATGGAACATATTAATAACTAATTGAAATATGGTCAAAGGAATTGATGTTTTTCCCTAAAACCATGTGTGTTACATTATATACACCTTAATGAATTTCTTCTTAGAAATTATGTTACTCAAAAAATAAATGAAAGTGTCAATAAGATTTGAAAGATTCAAAATATAATTTATAATTAGATATTAAACTCACTATTTTATGAAATAATAGGAATTTTATTATATTCCCCATAATATAAATATATGGATATTTTCATTTTTCATAATAATTTATGTTGAATATGAATCCTTATTTCGTTATAAAATTTTTATCGACTTATCTGTCATAGATTCATTTTCATGATCCTGTAATTAAGAAAATTTCAAAACCAAAATATTTATTATAATATAAAATTATTATAAAGTAAATTAACATATTATATGAAAAAAATAATATGTCTTATACTATGACACATCAATTTCAACCCATGACACATTAGGTTCAAATATAATAGTATTAGCTCAATATATAACCCCGCTTATTTAACATAGGTTCCCATAAATTTCATTCTCCTTGTACCAATACAATGATCCCAATATATTAATAAACCTTAATTTAAAAGGATATTTTTTACTATATTATAGACCAAAAAATTAGGGAAACCTATTGTCACACCCTGACCTGTAAAATTATTTTAATTTATTATTTTTTAGCATTGGTTAGGCTCGTTTAGGTGAAAGTTGAGTGCTTTGTTAATTTTTTTTGATTTTTGAGGATTTTAGTGGGTTTCGGACTGGTGCACGTGCACCGCAAATTTGGCGGTAACCATGTGATCGATCTAGGTGACCATGTAGTTTCCCGATTATAGAAAGAAATAATATTTTTTCTTATTATTACTATTATTAAAATAGTTATTAATATTATTAGATATGTTGTTATTATTATCAATTTTAAATTGGCTATTGATAATATTTTAAATAATAATAATAATATTATTATTATTATAATAACAAAAAACCCTAGTGTTACCCCTACCCCATTCGTGGCACACCGCCCCTCTTCCCCTTTGGTAGAAGCCTTTTTCATACCCCTTACGCGACCCACCTCAAACCCCTCTACCTTCCTCACTAGACCACCCCCTAGCACAACCTTTGGCAGCCAACATCGACGCCACACATCCCTGGGTCCCCCCTCTACTCCAACACCACACATCCCCGATGAACCCCTCCACTTACACGTGAACAGCTGCTCTCGACCCACCCCATATGCTTTAGCCTACTACCGACACCACCCCTCTCCCATCCAATGACAGGTTCCGACCGTGACCCCCCTCCCCTCCAACCACCCTATCCTCCTTAGGTATATTTCTCTTTAAATTTTTGGTGGTTTTTCATCATTTAGGAAAAAACATAATCATTCGGGTTCATATTTGAGAATTTTTCTCTATGTCTAGGATATGTGGTTTGTTCCCCGGGGTGTAATCTCCCTTCTATTGAAGTGTCGTCACGTTTTCACATGTTTGATGTAATAGAATACATGTTTTTCATTCCGATTAAATCAATATATTTCTTCAGTGTTTTTAATTAATTTTTTGATTTGATTATCTTCTTTATAACACACTTAATTATCTTTTTGTGGTGTTTTCATAGTAGATTAATCTATTAAAAATAGTATTTGAAGTTAATTTTAGTTTATGCATATGTGTTTATTCACATGGTGTGAAAAAAATGTGTGAATTTAGATTTTAAAGTAATGTATCATGATTTTGGGGATGATTCCGTTAATTTTTTTATTAAAATTGTAAAAATCTGAGTTGGCCTTTATATATGAACAAGGTAATTTTTATATTTTGGATTGAAACTTGTCTTTTTAAATATTATCCTGTTTCATAAATGTTTGTTTCTTTGTTGGTAATTAGGTTGAGTTTTCTGGGATGGAAAAAGGTAAATGGTTGTTTTCGAGAAATTGATTTGAGAACTTTCATGGTTGGTCAAGGAATTCAATTGGATGTCATCACATCCATGGTGTATAAGGTTCATGCATGGATGTTCCCTCAAATGAAAATGGAATATTAAATAGTCTATTTCCATAATTTTTTTTATAAAATGGTTCCTCGACATTTAAATAATATTGGTTTCCTTATGGGATTTTCAAATTATCATTTTTAAATGTCATGTAAGAAATTATGGTCATTTTGGTGATTTAGAAAAGATGGTTGGGTTTAAAATGGAATGGAATCCTATTTAAAATTTTGAGTGTGTTGTATGTTTTTTATCACAGTTTTTAAAAAAATGGACTTCATTTCTTGAATGGTGCATTGGTTTCTAAATAATGTTGGTTCCAGTGTTTGGGATTAATTTTATTTTTAGTATTTATGGTGTTTTTGTGTCCTGAGGATTTATCGAATGGAGTTTCAGTTGGTTTCATAGGCTTGCATGCATATTCCCCGATATGTATATGTATATATATATTTATCTTTTTTCTGTTCATGTTACCTCATGGAATGGAAAACCCATGCATCAGTTTAAGGATATATATATATATATATATATATTGATGCCTGTGCTTGTGAACGGGCTGCTACTTGAGTTAGAAAGATTTTTCTTGGCTATCCTTGGAGATTGGATCAATATGCATCGACCATTAAATTAAAGAATCATTTATTTATTACATTTCACAACAACATTTTATATTATCTATTGATATAGATTTGTTAGTTTGTTTTTTACCATGAATTGAAGTTGTTTTTTTCTTTTCATATATTTTTATAAATGGTTTGATTGTGCTTTTTTAATTCAAATGATTGAGGAAATGCCCTTCTTAACATTGTAAATGTGTTATTGATTTATAATTATGGTTTGGGTTTCTTAAATGTGTTTTAATGTATGATTCATGTTTTCAAAGTGTCACGTGTGTGGTTTATTAATAAATGGTTTAGCACATGATGATTGTGGGAGGTCAGGTTGGCACTTTAAATAAAATGGTTTCATTAGAAAACCCACCTTGGAATGGGTCCTTCCCATGTTTGTTGACAAAAGATGGGAGTTTCCTTGGTTAGGGGATTCCCTTGGGTAATTATTGTTTAAAGGTGGGATATGTGTTTCTTGGGGTGACTCAGGGATGACCTTGTGGTGTGTGTTGATTGTGTGTGATGAATGTACTTGTGGTGGGATATTTTTTTAACATTTTGGTCTCACACCCTTTTTAGTCTGAATAAGGGAACCTAGTATAGTGAGAAACTTTTTTTTGTGAATGATTACGACACTTGGTTATATTATGCACTGGCTAGTGGCCAACAATAGTGGCAATTCTTTTATCATAGCTATGTGATTGGGCCCCTCGATTAGGAGTGGTAGGGAGATGAATGGACATTTTGGCATTAAGACGTCATTGGGTATAGCATGACTTTAGGATGAGTCACATGTATAGTGTGTTCTAGATTATTCATGAGATCCTAGGATTTCTTTGTTATTTCATCACTCAGTTATCAACGGCAGATGATTGAGCTGTATTTTCTGGTTGGTTTATCTTTCTTGTTATTTTCCATAGTCCTTGTGTGGTCATTGATTTTTCATTCGCATTTGGCTAATATCTTTGATAAAGGGGATAAAATTATTTTCAATTGTTTTTGGAAAAAGGTTTTAAAAAGGTTTTACACTTCTCTATTTGCATTTCTCTAAAAAGGATAAAGAATTATTCATGGAAAATAAATTGGTTTAAAATAAGAATGGAAATGGACCATGATTTTCTTTAAAGGGAAAATGGGTGAAAACTTATTTCATAAATTTTAGTTCAAACCTGACGTTAATATTTCTTTATTTGACGGAAATTCATTGAGAATAGTTTATCGGGATAGAATATTGAGTTTTAATGCTCACGCATCATGTTTAAAATTATTTTTAGCTTCAGGTTCTTCTCCTTGCTTAGTTTTAGTCACTGTAGTGCGACATTGTTTTGTTGTCAGTGGTGACCCGTAGAGTCAAATGAAGTTATGTAAAATTTTATTTACCTTCGACTAATGGTTTTCATTTTTGTTGTAGGTATGTATGTATTTATTTTATTTTATTTATCGGCCAAACCATTCCCACTTTTTTATTTTTGATGCCTAATACTAGTTTCTAGCCCATGGGGATCTAGAACGCCCTTCGGGCCATGCCGCAGATCAGATTGAGTGACTGGTTCATGGTTGACCTAGGTTGGTTCATGAAACAATGGTATCATATGAGGCCTTTTTTCTTTGGGGTGTCTTGTAGATGGAGATTAGGACTATCAGGAATCGGGAGGTAGGTGCGGGAAGAGAATTGTGAACTCTTTCTCGTACTAATCCTCGAGTTACCAAGGGTAGTCCAGGATTCGAGTCTTTTATTCTTTTTTTGGATTGAGGGATTAAAATCGAGGTGATCTGGTGTCATGTTCTGATCCCACATGGAGTGGTGACCCATGGTAAGTCTCACTGCATGGTTCAAGTTCCTCCTAGCATTATGACCTACATGGGCCATGGCCCAATACCATGTTGTTGAGTTAGGCATAGATGTTAATCCCTACTTCTAGTAATTTGGTGTAAGTTGTGCCATATCATGGTTTTTGATGGTGTATGTGCACTTTTGAAAATAATAATAGTTTGGAAATGGAAATGATTCTTCTTAATGGTTCTAAATTTTTAATGTGATGTATAAAAATTCTAATTAAAATGATTTTTTAAAGGAAGAAGCTCCCTTTTAAATGGCTTGGTGAGACATATGGTGTTCTTTATGAACGTTAACACATGTGGGGGGGGGGGATGTGTATGGAATGTCTATGTTGGAATGTATGAATGGATTCAGATGAGATCATGTGCAATTTTTCATGAAATTACATGGGTGGGTATTTGAAATTAAAGGTCTGGTCTTGTTTTCTAAATGTGGTTTTTGAATGGGATGTTTTTGGCTGGGTTTTAATTTGTTTGGTTTTATATATAGTTGGTTGGGTATGAATGTGAGTTTATTTATGTTTCCTCACCTTGATATCAGTTTTTGATTTGTGCCTTATATGTTATTCAAAAAATTATTCCTTGAAAGGTCTCCAATGTTTCCAATGTGTCCGGCCCTATTTTTGGTCATTCTCAAATGTTGCCTATTCTTCCTGGTGAACGAGGTCTACTAGAGGAAGTGAAGTGGATTTAATAGGTTGAGTGTGTCTTTAGGGTATTGGGAACACTTGAAGATGTCAGAGTGTTTCCTATATTGGGTCTGTGCGAAGGTCTTTCTTTGGATGCATCAGATTTTTCCCCCCACCGTTAATGAAATATGGGATGACGTGGGAAGTCATTAAATTCATCTTCATTTGATGGTTCATTCATGAATAAGTGAAAACAAGAAAAGTTAAGAGACCATGCATATTCACCAAATCCCGCGAATGATGAAAGAATATGTATTCCATTTCAAGGATTTGTTTTCCGTTTCTTTAGAGGTAGCATTACAGGATTTGGTGAAAACTTTTCTCTTTATTCGGTGTCTTCGCCCAAAGATCAAGGAGAAGGTTCTCTCTTCTAAGGACCATTGTTTATAAATTCTATTAGATAATGTGTTTCTATTTGAGTTGGTCCCTAGAGTGTAGGTGATTGACAATCCGGCATCTCTTGCTACTTGTGATGGTTCCCCATCCGACGAGAGGGGTGTGCCAGAGGGACCTATTCTGAAAAATCCCCTCCATCAATCTTGTCTTCCAGTTTATCATATAATCATCATGTGTGCCACTTGTGTGGCCATTTTGGGCACTCAAAGATGTTATATCAATTCCTTCAGAAGATATTTCATCATTGTGGTAATATGGGTCATCTAGAGACGTTTTGTATGAGGCATCACCTAAAGAAGACATCATGATCAGAGGATTCTAGTTCCTGATTGTGAGGCAGGAAATTTCTAAAACCATCAGATCCCAAACCACATGTCTCGGGGGGAAACTAACACTTAGTAATGAGTTATCGGGGGAGTGAATCCCTAGTCTGGGATTTTTGTTACTTGGTTGGATTGGGAAATTTAATGAATTTTCATTATTTTTATCCACTATTGTGGTTTTTCGTAGTTGTAAATTCATCGTTTCCTTTGGAGATTGTGGTGAACTTGTTCTGTTTTAATCCAAACGGTTCATTTTTCCTGGATATGGTTTTATGAATCATTTGTTTTTTATATAATGTATTTGGACCTCGTATGATATGGTTTTGGTTTAGTGGCACTCGTTTAGACATTATTGGGTTTTTGAGATAAATGAATTTTGTTTTCGATCCATTGTTTAGTTATAGTTTCTTTCCACGAGTTGTTCCTTAATTTTGGTTGTTCAGTTAGTATGAGAAAGGATCCATTTTCTAATGGTGGACTTCTATCTCTCGTGCTATATAGGTTGTTTTAGATTAGTTCGGGTGTTGCTATATAGGGCCCCACATCCCTTGGGTGGCATAATTGGGTTTTAATTTCTGTACTATTGGAATCCTTATGGTGGGGGGAACCCCCTAATGTTCTCCCCTTTTTTAGGATGCATTTTCATCCAGATCGGTCAGGTGTGACTTGGAAAATAAATAGACACCTCTGAATTCTATATTTCATCTAGTTGTGTTTGGGCATGGATCCAATTCTTGACTAACTGTCAGGTTGGTGACATTCAGGGGGAAGATATTTTTGTGGTGTGGAGAATTTTCACACCACAACCACTATAATTATTTTAATTTATTATTTCATGGATTTATTTTTCTATGTTAACGTTCAGGTTGAGTTATAGGTTAATTATTGTCTTTGATGTTTGATTATTTTCGTGAGCTTTAGACCAGTGCAAAAGAACCACACGATTGGAGGAAACCATATAGTTAACCTAGGAGACCATACGGTTTCCCGATATTTAAAATAAATGAATTTTGTTCTTATTATATGTATTATTAAAATAGTTATTAATATTATTATAAATGTTGTTATTAAAATTTTGTTATTACTATCAATATGAAAATGGTTATTAAAAATAATATAAAAATCATTAATAATAATAATTATAATAATAATATTATTATTATTATGAAAAAAACTAACACCACCCCCTACCCTGTTCGTGGCACACCACCCCTCCATCCCCTTGGGTGGCGGACTGCTGCACACCCCATACCCGACCAAATTACAACCCCTCTCCCTCCATCACTAAACCACCCCCTTACACCCACTCCAGTGGCCTGCTAAAGCGACACACATCCTGGATGACCTCGTCTACTCCAGCGCCTTGCATCCTTGAAGACCCCCTCTACTTTGGCAAGAACCGCAACTCACGACCCCATCTACTTCAGCATACTACCGGTGTGACCCCTCTCACATCCGATTATTGATTCCGGCCAAGAACTACCTTTACAAAAACAATCTCCTCCTCAAGTATATTTTTCATTCAATTTTTGGTGATTTTTCATCATTTTTGAACAACCATAATCAGTGGGGGTTATGTTTGTGCATTTTTATTGATTTCTAGGATGTGTGGTTTGTTCCTCAGGGTATAATATCCCTTCAGTTTCTATTTTTTCACAATCTCAAGTGTTTGAGGCAGGAGAATCCGCATTTTTCCATTCTAATTAAAAATATACATCTCTTGAGTGTTTAATATATTTTTTATATTTGATTCGCATATTTATGACACACATGGTTAACTTATTTTGTTGTTTTCATAGTAGTTTAATCAGTTAAAAATATTAATCGATGTGAATTTTTGTTTATGAATATGTGTTTATGCACTTTCTCTGAAAAATTGTGTGACGTGAGATTTTAATGTCTAGTCACATGATATTGGGAATGTTTCCCTTAGTATTTTTTTATTAAAATGGAAAAAATATGGTATGGAATTTACATGTGAAAATGGTAGTTTTTATTGTGTGGCTTGAAATTGGTTTTGGAAGGATTCTCTTATTTCATAAATTTTTGCTTGAAATTTGGTATTTAGGTAGAGTTTTATAGGTTAGAAAAAAGTAAATGGTGGTCTTGTAGAAATGTATTTGAGTGCTTTCATGGTTGGTCAAGGTGTTCCATTGGATTTTGACACATCCATGGTGCACATGGTGCCCACATGTATGTGCCTTCAAATGAAAATGGCACTTTAAATAGTGTTTCTCCTTAAATTTTGGGTTTTGAAATGGATCATTGACTTATAAAAAATATTGGTTCCCTAATTCGATTTAAAAATTATTTTTTTAAAATTTCATGTTTGAATGTGTTGTCAACTCAGTGATTTAGAAATGATGGTGGGATTTTAAAAAGTATGGAAGCTCATTTAACATTTGAAGTGTTTGGTTCATTTTTTTCCTAGTTATGAAATAAATATGGACTTGGTTTCTTGAATGATCATTTTTTTTAAATAATATTGGTTATTTTGTTTTGGAATAATTATATATTAGGGATTTATAGCGTTTTTGATTTCCAATTATTTTTAAAAGGTAATTACAATTGGTTTCAAAGGCACACATGCATATTCACAGGTATGGATATATATATATCTATATATTCTGTGTGCTTGTTCCCTCATGGTGCGGGGAACCCATGAATCAGTTTAAAGATATATATGTGTGTGTGTGTGTGTGGAAGTGCGTGCATGTTAGTGGGATACTGCTTGAGTTATAAAGCGTTGGCTTGTACATCATTTGAGGTAGGATCTCTATGCATTGACCATTAAATTTAATAATAATTTCTTTCTATCTTTTTTCACCATGTTATTATATTAATTATTGATATAAAATTTTTAGTAATTTTTTTTCATGAATTGAAGAAGATTATTTGATGTAATATAATAACATATATTGTTTAATTGTGTTTTTCATATAAAGTGCTTGTTAAAATGCCTCTGTGGCCTCTATAAATGTGTTTTGGATTAAAAATTCTAGTTAGAGTTTCATAATTGGGTTTTGAAGTGTGATTATGGTTTTCAATGTGGCGTGCTTGTGGTTCTTTAAGAAATGGATTAGCACATAATGGTTTTGTGAGGCCTAGTTGGCACCTTAAATAAAATGGTATCAATGAAAAAACCTCATTTGAATGGTTTCTCACCTTTTTGGTTTCAAATTATTGGCGTTTCCTTGGTTTTGGGATCCCTTGTGTTATGATGTTTTAAATGTGAGAGTCTTCTTCCTTGGGGTGACTTGGGGGTGATCAGGTGGTGTATGTTTATTGTGTTTGATGAATGTACTTGTGTCTGGATAATTGTTTGATATTTTTGGCACACCCCATTTTTAGTCTGAACATGGGAACATAGCATAACGAGTGGATTTTTAGTGAATGGTTACTACAGTAGTTTAGATTTTTCAATAGAGAGCACCCATAGTAGGGGTTATTTTTTATCATTTCTATGAGATTGGGCCCCTCGGTGAGGCCAGATAGGGTGATGATCGGGTGTTTGTGCATTATGATGTCATCAGGTATACATTTCCATCGGGATGAGTCATATGTATAGCTTGTTCTAGAAAATTTGTGACCTCTTAGGGGTTTCCATGTATTTTGGCACTTATTTATCTATATTGGATGATTGAGGTGAATTGTTTGGTTGGTCTCTGTTTCTTGTTATTTTCCACTTCTATTGTGTGATCATTTCTTTTCCTTCATGTATGGTGCATCTCTTTTCTAAAGGGGATAAAATGTTATTCAATATATTATGGAAAATGGTTTTTAATTTTTTTTACAATTCTCTATCCCTATTTTATTAAAAAAGATAATGCTTAATTCTTGGAAGAGAAATTGGTTTAAAATAAGAAGTGTAATGGACCATGATTTTCTTCAAAGGTAAAATGGGTGAAAAGGTAATTTTATATATTATTGTTCAAACCTTATGTTAATGATAATTTATTTTAAGGATGTTCATTAAGAATAATTTATCATGCTAGCCTGGTAATGACCCGGGAAATCAAAGTAATTTATATTTATTATATCGGAATTTAATGAGTCCGTGAAAATTGATGGTGCGTGATTCCAATGCTTGGTGTGCCCAGAATGAATTTATGAACTTTTTTTTACATTTATTAAGCCTATGAGAGGGTCTTGGAAACTTTTAAACCGGTTCTTGGAATTGTAATCTGAGGACACTGTTGAAATCGCAGCACCGTTATCCGCTTAAAGAGACTATCACCTCAACCGTATTAGGTCGAGGGTGAATGTTAGTTTTCGTGTTTTTGTGGAAATAAAAATAAAATAAAGAGAAACTTTTATTTTTTTGTATAACCTCTCTTTTTAAATTCATGGTGGTTGGGACCACCCAAACCCCTCTTTAATGTGGGGAAGTCACTTGGAATCCTCCCATTTAATTGTGCCAACACGACACAATTTATTTTGACATTTAATTATCCCAAAAAAATACAATTAATTATGCCATTTAAGTATGCCAACATAATTAAATTAATTGTGCCATCACAATACAATTTACTGTTCCATTTAATGGTTCCAACATTAATTGTGCCAATGTAAATTACACTGATAAAACTATTTTAATTTTTCGGCTCCTCATTTCCTTGGCGAAATCATGGGCGAAAGGGAGGTTTGGGACGAACATTGGAGAAACTCTTTCTCCATCGAAAAACGCCCTCCCCAACGAAGAATGCCCAATCCAATGAAGATAAATTTTTCACGACCAATCCCTAGGTTCACGTTCTAGGACTACACCAAGCCCACTTTTCATAGGCCAGGGGCTAGCGACTAGCACCGAAAGGCATAATCTCTATTAAAAACTGGGAACACATTGACATTATTACCTATAAACACACGCATCCCAGCACATAAAAAGATACGAAAACAAGTAAACTATATAGCAAAAAAGACTGTGGACAATAAGAAAAAGGTGATGTAATACAAGCCCAACTGGAAAGTATAAGAAAACTGAAAAGTACCAGAAAATTGAAATAGCTCCTGTGAACTCCCACCAAGGACCCTACCTAAAGGGTAGGTAGAACTCTTGAACGGTCGTCTCTATGGTACACCTCGTCTAATGTCCACCTCCAAGCTACCTCCAATCCTGGTACTCTTATTCTTTGTCACTGTTGTCCATCATCTACACCAAACAAAACAAAGTGCGGGCATAGCCCGTGTAGGGGAGATTATAACGATACTTAGTAGGGACCCCGAGACCTTCAGAGGTCTCACAAAACCAAGAAAGGATAAACCAAAAATCATGAAAACATCCAACAACCCTACATAGGTATATTCCCATACATATACCTATGTTTTCAGGTATACCCATATCATTCATGAGGAAACACAAGGCCCAACTCTTAGCCAAAGTACAACAGTTCCATGTAAGAAATAATACAATGAAGGTAACACCACAAGGGTAAGTACCACAAAGGTAACACCACCTAGAAGAATACCATGATGGTATTACCATGAAGTTAAGTACCATAATGGTATGCCACATAGAAGAATACCACAAAGGTATCACCCCAAAGGTTAGTACCACAATGGAACACCACACATAAAAATACCCCAAAGGTATTACCATGTGGGAAAGGACACAACTCACACCAGGTATAACTTAGGTACGGTAGAAACGATGATTAGATATAACTACCAAATCATCGTACTATGTTAAGAGGCCGACCCACGTAGGATACTAAATCATCAGAAGAACATAGGATCTTAAATCATCAGAACCACTTAGGATCCTAAATCATCAGACCCATCCAGATAGCTAACTAGGGTTCAAGGATTAGTATGCGAGGATAGCCTACTGAGCGACGAGGCCTCATTGCATGGACCATTAATAGTAGAGGCACTAGTGGAGGTACTAGTGGTAGTATTACCCTTTGGCCACCAATTCCACCAGCCCCAGCAGTAGAGGGTGCATGCTGCTTGAGTGCCTTGCACGAGTTCCAGTGCCAGAGGCCACATAAGTTTAGGGGTGAGATGGGCCCACATGCTACTGAGATTGGTTGGAGGCCGTAGTGAGATTCTTCCAACTATTAGGAACACCAGTTGATCTCATGGTGATCATTGACACCAGTTATCTATAGGAATTAGAAGGCAGATGGTGGAGCATAATACTCCAGGTTCATGATGAGGTGACACATCTCTACGCAACATTGAGAGCCTGTTTCAGGAAATGTTTGTCCCAACCACCCTTCATACTATGAAAATTCTAGAATATTCTTCATCTGAATCATTGTAGAATCACATTAGCTCAGTACTCAGTGAGGTTCACCAACCTCTCACGCTACTCCACTGATATGGTGCTGGACCCATTCTTCAGGTCCTGAACCTTCGAGCATGGACTCAAGCAGGAGATCAGGGCTTCGATGATTTCTCTTAGCGTCTGGATGCAGGTGGGGGTGTTAGAGCGAGCACTCTTAGTGGAGTGTTTTATTGCTAAGTAGTCGCCAACAGTGAGACCCACCACCAAGCATCATGTAGTAGAGTCTACTGCAGCTGAATGTAGAAATATGTCACAGAGGTCAAAGAGGGCCTGACCTACAGGTGGATGACTGTAGGATTTAGGGATGGTTGTGCAGGGCACCGAAGACAGAGCCAGTCAGGCAAGGATAATGCTGTGTTTTGCATGTGGTGTGCAGGTTTACATGGCTCGAGACATCCCAACCAGTCGTACAGATGATCAGCAGATGGTCGAAGCACCGCCAAGGTAGAGATAGAGGTTCAACCAAGGAGGTCCGAAGGGAGCAGGCGGACATGGCTGAGGAGCTGGCCATGTAGCTAGAGGTGGGATATGATTCGAGATGTTACATCCACTACCACCAGGTGGCCCACCCTGACCTTAGGGAGCAGGTGGATAGGGGAGATCTCAGCTCCAGGAAGCTGAGGCCTATGATCAAGGCGCTACGGAGATGATACGAGGTACGATCTGTGTCTACTCCACCTTGTTTGTAGTATTTATACACATAGTTTCCAATCATTCTTTTATTTCCAGTGCCCTTATTCGAAGCATGGAGATTCCAATGGATCCTTTTTCTCAATCCTTACTACTAGAGACATCTATAATAGAGGATCTGATGATTACACACTAGTGCTGGTAGTGTGAGCATACTCTAGGAGGCGGGAGCTTTGGCTGGGATCTATTAGTAGCGGCGTTGAGTCCTTACGACGTCATCTTGGTTACAGACTAGTTATCTATAGTTCATGCTCATATTGACTGTATTAGGTGAAAAGTGTGGTGTATCCTCGAGGATGGGACTAGGTTTACCATCACATGCAATAAGGTATCCTTTGTATCAAAGGATGGACTTAATCGGAGGAGAGTGCATCCAATCACTCATCAGTTGGCTAGCCTTACCCTCTGAGCGGTTCATGTGGAGAGTCTAAGTTATCCTGTAGTGGTGGACCTGTATGTGGATATCTTCCCTGATGATGTTTTGGGTCTACCTCCTCCTAGAGAAGTGGAATTTTACATTAACTTGTACCCCAGAAAGACACTAATATCTACACCAGTGTATCAGATGGTTCCCACGAAGCTTCGTGAGCTGCAGGTGCAGTTAGAGGACTTACAGGGGAATGGGTTCATTCGGCCAAGTGTTTCTCCTTGGGCAACCCCGATTTTGTTCTCCATGAAGGTGGATGGGAGCTTGAGACTTTGTGTTGACTATCTGCGCCTGAACCAGGCGACCATGAAGAACAAGTACCCACCCCCGAGGATTGACGACCTCATTGATCAGTTGAAGGTAGAACAGTTGTTCTCCATGATAGAACTTAGATCTGGATATCACCAACTCAGAGTACGAGATGAGGATGTGCAGAAAACAGATTTCAAATGTCAATACGGCCAATAAAAGTTCATGATTATGCCATTCGGCGTGACCAATTCTCCAGCAGTGTTCATGGGACTCGTGAATAGGATATTTCAACCATACGTTGATCGCTTTGTTGTAGTCTTCATCGATTAAATTCTGATCTACTCGGCTTCCAACGAGGCACATGCTTATCATTTGTAGAATGTTTTGGACAAACTACAAGAGCACCAGATTTATGGTAAGATCTCTATGTGCTAGTTTCAGTTCTAAGAGGTTCACTTTCTGGGACATGTCATCTCGTAGGCTGGTGTTGTGGTGGATCCTATGAAGATTGAGGTGGTACTTGATTGGAATCCACCCAGGAGTTTAAAGGAGGTAAGAAGTTTCCTGGGTTTGGCAAGATACTATTGGATATTTATGCTACATTTCTCCATAGTTGCAGTACCATTATCAGTAATGACAATGAAGGGGAAACCCATCGTTTGGTTGGAGAGAATACAACATAGTTTTGAGGAGCTGAGGTAGAGACAATCTAGTTCCCCCATCATGTGGATTCTAGAGGAGACATTGGGTACGTTGTCTACTGCGACGTATTAGGGACCAGGCTCAGATGTGTCCTGATACAAGGGGAGAGCAGTTATCACATATGGTTCTTGACAGCTAAGATATCATGAGAAGAACTATGCTTCACATGACCTGGATTTAGTTTTAGTGGTATTCACCTTGGAGATTTGGTGACATTACTTGATCGGTGAACGTTTTACAGTCTTCTCGGATCACAAGAGTCTCAGGTATATCTTCATGTCGAAGGACCTGAACCTAAGACAATGGTGTTGGGTTGAGATTCTCCGAGACTATGACTTCGGTATAGTCAATACTCTTGGTAAGGATAACGTTGTAGCAGATTCACTCAGCAAGAAGATTTGGTATACAACTGCTCGGTGAGGCGACGGAGCAGCAGACCGCTTTATAGATATCATTAACGAAACGTGATAGGGCATCTTTTCTTCTGTCTCTTACAGTCACTCCCCCACTTCTTCAGTGAGTTAGGGATGCGCATCATGGGGACACTGGCTATAAGGCTTGACATGATTCAATATCCTCAGGGCAGGAACTTTATGGATTTTCTGAAGGTGGGGATCATGTCATCCTTTTTAGAGGATGTACCATGGTACTAGTATCTCATCCGGAGGAAGTGTTGTGGGAGATCCACACATCCCCTATAGAAATACTTCCATGAGTGTCAAAGAAGTACCGGGATATCCGAAATTAGCACTGGTGGTCCGGAATGAAGAAAGAAGTTGTAGAGTTTGTCTCTCGGTGCCTCACCTGTCAGCTGGTGAAGGCGGTGCATCAGGTACCCGTAACCTTAGTTTAGCCTTCAGAGGTCCATGAGTGGAAGTGGGATGTAATATCCATGGAATTTATTATTGGACTTCAACGTACATCCAGGGGTCATGATTCTATTTCGGTGATCATTGATCGACTCACCATGTTGGCCCACTTCTTACCGATCAGAGAGAAGGGTTCCGTACAGAGCATGGGAGGACTCTATATGCATGAGATTGTAAGACTACATAGAGTACCCTTGAATATTGTCTCTGATCATGATGCATGTTTTACATCCCATCTATTGAAGGGTTTTCAAGAGGGTTTTGGGATGTAGCTTCACTTGAGCACCACATTCCATCCTCAGACGGATGGCCAGACTGAGCGGACCATTCAGACCCTCAAGGACATGCTGCGTGCTTGCGTCCTTTACATCGGTCGCAGCTGGGCAGATCAATTTCAATTGGTGGAGTTTTCGTACAACAACAGATATCACTCCACCACTTGTATGGATCCTTTTGTGGCATTTTACAGCCGACCATGTAGATTTCCTTTTTTGTTGGACTGACCCAGGGGAGTC
Organism: Viscum album; assembly: GCA_963277665.1. Lineage (NCBI taxonomy): Eukaryota > Viridiplantae > Streptophyta > Magnoliopsida > Santalales > Viscaceae > Viscum > Viscum album. The sequence continues at coordinate 1,307,398,584 of OY728128.1, forward strand.
AACACTTATGGGCCAGATATGGTATGGACTACCACCGAGAAGGTGCAGATCCTCCAGGAGAAGATAATGACTGCAAATAGCGAGCATAAGTTGTATGCCAAAAGATGACAGAGAACTCTGGTGTTCAAGGATGATGAAAATATCTTTCCATGGGTCTCACCCCAATGAGATTTGTGGAGATTTGGACAAGGAGGCAATTTATCTCACGGGTTCATCAAAACTTTTTCAGTCCTCAGTAGGGTAAGCGAGGTGACTTACCGCTTATCTCTTCCACCTCAGCTACACCAGGTGCACATTGTCTTCCACATAACCCGGCTGAGGAGATACATGCCCTATCCTTCACACATCATTTACTGGGGCGAGCTGTACATCGACGATGGGGCGACATTTACAGAGTTTCTTGTGGAGATTGAGTATCAACAAGAGAGAGTCCTTCGTTGGCGATCAATACCATTTTTGTGTGTATGTTGGCAGCACAGGAACCTCATGGAGAGCACATGGGAGTGGGAGGCTCATTCCCGTGCCCAATACCCCCACTGGTTCCCTTAGTTTGAGTTGTGGCTTATGGGGACGCAAAGCCCTGATGTGGGGAGAATGTAAAGACTTGGTAATTCTATGTAATTTAATTTAATTATATCGTATTTTTATGAATTTGTGAAAATTTGCGGTGCATGATTCTGAGGCCCGGTGTACCACAAATAAAGTTTTGAACTTTTTTTAGTATGTTCAGTAAGCATGTGAGTGAGTTTTTGTAACTTTTGAATCGGTGACCAAAATTTAAATCTGAGGACACTGTTGAACTTGTAGTTCCATTATTCTCTTAAAGAGACCTTCACATCAACCGCAGTAGGTCGAGGGTGAAAGTTAGTTTTCGTGTTTTTCATGGAAATAAAAATGAAATAATGAACAACTTTTATTTTATTTTTATAACCCCTCTTTTTAAATTCATGGTGGTGGGGGCCAACCGAATCTCTCTTTAATGTGGTGAAGTCCCTTGGAATCCTCCCATTTAATTGTGAAAACAAAATACAATTAATCATGACATTTAATTGTGCCAACACAATACAATTATTTGTGCCAAAAAAATACATTTAATTGTATCATTTAATTGTACCAATGAAATACAATTAATTTTTCCATTTTATTGTGCCCACACAATACAATTAATTCTTCGATTTAATTGTGCCAAATTTAATTGTGCAACTGGAAATTAAATTGATAAAATGATTTTAATTTGTTGGCTCTTCATTTCTTTTGTGAAATCATGGGAGAAAGGGGGGCATGGGGAGAACATTGGAGAAACTCTTTATCCAACATAGAATTCCCTCTCTAATAAATAATGACCTCTCCAAAGAAGATAAATTTTTCACTACCCATCCCCTAGGGACCGGGTCTTTACTACCCCAAGCCCGCCTTCCATAGGCCCGGGGCTGGAGACTAGCAATGAAAGGCATATTCCATAATAAAAAAATGATGGAATTTCCTTTTAAACATGTAAAAACACACAACCAAGAACTCAAAAACATAAGAACACAAGTATATTTTATAGTAAAAAGTGTGAATACAATAAGAAAAAGGGGACGAAATACATGTCCAATTGGAAAGTACAAGAAAACTGAAAAGTACAAGTAAACTGAAACAGCTCATGTGAACTCCTACCAAGGACCCTACCTGAAGGGTACTTACAGATCTCGAACAGTCGTCTCTATGGTACACCTCATACAATGTCCACCTCCAAGATACTTCCAGTCCTAGTACTCTCATCCTCAGTCAGCGCTGTCTGTCGTTTCCACTAAACTCAACATGGTGTGGGCGTAGCCCTTGTTGGGGTGAGTATAACGATACTGAGTAGGCACCCCAAGACCATCGAAGGTCTCACAAAACCCACAAAGGATAATCCACAATGAATGAAATCATTTTACAACCCTACTTAGGTATATGCCAATACATATACCTAAGTTTTCAAGTATACTCATCTCATTCATGAGGAAACACAAGGCCCAACTCCTAGCCAAAGTACAACTGTTCCACGTAGGAAAGAATATCACGAAGGTTACAAAACAATGGTAAGTACCAAAATGGTAAGGCCACACAGAAGAATACCACGAAGGTATCTCCATGAAGGTAAGTACCAAAAAGGCACGCCACACAGAAGAATACCACAACTGTGTCACTATAAAAGTAAGTACCACAATGTTATGCCACATAGAAGAATAACAAAAATGTATTACCAAAAAGGTAAAGACTCTTCTCACACCAGGTATAACTTAGGTACGGTAGAAAATATGATTATATGTAACTATTGAATCATCTTACTCTCTTAAGAGGCAAGCCCACATAGGATCATAAATCATCAGACCCACATAGGATCCTAAATCATCAGAACCGTGTATGATCCAAATACAGTAGACCCACGTTGGATCTAAGTGTAGTCCAACGTGGATTCCTAGAGAGGATACAGGTGAGACTCTCGAACACATACCCACGTAGGATTCCAACACACAGACCCACATAGGATCCCTTTCTCATGTTACAACTAGCTACTGGGTTCCCACACTAAGAACTCTTGATTTTGGTAGGGACTTCTTCTCAACACACATGTCGATACTCCAACTACCATGATGTATGTTGAAGAAGTATCTCAAAGGACCACCATCCAAGTTAGAAAACCCCCAATTTAAATTCATGGTAGTGGGGACCACCCGGACACCTCTTTTATAAGTGGAATTCCATTGGAATCCTCCCATTTAATTGCGTCAACACAATACAATTAATTGTTCCAACTATAATTTTTCCATGTTTAATTGCGCCAACATAAATTAAATTGATAAACCAATTTAAATTTTTTTGATCCTCATTTATTTGGGGAAATCATTGGTGAAATGGAGGCTTGGGAAGAACTATGGAGAAACCTTTCTCCAATGAAGAATTCCCTCTCGAACAAAGATCATAATTCGGAATCAAGAATGAGGATGATGCACGAGCCCGACTTTGGAAGCATGTTATGGAACCGACGATCATTGGAACCCTCATCGCCTTCACCGACTTCTTCTTGCAACACCTCCAACGAGCAATCGAGGTAGGGGTGATTTTATTAATATGCATTAATTTCTTTTATGTTGATTCTCCCCCACATGATCCTCTTTCTACCAATCTAACACGGAGGGTGTGGGCCAAACAAATGGCCCGACCACTCCGCACACTATGTGGTTTTTGATGTGTTCTTCGCGATGGAGGAGGACGACGACTGGTACTGGCGATTGGTGTCAGTAGGTCTCTGGAGAGGCGTCTGGAACCCCGGTTGGCTGTGAAGATGGTGGCGGCACAACTGCTCCACCGACGGAGGGCCACAGTAGAGCGGAGGCAGCGATCGGATCACGGTCGGTCACACCAATGAGAGGCAGCAGCGCACGTTCATCCTGTCAACGTGGAGGAGCTGTGACATGAGGCCACAATGGTGAAAGAGGGTGGTTGGATCACTATTGGTCACCGGAGGGGGCACCATGTTTGACTATGCCACAGGGAAGTGCTACCCATTCGGCCATCCGCATGCCTCCCAGCGGGCCATGCATCACATGTTGTGCAACGCAGGCCGTCCGACACGGGCTGCACCATGGGTCTCCCAGTGGGTCGTCCATCGTGCTGACCCGGACACATCGTTCTGTGTCTGACCCAGGGCTAGACTCGGATCAGGCCGTGTGACTCGAACCGGGTCGGGCTGGCCCATGCCGGGTCTGACTAAATTGGTCTATCCGGTTCAGACCGGACCTAGACCAACTTCACCCCTTTTTGATCTTTTGGCCATAACTTTAGCTATGGGCATTCATTTGAAAAACCATCTATGGTGTTGGAAACCATGGATTGATGCGTTCCTTCTGGTATACCCCACATGAGTTTGGGATAATTTTGGGTATGGCCGGGTTGGATCGAACATGAATCTAACCAGGTCCTTGGGAATAAAAAGGCCAATAACTTACAGATCGGGCATCCGATTGACCCACCGTCTATCACATTGAAATGAAGTTTACTTAGAGGTCCATTGAGATACTTCATTGTGGGAAATAATGGATGTTGGAGTATTGACCTGTGGGTTGAGGTGTGGACCGTCTGAGAATAAAGTGAGCATAGTGGGGGAACCTTGAAGCTGGTTGTATCATGAGAAAGGGATCTTATGTGGGTCTGTGCTTTTGGATCCTACGTGGGTCTATGTTCAAGAGCCTCACCTGGATCCACTCTAATAATCCACATGGGACAACTCTAGGATCAAACTTGGGTCTTTTATATTAGGATCCTCTGTGGGAGTGATTATTTACGGTCTTACGTGGGTCTGATGATTTAGGATCCTATGTGAGTCTCCCTCATAACAGTGTAAGATTATTCGGTAGTTACATCTAATCACCTTTTCTACCATACCTAAGTTTTACTTTATGTGAGTTTAGTCCTAACCTTCATGGTATTAACTTTTTGGTATTCTTCTGTGTGGCATACCTTTGTGGTACTTACCTTCATGGTGATACCTTGGTTGTATTCTTCTCTGTGTCGTACCTTTGTGGTACTTACCTTCGTGGTGATACCTTTGTGGTACTCTTCTATGTGGCGTTACCTTTGTGGTACTTACACTTGAGGTACTACAATCATGGTAATCATTACTACATGGAACAGTTGTACTTTGTCTAAGAGTTGGGCCTTGTGTTTTCTCATGAATGAGATTGGTACACTTGAAAACTTAGGTATATGTATGGTCATATACCTAAGTAGGGTTGTCAGATATTTTCATGCATTGTTGATTATAATTTGTGGGGTTTGTGAGACCTTCGAGGGTCTTAGGGTCCCTACGGAGTATCGTTATACCCACCCCTGCACGGGCTACGCCCACCCCTTGTTGTGTTTGGTTCAGACGATGGACAACGTTGACTGAGGATGCGAGTACTAGAACTGGAGGTAGCTCGGAGGTGGAAATTAGATTAGGCGTACCACATAGACGAATTTTTGAGATTTTTCCTACCCTTTAGGTAGTGTCCTTGTCGGGAGTTCGTAGGAGATGTTTCAGTTTACTTGTACTTTTACGTTTTCTTGTAATTTCCAGTTAGGCTTGTATTCTGGTCCCTTTTTCTTATTGTACATTCTCTTTTTACTTTACAGTTTACTTATGTTCATATCATGCCGTGTTCATGGATGCCTTTGTTTACAGGTTATAAAGTAAATGACTTCCTAGTTTTTATTAGGGATTATGCCTTCAGTGCTAGTCTCCAGCCCCTAGCCTATGGAAGGCGGTCCAAGGGTAGTCACGAGACGGGCCCTTGGAGATGGGTCGTGACAAGCCTACTGAGTTTTAATACTCATGATTTTAGTTTATCTTTGTTTTTTTGCTTTATGTGATACTCCTTGCTCAGTTTTGGTTGTCGTAGTACAAAGATGGTTTGAAGACAGTGGTGACCTGTATAGTCACATAAAGGTATGTCCAATTTTTTTTTCATAAACTTCTAGTTTTAATTTTTATTGTCAGTTATTGTTTATTTTCTTGTCTATTATTTATATGACAAATCTTTCCAACTTGTTTTGTTTTGATGCCAGACACAAGTTTCTAGCCTTTGGGGATCACGAATGCCTTTGGGTCCAAGTAGAAAACAGGATTAGGTGACAGGTTCAGGGACGACCCAGGTTGGTTCATGACACACATGCTCCTCAAAATAAATTCACCCCTTTTATAAAAAAATATAAAATATCATCTCATTCAACACTAAATTATTTATAAATACTCTAAAAATATTTATAATTTAATACATAACATAAATCAATTTGCACCATGTAACGTCCCGACCAGGCGCACCACTAAATCGGACGACGGACTGGTCGCCACATGACCTCAAGCACGCCTCCCCGTACGCCAGAGGTTGCTGACTAGTAGAGAGGGTCTAAGGATAGTCAGTGGGGCGACTATACCCTCATTTTAGTGTTCAAAAATAGAAAAAGGAAATAAATAGAGGAAATACTATAATAAATGAATAAAAAGCGGAATGTATATTTTATAAATCTTGTAAAAAAACAAATGGCCAACGCCAAAGTGTACACCAGATGTCTGCATGACATGATAATGATACAAACGTAGAAAACATTGAACAAAACAACATGCTTTCTATTTCAATACATAAATAAATAAATAATGACTCAAAGAACCACGGGCGATCTCCTCGAGCATCTCGAGCCTCCGCTCGGTCCTATCCTCCTAACTCCCATGTAAATGAAAACAACATAGTCCTACAACCAAATAGAATCTACTCGGGTACCCAGTGCAATGGTGGCCCGAGCATGGTGTGAGATATAAATCTCAGTAGGTCGGGACCACCGGTGTCTACCCCAAACCAGACACTTAATAAATAACATATAACATGTGAAAGAATTCATAAATTAAGTAAACAGTACAATGTAACTATATACCCAAGTACCTGCTTCAGCCATCAGCTGGTGTATGAACCTGCATTATACATTTCTCATACATACTAAATATTCATTACATAATCATTCATCGGTTATTAATTATTCCAATCTTAATAAATTATGAAGGTCATGAGATTCGGCCTATGCCCAACATCTCCTGTATAAATCACTCACCACAGATGTCTCTAAAGGCCATCTATGTAATCAATATAATGACTAATTTCATGCTTTTGCTTTGGATTGGATAACGCGTCATAAGTTATTCAATTCAACCTTTCATATACTAAGTCTAAGCCCACCCACTAAAAGTTGTTCACCCAAATCATAAATAAGTCTGAAACCTTCATCATAAACAATTCAAAAATAATCTTGTCTCAACCGCCTTCATTAACCATTAAATCATTTCATGCATGAACAATTGGACCCACAATCCAATGTTAATTAATGGGTGTAGAACATCATGTCCAGCACCCTCATGAGTATTTGGAGCATCAGCCCTTGTCTCATAACCCATGGGTATTTGGAGCATCAGTCCCTGACCCATAAAAGAATATTTGCTAGCAAGCTGGGTGTAGAACACCATGTCTAGCACCCTGTGAGTATTTGGAGCTTCAGTCCTTGTCTCACAACCCATTTATCAATCAAAAATATATATTTATCATTGGTGTAGAACACCATGTCTATCACCTCGTGAGTATTTAGATTATTAGTCATTGACGCACCACCCGTTTATCAATCATATATATATATATATTTATCATTGGTGTAGAACACCATGTCTATCATCCCATGAGTATTTGGAGCTTCAGTCCTTGTCTGAAAACCTGTTTAGCAATCATACATATATATCTATCGTTGGTGTAGAACACCATGTCTAACACCCCAAAACCATCAATTAATAAATTCATAAATTAATTAATCCAATCCGTTAATTAATTCAACAACAAATTTACAACATAAATTGCATGTCAAAAGTCAACACTTAACTAACCATTCAATATCTGAATAGTAAATAATTAATTAAAAATTAATTGTTCTTATCAAGCCAAATAAATAATTAACTCAACATTTAATTATCCAAATTCGTTAACAAGTCTCAACCCGTCCACTGAAATAGTGATTCGTCCAGGACTTTGACAATTTACATGCACGTCATAACCATCATAAAACATATTGAACCAGCCCATATATTTAGCAACCATCTCACACATCATCTCATAATATAGAACAACTCCATCCAAGACAACTTAATGCATTTAAATCTAACAATTATCAAAAAGTACCCTTGGCCAACAGCCGTAAAAAACAATCAATTCAGAATCTTAATTTAATGCATGCATATTAATTAATTAAAAAATTAATTAATTAAATATTATCTCTTACACCAATCATAAATTAATTAACCATTTAACATTTTACATGAAATAATTAATCCATCCATTAATTATTACCAGTTTCCAATTTATACTTTTGATCATTTCAATTATTCAATATTCCCAATCATAATTAATAGCCACAAATTTTATTCCAACCCATGAATTGATAATTAATTATACAATTAATTATCCTATTATACATTCTGCCCATTCAAATCATTTAACTGTTTAATCATATAACTTTAAACAAATTAGCAAAACATGCTTAAAAGCAACACAAGTTCAAGCCCTCATTTATCTCATGTGGGCGACATCATTTAATAACATCAAAAGTGTCATGCATCGATATATGATAATCAAGGAAACTTACATTCTCAATTTATTTAAACAAAACTATTATTCTTAAAATAAAGTGTTAAGGATTTGAGACTCTACCTCGGGGTGGCACCATTTTAAATCCGATGCGCTTTAATGTACATGGCAGCAACCAGTCCACAACTGGTCTATAATCGCACGTGCACACACCTTTATATATTTATTTATTTATTTATTTATGCGCGTTGTCTGGTTGTTGTGCGCACCAGGTTGATAGGCCAAAAGAAATGGCACACAGGGATGGTCACACGTCGGGACATCAGGAGGATGAATCTCAAGGATGCTATGCAAATAACATCCAGAGAAAATCGCACACGACCACTCTATCCTGAAACTCAAAAAAAGGGGGCGTTTAAAAGACATCTAGAACCGTTCGGATTCAATTAAAATCCCAAAATTAAAACTCTTAATTTGATATCAGTTTGATCTGTTTATTAACGGCGGAGTCATTTATTTCACTCCTAGAAGTCGTTTTAAAATTTACAGCATTTAAAACGGTCCATAATGGGGTTCCCAAAAGCTTCCACGGACATAAAAATGGAAAACAACATATATTGAAGATGAATGAATAGTAATGATGATATTAATTAATTTATTTAATTGTTTAATTAAATTAAACAATTTTAATTTTTTTACTTTAATAAAAAGTTCGTTGCGAATAAAAATTATACATTTCTTAGGGTAAACCCCTCATTTAGAACACATTGGTGGTCTCAGATTTCTCGTACGATGCACGGTTTGTGAGTTATTAATGACTTAATCTTTTAAAAATGGAACAAATAATTGATTAACAAATAATAATAATTTATTAAGAGTGAGGCATCCCAACGCTCGATGAAAACATATGTTATGCCTTCTCTAGGGTAAAAACATCATTCCGGACCCATTGGTGGCCTCAGATTTATGATAAGATGCACCATTTGAGAGATATTTACTTATTTTTATGAAAATAATATTAAAAAAATTATCATTTAATAACCATATTTCTTCATTAAATAACCACACTCCTTCATTAAATTCAAAACTGCTTATTTAATTAAGAGTTTCAATAAGATATCCAATGACCTCATTAAATTCACCTAAATACTACACCTCATAAAATAAAAACAGAACTTTGACAAACCCCGTAATTAAATTTTTTTAAAAGAAACAATAAACGCCCATTTTAATTATGTCCAACCTCCCAATTTAAATCCACATTAATTATCCAATTCATTTTTAACCTTCATTTATTATTATCGTAATAAATGTTTCTTAATTAATTATAAAACTCCATATTGATCATTGAATTCTTTTAACTTTTATTTAACTAAGTAACCACAAAAATAATAATAACATCATTATTATTAATATTCAAACATTAATTTATTTAGAAACTCAAACCCCCAATTTATTACAATATTATTAATATGATATTAACTCCAACCCATAACCCCTCTTTTAATTAAAAGATTATTTGACAAGCTCAAAAGCCACAGTTAATTCTCATAAATGATACACTACTTTAACATGCAATTAAAATTTCAAAGTATCAAAATAATTTATGACTCCATAATAATATCAATAACATTATTATTATTAGCACATTACTATATTTAATAATAAATAGTCCTTTAATAATTCTGAAACTCTTCATTTAAATAAAACGGCTCTTTGATAAACCCAAAAGCCACATCAATACCTTCAACTGACTTTTAATTAATTCTTTAACATTCAATAAATTTAACAACCACAATAATAGTAATAATAATTTCATATTATTATTATTATTCAAACATTATTTTAATTAATCCATAACTCTCATATAATCATATTTAATTAAAAAACATAATAATAATAATAATTTATTAAAATAATATAAACTGCATAGGCTGGAACGCAACCATGCGCTGCCCATGCAGATCCATTAAAGTGGATTTTTCCGGATCCAGTGCACCAGAGACTCATCGGGACACCCGCTAAAAATTATAGGGTAATTACGCAATTCCAGAAACAACACCAGTAGGTGTTCAGACACCCAGAATAAAATTCCGTAGTTCACTTAATAAATTGAACCGTTGATAAATCGAAAAAAAATTCGAAAAAATTCATATTTTAACCCGATTAAAAAACATGGGACATTACAATACACCCACCTTAAAAATTTCTCATCCCCGAGAAGCCATAGGGAACAAATTCTAAATCAATGGACCTACCAAGGTCATTTAAGAAGATTAGTCAAAATATTACCAGACAACTCTGTTATAAAAGCTCGACATCGCCTGCTGACACATTTATCAAAAAAAATGATTCAATAATACCCACCTTAGGATTTTCCTTGACGTCTCATGAAAAGATTATCCGCTCACTAGTGCATGTTTTTAGAATAAGTTAATGCATGTGTGTGACATTCCTCGAACCATGTTCACCACGTCAAACATTGATCATAAAAATCTGTAACATAAGCCGATCAGCGTGCCAAAAGAACCATGTCCCAAGAAGTCCACCCGAGTAGTGGGATGAACTAAATTAATAGCCTTGAACATTCTATGGGTACTACCTACCATGGGTTAGACCCTTATGAAACATTAACATTGACCCTCTCTCTTGGTCACACAAAACTAGAATCACAAGATTTAAAAACTCATTTTTCTTCTAGGGATTTAAATTAATTTATTTCAACATTTTAACATTTGAATGAATTTCAGCATACACACATGTACATATTCACAATAAGCCACTTGGTTTTCAAAATAACAACCTATAGAAAAAAAGGCATGTTATCACAAACATCGTCTTTATTCATCATTCAAATTTATTCAAAAATAAATAGGCAATTTACCAACTAAATTCCTTTTACAGAAAAGGCGACCTCCAAAGTTCTCATTTATTCAATCTGGGTTCTTCCAAAAGCAACCCAACAATAGTTCATTATAATCAAAACTCAGCAGTTTTACATTTGTAACCATTTTCAAACATAATATGGTTGTATAAGATTAAAACACATGGGTGGCCATCTACCAATCGATAAGGCACCCATACACCTTATCACGGGAATTTGGCCCCCATTTATCACAATCAACATTTATTTAAAATTTTATCTTTATCACCCCATTCACATATCCAAAACATCTCTAACATGTTAGCATAAGAAGTAACACAACAACATGCTATAACACAGAAGCATGGAACAATAACAAAACATACTAATAACTGAAACAGTATGGAATATAATCACTCAACCATGTTAAATCTATTACCGGAACAAGCTATCTAGAGAGGCATGCTAAAGCAGATCAAAATATGGAATTGCACCCAAGGAACACAATCCAAATTAGCAAGCATCCTACTAATGCAACTACATGGCATGCTATATGCATGGAATGTGAATCTATAAGTGACTAAGATGATGCATGTATGAATGTTCCTTGCATATCCGGCCATGACAATTATTTTTCAAAATTCTCAAAATTAATAAATAGAAGAAAATACATATGTCACTCAAGCTGAAATCCAATCAAGTGTAACCTCTAATAGTATAAACATCAATTCTCATACCTGGCCACTCTGTCATTTCCCATACATGAGGTGATCAGTCCCAAGCACTACTATTAACCCAAGCACCGACACATTCCTAGTCCCCTGTCTACAAACCCCAAAATAGAAAGACAAAGGAAAAGAAAGAAAACCTAAACCTTTGATACCACTTTGTAATGTCCCGACCAGGCTCACCACTAAACCGGAGGCCGGACCAGTCACCACATGACCTCAAGCGCGCCTCCCTGTACGCCAGTGGATGCTGACTAGTAGCGAGGGTCTAAGGATAGTCAGTGGGGAGACTATACCCTCATTTTAGTGTTCAAAAATAGACAAAGACAATAAATAGCGGAAACGGTATAATAAATGAATAAGCTGTGGAAAGTATATTTTATAAATATTGTAAAAAAAATGGCCAACGCCAAAGTGTATAACGGATGTATGCATGCCATGATAATGATACAAAAGTAGAAAACAATGAACAAAATAGCATGCTTTACATTTAAATGCATAAATAAATAAATAATTACTCAAATCCCCACGGGCGATCTCCTTGAGCATCCCGAGCCTCCGCCCGGTCCTGTTCTCCTAACTCCCAAGTAAATGCAAACAAAATTTTCCTGCAACTAAATAAATTCTACTCGGGTACCCAGTGCAATGGCGTCCTGAGCAGGGTGTGAGATATAAATCTCAGTAGGTCGGGACAACCGGTGTCTACCCCAAACCAAACATTTAATAAATAACTTATATCATGTGAAAGCATGCATAAGTTAAGTAAACAGTACAATGTAACTATATACCCAAGTACCTGCTTCATCCCTCAGCTGGTGTCTGAACTTGCATTATACATTTTTCATACATACTCAATATTCATTACATAATCATTTATCAGTTATTAATTATTCCAATATTAATAAATTATGAAGGTCTGGAGATTCGGCCAATGCCCAACATCTCCCGTATAAATCACTCACCACAGATGTCCCTAAATTCCATCTGTGTAATCAATGTAAAGACTAATTTCATGCTTGTGCTTTGGCTTGGATAAGACATCATAAGTTATTCAATTCATCCTTTCATATACTAATTCTGAGCCCACCCACTAAAAGTGGTTCACCCAAATCATAAATATGTCTGAAACCTTCCTCATAAACAATTCAAAAATAATAATGTCTCAACCGCCTTCATTAACCATTAACTCATTTCATGCACGAACAATTGGACCCACAGTCCAAGGTTAATTAATGTGTGTAGAACATCATTTCTAGAACCCTCGTGAGTATTTGGATCATCAGTCCTTGTCTCACAACCCATGTGTATTTGGACCATCAGTCCCTGACCCATAAAAGAATATTTCATTGCATGCTGGGAGTAGAACGCCATGTCTAGCACCCCGTGAGTATTTGGAGCTTCATTCCTTGCCTCAAAACACATTTATCAATCATACATATATATTTATCATTGGCATAGAACACCATGTCTATCACCCCGTGAGTATTTGGAGCATTAGTCCTTGTCTCACCACCCGTTTATCAATCATACATATATATTTATCATTGGTATAGAACATCATGTCTATCATCCTGTGAGTATTTGGAACTTCAGTCCTTGCCTCATAACCTATTTGTCAATCATACATATATATCTGTCGTTGGTGTAGAACACCATGTCTAACACCCCAAAACCATCCATTAAATAATTCATAAATTAATTAATCCAATACGTTAATTAATTCAACAACAAATTTACAACATAAATTGTCGGTCAAAAGTCAACCCTTAATTAACCATTCAATATCTCAATAGTAAATAACTAATTAAAAATTAATTGTTCGTAGCAAAGCAAATAAATTATTAACTCAACATTTAATTAACCAAATTTTTTTACAAGTCTCAACCCGTCTACTCAAATAGTAATTCATCCAGGACATTAACAATTTACATGCACGTCATAATCATCACAAAACATGCTGAACAAACCCATATATTTATAAACCATCTCACACATCAAATCATAATATAGAACAACTTCGTCCAAGAAAAATTAATGCATTTAAATCTAACAATTATCAAAAAGTACCCTTGGCCGACAGTCGTAACAAACAATAAATTCACAATCGTAATTTAATGCCTGAAAATTAATTAATTCAAAAATTAATTAATTAAATATTATCTCTTACACCAATCATAAATTAATTAACCATTTAAAATTTTAAATGTAATAATTAATCCATCCATTAATTATTACCAATTTCAAATTTCTATTTTTGAACATGTCAAATATTCAATATTCCCAATCATAATTAAAATCCACACATTTTACTCCAACTCAAGACTTGATAATTAATTCTACAATTAATTATCCTATTATACATTCTGCCCATTCCAATAATTTAACTGTTTAATCACATAACTTTAACCAAATTAGCAAAAAATGCTTAAAAACAACAAAAGTTCAAGCCCTCATTTATCTCATGTGGGCGACATCATTTAATAACTTAAAAAGTGTCATGCATCAACATATCATAATCACGGAAACTTAGAATCTCAATTTATTTAAAGAAGATATAATTCTTAAAATGAAGTGTTAAGTATTTGAGACCCTACCTCGGGGTGGCACCATTTTAAATCCAAAACGCTTTAATATACATGGCAGCAACCAGTCCACAACTGGTCCGTAATCACACGTGTGCACACCTTTATATATATATATATATATATATATATTTATGCATGTTTCCTGGTTGCTGTGTGCACCAGGTTGAGAGGCCAAAAGAAATCGCGCACATGGATGGTCATGTGTCAGGACTTCGGCAGGATGAATGTCAAGGATGTTATGCAAATAACACCGAGAGAAAATCGCACACGACCACTCTAACATGTAACTCAAAAAAAAGGGTGTGTTTAAAAGAGATCTAGAACCGTTCGGATTCAATTAAAAACCCTAAATTAAAACTCTTAATTTGATGTCAGTTTGATCTGTTTACTGATTGCAGAGTCATTTATTTGACTCCTAGAAGTCGTTTTAAAATTTATAGCGTTTAAATGGTCTATAATGGGGTTCCCAAAAGCTTCCACGTACATAATAAATGGAAACCAGCATATATTGAAGATGAATGAACAGTAACCGTGATATTAATTAATTTATTTAATTTTTTAATTATATTAAACAATTTTAATTTGTTACTTTAACAAAAAGTTCGTTGCGAATATAAATTATACATTTCCTAGGGTAAACCTCTCATTTAGAACACATTGGTGGTCATAGATTTCTCGTACGATGCATGGTTTGTATGTAATTAATTATTTAATCTTTAAAAACCATAATAAATAATTGATTAAAAAATAATAATAATTTCTTACGAGCGAGGCATCCAAACGCTCGATGAAAACAGATGTTAGACCATATCTAGGGTAAAAACCTCATTTCGGGCCTCAGATTTACCATAGGATGCACCGTTTGAGAGATATTTAATGATTTTTAAGAAAATAATATTTAAAATTTTGTTATTTAGTAACCACACTTCTTCATTAGATAACCACACTCCTTCATTAAATTCAAAACTGCTTATTTAATTAAGAGTTTCAACTAGATATTCAACGACCACATTAAATTCACCTAAATATTACACCTCATGAAATAAAAACAAACCTTTGACAAACCCCGTAATTAAATTTTTTTAAAAGAAACAATAAACTTCCATTTTAATTATGTCCAACCTCCCTATTTAAATCCACATTAATTATCCAATTCATTTTTAACCTTCATTTATTATTCTCGTAATAAATGTTTCGTAATTAATTATAAAACTCCATATTGATCATTAAATTCTTTTAACATTTATTTAACTAAGTAACCACACAAATAATAATAACATTATTATTATTATTATTCAAACATTAAATTATTTAGAAACCCAAACCCCCAATTTATTACAATTTCAATAATATGATAAAAACTCCAACCCATAACCCCTCATTTAATTAAAAGATTCTTTGACAAGCTCAAAAGCCACAGTTAATTCTCATAAATGATACACTCCTTTAACATGCAATTAATATTTCAAAGTACCAAAATAATTTATGACTCCATAATAATAATAATAATAACATTATTATTATTACCACATTCCTCCATTTAATAATAAATGGTCCTTTAATAATTCTGAAACTCTTCATTTAAATAAAACGACTCTTTGAGAAACCCAAAAGCCACGTTAATACCTTCAACTAACATTTAATAAATTTTTTAACATTCAATAAATTTAATAAACACAATAATAGTAATAATAACTTCATATTATTATTATTATTCAAACATTAATTTAATAAATCCATAACTCTCATATAATCATATTTAATTAAAAAACCTAATAATAATAATTTATTAAATTAAGATAAACTGCACAGGTTGGACCGAAACCATGCGCTGCTCATGCAGATCCATTAATGTTGATTTTTCCGGATCTGGTGCACCCGAGGCTCATCGGGACACACGCTGAAATTTATCGGGTAATTACGCAATTCCAGAAATGAAACCATTAGGTGTTCCAACACTCAGAATAAAATTCCATAGCTCACTTTAAAAGAAAGGAACCGTTGATAAATCGAAAATAATTCGAAAACATTCATATTTTAACCCAATTCAAAAACATGGGACATTACACACCAAATCCCTTTTTAACAATAAAATTTATCTATCATGATCTAGTTATATTCCCAGGATAAATTAACCCATTGTCTTAATTAACTTTAATTACCTAAACATCAAATCTATTACCAACCTAAAGGATTATCCATACCTTAATCAATTATTCAACCTAAAACCCAATAAAATGTTCCTAAAACATCATTATTCATCTTAAAATAAAAAAACATTAGAGCACAAAAATAATTTTTATTCCTTTGATTTATGATCAATCATAAACATATTATCCCATGTTGTCACTTAAATCCCATCAATGTTTCTGAAATTAAAATATCCTAACCTATAATGTTATTTTAACACTACCCTAACACCAACTAAGAAACCCAAAACTTTCGCTCCTAGATCTGGTGATACATAATATCCTTTACACACTGTCATTGATAACTGATATAGAAACCCAAAAAAACCATACATAATTAAAATATCTATTTAATTATTACATAACATACATACCCTAATACCAATTTTTTTAGAATATTAGAGTTTTAAGAAGTATCCTTTCATTGAAAAAACCATACCATGGAGACATTTTTTCTACTAAATCAGAATCGTCAGGAGATGAACATACATTATTAAAGGCTAAAAACTCATATAAAAAATGTTTTACATTATTTTTATAAATACTTGATTTTTCCATAGTTGACACCCTTCGAAAAACCTCATACATTCTACTCTTTTTCATTACATAGGGAATAAGATCATAATAAATTATGGGATCAAAAATTTAATAATTGCAAGAATAAGTGAAAATAGTCAAATATCATATATGAGAAAAACATTTGTATATGGATATGAGAATATAGTCCTATAATTTAAGATAATCATCCCTAGTAACATTTTTATCATAAAATATGGGTCATTCCTTAAAACCTTTGGCATAAGATATGATTTGTAGGGTTTTGAAAACATGATTCAATAATCATGAGACTTAAAATCATATTAATGTTATAAGAATGTAGAATATAATTTCTAGTCATCATAGGATCCTTGAAATAGAATAATGTGGAAACCACATTAAACAAGACATAATAAGAATAAATCAAGTCCCACTTGTTAGAAAATAAAGTATAATGGAAAGAGTATCATAGTGGATTGAGTTTACCTATAGTACCTTAAATGGAAAATCATGAGATATAAAACATTACCCAATGTATTGGAAAACTGTATAATTTGGGGACCACCCATCACATCATATTATGTACTTGTATATGTGTTCAAGACAAGAAAACACTCCTAATTTCTATATAATATATTTAATCCTTGAGAATGAAATGCTTTTAAATATGATTTCCACAAAACATTGTCATATTCCATCCATAGAATAATGGTTTATGGTATTATTTATGAATATTCAAAGTGAATCATAATAAAAATTTAAGGATATTAACATTTATGAAAAAAAATCTATTAAAATATTGGAAAATTAAAAAATTCGAATGGTATCACATAATAATACATTAAGAATTGGATCATTTGATATATAAAATACAATTTTCCAAAAGAAAAAAACATTAAGAGAAGTTGGGTGGTAAAAAATGAAACATAACTCCTTAGGAGATAGATTTACTGACTTTGAGAGAAAAATGAATGAGATTTTATAAAAATAAATTTAATTAATCTTTTGAAACATGGTTTTAAAAGACATATATGTCACATAAAATATCAATTTCTTATGGTCAAAAAGAGGAAATTGATAAATTTATTTTTAAATGAATTATAATTATTGAAACCATGATATTTAATTAAGTTAAGGACCAGAAAGTTGAATTGGAAGATATAAATTGACATAAGTTTAATGAAATCCCATTATTTAATCAATTAAAAATAACTAATATTTTTTAAAAATAAAAAAAATGGAAATAAAAATAAATTTACAGACCCATTGAAACATAAATATGGATATTTATGAATTATAATAGATTTAATATCTAGAAAATGAATGCATGTGAAAAATGCCTAAAAATTTATTCTTTTTCACATTTTAGAAAAAGATTCAAAAAATGACCTATGTAGAGAACACCTAAAAACCCCTTTATATATTTTATAATAAATCTAAAATATTTTAAAAATTAAACATATAAATAATTTTTTTATAGATTAGAACATTTTTGATAAAATATAAATAATATGGATTTTTATTAATAATATTCCTGAGTATATTGATGTGGTAAGATTTCCTCCACTTAAGACCATTCGTTCAGTTGAATTGTGTGGAAAAGGGAATTGAGATCATAAGAATACATTTAAAATATAAAATAAATATAAGAGAATAAAATAAATAGGGTTATATATATAAATAACATATATTTCCCAAAGATATTAATTTCTACATAAATTATCTTGAATTTAAATTGATAATGGAAAAAACACCTTACTGCTTTTATATCTTTTGATTAAAAACCCAATAAAATAGAGAAAAATTAGAGTTTTTTATCATAAATAGGAAATCCCAAAATGTGTCCTTTTTGAACCCTCCAAACCAGGAAACCCACCTCCCCTTGAAGATATCAATCCGGAGAGAGCCATAGATGGGAAGGGGCTATTTTCATCCTAGATGGTACAAAATCTCAGTGGGTGATAACCCGATCGTCAATAGTTTGACACAGCAATTAGACAACACGAGTTGGTCACACCTCATTCCACCCACTCGGTCAGAAACTAGGTTACTGAATAGATGATTGGATCCTTGGGTAAGGAGAAATTCACCCAATAGCAGACTCTAAGGAATATAATCCTACACCACCCAAAGAATTACTTTGTTGTTCCTTTATCCTTAACAACTACAACATCGCTAATGTCTCACTATTCATGTATTTTTAAATCTATTTAATTTCATGTAAATTTTGATAAAAAATATATACATGTGTTTTATATATTTTTTAAATAATACATAATGTGTTGAATATAGAATATATCATAATGAAATAATACTGAAATGGAAAAACAATTTTGGGAATCATAATTTTTGAAGTAAGAATTTATTTAAAATGATATTTTGTGAAATAAGTTTAAATATGTTGAAAATAAAATATGTAATATGACATAATAAAACAATATGGTATAATTTTTTTAACTTATAATAATTGATTTGAAGAAAAACAATTATTACTCATCAAAAGAAAATTTTGTTAAGAAAAAACAGTTACCTTGGATACCAGGTTAGTCAAAAAAGATATTACCTCATGTATAATAAAATAAGACTCATTAAAAATATTTTTCTGAAAAATTTTAATATAAATTAATTTTTTATTAATATTTTATATTCAATTCATTCATAGTTATTATATATTTTAATTTATTATCGATAATCAGTTGTCAGTTGTTTAAATCAATCGTTGTTTATTTTGGTATAATAGTTTTATTCATCATTATAAATTCATGGTTCAATAACTTAAATAATATTTATGGTTCTATAATAGAATTTACATAATGATTTATGAAGATCCATTTTTATTCCATGGGATTTCCAGGAACCATTCATCAAAATGAAATTTATAAAATGTTTATTTCAATAAATTATAATTAATAAAATGTGGTATATTAATAATTATTTATATAATAATATTACCATTAGGGAATAAGAAAAATAGTATTGAATTTTTATTATCATATCTTACAACTAAAAAAGTAACCATAACCATCCATGAAAAAAATTTATAACATCATTCATGAAGGTGGTTAAATCAATGAAAAAGGGAACATTTTATAATCAGTGGATGATTTTGATTATGATGTTATTTTATTACAATATAATCATTAAATAAGTATAATTATATTATTTATCTTTTAAAAAATATGTAAATTTAAATCGAGAAGATGTGTATAAATATTATAAATTAAAATTATGATAACAATATAATACATGAAAATAATAAATTGTATAACCTCTTGGAAGCCTTTTTAGTGTGATTAAATGGGAGGATTATATTGAGGACAAGGGTGCATGATCATGTGATAATGTTACCAAGGAAGGAAATATTTTAGACCATTTAGTGGGTTTTAATTTTTATATCTGCCTTAGAAATGGCTGTGTAGAGGTCTTTTTATATGTTAGAGGGTGGCATTTTGTTAATATATTTTTATTAATATACAAAGAATACAATAATAAAGGAAAGTGGAACTAAAAAATAAAAATTACTGAAGCTAAGATGAAGTGATGTAGATAAATATCTCATACACACATTTTGATATATGTTTTTGGATATTTTCTTTGATTATCCCTTAATTTATCCTTTTTACATTTTTAAACATTATCTTAGTGATTGAATTTTACATTGAGTAACTTATTTTGATGGAAAAAATGAAATTGGAAATACTACTAAATTTAGACATGATAATTCCAAATATTAAAACCATTTAAATAAACTCAATTTCTCATGTGGATAAAAATTAATTTTAATATTAGTACAGAACACATAATAAGGACAATTTTTTGAAAATCACCATTTTATGTATAGAAATTATTTATTTTGATTCCTTGATATTTAATAAAAATTATATCAAAATTAATTTATTTTATTATATATATTATAAATAGATTTTATTAATATAATTAATTATTAGTGAGTTATTATATTTATTATGATAAAATAAATTTGACATATAAAAAAATTCATCGAAGAGAAAATAACTCTTCTCGCCATTAAATTATATAATTTTTATTTTTAAAAAATTGATAATGACATTATAATAACTATTAATTTCTTTAAATATAAAATCTATTTCATTAATTTTCTTACATTGACTGATAGATTTAACATTAAAATAAAAACACATAGTATACATAATAAAACCCCTTTTTTGAAGAAAAACATATTTCATTTTTCTGGAATCATTATGTTTTCATATGTTATATATTTTTTTCAGAATGTTGTTTCAGTATCTTAGAAGTAATTTGTTCTATATATGACTTCATTTTATTGAATCAATTCTTAAAAACTAATACATTATATAATTCGCCAAACCCAGTTACCCAGATTTTGTTCTTTATTGCATAACATTGAAATGATACAAGGAATTATGTCCCGAAATACTAATCATTTTAGTAGACATGGAAATACTAAGTACATTCTTATGTTTTAAAATACATTATAAAATGAAAAAATAAAACAAAATAGTCCCATAGGCCACATTCATATCCCTTATACTATCCATGCCGGTCATTATTTATATTCTTCTTCACATACTAGGAAAAATAAAACAGAGAAACAGGTGAGATAAGATATTTAGTAAGGATAACAACATAGTAGAAACTTTCATAAATAAGAATAAACATTTAAGGAAATGTATAAGACAAAAAAAATCATTTTAAACATGAAATTCAACATAATATGGAAATTATAAAATAATATAATAACATTTATTTATCCATGTGGATATTCTACTAGTCAAATAATACCATGGAATATCAAGATCCACTTTTATAATGATGGAATGCATAATCCCAGACGTCATAACCACATAGTCAAGGCCTTGTGCCAAGACTACATATAAGATTTTGTCAAGGCTTTATGACAAGACACTAACTTGTCTCATGAGAACTACCGATGCATTGAGGATCTATATCGGGCTCCATCGTCACATAATAAGTCTAATACATTCCTCAGATGAAAAGGTTTAAACATAAGATAAACAATCATGTAAAAACTAGTATACAAAATGTCAATACATTATCCATAAAACATGAATTGTTTAAAAATAAAACATCCATAGTCAAACATATCACAAAAACATCAATACAATATGGATTTTTTGTATCATAATAATACAACATCAAATAAGCTTAAAATACATCAAATGATGTTGACACAGATGAAATCCAAAAAAAATTAGGGAAATATCTTTTTCTATTTTGAAATCATATAAAAGTCATATAATTAGAAAATAAAATATTTATTTCTAAAATATTATTATAATCTTGAAAGGTAAGATTTAAAGATGTTGTAACGGTGGAAAATAGCTACACCCACTGTATAAATTAAAAAAGACATTCTTACCTTATTTTTGTCGAAAAGGTTATAAAGTACCTTGTTTAGAAAATGAAAGAACGATTCCTTCCAAAAACATATAATGTCAAATAAGTTTATAAATGAAATTAACCCATTGACTATTAAATAGTCAAAATGTTTTGAAATACATTTTTAAGAAACACAGATGTGGATGACAATGATGTCCCAGTAGATACTAACTTAAAAACAACCTCGGATCATAAATAGATTTTTAACTTAACTGTTAACATGTACTTTTCCTTGGATGAGGGTAAGTTAACCTTATGTATGATAGTTAAATAATTTCTATTAAATTATACAAGAAACATGTACAAAAATATGATATCATATATGATCTTTTAATATTGATTTGTTAATAATATTTTTTTATTATCGTCGTTTCAAGTGTTAACTGATTCTTTGCCCTTTATTTGTTTTTCTAAATAAGTTGTTTTTGTTATTGATAGTATGTATTTGATTCATATCCAGAATGGTATTATTTTATTAATCATTATTTTTAATGATCAAATGAATATTAATCTTGAATGGTTATGATCGAGAAATGAATCTAATCGTGTTCGTGGAGATGGTAATCCGTACATACGCACGAGCGACAATATCATTTTTTTGATATTAAAAATCATGAATAAATAGTTGGTGTATCTTATATAAAGAATCATGAATATGTAATATTTCTTATTTACATCAACTATACATCATTATTATACCCATCCAAAAATAATGTATTGAATAACAACTACACCACAACGTGGAGATGGTAAGTCGTACGAATGCACATATAGAGACTTTGTCATTCATATGATAGATAGAATGATGAATATGGTTGTAAAATTTTTATATTTACATCATAGTATATAGAATATATTGGTTTTTTTTTATAATGGAATAAACAAAGAAAGGGGAAGTTGAAGAAGAAAAGTACTTGAAAGTGGTGATTAAATATTTACCTCTTCTTTGGGTTATTCCTTTGGATTTGATCAAAAGGGATAAATAGGTCCACTTACTAACCAAAGGAAGGTCTATAAGATGAAGGGAGGAATGTTGGGAGGATATTTGTGTAGGTTTGGGCTGAGACAAAAGGAATTGGATGAGCTAAATTAAGATAAGGGTAAGTTCACTTTTATAAGAGAGGTGTGGGTCACTTTAGGAAAATCTTGAAATACTATTTTACGGTAAAATCATTTTCAGTTTTTTATGTCTAAAAAATGATTTTTTTGGACACCAAGGTAGGGATGGGTCCAAAACCTCTAAAAAATAGGTTTTAGAATGGTTTAGGGCATCATATTAACCTTATCTTTTAGATTTAACTGTTAGTTAAATTGTTTGACATTTACCATGTCTCTTTATATTTTTATATTATATGGTTAATAAACAAATTATAAACATCCAAGAGAAGGCCAAGTGATTATTTAATGACATAACTATCATTATATACGTCTTTTTTTGGATCCTTAGGTTTTTAGAAATATTATATCTATTAATAATATAATATTTGTTTTTAAAACTATTTTATGTCAATTTTGACACTATTTGGTATTTTGTTTTTGATAAAGTCATTACAGCATGATTACATCGAACTAAACTCATTTAATCAGCCCTAACATGACATATTAACTTATATCATTCGTGTATAGAATCAAAACATTCAAATTATATTTATTTTAATATTTATAATATCATTTATTTGATTGTTTCATTAATAATGAAAATACTGCATCATTATTGTGTCATATATAAATATATATTTATTTTAAGTCTAAAAATTATAAATAAAATATCCTGATGTAGAAAATATTTTTAGATTTCTAATGAATATTAATAATCTAATAGATAAATTATATAACCTCAAATAAAAATTGTTTTACTAAAAGATATTTTATTTTGTTATTTTTTGTCTTCACTTTAGATTATTTAATATAAAATGTCATTATCACTCCCATGTGGCTCCATGGGGTCCCAAAATTGACCCAAGGATGACCATGGTCGGACATGTATCATCCAATAGGGTTAGGAAACGTGTTAGGGTAATTTAATATTATTATAATACTATTTTTTATCCTTATTTACAGTATTTACCTCTTTAACCACGGTGAATAAAATATTGACTAAAGTAAATATTCATAATGTCTAAAAATAAAAGTTACATATTTACACAATTTAGACCTCCTGATTTCAAATATGGAATAAATTTTTCCAAATTCATAACACAGAAGTGGCATAAATTAATTTAAAATAAATTCTCATTGTCAAAACAAAAAGCGTGTTTTTATGAAATAAAAAAAAATAAAAAGATTGACACTTGTTTATGTCTAGTTTAAATTGGATATTACATCCAATGAAAAATATTATATTAAATGATAAAAAATATAATCTAATTACTCTAAAAACCATTAAAATGTATAATTTGGCACTACAAATTATTTCAATTAAAAAAGTTGTTTTAATTAAAATTTAGTATTTTCACTATTCATCAAAAATTGAATGATTTCAAAAAAGTACCAAAATTTCACCCTAAGATAATTTCGATATTCAGAATTAAAAAATGAATTTCATTTTCAAAACTATAATTTATAAAATTTAAAAAAGTGGGTATTACTATTTATATTGGCTAGTTTGATCGGTCGTGGTGTGTTAGAAATCTTAAATTTGCGTACAATACAAGCTATTGCATTATTAAAAGGGTAACATACTGTGGAAGCCTGGGGTGTTACATTCTTCCCTCCTTCAAATAATTTCACCCTCAAAATTTCTAGAATACTACCACAGAAAATGATTCGGGTGGTTCTTCATCATATGTTCTTCTGGTTCCCACGTTGCCTCTACCATCTTATGGTTTCTGCATAGAACTTTTACCAGACGAGTCATCTAGTTTCTCAAAACAAGTTCTCTAGTATCAAGAATCTTGACAGGCTCTTCAAAATAATAAAAATCAGGTTCCAGTTCAATTTCCTCATAAGTGAGTGTATGCGTAGGGACATGCATGTATTTTCTCAATAGTGATGCGTGGAAGACATCGTGAACTTTGGAGAGACTTGGCTGCATTGCCAATTGGATAGCTACATCCCCAATTCATTCTATAATTTCAAAAGGTATGATGTACCTGGTACTTAATTTACCCTTCATACCGAATTTTATAACTCCCTTCCATGGAGATACCTTAAAAAAACATGATCTCCTACATGAAATTACAAATACTTCCTTTGTTTATTGGCATAGCTCTTCTACCTACTTTGAGATACATTGATGTTGGTTAGGATAACCTTCACCTTTTCCATCGTTTACTCAACAAGTTCTAGGCCAATGTGTTTACTTAAATAACATCATCCCAACAAGTTGGTGTGTGACATATCTTTCCATATAACGCTTCATATGGCACCATCTGAAAACTTTAATGGAAGCAATTGTTATAGCAAAATTTAACCGGAGGAAAATATTGTTCCCTCGTACCATGAATGTCATGTTAGCATGATCTCAACATATCTTCCAAGGTTTGATTATTACGTTCTGATTGTCCATCAATTTGAGTGTGGTAGGAAGTGCTCAAACGAAATTTATTATCCATGGATTTTTTAAGACTTTTCTATAATCTTGATGTAAAATGAGGATCGCGATCTGAAACAATCGATAGGGGTACTCCATGAATTCTTACAACCTTAATAATATATTGTATTTCATGACGTTCTAGCGGTAAATATACTCTTATAGCAAGAAAATTTGTTGAATTTGTAAGGCGTTCAACAATGACCCATATTGTATCATTCCTTCTAGGAGTCTTTGGTATCCCCATGACAATGTCCATCATAATATCATCCAATTTCCACTACGGTATGGGAAGAGGTTACATGAATATTCTAAGATGTTGTCATCCACCTTTCACTTGTTCACAAACCATACATCTTGACTCATAATCAGCAATTTCCCTCTTCAATTTTTCCCACAAAAAATGTTCCTTCAAATCTATATACATCATGGTGCTACTAGGGTGTATCGAGAAATTGGAGCTATGGTCATCATCCAACAATTCCCTTTTTATAAAAGGTATATCGGGAACACAAAGTTTCATCCCAAATTTCAAAATTCTATCTTTATATACGAATTCATTTAATCTCCCATCATTTAGAGATTTAATCTTCTTTTCAAACTCCTCATCACCAGTCGGAGATCTCTTTCTCCTTTCTAGTAAAGATGGGTTGGAATCCATTTGAAAAATTATTGATGTTCCACCTTCCATGGTTATTATCGTATCCATCTTTAATATATATATGAAAATAGGATATCTTTCAACTCTCATCTTGTTCAAATATCCATGATACTTTCTGCTCAAATCATCTTCCACCTTATTTTCTTTCCCCAGGTGGTAGTGTTTAGTGAAATCATAATCCTTGATTAGTTCGAGCCATCTGTTTTGCATCATGTTGAGTTATTTTTGTGAGAAAATATACTTCAAGCTCTTGTGATCGGTATATATCTCACATTTTTTCCCATAGAGAAAATGTCTCAAAATATTCAAAGAAAATATTAGAGCTACCAATTCGAGATCATTAGTGGGATAATTTTGTTCATTAATTTTTAGCTTCCGTGATGCATAGGAAATAACTCTATCATTCCTCATTAGGAAAAAACCAATTCCTTTCTTTAATGAATTACAATAATTAACAAATCCATCATTCCCAATGGTAGAGTCATGATAGGATCATTGAGTAGTCTTCTCTTCAGTTCATCAAAACATTATTCAAACTCCGTTTTCCAAACAAATTTAACCCCTTTACGTGTGAGCTTTGTTATTGGGATAGCCAATTGAGCCAAATTATTGACAAAACACTGATAATAACATGCTAAACCAAAAAAACTACATACCTCAGTTATACTTGTCGGTGCTAGACATTCTAGGATTTCACATGTCATAGAAGGATCAATAGAGATTCCATCCTTAGAGATAATATGGCCAAAGAATGGAAATCTCGGGAATCCAGAATTCACACTTGCTAAACTTCCCATATAATTAATTTCACTTGATGGTTTCTAGAATGGTGCGCCAGTGATTTTCATAATCTTCATAGATTTTGTAGTATAACAGGATATCATCAATAAATACCACTAAAAATTCATCAAGATATTCCTTGAAAACCTTGTTCATTAGATCCATTAAGACAAAGGCTGCATTAGTCTGCCCAAAAACCATTTCTGTAAACTCGTAATGCTTGTATCTAGTTCAAAATGTTGTTTTCAAAAATTTATTCATTTGTCACACACAATTGATGATATCTATATCGTAGGTCAATATTTAAAAAATATTGAGATCAATGAAGTTGATCAAATAAATCATCAATGTGAGGTAGAGGATACTTGTTCTTTATTGTTATAGAATTCATCTCCCTGTAGTCAATGGACAACCTCATAGATCCGTCTTTCTTTTTAACAAAAAGGACAGGAGCTCCCCTTGGAGAAATACTAGGGAGAATAAATCAATTACTACTCAATTCCTCTTGGTGTTTCTTTAGTTCCACTAATTCCATAGTGGCTATTCTATAAGGGGTGTTCGATATGGGCCTTGAACAAGGAATTAAATCAAAGGAAATAATAATTTTTCATTCTAGAGAATGTCCAGGTAAATATTCTGGAAACACATCAAAATATTTTTACAAAATAGTTATGTCCTCTATTTTAACATTCCATTCCTCACCTAGCACTTTTTTCATTATCTTCATCCCCAATAATTGATTTTAGTTAAGCTTTTGGGGGGGATCATGATACGAATCAAATGGTGACATTTCTTCTCTAAAAATAAGGTAATCCATATCATCATCAAAAATTGTAACCTCCTTGTTTATACAATATATTTTCACATCATGGTCTGAAAGCCAATCGATAGAGAGGATTATATCAAATTCAATCATTTGTATGATGATGATATCAGCAGATAAATAAGTTTTATATGCCTTAATGGGAACTTATTCGCAATAATTTATTGCAATGATACTTCCCTTTGGAATTTTGACTGAAAACTGCCTTGTTAAATCAAATTGGAAATATCTAATTTTCTTATAAAACTGGGAAGATATGAAATAATGCGATGATCTAGAATCAAATAAATCATTGGCTAAACTTGAGGAAACCCTTAAATTACCTTCCACAAAATCATTCAGAGCTTCAACATCAGTAGTAGTGATCGCATAAGCTTGGACTTGATCCCTTGGCCTTTTTGAGGTAAGTATCAATGGATTTTAGGACAATCATTTTCATAATTCTCCATTTCTCTACAATTGTAGCATTCAACATTAACAGCCTCTTTCTTCCCCATGCAATCATGAGCTTGGTGGCCTTTTTCACCACACTTTTAATAGACTCACATTCCTTTTATGGAAGTACCAGGGTGTTTCTTGCCACATTTACTATTATATGGATATTCAAATTTTCCCTTCTTCCCCTTATTTCCATTTCCAGAGTGTTCAGCAGTTCTATTCATCTCATACATTGCTTTAAAGACATAAGACATAGTGAATTCCTTTTCTGTATTGATAACACATGAGAAAATAACTTCGTATGATGATTAGGATTGTGAGACTAATGATCGATGTAGAAATGGTTTTAACCCATCAAATAATCGATCAATCTTACACATTTGGTTATGTATACAAACTACTACATGCCTTGATAACCTTGTAAAGTTGGCCTCATATTTTTCAACATTCTCATCCTTTTTTTCCTCAGACTTAGAACTTGGATTTTCATATTCACTCGATGGTCATGGGGAAAGTATTTTTCAAGGAAAAGTTCTTTAAACTCCCTCCATTCCATATTTGATACTTCACCATCTTTCTTTGTGTTTTGAATTAATGACCACCATTTATTTTCATCTCTCATGAGGCGATAAACTACCATGACAACTTTTTCCCTTTTGCTACTCCCCAATGTGTGAAATATTTTTTCTATGGAATTTATCCATTTCTCAGCTACTAATGGATTTGTAATCCCAATGAATGTTGGTGGTTTTTGCCTCATGAAGCGGTCTAAAATTGATCCTCAATGTTGTGGATCAGGGTTCTCCATACATGTATGTTTATTATTCATAACCTCGTTGAGTTGTCCCGGTATGGTGATAACCTGATCAGCACATGTTGCATCTCCATCTCCACTATAATTATCTTGAGTCGGAGGGAAATCCCTTCATGGATTACGTGAGTTGATATGGTTTCCATTCCTTCCACTAGGTGACATTTCTAATCAATTGCATATTGTAGATTTGTTTATGAACCGCAATACATAATTTCTAACTTGTAAAACACTTAAAATAAATTGAACAGTTTAGGCATATAATCCATATTCATAAAAAAAATTCTTTGAGGAAGAATATACTCATAAATCCTTCATAATGGTTTTTAATGAAAATTATAATTATTCTAAGCATATCCCTTGTGACTGTCACATCCAAGAGTTCCGCAAGGCCCATTGTCATGCAATAGTTTCCATTTGAGTCTAGCACAAAGCAGTGTTTTCATGTTTTACCCCTAGGTACATTTGTGCCTGAGCTTCCTCTACAAACTCATGTTCAGACACAGATGTATTTCCTGGAAAACTCACAAAATTTCTATATTACCAAAAATCATATAAGTTCTTCTACACTAATCCTCAAAGTTAATCTTATGGTAATGTTCTTTAATCAGAGTTTTTCATAATCTAGCTTCCAATGTTTCTACTAAACATCCTCTAATACCAACTATGATTCCCTGACCCTATTTACCCAGAGTCAGTTCTTTACTGCATAACATTGGCATGATACAAGGAATCATGTCCTGAAAGACCGATCAGTTTAGTAGCCTTGGAAATACTAGATACATTCATAAGTATTACATTAAATTATATTATGAGAAACTAAAACAACATAGTCGTATAGGAAACATTCATATCCCTTATACTATGCCTGCAGGTCAGTCATAATACACTTTTTCACATCCTGGGAGAAATAAAACCAAGAATGGGGTCAGCTTAGATGCTCATTGAGGATAACTATATAGCGAAAACTTTAACAAATAAGCACAAAAATTTAACACAATTTGTATGACTAAAACAAAATACTTTTAAAATTGAACTTCAGCATAATATGGAAAAGATAAAATCAAATAATTTCATTTACTTATTCATAGGGATATTCTACTAGTTGAATAATCACCTGCAATATCAATAGTCACTTTCATAATGATGGAATTCCTAATGCCAGACTTCATAACCACATAGTCAATGCCATATTCCAAGACTACAAATAAGATTTTTTCAAGTCCATGTTCCAAGATAGTAGTTTGTCTCATGAGACCTACCGATGCATCGATGTGCTATAGAGGCTTCACACATCACTTACTAAGTCCAATACATTCCTCACATGAAAATGTTTAAACATAACATAAACATTTGTATAAAAACTATCATATGAAATGTCAATACTTTATCCATAAAACATGAATGGTGTAAAAATAATACATCCACAGTCAAACATATCACAAAAAATTCAATAAAATATAAAAGTTTTGTATCATAATAAATCAACTTCATATAAGCTTAAAATCCATCAAATGTTGTTGACATAGATGAAATCCAAACATTTTTTCGGGGAATATCTCTTTCTCTTTTGAAATAATTTAAAAGACATATATATAAAAAATAAAACAGTTATTTTTAAATTATTCATATAAGATTGTAAGGGAAGCATTGACGCTGTTGTAACAGTGGATAATAGTCGCACTCGCCGTATCAGTTAAAAAAATACATTCTTACCTTAATTTTTCTGAAAAGGTCATAAATTACCTTGTTTGGAAATGATGGGAAGATTCCACTCAAAAACATATAAGGACAAATAAGGGAATAAATTAATTTAACCAATTTTCTATTAAATAGTAAAAAAAATTGAAATACATTTTTAAGAAACATGGATGTGGATGACAAAGAGGTCCCAGTAGATACTTGCGTAAAAACTACATCGGATAATAAAGAGATTGTGAATTTAACCCTTACCTTGTACTTTTCATTGGCCGAGGGTACATTAACCTCCTGTATTATAGTTAAATAATTGTTATTAAATTATAAAAGAATTATATAATTAAATATTATATCATATATGAACTTTTAATATTGCTTTGTTATTAATATTTTAGTATTATCATCATTTCAGGTATTAACTAATTCATTTTTCTTTATATGTTTTATTTCATAAGTTGTGTTTGTTATGTATAGGATTTATTTGATTCATATCCAGAATGAAATTTTCTTATTAATAAATATTTTTAATGATCAAATGAAAATTATTCTTGAATGGTTATGATGGGGAAATGAATCTCATCGTGTTCGTGGAGATGTTAATATGTACGTACGCAGGAGCAACAATATCATTGGTTTGATATTAAAATTGTATATAAATATATGGTATATCATATATACAGAATCATAAATATGTTTTATTTTTTATTTACATCAATTATACTTCATTATTATTCCCATCCAAAAATATTGTATTGAATAACAACTACACCACGACCTGGAGATGGTAAACCACACGTACACAAGTATGGTGACTTTTTCATTCATATGACAGATGAAATAATTAATATGGATGTAAAATTATTATAATAACATCATAATATAAAGAAAATACTGGATTTATTATTTTGAAATGGAGACAAGAAGTAAATATGAAGTGGAAGAAAAAAATAACTTGAAAGAGGTGATGAAATATTTACCTCTTCTTCAGGTTCTTTCTTTTGATTTGATCAAAATGGATTCTTATTGTGGATTTTTGTCTAATTGAAAGCATCTAGGATGAAGGGAGGAGAGTTTCTAGGATATTTGGGTTGGATTTTGTTGAGCCAAAAGTCTTTGGAAGTGTGAAATTAAGAGAAGCGGATGTGCCCTTTTAT
This sequence comes from Viscum album, assembly GCA_963277665.1. NCBI lineage: Eukaryota > Viridiplantae > Streptophyta > Magnoliopsida > Santalales > Viscaceae > Viscum > Viscum album. The sequence continues at coordinate 1,307,430,909 of OY728128.1, forward strand.
AAGAGAGGTAAAGGTCACATTAGGAAAATCATGAAATGTTATTTTATAATAAAATCACTTTCAGTTTTTAATGGCTTATAAATGATTTATTTAGAGGATAATTGGGGAGGGGTCCAAAACATTGAATCCAATCAGTTTTTTATTGGTTTAGGTAATCATGATAACATAATTTTTTATATTTAACAGTTAGTTAAATTATTGACATTTACCACGTCTATTTGTATTTTTATATTTTATAGTTAATAAACTTACTATAAACATCCAAGAGAACCCCAAGTGGTTATTCAATGATATACCTATCATTAAAGATTCTATAAAAATTCCCTCCCATGTTATCACACAACATAGAAATATGAAATTTTTCATCAAAAAGTCACCCCTTTTGAACATAGAATAAAAATTATATTGTATTAATATATCTATAAAAATCCTTATATGTTCTCAATATTCCTCATTTCACAAAGAGTAAGGGAAAATGTCATCAATAAATATAAAAAAAAATTTAGGTTATCTCAAAAGACTAAATTTATTAAATCTATGAAGATTGAAATTTAAATATTATGTCATAATGGAATCACAATAAAATCACAGTGTCAATGTAGTATATTAATCATGAGCTAAACTTCATGCACTTAATATCGATGAATAAGTACCCATGTAGTAACAATAGTCATTACATCTATGATAGATGTATTTTTATTATCCTAAATCAACTATAGTCCACACATCAATGTATAATAAAACTAACACCCATCATAGACCATATGAAAAAATAACCAGTAATTATATATATCATAACCCAAATGTGCCAACAAACTATGTTATTACTAGAGGAGATAATGTATGAGATATTAGTCATCCATATGTATCCATGATATCCTAGATTTTGGAAATATCTCATAGAACCTCAGTACAATATGTGTGTCCTATAACCTGCTAAATCGGGTAAATATGAATATGAAATAAGAAAGCATAACAAGTACATAACACTACACCAGTCTACAGGAAACTATCATACACTATGCTCAAATTATATCTAATGTTCCTTAGGACAAAAAAATTACATCTCTATGACTAAAAATCTAATTATCTACTAAGAATACAATATTCAAGGTTCCTCATAATTTATTATCTAGTAATTTAATAATTACCATTTTATTAATAGAATCTCTTTATGGATTTTTCATTAACACTTATATTCTCACATACATCCATGGGGGATTTGATATTCATTATTTTAGTTTCTAAATTTCAACCCACTCTCTTTATGAATTACCTAACAATTTAATAGTTTCCAATTAATGAATAATTATCATCAAATCAAATATAACCCATTTATAATTCCATGTTTATATGAATTACATTCCTCAACATAAGCTACCGTAAACAATATTCACTTTTTGTAACTTACAAAAACTACTAATAGTAGAATGAACACCATGTAATTAAAAAAATAAAACAGGGAAACCCAAATATTAACATGTTCCAACCATACCAAATAAAACCCCATCAGAGTGGGTAATAAAAAATCCAATCGCTCAAAATTTTCCAACCATCCGAAAAGATTACCAATTAATCAACTTCCTCAACCAAACATAAAGTGAAAATCGGCAAGCCTAGATCCTAGCATGTGACAACCTACCCAACCATAATAGGTTAAAAATATACAATTACAAAAAATGATCTACCATCCCATGATACATACATGGCAGAAAATAATATTTCCATTATAACATATTTAATGCGAAATCAATGCCATAACATCAAAGAATACAAAATTATAGCAAATAAAGAAGGGATTTAAGGATCCCCCAACCACTTAATTATTTTAAGAAATATTTCTGTTTAATATATTTTTCAACTAATTCATTATGAGTAGGTTCCATCAATAAGAAAGCTACATACCAAAATCTATAAATAGTTATGAAAACCATATATATGTTCATGGTAATACTCTTCAGGTTAAATAATTATAATATTGAATGTGAAACTCAATTAATGTTCATCATTAGTTATTCTCTTAATATTGTTATCTTTATATTGTAATTTAGGTTTTAAAATTGTCAAATATTACATGGAAGAAACAATCAAAGTTATATTAAATCACACTATTAATATAATCTCGTGAGGCAACCATCATGGTTAAATAATAGTCAACATGTTATCACAACACCATTTTCAATATCATTCCATTCACAGATCTTAATTATTTTCTTTATTAAAGTTAATCTCATCAATTTACACATATAAGATAAATACTTATTGTTACACATAAAATCATTATGAAGGATATGTTTTTGAATCCCCAACATTGATATTAATATTTGATTTATCACTCACAAATATATAGTTAAAAAGGAATCAACAATTTATAAAAATGATGGAAATTATTTTTGACCTAACCTCAATGATCCCACATGCACTCTGCTCAAATAATAACTAATACTTAAGAAAACACCTCTTTGATAACCTCTATAAAGAAATAAAAGTTGAATAAAGACTAAATTGGAGAAATAGGATATCGTAGGTTAGGGGAGAAATCAATCGCTATGAACTATAAGTTTAGTATCCATAAGATATAGATTGAAGGAACCAAAGGGATCTAGGGGTTGGTTAGGGTTTTATGGAAATATAAAAAGTCAAAAAATACAGAACCTAGACCCTAGTTATAAAAAAGAAATAATGGACCATTATTGTAACACGGATACCTAAACCAAATCCATGGTGTCTCTATTTAAATCTATATAAAGAACCCCTAGCCTGAAAAATAGTTATATACCTATATTCAAAATGGTTATTTCATCCATTTTGAATAGTCTCAATTGGAACCATGATCTGTTATCATCCAACACACCGATGGAACATCCGACCAGAACCCCCTATGAATCCCACCAAGGTATAGGGGAATTACCCCCAAATATTTTTAGATCACCACAATATATTCCATAATGTAGATATCCAAAACTCTATTTTTATATCCTTACCACTAAACTCAACCTCGCTTTGACACAACATCACTATAGATAACTAAACAGTTGGTTTAGATTTCTCAATTTCCTATATTGAATTTCACAATGAACCATTCCCACACTAAAAGAATTTCTACCATAACCTATGATAAAATTAGAAACCATACACCAATCACACCTCTAAAATTGGATGTTCATATCCCTAGGTCTATTAGAGAACATTACACCTAGCTCCCATATCTATATCACCAAAAAATAGGGCCACAACTACCTCCATGGAAATAATTATTGATGTTTTGGGCCACATTGACCTAAACCCCTATATTCCACCTCTAAAAAACCTCCAAAAATCCATTATAGACCTTAAAATTCCAGAAAACACAATTAAGGGGACTCAAGAAAAACAATACCTTAAATTGGATATCAATCAAATGACTCTCACCCATAAGAATAAAAAACATTACATGGAAAATAAAGGTGATCAAACAAATACATTTTAAGATTCTGCTTTGGTATCTTGATATAATTAGAACATATCAACTAAATCCTGAAGAAAGAGAAAATAATAATAATATATCAAACATATCATAAGTTATTAGATTTAGTATATATCATCTAAAAAATAAAGCATCAAACAACTCTGGTTATTGAGAACACATCTGCAACTCATGTTCCCATACACATGCCTCTATGAAAATGTTCTACCATATTCCATAAACCAATGGAAAAAGCACCAATACAATACCTTCACCTACCAAACCTAATTATCAATATTTCATTCTTCAATGGTAATATCATCTTAAACATTGAACTATCCATAGTTAATTATATGGTAATTTTCATAAATATTCTGCAAAAACATTGATACATGGACGACTTCATGAATCGGGCTCATCTACAATGTAACTGTTAACCAATATGAAAAAGACCAAAAACATGAAAACACCTCAAATGGTCCCAAAAATTAAGGATTATAATTAAATACACAACAAAATTTACACTTCCCATGATGATAATATTCATTGAGGAACAAATTTTCTCAAACATAAAACGTCATAGGTCTTATCATACGGCCATCATACAATTTTTATGACCATAAGCAAGTTTTTAAACTAATGAATAGCCGAAAATTTAACTATCATTATCTATATCAATTCTAGTTTGAGAATGTATAACTCCCTATAAACATTATAGCGTAATAAATATCTAAATAATTATCCATATAGTGCATTAAATTATTCTGTACTAATGTTGGAGTGATATTTTATCATAATGAAACTCAAATAAGGGTTGGTGCCTTAACCCCAAAACTCTAAAATCTAAAATTTATACAAAAAATATGCTTCCAAAATTCTAGGGAATCTATTTTTCAAACTATATGTATATGAATAAAATTCCATGTTATGGTGTAGCCATGATCTGAAATAATGTTGGAAACCAATCCACTCTCTTTAGGTGAAATAGAGAACACTATCAAAGATAGCCGGCCTTTGAAACCTTTTGAGCCTCACCACCTCCTCCAAATACTACCTTGATAAAAAATCTACTATACTCAATTATATAATTTATATGATTTGAGATGAGTTTATTAATTAATCCATGAACACCCATAGCTCATCACATCCTCCCCAATTACAAGGTACACCTGTGATGAAGTCCAATGAGATATCATTCGATATTTATTGAGAAACATTGATCGATTAAAACAACCCATCTAGAAAATAATGCTTACAATTCAAACTATAGTAGGCTCCAAAACATGATAAAAACAATAAAACATACATTTTAATGAGTTAAAATTTTCTTACATAACTATTACATCATTTTTTTGTTAAATAACATAAATTTTTCACATTCAAGGATAGGAAGGTTTCGTACCATAGAAAAATAGAATCCTAATACATCAAAAAAAATTAATTCCTCCTTTATACTCCTATTTAATATATCTTTCTCTCCTTATACCATATAATCACATAAATATATATATCAAATAATTTGGTGAGCTAAAATCCTAGTAAGGGGAGGAAAATCATTGGTGGAATACATGATATGAGTCAAGAGTACATGTGTGCTCATAATAATTATAATATCATAATAATAAGATCATAATCATATAGATGAGCTGAAAATATATAATAATCGTGCAGTTTGGCATATGAATAATAATAAAACATCATAATAAAATCATCAAGTAACACATGGAGTTGTGAACAAAGCTATCATAATATTCATTCATAATATATGTTCATAAATCATAACATCATAATTGTAAACAAATATAGCATCATGTTCACATATAGTTAAAATAATATCATGATATATATAACAAATTAATAAATTAATTGGAGGTGTATATAATTTTAGGCACACTCATCCCATTATAAAATTTCTATAATCATGCATTCCACATGGAATGACAACATATAATATTTACATTCATCTAGAATGTTTTTAAAGATATTTTATAATATTTACATTCATCAATGAAAACAACCATTTATTTTTTACTCCACTAGGGATATGTTTTATTGAAACCATCCCTAATCTTCCTATTGGTGGTTTATCATTTATTTGTCCATATATATTATTCATATTCACTTCCATGATTCATTTAAGTATACTAGAAATATTCAATTTCCTATGATCATTTGACATTGAATTTCCCCTAAATATCCATAACATTTATCAGGGATGTAATTATTCCAAAAACCATATACCATTTTCCATATGGTGTTAACTTTTATAGATATTTTATTATTTGGGGAAATATCGATAAATATGTATCCTTTAATAAATATGGATATTTTATAAGTCATATTTTAGATTCGATATAAGGAATGTATTGGATAGGTAAGACACAGGTTGGGGGCCATTTATGATAATCCCAATAGGTTGGTCACTTGTTAATTAAAGCCCCTCGATGTACTTGTATCCTCATTGGATGATATTAGGATGTAAAAACCCTTCGTGTTTGTAACCAGTATGTTATAAACTATCTTGTGAAAGGTCATGATAGTAGAGTTATGTTTGAAAAACCAAATTGGTTTATAACCAGTACTATTTAAATTGTCTTGTGATTGGCCATGATGGTAATGGCTCCATGAACCTAGAATACGTGGTTTCCAAAAATTAATCATTTCTATTATTTATAATTCAGTTATTATTATTATCCAAGAGATTTTGTGTCGAAATATCTACATATGAATTATATTAATAGTTTTATTAATTTAGATGTCATGTGTCTTTAGTTAATATATGTATTCATATTTTTATGCACTTACTTCTTAATTTATTGATTACATGGAACATATGCTCGGCTATTTGCCATTTAATAATAATTATTATAATTGATTCATTATTTTTTCCACTATAAATTACCCTTACTAAGCATTTGAGATCACCCTTATTTTGATTCCTTTCCCTAGGAATTAAAGAAGCATAAATTGAAAGATATTCAGGGATATACTTGATTTAATTAAGTTATCCACAAATGAAAAATAAATTATGTTGTAATTAGTTTATTAATTTTTAATAAAATATTCATGTATGTATCTGGTTAATCAATAATACTAAATTATCGGTCCATCAAAATTTGATTCTTGTAATCATGCCAATGTAATGCTAATAGACACAGGTTGTGGTCCTTCTGGGGTTGGATCTCTATAGTTGGTTCCACATGAATTTTAGTATAATTCTTGGGAAATAGATTTAGGAAAACATTTATTAGATAAAACAACAATATGGTAGAATTTGTGGATAAGTATTGAATAGAACACTGGAATTTTGGTAAAAGGAGAGATTATGTGGGTCTTACAAGAAATAAATCCTTTTCTAGATACTACTAGTGGACATGGATCTTGTACATATGTACCTAGGAATAGAAACTCTGACAAGGTGTGTCAGGCCTTACTCGGCGTAACCAGGTACATGACAATGGGCCTTACTACATTCCTAGTTTGAAACTCCAAGGGGATATGCTTATGATAATTCAGATTTTATTCACAAACCATTATGATGGATTTGGAAAGATAATGGAAATGTATTTTGTAGGTTAAACCTTATACCAAGGAAGTACCTATATAGAAATAAAATGGATCCAGTATTTATGTATTGAGGTTATATTGAAAACCACATTTAAAATGATATTTAGTTATTCAACATATTTCAAGGATGTCCATAATATTTATTGTGGAAATTATATTAATATGGTTTTATAAAAGGAAAACTTATACTTGGTGTGACAACTAGTCAGATATGTTAAGGCCATGGGGATTGAATTAATGACCAAAGGAAGATAAGGGTTTCATGCCAACTACTAACCTATACAAAGTCCCAGTTAGTGTGTCAGGGTTTTTACTTAAATAATATTATGAATAAATATTAATAATGAACCATTAGTGTTACTTAATAGGTTTAGATATTTATGTACTAACCATATCAGTTTTGAAGAATATTTAGGGAAAAATTATTGTACTTTTCACTCTTTTATGGGCGTTAAGATCCTTTAGAAATGCATTTTAGTGCATCTTGCAACAGAATTAATTTTTGAATGAATTGTAAAATTAATCTAATAAAAAAATATTTATATTCTTTTTATATAAAAATATTAAGTAATTATACATAAAAAGTGAATGAATTTCACAAAATTATGAAAAGTATCTTCAAACAAAAAATGATGTCCTAATACTATAATTTTTTTTGAACCAATGTCGTTCTAAATCATCACATATTTTTGGATTTGTGGCCCTCGAATGTTTATTTAGAATTCACTTGTTTGTGATTGATAATATCAATAACTCCCTATAAACATTTTTTGCTTCCTTCAAGTACCAACCTCTACTTTCCATTAATGTTCTCATATTAGAGACCTTGTTTCAAATTAGTTCATATGCCCTTTGTAATTCTCATTCACTCTTTCATAGAGGATTTCATTATAACCCTTCTCATGATGTGGGATTTAAAAAATAGTATATATCAATGAATATATCGACATTATCACATTTAAAATTTGAGGACACGTTTTTATTAAATTATAGAGAATGTAATGGCCCAAAAATTAGAGTAGGAACATTTTATTCAATAGCGTTTATGACACAAGACACCAAGAATGTAAGGGAATATAATATCTTAAAAATATATAATATATTTACTATTTTGAATAATTTAAATATAATTTATACCATTCAATGCACATACCGAGTTTTTCTATGACATAAGATACAACGAGTTTCTTTGATGGATTGCATTACATGTAAGACTTAGTTTGATCGAACAACAATACATTATCAAAAAAATATTATTTAATATAATAAGATAAGACATAACCATTAAATTACCAATTATGAATAGGATTAACTAACATATTAAAATATATGATTTAAACCAATATAGAATTAATTTATTGGTTAGATATTAATTATAATTAAATATAATATCTAATTAAGTATAAAGGGATTATTTTATAAAAAACTATTTTTATGCTCAAAAAGCTGCTTTACCCAAATATATTAAATTAATTAAAACTACAAAGTGATAATAATGTAATATATATATATTTATTTATAATATTCAATCAAATATTTTTTATATTAATCCAGTAGATTATATAGATATAATATAAGAACAAACTCAATATTTCTCATAAAATACAATATTTATATTAACGAACTATTACCACTTTTTAATGGAAAATATATTATTAATAATTTATTTTTGAAATGTTAAATTTATTATAAGTCAAAATCAATATAATTTTATAAATAGTGACATAAAATTTAGGTTGTGCTTAAGTTTTTGATATATTTCAATGAATGTTCATTTTTCATTGAATAATGAAAAAGATTGAAATTTAATTCAAAACTGCTTTTACATTTAATTTATTTATATGGAAAAATTGTACATTAAATTAGTTTTAAAGGTTAATTAGATAAAATTATTATCTATTAATAAAATTTAGGTAATTTTAATAAATTTCAATTTCATATTGGATATAAAAACTGACCAATTTTTCAGACATTTTTTATCTAAAAACCCACATTGACCACCTGTTTACGAAATTAAATTTAAATTAATTTATGCTACTTATTTGATTGGAATTTGGAAAAATAGATTCCATATTTTTAATTATAATAATATTTAATTTAATGTAACATAAAATTAGTTTTTAACCAAAAAGTTTAGTGAAAGAATGTAAAATTAATTACAATTATTAAGTTAAAATTATGTTTAATAAGAGACTAAACCTTAATATTAAGGGCCCAAATAACCAATAAAAATGAAAAATAGCCATTTTATGGACATATTTAGACTATATCCTCCATTTTATGTAATCAATAACACTTTTTCATCCACTTTAAATGAAAAACAAGGGTGGAATTCCAATTACAAAAATTTACTAGCGTGACAGTCCTCCTCCCCTAGAAAAGGCCTTATATCCTTCCAATTCCTCAGACCACTCAAGAAACCTTATCTCGAAAACAATAAATAAAAATAGATCCTAAAAATACCTCCCCTATTCATAGAACATAACATTTTTCATAATTAAAAACAATGAATCCCTTTGGTTCAAAGCAAGAGGATTTACTCGATTAAGAGGTAACATCATTCCTTATGCTATTTAGATTTATTTCTATTATACACCCTGAAAAATTTATTATTCCATGATTATATAACAAAAATATTATCCTCAATATAGTAGTATTTTTTATGAAATGTTTTTACCTACACTCACACACACTTCTATCTAATGGGTAATGAACATACAGTTTATGTGTACGATGAACTATATAAAAATACATACTGAAAAAAATGAAAGAGTCGACAACCCAAAAAAAAGATTAAGGCTCGAGAATCCCTTAACCATTAACCCTGTTATGTTTTGTCTCTAATACACCTCATATATAATAAACTTTTGTTTCTTAAATAATTAAATTGGAAGAGAATTATATTAATTTCTTTCCCTATTGATATAAAATAATTATTCGATTCTATTTTATAATACTATTTTAAAAAGAATTGTTTTGTTGTCATGATTTCATTAAATTTAGTTGTCTTGTTTTGATTCAATTATTTTTGTTCAAGGTTATTTAAAAATAATTAAAATTAATAAAAAAATTAATTATAACAATAATTACAAAATTATATATTATAAATAATTCATAATAATCATCCAAGAATTTGGTGATAACCAGAGAGTTGGAAATGTCTTTATAGGTGGTTAACAGGTCTTTAAAGAGACACTATCGAAAGGGGAGAAATATAAGTATGACATATAAATATGTTAAAAATATAATCATTATACTAGGATAAAATCAAAAATATAATGTTGATATAATATTTAATTAGTTTTATAAGGTTTAGGTTTGTAAGGAATAGAGAAAATATAATGACCCATAATTTACATACATTGTTATTACATAAAAAATTGACGCATAATTATTACAACATATAACAAAACCATGGAAGGACCGTATAGGTATAGTGTTTTTAGAAACTGGGAAATATAAAGAACTGGTTCATAAATCATCTAAGTTGTCTCCCATTAATTTCATCATATCTAGAGTCCCTTTTGGAATATTCTACTTAATATCCTTCATCTAGACCTGGGAAAAAGAAAACATACAAAAGGGTGAGCTCAAATGCAATGCAAGGGTAAACAAAAAAATATCAGTCATATCATATTCATAAGAAGATAACATTTTTAAGATCTTAACCAGCAAAAGAGATCAAAATATCATAACATGGGATAAATCATAGTGGTGAAATGTAATCCCAAATAATCATAACTTAAAACATGAAACATTGTTTCATACACACATAATCTTATAAAATAATTTCATATTAGTCAAGGATCATTTCCAAGACCATCATAGTAGAAAAAGTCCATTACTGAACTGAGTTCACTCCTCGTTTCAGTCCCATATCACTGAACCTGATTAACTTGTCCTTCCAGCCATGTATATATCATGAGATATTAATCTTTACCCAATTCATTGGAGGGAGATATAGGTCCCACCCATCTCATAATGAAACCATTCTTATGTGTTCCACAAAATCATAACTCATACAACATAGCATAACCCATGTAATAAAAATGGGACTCTTAAACATCATGTCATCATAACATAATCCATAAAAGGACATCATAAAAATAATTCCATCAAATCAATGTAAATATAGGTATATAAATAGAACCCTATATTATCCTAGATGGAAAATAATTTTGATAAAACACATGAACTCCATTCTTGAGGAAAATATCCTTTCTACTTCAAAAACATTTTTCATTTCCTAACATGTCATAAAATTTTAAACTAAAATAAGTTTATTAAAAATAAACATGAAAACTTTTAAAGTAAGAATCATGGAAATAATGTTCTATGAAATCATAAAAATCCATTCATGTCCTATAAGTTAAAAAACAGTCTTCTCGTACTTTGGCCGGAAAAGTAAAAAAGTACCTCGTACTAAAAATGACAATAGATTCTTTTCATATCTTTTACTAAAAACTCACCAATGGGTATAATTGGATTTAAAAAATTGTTTGAGGATAGAAATAATAGTACATATTGAGGAAACATGGATGTGGATGAGAAATATCAGCCATATCATATTCATAAGAAGACAACATTTTGAATATCTTAACCTGTAAAAGAGATCATTATATCATAACATGGGATAAATCATAGTGGTGAAATATAATCCCAAATAATCATAACATAAAAAATGAAACTTTGTGGCATAAACACATAATAATAGAAAATCATTTCATATTAGTCAAGGATCATTGCCAAGACCATCATAGCAGACAATGTCCATTACTGAAGCGAGTTCACTCCTCGTTCCAGTCCTGTATCACTGAACTGGATTAACTTTCCATTCCAACCATGACTATCTCATGAGATATAAATCTTTACCCAATTGATTGGAGGGTGATATAGGTCCCAGCCATCTCATAATGAAATCATTCTTATGTGTGCCACAAAATCATAAATCATACAACATAGCATAACCCAAGTAATAAAAATGGGATTCTTAAAGATCATGTCATCATAACATAATCCATAAAATGAAATCATAAAAATAATTCCATAAAATCAATGTAAAAATATTAATATATACAGAATCCTATTATATCTTATATGGAATTTAAATTTGATAAACACTTGAACTCCATTCTTGAGGAAAATATCCTTTCTACTTCAAAAAAACATTTCCCTTCTTAACATGTCATGAAATTTTAAACTAAAATAAGTTGATTAAAAACAAACTTGAAAAAATTTAAAGTATGAATCATGGAAATAATGTTCTATGAAATCATAAACATCCATTCAAGTCGTATAAGTTAAAAAACACTCTTCTCGTACCTTGGCCGGAAAAGTCAAAAACTACCTCATTCTAAAAACAGTAAAAGATTCCCTTCATATGTTTTACTAAAAAAACACCAATGGGTATAATTGGATTGAAAAATAGTAAGACGATATAAATAATATTAGTTATTGAGGAAAATTTATTAGGATGATAAAATACACCCCAGTAAATACCAAAGTATAAACAATCTCGGATAAAAATGAGATTGTGAGATTTTCCCTTATCTTAGGTACGATTTTCTTCGTACCTATCTGAACCTCCTGTATAATGATTTAAATAATGTCATTGACTTATTACAGAATCTATCTCATTGTTATGATATCATATTTTGTCATATTCTTAGCTTCGTATAAGTAATATTCCATTGTTACTTGTTATTCGGTTGTTTATTGCTTTTTGTTCTTATGCGTGTTTTGTCGAATAAATTCTTATTCTTAATTTTAGGCTATAGATACCTCATTTACATTATGGTATTAGTGTAATATATGTATCATATTTACTCCTTCAATTCATTTATATAATCATTATTCAATGATGATCATGTAGAACGAGTCACATCACATCGTGGAGACGGTAGGTCGTACGTATGCACGAGCGATGATATCGTTTCCCTGATCATGGAATTGTATTATAGTGTATGTATACTATTTCAAAATCAATATCACTTTAAAATAATCATATATATTTATTATTTACACAAATATATCCATCCAAGTAAGGTGGTGGTGGAAAAAAGATTACACCACGGCGTGGAGACGGCATTCCGTACGTACGCACACGAAGTGATTTCTTTTTCCATAGGATGGATGGAAGATGAATTAGGGTTGTTTCATATTTATAATAACATATCAGTATATAAGTGATACTGATGTTATTACTTCATAATGAAACAACTAAAGAATAATAAGTAGAAGAAGAAATAAATTTGAAATAATCGGTAATGGATATTACCTCTTCTTTGACACGCCTCTTTGAAACCTCATCTTAAGGCACTAAGATTGGACTTTGAAAAAGACCAGGACCTCTAGTATGCTTCTAGTGAAGTGGAGAAGAGAAATTGGCATGGGTTGGCCGATCTTGAAAGCACAATGTGGTGCGAGGAGGAGAGGGAGGAGGTGCCCTTTTATAAGGGAGGAGAGGGGCACCATTGGAATTATAAGAAATATTAATTTATAATAAATTCCAACCAAACATAAAAACTTCAAAAAATGACTCAAATACGAAGATTAGATGAGATAGGGTTGTAATATTATCATCAAATAAAATTTAGACAAGTTGGGAATTTATTTTAATCATTATCAACATGATTTATTCTTATATAATCTATTTATTTTTATTTGTGGTAATAATATTCTAAATTTTAAATCATTATAAATATTTACTTACATGTTGTTAATTGTCCATATTTGTATACAGTATTACATTCTCGATCATATAAATTTAAATTTAAATTTTTTAAATATTTTTGTGATTCTTAAACAATTTTATAATATGTAATTTCTATAAATTGACAATAGTGTCAATTTTAACACTATTTATTTATTTGAGAATAAATAAAATATATACAGATGGTATATTCGAAATAAAATATTTAATAGATTAATAACATATCATTTTTATCAATAAAATTAGTGGAGCACATTAAATAGTTCATATAATCTTTATTTTAATAATTTTAAAATCATTTATTTGATATTTCAATCAATAAAATAATTTCAACATCACTATTGTGTCATAATTAATGATAATTATTTAATACCAAAAAATTATAAATAAATTCATATGATTTAGATAAATTTATTATACTTATAGGGACTATTTATATTAGAGTTTTTATGAAGTTTATCACTAAATTAAAATTATTACACTTATAATATTTAAGAGAGTGACATGTTGTCACTTTCTTTAGTTTTAATAATAATTAAATTATTTCATTGTCAAAAGTCCATGAAATGAATCTAGTCCGACCCTTAGGTGATATGGGTCTACTTTTATTCATACAATAGGATTTTGTGAAGTTTTAGGGTAATTTTATAATCTTCTTTTTACCCTTAATTATCATATTTATCTTTCACAGTTGTAAATAAAAATTACCGTATTTACTATTTATAATATCAAAAAAATTAAAGTAACCTATTAACATAATTTGGACCCAATGAATCCAAATATATAATCCATTTTTCAAAATTCAAAACACAGAAGTTGCAGTAATTAATTTAAAATTAATCCAGTAGTTAATCAAATGGGTTTTAAAAGTTAAAACATTGCCAAAGATTGAGATGTTTTTACCTATGAATTCATTGTAAAATAAATGATAATGATATAAATTACATTAAATGGTAAAAATATATTCTATTTATACTTTTAAACCATTAAATATTATAATTTAACCTTATAAATTTTTGCAATGAATAAAAGTTGTTTTTAATTAAAATATAGTGTGTTTTTACTATTCATTAAAATATCAAAGTTATTAGAATAATATGAAAGATTTATCCAAAAAAAATATTATATCCTGATTACATAGAAGAATTTTATTTTGTCAAATTCAACATATAAACTTGTCAAAAAGTATATTTAATGTTGGTGTGCTATCAAAAGGCGGAAAAACTGCATTTTTTTTAAAATACTTATTTTACCCGAAAAATTTATTTTATTCTCATACCATGTTCTAAAAAATATGTTAGATGAATAATAATGTTTTCAAAATCAACATTCATTTAATACTATTCATAACAAGTAGTTTATAATATTATAATAATATATTGATGTTTAGTGAAACTCGGTATATCGTGCTACACACGCGATCGAGGAAGGTCGTGATTTCGTGTAATGAAAGCCAAGATACTATTGTGTGCAGTGAAAGATTCCTTTGATGTTGCATATAACATAATACATAAAAATTATACTTCTCATAAAATATATCGTTGTCACATTCTACCCCGCTAAAATTAATTTCTCCCTCGAAATTCGTCACTTCGTAACAAACAGATGAGGATACATCTCCCTTATCATATCCAAATGCTCCCATATAGCTTCTTATAATTGGTGGTTCCTCCATAAAACATTCACCAAGCGAGTGGTCTTGTTCCATAGAACTCTTTTTCTATGATCCAGAATCTCTATATGTTGTTCTTCATAAGAAAGATCTTTCTCTAGCGGTACAACTTCTGAGCTTTGTACATGTGAGGGATTATGTATGTAATTTTTCATGAGAGATACATGGAACACATCGTGAACTTGAGATATATTCTGTGGAAGCACCAATCAGTAAGCTACCTTCCCAACATGATCCAGTATTTCAAAAGGACCAATATACCTAGGGATCAGCATTCCCTTCTTTCAAAATCTCATTACTCTCTTCCAAGGAGATATTCGTAAGAACACTTTATCACCCACTTCAAAATCATGGTCTTTTCTTCGGTTGTCGGTGTAACTTTTTTGTCAACTCTGAGCTTCTCTTATGTGTTGTTGAATAGATTGGACCTTTTCTGCCATCTCATCAACAAGATCAGGCCCTAATTGATTTTTTCCCCAACTTCATCCCAGCAAGTTGGAGTTTGACATTTCTTTCCATAGAGAGCTTCATAAGGATCCATCTGAGTACTGGAGTGAAAGCTATTATTATATGAATATTCCACCAATGGTAGGTGTTGATCCCAATATCCTTTGAAATCCATAGAGAAATATCTCAACATGTATTTTAGAGTTTGAATTGTTCTCCTAGACTGACCGTCTATTTGAGGTTGTTAAGCAGTGTTGAAACTCAACTCTGTATCTAGAGTATGCTGAAGAGTTCGCCAGAACATATAGGTAATCCTTGGATCCCGATCAGATATAATAGAATGTGGTACTCCATGAAATATTACCACTTCCTTTACATATATACCAGTGAGCTGATCCAGAGAGAAATCTTCTGTAATAGAAATGAAGTGTGCTGACTTCGTAAGACGATCTACTATGACCCATATAACATTATTGTCTTTGGATGTTTTAGTAATTCCAGTGACAAAGTCCATGGTGATGTTTTCCAATTTCCATTCTGATATGGGTAATGGTTGTAACATCCCCTTAGACATCTTTCTCTCAGCTTTAACTTGCTGACAAACCATGTATCGAGAGACATATTCAACAACATCAATTTTCATTCCATCCCGCCAAAAGTACTATTTCAGGTCCCTATACATCTTCATCCTTCCAGGATGAATAGAGAATGAAGAACTATAAGCCACATCCTGTAGCTCCTTCTTTAATTTTGGGATTGGAGGAACACAAACCTAATTCCTGAACCTTATTATCCCATCAAAATCAAGGTTGAATTCCCAAACATTTCTCACTTTCTTTAGTAACTCTACATCTTCTTTTTGTGCCTCTTTAATCTTCACATGAATAGATGGTTGAACATTCATTTGATAAAGATACTATTTTTCCCCTTTCATTATAATTCTAAGATCCATCCTTTGTAAATCCATAAATATTGAATCTTTTGATATCCTCATCATGGAAAAGCTAGCATGGTCTTGTCGACTTAATGCGTCTTACACCTTGTTTGCTCTCCCAGGGTGGTAAGGAATTGATTAGTCATAATCCTTAATCAGCTCCAACCATCTTATTTTGCACATATTCAGATCCGTTTGCGTGAAAATATACTTTAAACTTTTATGATCAGTATAAATATAACACCTTTCTCCATAAAGAAAATCCCTCCAAATATTTAATGCAAAGATTACCATAGCTAACTCCAAATTAGGAGTTGGGTAATTTTTCTCATGAATTTTCAATTATTGTGAGTCATAATCTATCACTATATCATTTTTCCTAAGAACACACCCCAATCCCTTCTTGTATTCATCACTGTAGATCACAAACCTTTCTCCACTACAAGGCAGTGTGAGCACAGGTGCACTGGATAACCATCTTTTCAACTCCTTGAAATTCTCTTCACACTCCTCTATCCACACAAACTTAACTCCTTTTCGAGTCAACCTGGTGAGTTGATTAGATAATCCTGAAAAATATTTCACAAAATATCTATAATATCAAGCCAAATGATGAAAACTTCGGATCTCAGTTACTGTTGTTGGTCATTACCATCTTTCAATAACCTCTATCATTGCTGGATCCACAGATATCCCTTCTTTTAATATTATGTGAACCAAAAATGCAACTTTTTGAAGCCAAAATTCACACTTGGTAAATTTGGCATATAGATTCTCCTTTCTCAAGGTCGTCAATACAATTCTCAAGTGATCTTAATGTTCTTACATTCTCTTTTAATAGACAAGAATATCATCTAAAAATACTACCACAAACTGATCAAGATAGTCTCTGAATACTCTATTCATTAGATCTATGAAGAGAGAAGGGGAATTAGTAAGACCAATTGGCATCACTATAAATTGATAGTGTCCATACCTTATACTGAAATCCATCTCTGGTATATCCTCTTTTTTGACCCTTAATTGATGATACATTGACCAAAGATCAGTCTTGGAAAAGTATTGAGCTCCACGTAGTTGGTCAAATAAGTCATCAATGCGTGGGAGAGGATATTTGTTCTTGATAGTGATCCTGTTAAGTTCTCAATAATCAATGCAGAGTCTCATGGATCCATCTTTCTTCTTAACAAATAGAATAGGTGCTCCCCAAGGTGATGCACTAGGGAATATGAATCCTTTATCAAGATTCTCTTGGAGTTTCTTTTTCAATTCCTACAACTCAATTGGGGCCATTATATAAGGTGTCTTTGAAATGGGCATATCACCCGGTATGAGTTCTATTGAAAACTCAACTTCACGATTTTGTGGAAGACCTGACAATTACTTTGGAAAAACATCATCAAACTCCCATAAAATGGTTTTATTCTTAATCGTGAGTTTCTCTCCAACCATTTCAGTTAAATAACCTTCATTTATTGGAATCAAGACCCAAAAAATGGATGAAATTTCCAATGGAAGGTTATATTCATTCTTGCATTGATAGATGATAGTAGATTGATCGGGAATATTAAATGTGATTTACCTTATTTGACAATTGATATGAGTTGCATATAAAGAAAGCCAATCCATGCCAAGAATCACATCAAATTCCATTATAGGAAGGATCACAAGATTTTCTGGAAGCACTTTCCCACAAACTTCTATCGGAGAAGAATTATAAACTTTTGATGCGACTGTTGTTGCATTAGGAGTTGTCACAGCTAACTCAACATATAATTTTTGAGTTAATATGGCGATACCCTTAGAAAATTCTTCAGAAATAAACGAGTTGGTGGATCCATAATCAAATAAAACATTTTCTACTTTAGATTGGATAGTAAGTGTACCTTTCACCACTTCGTTATCATACTCCACATCGCCGATAGTAATTGCATATGACTTTCTTTTTTCATTGGCCTTATGAGTTTTTTGATGTCTATCATCATCAACAACCCTTAGATTTGGGCATTTATTAGCATAATGCCCCATCTCCTTGCACTTGAAACATTGAAGTGTAGGAGGTGCATTATTTGTATCCCGTTGTTTGTTCGCATCATTAGACATCTTCTTCCCATTATTTCGACATTCAACTGCCCAATGACCATCTTTTCCACACATAAATCATTTTCTTGTCCCTTTAAGAAAAATCCCTCCATTTTTATTTCCAAAATTTGAGCATAAAGGAAAACTCATCTTCTTTTCAGTGTGGTCTTTAGATTTTCCTTTGAATTCAATTTTCCCCTACTTATCAAACCCATATGACTGATGGGTTACTCCAATCTCCATCTCAACCTTGAGAGCACATCAAAAAATTTCCTCGTAGCTATTGAAGTCCCTTATGTCTATTTCCCTTCGAAGACTTGGTTTTAATCCACTAAAGAGTCGATCGATTTTACTCTCAGGTTGGATAATAATTCTGGAAGCGTAACTTGCAAGTCTTGCAAAATTTTCTTCGTAGGTACCAACAGATTCAACATCCTTTTGCTTCAGTTCAAGGAACTCCTTATCCATCTTTGTTCGAAGAATACGAGGGAAGTAATTATTTAAAAATATGTTCTTGAACTCGTCATATTCCATGGAATCAATTTCATCCCATTGAATCGTATTCTTAATAAGATTACACCATTTATCAGCATCACCATCGAAACGATATACTACTAGGATGAATTTATCAAGTTTAGAACATTGAAGAACTGAAAAATATCTTTTCAGTGGTACTGATCCATTGTTCAGCCACTAATGGATCAGAAGACCCGCTGAATGAAGGTGGGCGCTGCCTCATGAAGGATTCAACAGAATGTTTCTCCTTTCTTTACTAGTTTGGAAGTCTTACATGATTCATATCTTGAGACAGTTGTGTGAGCATGGCTACAAGATTTTGCATTCCAGCTCCCAAAACGTTTGGTTGCTCAGGGGGACAATCATTGCATTGCCCGTTACATTCCGCATTAACACGGTTCCTTCAGGTTCCATCCATTGACTAAAACCAAGAAGAATAGTGTGAGAAACACTAATTATAATAGGAAAACCACATAATCAAGAATAAAAATTTCACACTTACGGTCTTATCATAGGTTGTTCATGGCCATTTCTAAAACACTAGGATTATGTTCTATGCTCAGACATATCCTTACAGTTCTTACTAGGGCATTCCATCATAGATTTGAAAGGTTGACTATACCGTTCCACTGATACCAACAATAATGACCCACACTTTACATACATTGTTATTATTTCAAAAATTGAAGCATACTTATTACAACATATAACAAAAACATGAAAGGACCGTATAAGTATTGTGTCTTTAGAAACTAGGAAACACAAACAACTGGTTCATAAATCATCTACGTTGTCTCCTATTTATTTCATCATATGTAGAGTCCCTTTTGGCATATTCTACTTAATACCCTTCATCCTGACCTGGGGAAAAGAAAACATACAAAAGGGTGAGCTTGAATGCTCATTAAGGGTAAAAAAAAGTAATATCAGTCATATCATATTCATAAGAAGATAACATTTTGAATATCTTAACCTGCAAAAGAGATCATAATATCATAACATGGGTAAATCATATTGGTGAAATGAAATATCAAATAATCATAACATAAAACATGAAAATTTTTGGCATACATACATAATCATATAAAATCATTTCATATTAGCCAAGGCTCATTTCCAAGACCATCATAGCGGACAAAGTCCATTACTGAACCGAGTTCACTCCTCGTTCCAGTCCTATATAACTGAACTTGATTAATTTTTCGTTCCA
The DNA here is from genome assembly GCA_963277665.1 of Viscum album. Lineage (NCBI taxonomy): Eukaryota > Viridiplantae > Streptophyta > Magnoliopsida > Santalales > Viscaceae > Viscum > Viscum album. Next base: position 1,307,451,494 of record OY728128.1, read on the forward strand.
GCCATGTCTATCTCATGAGATATAAATCTTTAACCATTGCATTGGAGGGAGATATAGGCCCCAACCATCTCATAGTGAAACCATTATTATGTGTGCCACAAATCATAAATCATACAACATAGCATAACCCATGTAATAAAAATGGGATTCATAAACATCATGTCATCATAACATAATCCATAAAAAGACATCATAAAAATAATTCCATAAAATAAATGTAAAAATACGGATATAATCATAACACTATATTATCATAGATGGAAAATAATTTTGATGAAACACTTGAACTCCATTCTTAATGAGAATATCCTTTCTACTTCAAAAATATTTTTCCTTTCTTAACATGTCATACAATTTTAAAATAAAATAAGTTGATTAAAAATAAACCTGAAAACTTTTAAAGGATTCATCATGTAAATAATGTTCTATGAAATCATAAAAATATATTCATTCCTTATAAGATAAAAAAACATTCTTCTCATACTTTGGCCAGAAAAGTCAAAAAATACCTCGTACTAAAAACGACAAAAGATTCCTTTCATATCTTTTACTAAAACTCGCCAATGGGTAGAATTGGATTTAAATAATTGTAGGAGGATAGAAATAAATTTATATATTGAGGAAAAATGGATGTGGATGATAAAATAAACCTCAGTAAATACCAAAGTATATTCAATCTCGGATAAAAATGAGATTGTGAGATTTTCCCTTACCTTAGCTCTGATTTTCATCGTACGTGTCCGAACCTTCTGTATAATGATTTAAATAATGTTATTTACTTATTCCAGAATTTTACTCATTGATATTATATCATGTATGATCATATTATTTTCTTCTTATTAGTAATATTTCATTGATACTTGTTATTTGGGTGTTTATTCCTTTTTGTTCTTATGCGTGATTTGTCAAATAAATTCTTATTCTTCTTTTTAGGTTATAGATACCTCATTTCAGTAATGGTATTTGTGTAATATATGTGTCAAATTTTCTCATTAAATTCATTTATATAATCATTATTCAATGAATATCAGGTAGAACGATTCACATCATATCGTGGAGACGGTAGGCCGTACGTACGCAAGAGCGATGATATCGTTCCAATTTTCGTGGAATTGTATTGAAGTGCATGTATAGTATTTCAGAATCAATATCACATTACAATAATCATACATAGATATTCTTTACAAAATTATATCCATCCACGTAAGGTGGGGGTGGAAAATAGACTACACCACGGCGTGGAGACTGTATTCCATACGTACGCACGCATGGTGATTTCATTTTCCGTAGGATGGATAAAAGGTGAATTAGGGTTGTTTCATATTTATAATAACATATCATTATATAAGTGATACTAATGTTATTACTTCATAATGAAACAACTAAAGAAGAAGAAGTAGAAGAAGAAATAAATTTGAAATAATCGGTAACAGATATTACCTCTTCTCTGACACGCCTCTTTGAAACCTACACTTAGGGCACTAAGATTGGTCTTTGAAGAAGACCAGGACCACTTGGATGTTTCTAGGGAATTTTCGAAGAGACATTTTCAGGGGTTGTCCAGGATTTATGGCTCAATGTGGTGTGAGGAGGAGAGGGAGGAGGTTCCCTTTTATAAGGGAGAAGAGGGGCACCTTTGGAATTATAAGAAATATTAATTTATAATAAATTCCAACCCCACTTAAAACATCCAAAAATGACTAAAATCAGAATATTAGATGAGATAGGGTTGTAATATAATCATACAATACAATTTATACAAGTTTGTAATTTTTTTTAGACATTATCAACATGATTTATTCTTATATAATCTATTTTATTTTATTTGTGGTAATAATATTCTAAATTTTAAAACATTATAAATAATTAATTAGATGTTGTGATTTTTCCATAATTGTATACTTTATTACATTTTAGTCCTTATAAATTTTAATTTACAATTTTTAAATATTTTTTTGATTTTTAAACAATTTTATAATATGTAATTTCTATAAATTAACTATAGTGTCAATTTTGACACTATTGATTTATTTGAGTTTAAATAAAATATATACAGAATATATGTTCGAAATAAAATCATAATATATTCATAAATTGTAATTTGTATCTAGAAAATTAGTGGAGAACATTAAATAGTTCATTTAATATTTATTTTAATAATTTTAAAATCATTTATTTGATATTTAAATCAATAAAATAATTTCAACATCACTATTGTGTCATAATTAATGATAATTATTTAATCCTTAAAAATTATTAATAAATTAAAATGTGTACATAATTTTATTATATTTATAGGGTCTATTTATATCCGGGGTTTTATGATGTTTATCACTAAATTAAAATTATTACACTTATAATATTTAAGTGAGTGACATGTTGTCACTTTCTTTGGTTTTAATAATAATTATTTTATTTCATTGTAAAAAGTCCATTAAATGAATCTAGTAAGACCCTTAGGTGATATGGGTTGACTTTTAATCATCCAATAATATTTTGGAAAGTGATAGGGTAATTTTATAATCTTAATTTTACCATTAATTACCAGTTTTACCTTTAACTGTATTAAATAAAAATTACCGTAGTTACTATTCGTAATATCAAAAAAAAGTAACCTATTAACTTAGTTTGGACCCAATTAATCCAAATATAGAATCCATTTTTCAAAATTAAAAACATAGAAATTGCAGTAATTAATTTAAAATTAATCTCGATGTTAAAAAACCAGGTTTTAAAAGTTAAAACATTGGCAAAGATTGAAATCTTTTTACCTAGGAATTCAATGTAAATATAATTCTAATGAAATAAATTATATTAAATGGTAAAAATATATTCTATTTATACTTTCAAAACATTCAATATTATAATTTAACCATATAAATTATTGCAGTGAAAAAAAGTTTTTTTTAATTAAAATATAGCGTGTTATTACTATTCATTAAAATATGAAAGTTATCATAATAATATGAAAAATTTATCCAAAGTAAATTTTTATATCCTGATTCCAAAGAAGAATTTTATTTTGTCAAATTGAACTTATAAACTTGTCATAAAATATATTTAATTTTGGTGCGCCATCAAAAGGCGGCAAAACTGTATTTTTTGGAAAATACTTATTTTACCTGAAAATTTTATTTTGTTCTCATACCATGTTATAGAAAATATGTAAGATGAATAATAATGTTATAAAATTCAAAATTCAGTTAATACTATTCATAATGGATAGTTTATAATATTATAATATTATATTGTTGTTTAGTGAAACTCGGTATTGCATACTACACATGCTATCGAGGAAGGTCGCGATTACGTGTAATATAAGCCAAGATACTATTGTATGCAGTGAAAGATTCCTTTGATGTTACATATAACATAATACATAAAAAAAATATAATTCTCATAAAATATCTGGGTGTTACAGAAAACAAGGATGGGAAGAGGGAAATAATAGAGATAGTTGAAGAAACCTCGACCTCTTCTTGGAGTTTCTTCCTTTCCAGGACAATAAAATCATTGAATTATTGGATTTTATGGACTCCAGAACATCTCTAAGGGTCATAAGAGGATTAATAGATGGATTTGGGTATATATTTTTCTTTTTTAGATGACAACGATGTGGTTTTCCAAAGGGGGGAAAGGAGAATTTATACTTGATGAGGGGGTTTTTGAGTTCAAATATCGAATAAAATATAACATCCAAGGTAAATCTTACAATGGTGAAATTTTTCACATTATAAATTATTTTTTATTATTAATAAATTTTTTTAATCCTTTTAAATATTTTATGAATAAAATTCATTAGTTCATTAAAAAGGAATGTGGAAAAATGACAAATTATTATTCTAATGTAATACATTATCATTTTAGACACTAGAAAACACTTTTTATGTTTATAATTTTAGTTAATTGTTTTTAAGGGACTTATTTAACTTTTAATTTGATTTTTAAAAAGAAAATAATTATATAATTTATTTACCGATTATTCATTCTTTGAATATATAATTCAAATGAAACTTTTACGTAAAAATAGTATTTTTACTATTCACTTAAAAAATAAGGTATTTCTTAAAATTAAAAAACAAATTATACCTAAAAAATGTATACATGATAGATTTAATTATGATGTTAATTCTTACAAAGTAATTTTCAAAAATTGTAATTTTAAAATATTAACAAATTATTATTATTTCTACAAAATTCATTAAAATAGTGTTTATTAAAAACATGCTTATTGTTTTGAAGCATTTTTATTCTTGATTTTTATTTTATAGAATTAAAATATTGTTATTTTCTTAAATTATTAAGGATAAATATTATTTTTATGAAATTGTACTATTTTTATGTCATATTACTATTCTAATGGTCATGTTAGTATTCCAAATAGTAATTTTACTATTCCTAACAATTTGGTTGTTATTCCAACAATTATATCACGTCATATAAATAGTTATTAATTCCTTCATTCATCATTAAACAATATTAAACTACATTTTTTATATTTTTAATTTCAAAAATTATTATTGTATTACTATATTTATTTTAAATTTAAAAAAACTTGTTCGAAGATGTGATGATTCTAGGAGATCAAGTTGATCAAAACATACCTATTATTATAATTTTATTTTATTCTATATATTTATCCATTATCACATTTTAATTTATCACAGATGTAATTATTTTATAAACATAATTTTCTAATTAAGTTAAATAAGTCATTATGCATCGATGTTTTCTAAACTATTTTATATTCATAATTCTAAAAATCATTATTTATTCAGCAGGAAAATCTAACATATTTAAAAAATTGCAGAGTTTAAATTCTTCACCATTTAGAAAGATCATCCCCAATATTTAATTTCATTTTCACTTTTGGTAATAGATGAAGTCAATTATATTTTATTATATCCTTAGGTTCTTATATTTCCTCTTCATAGTTGTTATTTCACCAAAGCACTTTGATGTTGTGAATTATCACGTGGCATATAACTTTATCTCTTTTATCAAATATCTATACTAGATTATTTTAATAACATATATCATTGTCTAATTATACCACCATTAGGTTCACTACTTGTATGTTATGAGGTATGTACTTCCACATGAGAGACATGTGGAGCCAATCTTGAACTTTTGTTAGGTTCGGTGGAAGTTCTAGACGATAGATCACAAATCTTGTGAAATCAAGGATCTAAATGATACTAATGTACATGAGGATGAGGGTTCCATTTTTTAAAATCTGAATGAATCTATTACATAGTGATATTTAAATTAACTCTTTATATCCTACTTCAAACTAAATGTCCATTCACTAGTTGTAATGAAGTATATTCTTTTGACTCCAAGTAGCTTTTATATAATTCGAGACATCTTAATCCTTCTGTGTTATTTATTTAACAAGATCATGTCCAAATATTTTTTCCCCTACATTATCGCAACATTTTTTGTTCTACATCTCTTCCCATATAGAACATTATGTGAAGTGATTTGAATACTTTAGTGGAAGATATTTTTGAATTATAAATCAATCAATGGGAGATAGTGTTCACAACTTCCTATAAATTCAATTTAAAAATATCCCATCACAATCGTGATTTTTTGAATGGTAATTTCAAATTGACCATTAGTTTGCTGATGATAGGCTATACTGATGTTCAGTTCAATATTTATATCATTTTGTAGACTTCTATAGAATTTATATTTGGACTCTGAATCATGATTAAGGATGATTGAAAGTGGTTCCCCAAACAACCTCACCACTCCATTTACATATATCATGGAATTTTTTCAAGTGTAAATATTCTAGAATAATTATAATGTGGGAATTTTCAGTGGGTTAATCAACCAAAACCTATATCAAAATATTTCATTTGAATGGATTTAGGAGACTAGTGTCAAAGTCCATAGTAATGTTCTCTCATTTCCATATGGGTATGATAAATGATTGAATAATACCCTTATACTTTTATCAATTTGATTTAACTTGATGAAATATGAATAAATTTTAGGTTTACTCAATAATATCCTTTTTTATGATGTCCCCCAAAAGTTCTCATAAATATCACAATGCATCTTCATACATCGATGATGGATGAAGAATGATGAAATATGTGAGTTATTTAAAATTGATTTCTTTATCACATGTGATGAATGCACAAAAAGTCTAGTTGTTAAGTAAATTAAATAGTCATCATCAATGTTTACTTTTTGAATATTTCCTTTGATAGTATCATAATTTTTTGAAGCTATAAATAATTAATGTTTCCCTCCTTAACCTTCTCTTAGATGGATGTTTAGGAAATCATTTGGGCAAGGTAATATATTTCCCCAGCCATTGTGGTTTTGATATCCATCTTTTTAATCCCTATAATTATAGATAATTTCACAATATTTATATGGGATAGTGCAGTAGGTTATTTTATATGAAAATAATTATCTACTTTTTTCGTCATTCTATGATGGTTGTGAATATAGAAATCATTTTCCATGATCATATCTATATATCTTCATGAGTGAATTTTGATCCCTTTATGTATAAATATATACTTTAGTCTCTTATGATCTATATATATGTCACTCTACTAAGCATGTAGGTAGTTCCTTCAATTCGTAAATAAAATATCACAGTTGTAAACTCTAGATCATGCTTTAGGTAGTTATACTCGATGATCTTAACCATCCATGAGGCATTAACTACCACTTTATCATTTTTCATGAGTATTAATCCTAGGCATTTAATTTAAGTATAAATTTTGAAAAAAAAGGCTTCCCCACTTTAGGGTATTGTGAGTACAGGTGCAGTGTTTGGCCTCTTCATGATCTGATTAAATATTCTTTCACTTTTTCTATACAAATATACATTATCCCTTTTTTAAATTAGATATTTATGTAGACAATACTGAGAAATTTATCTATAATCATCAGTAGTACCCATAAAACAACTTTGTATCTATGTTACACTAGTGAGTCTTACCAATTATTCATTTACTATTTTCATTAAAGAGTCTATAAAAATTCCCTCCCTGGTTATCACATGACCCAGGAATATGAAGTTTATCATCCCAAAGTCACAACTTTTGAACATAGAATAAAAATTAAATTTTATTAATATATCTATAAAAATACATATATGTTCTCCATCTTCCTCATTTCACAAAGAGTAAGGGATAATGTCATCAAAAAATATAACCAAAATTTTTTGGTAGTCTCAAAAGACTATATTGATTAAATCTATGAAGATTGAATTTAAATTATTATGTCCTAATGAAATCATAATAAAATCATAGTGTCAATGTTGTATATTAAAGTATATATTCTACATTTCGTCAATATTCACCTTCATATAATGATATCAAGATCAAATATCCACCTGTAATAAGTATTGATCTCCTAGAAGTTGATAAGATAAGTCATCAATCCTTGATAGGGGATATTCGGTATTTATAGTTACCTTGTTGATCTACTGGTAACAGATGCATATCCATATAGATGCATCCCTTTTTATTAACAAAGATCATTGGTGAACCCCATTGTGATGCAATATGGTGTATGGACCCTTTTTTTAAATGATCCTGATGATTTTTATTAACAGCACCAGTACAACTGAGGAAATTTTGTAGGGTATTTTTTAGAAAATAATTGACCTAGTTATGAGTTTTATTTGTAACTCTTAATCCGGATATGGGGGAATTCCAGAAAAAAAACTAGGAAAATAATGATTATATTCCCTCATAAACGTAATTTACTCAAGGATGATTCTTTGCATTGAGACAACCGTTTGGGGAATATATTCTTCTTTATAGGGTATCAACACCCTCAACATTTAGGGAATTTACAGTGAAGATTCATAATCATACATACATTTATATAGGAACATGGTATGGTTAATAATATTGAAAGATATTTCATCCTCATGATTGTTAATTTCTGATATTTATAATGATATCTAATCCATGTGTATTACAGTGTAAAATTCCCCCAAGGTAAGGACTATGAGATTGATTTAAATAATATTATCACATGCACTAATATGAGAGGAGTGCAACTATTAGATTGAAAAGATGGCACCATTATGTGTTTTTTAATCTCTCTACTTCAAGGTATCGATGATATGATTTAATAGTTCTTGCGGACTTATAGATTATAACGGAATTCATAGAGCCATATTAAAGTAAATCTTCTTCTAATCTCAAGTGAATATGGAATTTACTTTGTTAAAATTTATTTTCATGCTCCACCACAGGTAGTGGTGATTGAAAAAGATTTACCTTCATCCCTTAAAATTTGGTGTTTATGAAATTTATTTCCCTCAAAGAACCATATATTAAAGCACTATATTTTATAGTTATCTTTCTACATATAGTTGAATAATAACACAATTAGTTATGAATATAGAGGAGCCTTAATTTTCAAAATTATATTGGACAACTTCTTCATGTATTTTTGTAATTAATGACCATGGTGTCCTTATTTCCTTCAATTAATTCATTTTCTTCTCCTATTGAGGAAATTCCAATGATTAGTTTTTCCAAATCTTTGAAATGGGGTTGGTTTGATATTCTTTACAACATTATAATTTGATCTACTATATTAAAACATCATTCTTCTCTTCATATCCCCATATCAAAGTGATGATTCTATAAAATCCATCTCTACATTTTGAACACACCAGATTACATATTTATAACTCCCAAAATCTATGGTATTTATATCCTTTTAGTGATAATGTTTTAAACCACTAAATAATATATGTATTTTTATATCATTGTTAATAAAAACACGATGCGTGTCTAGAAAACCATGTTAAATTTACCAGATAATCCAGGAATGAATCAATCTCCTTTTTATTAATATAAAATAAAATTCACTCTATTTTTGTTCAAAGAGTTTGAGGAAAACACATTTTAAGAAATATCTTCTTAAATTAATCCCACTCCATTTCTTAAATTTAATGTTTTTTTTATTTTGTATCAATATCATCTATTGATTAGATTATCCATATAATAAATTTTTCATTCTCAGGATAATGGAGTACAAAAAGGATATTTCCCTTTGAGTTAACCCACTATTGATGGATAATTTAATTAAAATACCCACTAAATGTTTGTGATCATTTCCATTTAAAAGTCATGATACCTATTTGATCCTTCTTGGGTGAAGGTGGATATACCTCATGTTCAGGTTATGGTTCAAAACATGATACAACTAGGTATGTACCACCATGATGTTTTATACTCTACCTATATTTTCATTGGGACTATTTTTTAGACATTAATTTCATTATACCAAACATTGTTTTTTGGTGCGGATTCTCCTAATTCCCTCTATTTTCTATAATATAGAAGGATTGAAAAAACACAATTCAATAATGTATTAATATATAATTTATTCACATATGAATAAAAATTATAAAGTCATATCTTATGGGAACCCTATTTTTACCATATACTTTTTCTCAAATGAATTTTTGAGGATTAGAAACTTTAATACATTATATATTTTAAAGAAATATTTACTCTTACTAAATGTTGTTCATAATGGGTTGTACAGATATTGTGATTAACCAATGTATATAGCTTGATAGTGTCAAACATATTGTGAAGAATGGTCTTTTTATGTACCACCAAGTACAATTCATGTTACTACCCAATGATACATTTCAGGTTTATTAGACCTGGGTACATCTATTCTTGTACCAAATCCAATTGTAGAATCTAGATATATATTTTATTACTAAAAAACAAATGCTTTTTTATATTACCAAAATGCCAGTATATATACATTAAAACTCAGACTTGACCTTTGTGTTTTCACTGAAAATTTATAGTCCCAATTCCAAAATTAGATAAATTTTACTATAATGCCAAATATAACAACATAACTTTTCTATACATGGATATTAAAATATTTTTTGGAAAAATAAAATAATATATATACATTCCATGATTTAAGGTTTTGTATCTTCCGAAAATTAGGTTCATACATTACTTATATATAATAAAAAAATTTATTTAATTCATTCTTCTTTGTTCCCAAAAATCTCTCTTGTTATCCTTCTCACATGTAATCATCTGAGGATATAAATTAATGAAAAATATGTACAAACATCTGAGAAAATATAGGAAAAACATGGGAGGATAAGGGATATGAATCAATTGTACTTGGTTGGGCATAATCATCATAATATCGAAAAAAAAGGATCATCATAAAAATAATTAGTACTTATTAAATTCTTGTAATGTTGAATAGGGATAAAAATGCAACATCATAACATAATAGTTAAATAACAGACATAGTTGTAAAGAAATCTAGCATCATGTTCATGCATATATTTTTTTTCATATATTATTACATAATAATTATAAATCAATATAGAATATTTTTCATCAATAATAAAAATAATATGATGAGATATATCACATTACCCAATTCATAGAATAGATATATAATTTTATGCTCACTCATCACATCATAAAAAGGTCATAATCATACAGGCCACATAGAAAGAGAACATATAAAAACTATAGTCATGAAATAGACCCATGGAATGGAAGAAGTTTTATTAAGGTTTCATAAATAATACATCAATTAATAACCATTTGGGTTACCCAATAGATATGGAAAAATCATATTTTTTCATAAAATATCACCATTATTTAGTGGATAAGAAACAACTCAAGGGGATTCAATGTGATGTATTGTAAAATAAATTGATTTAGGAAAATAAACAAAACTGGATTTAAAATCATTTGGATAGGGTAAGAAAATGTATATACCAAGAAATAAAACATAAAAAATAGTTAAAAACATTCTAATTAAATAATAGGAACAATCATATTGAATATAATTTGAAAGATGAGATAACCCAAAATAAATAGTTGGGTTTTAGAATTAACTATCTTTAAATCCCATTATGTTCCATCCCATTTACTCTTATAAAATAAAATAATTCTTTATTATACATGAAACAAGAAGATAATTATATTAATTTATTTCACTATTGATCTAATATAATTAATGGATAACATTTTATAATAAACATTATTAAACATTAATAGTTTTGTTTTCATGTTTTTATTAAATTATGATGTTTTTTATTCAGTTATTAATTTTCAAGGCCATTTATACATAAATAAAATTAATTAAGGTACCTTAAAATAAATGTAAATTGATATTTATATAATTTATATAATTCATAATAACCATCCATGTTGGTTTTTATAAAAATAGAGTTGATAATTTGGTTGTAAGTGGTTAACTGATCATTTAAGGGATAATATAAAATGTACCGGAAGTGAAGTCTAAAATATAAATATTTCATAAATATAATTATTATAATATGATAAAATTTGTAATAATATATAAAAATGTTATTTTATTAATATTATAAGGTTTTGGTTTCAATGTATTAGATAAAATGAGGTAAGAAGATGAGAGAAAAAATTGATGAAACCTTACCCTCTTCTCAGGGTTTCTTCCTTTCAATGGCACTACACTCCTTGATTTTTTGGAGATAAGTGACACTAAAAATTCCAAAAGGGATACAATGGGATTAATAGATATAATATATATAGTAGTTTGGATTTTTTATATGATGGATATTTGGTTATCTAAGGGGAGGGTTGGGGTATTTATACTAAAGAAGTTGGGTATTTTTTAGTTAAAATATTGAATAAAATATAATATCTATGTTAAAATTTGTAATAGTTAAATTTTTGGGATATGAGTTATAATTGATTAAAATAAGTGTTTTTAACACAACAATACAATTTAGAGTCATAATTAATTATTTTTCATAAATAAATGTTGAAAAATACAAATGGTTACTTTAATGTAATACATTATTACAGTAGTCTTTGAATAACAGTTAATAGGTTTGGAATTTATGCTTATTTGTTTTAATTTAGTCATTCAAACTAATTAAATGAGTTTTTTTCCAAATGTTATAATATTTATTATATCATTATTACCTCTTGTATGATGTATTTAAAATAAATGAGTTATGTAATAACACTATTTTTTACTATTTAGTAGGAAATTGATGTATTTTGGAAAACATAAAAAAAATATCACCCATAGAAAATTTCAATGTATTTATTATAAAAAGGATGATTTTTTAAGAAATATTTTCATAATATAAGTATCATTAATTATAGACATAAAAATTATGTTTTTTTTATGTATATTAAAATAGGTAATATTAAAAATGTGCTCATAGTTTCTTTGATGTCGTTATCATAATATTAATTTTATTAAATTATAATACTAATATTTTATTAATTTAATCAGGATAAATATTTCCTTATGCAATTTTACTATTTTGAGGTCAATTTAAAGTTCCCACTATCGGGTTAATATTTATAATGGTTAGATTACTATATCAAATGGTCAAGTTTCTATTCTAATGATCATATCACATACTATAAAAAAACTAATAACTTCCACTCTTATGATGTATGCAAGTAATTGATGAACTATATAGTACCATAAGTGCAACTTCTAACTCATTTAAAAATAAATACTATTATTTTATCACCATACTCAATATATTGATAATTCGTGACGTCATATTTAATTTTTTTTATAAAATAACTCCTTAATAAAATTATCAGAATAAAAAGGAAATTAAAAATCAAACTTAATGATATTTAATAAATTATGGTAGGGAAGAAAAGAATCAGTTCAATATTATTTCCATACAAAAAAATTATAGGGAATAATCATGATTAAAAAACAATGAAAAGGATAAAAATAAATAGCAATAAAATTAGAAGGAAGTGAAATAAGATGATGAATATTTCCTTCATATTCCACTCTCGAATAATCCTTCTTTGGAATGTGTGTGTCTTCCATAATTTCCCTATAGATCTTCTCTAGAATAATCCAAAAAAATATAATTTACTTATCTATATCTATAAATTATTTTTTACACTCAATCTTTTAAATATAATTTTTATAAAATACCTAATGAATTTTTATGATTTCTCTACCACCTATGTTAAAGTATAATAAAATAAAAGTGAAAACATAAAATCTTTTATCATTTATGGTGTATCTTTATCCGATCTTCACAATAAATCCATGCCATATTCCCTAGAATAATAAATTTTCTAGTTATCAATAAATATTTTTCAATGGATTTGATTCTTTAAATTATATTCTATCTAGAATTCTGATGACCACTTGTCAATATTTCTAGCTTCAATAATGTAATTGTGATATAATAATGAACATGAATTACGCTCAATCAACCTTCTAATATAGAGGTAATCAAGCTCCATTTTCTTGTTGTCAATCAACATGATTCAAGGATGATTATCCTGTATTATTCATCAATAATATTCATTATTTTAAATATGGCCATCATCAAATCTCATTCATAGATTCTTTTATGAATTATTTCTAGAACACATCCTACACATAAAACCCATATTTACTACTAAAGTACTAAAAATACTTTGTACATCCACCATATTCTACAATCGAATCCTAACTTCATTTTTCAATTTGGTCTTAAAGAACTAGAAACACACATACACACCATCGTAAACTCATTCTCAATGTCAATTTAATCCAATTTTTTATATAGTATTTCATTAATTTGATCACATGTGGAAATTTTTGATATAAGTACTTGATATTTAATATATCGAGGCCCCACATTCTTTAATAAAATTAATATAACAAGGAAAACATATTAATATACATGCTAAAAATAAAAACATGAACTGTTCTCAACATCCATTATCAAGAAAAAAACACCATAACAAATAATTCAAAGTAGGGGTCAGCATGTGTTATAACGAAATTCATGAATTAGATGAGGTTAAATTTAGAAAATTTATGATAATTTATTTATGGCTCGGTCTTTAGGTTTTATTAGTAGTAATGACTTCATCCAATTGATTCATTATCCTCATGAATTAAGCTTTTATTTGACTCAAAAATTCATCACTTTATTCTATTATAGTTTCTTCAAAAATTTGTACTAATACAATTTCATTTATTCTTCTAGTAATATATAATAATATTAGTATTCATAAGTCCTTAGTGGTATTCCCAAATCCCCATCTCCCAAATCAAATCAACTTTATATCTTTATAAAAAACAATCCACAAATTGAAGCACATTATGGTATAAGAAATGTTCATCCAACTCATGAATTTTAGGTTATCAGACCCCAGGTTTGACTCATTGATTCTATAATGCCTTATTTATACTCAAAATTAGGGATTTGTCTAAGTATTCCTCTCTTTAATAGTAATCAGGATCATTGAAAGCTATTTCAAATCTAATGACCTAATATGGTCATAATGTGGTCTTGTGATCCATCCCCTTTTGGATAATAAATATTAGAATTTATTTCTTCTTTATTTGAGGTCGGTTTATTGTTATATCAATTTATTCATTGAATATGTTTAATGATTCATTTGAAAGTATCTAAAATTTATAGTTTCATTAAAACTCATTCTCATCCTCATGTAATATTCATAACGTTTTGTTGATAAATAAAAAATGGAATGGTCATATAAGGTCCCCAGATTTATCCTATAAGAACCAAAATGTTATAAAAGTGGAACCTCCAATAATATTTATCATATGAAATTATTTCAGTTTAGAATAATAAAAAAGAACAATATACCTATGCATATTTAAATTATCATTAAAGATAGCTAAAACTCCAAAATTGAAAAAAATGTCATATTAAAAAATTTCCTATGAGAAAAAACTGAAAAATTCAGAAAGAATAATGTCATATAAGAATACTATAAAAATTGAGTTTTCCCATTTTTAACAAGAAAATACAAAATTTTAAAAAACTTTATTATAAAAATTATTCAGAAAGAAAATATTAGAATATCCACATTATATTTCTAACTCTGTTAATACTTCAGAAAAATATTTCAATAAAAGAAAAAGTTACAACAAATAATTATAAAAATTGGGATATTGAACAACATAATTTATTATCAAACAAACACAAAACAAAAAAAAAATAACTTCAAAAAATAAATATTAATGAAATTCACCCCAACAAATATGATATTAAAAAATTGATATTAAGACCAAATATCATTTCATATATAATTTACTAAAATCCCACAATTTCAAAAAAAAAATTCATTGAATTATTATTTCAGCACAAGGTCATAAATTGTTTATTATTCTCCAAAAACTGTTTTGGAAACAAAATAACCTCGAAATATTAATGTAATTAAGTGGTAAACATGTATTATTTATAGAATGATATAATTCCCTCAAATATAATATATTTATTATCCTTGAGTAATTAATTAATGAAACTCAATGGAATATAATAAATTTCATCAGTAAAAATTTGAAATTCTATAAATAATTTGTTCCCAAAAATATTTCCCTGCATAGAATTTCTCATGTTAAAAATGTGATTTCCCTATTAAAGATTAATCTTTTCAGTCAAAATATAGTTTTATAAAAAATGATTTAAATTGAATATTTTGATGATAATTAAACAAACTTCAATTTACATCCGATTATAACTTTGACGCATCTCTTTACCTTAAGGTCAACCGACACACATAATTTAAAAGAGATTAAATACATGAAACTGAATGGTTGGGTATTAAAAATAAATATAAATAATTTATAATTTACCCACTAAAAATTTAAAACCACAAAGAATGAAAAATTCAACTCGGATTAGGATTTTTGTTTCATCATCCATTTAGAGTCCAATATTATGAGATTAATTGAAATAAAAATTTTCAAAGTTAAGGTTATTTATAAAAAATAATCCCAAAATTAAACAAAATAATGTTGATGAAATAGAAAAATAAAATGATTTAACTAATCTAATACATTTAGTAACAGAAATCAACCTACTTAGGCTAGAATCTCTACCTTAAAACAGAATAAAAAATTTCACCACTTAAAGATGAAAATATAATATTGAAAAACGAAAAAATTATAAATTGTTTATTGATTTTTATCATTACAAAAATGAATAATTATAATCACATTTAAGAACCCTAACTTGAACCCCAAAAGTTTCCCCATTATTGATTCTCTAGGGTTAAGAAACAAATTTAACAAAGTTTATCTCCAAAAAATTTAATATTTTTGTGGTTCAAGGCCGTGTTTATGGGGTTAAAATACTGTTTGAAAAAACATTTCATATCAATTAAAAAAAATCTTGGAATAAAATGGATTTACACTATTTATTACTTTGAATTTTTAGATTAAATTAAAATACTATTGGGAAAGATCATTATTATGACTTAAGTTATACAATTTTTCTCAAAATAAGTATAAAAAAGAAGGTAAAACAAAATTTTATCAAACAAGTATTCCAAAACAGTTTCAGAAACCAATAAAACATTAATTAATTAATCATAGTATGAACTATCACTGAAAAAATAAATTTATAATAATTGAAATAATTAAAATATAAAACAAAATATTTTTTAGATCTGTGAAATTTTAAGGGTCATAATTTAAAACATTAACATATATGACAAAAAACTATTTTCTTTAAAGTGAGTTCAAAGACACCCTCCTCCTTTTCATAAATAAAGTAATCTCTTTAATAAACATTAGTAGTTAAAAATGGATATCATAACAATAGAACTCAAGAAATAAATGATAAAATAGGTATTTTCTAGAGTTTAAATGTCAAGGGAGTGGTGTTCCTAGTCTATCGAGCTTATTACTTATCTTGAAATTTGATAATCAATTGAAATTATTCCAAATGTAATCAGAAATTTCATTATCAGAATAATTTCACATTATCATTATTTTATTAGAAAATATATGTAAAATATAAATAAAATTCAATCAATAATTTATATAGAGATAATAAAAACACAACAATATATAATTCTTAATAAAAATAAAATAAAACACACAATACTGACCATGGGTTTAATCTCATTAATTAATTAATTTTTTTAGTTATAATTCAATGAAAGCACAATTATTTATATCAAAAATTATAGAAAAACAATTTCTTGTTTCCATAAAATAATGCACAACCCTTTTCCATTATCAGAAATTTGAATCACTTCATCTCTTTAAGAATAATAGATCCATTTAAAATAATATTAATGATAGTGAAAACTTCATTCGACATGGATTTAATTTTTCATACAAATAGTATAAGTATATAATAAAAAATAATGAACTTTTGGACAACATTAAAAAAATCTACTTTTGAAGATTGAACCATGATAATATATATACAACTTTTATATTTCCTTATAATTTTAATGGACTCACTTCTATTATAATGAAGCTCACTCAAAATAAAAAATATTCTTTCTCTTGTAGTTTTAAAATCAAAATTGAAGGCCTTTACTACTGAAAAATTTATTTTTTCAACTCTGCTGAATGGTGGAAAAATTTCACAAAAATAATCTTATGAGGAGAAATAATTATGTGAGTTTTAAATTTGTTCTATAATCCAAAAAATTATAATTATGTTTCAAATATGTGTCTTTCCACGAAATGTACATAATTTTCTCTGAAATATTTTTATTCCCTATATTTAGGATTTTATTCTCCTTAAGACATGATTCCATCTAGGAGATCATTGACCTACTCACTATGTCAACCCACTCCCTACCCATCTGAGAGTAGGGATCAGTAGAGGGCTTGTGATACCTCTACGTACAAGATATTGTGTGACTTTAGGGGGTTCCATCAATTATTGTCTCTGACCGTGATGCATGTTTTACTTCTAGGTTGTG
Organism: Viscum album; assembly: GCA_963277665.1. NCBI lineage: Eukaryota > Viridiplantae > Streptophyta > Magnoliopsida > Santalales > Viscaceae > Viscum > Viscum album. The sequence goes on from OY728128.1 coordinate 1,307,469,214, forward strand.
GAAGGGATTGTAGGAGTCTTTTGAGACTTAAATATGTATGAGAACCACATTTCATCCTAATAGGGATAGTCAGATGGAGGAAACCATTCAGAAACAAGAGGACATGCTTCGTGCATGCGTCCAAGATTTTGGCCATAGTTGGGAGGATCACATGCCCATGGTGGAGTTTTCATACAATAACATTTATCACTCTTCCATCAGTATTGAACCATTTGGGGCCTTGTATGGTAGACCATACAGATCACCTCAATGCTGGACTGACCTTGGGAAGTCATCTCTTATGGGTCCACAGCTGGTAAGGGCTACCACTGAGAATGTGTGGATCATCCAGGAGTATATGAAGACAGTACATAGTAGATATAAGTTTTATGCTGAAAGGAGGTAGAGACCATTGGTGTTTTAGAAGGGAGACCATGTCTTCCTACGGGTCTCACCTTGATGATGTTTTTGGAGATTTGGTCGAGGTGACAAGTTATCACAGATTTTTATCAGACCATTTCAGATACTTAGGAGAGTAGAAGAGGTGGAATACCTCTTGTCACGTCCACCGTAGTTTGAGAGGGTTCACAACATCTTCTGCATATCCCAGATGAGGAGATATGTGCATGAACCATCTCACATCATCGACCGCAGTGAGAGGGACATTGATGATGGGGAAAGTTTTCCAAATGTTCCAGTAGAGATTGAGGATCGACAAGAGCGGGTCCTTGTTGGGAAGTTGATACCTCTTTTGCATGTTCACTAGTAGCATGAGATCCTCCAAGACAGAACATGGGATCAGGATGCTCGGATTCGTGTTCAGTACCCCCATTTGTTTTCTTAGTCTATGTTGTGGATTTTGGGGATGAAAATATCTAATCTAGGGATAATGTAAAGACTCATATTTTACATGTGATCTTTTTAGTTATATGGAATTATTATGAGTCTACAAAAATTGATTGTGTGTGATTCTGAGACCCAGTGTGCCCGAAATGAATTTCCTAACATTCTTTAAGGTACGTTAAGTAAACACGCGAGAGGCATTTTCTAACTTTTGAACTGGTTCTTAGATTAAAAATATGAGGGCACCATTGAATCCATTGTGCCGAGATTCACTTAATATAGGTTTAACCTCCAATGTAGCAGGTCAAAGAGAATAAGTTGGTTATGCAGTTTTTTGTTGAGGATAAAATAAAATAAATATATTTAATTTTTAAGAATAATATCTTCCCATCTAAGTTTTTATTTTTTGGTGGTGGGGACCACAAGTGGTAGGCCGGGAATTTAATGTTGGGTTTTAAATAATGGGTTACAAAAAAGTGTGAAACAACTAATCCATTTAATTAATAGGATTCATTAATACTAAATTAATGAACCACCCATTTTATTATTTAAAAGATCCTCTTTCCACTAGGTACAATTTTTGAAATCATTAGCGAAGGAGGAGATCTGGAGAAAAGAACATTGGTGGAAAATTATGGTGAATAACATATCCACCAAGCAGGGTGGGGCGATATCCATTCCAGCAGCGTCGTTGGATGCTTGTTGCGGGAAATAATAACACTCAGCCTCCTTCAAGTGTAGACATTCTACAATAGATTGATGATGTTGGAATTTTAACATGTTTAATTTCCATTATCGACGATTCATTCTCTTAAACCTAATTCTATCAAAAAAATGCAGAGGGTGAGGGCCAAATGAACAAGGCCCGATCCCTCCACTATCTTGATTAATATTTTATTTCTTCGTGGGCAATTCCTCAGGATAGAAAGGACCCAATTTTGACGGCAAGAAGAGAAGATGATGTTCTGAGAAGTTCAACGTCAACTTTATAAGAAACAACGGGCCACCGAAGCTCACTCGGTGACTCATGGAAGGCTGTTGGCACGGCGGTACCGGTTACTAGCATTGGAGGGGACCAAGGCAGCGGTCGGCACCGGCCAGCTGTGTGGGAGAAGGCGGCGCACCTACCCAGCAGGAGGAACTAGCTATGACTTGTCAACTATGGTGGTCGTAGGATGTATACAACACACCAGCCGACCACAGAAGAGGAGGGCGGTGCGACCAGCGCACCGCCGGTGGATGCGGGCAAGGGCTCATTAGCAGCGGTGGACCGCAGGACGGGGCCGAATAACCGGCTGACCGCGGGTTACATAGGTTCATTTCTTCGCGTGCCTCTAAAGACGATGGTTAACAATGTCCAGCTGCGATGGGTAGTAGGACCCACTCCATTAGGTCCCACATTCCCTTGGAAGCACCATGTATCACTGTTGTTGCGAAGGAGACCGAACGGTCCTCGCGACTGTTTGGGGAAACCGGGGGTCACATCGCCTTTTGGCTACTTGGGCGGGCCCCAACACAGCTGGCTTCTCCCCCCAACCACGGGCCGCACCTCACGCGGCTAAGCCGCATTCCCAATGGGCCACCTACCTAGAGGGTCATGCGACCAGCGGGTCGCACCACCTTGCGGGCCGAGCCGCGCCCCCTACGTGTCGGGCTGGACTGCGGCCCAGCTGGCTAACCTCGCCACGACCCATCCCAGCCAGGAATGACCCAGATCGGGTCAGGTCGACCCATACCGGGTCGGGTTGACCCAGATAGGGTCACGTTGGGTCGGTCCTACCGAGGTGGACCGGACCCGGGCCCAACTAGAACCGGAACCTCTTAAAGGGCCTTATCATGAGAACCAGACATCCATTTGATGAACCGTCTATGGTGTTGGGATCCTTGGATCGAGATGTTACTTTTGGTGTACTCCACATGAGTTTTAGAGATAGTTAGAGTATGGCCAAATTGGATCGATTCTGAATCCAACTGGGACCTCAGAACAAAAACGCTTATAACTCACAGACCAGACGTCATATCCACACACCGTCTATCGTGTTGGAACCCTTACGACATAGAGGCCCTTTGTTTTTAACGTTTTTTTATCTTAGTTGTGGTCACGGTATGACCAATATCTTTAGGTCCATATTCAACAAAACACGAGTGCATCAGGTGAAAGGAATCATGTGACAGGCTACAACATGAAGAAAGAACATCGATCCTATGTGGGTCAGTATCAATAGATCTTGTGTGGGTCAGCATATATAATATTCTATGTGGGTCACCACTCAGAGATCTTGTATGGTTCAGCCCAGACTGATCCTCTGTGGGTCATATCATATGTGGGTCAGTGGGGATTATTACCTATGGATCTTGTCTGGGTTAGAAGTAGTGCCTCTTAACAAAATAACATGATCTAGAATATGACTAATCCTCTGTAATTATTTAATTTAGTTTTACCTGATTATGAGATGTGTATTTTACCTTCGTGGTGTTATGTTCATGGTGTTACCAATGTGGCACTTCTTTCGTCATGGTGTAACTTGTGTGGTACTTCTAGCTTCATGGTGATGTCTTCATGGTGTTACCTGTGTGGTACTTTTACCTATGTGGTGTTGTCTTCGTGGTGTGACATGTCTGGTACATCTATCGTTGTGGTGTTACCTATTTGGTAATTCAACCTTCTTGGTGTTACCTTTGTGGTAATCTTACCTCATGTATGAAATGAGTATGTCTTGATAACATAGGTATATGTATGGACGTATACCTAAGTAGAGTTGATGTCAATCACTTTTTTCTTGAGATGAAGGTCATGCGTTGTGGGTTTTCCATTGAGGAACTCTGAGATACCAACGAGGGTCTTGGGGTTCCTAATAATTATTGTTGTACTCATTCCTGCATGGGCTACACCCACACCTTGTTTTGTCTTGTGCAGACGATGGACAACATTGATTGAGAGTAAAAGAGCTATGACCGGACGATGCTCATAGGTGGACCATTTGGAATTATGTGACACAGGGACTACTGATCGTGAGTTGTACATACCCTTTTGGTTGGATCTTCATGGATGATCCATGAGTTGTTTTGTACTTTTTACTTATACTTGTACTTTTTAGTTGATCTTGTATTCTAGCCCCTTTAATTTCAGAAAACTTTTACTATAACAGTTTACTTCATGGTTACTTCTTATTATATTATTGGACTATATTTTTGTACAGGCTAAGAGGCAATGCCTTCCCATTTTAAGGATATATCTTTCCGTTGCTATCTGTTATCCCCTGGCCTATGGAAGGTGGGCTTGGGGTAGTCACGTCACGAGCCTCGGGGGGATGGTTCAGGACAAATTTTTTTGGAAAGGTTTTCTTTGATTAACATTGTGTTGGTGGGAATTTGAGTTAATGCCTCCACCAAGGGTTTGTTGTTGTAGAGTTTGCCAAAAACATCCATGTATTTTTCAAATTTCTAATCTAGAATCATTTTCCTCAAATGTTTCCAAAAGGGTAAGGAGAGTTCAAAAGGCTTGACCACCCCTCTTCTTTATCCTGCATAGCATTCTTCCTTTGGAATAAATCATTTGGTGAGGTAATCTCTTCAACTTCATCTTCTTTTTCCAAAGATAGAGTGATTTTTTTTGTTTTTCATCCTTAGCATCCCTTTTCATTGTAGTAACTTGTTGAGGTAATCCTTCATATTCTAAATTTTAATTCAATGGCCCCCTCCCTTGGGGTTTTACTGTTTCTAGGTAGTGTGTCGCGTTGCCTCACTAAGAGTTGATTGGCTTGTTGTCCAATCTATTTTTGGAGACATTGAATTGATTATTCATGATTTTGGAATATGGTTTCATTAGTTGTAATGAACTTGGACATCATCTCTTCTATGTTTTATGACATTAAATGCTATGGTAGTTGATGAAAAAATTACTGATGCTCTGGATGTTAAGGTGGTTGTAATGGACAAGGGTTTTGATACACTTGTTGTTGATATGAGCCTTATTGGTATTGGTTTCATTTTTTTTCTAGAATATGTAATTTGGAATTATTTTTTTTCATAATTGGGTGGATTCTATGGTTGTGGATGAGAATTTTGTAGTTACTATCCTGAACTAGTTTTTTTATTATCATGCCATACAAGGCTCTAATATTGAGGGAACATATTTTTCCATTGGTTTTGAGAAAAACAACATACTTCACATGTTTATGGGTTAGGACATAACCTCAGAAACTCAACATTGATGTGGTTGTCACCATATACACTTCAAGATAGAAGGTTCACTACTTGAACAGGTGACATTGTTTTCAAATTTAGGTTGTTAATCTTCATTTACATGGAATCAAGTTCAGCAGCTAACATTATAGTGGCATAAACATTATGAATAACTCTCTTAAGAATTATCCACTTAGAATTACATTGGTTGATATTTCCTGAAATATATTTTGAATTATCAAATAGTTCATTAGGATATTTCATCATGAAAGTTCCTCAAATAGATGCATCACCCAAAATATTTTTGTTGGTTGTAAGACCTTCATATATTGTTTGAACATGAATCTATAGTGGGATACCATGATGAGGTAATTTCCATTTCATATTCTTGAAACCTTCCCATGGTTCATTCATATATTTTGACTTGTGCTACGTGGAGTTATGAAACTCATTATATAACATCACCATTTTGGAGGGAGGAATGCATTTGAAAAAAAATGCATGATCCAAGGCCTCCCATGTATGTATGGAACACTGGGGTAGTATTTTTATCGAATATTGTTATTTTACATTAATGAAATGGGAAATAATGGATTTTAATATAATCATCCAACACCCCATGGTAACAGAATATGTCACATATTTCTATAAAATTTTGGAGATGGGAATTAGGGTACTTTCATGGAAATCCCCCAAAAAAAGAATATTCTAGATGAGTTTCATAATGGATGTCTTGATTTCAAAAAAATTTCTTACATCGATGGCGTAAAAAAAAATTATACACTCTATGGATTGAGGCAAACCACATACTCCATAAGGGTAGGACATGGAGGAATCTATTATTGAAGAGGTTGTGGCATATATTGTTGCTTCTATGAAAAGTAGGGTCATTGATATAGATTCATATAAAACAACTATTTTGGATGAATATATGGATACCGTTATTATTGTCCATATCCTTGAATAAATTGAGCCAATGGTATTTTTTGGTTCTGTAAAACATACTCCAAAATGGTCACAAGTGGATAGTGGTTCAGTTAAACATCATTTATGATTGTTTGGTTTTACTTCCTATCATGTGAAAACTACTATCCAACTCTGTATACATCATCTGGTTATTCCTCTTCCATATTCACCATGGGGGAATTATGGTTGTGTTCTCCGACAAGTAATCTACATTCCCTTGATATCATTCATTCATTTTTTGGGTAAAATGAGAGTTTTATGCTGATTCTCCCCTCTTATAATTAGTATTTTTTTGTCTCTTTGACCTTCAATCCTACAAAACCCCCCATTTTTTTAAAATGAAAAAACAAAAATAACTAAAAACATAAATGGGTTTAAGAGTATATATTTTCATTTTTTTGATTTTTTACTTAAATAATATAATGTCAAAGTGGAAAAATACTATTTGATTTCAGTTAAAAAACAACACCATAATTTAGTGTCATTCTAGATGAATTTTTACTTTCAACATCCAAAATTGAATTTAAAATATTACAAATTGTATAGTGTATGTATGGGGTCGATCCATAGGGAAATTTAATGTGTTTTGTGCCTTTATTTGTGATTAATTAACGGAATATTTTCTGAGCAAAGAGTTGATAATTGAGGGTTATGAGAGTTGTTTTGGAAGGATGAGTGGTTCAAATTAAAAGTTCATTAAGGATTGGTAAAAAAAGTAGTCACTAAATTGTTTTTAAAGAATAAATAGAATAAATACACAGAGACTATGGATAGTTATAATGATCATAAAAAATTATTATATTATAATGTTGTGTTGTTCATAATAACTCATATCTATGTGACTGAACTGTAAGAGAACTACCATTGTTATGTGAGATTATATTGTGTTAATAAAAATCAACTTCTGGGTTTGAGAATTGGTTTTTATTAACTTTTCTAGAAAAAAAACCCATTTTCGAGATGATGATTTCTCCCAATGGTAATTGGATTACTTGTCATAATACTCTTGAAGATCCCTGGTGACCCTATTCTTGATCTAATATAGATTTCCAATAAGAGAAAGAAAAGAGACACATGATAATTATTAAAAATGAACTAACACAGGAACAAAAAGTGAAATTACATACTAATTAATCTTCATTTTTCATAGCCCCAATGCATAAAGGAAATTAGATATTTATTGAATAAATGATGAAAAAAACATCTTGTTACCACCGGAGTACATTATAACTAAAAGAGGAAAAATTTAATAAACCACAATAGAAAATTCATCAAATATACATAGAATGATTTTAAACCTCTTCCTCCACAAAGATGCTTTTCCTTCAGATGATGATTCCCCACTAAAATGGTTTAGATAACATTTATAGTCCATACCCCAATCACAAGGGTTGATTTGTTGCAAAATAATTGGGTCAAATATTGGTTTGTAAGGGTAGATATAAATTATGTGGCCTCTTATTAAATTTTACATAGTTTAGGTTCATAGTTATTTTACACCATAAACCTTTTTTTTATTTCTAGTTAAAAAATTTTAATGTAAGTGTGAATCCTGAAAATTTAATCCAAATAAAACCATTAGAGAAATTCATCCTAGATTGAGACTATTTGTAACTACCCCTCCCCAACTCCCACATAATTATGTAAAGCCTCCACCACCACATGGATTCTTGATGAGCTATTCTATGGTCAAATATTGATTATGGTTTTTCATTGAGGATTTGAGATGCAAAATTTTTTGGGTTGGTAAACAAGGTTTGGAAGACAGTGAAAAGTTTTACTTCCTCTTTATAAGCACACCACACCCTATATGGGTTCTTAGAGGATCAACATGGTTGGGAACACTATATAGAGAGCATGTAGATGGTTCGGTCTCGATGTTCTTATATGGGCATGATTATCTGGGATGGGGTGCATGGTTTGGATGACTTAATAGTATTTGTTCCCCACAGAAAAAGGTTCCTAAAACCTTTGATTTCCATATGAATTTTCCATTTCATGCCAACTCTTCTTGGCCAAATTTATAAATAAATCCCACCTATAAAGAAATTTCTAGGTTATAAAAACTTGGAAATAGATCCAAAAATCTATTTTTAATATCCTTAAAAGAATGAAAATCCCAATCATAAATCTTTAAATTATTTTTAGGGAACCTCATAATCTAAAGGGAAATAACAATTGATTAAAATTCTCAATGGGTAATATGAATGTGTGTTTTTATTAAAATTCTAGATCTACATGAATATAATAGTTCCTATAATATCCATTAATAAGATATAAAAATTCATTTTCATGCAACCTCTCAAGCATGTGATCTAATAATGGAATGAAAAAATGATATTTTATAGTCACTAAATTTAGTTTCTTAAATTCACAATATATTGTACACTTATTTTATTTTCTATCCTAAATGCTATTATCTTTTTTACATAGTGAATTCAACGAAACGTTAGTTATGTGGAATGAATCAGATGGATCAAGACCATGATGTTTTGGAAATGGGATAAAAAATTCTTATATTTTGAATTTTGATTACTTCCTCCCTGACAACCTATTTCATATTGGGAATGAGATTCCCTTTACCTTCAACTATCTATTTTCTATTATATTCCATTAAAATTTTATATATACTTCATGAAGATTTTATCTCTTTTATGTTAGTATTGGTCTATCCAATGGTATTTTGACCTCTTTCTATACATTCATTAACTTTTCCACTTGATGTTTCTTTTGTATCTTAGAAATGATGACTGGAAAGAACATTCTCTAACCCCAAAAAAATATTTTAGGTTATAATGAATGGTGTTGAGCTCATGTAGTTCTGAAATTTGACTAAAATTAATACATTTATTCATAGATGGATCATTATATTAAATTTGTTTCTTAAAGTGAGTGTAAAAACCTGATATATCATTAATTTTCAATTCATGCTTGTGAAATCCATCACTACATTCAAAGTGGCTAGCTTGTTATTTTCTAAATTTGGATATAATTTTAATGTTTTTTCTTAGAAAATTCACTAATGTGTTAAAATCCCTCTCCCCATTATTTAAAAAAATTCCACCCAATTTGATGTTGGGAAATTATCCTTCAGGTTAATTAAAAATTACTTAAGATTAAGAAAAAATCTTTTATCTTCCTAAAATATCATCTTAGTGGAGAGAAATGTGCTTCACATATCATGAAAACTATCCACTTTATCATTTTTTATCATTTTAAAATATTTAGAATATTTATATTCAACTTTCAGAGGAATTTCTTTAGTTAAAGTTTGTTTATCAAAATTTTCATTACAATCTAATGAGTCCTCAACCTCTATAATTTCAACTCATGAAAATTTATTCCTAAAGGTATGTTTTAATTTTTAAAAAAATATTAAACACTACTTGTTTATCACAAAATATAAAAATTAGTTTACCCTTATACACATCAATTACAACCACCTATAAGGAAAAAATGCCTTCCCCAGAGGATTGACACTTTCTGGTCATACTTTATTTCTAAAACTATAAAACCATTTGGTAAAAATAGATTTCCCACATTCATAAGTAGAAAATCAACAATTTATATGGGATGTGTGAAAAATCAATCGACTAGAAGAAGGATAAAATCTATTAGATTCAATTATCATAATATCAAATTTTGAAACATTGATAAATGAAGTAGATTGATGGTTTACTAATGGTGCAAAATTCAATTATGATGATAATTATTCTATTTGGTTAATGGTACAAATGAAATATTTTGTCCTTTATATTTTCATATAGTTTTACTTTAAGGATAGTGATGTACACTTCAATGAGTTTCTATGTTGAAAATACTTCTAATGTTTAAAAAAATCAAATGTTATTTCAAATATGATAGAATCTAAATTAAGGACTGAATTAAAATGATGTTTACATAGAACTTATTTAAAATCCCAAGAAATTTTATGAACTATTGTTTATTTGTATTTACCCTTTGATGGAATGGAATGGGTAGGAAAAAATTATTTTGAATATTAGTAAATTAATCAATTTCTTCTTTAGTTTTTTGTTTACCTTAACTATTTCTCATTATAATGTCATTGTATTCTTGTTTTTTAGGTGTAATATTAAGATTATTTGAATTTTCAATACTTTTTTCATTAATTATGGATGTAGTGTATCATGGTTTTCAGTTATAGTTTCTTTAAATCATTAATTTTGTGAATTCATAGGTTTATTTCAACATTATTATTTAGTTTTTAAACCATATATACTTTTAACAACAACAACATTATCCATTTTACTCATTTCATTTTTACTTGGAAGTGTTATCTATTCTCCTGAAGTAAAGGACTTAAAAACTTTAGTCAATATAATCTCAAGGTTTTGTGTCATAGATATCGTTTTTATATTATATTAATCATTTTGATTAATTAGTGTATAATATTTTCCTAAAAAATACTGGAACATACCCCTAACTACCTCTTCAGATGTAGAGGATTTTGACATAGGATGATTTTGGAATTTTTTCTTGACTGATTTTGGATTCCAAAAGAATAAGGTTGTTTACTATTTATTTATAATTTCCAAAAGAAAATTTGACTGTTCATATAACTAATATTAAAATTGTTCAAAAATAGATAATCAATTTAGTTTATTAATGTTCCATATCCCACAAGGACAACATTATCATGTGTTTGCGTAGAAATATCAATGTTCAAGAAATAGTTATCAATGTATAAAAACATAAAACACTAAAATAATTTATATCTAATAGATTATATTGAATTCTAATATCCTTATTAAGGATCCCATCATCTGAAATTTTGATACTTTATGAATTGATGCTGATATTTAATATTAACTAGTTGAGAGTTCATTTATATCCCTTAACTGGTATCATACACTCATCTGTATATAATTATACTACTTCATAATTTTGTTTGGAATTTAGAGTTAAAGGGTTTCAAATTTTCTGAAGGTCTACATAATATTTTTTCTATATAATTTCCCAAGGTAGTTTGGCTAACTGTGTTCTATACTAAATGATACAAACATTAATAAAAGTATTAAAGAAAAAGTGATATAGGTGTTAGTGATAAGGAAACTGGATAAGAGGTTCCATGACCCTTTTACATGCCTTATGAAAGGTATCTCTTACCTCTTGGTAAAAACTAGTGAGTTTTTTCTCAAACTCTCCTTTGAGTCTCTTAGGATAGAACTGCATTACCACAAAGTAATATATTTATTCCTTTATTCTTCAAAAGACCACATAATAATAGAATATTTCTTGAATTTTACTTTAAATAAATAGTGAATACCCTCATTTTATCTAACACTCACTCAATATTTAAAAATTGAACTACTACACTATATTGTATAACCCGTAATAAAGGATATAAAATATACATTAAGCATTTCGTTAAACACATGTAGCATTTAGAGGGGTTATTTCTCAAGTTCATAGTTTCATGATCTAGGCATTAAACCTAAAAAATATGTTTTTAGTGATAATTGATGTAATTCTAATTTCCTAATCCTATGTTTTACAAAATTTTATTGAATTATTTAGAGATAAATATTTAGTTCTTTTTTTTTGAAAAATATAAATTTATCTGAATTTAAATGTTTATATTTTATTTTTAATATAATTTAATTTATTCTAAATATCAGTATCTATATTATCTAAATATTGAGAATAATATATTTTGTTTATACAAAAAAAATCAAATAATATCAAGTAGTCACAACAAATTTCAATTTTTTTTAAAATAGTATCATTTGATTTTTTTTGAAAATTTTATAGTATTTTTTGATGTTTTATTTTATTTATTTCTTGTGGATTCGTTAATATTTCCTTGGAAATGGTCTCAAAAATCAGATAACTATTTTCATTGAATCATATCAATTTTAAAATATACATACTACTAGATAATAGTGAGAATGGTATTGATCCTCAAGGAATGTAACTTTTGTGTTGGAAAACATGAAAAATTTTATAATTTCAAAATAAAATTAATAAGTAACTATGAATGAAAATAATAACAAATTAGTGATAATTTGGAGCAATGTAAAATAGAAATATTTTAGATTATTTCAAAATTAGAGGAATACATACAAAAAATAAGGGAAAGATAGTGGTTGAGTATGGGTGAAATTTGATTATCTAATAAAAATATAACTCTTCATTCACCAAAATGTGTAATTGGATTGATATCCATTAACAATAAAATATAAATAAAACTATTAATATGTAATAATATAATTGTTTAACTCTATTTTGCCTTAACTACAAAATCCAACACAATCATAATAAATGGATATGAGGTCATCACTAAATTCAAGCTATTTATGAACCTTTATGTGATACTTAAAAATATTGAATGATGATATCCTATTCATAAAATTTCATTCATTATAATAAAATACCAACAAGCCAACTCAAAGAGATATTATAAATTAAGAGAGAGAAGAAAAGAAGCATTTTAATCCTGATTTCCCTCACAAATATTATCAAACTATAATTATGAAAACAAAAAATTAAAAATATTCAAATCAATAACAACTAAATTTGATTTATGTGGAAAAAGATGAAGAATCTTCCCTCGAACTCTCTCTCTCTTGAATAAGCATTTTCCTGCCTATGTATAGATACCCTTTATTCCCTGTTGATTCACTCCAAAAGTATTAAGAAAAATTAAATCTACCTCTATATATCTCTCCATTTATTTTTATACCCCAATATTATAAATATATTGTTTTAAAAAATTCCCCCTAAATTAATATGAATTTTATACTGCCTCTGTTAAATTATAGAAAAATGGGAGTAAAATTCAGACCTTCTATCACTACTAATGTATATTTAGCAAAGATCCATACTAAATTATTTCCACTTTCACTAGATCAATATATTATCAACTAGCATCATTTATGTTTTTCACTTACATTAACATTTAACATAACGGTATTTTCCCTCAACCATTTTTATGGCCACATATTAGTATTTCCAACTTCATTAATGATAATGGGCTCTAAAACTGAACATAAATTGAGCCCCAAAATCTTACACTAGTGGAGGTAATTAAAAAAATTATTCTCAATGATAATCAACTAGACTCAGGGATAATGAGCATGAATTCTTCATCAATAATATTCCTTAGTGGAAATCATATCATCTTCAGTTCTGGTTCACATCTTTTTTAAGACGTATCTTCGAGAACATAGTGCATGAAAAAACGATATCCATAATCAATACATTAAAAATATGCGATTCACCCTCCTTATTCTATAATTTTAACTTATAATTTATTTCAAATTTTGGTCTTCAAAAACTAGGTATATACATACTCCCCTTCTCAAACTCAATCTCAATTTAAATATAATCATATTAGTTATGGTTAATTTCATAAAAAATATCCCATGATACAGTTTTTGTTCTTGAAAAATGAATATTCAAGAGTTCTACGCCCTAACATCTTTAAAAATCCAAACTGTATATAGAACAAATGAGAATACCCATACTTCAAACATACACATTATATGAGCTCAAAATCAATCATATAGTGAAAAAATAATAACCAATAATTAAAAGCATGTTTTGACAGGATATTTCTAAGTCAAACATGCTAGTACACCTAAATATTATGTATATTGGTTCTTAGATTGGGTTTGGGGTTTTATGAGAATATGCAAAAAACTCATATAAAGTCATCATCTTTGTGAACTAGGACTCAAGTCAAATCCCAACTTCAACAAATTCCTTAGTCTTATATTCTTTAATGATTTTCAATGCCACAATTTCATTTCTTTTCCCATCCAACTAAAACCTTGTTTCCCGCCATTAGTGCTTAGTGGAATAACCAAGTCATCATCCCCATGATTATTTAAAAAATATATCTTCATAATGAACCATCGTTAAACTGAAGGTTATCACAGAATGAGTAATGTTCATCGGACTCTTGAATTCTTGGCTGAAACATCCCCAAGTGTGGCTTATGGGTTATATAAATCTCTATTAACACCTAAAACCATGGATTTTTTATATATATTCCCTTCTTATATCCTTCTCAAGATCTTTTAAATATCCTTTAAATCTTCTAGACAAATTTTATCATAGTTTTTTCTTTTGATTAATCTATTTTTGCTTCATGATTTCTCGGATATTTTCTTTATTTTAGGAGCTCAGGTGTTGAATTAATCAAATTATTTCCTAAAAATATTCAATTATTCATTCAGAAGCCTCCAATAATCAATATTTTGTCATAAATAATCCCTAGAATAATCTGATTATCAGTTAGAAATGTTAATAAATAAGAAATGAAATAATAATGTTGGATTTGAAAAATTATCCTAAAAGAACATGAATTTCAGATGAGGTGGACCCTCCTAAAATATCTATCGTTAAAATTATCTGAATTTGATGATGTAAAAGTTAAAATGTGTATGTGATTTATAATATTACCGTACAATGTGGATGAATCATTAAATTAGAAATAAAAATAAATTATAATTTCCTTTTCAAATGTCCTATAGGATAAACATGAAAATTTGAAAATGTTAAAAATTTCTATTATAATATTATAAAAAATAATAATTTTCTATAGTTAAAAATAAAAATCTTAATTTCACAAATTTTATTATTCCATAATCTATATTTAGAAATATATCCTAGAATAATAATATTAAAATTATGAAATCTATAACACTTCAATAAAAAAATATATAAATAAATACATTCTAATAAAGAATATTCAAAATCGGTACATAGAACATCCAAAATTAAAATCGAACACATGAAATAGAAAAATAAATCCAAGAAAATAAATCTCAATAAGAATCACCAAAAAACAAAAATATATGTTTTTAAAATATATAAAACTAATACCCATGATCATTTCAACAATATGGAACATAAAATCACATAATTTCATAAAAATATTAAATGATTTGTTATTTCAGCACAAGATCATCAATTATCATGTTTTCACTAATAGAAAACTATTTTGTCACAAAATATCATCATAATTTACTAAAAATTATATGGATAACATGTATAAATTAGAGACACATAATATGCCAACCTGGAGCTACAACTACAAAAGTGAAAATTTCAGGGAATCCCTGAACATATAATAAAGAATACTTATGATTAATTATTTTTATATTATTTAAATTATATTTATCATCATGATAAAATCATTAGTATAATATATAATGATTTATAATCCTCACCAATGTCTCTCCCCTACATATTTAATCACTTTAAATAGTTTATTAAATAAACATTTCATTATTAAATCGGATCATAGGGGGCCCTAAATCCCAATGTAATAGTTTGGCCCCCTAAAATCATCTCTTTAGTCTGAATGATGTTGTATCCCCACAAACCCAACCAATACTCAGGAGTTCTTATCTACAAACCCCATCCTATATCTCAAATAAAAGTATTGATACCACTATATTATGAAACCCCATCCACTAGTATTCCTCTTAGGACATTATTAATGGTGGGAGTGTCCACTGAATCCCACCACCAATAGACCATGGGTTAGAAACCAGCACTGAGGGTATAAAAATGTATAAAATGGGAGGCATTACCCTCAATATATACCAGTAAATTCTAAAGTTCAACCAATAATCTATATAACACCAATAAAGATCCAATATCTATATATGAAATGTCATATAACAAGAAAAAAATAAAAATAAAAATAAATATCCCTATGAAGTTACCATGAATACCAATTACTCATGAAAAACCACTATAAGCTAGTAACTCCCATTATTGATCAATGACCATCTCCTGTGAACCTAAAATAAATTTTTATAAATAGATAGTTGAGAATAAATGTATAATGAAAATGATCCTCCCTAAAATCACTCATAAAGATGTGAAATAATTAATATAAATACTAGTAAATAAACTGATGAAATCAAATAGTTACATAAATAACACAAAATATAACATGACTTAACCATGGATCTCTTTGGAAATAACACTTAAAAATAGGTAATATAAATTGGAAAGAATTTATATGAGAAATAGTATATTGTTTCCAATTTTTACATAATCCAGACACCCTCACCCCCACATCATATGTCATGGTTCTTAGATCCCTTCAATAAGTCATCATTTCCACCGGGTAACCATATAACATCTTTACCCCCATTAAATAGATCACATCATGTACCATATAGTAAGATATTATTCTTGCAGAACCCAAGTAATAATGAATTATACCTCAATTCCTAGTATCCAATATATATGTAAAAATATAATAGCTATAGCACTTATATTGGGAATACATATACATTGTAATAAATGAAAATTTTTTATATTTAAATTTCATTCTCAACAAACATGTATCTCTTAGTCTAGAAATATAAATACAATAAATTTTATTCATGATATAATAAAGAGTAAAAAACTTTTTTATTTGTTTGGAACATAATATTGTTAAAAAATGGGTCATCATATAATAATTAGTATTATGATCATTAAAAACAATGATTATTTGTAATATCCATCAAATATCATGAATGCCTTTATTGTTTATTGATTTTTGATAGTCCACCTTTTAAGGGGTGAGGTGGAACCCTTACAGGGCATGTAGACGTAAATATTACATGGCCCATATGCCTTAGATAAATTCATATCATGTATCCTTCAAACATTACATTCAACCCAGACTTACTACTTGGAACTACCTCTCCACAGCATCTTTATCATGAAATCTGCTCTCTACCTTTGCAAGGCTGTTCGGCTAGGCTATCCGGTGCATGCACAGGCTTGTCCTAATGGCAGGTTCCATACCCTCTCATTCATGCAATCTAGGTAGCTTCTGTTGTGGGGAGAAATGATGGTCCCAACAAATATTATTATCCATTTTGATTCTTTTTTTTAATATTGGGAGGTAATTACCATCGTTTGGGTTCACTCTTGATCAATATCATGCATAACTTCAATAATTGAGGTTTGAGTGGAATCATCTATGAGACAAGATCAAGTAAATTGAAGTGACCAATAGATCAATGTTGGATACACAATCCCATAAATGTTCCACCATTACACACCTTACCAGAGGGATTATACTGGAATGAAAATGGTTTAGGTATCTAATTTATAATTAATATTAAAATTTTATTTCTCTTATAAATGAAATGGTGTTTACCCCAATACCAAATATTTTTATTATAAGACAAATTTTATTATATATTTTAAATCAAGAGGTCAACATTAGCTAATGGTGAAATTTAATATTTTAATATATAAATGGTAAAATTATATTTGGATATCTTTAAATATATAAATAAAATGAATTATATAAAATTGTTAAATATGTTAAAATAAAGTTCTGACATGAAGATTGAAAATTTATTTTTCAATAAATATATATATTTTTGAAATTTATTTTTATAATAAATTTAAATAAAATTTCCTACATTGGTGTTAGGATTTTACAAATATTTTTAAAGAAAAAAAGATAAATTAATGAAACCCTTTAAATTTTTTTAAAATGTCAGAAAATAGATTATGCCAAAAAAATTATTATTATTTCAATAAATAAGGAACGATTTTTTGTATCAGAATTAAAAACTTATTTTAGTAAAATTAATTTCAATTTTGGAATCAAAATTATGAAAAAGGGATAAGGTGACTATTTTTTGTATGTTTTATATAAAATAAGATAAATATGTGAATACTGAAATATCATATAATTATTGTATATGAACTTTATTTTTTAATAGCGTATATAAAATATTTTTTTATGCTTCATTAAGTAATATGAAATTTTCATTTTAACATTTACTATTGGGTCATAATCCCCTTACTATTTAATCACTTGTAGGGCCATTATTTGAGGTTATAATATTTTATTCAAATATACTATTCTTTAAACACTCCCCTCTTCCCCATATATATACCACCCTGCAATACCCCATTTATCTATACATTATAAACCACTTAAGTATCTAAAACAATACCCAAACCTTATCCCCACATCTAAAAGGTATTGGTTTCTATAAAATACCAATCTAAGATAGCTTAGGATGTTATCTTAAAAAAGATATCCATGGAAGATGTAATCATTTTAATTGAGTTTTTTCAAGTTTATTTCTTCTTACACCACAAATAAATCTATAAAATTCATAATTATATAATGGAATCAACATCATATATTTGTTGAAATTTTATTATATCAGTTCAATACCAATTATCACACTCTCTTCCTCTCATTAATTCTGCAACAAAATCAATACACATATTATGGTTGGTTCGCTTCCTATATGGATGATTTATTTAATTTCCTATTACCTCCTTACATGGATGGATTTAAAAATTTATTTAACTAAAAAATAAAAAATATATGACACAATTATGATTATGGAATAAAATTATTGTTTTATATTAATGATAATAATTAATAATGGATATGGTAATTTTAACAATAAAAGAAATAACATCGAGGTGACTTTCTTATTTTGAATATATTTTTTACATCCAATAAAACAATAATTTTATTTAATTTAATGATAAATATTAAATAAATATATAATTCAAGATATTTTGGAAATATTTAATAATACCATAGATCACAATAAAAAAATTATTTAACGAGAAGTTTACTAAACAACCTCGTATGGTTGATGTGATAAAAAATATTGTTTAATAAAGGATGTATAATAATAATAAAACTATAAAAATTAAATATAATTTAAATTTGTTTTGAATCATATATTATTAACATTTATTTTTTATTCATAAATATAGTGTAACAAACCAAGTGAGTTGGGAATTAAGTAAGGGAACTCCCAAACAACCAGATTTTATTTCGAGTTATTAATTTTCACACTAAAAATATAATTTTCTATATATTATTATCATGTTTCTTTTTTAGATTCTATATAATTTTTCCTCACATATATTCCATGTTTTACAAACCTGTATTTTTTTATGATATATATTTTTTTAAGATTCCATTATTAAACTTTTCTATTAAAGAAATGAGATTAAAGGGAACTTAAAAATTTCATATATCCTTTAATTACCACTCCATTAATTTTTTTTAAAACTTATATAATTGTTATTATCACACATTATTTTATATTAAACTATTCTTTGTAAGTGTTGGTTTTAAATAAAACTCTATGTTTCCACCTTTTTTAAATAATATTTAACATTTTAATAAATACCTTGCTTTAGAGGATCATTTCCAAACCTACATTACCCCTCCTTCGTTATGACCATTCTTCACCTAAATATATTTATCATGAATTATTATTTATTATTTATTAATTAATATCCAACAATTATTTTATACATTCTTCTACAGGGAATATTTATTACATGACATTTGATTATGCCTTAAGAATATATTTTGTAACCCATAATATTTTTATAATTTTTTATTATGTTTATACCTTGTATATGATTCTAATATGTAGAAAAAAAATGTGTTTACATTTTATGAATGTGATGGGTCAAATTAAAATTATACATTCCCTTCATGCATTGGAAATTGTTTTAATCTCATGATAAACAATCTCAACTGCACAGACAATTAGCCTAACACAATATTTTATATTGTCTTCTCAGTTAGCCTTGTATTTTTTTTAATAAGTCATGTTTTGTTTTATTTCCACATATTAATGAGGCATGAGTATTATGATATTATTTATATTATGACATGATCACATGTTTATTATCCTTCACGTCAAAATATCGTGATATGTATCTTGACTCATACGCATAACCTCACCATCATGATTTTCCATGATTAGTCACTTATTGAAATTTATAGCTCACTCTTTCCTTTATCCATTTATACATGATACCCTATAAATTAATATAACATTAATAGTACATAGGATAACATTACACATCTTATAATTATTATATACTTATTTTTTTTATAATAAATCATGTATCTAATCTTCCAATGGAATTAGAACTATATTTTTTTGAATTTACTTTATAGAAAATAATGTTAAAAATATTGTCACAATATGTGTATGAAACATGGGTTTTTATAGTTTTTATTAGAGAAATATAGTGTTATTTTTGGATATTAAAATGGAAAATCATTATTGAAAACCAATTCTATAAGTATATGTATAGGGATATTTCACAAAATTTTATTAAATAAAATAGTATATTGATTCCAAATAATTAACTTCATATAATAAAGCTAAAAGTGAATGAATTATTTAGTTTAATTAATCCTTCGTTTATTACCCTAAAAAGTTTTGTTGAGAATTAACTCTACCTTCACTTAATGAACGATGGGTGGAAAAAACTGTACTCCTTTTTTGAAAATTCTATAAAATATTTTCTAGTTAATTCATATCCTTCTTAAGAACTATTATGAATAATTTCAATATATATTGTCATAGTATTATATAATACTAGGTTTTACTATATAACTAGTCAAGTTAGATAACCTAATGAGAAGATGACGATGTAAAATATCTATTAAAGGCTAGAAATTTATAATATAATGTATACATTTCATTTATGAGTTATTACTTCTAAATATACAGTTTTTATATCTATATGATTAGTTATTTATGCATTATCATTATTAAAATTATTTTATTTTAGAAAATTTCTGGATATAGAAGGAATCTTAGAAACAGCCTATGTGATGTGCAATGTAATGATTACCCTAAATAAATGCCTAATACATTGGGGGTGTGAGAAGAGAACTTCATGGTGGAAATTTTTTAACTCAGTAATTTTATGAAAAATAACATGAATCATATTGATATTTTTACTTCTTCTACGAGATAAAATTATTGATTATGTTCTTCATGTGATAATGACATCCTACTTTAGGGGCCCTTTTAATACTATAATTAATAACCAATGAATTAATTCCACTGGTCATATATTTTATTCCCTCCAAATATCAAAGAAAGTTAATATTACACTGGTCATTTATTTCATATAGGGATACAAAGATCATTAGTGTATATTTATAATTAATATGAATACTAAGGAAGAAATTTAATCAATGTATTAGGATACATCAATGATTTTTTTTTCAATATATAATTTCCCAATATTTTCCTTAAAAGGTATAGGTTATTCCTTATACTCATGATATATGTGTACAAATCAATCGAGTATTATCTAGAGAACTTCAAAAGGCATTCATGTTATTTATATGACTTTGTTAATGACCCAAAAAGTGGCGTTGACTACTTTGTGGTGGAATAATGTCAAGTCTTCGAAAATCCTTGGTTATTTTTGAATTTGAAATATAAGATTGAATTGTTTGATGTTCTATTAATGTTGAGATTAAGATAGGTATTTCTAATTGTCATCTTGGTTTTTGACATAAAACTTTGAGAATGAAATTTAGTTTTCCTGTATTGTTGAATAAATATCATAGAGGGAAGAAAATACTACTTACCATATGTTATAAGTGTGGGAAGAAGAATCATAGTAATTGAATCAAGGGAATAAGGATATATTTTATGCGTGGAACATAGGGCTATCATCATAAGAAATGTTTAAGGGTGGTGTAGATTCCCATTAATATGATAGAATAAAATAATTTTTTGATCAACACTTAGCTTATTCTCCTATTTTAAAACCAAAAGAATAAATACAATTTGGATTTCAATTATATATTCCAATGTTTTTCAAAGAAACCCAATGATAAAAACCTCAATGTCGAATAAAGAATGGATGATCATTTTTTATCACTGATCCTAATGGAGATCTATAAAACAAAGTAGTGATAGATATAGTTTTTATTCATTCAAGATTGTGAAATGTCTTATTTTATTCTTATTATATATATTCATTCATATCAACCTTGTATTGTAGAAAGGTTTTTGTACCAACTCAAAATATTGTAGATAGATTATCAATAAAAACTCTATGTGGTGAAATTGAATAATCTCTTGCAATTAAAAATCCCCTAGTTGGAACAGGTGGAATTTATATCCTAGAAAACCTTGTCCAACTTCCTTTAGTGGGATTTCATTCCATATTGGTCCATTATTTTTATTTTTATAAAATTCAAAAATAAAATTTCAATTGAAGTAAATCAATTTCCATATCTCGAATCATCATTTTATTACATGAAATTGTAAAAGGATGATGAATCTGCCTTTAAAACTTATTCCCAATAATTAATATCATTTCTATACGACGAAGAATATCTAGATGAAATGAGTAAGAAAAAGGATAGGATAATTATTGAATAAATTCCCAATTTAATGAAATATGATAATGTATTGTCAAAATATATTCCCAATGTGAATCCAAATTGAGAGGATGAGTTGTCAATTGGAATTATATATAATGATCTACCCATATCCTATATTCCGTATAGAATGAACAACATTGAACTAGAAGAACTAAAGTTGTAACTAAATGAGAGTCAGGAAATCATATTTATACACCCATGTGATTCCCCATGGGGTTAACAAGTCCACTTTGTGAATAAGAATAATAGTTAACTGTGTCTTTTCATTGACTATTATGAATTCAGTTGGATCACAATAAAGAACAAGTACCCCTTCCTCAAATGGAAGACATGTTCAATTAGATACATGGGGCCCAATACTTATTTGAAATATATTTTTTGTTAGGCCATCATAAATTAATGGAAAGAGAGGATATTACAAATACATCCTTTTGAACATGTTATCCACACTATGAGTTCATAATGAACCCATTTAGACCCTCCAATTCTCCAATAATATTTATGTACTGGATGAATAGTATCTTTAAAGATAGCATCAAAATATTCATGATAGTCTTTATAGATTATATTATTATATACTAAAAATTGAAGTAGGAACATGTGGAGAATTTTAGTACTATTTTAAAGAGTTTTATAATGGATAAGTTAAATGTAAACTAACATAAATGTGACTTTTATATGGAGAAAGTAACATTCCTGGGGTATGTTATCTCATGTAATGGGATATTTAATGTTCATTTAATGAAAATGAACATTTAAGAATGGTACAACACTACTTAAGTAAGTATTAAATATATAATATTCATATTAGTCTGGTATTATTGATGATTTGTGAGGAAATTCTCACAATTAACCAACACACTAACCAAACTAACTAAAAAACGAAGTAAAGAATTTCTAAACTGATAAATGTGAATAGGGATTGAAGGAAATATATAATAGGGTAATAATGAAACCTTTAATCATATTAACCATAAGTGTGATAGGATTTTGGATCTATATTGTTGCTTTAATGATGGTATTAGGTTGTTTACTCATAAAATACAATAAATTGATAACATATGAATTAATATTGTTGAAGGTGCATGTGAAGAATTATTTGTCACATAATCTAAACATTGATGTAGTAATCCTTGTACTGATGATTTAGAGTTAATATATATATATATAAAGAGGTAAGTTTGAAATATATACTAATAATAATATATTGAAGTATATATTTATATTTACTGTGATCAATATGAACCAATATAGATGATTAGATCGGAAAAAGGAGCATGAATTATTAATACAATACCATTCCTAAATAGTGAACAATGTGATAAATACCCTAATTAAAAATGATCTTCTATCCTTATATTTGATGTTGTTTGAGACAGATCTAATGTTCATAGACATGAAAAGGATGGTCATGTGGATCATAAATGAAGGAACCATATCATTCTTTTCTTAAATTATTTCTAAAATATCCATTCTAGGAAAGATTATGGTAGGTAGAAGTTATGATGTGGTGAGAGGGATGAAGGTGGATAATATAAGAAATGAGAATCAATTAGTGTTAATCATTGATAATATAGAGTTATTATATTTGTGACACAGCTATGTATACCATCAAATCTTAAGATAAATAATTAGCTATTAAAATATAGTCATGGGTCAACATTCTAAATTCATATAGGGAACACAGAAAAGTATAGAGATCATTGAGATAACTACTGGTGGGACATGTAAATATAGATATTTTTATATAGAATTAATTTTTATTGGTATTCCAACATGGTAAAGAATAAAAAATTCCAAGGGGATGACACAAAAATTACCCATACCAATATATAAATGGGAAAATATCAAAATCAATTTGGTCATGTTTATTCTGAATACATCTGAAATGAAAAATTCAAAATAGGTTTTAGTGAATTTTCTAATAAATTCTTATCAATTCATCATTTTTCAATATTAATTATCATACCATAAACCTGGAACGATATACAATAGATAATTGGAATGGTTATGTAGAAAATAAATATCGATTGTATCTAATTCAGATATGTGGTTTGACTGAAAGTTCAATAAAATTATTTAACATTCCAGTATAATATATTTAATATTTATTAAAATCTATTACAAAAAGATGAATATAAAATATAAATGGAATATTATGATAGTTTAGGATATATTTAGAGCTTTCTCTATCAGCTTCAAACAAGGCTAGGATCGATATCTTTCTCTAGAAAACTTCTTATACAACAATAGCTTCCACTAAAGAATTAATATATATCCTTATGAATAACTCTATGAAAAAACATAGAACAATAATATATTGTCATGAAGTGGGAGTATATGATATATTGGAACCTGAAATGATGGTATAAAGGGAAACAAAGTTTAAATTTATTCAACCGGATATCAATGAAATATAGAGTTGATAGAAGAGAAATTCTGAAAATAATTGATGATATCTAGACTTTTTATTCAAAAGAAATGTTTTTCTTTGTATATATCAATGGAATAGAGTCCTGGTGCTTGGGAACAAGTTAATAAAAAGTCTTATATACAATTTCCCTTTGACATTATTGACCATTTTAGAGCTCTGACATATGTATTTGAACTCATACCAAAAATATATCTATTGTATGTCTTGTTCTATGTATACCTCATGATATTGTACATACCAATTCTATAACATGTACTAAATATATAGGTCAAACAGTTAGATCATTTTCTCTCTATTGTGGATCATTCAGTGATGTTCTTCAACTATAGATAAAAAACTTTTTCCCAATAAGAGAACTCATATGGTTAAAATTATTTATTGAAACCATAAGTGTGAAGTTTAAATATGGGAACCTAAATTTGTAATAAAATATATATTTTCTCATATTTTTCATATTAGTGTGTAAAATTTATTTTTTTTACAGAAATTTATAAATGGGGTTTTAGTCTTAATGAAAAACTCAAGAGGTTTGTGAATTTTATTGACAATTAAAATTTTTATTTAAAAATATTTAAAACTAGAACACATGTTTTTCTAAAAATAACTAGTTAAATAAAATTATATAGGTATATAATTTGATCTTTAAAAAATCATCCCAAAAGTTCATTCACAACTCAGTGAAAAAAAGTTTTAAAACTCTTCTAACTTTGGAAATATATTTACTAGTTTTAAACACCATTTATAATAAAGACATTAATGTTAACTATCCTGGTAATTTTTCTCTAATTTAATAATTTCAGAAAATAATTCCTTATTTTAAAATAATGTAAACAAAATAGGAAATCTTATAGTGGAATAAATATAATAGGTTTAGTCTCTATAAATACCTAGTCCTCTCTAGATGGAAATGAGTTACTGCCAGGTTTTTTATTAATAAAATAAAATGATCAAAAGAGGGTAATTAGATTTTAAAAATTATTACTATATATATTTATTCCTTGATGAAAATTTTTTTCCTCTATTTTTCATGGGATAACACATGAGTAACAATTGTACAGAGAAAAACAAGGATTCATAATCTCTTATATTATTTTACATTGGTGTATAGATGATAATAATTAGTGTGAGTATATAGAACTATCCAATATAATAAAAGATCCTATATTAAATTAATAAATAGCATATATTATATATAGCTAGAAATATAATATAGAATAGAAATAGAAAACAATTGAATGTCAGAATATTTGTATGTGCCTTAGTCTACTATGATTTTTTTCTTAATAGTCCTTATATTTATATTTGTATTGAATCAACTAAGATTTCATAGATAGATCCAGAAAACAAGGTTCCTAGGAATATCCTTAGTAATTCATATTTTAATCAATATGCCTCAAGTGAACATGAATTTTATACTATTTTATTAACTCTGTTATCTATATATTCTCTTTATTCTTTCTATTATTTGTTTACAATCATTATCTTTTCCATGAAAGGTTATACTTCTTAGATAGAACACATTCATAATGTATCCATTTGTTGTCATTCAATTCAATCATAAATTCACTGTCATTATAATTAATTATCTGAAAAATAACATTTATAGATTTAAAATACACCACAACTCACATTATAAATGGCCACATGCACTCACATCAATCAAGATTATTTTAGAATAGTTACTTATGATGGTTAAATGGTATAGTTTATTTCTATAGTTACATAAAAAATATAATATAATTCAAACATTAGTTTCTCTTTCAATCACTTCGTTTATTTATGTGGTAGTTACATATCTTCATGCACTGACTAGAATTTAACACGTGGTAGGTAAAATTATTTATGTGGTAGCTTATTTCCTTTGTATGGTAGATTTTTCTATTTGTGTAGTAACTTATATTCTTGCAAAAGGTTCATTACTTTTCATATTAACTCGATTACATCATATAGTCAATTTATTTTTTCTTGTGGTAAGTACTTTTTCCTTGCGGTTACTACATTATAGAAGCACGGTTAGTTCAGGACATAAGTTAAATTTTACTCACCTATTACCTAGTAACATGGTTGTTGATGTAGATGGTTGAATACAGATTAGGTCATCTCAACATCAATTCATGATCAATTCATGAATTAAATTTAATTTTATCATTATAAGGATGGTATGTTGGAGTAAAACATGAAATCACATCTATACAATCAGATGATCCTAACAATCAATTGAATTTCTTCTTATGGGAATTTCATTACACATTTGATAGGTAATCACATTATCTTCAAAATTCACCCTATTATTCCATTTAAGAAAGATAAATTTTGAATATAATAAAACATTAAATTCATTAAAAATATAAAGAACATGATTTGATAACATTAAAATATCTGTGTTCTTGACTAATCCAAAAATGTCTCCATTTTTTATGATAAAAAAATCATGAAAAATAAAATATAATTAATTGAATACATCAAATAATTCCCAATTTTTATTTATAAATATAATTTTTATCCCCCTATTGAAATTATCATAACTAATATTAGGGTAATATATATCAAGTAAAAAAACAAAGGAATGACTAAAATAAATAAGAATAAATAATGTATAAACATGAAAAAAATAGTTCATTTGAATCCAAATTTGTTAAAAAAATATTTTTAAGTATATGTATCATAAATTCTAATCAGATTTAGAATCAAGAACATCCATGATATCAGTTAGGAGAATATGGTCTAATTGTTTAGAAGTAGAGGATGAAACATGATGGGTTATTTAGGGTGGTTGGGATACAGAGGCTATAACAGAGTCTTGAATTACCACACACAATTAAATATGTCTGAGATGTCAAAATTATTATTTAAAAGACAATACTAAAGGGTTAATGGATTATGATTAAGTAGAAATAGGGGTTGAGGTAATAGGTAAGGTGGGTGCAGCTAGAATGGTAGATAAGGTAGTGTATCTATAGGGTTCTTACAACTTGGATAAATCCTTGACTACTCTAGATCCATATTCCATTTCATGAAAATATTCATCCATATTTTCCATAAAATAGTTTAGTAGATGTGTTAGAATTTTCAGTATTCCAACCATATAATTGAGTGAATAGGTAAATGGAGGAATCCTTAGACCACTAGCCAATGATCTAAACATATCCTACATGACTTTCATGGTTAAGATTCTACTTAGATAGAAGGCATTGGCTCATTCAATAGTCTATTTATCACTTTTAGTCTATTTTACATCCTTTCTAAATAACACCAAAAATGTACAAACATGAGTCTAAATACCATAAAACACTACATCTCGAATTGGATCCCAAGAACCTAAAAAACAAGAAAAAAATTCAACATCTCCATTAGTTATGATATGAACTCATTCAAATTATATTTTTTATATAATATGTGGATGTAATTAAAGGTGTATCATTATGTACAAAAATATATGGATCATAAGGTTGTTACCTACAACCATCCTCTATATCTATTGAATTTGATCTCATAGATTTTACATCGACTTCATCAATGTATTCTTTTTCAATTTATAATTAGATAAATTGAAAAGGTGATTTATCACTAATTTTTATTGGTTCCTAAATAGTTTTTGAATGTTTAGGTCAATAAATTCATTCCAAAAAAGGATTTATATATTGTATTTTAGGGGGAAATTTAATTCCATTCTATGAATTTATCTCATCTGTCAAGGATTCTTCCATAAGACTTTGAGTATATTGGATGGAACATCCACCATCTTGAGGTGGACATCCCCAATTATAATCATTCTCCTTAGCCTTTAAATAGTCTAGACTAATCACTGCTTATTCATGGGACTTATCTCCCTTAGAATTGGTTTTTTATGTAGTAGGTCCAAGAGTTCCCCATAACATATGGAAATTTTCTTAAAAATATTTAGTCTCATCAGACTCACTAGATTCATCCAATTTGGTATCATCCACAAAACCAATTATTGAAACTTCTATTTAAATAGGTTCTAAATAATATAATTATTATATATGAGATGGTAAGGGAAGAGGGGAGTTATGAGGTCAAAATGACTTAATATGAGAGTGTTCCCTAGGATCCTCATGGGCCGACCTAAAAACCTCATCAAGATATGATATTTCCATCTCTTCTTATTTATTTACCTTTTTCCATTATAAAAAAAACTTCATTATCGTAAGAGTATTCAAAAATTTCATTTGGCATAAGTTTTGGATTCATGGGATACATAATGCTAACTACTTATTTGGAAGTTTTAGACTTTTCAAATATATTTTAGGGTCTTCTACGCATTATATTTTCTAGGGATTAAAATTTACTATCATATTCCTATAAATTTTCTCATACATCCATAAAAAATTTAAAGAGGTTATATTTTACTCCACCGGAATAAAAAACCTTATTATATAGGAGGGATGATATCAACTTCAAATAATACATGGATTCAAACTTATATGGGGGTTTGTGTAGCACATTAATGTTCCTCGTTATATACCTACAAAAACGAACTTAAATTTCATTTTCATCATGTGAAATGAATAATAACTCCTACTACCTTATAATTATGAAATATCCTTTCATAAAAAATATCAAATATTTAAAAAATTTATCCAATAATCTAGACTCGCCACAGAGTTGTATTACTATTTTCCTTCTAGGTGACTTATTCTTAGTTTTTTTTCTATGTAATTCTCATATTAACCGTGGTAATGGTTTATAGGGTATGATATTTGGTAATATTTATATTAACCCTTTTTTGGATTACATAAGTACTTTTGTCGAAGTTTTGAAGAAAACTCAAAAACCTCCCCATTCACCTTTGTCTGAATGGTGTCTTATTTCCATCCAAGAATAAATTCTGGATGCACATATAAATTATCAACTATGTTGGAATGAATAGTTTTACCATTTTATATAAAAAAATTATAACATTATTGAATATAAATTGATTTTCATAATAGTAATATACTCCACTATACTCACTGAGAATTCACTTCTTTTTCAGAACACACTGGTTGATCCACCAAATGTGGTCTACACAGATTCATTAAAGCACTCATGATGATAATTTCATTATTCGGTCTCTTTATAGAAGGTTATTAGCGAGGAGGTGTCATATCAGGATCTCATTTTATCCTGGTAATTTTAGTGATTTCTTTAAAAATAAGAATTTTTGGGTTTAAGAGAGTGATTTATGAAAGAGGATTTTGCAAGTAGGTATGTCATCCAAAAGAGGAAATGGATTTTTAGGGAAAATGATGTGAATCGATTCATATTCCATTTTAATATTATACTACAATAATTTAGTTAGTTAATAAAATAGCCTATTGTATTCAAAATCCAAAAAAATGTATTAAGAAAATTTCAAAATAAAATAGACATGGTAGGTATACTAACAATGGATTTATGGAAATTAAAGGCACAATAGTTATACATATTTTGGACTCATGGAAATTATATTGGCCACATGAGAAAGTTCTCCTAATAAGTATGATGACCATGTTAGTTTAGTCTCTTGGTATATATAGTGAAAATGTGAGTAAAAGATCATGGTATGTATACAAACCATATGAACAAAAACTCAGAGTCACTTAATTGTTGGTTTGAACTACACATCACAATTACTTAAGTGAAAATGTAGATCCAGAGAATTATAAAGAGAATTTTCATAAATATAATAGTTTGAACTAAATTGAATGATTTTGAGGTATATTATCATCCCTAATTCATGTATGATATAATTATTCTCTCAATATTAATTTCATTTAAAAATATATCAACAATCCAATGTTTAGAAGCAATTAATTCAAGAGTAATATTTCCCTTTTGAAAATTATATCTTAAAAATTGATGTCTTGTATCAATATTATTTTTCCTAGAATTAGATATAGTATTATTAGACATGTTTAGAGAACATGTATTATTATAGTTTATATAGATATAACAATATTTATATACATAGTCTAGAAATGTGTGTTTCATCCATTGAATCTCGAAAAAACAACTATATATAGATCTGTACTCAAATCCAGTAGTGGATAATTCAACAGTGTACTTCCATTTATTAAATAATGAAACTAGAGAGTTGTCCAAAAAGTGACATGTTCTAGAGGATCATTTACTATCTAACTTACAACCATAAAAATCTTTATCTAAATAACTATGTCAATTTTTAGTCCTACAGAGTAAAAAAATAACTATTATTTCCTTTCCTCTATGGATATACATTGAATGAATGATGAAAAATATCATACCTATTATTTAAAAGTTATACCAAATTTTCTATAATAACATAATCAATAAAATTTTGAATATAAATAGAATCTCCATGGGTTCAGATAAAGGTGGATCCCTAAAAATCTAAGTGAACCATTTCAACTTCTAACATATGATTTTAGTTCCACATAAGTTTAAATACACACTTATCCATTTCAGTTCCACAAAACATTCATACAATACAATTTTCATGTGTTCATTATTTAATAAACCTGTAATGATCTTAACCATAATATTTTTCTCACAGTAATGACTCATCTAGTAATTCCATAATTTTAGATATACTAAAATTCATGTATAGATAATGAAATCCCAACTATGCTTCTAATAACGTAAAATATATCATCTTTTAATCCCCCTAAAACAACCATGGATCCTCGAGTAAGATTCCAAAATCAATTTTAAAAGGTTATTCTTTGAACTTTTTCATCGATATATCCAATGGAAATAAGATTACTCAATAGACTTATGATTGTTCTGACTCATTTATAACTCAAGAACTATCCATTCATTATCTGGATATTCACATTCCCTTTTACAATAACATAAAAGGTTTCATAATCATCTAGATAGGCATTTACAAAAAATTTGGATACATGATTCAGTATGAATCAATTTTCATACATTGAATGGGATGATAAACCAGAACCAACCACCGATGATTCCACCTATATAGTCACAATGAGAGATAATATGTTTATTTCATATATATAACAACTTAAATTTTGTCATTTAGAATTTTATTTCTTTCTATAGCCTTCCTTATGACTTTTTTAATTCCTCTAGTTATATCATTTCTTCATAAAACTCAAACATATAGGACTAGGACCAACCCTCTTACCTCATCTCATTTCATCGTATTTATCTTTTTATGGATTATTATTATTTATATTTCATTGAGGTGATTGTCCTTATATATCAAAATTATATGAAATTGTAGATTATATTTATACTTTTATCTACCTAAGATCCTTATTCAGGATTAGGTTCTAAATATCCAAAAACACTATATCAGTATTTCATCTAGAATTACTAAAATAAGAAACCATTTGATCCTAAATATCTAGAAGTGATGACATGGGAAGAATCACCCATACATCATCTTTAAATTTTACATTCACTAATTTTACCTATCCATAGATCATGTATAAGTCATTCACAAGACCTTCCACTTGACTTCCATATGATAGTCTCTAGTTAAATAATCATCACATCATGAACACTTTATTATGTTTCTAGGATTCCTACACATATATTTTAACATATTCATCACTTAAAAAGAATTTTTCCATTCATAAATATTAATGGAAATGTTATATACCATTAATATCCTCATCAATTATAGTTACATATAATCTGTCCATTTCTAGTTCCCCCTTCCCAATATTCTATAGATAAATGTTATTATGTTGAACATCCTTGTCGTTTTGAATCAAATAATCCTATATCGATATAATAAAAAATAAAATATCCATTCTATAAAACATATTTATCCATATATTTTTTTAATATGATTTTTCACATTCAATAATAGTGACATATTTGGATTATAAATCCACTCCATGTTATTAAATTCATTTCACCAGATTTTTAGGGTTCATTTCACCAGAAGATGGCTTAATAAGTGAGAATAAATCAAGTTAATAGGTTAGTCTGGATGTATTTATGATTGAAGTGATGGATTTACTGGATGTTAGATCACTCAATTTGGATTTATATAAGTAGTATCCATTCATTCTAAGGAATACTAGTAGAGATCAATAATTACTCTTTAGAATGGATGGCGGACTATGTTTGTAAGAGGTTAAGATAGTTGGATGACCTATTTGGTTCAAATATATATGTTGGATGTGGCCACCAAATGAGGTGTCATATGACTTTAAATGAGTCCATTTTTCAAATTGAACTCTGTGACTAACACATTATCTCTGTGTAATCATTATATATCAAAGGATATAGAATTATTATATTATTCTCCCAAGGAAATTGAATAAAAATTGGAACCACATAAAACTATTATTACTATTTATTTATGAAATTTCAATACTTATTTATATGATTGTGTTTATATATTTCAGAATATATTTTTTGGTGGTGAGTTATGGTTCCTTTAAAATATTACTATGTTTTACACCATTTATTCAGGGTGTTATGGTTTGATTTTTAACATGGATTTTAGTGAAGATAATTTTTTATTATATTTTTCATTCTACATCTAGTTTTTTTTATTCTAGTGAAATCTGGAATCTCACCTATTTCTTAACCAAATAATATATATTCATGATTAGTGGTTTCAATAAACATATTGAGGTATTTTTGTTTCATATTATTCTTTAAAATTATTTCAGATTTAGTGGGTTTTAATACATCATTTAAACTATGTAAAAAGATTAAAATGTCATGATTTAAATGTATTATAAAAATCACTAGAAAATTTTAATGATGGAGATATAATATTATCTTATCTAAAGGACTTGGATGTTCCATTAATATGAACTGATCTTAAGAATATGGAGAATTATAATGCGAGTATCTAGATTGTTAGACAATTATAATGATAATAATTAAATTAGAAATAATTTCTTTTATCATTCGAAATAAGAAAATAGTGGAATTATTGAAGGATTCCCTAACATTCATGTATAGAAAATCTACAACATTATACATGGTATTTATGATGGGTAGGTTAGTTGGTACAAAATTTTATGTATGTAGGCCAGTTTTAGACCCTGTTAATAACATTAACATCAGTATGAATCAAAATGAATATTAGAAAGTATCATTCAGGGATTATGCATCAACATTGATTGTATTATTATCACTATTAGAGAGTTTGTCGGTGATGCTCACTACTATTATAAATTCTATAGGTTAGACAAATGTAGTATTTAAATATGTCAGAAACACAATTATGAAAAAAGATCCTAGATATGGGGATGTGTTGGTATGGAAAATAGATACATTTAATATATAAGGTGGAGGATGTTCACCCTACCATAAGATGAGACATAAGAAATATAATAAATCTAGAGATAATAATATAGTTAATTCAACAAAACATGGACCTATTTTTTTGTACTTAAGTAAGAGGTGGAGTCTCAATAAATATTGAAAGGATTGGAAAGTGTTCTCTAAAAGTATCTCTTTCAAAAGTTGTATCTCCTTAAATTTAGAATAATATATTAGTATTTTAATTTAAAATTTTTATAATATATACAGCCAGGTTTAGTTAATTCTAGTGCATCAATCTATTCCACGACAAATCAAGGGTGAGAGGAAAATTATGAATCTAGAATATTTTACTAGGTACTCTGGGATGGTGAATGATTGAATTTAATATCCATATATCGAATTGATGCGTGTTGATGTTAATGTATGTTTGACATATACATGGATTATGGAAAAAATATATTTCTTCCATTAAATAGTTGGATGAGGTGGGATTTGATATAACTTTTTCTATTAGTGTTATGTTATTCACTTAGGATAAATGGTTTTGGAAGGGTAGGTTAATAAAGGGAAATAATATAACACTAAAAATGTTGATAGAAGCTCAATGGTCATAACTAAAACTACTAGATATTCCGGGATATGGTGCAATAAATTTATCATCTCAATAAATAAATAAGATAAAGGTACTAGTGTTAAATGGTTTATTAAAGACCGATCATACAAATATCAAAATGTGTGATAGTTTGATAATAATTAAAAAAAGAAATGTTTCATGAAATTTTAATAGATTCATAACCAGATGTTGCAACTTCTTCCTTATATTGTACAAGTACAAGACCTAGTATTAATCTCATAGAGGTTATTAATATTGTTTCACATTTTTTGATGATTAAACAAGAATCATGTCTTTATATTTTTTGAAGTACAAGTTTTAAGTTATTGAAACTTGTATCTAATCCAAATCTATGGTTGAAAGGGAGAAATGAAGATGGACCAAATTCCTTTGTTAAAAAACTATGGATAATACAGCGGATGAGGATGTAATTTTTTCAATTGGAAGATGAGGTTTAGACATGAAAAAACTATTCTACATATAAAAAAATTAATGGTTGAATGGATAAATTGAATGTTCATTGATTATTCATGATGTATTATGTAATATTTGGGTATTTATAAATAAATTTTATCATAATAACTAATTTTTACTATATAATTAGTTAGAAAAAGTTAATCAGCACCAGTGTGGAGGGATATTATTGTATATTTGAGGATTGATAATCATATGAAAATTAAATTATATATTTATATTGATTCTAAGGAGAGTAATAAACTTTAGGCTATGTCTCAGATATTTTTCATTATGTGGTACGAATAAGAGAACATTGGGTATGGAATCTAAGAAAAAATAATCATAAGATCATAAAAATTAAATGTTCTCTTTAAAGAGTGGGTTTTGTAAAAATTTAAAAACAAGATATAGGTGGGATTTGATTTCAAAGAATAAACTAAAAGTTCTCAAGCTGATATAGATAGATGAAAATTTAATATAATATTTTTGGTGTGTTTAGAATTTGATTTATGTAGTTCAAAACATTGTCTAGTGAAATATATACATGATGTCTCAATAGAGGTAGAGTTATAAAGAACATATCTATAAGTTTAGATGTTTGATGTTTGGGGACTAGATTGTTTATCCACATATGGGACAGAGTAATGGAGTAAGGGAATAATGTCTCACATAGTTAAATGAATGGTACACTGGTTATAAGGTCCCAACCTTAAACCTTAATTAATCTTGAGATATTACAAGATTACACATTGAGGATCTTTTCAAGTCTACAGTTTTAGATAATTAGATCATAAACATGCATTACATTCCACATTTAAACAAAGTGGTTACATAAAGATAGTATTCAATTATCCCATCAACGGAAACATATTTAAAATAAAACATGGATTCTTTCTTGACACTTCCTTGACACTATCATCATATCATGTACCTTTCCCTTGACCTATGAAAAACATTTCAAAATCATGGGATGAGCATAAAAATCTCAGTAAGGGATATAAAAATATATGGAAAAGAAACATGAGTATATGTACACATAAGAATCAATGAAATCGTACATTACTCATAAAACATAAGCACATTAACATACCTCATCAAATCATGAATAAATAATAGAAATCATAAGACATAAAGATAACTTGAGTCATTTATAAAATTCTTCTGTAGGGAGTAACCCTCTTGGTTACATTTGGAATACCCACCACAGTATATTCCCTAAATCTCTTCGGAGAAACCTTAACGTTTCACTCCTTCGCGTTACCCAATTCATTGGAGAGCTATATCAGGCTCACCCGCCCTTAGTTTATCACAGAACCACCCGTCTTCATAACAATGCCCAAGAACCATAACATAATCATAGAACATAACTTAATCATAAAGGAAAGAAAACATTCCCACATTTAAAAAACAATATAACATTTTAAGATATTGAAATAATGAATCTATTCTAAAAACCATTTTCAAAACCATTTAAAACATTTAATAAAGTGATTTTTGAATCAAAGTGTCCCATACCACCTTGAAGCTTTTAACATTTTAAACCATTAATATCCATATAAATAAATTCTTAAAACCATTTGAAAACATGGATATTAATATGAACAAATCATTAAAACATTTAAAGCTATATTTTGGTTAAAGGGTTTTTAGCAAAATTAGAGACACTTGAATACAATAATTGAGGAATAACATTAAATCAGAAGATTATAATATCATGAGAATAAATGGATTCATGACATAATATTCCAAAGGACAGTATATACACCATATAATAGTGAATTGGTGCATAACAAAAATGAAGTCTCAATAGAAATGTAAAATGTGATGAAATCCCTTATAAAGAAGGTATCCTTAAAATAAGGATAAATCAATCTCAAAATTATGTGTGACAAATATAAATAAACCCAATATAAGTGGATATTAAGTGTAAAAAAATAAAATTTCATTCACACATATTCAAACGATGACATATTCAATAACTACATGTTGAACCCAAAGAAATCGAAATTGGGTTAAAAAGTTTCCTTGGTAAAATTCGACAGCCTAACGGCATCACTTCAAAATTCAGAAAATGAGTTGATGAGAGATAAAAAGGGTATCTCATCACTTGGACCTAAAATTTACATCAATAAGTATATATAAGAACATATCCCAACATAATAGTATGTGAATTAAAAGACATAACAAAAGAAGTCTTTTAAAATAGGAGGGTGAAAGGTTCCCTTACCGACATTGGTATCTTTCAAGACATGCACGCCGTGAAAGAAGGAAAATACATCATTGATGTAAATACTCATAAATTAAAGTATATTACACAATGAGTAAAATAATTGGAAGTACATACACCAAAAAAAGGAAATTGTGGCAAATGTAGCATAAATCTCACGGGAATAAATGTGAGATGAAAAATCCCTTACGAAAACTCGACAGCCTAACGGCGCCACTTAAAACATACAAAAATGGATTGATGAGATAAAATAGGGTCTCTCATCATATTAACATAAATCATATAGAAATTGGAATATAAAATAACATCACCCCCCCCCCAACATAACAAAGATGAGCTTAAAAGAAGTGACATAAAGGAGAGTACTTAAAAAGAAAGAGAGATGTTAGATCTCGTACGAAAATTCGGCAGCCTAACAGCGCCACTCAAAACTTCCAAAATGTATTGATGAGAGAGAATAGGGTCTCTCATCACATGAACATAAAAATTACATTAATATTAATATAAAAGAACATCCCAATAACAAGAAAGATGAGCTTTAAAAGGAATGGAATAGAAGAGTGTACTTAAATAGAAAGAGAGGAGTAGGATCCCTTACCTCAAGTCCAACTTTTCTTGTTCGTTTCTTTATATTCCTGAATAATAAACTTTGGTAAATTTATAATTGCTTAAGTACCTCCTATAAATATTATTATTCTGTTCATATCAAATATTTTAATGTTATAATAATTGGTTAATAATATGAGTTCATATAAGACGTTTTTGTCGATGTTTGGTACATGAGTCAAAAATGAACTTGTTTGAAAAAAATGATTGTCCATGTGGATAAAAGTAAATAATTTCCAGAATAGTATTAATGATTAAAATATCATATATATCCAGTACATATTCATTTTATACTATTCTATATCATTTGGTGATAAAAAACGAAAATCACCGTTCATGGAGACGGTAGGCCGTACGTACGCATGAACGCTACTTTCATTTTTTCTTTGTCATATTAATAGAATTAAATGATATATATATATATATATATTATAATTACCGTATAATATATATGTTATATAGGTCACATATTTTCATTAATTTCATTCTTTATACATTCCATGTATTGCATGTACGAGTCATATCACTTGAGGGGGCGGTAGTCCACACTTCCTCATATGAAATTATCGCATTTACACAACACGAAAAGAATAAAGGAATGTTTTAATTATGAAATAATGAAGCATATATTAAACATAAATACAATATATATCATATATAAAATAAAGTGACATCATAATGGCCACCATTAAAGGTGTTAAAAGAATATTGAACAATCATCGTTTCGTGAGGCAGAAAATCGCCAACCACAGAAACAGTATGTTCTTTAACCATTAGACGAAGGTGTGTGTAAGTTTATCTCTAATACTTCTTAGAAAAACATCCTAGTAAATTGAAGATACTGGAGTTGTTACAAAAGAAATGAATAAAAATAGTTTAGGGGGTTGGAGAAGCAAAATAAAACAAAAGGACTCAAGTGAAGACATTACCTTAAAATCGGGTAACTCCATTTGGTTTGAGCTCAAAGGCTTCTTTGGGAAGTCTTCTGCCCAATGTGAAGCTTCAAGGAGTTAGAGAGCGATGTGGAGAGACAAAATGGGAAGGTGTTGGCCGAGTCAAAGGGTTTGGAAGTGTGGGTATGGAGGTAGAGGTGGGGGCCTTTTATAATACGAGAGGAGGGGCACTCTTGGAAAGGTATAAAATGTAACTTTATTTTCAAATGAGTTTCAGATTTTAATGGTCCCACATTGATGTGTTTCTAGGATAAGGTGATAAGGGTTAGAAATCTACCCATCCAATAGGTTTTGTACATGTGTAGGTATTATATTTTACATTATCTTTCCATTTTATTTAAATACATTATTAATGAGGTAATCGCTGCATCATCATGATGCCATAAATAATTTAATAACTTTAATGACTAAAAATTATAAAAAAAGTATCGTGATGTAGGAAATATTTTTATCTTTCTAATTAATATTTATAGTCCAAAATATCATTTATGTATACATAATAAAAAATATTTTACTTAGGTGAAACATTCTTTGTTACATTTAACATTCTTTAAAAATAAAAAGATAAAAAGTCACTTTCTCACAAAAGTGATTCCATGGGGCCCCCAAATTTGTCACAAGGAATCCCATGGTCGGCCATGAGACAACCAGTATCCTTAGGACACATTTTGTTGTAATTTTGTATTATTATGACATTATTTTATTATCTTTAACTACCTGATTACTCATTAATCAAGATAATTAAAGATAATTACTGTCGTTACTATTCATAATGACCAAAAATTAAAGAGTCTGAATTAAATAATTTGGAACTTCTGATTCCAAATATGTAATCCATTTTACCAAATTACAAACACATAAATTGTAATAATTAATTTAAAAAAACTTCCCGTTGTCAAAACAAGTTGTGGGTTTTTTAGAAACAATATTTATGAAACTTTTGGCACTTGTTTATGCCTAATTCCAAAGTGAAATTATTCCCAATGACCATAATTGAATTACATGGTGAAAATATATTCTAATTATACTTTAAAACAAATTAAAAAGATAATATATCCA
This sequence comes from Viscum album, assembly GCA_963277665.1. Lineage (NCBI taxonomy): Eukaryota > Viridiplantae > Streptophyta > Magnoliopsida > Santalales > Viscaceae > Viscum > Viscum album. Next base: position 1,307,508,940 of record OY728128.1, read on the forward strand.
TATAATGAAATTATATGAAAAAGCAGTTTTGATGTAAAATGCAGTATTAATCACTATTCATTGAAAAATGAACATTGTCATAAAAATACCAAAAATTAACCGAAGGTAAATTTCAATGTCCCAATAAAAAATATTATGTTTATTTTAAAAAATAGAGCTTATAAAATTTCCAAAAGTTTTATTTAAAAAATGGTTTGCCATCAAAAGGTATTAAAACAATCTTTTAAAAATACTAGTGTATTCAATGCTTAAGATTGGATTAATTTGTATTTTAAGCCTCTAGAATTTATTGGATAAAAGTAAAAACATTTAACAAACATATATAATCCTATTTTAGTTATTTCTATTCATTCATTTCAATACAACGGCTATGTGGTAACTACCATTTAAAATAATATTATTTTATTATTAGAGTGCAACGTATGATTTCAAAGGAACTCGTTGTTGGGTATTTGGTAAGCCATAGAGAAAAGCGTTCCATTTAAATTAATATTGACATTTTATTAAAAAATAGGTATAAATATAAAAATGTCATATTCTTTATTTACCTGGGGTGTTACATCCTTCCCCCCTTTTGGGAATTTTGTCCTCGCAATTTTAAAATTGAGCTTGGAAACATCCTTGAAATCCCCACATCGGAACAAGAGTCGGTAAAAAAATCACTTTAAAATAAAGGAAGATAATTTCAGAGGTCACTCAAGTTAACCCATACTAGGATTACATATAGAAAAAATATGGACATGGAGGAGAAAACATAGGGCCATGTTCTGATGGAGAGTGATAGAAAACATGTTTAGGAGAAAGTTGACCACAAGAAAATCACAAACTTGTAATGGGTTAAACGGTAATTGATTCCCCAGTAGGAAAATTTAATAGACAACATTTTTTTAAGTTACATTTAATTGAGGAATTTATTCCTAAGGAAACATAATCACTTATCATGTTTACTTTCAACTTTTATTAGATTCCTTACACAAACTCATATTTTCTCCAAAAGACGAGTATTTAGGAAGACTTGTTCACATTAAGAGTACTATAATCAACTTCTAGAGAATCACCTAGTCCACCAAAGAGAACTATATACTTCCCATGTATTTAGACATTAACCAAAACCAAACCAAAAAGGTTAGTACTAGATCAGATAATCCAGAAAATGATAACCCTTTGTAAAAAAGAAAATCTATACTTAATCTTCAAAATTTGTCCAACAAAACCCAAAGTTCAACGAGGACCATTCGATAAAAAATTTGTCCATAAAATTCTTCAAAGTAAACCAAAATAAGATTGAAACCCAAATATTTGAAGGATTTAGTCACATAGTCTTCCAAGTTAAATCGTAACATTTATCTCCAAACAATATCAGTTTCTCTTAATGTCTCGTATTGAAAAGTAATTAACCTAATCACATATCCTCCATGATAGGTTAATAAAATTCCATAGATAACCCAAAATCAACTAACTCTTAATTAATAAAATCATCTAACTAAAAAATAATCAGTCAAACTAACCAGGGACTTCACGTAGTCCAGTGGTAGGCGATAATTACCATTCACACTTTGGTTATGGGTTCGATTCCCGCAGCTTTGTCCGACGCGACGGGTTGTCACACGGTCTGTGTGTTGTCCTTTTTCCAAAACTATATAATTCTAAAAACATTTCCCAAAATGAGATAAATTCTTCAAAAATAATCATAACATATTTTAAATTCAAGTTTATCTCATGCATTTCATTTTCCATCATAACATATAATAACCCATAATTACCTCAAAAGTATGGATCATATAAACCCTAATGGTTACCTTTATAATTATTACCTGAACATCCACATCGATTGGTAATCTCGTACATGATGCATTATAGAACATACCAAGGTTCAAGTGGTTGATCATGACTCCTTGATAGTTGGTTTAGAACAAACATGAGTTTCCACATTGAATACCCCATTTCATCCAGTCTCTTAATCAGAGATCCACCACAGTTTCCTTCAAACCAATTGTCACTTTGGTGCCTGCTAGATCCAGCCATTTACTAAAACCAAAAAGGTCAGTGTGAGTATATCAACATAACCATCATGTACTAATGAGTATGATAAACACTATGATATACTTACTCATTCACGTTATCTAAAAACTATGACACTTTCTAAAATCTTAGCCAATATGTTAATGTCACTTATGCTTAAAGAATACCCTAAAATCTAAAGTTTTCTAAACCGACCTTTGATACCAACTATAAGATCCCAGCCTTAAACCTTACTTAATCTTGAGATATTACAAGATTACACATTGAGGATCTTTTCAGGTTTAGAGTTTTAGAGAATTAGATCATAAACTTTCATTACATTCCGCATTTAAACTAAGTGGTTACATAAAGATATTATTCATTTATCCCATCAACGGAAACATATTTAAAATAAAACATGGATTCTTTCTTGACACTTCCTTGACACTATCAACATATCATGTACCTTTCCCTTGACCTGTGAAAAACGTTTCAAAAACATGGGATGAGCATAAAAAGCTCAGTAAGGGATATAAAAATATATGGAATGGAAACATGAGTACATGTACACATAAGAATCAATGAAGTCATACTTTACTAATAAAACATAAGCACTTTAACATACCTCATCAAATCATGCATAAATCATAGAAATCATAAGACATAAAGGTAACTTAAGGCATTCATAGCATTCTTACGTAGAGAGTAACCCTCTTCGTTACGTTTGGAATACCCACCACAGTATATTCCCTAAATCTCTTCGGAGAAACCTTAACGTTTCACTCCTTCGCGTTACCCAATGCATTAGAGAGCTATATCGGGCTCACCCGCCCTTAGTTTATCACGGAACCACCCGTATTCATAACAATGCCCAAGAACCATAACATAATCATAGCACATAACTTAAGAATAAAGGAAAGATAACATTACCACATTGAAAAAACAATATAACATTTTAAGATATTGAAATAATGAATCCATTCTAAAAACCATTTTCAAAACCATTTAAAACATTTAATAAAGAGATTTTTTAATCAAAGTGTCCCATACCACCTTGAAGCTTTTATCATTTTAAACAATTAATATCCATATAAATAAATTCTTAAAACCATTTGAAAACATGGATATTAATAAAAAAATCATTAAAACATTTAAAGCGATATTTTGGTTAAAGGGTTTTTACCAAAATTAGAGACACTTTAATACAATAATTGAGGAATAACATTTAATCAGAACTTTAATATATCGTGAGAATAAATGGATTCATGATATAATATTCCAAAGGATAGTATATACACCATATATTAGTTAATTGGTGCATAACAAAAATGAAGTCTCTATAGAAATGTAAAATGCGATGAAATCCCTTATAAAGAAGGTATCCTTAAAATAAGGATAAATCAATCTCAAAATTATGTGTGACAAATGTAAATACACCCAATATAAGTGGATATTAAGTGTAAAACAATAAAAGTTCATTCACACATATTCAAAGGATGACATATTCAATAACTACATGTTGAACCCAAAGAAATCGAAATTGGGTTAAAAAGTTCCCTTGGTAAAATTCGACAGCCTAACTGCGTCACTTCAAAATTCAGAAAATGATTTGATGAGAGATAAAAAGGGTATATCATCACTTGGACATAAAATTTACATCAATAAGGATATAGAGGAACATATCCCAACATAATAGTATGTGAATTAAAATACATAACAAAAGAAGTCTTTTAAAAGAGGAGGGTGAAAGGTTCCCTTACCGACATGGGTATCTTTCAAGACATGCACCCTGTGAACGAAGGACAACACAACATTGATGTAAATACTCATAAATGAAATTATATTACACAATGAATAAAATAATGGGCAGTACATACACCACTCAAAGGAAATTGTGGCAAATGCAGCATAAATCTCACGGGAATAAAAGTGAGATGAAAAATCCCTTACGAAAACACGGCAGCCTAACGGCGCCACGTAACACTTACAAAAATGGATTCATGAGATCAAATAGGGTCTCTAATCATATTAACATAAATTCTAAATAAATAGGAATATAAAAGGACATCCCCCCCAGCATAACAAAGATGATCTTAAAAGAAGTGACATAAAGAAGAGTACTTAAAAAGAAAGAGAGAGGTTAGATCTCTTACGAAAATTCGGCAGCCTAACGGCGCCACTCAAAACTTCCAAAATGGATTGATGAGAGAGAATATGGTATCTCATCACATGAACATAAAAATTACAGTATTATTAATAAAAAAGAACATCCCAATAACAATAAAGATTAGCTTTAAAAGGAATGGCATAGAAGAGTGTACTTAAAAAGAAAGAGAAGAGTAGGATCCCTTACCTCAAGTCCAACTTGTCTTGTTCGTTTCATTATATTCCTGAATAATAAACTTTGGTCAATTTATAATTTCTTAATTACCTCCTATAAAGATTATTATTCAGTTAATATCACATATTTTATTATTATAATAATTGGTTAATAATATGAGTTCATATCAGACATTTTTGTCGATGTTTGGTACATGAGTCAAAAATGAACTTGTTTGAAAAAAATGATTGTCCATATAGTTATAACTAAATAATTTCCAGAATAGTATTAATGATTAAAATATCATATATATCCAGTACATATTCATTTTATACTATTCCATATAATTTGGAGATAAAAAATGAAAAGCACCGTTCATGGAGACGGTAGGCTGTACATACACATGAACGCTACTTTCATTTTTTATTTGTCATATTAATGGAATTAAATGATATATATATATATATATATATTTTAATTCCATTATAATATATATGTTATATAGGTCACATATGTTCATTAATTTCATTCTTTATACATTCCATGTACAGCATTTATGAGTCATATCACATGAGGGGGCGGTCGTCCACACTTCCTCATATGAAATTATCGCATTTACACAACACGAAAAGAATAAAGGTATGTTTTAAATTTAAAATACAGAATCATATAGTAAACATAAATACCATATATATAATATATAAAATACAGTGACATCATAATGTCCAGCATTAAAGGTGTTAAAAGAATATTGAACAATCATCATTTCGTGAGGCAGAAAATCGCCAACCACAGAAACAGTATGTTCTTTAACCATTAGATGAAGGTGTGTGTAAGTGTATCTCGAATCCTTCTTATAAAAAAATCCTAGTATATTGAAGATACTAGATTTTTTACAAAATAAATGAATAAAAAGAGTTTAGGGGGTTGGAGAAGTAAAATAAAACAAGAGGACTCAAGTGAAGACATTACCTTAAAATCGGGTAACTCCCTTTGGTTTGAGCTCAATGGCCTCCTTGAAAAGACTTCTGCCCAAAGTGAGGCTTCAAGGATATAGAGAGGGATGTGGAGAGACGAAATGAGCCGGGGTTGGCCAAGACAAAGGCTTTAGAAGTGTGGGTAAGGAGGTAGAGGTGGGAGCCTTTTATAAGAGGAGAGGAGGGGCACTCTTGGAATGGTATAAAATGTAACTTTATTTTCTAATGAGTTTCGGATTTTAATGGTCCCACATTGATGTGTTTCTAGGATAAGGTGATAGGGGTTCGAAATACACCCATACAATAGGTTTTGGACATGTGTAGGTCTTAGATTTTACATTATCTTTCCATTTTATTTAAATCCTTTATTAATGTGGTAATCACTCCATCATCATGATGTCATAAATAATTTAATAAATTTAATGTCTAAAAATTATTAAAAAAAATACCATGATGCAGGAAATCGTTTTAGATTTCAAATAAATATTTATAGTCTAAAATATCATTTATTTAGACAAAATTAAAAATATTTTACATAGGTGATACATTCTTTGTTACATTTAACATTTTTTAAAAATAAAAAGATTAAAAGTCACTTTCTCACAAATGTGATTCCATGGGGCCCCCATGTTTGGAACAAGGCATAAAATGGTCGGCCATGATACAACCAGTAGCCTTAGGAAACATGTTGTGGTCATTTTTTATTATTATGATATTATTTTATTATCTTTAACTACCTGATTACTCATTAATCAAGATAATTAAAGATAATTACCGTCATTACTATTCATAATGTCCAATAACAAAAGTGTCTTAATTACATAATTTGGACCTTATGATTCCAAATATTTAATCCATTTTACCAAATTCCAAACACATAAATTTCAATAATTAATTTAAAAAAAACTTTATGTTGTCAAAACAAATAGCGGGTTTTTTAGAAACAATATTTATGAAAAGTTTGGCACTTGATTATGCCTAATTCCAATGTAAAATTAATCCCAATGACCATCATTGAATTACATGGAAAAAATATATTCTAATTACACATTAAAACAAATTTAAAAGATAATATAACTATATAATTAAATTATATGAAAAAGCAGTTTTGATGTAAAATGCAGTATTTTTCACTATTCATTGAAAAATTAACATTGTCAGAAAAATACCAAAAATTAACCCAAGGTAAATTTAAATGTCCCAATCATAAATAATATGTTTATTTTGAAAAATAAATCTTATAAAATTCACAAAAGTATTTTAAAAAAATTGGTTTTCCATCAAAAGGTAGTAAAACAATCTTTTAAAAATACTAGTGTATTCAATGCTTAAGATTGGATTCATTTGTATTTTAAGCCTCTAAAATTTATTGGATAAAAGTAAAAACATTTAACAAACATATATAATCATATTTTAGTTATTTATATTCATTCATGTCAATACAACGGCTATGTGTTAACTACCATTTAAAATAATATTATTTTATTATTAGAGTGCAACGTATGATTTCAAAGGAACTCGTTGTTGGGTATTGGGTAAGCCATCGAGCATATTGTTTCCTTTAAATTAATATTGACATTTTATTCACAAATAGGGATAAATATAAAAAAGTCATATTCTTTATTTACTTTGGGTGTTACACTGGTATGGTTAGGACTTTTGATAACTACTTCTAAATAATATAGAAGAACATAAGAGCCTAAAAGAGTTCACATCACTCAATTATTGTGGTTATCAGATGTTTTCTATGGAGAAATAAATGGATTCATTTTCTTCTAGTGAGACCTATGAGATAAAAAAATTAACATGAGTAAAGAAATAGATAATAAATTGGTTTTCTTATTAAAGTAAGATATATATATATATATATAATAAATTGGTATAAATATAGAGTATTTTTTAAAGGATTAAATTTAATGGGGGTGTGTAAATCTTAGAAAAATAACCTATAAGAAAACTAAATACTGATCATATGGTTTTAAAATTGGTTTGTACTAATGATTTTTAGAATAATTGGATGTGAAGAAATTATTTACTTAGCATAATATAGGGAAAGTAATATATATAATGTAACCAATTTGTTTAAAGGTTAATCATAATAGGGAATTTATGTATAATATAATATTTAGTTTATATTTTTTTGAAATAATCACTTCATAAATGGAAATAGAAATTTGAATATTTTATGGTTGAAAAGTGGTTCATCAAAAGAAACTTAGTTCGTTGTTTCTATTGGACATTGTAGGAGGATAGTTGATTTATCAAAATTCTTCTAATATAGATGATATGCTTCTTATGTTACTATGTATTCAATGAATCTTGTTATTGATTTATGAGTTGTTTGAAATGTTGAAATGAAGGATATCAGTGATGCAAAGATTATTATTGTAATGAAGATTGAAATATATAGAAGCCCTTTGAGTTTAGTGTTGTCTCAAAGTTATTACCTCTAAAATTTCTTCAAGAAGATTACAATAATTATATATAAATTAATTTAGACACTTCAAAATAGTCAATTTAATTTGTCAATGGGGAAGGCGTGATGAAAAAATTATTATGTGAGATACATGGAAAAAATAAATTTCCTTTTATAGTTGGTAACTTAAAAAATTAATTTCTTTTCACCCCCTAAAAATTGTTTTTACACTAGGATTCATTAGTTGGTATATAAAAAATATAGGGAAAAGACACTAGGAATATGGGAAATGGATCGTCATATATCTCAAATCCACAAGAGATGACACAATATTATTTGGAATATTTGAATCATTTCAGGGGTATTTTGATGTGTATTTTTAGGGGGTATTATAATAATTTGAAGAGTAAAAAAATAATTGTGTTTAAATTTGGTGAAATATCAATCAATTGGATATCCATGTTGTAGCCAATAATATATCTCACTACAACAAAAGCGTAATAATTAGTTGTAATGAATGAAAAAAATGGATGGTTTTGTTGATGCACCTTATGTCAAAACATATAAAAGGACACAATAATTAGTTAGTCTTTTGTGACAGTTGATTGTGGTTTACATTGTAAAAAATCATACATTTAAATTCAAGGATAAAAAATATCTTCTTGAAATTTCATTAAATTCAATAGTTGTTAGAAGCAAATCATATAGAGATAATAACTATTAACGGGAAAAACATATAACTGATATATTCACATGGGTTTTGATCTAATAAATGACAATGTATCTCTATGACTTAGTGGGATTGGGATGATTATAATGTGAAATGGGAGAACTATATATATGTAGAATGAATATTGTAAAGATCATATATATATAAATGTTTTCGTTTTACTAGGGGTGATCCTTAATTAGTATTATTATGGGATATTGTTAGGATTATAATGTCTATTCCAATCTCTGGAGTTAGTTGACTTGAAATTTCAGGTTTATTTCTCTTGAAGATTGTATAGGGTGTGAGACTTCATTAGATCAGTAGGTTGATTATGTGAAATTTTTTATAGACGTGATGATTTTAGTGAATGTTGGATCACTATGTTAGGAGTGTATCCACGAGATAATGATGCTTCAAGTCTACCATAAGAATGAATTCACTTTTAGGATTAGTACTAAAGAACAATAGTAACTATTCACAATAGATGGTTCCTCGTGTTTGTTGGTGGTAGGTGTAACCAGATGATCAATTGCAATACTCTATATATGAGTGGTTGGACTCCTTCATAACGTGTACATTTAATTTTAATGATATGATATTTAATTTTATACTTGTGGAATAGAAGTAAATCAGTGTAATATACATAATTATACATGGTAGGTTCGGGGGGGGGGAGGGGAACAAAGGAAAGAAAATCTACAGACGCGGAGGCTCGAAACTAGGACCTCCTCAACTCACCACCATAGGTACAATAGGGGCGGAACCAAAAAACTGCGCCCTATGGGGCATTGTAATATACATAATTCTAGAGATATAAAATTATTGTACTATTCTCCAATGGGTGTATAATGAAAATATGGACGATTTAAAACAAAATTATCCATTCTTTTGTGATTTTTCCGATTCTTTTCTTATTCTTATGTTTATATTTTTAGTAGAATTTTTGTGATATAATTTAAGGTTCCTTTTTAGGCTTCCAAAGTTCCAAAGCATTCAGTAATGGAGGTGTGTTGTGTCCCTATACATGAATTCTAATGGAACTAACCTCATGGTTGATTCATTATAAATACTACAAAACTAGCCATTAGAAGCACTGGTATTTGTCACTGTTATAATAAACACTAATAAATGAAGTATTTAGTAGTGTAAAATAAAGCACTAATAAAATTTACTTTTTATCACGGTTTTAGTTTTAGCCCTAATAAAGGGTAACATTTATCAGGGATTTATTTTTATTATTGATATGAGTACCCTTTATGAGTGCTTTATTTTTAGAACTGAAAATTATTTATTTCATCAATCCTTTTTAGGGCTAATAAATGTTCGAATAAATAAAATGAAATAATTAAATGAAATAAACAAAAATTGAGTTTATTAAAAAAACATTACAATTTTTTTAACTAGATACATATTGATAAAAATGAATAAATAGATTATTTTATATTAAATATTAAAAAATTTATTAATTATATAATTATGATAATTAATGTTATAGAATTATACATTTTAAATATATATATATATATATTAATGTATATAAATATGATTAATATATTAAAAATTATTTATGTACTTTACATTAAATAGTCATATATTTATTAAATAATGGTTTATAATTAAATGTTAATATGAATTAAAAAAATTGACTAATTAAAAAATACTCAACATATAATAAAATGTAGTGTTATTTTTCAATTTAACATAGATCAAATCTATGTTATATTAATTCCACATATACATAATTAATGTTTTTTATATACAATTCACACCAATAAAACATATCAAGTTTTTGACAAAATTTAATGTGTTCATATTCTTAATTTATTCAATTCCCCATATTTTAATATATATGCACAAACTTAAAATTATATATTCATCAATAATGTTAAAAATATATATTTTGAAAAATATTTATAAATAAATATATTTTAAATGTACATGTACTATATTCGTATATTTATATATTTATATATTTATAATTATATTTAAATTAATATTTTTTAAATTTATTTATTTAATTATAAATTAATAATTATATATATATATATATAATTAATTATTAAATTTATAATAACTTTACTTAAATAATGAATACATTTATTATTTTTATATTTATATATATTTATTAAATATATATTTATTAATATATAATTATATATATTTATATAAATATTATTTTTTAAAACTATTTCTATAATTGTAAATAAATAATTATAAAATTGTAATAAATTTATTTAAAAAGGAACATATTTACTATATTTGTATTTATATATATTAATTAAGTATATATAAATATTTAAAGTTTTTTATTAATAATTATAATTATAAATCCATTAACAACGCTTATGTAACAAGTGATGAAAAAATAATATTTATTAATGTTTTATTCGCATTGATGAAGATGATGCTTTATCAAAGCTAAATAAAATGCTTATAAATTGAACATTTATCTATCCCATAAGTCTATTGCTAATAAAGATTTTTTTTATCAATGCTTATTAGCACTAAAAAAGACCTCCCTTTATCAGCGCTTAAAAGGGACTGATAAAAAGACTCATTATCAGTGTTTTTTAGTGCTGATAACAGTTTTCTAATCTATTTATAAAACCCTATCCATTTGCAAACCTATCGCAGTATCAGAAAATTTCTATAGAAGCCATGCACTGCCAGCAATACACCTCAGTGAATCGAAGAATGAATCACACCACTCAACATCCTCCAGTTTCACAAACATCTCATCCAACATCTTAAGTTCAATTGTAGTTAGGGTTTTCAAAGAGGGTCTCGGAATTTCCTCATCCTAGTGAAGTAGTCCTCCCGATTTTTATTTGTATTTTGGTTTCATTTTATTTTTCTTCATTTATAATGTCATTATTTGTGGTCTGGTGATGGAATACTTGCGAGGTAGGCCTTCTCATTTTCTCAGTTTCCAATTTTGATTCATCCCTTGATCACTCATGGAGAGTTTATTGTTTCTGGACTCGATAGTGACACATTGATTGACATAGAGTTTAGTAGGTTTTTTTATTTGGTAAAAATCCCCAAATTGATAACTCAAAGTTATCATGTGTATTTTCTAATCTTTATTTGATTATTGTATTACATACATATTAACTTTAATAAATTGGAACTACCGATTCTGTGTATGAGGGAGTTGAAGGTATGTTAAGGGATTTATTTTATATTATACTTCTTTATATCTTCTTTTTTCTACTTGTTTGGGTTGGTGTTGGAATCCAATGCTTGGATGAAGCATTCTAGTTTTTATTTAAATTTTATTTCTCATAGTTTTATTTATGTATTGGTCCAAATCATTCCCACTATGTTATTTTTCATTCTTAGGTGCTTGTTACCCTCCTGAGTGGAATCGAGAATGTCTCTTGTTAAATGTGTGGTATGTTTTCTCAATAAACCAATTTCTTATGTTTTTAAAATTTTAAAGAAATATATTTTATTTTTATCCCTCTATATATTAATAGACCATTATTTAAAAATCCTTTTAATAAAAATATATGAAATATTATACCTTGATTCTATGTAATATTTTTTAGCCATATTATCATATTTATCATCGTAATACTCCCCCTCTCTCAATAATTTGAAAAAAATTCCTTTTTAGATTACCCCTTTCTAGTTATACCAATATTTTGAGACCTACATAACACTATAAGACATTATAATTTCTTTCTCGTAAATGTAGATTTTCAAGAATTTACCCCCCTTTTTGAGTATTAACATTAATAATAACATGTTGATTTCCATTGATTCACTTTGATACTTAGATATATTACATTAGTAATAACATGTTGATTTCTACATCACTTATTCTAATACATTTTTATATCTTTTAGTTTTTTTAATGGGAGTTTATTATTTTTGTTTATCATATTTGAGTTTATTATTACTCATTAATTTCCAATATTATATTTTCTTTGTTTTGGGGATTTAAGAATGATTTGATATGGAGTAATTGTTTTCTTAAATTCAATTACAGATTTTCTTCAACATACTAAAATTCGTTGAAATAATCAAATGTTGTGTTTCCCTAATAGGAATTATCTATAACTTCCACTTTTGATAATGAATATCTTATGTGTATTTACTTATATGTTACATATTATTAAAATTTTATGAACCCAATAGATTGGATATGAACTGAAAATGGATGCATGCTAATCATTTGACAAACGAATATGAATATGGAGTTAATGTGTTCATCATGTTTTCAAGAGAGTATGAAGATGACCCTTATAAAATTCTATGTCTGTATTCATGTTTTTTTTATGCATGAAAAATTAGTCTAAAATATTTGGAAGAATATTGATTTCTCTTTGGCTTCATTGATCAATGAATCCAAAATAAGGATTGGTTATGCATCACTAACAATGATAATAAAAAAACTAAGGATTCTTTGTGCACTTCACTACTATTTCTTAAATACCACGTTGCATAGAATCTAACCTAAACATCCTACCCGAAATCCCCATAATGATATGATACCACACATAGAGAGATATAATCTTATTATGTTCTTGAACATAGAGATAAAATTCTGTGGAATATGATAATTAATTGGGTAATGTTTTTGTGGAAAACACATATGATTGAAGAAGAAAAATGGGAATCAGAAAATGATATGAAGGAAAAATATACCCACTTGTTTAAAAAATGAATAAAATTGTGAGGAAGAGAAGGAAAATATAATGATGAGTGTTGATATGATATAGATGGTGTTGAGTGTGTGTGGGATGAGTGCATCATGGGGATTCAAAAAAGGAAGATAAGTATGATACTATGTTAATTGGTAGTTAACCAATAGTAGTGAAGTGCACAGAGAGTCTTTAGTTATGCTATTAACATTGTGAGTGATGCACAACCGATCCTTATTTTGGATCTATTGATCAATGGGGATAATTGGCATCAATATTATTAATTTTATTGTCGTTTATTGGCCTCTATATAGTCTTTATAGCCATGATGAAGTGTAAAAAAAATTCGTTATTTTTTAGTAGCTTATATCGGGACCAAAAACCCCTTAGAATGATATAAAGGAAATGTTACGATATAATTTCTCTATTTTACCAAAAATTTATATAATGAACAGGTTGATTAAATTTTCATTATTCCTTATAGAGTTCATCAATTTTAGAAGACTTTTTTTCATGATTCATTCCATTCCGGGAAGAGAAATGATGTTTTCTCCACTAAATATGATGCATGGTGTGACCTGTATGACTATAAGTGAATCTTTATTTAAAATTGACTTCAATTTTAGTAATAAACAGACCTACTAAAAACGGAACAAAAACATTCATATTGATTTTATACTTTAGTAAAATAATCTAAAAGTGATTTGAGACGTGCATGAATTAGCCACACCTTAATCGAACGCAAGGTGTGACTGATATGACTCCAAGTGTGTATTTTTATTTAAAATTGACATCAATTTTATTAAAAAGGCCAATTGGCCTACTCCAAATCAATAAACCCCTTTAAAATGTTTGAATACTTTAGGAAAATGATCCCCAAGTAAATTTTATTGTGTGGTAATTATTCCACCTCAATCTAACAACACAGTGTGATCGGTATGAGTCAACATACATGTTTCAATTTTAAAATGAAATTTACGTAAAAAAGACATATGAATTACTCAAAACTAAGAAAACACATACATATTGTTTTGATATAATTTGAGAGTGATCCATAAGTCATTTTAAAATTTTAGTAACCATCCTAACCTCATTCTGATGCACGCTGTGACTGGTATGACTCAGAGTGCATCTTTTTTTAAGAACTCTTATCAATTTTTATAAAATGGAAAATTTCTTTACTCAAAAAATAAGTAACACATTAATAGTGTTTAGATACTTACAAAAATGATCCAAAAGTCATTTTTGATGTTTATAAATCTTCCTCCCCAAATTCTAATACACAATGTTCCCAATATAACTCAAAGTGTCCGTTATTAGTTTAAAATCGACATTTTAGTTCAAAAAGTGTCACTAACTGAAAACTGATCAAACACATTGGGATATTCTTGGTAATTTAATAGAACTTTTGATAAGTTATTTTTGATGCGTATGAATCAATTTCTCCTCAAACCAATACATGATGTGATTTGAATGAGTCAAAAGTGCGTGTTTCCAGTTTAAAATTTCATTTTAGTAAAAAACAATTGAACACTGAAAACCAAGAAAACATATTCATATTGTTTTGATAATTTAGTAAAATGATCCACAAGTAATTTGAGATGTTTTATAATCATCCACTCCTCAATAAGTTTCACGGTGTAACTAATATGGCTCCAAGTGTATCTTTTTATTTTAAATTAACATAAATTCTAATATAATTAACACATTATGTTAATTTATTCCTTTATATTGTTACTAACATAAGAATTTATTGATTATATTGGTTCATTATTTTTCTCGATTAGGGGTTTTATTAGCAATATAATGAGTTGGGTCCAAATTAAGATAAAGGAACATTGATTTATTTGAATGTATGTATTAATTTGTATTTACATAATTGTATGAACCAATGTTTGAAATTACTATAATATAGTGTTTCTTATTTTGTTTATGTTTTAAATTTCATCTCATATAAATACTATTTTTTGAATTTTGGTTGTTTATATCTGGTGTTTTTTTGGTGCTTCGATGATCTGTAACAGTACACTACAGTGGTGCTGTAGTGTGCTGTTACAACACATGACAGTGTGGCAATTTATAAGTGCTTTTAAAAGCACTGATAAAGCGAAAATTTATTTGAACTTTTAAAAGAACATATAATGTTCTAATTTATCAGTGCACATAGAAACACTAATAAATGGTTCTTTTAATTACGCTAAATGAAAGTGCTAATAAATGGTTCCTTTATCAGTGCTTTTAAAAGTGTTAATAATGGTCTCATTTATCAGCACTGTTTTTATCACTGATAAAGAGGCCCTTTATCAATTCTTTTTAATGCTGATAAAAGTCCAGGGATTTTAACCTTTATCATGTAGTCTGCTCATTTCTAACAGTGATAAATACCATTTCTAGTGCTGTTGAACGGTAGTTTTGTAGTAGTTCATCATATATCTAGTGATTTTAATTATATAAACTCATGATTTGTGCATGATTATTCTCAAAAATTGAAATACTACTGAAAATTAAATATCATCAAGGAAATAATGAGATAAAACATAGTCTACTATAACTGTATTGATAAATAACTTTAACAAAGGCCTATGATATATCCAAAACAAGACCCTCTACTTTAATACCACTTTTTGGGAATCAGTTATCCTCTCCTTCTGATAAAAAAATTGGAATTTATCCTCTATTGACAAAGGAAGTACCCCACTAGAATAAGAAAACCATATAATGATAATTGAAATCAGGTAATTTAGAAGGACTCCCCCAACTAAGGGTATCATAATTATGAAGTCTTCACACCCTAATCCCTACCCCTTGTTGACATTCACAAACACTCAAAGAAAATTCATAGTAATTAAAATAAAATAATGAAATAATGAAAAAACATAATAAATTTATGTTATTCATAAAATGTGCACTATCTTCTTTGGAGATACACTTCTAATACATTTTCCAGTTTAACTGAAATATACAAGAATTACAAAACAAATTTATAAGTACATGTAATATTTATAAAGAAGCTGATTTTATTTTTATGAAACACTTAGAGCTAAGTCAACACTGAATTATATTATATGTTTTATAAATTAAACCACTTAAACCTACTACCTTGAAATTATAGTCAATGATAAATGAAAATCCTAGGTGGTATACCAATCTGGTAACCCCTACTCATCATTCGTTTGAACAATTATCGCTTTATCAGAAGAAATGAAATTTTTATGGATCTAGTGCCTACTGTAGATGTTCTATTATTGATATATACACATCATGATAGTCCACATTTTATTCATATCCCTCTAGTGAACTAAACCCATTGACATAATTATAGTGAACTAAAACTGACTTCACATCCAAATAGACATAAAACAACTATTCACTATATCTAATTGTGATATAAGGTTCACCTAATCATTCTGGAAAAGTATTAAACATGACTTGAACAAATATTTGAACATTAGTATAGAATATAAATCCCAGATGTATGTACATTCATAATAAACTATCCATACAGTAGATGATATATTGAGGGCTTTCCCTATGTACTTTAAATGAGGTTATGATTATCATATTTATGACTGCCTATTTTTTCACCCTTTATTTAATGAATTTTTATATAAAGATAAAAATAAAATAATACCAAATAATTTATAGGCCTAGTGTATTTGAGTAATTATATAAATATCAAAATATCTTGAAATTGGAATGCAATGACATTATTTAAAACCCCAAAGCATGACCTTAAATTCTAGTGATATTATATTACTATATAGGGCATCATAAAGACATAAGTTAGAAAAAGGTGACTTATACATCATATTAATGGAATAATAAAATTTATAGATGGAAGCAATTTAGTAAAAGTGAGTTAAGGGTCCTATCATGGTTACATAAAAAGGTGATAATTATAATATTGAATATCGAATCATGATATATGATGATATCATCAAAGCTGCATAGGAATACGAAAACAACATAAAACATGAAATCATAAGAATAATTCATGGATAACCACTAAGACATCATAATATAGTTTGACTATGTAACCCAATTTCCACCATAACTGGTATCCCATGAGATAAAAATACTACCCAATGTATTGGAGGGAAATATAATTATAGTCCCACATGTCACATTCATATAATGTACATGCATTTCTGTGCCACATTGTACGTATGAAATAAGAATTTATTTAATAAAATTTAAACCAATGATTAACGAGTGTTGACTAAAACAAAAATAAGTACCCAATAATTTATGTATAGGTACATATAGGAGAATACACTTGAGTGGAAATGGGTAAGGTTATTCACAACACAAAAGTTTTGGCATAGAAAATCACAGGAGAATTTTGGTATCATAAATTTTTTACATAAAGAAACATATAATGGATTAATATGAGTTAAATTTTGTATCACATTTAATGGTAATCATTAATAAATTAAAGGTGTATTAAAAATTCATTCAATCATTAACAATCATAAATGAAATGGTTTAATAAAAAACCACATGAATAACGAGGAGAAGGAATAAAATTCCTTAACCTGAGAGGGTGCTTTTAAAAGCTTTAGAGATGATTATTAAGAGCTCAAGAAAACAATGGGAGGACTTTTTAGATGTATAGTAAGAGGAAATGTGTGATAAATAGGTTTTTAGTGAATATAAATGGTAGGGTGGGTGGTTATTTCTTTAAAAATGAGAGGGATATTTTTTATTAAATTATCAGGTTAAGTTTTGGACTTTATGTGATAAAATAATCAACACCAAAATCCTTCCATTGGTTTTTCCACATGCTTTAAATCCTAAAAAAGTGGTTTTAAATGTATTACTTTTCTAGGAAGCAAAATCCTCAAATAAATACAATTTATAAAGTGTAAGTGAGTCATGATCACAAATAATTTCTTTTAAACCCTTAAAATATACTGTCAGTTTTGAAGGATTCATTATAGGATTTTCAAATTAATCAAATAACATCAAAAATTTCATTAAATTAATGTGAGAATATAAGTTTGATCTTCAATTCATTTCAACAGTGCTTATTACATCATTTCGGTCTATTATTATGTCATAATTTTGTGAAATATTTATACCGTATTTTATTTTTACCAAAAAAACGACTCTCTTAGAAAATGATAAAAAATCCCCCATTGGATAATTTTGGCATGATAATTTAAAAAATATCATTTATTTTTCCAAAATGGTTCCATAAATATGATAATTTATGCTTTTAAATAAAATCCTCTCTATACTAGAAAATAATATTTATTATGACACAAACTTCTTTCTAATCGTTATAAAAAGTACATTGGACTTTAATAAATTATATTATCAATTATATTTAAATAATTTTTTTTAATAAGGATAATTCATGATAAAAAAACTTATTTAAAAAATTATTGAATTTTTTAAAATAGTTTTACAATTATAATTATAAATTTACCAAATATAAATTTTTTATTTCTTCACTTAAAATATAATTTTATTCAAATTATTTATATAATAATGCATATATATATATAGTAATAATGAATATTGATAAAGATAATTAATATTTTATTAAAAAATTATTACTATTATGATCTAGATTAATATCCCCATATTACACCTGATTATGACTTATGGTTAAGGTTTGTGACAATTGTACTTTCATAGGGTGCTTTGAATCATGATATCAATTGGCTTTAACATACCCTATAAATAGTTTCACTCTAGTTACAATTGTTAAATATTAGATTTCTCTTGTTTAGGGGTAATTTCCATTGATTCCATCTCCCTCATAATCTATAATAAATGGGCTTTATAGGCTATGATCACATAGGTCGAGCCCCAAACATTTTACTTCTATGGTAATTTGATATTATTATAACAGTTAATATATGATAATCTTAATATACAATACATTAATGATATATTTTCAATGGATATGGTGCATAACTATCTTTTTAGACCGATAAATAAATTATGGGAAAATTTTGTAATGATCTGGAAAAATGGAAAGTAGAGCATTTGTTTTCTTTAACTACAATAAATCATAATTCATTTATTCATTAGAAAGGCAATTACATTAATAAATTTTTTTAGTTATTACATTCATCACCATTTAAGGGGAACATAGAACACATCACGTAGTTCAGATATATAATGAGAGAGTGCTAGTTGATATTTTGTTGCTTAGATGTGATCAAAGATCTCAAAATGGACGATTATCAAGGACTAATCTATCCCTTATTTTGAAACCTTGTGACTTTCTTCAATTGTGATATATGAAGGAACACCTTATCTTAAACCTTAAACTATTGGTCTCATTGATGATTGTCGGCATAGTTTTTATTATTGACTTATAATATATTTAATATACCACTAATTTATTTGATACTTTTATATCATATATTGGATAAGAACAAGTCCTATCATCTTCTGGTATCTAACTTTATCCCAACATATTGGTGATCGACACATATTTCTATACAAAACCTCACATGGTGCCATTTGAATTCTAAAATGGATACAAATTTTATATGAAAACTCCAATAGGGGAAGAATTTTGGATCAATATATAGATGAATATGTATTTTAGATTTAACAGTACAAGAGGGGTGAATTGTATGTTTAAAAACATTGTGTTTAAATACTTAAGAAATTATTTTAAAAGATCTTAAACTAATACAATTCACAACAAATACAATTAACCACAATTTTTTTGAGTATGATGATACGATACGATATAATTCTACAAGAAAAGTAAATCAGTTGTATAAAAAAGGAATACATTTATCGGAGTAATATAATTGTGAATGAATCTACCATAAAGCATATTGAATCTATCGAAACAATATGTAATAGTATAATTGTAATTGAAATAATTAAAAATGATTATAAAATGAAAAGAGGAAACTATACATTTACCATTCTAATACAAACAGTAGCAGAAATGTAAAAGTATTACAATTCTTTTATCCCAAAGAGAAGGGTATCCTTTCACCTAGGATAAGTGGTCTGTCTTACCACCACCTTGGTAAGCCATCTATACGATGATTGGTACATCTATCTTGTTATCCCCGCAGGCCCTCTATTTTGCTGGTAATCGGCACCTCTATATTTCAAACACTTGAAAGCCCTCGATATGAATATCGGTAGCTCCATCTTCCTATCCTTAGAAGACCTCAATCATTATCACCTAATTGGTCGCACATAGAAAAACAAAGCACTTATTGAAATACAAAAACTAATAACGAGTTGTTCACATTTTGTAATTTCAAGGATTTCCCATGAATCCAAAGAGATGTTACAACGTCTCTCTATAGAACTTGATAGTATCAAAGAATGATCAAAGTATCTCAGTTGTTCTTCTCAGCTTCGAATGACCTCCTATTTATAGGTCTCAGGTTTCAATGGTCACATTTCTTCCAATGGTCTTATTTCTCCGAAAAACTCAGAAGGACTTGGACACTTGGAATTATAACGGTCATATTGAAACAAAAAAACGACATCATTTTGATTAGTTTATAACTAACTCCATGACATCATTTTGGTTTAATAAATGAAATATGAAAATGATAATCATGAGTAAGATTGATATAAAACATGTGTTTTAAAATAGGATAAAAACAAGCATTTGATAAAAGTAAAATATGATTACTATTAGTTTTACTTAGTGTAATGTATTGATATGATGCAAAGTGAGTATGATCCACAAAATTTAGTACGATTGACAGATTCAGTATGATTGAAAGAGTCAGTACGATTTAGTCAGTACAATTGACATAGTCAGTACAATTGACAGAGTCAGTATGATTTAGTTAGTATGATTGATAGAGTCAGTACGATTGACAGAGTCAACACGATTGACAAATACGAATATATTAGTGATTTCCAAAAAAAAGAAATAAAAGTCAAAATTGGAATTTTGACTCAACATAGATGATGATCCCTTCATCATAGGAAATACATTTAACATGACCCCAATATATTCCATAGATTTTTAATAGTTTTCTCAAATCGACCACACATCTAAGGGTAAAAAGTAGTATTGAAACTCAACTTTGTATCCAACACTTGTTGAAGGCTTCTCCTAAATCCCAATGTAAACCTCAAATCTCAATTAGATATAATGTAGATATTTAACTGATGAAAATTTAGAACTTATATTATATATATCTTTCCAATTTTTATAATATATAAATATCCCATTATATAAATGAAATATTCTGACTTTCTAAGGTGATCGACTACAACCCAAATGGTGTTAGTGTATTTATATGTACTATGGAGTCCTATAATGAAATATTTGGTTTTTTTCTAATTTAAATATTAGTATGAGAAATGGTTTCAACATAATATTACACTTTTATCATTCATCCTTGACTTATTGTCATACCAAGCATCAAGATACAAATTCTACATTACCCTTTTTCATGTTATCCCACATGGATTCTTACTTCAAATTTATATACATCTTAGTTATTCATATATGAATATAGAAAGATGATATCTATGTGTTGTCTGGAATATCGCTATTTATTTCTATTATTTATGGGACTCATATTCAGTTTCAAAACCTTATAACTCAAATTTACCAAATTTAAACTCTAGAATATTCAATACTTTTCTCTGTAGCTCCTCATCATCTTTTTGGGCCTCCTTGATCCTCTAAATAATGGATGGTTGGGATGTTATTTGATACATGTAGGATTATATTCCTATTATGAATCCCATGAATATCCTTTTTATGTCTATGAAGATTGGATCCCTTTCATCCCTCATCATGGGTAAGGTTGTGTGATCCTTTCTACTCCAAGCATCTACAACTTTATTTTCCTTTACATAATGGTATTTAAATGAAAATCACTATCTTTGATAATATATAACCCCCTTTATTGGTAAATATTGATCCATTTTTTTGGATATATACTTGAAGCTTTTTTGATCTGTAAATATATCACACATTCCACCATACTGAAAATGGTTCAAAATCTTCAAAGATAAGATCCCAATTCTAAATCTATATCATGTTTTTGGTAGCAGGTCTCATTGATCTTTATCTATGGGAGGAATATTCTATCACCTTATTATTTTATATGAGCAGACATCCCAATAATTTTTAGATCCAACTATATAGATAAAAAATCCTTGCCCACAGGTGGGTAATATGAGCCCAGGTGCTGTTATTATCCTCATCATTATAACAATAAAGTTCTCCTCACTATCATTATTCATGAAAAATATCAATCTATTCCGTGTTATCTTGTATATTGGGATTGAAAATTTTTGGAATATTCTCACTAATTGACTAAGGTATCTATCTAATTCAGGAAAACAATTAATCTCTATCATAAATATTATTCTCGGACATCCTTCAAATTCTTTTATTTTCATATTATCCACTAATATCCCTTTATTGGTGATAAAATTCCATCGGAATTTCACTTTCTCCATAAGAACCAGAATTTGTTTTACATTTCCTAAAAATTTTCCTTTCATAAGGTATTCAATATAGATTTCTAGTTATCATCATTTTCCTTGCAGATTTTAGAGTATACTAGAATAATCCATAAAAAATCCATTATTTTATCAGAGTAATCTCTATAGACTCTAATAATTAAGTCCATGAAGATTTCCGAAGAATTTGTGAGTCCAAGTTGCATCACTATAAACTCATAGTGCATGTACCTTATATGAAAAGTTGTTTTAATGATGTCCTATATTTTTTACATTACATGATAATATGTAGATCAAATATCCACCTTGGGGATATCTAGGTCTGCATGAAATTTTTAAAAAGTCATTAATTCTCGGAATAGGATACTTGTTCATTATAGGGATACTTTTGAGCTCATATTAATAAATTTATAAGTAAAATAACCAGTTATTCTTCTTCAAGATAAATAAGAGAGAACCTTGTAGGGAAGAACTTGGGAATATAAACCCTTTATGTAGATTCCCTTGTAGTTTCTTCCTTATCTCTTCATGTTCAATAGTGTTAATTCTATATAGATTCCTAGATATTGGAAAATAAATAGGAATATGTTTGATTGAGAACTAATCCACATAGCCAGGAAAAAGAATAGATAATTATTTTGGAAACAAATCACTATATTATTTATAAAGGGAATTTCATCAAGAATTGTATTCTACAAAGTATTAGTAATTTGCGAAAGATATGATTGTTCATAAATAAATAATATCAATTATTAACATGATGATTCCAAATAAAAACCATCGTCATCCTTACACATTTAAATAATCATAGGGTAATTCATAATATGAAGGGCAATTTCCTTCTACCAAGAGTTTATATTGGCTCAATACAAGGAAGATCAATCCATACCAAGAATAACATATAATTCACTGAAGGGAGTATCATAAGGTTGTTTGGGATGTTCATCCCAAAAATATTGATAGGGGAGAAGTCATATATTTGAGAGTAAATAATTTAACCATTTTTTTGTTTTCATTGATAACTCGACATCCATGTTTTGATATGGTGTTTGAAAAGTTATATTAAACTTGTGTTATATTAAATAATTCATAGATCTATAGTCACATAGGATATTTGAATATCAGGAATGGATGATAAAATTTCCTTTCACTATTTGTTTCTATCTCTAATAATTTATCTCATAAAAAATAAACATATTGTTGAGAATTTTCAAAATAAGATACATATAAAATAGAAACTATGAGCATTTAAGGGATAACAAATGAATAATATTTATTCACTAACCTATTAACCTCTATATTTTAATATATTCTATCCATATTATATTTTCTAACATTAAATTTCATAGGAATTTTCCCCTTTATTGTGGTTTGTAATGATATTGATAATTTACCATATAATATTCCCATTTATTTTCAATCCTGGTGTATAGGAAGCCCTCTTTTTTCATTCACAATGTGATTATTAAGTTATACGCAATGAGACCTCTTCAGGATTATTAACCCAAGTTAAGACTGTACTAAATCCACAAAAATATGTAGTATCTAGACATGGATATCATATCTTGAATGCCCCATGATCAATACATTAAAAAAATATAGGTATCTCTTCATATGTTTAGCCTTATCTATGAGGCTTTCACTAATGGTTTTTAATCATAATCCCCAAAAAACCTAGACATTTCTATGATACCAACTATGAAAACCATTATTTTTATAAACTTCATTAAATTCATTATTTAATAAAGATACACATAATAAAATTCCAAATGTTTGAGAGGTGTAGTATATTTGGGTAATTACATTCATATCATTATATCATGAAATATGAATATGGTGAAATTATTTGAAACTCCATTGCATTCCCTTAAATTCCACCGATCATCAAACACATCATGAGATAATATGGGGAAGAAAATAAAAAAGGTATTATCTATAAATCTCAGAAAGGGAATAATCAAAAAAATTGTAAAAATAAATAAATTTTTTTTAATAATGGGCCGTAACTTTTTGATATAAAATGTGAGAATTATAATCATGATTTTAAAATAATGAAGTAAAATGATAACATAAAGTCATAATATGAATATGGAAAAAACATAAAATAATAATCATAAGTCAAGGATAACCATTGAGACATCATAAAATATTAGATATGTATAACCAAACATGAATAATGAATTCTTTCTCTGTAATAAAAAAATTTCCCAATAAATTAGAGTTCTATATAATTCAGGGGTCACCCGTCACAATAATATCATGTAAATGCATTTTTCCATATAGATCAAATAATATAAGAATTTATTTCATTAATATTAATCCCATTATTAATGAGTGTGGGTTAGATAAATGGAGAATAAAAATCAAATATGGATAGGTACATCTATGTTAATACCCTTGAGTAAAATGATAATGGTTATTCATAACACAGAAGTTTGACATGGATAATCAATGGATAATTTTAGAAGCATAATGGGAGAATATAAAGGTTCATAGAATGTATTAATGAGTGTGAAATTTGGTTTATAATTACCTAGGAATAAAAAGTATTTTAAAAATATTTGTGAAAACATATTCCAACATGAGATATTATAAATAAAAAGGCATTGTACAAAGAAAGTACTTCAATAAAGAGGGGGAATAAAATCCCATACCTTGATATGGTGGTTTAAAAATCCTGAGACGATCTTATTAATATCTATGGAATACCTTTTTAGGACTCTAACAGGGGAAATAGATAATAAATTAATGTGAAATGCGTTTTTAGTGAAGAGGAATGGGAGATTGGGTGGGTATTTATAGAAAAAAAGGGAAATTCATTATTAATTTCTAGACATAGATTTTGGACTCTAAGAGATAAAATAATCTACACCACAATACTTCCCATGGGCTTAGCTAATGGTTTATACCAAATAGAAGTGGGTTTAAATACTTTATTTGGATATTATCTAACCTAATTATATTAATAAAATTAATTTTGTAGAAGTGAGTCATGTTCATAAGTAAATATTTTTAAATTCATAAAATAAAATAATGTTTTGGAGGATTCACAATATATTTTTAAAATTAACCAGATAACATTAAAAATGAATTATTCAAAATGTAATTTTTTTCTTGTTTATTTTTTTATTACTTATTTCTTAACTTTTGGACTATAATGTTTCCATAATATATACCACATATTAATATCTTATTTAATTTTTACCCAAAAATTCAATTATCTCAAAAAAAATTCAGAATAAATAACGATTGGTTAATTTTAATTTTTTGATTTCAAAAATTATTATTATTATACCAATTTTTTTTAAAATATGGGAATTTACAATTTTAAATAAAAATATTTATTTATTGGAGAATACCAATTTTTATGACACGAAATTTATTTTGACCCTTATAAAAATTACATTGGACTTTATTAAATCTCATTTTCTTTATACGTGAATAAATATTATTTAATGATAATATTTCATAAAGATATAATTTATTTAAAGAATTATTGAATTTGTCTAAGAGTTTGTATTAATTTAAATAAAATATTTCCCAAAAAATTTACTTTTTCAATTAAAAATCAAATTCATGTCAAAGTCATTATATAATCGTGTTTATATGTAAATAAATAATAAAAATGTATAAATATAATAATTATTTTATTAGAAATAAGATATCTAAATTCATACTATAATGGTATAGATATATAACCTTTTATTAGGCCATTATACACCCTAAGGTTAATGTGTATGATGGTGGTACTTTCTTCGAGTGATTTAATGAATATAGATTGGTTCGTGGTCTCAATAAACATGAACATACCCCTTAAATGGTTTCGCTCAAGTTTTAGTTGTTTAATATCGACATGGGATTGGTCCTTGAAAATTCCAAGTGATTCCACCTCACTCAGAACCTCTGTTAAATTGGAATCAATGGGTACGCTTATACTGGTTAAGGTCATCACTTTTTCCTTCAGTGAAAATTAGATTTTAACGTAACCCTTAATATATACTAATCTTAACGGTCACTATATGAGGACTATATCATCAATAGTTATGATGACTAATTATCTTTTAATCACAACAAACAAATTATGGACATATTTTATAATCGTCCAAAATAAAAATATGAAAATTAGTTCATGTTTTAATTAACTATATTTTCTAATAATGAATTTATTATATTATAATGGAATTCTACTTATAGTAGTTTAGGTCATTACAATTTTTCTTCTGAACAAATTATTATATAATAATATATTCCACCCAAGGATCCAAATAAATCCTTCTAGATCCCTCTATGGTAAGGAAATTAGAACTCTGATATATTAGGCTGTTGTTTGAGAACACAAACAATTATGACCTGAACTAGGTGAATAAATGGTATAGGAAGTCAAATTCAATCTATAAAACATCAGAGTATCATGGAGATTATAGAAGATCTATATTGATATTCATTTATGAGATACATAGTCTAAGGGTAGAAAGAATGTGTTTTTTATATATCTCTAGGGAATAGAGTCTGGAGGATTGGGAAGATGGGAAAAATAAGCCCTTGAATCATTTTTTCCTCTGAGATTATAGATCATATAGGATTTTTATCCTTTCAACTATCACTCCAACCAAACCAATATAATGTTTATAATGTATTCCAAATACCTCTTTTGTGAATATACATACAAGATTCCTCACATATAAAAATTTTAGGGGTGTCATAGTTGGTTCATGATCTATCTTATGAAGTGTGGTTGGTGGTGATCTTGGACTATAGAGATAAAGAAATATAGAATAAGAAAACTCACCTCATCAATGTTCATGAGCAAAGCCATTAAAATAGACATAACACATTGAAATATTTTGGTGAAATTAAAAATAATTACACTCATATATTTTCATCTTAGTGTATGACATAAATATCAAGGGAGAAATTTATAAATGGGGATGAACGTAATTCCACATACATTTTTATAAGGAAACAACCTTCTGAATAAACATTTCTGTTTAATATATAGTATTATATTATAGTATAAAATACATATACCTTGAAATAAGGATGAAAAAAATTTATTACAAATTTTGATGATTAAATTTAGATATAAAATATAGTCATAATATTTTCATTGGGAATTATGACCATTGAGGATTATAATAGTTGTAAATGTATTCATTATAAACATACTACTATAATTAATGTATATTAAGAGTAATTTTAATATATGATTGATTAATAATATAAAACTGATGTATATAATTATTAATATTATCCCCTATTGAAGCTCATTTATCATATCATGGGGGAATGGGAGAATCATTGGTGTTCTCCCATAATGAATATCAAAGAACCCTCCAGTAGTTGAGGATCAAATTAAATATTCTAAGGGAGATGTTCATGTTCGTGGAAATTAGTAGTAGATCTATTTTCATTGAACCACCTCATGAATATACCACCATTTCACACATTAACCTATGGGATTATGCAAGTGTAACAATGGGTTATGAATCTAGGGTATTGGTGTAATTAAATTGTAAAATATTTTAGAAATTTAATGGGTTTTACCCCCAATTCCATATATTTTAATGTGTAGATAAATTTGGTTTGCTATTTTGATTCAATAGGTCAAAATTATTTGAGGGTAAAATATGGTATTTTATGGGTATAAATAGTAAAATATATTTGGTTATCTTGATAAATTAAAATATAAGGATCTTATATTAAAGTTTAAAATGTGGAAAAATAAATTTTTGTTATAAATAAAGTTAATTGTAATTGTAAAATAAATATAATTTTAAAAAACATGTTTATAATAACATTAAATAATATTTATTTAATTTTATTTAGTAAACCAAGTCTATTTGTATAAAAATTATTACATAATTTTAGAAAAACATAAGTTATTTTTCAATGATTTATAAAATTTAGCATGTAATTAAAATATTAATTTATTTCAATAAATAATGATTTTTTTAATAATTATACTTATAATATTCAGAAAATTATTTTGATAAAATAGTTATCATAATTGTTATTAATATTTATAAAAATTGTTTATGAGATTCTTTTATACATTTATAAAAAAAGTGAAAAGGGGTATAGGGAAACACCATATCTGTACTATATTTTTTAATGATATATATGAAATAATATATTTGGTTTTTAGATGTATAATGAATATTTTATTTTCCCATTTACAATTTACTCATAATAAATTTTCTATTGAATCATATGTCGGTTAAAAATTTAAAGATTTAATATTTTATGTTAATATTATATTATAAAGCAACCATCTCCTCCACTTATAAATACCACCCTTCACCACCCAATTTCTCCACACATTTTAACCCATATATCACAACATTTTTTTAGTGTAAATCTCCTTGAATCAAATTCTTATGTTATATAAGTTTTTTTCTAACAAAAACCCAAATCTAAAATTCTTAGGGTGTGATCAAAAGGATGATGTACAAGATGAGGTATTCCTCTTATCCAACGTATTCAGGTTTATTTCATCTTATAATTCCTCTAAATATCTTTAATCAATAATGATATAATTAAATCCGATTCATATGAATACGTAAATTTTATTATATCAATGGAATATCATTTTTCCTATCATCACCCTCCATTTAATTCGAAAACAAAATTTTCTCCCATATTATGACCGATTCACCACCTCTATAGAAGATGTATTTCATATTATATTACATCCTTACATATATTTATTTATAAATATATTAAAATATTATGTAAAATATATAAAACATCATTAAGACTCCAAAAAACAAAATTGAGTTTCATATTTATGATGATAATGAATAAAGAATATAGTTATTTTAACTGTCCCAAACAAGAATACTATGATCACTTGGTTAGTTTTAATTAGTTTTGTATAACCCATCAAATAATGTAATTTTTTTTCAAATGAAATTGTTACATCACATGTAAATAAATATGACAACATTTTCACATTTATTAAAATTTGTTAATTAAATATTAATTTTACTCTAAAGGGGATGCTATGTTCTATGGATTACCTGATATGCAACAACGAGTTTCATTGAAATCTTATGTTTCACATAATGCTGAGGCATACTGAAAAATAATAATATAATATTATTTTAAATAGTAGATTACACCTAGCTGTTATATTGGCAGGAATGGAAATAACTAACTAAAATATGAATAAACACGTTTTTTAAATGTTTTTACTTTTACCCAATAAATTTTAGAGGCCTAAAATTATAAATATTCCGATTTTAAGCATAAATACTCTAATATTCATTAAAAGGTTGATTTACAGCAATTGTTGGTGAACCCTCTTTAAAAATTCTTGGTCACATTTTTATGTTTTATTTTACAAAATTAAATTCTTCTTTAGAATCGGGACATCAAAATTTACTTTGGATTTCTTTCTGATATTTTTCTGATAAAATTCATTTTTTAATGAATATTGAAAAATACTGTATTTAAATTCAAAACTTATTTTTAATCTAGTTTATTTATAAGGGTATATTATATATTTAATTTGTTTTAAAGTGTAATTAAATTATGTTTTTTCCATTTAATCCAATATTGGTCATTGGAATAATTACACATTGAAATTGGACATAAATAAGTGTCAATCTTTTGGGAGTTATTATTTCTTAAAAACTTGATTTTTCCTTTTTACAGTGGGAATTAATTTTAAATTAATTTCTACCACTTAGGTGTTTTGAAATTTGAAAATTAATTCCATATTTTTAATGAAGAGGTCAATTTTTTTTAAATAGGTATCTTTTTTTAGACATTATGAATATTTATTATAGTAAAAATTTTATTTACCTTGGTTCAAATGTAAATTTGGTAAATAAGGGTAACAAATATTATAATAATAATATTAAATTGCACTAAAATTTTCCTAATAATATTGGTTTATTCCGTACCGACCATGGTAATCCTTTGGTGGATTTTGGGACCCAATGGAGCCACATGGGAGTGATATTGACACTTTATATTAATTAATTTTAATTAAAGACAAAAATTACACAAACATAAATATTTTAGTAAATCAATAATTACATGGGTTTAAATAAGTTATCTCTTCAAATATAACTATTAATTTGAAAGATAAAAAAATTTCATTCATTATTATATTTTTTTATCATTTTTTAGACATCAAATGAATAAAAACATTTATGACACAATAATGATGCAGTGTTTAACTCATTAATGAATGATTTATATAAAAAAATAAAAAAAACTAAAATAATATCAAAAAAATGTACAATTTTTATTTGATGATTTTATCCCGAACATTATTAATCTTATCTTTTTCATTAATGAGTTTTGGACCATTATAAGGTGAAAATAATTATATAATAGAATAATATTTTCAAACTTTCCTAAAGAGACCCCCTCCCCCTTATAAAATGCCCTCACTTCTAAACCATTCCACAAACATCTAAAGCCCTTTGTCTCATCCAACCTCTACCCAATTAAGATCTATAAATCCTTCTACTCCTCCAATATTCCTTCCCCTATGAAAAAATAAATTAAATTAATCCTTTTGGTTTAAACCAAAGGGGGATACCCTATTTAAAAGTAACATCTTCTATTAAGTTCTTTTGTTTTATTTTACTTCTCCAACCCCCTAAAATCATTTTATTACTTTATTTTATAAAAAATCATTATCCCCAATATAATAGGTTGTTTTTATTAGAATTATTATAACTACACTTACACACACCTCTATCTAATTGTTAAATAACATGTTGTTTCTATGGACGGCAAACTACTGCCTCATGAAACGATGATTGTTCAAATATCTCCAACCGCCTCTCATGGGGGCCATTATGATGGAACTGTATTTATATGTGACATATATTATAATTATTTTTCATATTTAATTCTATATTTTTCATTTATATCATACCATTATGGTTTCCATAATTCGTAAACAAGATAATTTAATTTGAGGAGGTGTGGACTACTGCCCCCTCAAAGTGATATTACCCGTTCATGCCATACATGTAACGTATAAAGGATGGATTTAATGAAATTATATATGATATTATATTTGAATAATAATATACTTATGTATCATTATGTTTTTATTCCATTAAATATGAAATAAAAATGAAAGGAGCCTTCATACGTACATACTACTTGTCGTCTCTATGAACGGTGCCTTTCATTACTTGTCTCCAAATGTTATTAAATTTTATAAATACATATATATACTGGATATATATTATATATATTATATCTAAATCATTAATAAAATTCTTTATATAATTTAATATCGACCACATGGACAATTTATAATTATACCATGTTCATTTTTAACTAAAGTTCCGAACATCAACAAAATGTCCGATATGTACTCAAATAATTAACTAATTTCTATAGAAAGATAATAATTACTATAAAAGGTATAATAAAAATGAAAAGGGTTCTTAATAAAGTATAAATTAACTTTATTTTATTATTTAGGATATTAAATAACGAATGGGTAAAGTCAGACACGAGGTTAGGGGTTTCTTTTCTCCCTTTTAATTCTGTGAGATTTCCATTGTTCAAAACTTATTTATTTCATGTGGTGTATTGTGCACAAACATTTGATGTATATTATCATGATTATATTTATATTCATGGTATTATGTTATTAATTTTGTGTTTATTAACTTTTGGTCTTATGACTTGATTGATTACATCGTGGTAAGGGGTTTCTTATCTCACTTTTAATTCTTTGAGATTTACATTGATCACCACTTATTTATTGAATGTGGTGTATTGTGTACTGCAATTTGATATATATTTTCATTATTCTATTTATATTCATGGAATTATTTTATTCATTTTTTGGTTGTAATATTTTTTTCATACGACTCGATTGATTACAACGTGGTAAGGTGTTTTCATATCATTTTTTATTCACGTGAGATTCATGATATATTTTCCAATATTTCTTTTTCTGTGGGGTATGTACTTCTCATGATTTTATTCATTGTGAAATATTCATTTATTTATTGGTATTTAAATCTGCGTTATATGATCCTTATTTCATGGGGTGTATGTTTTGTAAGCTACAAAATTAGTGAGGGAATCTTTCACCCTCCTCTTTTTAAAATACTTCATTTATGTTATGTCTTTTAATTTCCACTTTATTATCTCTGAATATATTATTCTATATCCATATTTCTTTAAATTTTGTGTCAAATTGTTTAAATAATTGTTTCTCTATCATCAACACATTTTTATAATTGTTAAGTGACACTTATAGGATATCTAATTTCTATAAGAAAACATCATAACCCAATTTCATTTCTTTGGGATAAACTTATACTTCTTGATTATGTCATGATATGAATATGTGTGAATGTCCTCTGATTCATTTACACTTAATATCAAATTATATTGGGTGTATTCTTATTTGTGACACATAATTATGTTATTTATTAGCCTTTAATCTAAGGATATCGTCTTTATAAGGGATTTTGTCTCAATTTACATTCCATTGAGACTTCACTACTGTTATGCACCAATTCACTTTTATATAGTGTATATACTATCCTTTGTAATATTATATCATGAATACCATTATTTTCATGATATTATATTATTTTTATTAAATGTTATTCCTCAATTATATTTATTCAAGAATCTCTCATTTTGTTAATAACTCCTTGACTAAAATATTGTTTTAATGTGTTATTCTTCAAAATATTTCTCATAAATGTCCACGTTTTAAAAATGGTTTTTAGGATTTATTTACATGGACATTAATGAATTAAAATTTTAATTCTTTTAAAATCTTCAATGTGGTATAGGACACTTGGATTCAAAAATTCGTTTATTAAATGAGTTAAATGTGTTTGAAAATGGTTTGATAAACCTTTGTTTATTTCAATATCTTGATATGAAATATTGTGATTGGAATGTTGAAATATTATATTTCATTTATTCTTATGTTATTTTTTATGATTATGTTAAGGTTCTTGGGAATTGTTTAGGTATATGGGTGGTTCTGTGATAAACCTAGGGCGGGTGAGCCGGAGATAGCACTCCAATGCATTGGGTAACGTGACAGAGGTAAACGTTAATGTTTCTCCTAATAAATTTAGGGAATATACTATGATTGGTATTCCAACATAACTTCATATGTTGCTATGATAACTATAATGTATGTACTTTTTTTATGCAACAAGTTACCTTTATGATTTATACTTTCTATGAGTTATTCATAAATCTTATGATTTCATAAGGTATGTTATGATTGAAAATTATGGTTTCATTGAATTGTATTTATTGATGGGTTAATGTTTCTTTTCCTTATTTTATTACCCTTACTGAGCTTTTAATGCTCATCCCATGTTTTTGAAATGTTTTCGATAGGACATTAAGATGATTAGTGTCATGGATGGTATCAATGGAAAGTCATGTTGTTTAAAACATGGAACAAGACATGTTTCTTTTTAAGAGTTTTTTTATTTTATGAAAAAATGGATACTGAGTAGTAGTGGGTACATGTAATTTTCAATTTGATATGTAATAGTAATTGCCTATTTCTCTAAATCTCTAAACCTAAAATTATCCTCAATGTGAATTATTCCTTAAATTCAAAATAATGTAATGTTTTAAGGTCGGGTCCTTATAGTTGGTATTATAGGTCAGTTTAAACAACTTTAAGGATTATGTGTTTTCTATAAACACATGGTTAGTCCTAATGTCTATTATTTTAGTTAAATACTTGTTTCATAAATTCTTCAGTTCAAGGAAAGTCAGTTACAAATGGAAGGAGGGGGACCTCAAATGACATTCCTATCTCTTCCTGATGACATGCATACAATAATTTTTTTTTGAAAAGTCATGTTCAGATGATGGTGAAACTTTTTCAAGCATACAACTCACTTGCAAGTAGTTGTTTGAGATATCAAACACCTCCACTATACCTCGATATAATCGTGGATCATGGGTTGTATTAAATCAAATCCTATTTTATTAATATTTTCATATTTTCAAGAAAGGAAAATATTATCAAATAATTTTCATATATTTTACATTACCACAAGATTTTGAATCATATTATGATTTTTAAAAAGGTACTGAAGAAGGAGACAGTTGCACAACATATTTATATTTGCTTTTACAATGTAGTCTATGAGCACATAATTATGGTATTTTAAAAGGACGATTGATTGAATGTTTCAACTAAAATTTTATCTGACTATTTTATAAAAATCATGTTTAGTCCGATGTTTTGAAATTATATGTCATACATGATTATTTTATGAAACTGATTTTCTGCAAACACCCATATTACACATTTTTTACAAGGTGTATTTGGATGAAGGAAGTAAATGATTTTGAGGGATATCTAAATAATTATTGAAATGAATGGAACTTCTACCTATGTGAATAAGAGGATGATGAAACCATATGGACATCATGATCAAGGTATGATGTTCATTCTGTTGGAAATAATTTAATTTCATCATATGGAGGTGAAAAATTTTTACAACATATAAGATGTTGAGGTCTTAATGTATTAGGATGAAAATTAAAGTAGTAAGAAAAACATTGAGGTTAAAACATGTTTGGTATATTTTTGAGTTTTATAAAAAGGAAATCACGTAAGATGGGTGACGACCTGTCACGTCCGGCAAGGCCATATGAATCGAACCCACAATCGAAGGGCGACAAGGGTCCATCGCCTACAACTGTCCTATGTGAAGTCCCTGGTTAGTATTACATTTATTTTAAGTTAAATGATTTTATAGATCAAGAATAAGCTTTTTTGGATCTTATGTTTTATAAAATGCACATCCTTAGTATAGGAAAATGATTTGGTGATTATAAAATAAAGTATATTTTTGAGAAGATTCTCCTCTTGGGGAACACTATATGCTTAAGGAAAATAAAATACTATGGGATTTAATTTGTGGAGTAATGGGTGAAATATTATTTTGGAAATATCTAGTATTTTCTTGTAGACATATTTCAATTTGGTTTATTTATGGAAATAATTAACCTATCCGGGAGAATATTTTATAGGCTTAATTACTTTTTAGTATGAGACTTTAAGAGTGACTGTTGTTATTTGGAGAAAAATGATAAGATTTATCATGGATGACTATGTGATTACATCCTTATGAGATTTGGGTTTGAATCTTATTTTGGATTACTTTCAAAAAATATATGGACAACTATTTATTGAATTGTCATTATTGAACTTTGGGTATTTTTTGATATTTTTTGGAGATTAGGTGTTTTTTTTCATTTTGTAAAAGATTAACCATTTTTTGGATTATCTGATCTTGTACTAACTATTTTGGTTTTGGATAATGACCAAAGACATAGAAAATATATTGTTAATCTTTGGTAGATTATGTGATAATCTATAAGATTATTATATCAATTTAGGTGTGACCAAGTCATCTTGATTACTTACCGTTGGGAGAAAAGATGAGTTTGTGGTAGAATTTTATTAAAGGATGACACTCTACATGACTTGTAAGTATATTTATTTAAGATATTAGCCATGTTAGTAAAAAAATTATTCAAATCTATGAACGGGATCATGAAGTAAAAAAGTAATAAACTCACTTTTACCGACAGAATTTTCCCCAACCACAAATTTATGGTATATTTGTGGTTAAAATTCAGTGATCAAGATCTATATCAATATATATTAATATATGAGTGTCAGTTTCTCTTCAATATCCTTGTTTTCATGGAATCCTAGTATCTGTTGTCTCGGGTGACCTATTTATTTCTCTTTCTTTCTTTTAATGTGATATTTTTATTGAATGTTTTTCCAATTAGGGACTTTCAATGAAGTTTCCAAGCCCAATTTTAAAAATGCGAGGGAATAATTCCTAATAGAAAGAAGGATGTAACATCCTAGGAAAATAAAGAATATGGAATTTTAATATTTATTAAATTTTTTTAATTAATTGTTAATTTCACTTTCATATGGTTTCTATGTTCGATGGCATACGTGATACGCAACAACGGGTTTCTTTGAAATCTTATGTTGCACACAATACTGAGTCATATTGAAAAATAATAATATATTATTATTTTAAATAGTAGTTAACATCTTGCCATTATATTGGTGGGAATGGAAGTAACTAACTACAATATGAATATAAATGATTGTTAAATGTTTTTACAATTACCCAATAAATTTTAGCATCTTAAAATAAGAAAGAATCTGATTTTAAGATTAAATACTATAATATTCATTAATGGTTGATTTACCGTCTTTTGATAGAGAACTGTTGTTAAATCTAGTTTTAGCCACTTTATATGTTTTATTTCATAAAATAATATTCCTATTTTGAATTAGTACCTCAAATTTTACTTTGGGTAAATTTTAATATTTTTTTGATAAAATTAATTTTTTAATGAATAATAAAAGATACTGTATTTAAATTCGAACCTACATTTTAATATAATTATTTATACAGTTAGATTATCATTTTAATTTGTTTTAAAGTGTAATTATATTATCTTTTTACCATTTAATCCAATTTTGGTCATTTGATGTAATATTAGTTTGAAATTGGACAAAAATAAGTGTCAATCATTTGATAGTTATTATTTCTTTAAAAAACGGATTTTGTTTTGTCAATAGGAATTAATTTTAAATTAATTTCTTCCACATATATGTTTTGAATATGGAGAAACAGATTCCATATTTGGAATAATGAAATCCATATTGTGTAAATAGGTAAATTTTTTTATAGACATTATGAATATTTACTCCCGTAAAAATTTTATTTACTATAGTTAAAGTGTTAATATGGTAAATAAGTGTAACAAAATATTATTATAATAATATTAAATTACCCTAACATGTGTCCTAATACTATTGGTTCATACATTTCCGACCATGGGAATGCTTGGGTCAATTTTGGGACCCCTTGGATCCAACAGGAACTGATAATGACACTTTATTTAATTAATTGGAGTTAAAGACAAAATTGGAACAAACATATATCTTTTAGAAAATAATTTATTACAAGGGGTTATATATGTTATCTCTTTGACAATAAATATTTATTGGAAATCCAAAAAGGTTAAATACATCATGATATTTTTTAATAATGTTTTAGAAATCAAATAAATAAAAATATATATGACACAATAATGATGAAGTGTTTACCTCATTAATGAATGATTTAAATAAATAGTATTAAAAAATATTAAAAAATATCCAAAAACTCTCCAATTATTATGGGACTATTTTATTTCAAACATGAGTCATCTTATATTCAACTTTAATGAGTTTTGGACCTTTATAATCAGAAAATCATTATATAATAAAAAAATATTTTCAATCTTTTCTAAGGGCCCCTCCTCCTCCATATAAAAATCCCTCAATTCAAATACCTTACACACACTTCTCAAGACACTTCTCTAATAAACCCTCTTCCCAATAAATCTCCATACATCCATATACTCCTCTAATAAGCCTTCCACTAGGTAGAATAAAATTCAATTAAACCTTTTTATTCAAACCAAAGGGTGATACCTGATTTAAAGGTAACATCTTCTCTAATGTTATTTGGTTTTATTTTACTTCTCCAATCCACTAAACTCATTTTATTACATTATGTTATAAAAAAACCTATATCCTACAAATAATATGTTGTATTTATGTGAATTATTGTAACTAAACAAACATAAACCTCTATATAATGGTAAAAGAATATACTATTTCTTTGGATGGTGAACTATTGCCTCACGAAATAATGATTATTCAAATATCTCCAATCGCCTCTCATGGTGGACATAATTATGGACCTATATATATATGTGATATATTTTATATTTATTTTGTCTCTTTACTTTTTTTATATTTTACTTATATCATACATTTATGGTTTTCATAATGGATAAATATGATAATTTCATTTGAGGAAGTGCGAACTACCGCCCCCTCAAACTGATATGACTCATTCATGCCATACATGGAATGTATAAAGGTTGGAGTTAATGAAATTATATATTATATTATAATTGAATTATAATATGCCTATGTATCATTATGTTTTAATTCCATTTTAAATTAAATATAAATGAAAGTAGTGTTCATGTGTACGTAAGGCTTACCATCTCTATTTACGTTGCATTTCATTATGTATCTCCAAAGGTTATGTACTATTATAAATACATATATATACTATATATATATATATGATATATATGATATCTATATCCTTAATATCATTCTGGATATAATGTAATTTTGACGACATGGACAATTTATAATTATAACATGTTCATTTTTAACTCAAGTTCTGAACATCGACAAAATGTCCGATATGAACTCAAATAATTAACCAAATTGTTATTTCAAAGTAAAAATTGATATAAAAGGAATAATAAAATTGAAAAAGTTTCTTAAGTATAAATTAACTTTAGTTAATTATTTAGGAGATTAAATAATGAACGGGTAAAGTCAGACACATGGTAATGGGTTTCTTATGTCACTTTTAATCCTGTGAGATTTCCATTGTTCACCAATTATTTATTCCAAGTCATGTATTGTGTACTTAAATTTGATGTATATTATCATGATTATATTTATATTCATTGTGTTATATTATTCATTTTTTGGTTATTAACTTTTGGTCTTACGGCTCGATTGATTACAACGTGGTAAGGGGTTTATAATCTCACTTTTAATTCCGTGAGATTTCCAATGTTCACCAATTATTTATTTCATGTGGTGTATTGTGTAATTACATTTGATATATATTATATTTATTCTATTTATATTTATTTTATTCTGTGATTCATTTTTTTTATTAACTTTTGGTTATACGACTTGATTGATTACAATGTGGTAAGGTGTTTCTATCTAACTTTTTAATCTCGTGAGATTCATTTAATATTTTCCACTGTTTCCTTTTTGTGTGGTGTATGTACTTCCAATGATTGTATTCATTATGTAATATAATTTAATTTATTGGTATTTAAATATTCATTTTATTATCATTATTTCATGGGGTGTATGTTTCGTAAGTTTCCAAAGCAGCGAGGGATTCTTTCACCCTCCACTTTTTAAAAGACTTCATTGCTGTTATATCATTTAACATCCACTTTCTTATGTCAGGATATGTTATTATATATCCGTTTTTTCTTTAAATTTTGTGTCCTAGTGATGATATAACCTTTTCTATCTCATCCAGGCTTTTTATTAAATTTTAAGTGACACTGTTAGGCTGTCTAATTTCTATAAGAAATCTTCTTCACCCAATTCTAATTATTTGGGTTAAACTTATACATCTTGATTATTTCGTGCTATAAATATGTGTGAATTTCCTCTGATTGTTTAAATTTAATATCCACGTATATTGGGTGTATTCTTATTTTTCACACATAATTATTTCATTGATTTTTCCTTAATCTAAGGATACCATCTTTATAAGCGATTTCTTCTCAATTTACATTCCATTAAGAATTAATAGTTGTTAATAACCAATTCGCTTTTATATGATGTATATACTATCCTTTGGCATGTTATATCATGAATAACATTATTCTCATGATATTATAATGTTTTGATTAAATGTTATTTCTCAATTATATTTATTCAAGAATCTCTGTTATGGTTAAGAACTCCTTAAGTAAAATATTGTTTTAAGGATTTATTCTTCTAAAGAATTCTCATTAATGCCCATGTTTTAAAAATGGGTTTATGGTCTTATTTATATGGACATTAATGTTTTAAAATTTTAATTCTTTTAAAAGCATCAAATTTTTATGGGACCCTTTGATTAAGAAAAATCTTTATTAAATGTTTAAATTGTTTTTAAACAGATTAGAAAAGCATTGTTTATTTCAATATATTGATATGATATATTTTTATTGGAATGTGAAAATGTTATATTTACTTTATTATTATATTTTTTTATGATTATTGTAAGGTTCATGGTAATTTTATTATGTATATGGGTTGTTCGGTGAAAATCCTAGGGCGGGTGAGCCCGACATAGATCTCCAATACATTGAGTAACTTGATGGAGGTAAACGTTAATGTTTC
Source organism: Viscum album (assembly GCA_963277665.1). Taxonomy (NCBI): domain Eukaryota; kingdom Viridiplantae; phylum Streptophyta; class Magnoliopsida; order Santalales; family Viscaceae; genus Viscum; species Viscum album. The sequence continues at coordinate 1,307,549,463 of OY728128.1, forward strand.
TCCTCAGATATTTAGGGAATATATTGTGATGGGTATTCCAACGTAAATCCATATGTATCTTTGATAGAAACAATGTAAGTATGTTTTGTATGCAACAAGTTACCTTTTTTGATTTATGATTTCTGTGTGTTATTGATAAATCTTAAGATTTCAAAAGGTATGTTATGATTGAAATGTATGGTTTCATTAATTTTATTTATTGATGGGTAAATGTTTCTTTTCCTTATTTTATAACCCTTATTGTGATTTTTATGCTCATCCCATGTTTTTGAAATGTTTTCCAAAGGACATATAGATGAATAGGGTCAAGGACAGGATCAAAGAAAAGTAATGTTGTCTAAAACCTGGAATTAGACATGTTTCTTTTAAGGAGCTTGTTTTTATTTTATGAAAAAATTGATACTGAGTAGTAATGGCTACATGTAATTTTCAAGTTGATATGTAATATTAATGGCCTAATTCACTAAATCTATAATCCTAAAAATATCCTCAACGTGAATTATTAATTTAATTCAATATTATGTAATGTTTTAAGGCTGAGTCCTTATAATTGGTATCAAAGGAGGGTTCAGACAACTTTATGGATTATGAGTTTTTGTTAAACACAAGGTTAGTCCCTATGTCTATTATTTCTGTTAAATAATTATTTTATAAATTCTTCAGATTAAGGAATGTTGGTTACAAATGGACGGAGGATGACCTCAAACAACATTCTAATCTCATCTTGATAAAATTCTTTCAATAATTATTGAAAATTCTTGTTCAGATGATGGTGAAATTTTTTCTAGTGTACACCTCACTTGAAAGAAGTTGTTTTAGATATCAAAAACTACTATTATACCACGATATCATCTTGGATCATGGGTTGTATTTAATCAAATCCTATTTTCTCAATATTTTCTTATTTTCAAGAATGGTAAATATTATCAAGTCATTTATAAATATTTAACATTATCACAATATTTTGAATCATATTAGGAATTTTGAAAATGTTGCTGAAGAAGGAGAATCTTGCACAACCTATTTATATTTTTTAAAAAATATATTCTATCAGCACATAATTATTGCATTTTAAAAGGGCCATCGATGTAATGTTTCAACTCAAATTTGGTCCGACTATTTTATAAATATCATGTTTCATCCGTTGTTTTGAAATTATATATCGTACTTGATTATTTTATGAAAATGTTTTTCTGCAAACACCCTTATGACCCATGATGTACATGGTGTATTTGGATGAAGGAAGCAATTGATTTTTAAGGATCTCTAAATCATTGTTGCAATGCAGGGACCTTCTACCTACGTGAAAAAGATGATGATGAAACTGTATGGAAACCATGATCAATATATGATGTTATTTCTATTGGTAATAGTTTTATTTTATCATATAGAGGTAAAAAAATGAAAATATATAATATGTTGAGGTTATAATTTATTTGGATGAAAATTAAAGGTATAAGAAAACATTTGATGTTAAAACATGTTAGGGATATATATTTTTTTTATAAAAAGGACAACCCATAATATGGGTAATGACCTTTCATGTCCGGCATGGCCACAAGAATCATACCCAAAACTGAAGGGCAACATGGGTGCATTGCCTACCACTGTCACGCATGAATTCCCAGGTTAGTATGACTTATTCTTTTTTGTTAAATGATTTTATGGATCGAGAATAAGTTTATTTGGGATGTCATGTATTATGAAATGGACATCCTTATAAAAGAAAAATGATTTGGTGATTAAGTAATAATTGTTATTTTGGAATACATTCTCTCTTTTGGGAACACTACATGCTTATGGAAAATAAAATACTTTGGGATTTAATTTGTGGGGTAATGGTTGAAATATTATTGTTGAAGAATCTATTTTTTTATTGTATACATTTGATGATTTGGTTTATTTATGGTAATGATTAACCTATCAGGGAGAATATGTGATTAGGTTAATTACTTTTCAGTATGATACTTTAAGTGTAACTGATGTAATTTGTCGATAAATGTTAGGATTTATCTTGGAAGACTATGTGAATAAATGTTTCTGAGAATTATGTTTTAATAATAGTTTGGATTAATTTGAAAAAATTAATGGATAGTTGTTTATTGAATGGTCTTTGTTGATCTTTGGGTATTGTTTGACAAATATTGGAGAGTAAGAATAGTTTTTATTTTTGTAAAAAATTAACCATTTGGGGATTATCTGATCTTCTAATAACAATTTTGGTTTTGGTTAATGTCTAATGACATGAGAAATATATTGTTTATCTTTTGTAGATTATGTGATACTCTAGAAGTTTATTCAAGCACCTCAGGACTGACCAAGTCATCTTGAATAGTTACCATTTGGAGAAAAGATGAGTTTGTGGTCTAATTTTATTAGAGGATGACACTCTACAAGACAAGTAAATATATTTCCTTACAATATTAGTCTAGTTATTAATAAAATTACTCAACTTTATGATAAGGATCATGAAACAAAATTGTTAAAAGCTCTCTTTTGTCATCATACTTTTACACAACCTCAAATTTATGGTATTGTGGTGGTTATCTTCCTGTGATAGTGTTCTATATCACAATCAATTAATCTAGGAGAGTTAGTTTCTCTTCCATATCCACATTTTCATGGAATCATAGTATCTGTTTTCTTAGATGAACTTTTTATTTCTCTTTCTATATTTTAAAGTGATATTTTTATTGACACCTTTTTCTGATGTGTGACTTTATATGAAGATTCCAAGCCCAATTTTAAAATTACAAGGACGCAATTCCCAATAGGGGGAAGGATGTAACATCCCAGGTAAATAAAGAATATAAAATTTTCATTTTTATTAAAAAAAATTATAAAATATTAACTTTAACATAAAGGGGATGCTATGTTTGATGGAGTACCTAATACATAACAATGAGTTTCTTTGAAATCTTATGTTACACAAAATGTTGAGTCATACTAAAAAATAATAATAATATATTATTTTAAATGGTAGTTAACACCTAGCTGTTGTTTTGGTGAGAATGTATAGAATAAACAAAAATATTTATATACATGTTTGTTAAATGTTTTTATATTTACCAAATAAATATTTCAGTCTTAAAATAAGAAAGAATTCAATATTAATTATAAATACTATAATATTAAATAAAAGGTCGATTTACCAATGTTTTATGGTGAACCCTCTTTAAATATAGTTTTTGTCACTTTTATATGTTCTATTTGACAAAAGATAATTCTTCGTTAGAATCGGGATATCAAAATTTACTTTTGGTAAATTTTTTGTATTTTTCTGATAAAATACATTTTTTAATGACTAGTAACAAATACTGTATTTTAATTCAAAACTTCCTTTTAATCTAATTAATTTATAATTATATATTATATATTTAATGGGTTTTAAATGGTAATTATATTATGTTTTTAACTTTTAATCCAATGTTGATCATTATTAGTAATTTCAGTTTTAAATTGGACATAATGATGTTTCAATCTTTTGATAGTTATTATTTCTTAAAAACACGCTTTCTGTTTTGACAGCTGGAATTAATTTTAAATTAATTTCTGCCACCTCATTGTTTTGAATTTGGAAAAATGGATTCCATATTCTGAATTACTAGGTCCAAATTGTGTAAATAAGTAAATTTTATTTTTTGACATTATGAATATTTACTTCCGTAAAAATTTTATTTTTCATGGTTAATGGGTTAATTTAGTAAATAAGTGTAACACAATATTATTATTATAATATTCTATTACCGTAAAATATTTAATATTATTATTGGTTGATATATTTATGACCATGGGAATCCTTGTGTCGATATTGGTACCCCATGGAGCCACATGGGAGTGATAATTACACTTAATATTAATTAATTTAAAGTAAAGACAAAAATGACACAAAAAAATAACTTAAAGTAAATCAATTATTTTATGGGGTTATATAAGTTATCACATAGACTATAAATATTAATTTCGAAGCTAAAACTATTTCCTACAAGATTATATTTTTTTAAATTTTTATACATCAAATAAATAAAAATATTTATCACACAATAATAATGCAGTGTTTACCTAATTAATGGATGATTTAAAAAAATAAGATTAAAAAGATTTAATATATAGCCAAAACCTATCCAATAGTAATTTTATTATTTTTAATCTATCATGATTCATCTTATCTTCCACTTTAATGAGTTTTGTACCTTTAGAATGTGAAAATCATTATATAATAATATAATATTTTCAAGATTTCCTAAGATCCCCTCCCCCCCTTATAAAAAGCCCTCACTTACAACCCATTACACACACTTCTCAATCCCTTTGTCTAATAAAACTTCCTCCCAATTAAGCTACCTACATCCCTATCCACCTCATAGAAGCCTTACCTTAGGATGAAGGAAATGCAATTAAGCCTTGTGGTTCAAACGAAAGAGAGATACCTGATTTAAAGGTAACATATTCTCTTAAGTTCTTTTGGTTTATTTTACTTCTCCAACCCCCTAAAATATTTATATTCCATTATTTTATAACAAAACAAGTATACTTAGTATACTAGGTTATTGTTATTAGAATTATTTTAACTACACTTACTCACACCATCATCTAATTGTTGAAGAACATACTGTTTCTGTGGATGGCGAACTATTGCCTCATGATAAGATGATTGTCCAAATATCCCCATCCGCCTCTCATGGTGGAAATTATGATGACAATAAATTTACATGTGATATATATTATATTTATTTTGTCTCTTTACATCAATATTTTTCATTTATATCAACTATTATGGATTCCATAATTTGTAAATATGATAATTTCATTTGAGGAAGTGCGGTCTACTGCCCCCTCATAGTGATATTACTCGTTCATGTCATATGTGGAATGTATAAAATATGTAGTTAGTGAAATTATATATGATATTATCCTCAAATTATAATATACCTATGTATCATTATGTTTTTATTCTATTTAATATGAAATAGAAATGAATGTAGCGTACATGCGTACGTACGGCTTACCGTCTCCATGAACAATGCATTTTATTTCTTATCTCCAAATGTTATATACTATTATAAATACATATATATACTGGATATATATTATATATATTATATCTAAATCATGAAAATCGTTCTTAAGATAATGTAATTTTCACCACATGGAAAATTTATAATTATAACAAGTTCATTTTTAACTCATGTTTCAAACGTCGGCAAAATGTCTGATATGAACTCTAATAATTAACTAATTTTTATAGCAAGGTAATAATTTCAATAAAAGGAAAAATAAACATGAAAATGGTTATTAATAAATTATAAATTTACTTTTGTTTATTATTCAGGAGACTAGTGAACGAACGGGCCAAGTCAGACACGAGGTAAGGGGTTTCTTATCTCACTTTTAATTTTGTGAGATTTCTATTGTTCACTACTTATTTATTACATGTGGTTTATTGGGTACTTCTATTTGATGTTTATTATTGTGATTATATTTATATCAATGTGATTTTTTTGAATCATTTGGCAGTTAATAATTTTTGGTCTTATGACTCGATTGATTACAATGAGGTATGGGGTTTTTTTATCTCACTTTTAATTCCGTGAGATTTCCATTGTTCGCCACTTATGTATTGCTTGTGGTGTATTGTGTAATTATATTTGATATATATTATCATGATTATATTTATATTCATTGTATTCGGTGATTCATTTTGTGGTTATTAACTTTTGGTCATATGACTCAATTGATTACAACATGGTAAGGGGTTTTCATCTCAATTTTTATTCCTGTGAGATTCATGATATATTGTCCACTATTTATTTTGTGTTGTGTATGTACTTCCCATGATTTTATTAATTGTGTAATATAAATTAATTTATTGGAATTTACATATTCATTGTATGATCAATCAATCAGGGGGTGTATGTTTCATAAGTTACGAAATCAGTGAGGGAATCTTTCACCCTCCTCTTTTTAAAATACTTCATTTTTGTTATGTATTTTAAATTTACAATTTCTTATGTCAGGATATGTTATTATATATCCTTATTTTTGTACATTTTGTGTCAATGTGATTTTATAACCTTTTCTCTCTCATCAATGCATTTTATTAATTTTTAAGTGACATTGTTATGCTGGAGATTTTATATAAGAAAACGTCTTAATCTAATTTTAATTCATTGGGTTAACCATATACTTATTTATTATGTCATGTTATAAAAATGTGTGAATTTTTTATGATTTTTGTACACATAATATCCATTTATATTGGGTGTGTTCTTATTTTTCACACAAAATCATTTAATCGATTTGTCCTTAATCTAAGGATACCATCTGTATTAGGGATTTGGTCTCAATTTACGTTCATTGAGACTTCGTTGTTGTTATGTACCAATTCACTTTTATATTATGCATATACTGTACTATGGAATATTATATCATGAATACCTTTTTTCTCATGATATTATAAAGTTTTGATTAAATCTTATTTCTCAATTAATTTTTTTCAAGCATCCCTCATTTTGTTAAGAACTACATAACTAAAATATTGTTTTAAGGATTTATTCTTCTAAATCATTATCATTAATGTCATTGTTTAAAAAATGGGTTTAAGGATTTATTTATAAGGACATTAAGGCTTTAAAATGTTAATTCTTTTAAAAACTTCAAAGTGAAATGGGACACTTTGATTAAATATCTCATTAATAAATATTTGAAGTGGTTTTGAAAATTTAATGATAAAGAATTTTTTATTTCAATATCGTGATATGATATATTGTGATTGGAATGTGAAAATACTATCTTTCCTTTAATCTTATGTTATTTTTTATGATTATGATATGGTTCTGGGGCATTAAAGTAATAACCCAAATTTTTTCAATGGATATTCCCTTCTAAAAAATATGTCATACAATCACATTAAAACACAACACAATAAACAAATTAGTGAAAAGTGAACTTTAAACATTTTTTTCACTTCTGTGTTTGGAATTTTGAAAATCCAACATACACAGTTATGTTCAAGAGGATTTTTGGAGTCTAATAAAACAAACATAATTTTTTTTGAATAGTATCCTACCATTATGAATAGTAACAGACCCTTATGAATTGTGATATACCCTAATGAATAGTAACCTTATCTATAATAGTATAAAAATAATATTCAAGTGAATGTATGATGTACCTATATTTTAGAAATAGTAAATGATTTTTTTAAAAATGGTTTTTTAAAAATAAACTATGATTTTAATTAAATATTAAATTAATCATATACGAAAATTATTTTCTAAAATGGTCTTAATTTTTTGAATTCTACATGTCAAAAAATGGTTGGGGTAAAAGTTTGGGATTTTTTGGAAATACTTGAATTTTTAGGAACAGTTAAATACCATAATTTACAAAAATAAGCTAAATAAGCTAATTATAGGGTCATGTATGATATTTTCTGATATAAGCCCACTTGGTTTGAGAACAAATTATAATATTACAATTCTTGATCAAGGAAGACTCATTATTCAAAGTCTTGTGGAAAAAATATTAAATTAATGAATTTTATATTAAGAAACACCCAGTCCCCTCCACTATAAAAACCACACTTCACACCCTCATTCTCTCACACCTCTAAAACATCAAGCCTTGTCTAAAATCTGGCCATGAACCTTTCCCATCCCCTACCCCATGTCCAAGAGCTTTTGGTCTAATCAAAAGACTAAACCTACTCCCCTTAAGGAGGATCTCAAGAGGAGGATTCAAGAGGTAATTTCTCTCCCTCTTCTCTTTTAATTCCCTTTCAATTTCATGTTCTTTTCTTATTCTCTCTCCACATATTTTTTTCCAAATGGTATGGTAACTCTTGTATCATACATATAATAGAATTTTAGGATACTAATGGGATATTATATCATCCAACCCATTTTATCCACTTCATTTTATTTTATAAAAGAAAACGTTGTCTGTGAGGTGTTATTCTATCACCTTCAAGAATGACATGTTTTATTTTTCCATTTCTACCTACAGATCAGCACATGAAACCATTATTATGGTTGAACCAGAATATTATATTTGTATTATTTCATATTTTATGTTCTCTAAATAACTTATGTACATATTACTAAATGAGTAAACAAAACAACTTCGGTGTGGTCGAACAACCACCCAAATTAACCCAAACGATCATCATTAAATTCCTATCTACTGATTCATCCACATGCTATATAACACAATTAATTATAAGAAAATTCAAACTCTTGTAATATCATTAATAACATGTAATATCAGTTCTTAATGTTTACCAATGTTCTACCTGAACATCAATTTATGAATACAAGTGTACCGCCCAAGAAAACTATAAAAACAATCATTCCCAAACAATGTTTTTAAACTATATAACTCATCCAAAGGACCATAAAATAACGTAATGAAATCATAATGAACCATATTCATGTACACAAGGTTCATTAATTGTTAATTAATGAATCTATTGAGGTAATATAGGACATTAAAGAGAAGGAATCATTCGGATACAAGGTAAGGGGAAATTCTCAAAACCAACATTCATCCTTTGGGTTCTCCCCCGTTCAATTTTTTTGATATGTTCACTCCTTAAAAATAATATTTTCATATTTTTATCACCATTTCTAGGATATAAATTTTTTTCACTACTATTTATGTCAAACAAAATGTTTTCCAAAAGTACTCTTCTTTTAAGAACACTCTTTTTACTTCACATTCAAGGTTAGCGGTTCTTGTAACATGTGTGTTATTCCCTCTTTCTTGTAGGAACCCAATATTTATGAATTTATTATTATGATATTAAACCCATTCCTTCTCATGTGTTAGTTGTGTTCATTTATTGATATATGTTATATGTGGAATGTATGATAATGGTAATTGTATGATATGATGGGTGTGCCTGGAATTATATAGCGCAATATGAATGTTTAAATGTGACGGGTACGCCCGGAATTATTCAACGCTCCAATGCAATGGGTAAAGTGATGAATCTCATGAGTTAATGTGAAATTATGTGTGAAAAGGGTTATAGATTTTTTCACAATTATGTGTGGTTGTTAACCACTAAGACATGATGTTTTATTTTTATGCATTTCCACATTTCAAGTCTTTTATTTATGCTTCCTCTCGTGTTCATGATTATTTGCCTATGTAATGAATAGGATCACCACTAGATATATTGTTCTTATCAACCCACTTATTGTTCATTTAGATCACCCCTTACTGTTCATTTATGCTTGATGTTGAAATTATTATGTACGGTCCTAGTTTTACCAAGACACCAAACTGTTGGATCCTATATGTGTAATAATATGATTTTTTTTCTTAAAAATGATGTAATAGTAATTTAATAAATGTTTGGGTCACCATTGTTGGTATCAGAGGAATGGTTTAGTTAATTTGGGAATTAGGATTAGTGAACCCTTGAGAAAACCTATAACATGAGACAAAATACAAATATGCACAAAAAATCATTACATAGGGATCACATATGTTATGATTTCACTATAAATTTTTTAAATGAATAAGTTATTCATGACTCGTTGACTTATGTTTTGTTCTAACCATTTCTATTTTATAAAAATTGTGGGATCCAGGAGAAACCACGCCAACAACTCGTGTGAGGGCCAATGCAATGATTAACCGAACGACTAAGGTGGAGTTAAAAACATCATGGTGATGCTAACTCAATTAACTAAGGTTATGAACAATAACTAAAATAATGGTAAACTTTCTCATTCACCAAATAGAGAGAAACTCTATATCAAATGTTTTATGTGGCAATGACCACTGGAGTTTAGTGAATCTTCAGATCCTCTAGTTGCGGAATAGTGTGTAAACTCTATGGAGAAGATATTTTTTGTTCTTCACTATTCTAAGATGAAGAAGGTGGCACTAGTCATTTATCTTCTAGATGAAGAGTCCTATCAATGGTGGGCTTTTATTAAGAGCACCATGTCAAGGGTTAAAATTGAAGGGATGAAATGGGAAGACTTTAAGATCATGTTTCTTAATAAGTATTTCCCACAAACTCTTCTCCCATAGATAGAGAGAGAATTCATAGAGATCATGAAAAAAGAAGGAGAATCTATCACAAACTATTAAGAGAATTTCACCAGGCTTGCAAGGTATGCTTCGTGTTTTGTTATAAACAATGATAGGAAAATAGATAGATTCTTCAGTGGATTAAAACCACACCTTCAAAAGGCTCTTTAAATTTTAGACGTTGGTAGTTAGGATGAAGTTTTTTGGTGTGATCTCATAGTGGAGATGGAGTTTGGAGAATGGTGCCACGACTATGGAGACAAGAAACGAAAGATGGAGTTTCAATCCATTAGATCAAATGACAATGGTGGGAAGAAAACTCAATGACCCACATGCCAAAAAATGTGGGAAGTTTCACCATGGTAACAATATTAAAGGGATGGGGAAATGCTTAATCTGTCGGAAAGGACACCATGCTCAAGAGTGTTGAAAAGACATAAAAAGGAAGGAAAATGTGGCAGATGAAAGGAGAGAACCACTCATGGTTCAATGCTACAAATGTAGGGAGCTAAGGAACTATGCAAACCAGTGCACTAAACCTCGAGGTCTCAAGGGTAATAAGTGTCAGCAGCCACCAAAGCCAAAGGAACAAATGAAGGCTTATGCCATCACTACTCGGAATGTGGAGAAAGATAATGAAGTCATACAGGGTACACATCCTATTAACTCAAGAATTGAAAATGTCTTATTTGATTCTTGTTCTACGCATTCCTTTATATCTTTCATGTTTTCTAGAACTACAAAATTTATGCGCCGAATCCTTGAACTATAGATATCTGTAGAAACACCAAGTGGTGCAATCATTGCAACCCAAGGGTTTGACTCTTTTCTTGTTGGCGTATATGGGAAGATTCTTCCAGCTAATCTTTTAATACTTCCCTTGGTGGAATTTGATTCTATAATGGGAATGGATTGGTTCTCATTATATATAGAAGATGTCATCTTTTTGGAAAAGGACATATCTTTCATATTATGAACCATGCCATCCTCCACTAAAAATTCAAGGAAGATCATGATTCTCCTTTGAAAAATACTTCAATTGTGTTGGTGTTGATTCCCTATGAAGAATCATACCTCTCCCAAATGGTTGAGTCAAAGAAAAGTGCCAACCTTGCCGAAATACCAATTGTGAGGGAATATGGTGATGTATTTCCTAAAGAGTTACCCAGAATTTCCCAAGATCATGAGGTAGAGTTATCAATAGAAATCATACCCAAAGCTACTCCGTTCTCAATGTGTCCCTATAGGATGGTACCTATCAAACTAGAGGAGTTAAATAAGCAGCTGCAAGGGCATCTAGACAAAGGGTTCATACACCCTAGTGCATCACCTTGGGGTGAACCAATGATCTCTGTGAATAAGAAGGATGGAACAATGCGGTTGTGTATCGATTATCGGGAACTCATCAAGATCACCATACATACCATGTATTCTCTCCCAAGGATGATGACTTGTTCGACCTATTAAGAGGAGATCGATACATCTCAAAGGTGGATCTTTGTTCTAGATATCATCAACTAAAGGTGAATAAGGAAGATATTTAGAATATTGCCTTCCGTACAAGGTATGGGAACTCTGATTTTCTTGTTATGCCCTTCGGACATTCTAAATCCACTACAATCGTTGTGGATTTGATGAATAGAGTCTTTATACATTTCATCGATAAACTTTTTGTAGTGTTTATTGATTATATTCTCATCTAATCCATGATCAAGGAGGAATATGAAGAATATTTAATACTTGTGTTGGCGACATTGAGAAAGGAGAAGTTGTACACCAAGTTCAGAAAGTGTGACTTTTGGATAATGCAAGTCACTCTCATGGGACATGTGATTACATGTAAGTTAATTTTGGTGGATCCTTCAAAAACAAATTTGATTATGGAATGGATGAGCCCCTCTAGTGTCACCGAAATCTATAGATTTTTAGGATTATTTTGGTACTACCGACGTTTTGTGGAAAAATTCTCACGATTGTCAAGACCATAAACTAAGTTAAGCAGGAAAGGGGTAAAGTATGTCTGGATGGAAGAATTTTAGGGAAGCTTCAAGAAGATAAAGATAACACAGATCACTGCACATGTACTCATGCTATCAAGAAGTGGAGATGAGTTTTGTGATATACATTGATTCTTCAAATAAAGACTTTGGTTGTGTACTCATGAAAAATGAAAAGGTGACAACCTATGCCTCATGACAGTTGAAGATACATGAGCAGTACTACCTGACGCATGATTTAGAGTTGGAATCCTAGATTTTTACATTGAAAATATAGAGGCACTACCTTTATGGTAAGAAGTGTGAAATATACACTGACCACAAGAGCCTAAAGTACATATTCACAAAAAAGGATCTCAACATTCGTCAAATGATATGGTTAGATCTAATCAAGGATTTTGATTTCTCTATTCACTATCATCCTGGAAAGGAAAAAATGTTAGTTAATGCTCTAACCAGAAAAGAACCTGCTACACTATCCATTCTACAGATTGAGAAAGACACTATCTTCTTGGATATGCAAAGGATGAATTTAGAAATCATAAGTGTAAAGGATACTTCCTACATTTCCGAAATGATTATGAGACAATCCATCCAAGAGAAGATTAAGGAAGCACAAAGGGATGATGTGGAGATACAAAAGATGGGGAATGCAGTAAAGGAAGGGAAGCTGCAAGTGTTCCATATCAATGATGATGGTGTGATTCGGTTTGGAACGAGGCTTTGTTTGCCTTCATCAACCGGGATAAAGAACGAGATATTGAACAATGCATATAGTTCAAAATTCTCTCTCCATCCTGGTAGCCCCAACATGTACCGTGATCTCTAATAACACTTCTGGTGGGATAACCTGATGAAGGAGATTGCATAATATATATTAAGGTGCTTGATATGTTAGCAAGTTAAAACAGAGTGACAAAAGCCCAAAGGGTTGATATAGCCACTACCTATACCCATGTGGAAATACGAAAATGTTACTATAGAATTTGTCACGAGTCTCTCAAAGACGTCAAAGGGATATAATGCGATACGGTATGTGGTTGATCGACTCACCAAGAATTCCCATTTTACCTCTAATCTAGAAGACCTGTCACTTGAAAAACATTCAAAAATATATGTGAAAGAAGTGCTGAGACTGCATGGTGTTCCACTCTCAATCGTCTCTGACCATGATCCAAGGTTCACATCTAAATTCTGAAGGAGCCTTCAATATGATTTGAGTACTGAAACAAATTTCTGCACGGCATATCACCCCCAAACTGATGTCCAATATGAACGGAATATTCAGACACTTGATGATATTATAAGATCCTTCTCTTTATAATTCAACGGTGGATGGGATCAGCATCTCCCATTGGTTGAGTTCTCAACAAAAATATCTTCCACTCAATTATTCAAACGACTCGATATGAAGCTCTATATGTAAAGCGATGTAAAAATCCAACATGTTAGGATGATGTTCGACAAAGAAAGCTACTTGGACCCGATATTGTGCAAGAGATGAGAGAGAAGGTTCAAGTCATCCTGAAACACATCAAGGATGCTCAGAGTCGGAAAAAGAGCTATGCTGGAAACCGTAGAAGGGACTTGGATTTCAATGTTGGAGATAATGTCTTCCTTCAAATATCTACATGGAATAGATTCATGTGATTTGGGAAGAAAGGGAAACTATTCCCAATGTACATTGGCCCTATTGAAATCCTTGACCGTATAAGACTCGTGGCCTATCGGCTTGAACTTCAACTGAATATGGCGCAAGTTCCAGATGTTTTTCACTAATTAATATGGAATAAGTACATACCTTATCCCTCACATGTACTAAACTTACAGGTGGTACTACTGGGAGAGGATCTCTCTTATGAGGAGCATCTTGTAATGATTTTGGACAGAATAGATGAGGTTCTACGCAATAAGACAACCCACATTGTCAAAGTATTGTGGAGGAACCATAAGTTTGAATAAGCTACTTGGGAACAAGAGGAGGCGATGAAGGGGAAGTACCCTCACCTTTTTGTCTAATGTAAAATATCGAGGGTGAAATTTCATAAGGGGGGAAGACTGTAATGACCCCATGTTTTTCAATAGAACTTCCCTTCTTAAAAATATATCATAAATTCATATAAAAATGCAAAATAATGAAATACTAAGTCCTAAGTGACCTTTAAACATACGTTTTTCACTTCTGGTATTGGAATTTTAAATTTTTTTGAAATACATGTTTGTGTTCATGTTGAATTTTGGATATTAATTGAACAAAAAAAATTTGGTGAATAGTAACCTACCCTTATGAAAAGTAACATACCATTATGAATAGTGATATACCTAATGAGTAGTAACATACCTATGATAGTATAAAAATAATATTCATGTGAATTAATAATGTTACAATATTTTAGAATAAGAAAATTATTATTTAAAACTGGCTTTTTAATAATAAACTCCGATTTTGAATAAGTATTAATTAAATCATATTTAGAAAATTATTTTTGAAAAATGGACATCATTTTTGGATTCAACACATCAAAAAATGGTTGGGGTGAAATTTGGGGAATTTTTTTGAAATACATGAATTTTTTATGAACAGTAAAATACCATAATTTACAAAAATATGCTAAATAAGCAGATTATAGAGTCATGTATGATGTTATAATAATGTAAGACCACTTGGTTCAGGATCACATGATAAAATTACTATTCATAGTCATGTAATACTCACTATTCTTTTTTTTGTGGAGAAATAATAAATTAAGGAATTTTATATTAAGAAACCCCCTCTCCCTCCACTATAAAACCCACCCTTCCCACCATCATTCCCTCACACCTCTCAGGCTTCAATCCTTGTCTAAACTCTACCCAAAAATCTTCCGTAGCCCCTTCCCCACATCCCAGAGTTTCGGGTCTCATAAAAAGACCAAGCCTAGTCCCGTTAAGGTGGATCTGAAGAGGAGTATTCAAGAGTTAATTTCCCTCCCTCTTCTCCTTTAACTCCCTTTCAATTTCATGTTCATTTCTTATTCTCTAACTGCCTATATTTGTCCCAATGTTATGGTAACTCTTATCATACATATTCTGGAATTTTATGATTCTAATATGATATTATATCATTAAACCCCCTTTCTCCTCTTCTAGTTATTTTATAAAAAAAAGTTGTTCGTGAGGTGTTAATATATCACCTTCATGAAAGACATGTTTTCTTTTTCCATTTCTACCTTCATATCCGGTCATGATACCATTTTTTATGATTGAAACAGAATATTATATATGTATTATGTCCATTTTTATGTTCTGGAAAAAACTTATTTACATATTTTTAAATTAATAAACAAAACAAGTTCGTTGTGGTCGAAAAACTGCCAAAATTAACCCAAACGATCATCATTAAATTCTTATCTAATGATTCATCCACATGGTTTATAACATATTTAATTATAATATAATTCATACTCCTGTAATATCAATAATAACATGTAATATCAGTTCTGGTCAATTACCCATGTTCTACCCAAAATTTATTTTATGAATACAAGTGAACCGCTCAAGAAAACCATAAAAAATAACATTCTTGAACTATATTTTTAAAATCTATAACTCATCCAAAGGAGCATAAAATAATTTAATGAAATAATAATTAACCATATTCATTTAAAAAAGGTTCTTTAATTATTAATTAATGAATCCAATATGGTTATACATGACATTAATGAGAAGGAATATTTCAGATACAAGGTAAGGGGAAATTCATGAACACAACATTCATCCTTCGGGTTCTCCTTCATTCACATTTTTTTGATATGGTTACTCCATAAAAATCATTTATTAAACAGTGCCTCACCTTTTATGGAATATAAATGTTTGTCACTGGTATTTATGTCAAACAAAATTCTTTCCCAAAGAACTCTTCTTTTAAGAACTCACCTTTTACTTCTCATTCAAGGTTAGCGGTTCTTGTAATATGTATGTTATTCCCATTTTATTTTGGGAACACAATGTTTAAGAAAGTGTTAATATGAGATAAAACTAATTCATTTTCATGGGTTAGTTATGTTAATTTATTGATATATGTTTTATGTTTCATGCATGATAATGATAATGTTATGATGTGATGGGTGCGCCCATAATTATATAGCGCAATATGAATGTTTGAATGTGACCGGTGTTCCTGGAATTAGACAGCAATCCAATGCATTATGTAAAGTGATTAATATCATGATTTATTTTGAAATTATGTGTGAATAAGAATCTATATTCGTTCATAATTATTTTTGGTAGTTAACCTCTAATACATGATGTTTCGTTTTTATGAATTTCCACATTTCATGTCTTTTATTTATGCTTCCTCTAATGTTCATGATTCTTTGCCAATGTTATAAATAGGCTCACCACAGGCTATATTTTTCATATCCATCCTCTTACTCGTATTGTTTCCCACCCCTTTTTATTTATATCCTTGGGTAGCTACATGTACTAAGGAGAGGCCAAGTTCTAATAAGAAGCTAGAGAAGACGAAAAAAAATTATGCTCGATGTTGTAATTGTTAGGTATGGTCCTAGTTGGCCAAAGACACTAAACCTTTGGATCCTCTATGTAGAATAGTATTATGTTTTTTATCTTAAAAATGATATAACGATAATGTAATAAAAGGTTGGGTTGCTATAATAATTTACTTATATGGGAGATTATGAGATAAACCTAGGTTGGGTGAGCCCGAGATCGATCCTCAATGCAATGGGTAACGTGGCAGTGGTAAACATTAATGTTTCCCCTAATAGATTAATATAATACACTGTGGTGGGTATTCGAATGTAACTCTATATGTAGTTGTGATAGCTACAAAGTAAGTATGTTTTTATGCCATAAGTTACCATTATGATTTATGATTTCTTTGTGTTATTTAAAAATCTTATGATTTCAAAGGTATGTTATGATTGAAAGTATGGTTTCATTGATTAATATTTTTTGATGGGTTAATGATTCTTTTCCTTATTTTAAAACCCTTATTGAGGTTTTGTGCTCATCCCATGTTTTTGAAATGTTTTCCATATGACTTAAAGATGAATAGGGTCAAGGATGGGATAATGGAAAAGTCTTCCTATCTAAAACATGGAACTAGACATATTTCTTTTTAAGAGTTTTTTTTATTTTATGAAGAAATGGATACTGGGTAGAAGTGTCAACATGTAATTTTCATGCTGATATGTAATAGTAATGTCAGAATTATTTAAATATCTTAACCTAAAAAGATCTAAAAATTAATTATTAAATTAATTTAAGATTATCTAATGTATTAAGGAAATGGCCTTATATAAATGGTAAATACCATATAACTATGATAATTTTTATATTACTAATATATTTTAAAATACAATCAAACATTATCCTAATACTGAGTATATTTGGAGAAGTTAACTAAATAACCTTAAGTGGAAGATGTATTAAACAGGAATTAATAAATAAAGGAAATATAATAAAAATTTATCCAGGAAAATTTTAATATATACTAAAAAAAACTTCATGAAATTATTTAATTAACATGACTTCCTAATTTAGGATTTCATATTTGCATACAATGAAATTTGGGAACATTGGTAAGAGAACATTCTTACACATCAAACATTTCAAGTTATTTTTTATCTATAAACCTCAATTTATCTTTATGTTATTCTCATGCATTGATTTCATATTGTAATTATATTTTCCAAACATATATACCTAGCTTATCATACCTTTCTTTTTTGGGGATATACAAGAATTTAATTTTTCCTTCTAAATTTATTCTTTTAGGAAAACTTGATTAATGGGAACATTTATCTTTATTATCTAATTCAATGTACCACACCATATAAAGATTTAAAATATTATCTATATTCTAAAATAACTCATTATTTCATTTGAAATTAATCTTATTTAATTATAGTATTAATGAAAACATCAAGTTCTCACCTTCTTTAATGTTTCTTTAGTCATTTCATTAAAACCTCCCTCAATAGGATATTTTCCAAACCTATTAATATAATAATTTCTTATGAAGATTCTAAAATTAAACATAAATTTCATAACATATTATTCCATATTACATAATGGATGTCCAAAATTTATTTTAACCCTTTTTCTCGAGGGAATATTAATGATATAAAATTTTCTAGGCCTTAAGACAAGATTATGTTAACCATACACTTTTCATGGTTTATTATTATTATTATGTCTTATTTATCCATAAAATAATTTTGATAATTTTCAAAAATTCATAATTTAGGATGTGTAACAGCGAAAATAATATAAAGACACTATAAAATCAATAAACACAAACCAAAAATTTAGATACTAAAAATTCAAAATTCAAAACAAATGAAATCATACCATGATGATTATTGTTTTGGGAGGTAAAATTTGATATTTAACATCTTGTATTGATCCATTAACTTCATGT
The DNA here is from genome assembly GCA_963277665.1 of Viscum album. Lineage (NCBI taxonomy): Eukaryota > Viridiplantae > Streptophyta > Magnoliopsida > Santalales > Viscaceae > Viscum > Viscum album. The sequence continues at coordinate 1,307,567,934 of OY728128.1, forward strand.
ATATATTTAGGTCAATTATTTTGAAGAAACATTTTTCCATTGTTACTCTTTGACATCATCGATCACCACTAGAACACCACACAAATAGGGGCGATAATGTCAACCAGAATCGATCCCTCATTATAATCATTATAAATGGTGAAACACCAAATATGACCTAGAAATAGAAATATGAAAACCATAGATGTCACCATCAAGAGTTTAATAAACAAAAAACCACATAAAATCTTCAATATATATATATATATAATTTTGGGAGATTGAAAACAAATTTTAAAAACAAATATCTTGAATTGACACCAACTACCTACAAAACATAAGAGATAAAACCTTCATCATGAAAATATATAAAACTCTATAGATCACCATAATCCAATGGAGAAATAAAAATAAAAATAAAATATATCCTATTAAAACATTAAAATAACAGAAAAAGTAATGATGTTCCTGCAAAGTGAACCGAAGTGAATAGAAATATATAGAACAATTGATTCTGGTTCCAAGAAGTCCATAATCACAATTCCATACCACTTTTAAAACCATTACACGGGACCAGCGTAGGGACTATCATTATGTGTCTGGCACTTGGAGTAGATGAGGAAGAAAATTAATAGCACCCAAATCATCCATATAAAGGGGAGCTCTCACTATACAATTCAACCATTACTAGAGCATGCTTTCACACCCACCATTGTTCAAGAACACTGATGATTCCAAACATGATGGGTGTGGTGGAAAGAGCAAGGAATAATATAAAAAGTTCCATGAAGTGATGTAGAGGAGATTACAAACAAAAAAAACTATCATAAGGTAGTAATGACTAAGTGGAGATTATATATTGGATATAGGCCGAAGAAGGATAATGCATAATATTTGAGAGAGGGAAAATCCATGGGAGAAGTGTATCATCCCCATATTACTTGTGTATGATTTTCATATCTGGAATACATATGCATGTAATTTTTTATATGATGGTTGGTACTATAATTAAACATCCCCCCATTACATTGGGTAATTTTTTCATCTCATAAGACACCATTAATGGTTCATAGGTAGTTAGATTATAACACTATGTTATGTCATCTTGGTAGTGAGCCTTGACTTATGCTTCCGACTTCTTGTCATACATTACATACACATATTTATGATATCATTGTTTTATGATGTTTTTACCTTTATTCCCTAATCTCTTAATTATGTTCCATTTTTTATGATGTCATGATTTTTTATTAACTCAAATGTATTAATTTACCATTATGGTTTTCTCTGATTATTTCCTTATTGGTCATTATACCTCACCCTTTTTCATTTATGCATTTCCATAGGGTACCATATATGGAAATATTAGTTCAATTGGATTGATCATTAAATTATGAAAAATTAAATAATGTTTTATTATATTATATAGAAGATAATTTATCATGTATCCAATATACCAAATCCAATATACCTCAAGGTTTTTGGGATTTATTTTATATAACTTTATATTTGAAATCATGTAATAAAATGAAAATGAGACGTGCGTTGATATTTATATTATATAACCTAAATATGATGCAATCCACACATAATTTGAGGATAAAAATAATATTCATCATAGTTTTTATGAAATAATTCCCTATATATTAATTTCGGTTATCTAAGTACTAGTTTGATTTTTTGTTTTCTATCAACTTGGTTGCGGTGAGGCCAATTGAAGCTTTTAATTTGGTTATTCAAATAAAATGGATTTTTTTAATACTATTGGACTCTATGGAGATGTTTTATAAAATATTTGATATAATAAATGGTTTTTTATTTAGTAATTTTGTAGTATTTTTTGGATATATGTGGTTTCTGGTTTGCTGAAGTAGTTCTCTAAGGAATTTTTTGAAGCCATGAGAGTTTTTTAGAGATGTATTTTCACAAATTCAAAAATCTTGGTGTTTCATGACCAATAATGAATATCACGAATTTTTGAGTAATTTGTGTCGAATAGGTGGTGATTTTATTTATATCATTCCAATAGTATGTGTGGGATGGGTCGTAAAGGAGTTTCATAGGAGACAATTTGAAAAGGCATAACATGAAAGGGATTAAGGTGATTTTTTTGAGTAGTGATATTTTATAAGGAATTTAACTCTAAATAAATCGTTGATATTATCATTAATGGGGATATGAAAAACTAAAATGAAGATCATGGATATTAACCATATGATTATTTAATGTAGTCCATAAAGGATGTTCTATTATGGAAGTTCATGGAAGAGATTTAAAAAACTTTTTTTTGAGGGGTAGTACTCCATGAAGGGTATTCAATGAAGAATTAAATAAATCAATAAAAGACATAACAGGAAGAATCCCATGAAGTGAAGTAATACATAAGTTAATGAATTTCCCAAAGGGAATAAGATGGTTTACAAGGTTAGTGTGCCGTGAATAACATTCCATGTATGACTTCAATTTAAGATAGTTTTATTTTAAAATAATTCCACATAGTAATTTCTAGATCACATTTTATAGCCCAATTATAGTATTAGGTCATTACATCAAGGATTATATAATCCCCATCATGGTAGTGTTTTCATTAAATTGTAATTGGATTGCTAATCGATAAAATGAGGATCCATAAAAAAAATGAAGAGTCAATGGAAGTATTACAAGGGAAGAAGTGCACTCTTACCTGAACAATATTACAAATTTAGTTTTCTTGGTATGAAGTGAGCATGACCAAAAACATTTAATCCAGAGAAACTATTGTGACATAGTGTATTCCATTACAACAGTATGACACAATGTGAATTATCCTTTCACTAACCCTTAGTAGTGAACAAAGTAAAATTCTTATTCCATTGATTTTCATTTTAACACTTTTTATAGTGGTGAAAGTGAAAATAATAGTGATAGGTTCAACATGTTCAAACAAATGTGGAAAAAAATCCAATGAATTTAAATAAAATGTCCACCCTGTGATTTACCACTATATTCTCAATATGTCTTTGGTTACCATAAGTGTTAATAGAGCTAATCTTATAGGTGTAGAAATTTCCATAAAAATTTTAGTGTTGATAAAACAGTGAAGGCTAAATGGGTTCTACTTTTTGATTAAAGAAGATATCATATTTGAAATAATAGAATTATATCTCACTTATGATCTCTTAGGATATATGTTATATTTGTAACAATACATTGGATACATGTTATGGAAGTATAAAAACATCCCATGACTGAAGTGGAAAATAAACTAGTCATTGATGATACTAAATTTCAGGCAAGATACTAGTTTATGTGGATGATAAAGATAAAATACATTATTAAGAGCTCTATAAAATTATATTTTTATGAATTTTATGAGATTAGCTATCTATAATTACATGTGGGGAAAATTTTCAATCATATATAAAGGTGAGAGTAATATTTAGTTCGTTAAAAATTATTATTTTTTACAGTATGTTTTATTTTCTTAAGTTGTTCCATGATGAAAATTTTAATAGATTATTGAACCACATAATTTCGTTTTTTATAGAAATTTGGGAACATAGTGAAGAAAAAAAAGGATGTTACAATAATAATGAAATTATTTTTAAGGTTTACACCTCTCTATAATCAAATGGTTTCATATCTTTATGAAATAAACCTATAAAAACTCATATTTGAGTATTTTAAAAGAAGTTTAGTTTCATATGAAATGTGTGGTATGAAATATTTAACAAATTGTCACACAATTAAAGATATGAAAATAAATTATATTAAGAAACATGACATTGCTAAATACATTGATGATTAAGTAGTTAGGGATAATGAGTGTATATTCCTTATGGCCAAAAAATTCAAAAGAAGAAAAGTTAAATATGAAGGTAATCCCTCCTTATTCTATGTATATTTTTGTAAGGTCAAACACATTGATTAACATTGTCTAAAAATATTTTAAGATGATTATGTCTATGATTAATTCATATATAATCCATGGATAATATATGTAATAGATTTCTTATAATGCATTGTGACATAAAAACCCCATAATTAAATGATATATAAACAAGGTTTCACATTCTAAAATTTAAAATAAATTATTGATTTAGAGTTTTGGAATTTTGTTAAAAAAATATATAAAAAGGTATACACTTTCACATTGTATCCATTTTTCTAGAAAAATAGGATTCTTAATTTCACACTCAAGTTTCAATCATGGAACACTATATTCATTCAAGGAATTTTACTTTATTAATATATTAACTTCATAATATTTCCATGTCCAATTTAGGGATTAAAAATGAGACTATGATTGAGAAAAAAATTTGTATAAATCGATATAAAAATAAATGAATATTGTTAGTCAAGTTAACAAAATGAAACCCCTTAATTATGTTTACTGCTTTCAAAATAAAACATTGTGTGCATAAAAAAAAATTTATTCCTGATAAAATAAAAAGATTCTCAAATAAAACATCTCATACCCATTATAAATCATAGGAATCCCATGAAATAATCATGAAACAATTTATTTTAAAAAAAATTTAACCATTATATGCTCAAAAACATTTCATTTCTCCTGAAATAAAAGGATTTACATAAAAAACCTTGTAAATAATTGATTATTTATCTTGAAACATTATTTTTAATTTACCCCTTACTGAAATCACCTAACCGAAAAATTCTTATATATTTTTGGAGTAACCTCTCACTGGTAAAACTCATCCACTTTACCCAATGAACTAGAGAGTTCTATCAGGCTCACCCACCATCAGAGCTATTTTGGTATCACCTATAATTCATATAATGTTTTTAATAACCATAAAATAAATAAAACACATATATTTTATGTTAACTATAATTTATTTTAACTAAAATTCAATTTCATAAGAAAGAACACTTTCATTTATCTCATAAAAATGAGATGAAATTTATGTTTCTTTAGAATTTTTTAAAATAAAAATTATTTGAAAATTGAGGGAAATAATTTATTAAAAAAAATAATATATATTATAGAGGAATCATGATAATGAATAATTTATTTTATGTTGAAAAAAATCATGCAATTATTATAAATTAAAAATAATTTTTTTTCACTTTAATAAAAAAATAACCCATACTTTAAATTTTTAAAAGAATATTTTAATAAATATTTGTAAATAAAGATAAAATTAGTTAAAAATTAATTTTAAAAATATTTTACCTATAAATAATAATATTTTTTAAAGAAAATTAAATTAAAACAATATGGAGTAGAAATATTTCAATAAAATACTTTAAAATAAGGTTTTTATGAAATATATCTTACAGAATTTATAACATTTGAAATAATCGGATAATGAAGATTATAAATTGAAAATGATTTTTAAAAACCTTTAATTTTAGTAAATTAAATATAAAATAATTTCATAAGATATTTCATATACCACACAAAATAAAATATGTTGTGATAATAGTAGAAGTCCAAATGAAAGAAAATTTAAACAAGAAACCCCCTTACCACATCTTCAGATTTTCCACATGCATCATTAAATCCAATATAATAAACCTATTTAAATAATTTTCTTTATTAATAACTATATGGAGTTTAATATCATTCTCATTGACCCATTTATTTTATTTATTATTTTTTTATTAAGTTACTCAATCAGATATTTTTACCACAGACATTTTGAGGACGTTCAATTCACAATCCCAAAACAGCTTTGGTATGTTATCTATGGTTAAAGGGGTCATTTTTTACATAATAAAAAGAATATTAATCATGATATATTTATCATATTTATACATTAAGTTCAATTTTATTACCATCTATGGGAAGAGAACATGAAAAATGAAATATATTGTTTCTTGGAGGTTGTAGAACACACATACACATGTGCGATGTTTCCACATTTCTACTAGGTGGAAAAATAAAGTATATAATATTTTAATTTTAAATAATATAATAATTTTATAAATTAAATATTTATTATTTATTTCAATCTTTATTACGATCCATGTGAGGTGGTAACATAAGGATAATTACATTTCTTTATGGAGGTGGTTGTCCACATCTACTCAGAAGAGACACTATATTTTTTGATGGATGGATAGGATAGAATGTAAGTGTAATAATATATTTATAGAGGAATAAATATTTCAAAAATATATTATATAATAATTTTATACATAATTTTATCTATCTATACAATATGGTGATAAAAAATAAAATATATCCCTTCATGGAGAAGGTAGTCTCTACGTACGGCTATGAGATGATTTTATAACAATTTTATAGAAAAGATAATGAAAAAGGGTGGTAACACCATTATAATAAGAATTTAGAATATTCATATAGTTATGTTGTTATCACGTAATTTTTAAGTAATATTTAATAAGTTAGATGAAGTAGTAAATGTGAGATAATCAGTTCATAGTTATGCTTCTTATTTAGAAAACATCTATTGCTTTACACCTTAAACCTTTTATGTTTGGTATTTTTCAGAGAAATGAACCTGTAGAATATAGATATAGATTTCAAGTGATATTTGGGTAGGTATTTTCATAACTATAGTGCTCAAATGTGTGAGGAAAAAAGGATATGAGCTTCCCTTTTATAAAAGAGTGGAGAGGCACACTTATAATTTTTCTAAATTATTAAATATTATAAATGTATTTCTCATGAAAAAGTTGTTTGAAAAATATAAAATATAAAATTTAAGGAGATAATTTTAAAATAACATAATCCATTAATAATTAAGAAAGTATGTTGTGGTTGTATCAATTAGTTTTTACCATAATTGAGTTGACTTACAATTTACTATGTGGACAATTTTTTACCATGTTTACTAATCATATTGAAAAAAGGAGATTAAACAAATTAATAAATATAATCCTCCTAATGAAAAAAATTTAATATATTTTTATTGATATATTTTTTAATGTTTCAGAAATTACCTTGAATATAAGGGCATGAAACGCAATAAAAATAGTTTTTATGAAATTGAGGTTTTATGATTAAAAATAAAAACATAACAAAAACAAATATATATTTGATTATTTTGTAATTATTTAGTATATTTTTATAAATTTTATATTATGTTACATTAAAAAAAATAATAATTATTATTTAATTTTAAATTACTTTTTTTACTTAATAGACATGATATTTTTTTTAAATGGTGTTTTTCACTATTCAATCAAAAATTAATATTTTTAGAAAAATAAAAAAATCATCATATTCATATTATTTCATTATGATTTAAAAAATTATAACATTTTATAAAAATATAATTTCTTAAGGATTCTGATGTTAATTATAATATAAGTGCACAAATGCAGTAAAAGACTATTTTTTTAGAAAATTTATTTTGGAAGCATAAAATGAATTTTTTCTCATTTCCATCCTAATAACCATTGTAAAATAAATGCTAATTATAACATAATAATTTTTATAAACACATTTTCATTATAATTATTTAGTATGTTTTGTTTAATTATTTTAAAAAATAATTAAATTTCAACCCCTGTTTAGGGAATAGGGGTAATGTAAATCTACAATGAGTTTTAAGACCTTTTTTAAGGGTGTAGAGGAATTTATCTGGGATATGTAAAGGAGGAACTTATTTTTATAGGGTTATTTAAGGATAAATATCTGCTATGTAAGATTTTGGTGTTTCTTCTACCAACTATATATTGGTAACTATAAATTCATAAAGGCTTTTCATAGGTAAGAATGACTTGAATAAGGGTAAGTAAGAGTTAATATATGGTGTCTAAGGTAATATCCTTGGTATTAAGGTATATCTAAGGGTACGCTGGATCTATATAAGGGTGTGTAGTTTTTTCAAGGTAACGTATAATGGTAGGAGACTAGTATAAGGGTTAAACTCCTTACCCTTACTCGGTAATTATGATTTGGGTAAGGGTAAACCATATTAAAATTATATATATCTTTTTTAGGAAAAATGATTTAAAAACAATATTTTACAATTTATCTTCTCAAGAATGTATTTTTAAGACATTTTTGTGATTTTAAAAGTTCAAAATGTAGTTAAAATGAATCGATATTCCTAAATCCCATGTCTTACTACATTAAATATGCATAAGATTCCGGGAATCACTTCTTGAAGGACCAATCAGTTTATTAATATTGTTTAACTAGATAAATACAGGTGTATTACATTATATTTGAATACATAAATTACATCATAAATATTTTAAAAAAATAACTCTTTTCTCTCCTTATATTATATAATATCAATCACAGTAAAAATCATGTAATCATGTTGAAAGGAAAAAACATGGGTGACCTAAAATGATACATTAATTGATATAAACATTTAATAATGTTACATTAAAAATGATTAAAAATATAATTTTACATTATAAATTATTTAAATGATTTTTTGTTTTCAATTAAAACCCAGTATTCTTCACCCTTCTTTAAATCAAGAAACATTTCAAAAAATTTCGAAAACATTAACCCTAATATAATTTCAATTTTACAGTTTCAAAAATGAAATTTATTTTTTGATATAAATCTTCTAAAATTTTGACAAATCAATTTTAATTAATTTTCACAAAGAATGATTAATAATTATTCTAGAATATTATTGTTTATGAGAAAACAAGTCATTTTCATTTAAATAATTCTAATTTTATTTATAATCATTATATTCTTTTCAAAATATATTTATTTATTTATATACCCTCTAATATAATTTTTATTTTATAACTATTATATTAAATAGTAATAATTATATCATATAATTGTTTTGTAAAACTCGATGATACATTTAAAACAAGATAAAATTAGTGTTGCATGTAAATCAAGATAAACCCAATGTTGTGTCTTTCATATGCTATCAAATTCAATGTCCTTATTTTATAATTTTATGTTCCAAAATTCTCCCCGCATTAAATAAATTTCATCCTCACAATTTAAGCTTTATCTTGTTAATTAAGGTTTTGATATTAGGAAAAACTCTTTTTGAGATCCCCACATCATAATAGGGTTAATAAAATATCATTTTAATAATAGAAAATGTGGTGTTCAAAGGTCACATGAAATAACATGTGACCAGGTTTCTTCATAGGATAACATTATTGGAAAGTAAATATATGGAAATTTCGGGACAGTATAAATAATTATAAATAGTGATTTAGCTCACTGATCGTAGAGAATTTAATGATCAATGAAATGTTAAGGTCCCCAAAACCATAAATATGTAATGATCTAAATGATCCTTAGATTCATCATATACGAATGTAATATGGTTACATTTTTTATCAATAACCATTTCTTTAAGATGAAATATTCTTTTACTCTACAAGAATATAAGGAAATACATTTACATGATATATTTCAATTTGATAAGTAAAATTTTATCCTTTCGTTGTGTATAGATCGATATTCAATACATTGTATAATATAAAACTTGAATATCCAAAAATAATTTTTTAGCCTGAAGCACTAAAATTCAATTTTAATAGATCCCAAGAGTCATACTATGTGATAATTATTTATTCCTATCATTAAATATAATACCAAAAAAATTATCTCATAATAAGTTCTCCAATATGATATATTAATATAAAAACCACAAATACAATGCCACTGGTTCATCATTAATATCTACCTATCAAACTGTTCAACTAGAACAATAAAATATTAACCTAGACTCTCATAGTAGAGTGGTATGAACTAAACCCTTATCACCCTTCAGTTATGGGCTCAAACCACGCTACCTTTTCATACGCATCGGGTTGTCATATGGAATATAGGTTTTCATTTTTCTAAACTATATTAATATAATTTATTTAACATTACCAAAAAAAATTGATAGAAATCCTTGAAATAAAATGTTTTATTAAATAAAATTTTTACTATAGATTTAAATATAACATGTAATTTTATTTGACCATTATTACTATTTTATTAATGATCATATTAACACTAAAGGCTATCAATACCATTAAAATCATGTCAATAAAATGAAAAATCATTTTTCCTCAATTAAATTTTTAGAAAAAATAAATACTTGCCCAAGATTTCTATGAAGATTTTCATAATGATGTGAAATTCCTAGAATTTTTTTTAAATGGGGTGTTTAAGACTTTGAACTTATGATCATACTTAATCTCATAAACATGTGATGGTAGTTATAACTCTAATGTGAATGAATACACATTTTCTTCTAAAATTTTACAAAATCCATAGTTGTTGGATATTTTTTATCACCAAAATACCATTTTTTAAAATATTATAAAATTTATTTATTGAATCCTAATATATAAAGATATCATCCATCTTATTTATAGATAGGTCTATCCTTGTTCTAGGGTTTAATCAAGGTCATTCATTGTCATTATCTATTGAATACCTTCATAATAGTTTTTAACGATAATGTGATATTTTTTGAGAATATCCCCTAGGTGTGTCAAAATATGATTGAATTAAGGGAAATTGTTGGGTACTAGGTAATGATTAAGTCGATCCTGATGTTCTGTTTTTGGAGTTATTACCCCTTGGTACATCTATGCAAGAACCGCATTAACTTTCAATATCCGTACAAGGGTGTATTTCTTGGAAATAAAAAATAATCTCTAAATTACAAAAAAAAACATGAGTATGTTACTGTATAATAATCCTCAAATAATACATTGGGTTATGGTCCATAATAAATGTTTTCCTATGTCAAGTTCACATGGTTTATAATAGAATTATTTTGATACCAACTATAGTGACCCCAACCCGAGCTACATTGAGATGGTGTATTACAATATTACATTAGAATAAGATAAATGGAATGAAATCATGAATGGATAGTTATTTTAGTAGTCTGGGTGAATTAGATACATACATGAGTCTTAAATTTCATTTGAATACAAACAATTAATACATATATTTTTAAATAATAACTCGATTTTACCAATCATATTCTTCCATATCTATCATATTAAACATTATAGAATCATGGGGAAATGAAAGAATATAACCGTGGGTGTGAATTCTTGGTAAGGGTTATGTACATAGGAATAATTCATGAATCAATAAGAATAATCAATATGGGAATGTAAATAACTAAACACATATTCCATTTCAATAACTTTTCAATAACAATATTATAAGGAATAATAAATATGAAAAGGAAAATAAATGAACACTAATTATAATAAATAAATAATTTGAGAATGGAATGCATCAATATATTACATCATTGTGAAAATATCTGGGATAATAATACTAACTAAAATAAAGAAAATGATTAATTATTAGATGTTATGATTCCCTGGTACATGATTCATTTACTGTTAATACCTTCCATAATATGATTTAGTATACTAATTTCAAGACCATTTATATAGCATTTTAAAAATAATTATTACAAACACATAGGTTTTGTCCAATTGATTTTGTCTCATGAGACTATCGATGTATCGAGGGGCTTGCATTAACTGGTCTCCAATAAAATTCATTCAATTCCTAATCACTCCACATATTTCTAATAATTTATTTAATTCATAAAAAATATTTCTTATCATCATGTATCTTTATTGAGTGCAGGTTACTGATTTAAAAATATTTTGAAAGCTAATTAAATAAGTAGCAATGTAGAAACCATATTTTAAAAAAATATACAGTTTAGGAAATAAAAATATACATGATAAATAATATTTAAATTTAGTAGAAATTATATGTCAATAAGAAAGTGAATAAATCAAGGTACTATTAATTCTTACAAAAATGAATCAAGGAATAGTATGTTAATAAATTTCCTTGTTCAAAGTGATCAAAAACCATCAAGAAGAAAATTAAGGATAGTATCAATAAAATATATACCCATTGAAGTATTTATAGAGGTTTTTTTCATTCATTAATTAAAATATCAAAAAAAATATTTAAAAACATTATAGAGGCGAATATACATTACAATTAAAGAAAATTTGAAAAAAATATATTATAATACCACTTTTTAAAAAAAATCATAAACTCGTTAAAAATTACAAAGGATGCTTCAAATAAATGATGTCCATGATGGTGGTTAATACCTTTAATGATGTAAAAGAAAAAAAGGAAAATACTTTTTCACTATAAAAATGTTAGGAAAGTTCCATGTTCAGAAAAAAAAACAAGAATATTCCTTTCACGTTTTTAGTAAAATCCAAATGTGTATGGTTTTGAAAAAAACACAATATTTCGTTTAAAATATTTTTTAAAGATAAAAAATGTGTGAATATTAATTTTATAAAATATTTTAAAATTTTAAATAATTTTTTTAAAATATTATTAGAAAATATTTTTTGGAAATAAAATAGATTTTCGACTAAAGAGAGAAATGAAGTCGGATATTCTTAAAAAAATTAAGTACTAGAGAGTGGGAAAATGGTACTATTACACTAATAAAAAAATTTAATAGTTCCACTATTTATCAGTTCTAGAAAAAATTAATTGATAAATGGAATATTTTTCAGCACTAATGAAAGTGCTGATAAATTTAACCCTTTATCGGCATTTTATGTTTAGCATTTAAAAAGGGTACCCTTTATTTGGACTTAATTTTTTGAGCTGATAAAAAGGTACACATTATCAGAGAAGAAAATTATTCATAAGTATATCTTTTTTTTGTGCTTAAATAATACTCCATGATAAAAATAATCTTTATCATCACTTTTTTAAAATCACTGATAAAAGTGTGCCGATATAATTGAAAGATATATAACCTGTTGTGAAACCGTCGTGATATTAGAAGATCCTTAGGGAATCCAGCCATTCCTAATGCTCCTCCTTAGTGAATCAAAGATTGAATCAGAAAAACCCTCTAAAATCACACAAATCCACTACATCCAATTTCTCGAATATCATCTGACATCCACTGTTCTGTTAGATTTAGGGTTTCTGAAGAAGACATCATGATCTGGACCCGAGGGACTCCGGTTTCCTTCAATATAGAGTGGTAAGATTTTGTTTTCATTTTTAGGTTCTGATTTTAATCCTGTATTTGTACTATAGTTATTATATATAATTTTTCTTTTGTTAATTATATGTGTTTTTCTTGAATACAGTTTTGGATATCCATTTTTGGTCTTTTTAAATTATTATTTTGAATCAATTTGCATTGCTTTCAACATCTATACACTAGAATTCCTCACAAGATTAATTTTTTCTTTATTTTAAAGTCATATTGAATGGATTCTATTCTACAGATAATGCAATTAAATGAATATTTTTTCAACCATATAAACCATGGAGGTTTAAGATACAAACATCTTAAACAAACCATAAAATTGTCTTCTCAAACAAATTCTCAGTCTCATGATAGTGTGAAGCGGTAACAAAATTAGATTTTCTACAATTAATGCAAGGGAATTTATTTATTCAAATTCTTTTGTAATATTCTTATGTATGGTTTTTTCTAAAAAAATTTATATTTAAAGAATTGTGTTGTTTTTAATGAGAAATCACAGTAAGGGTGATACAATATTTATTTATTTTTTGAAGCTCTTTATTTTCATAATGAGTATGGGGTTGTATTTATTTTACTATGTTGTGATATACTACTATAAGGGTTACATATATTTTATAAAATTGTGTTGTTTTATTGCTTTCATCCAACTTCCTTATAGACCTACCTAAAATATCATGGATGTGTTAATACGTATTAGATGACCTCCCTAGAATCCTAAGGTTTCTACATCATTTGTTCCAAAAAAAATAATAGAAGTTATCAAATTATATATATTAGAAATTATTTTTTGGTATTCATCATTTATGGTTAATATATATATATTAGGTCTATACATACATTTATTTAATAGTAATATAATTTATAATTAAATAACCTAAAAATTTTTGTAAACTCATGTTACATTCAAAGTAATAAAATTAGGAATCTATATATTAATATTTTTTAAAATAATTAAACTTTCCAAAATTTTAATAATTACATTTTATACACAATTACCTAGAATTATAATTAATTAGAATTAATATAATTTAAAAATTATTATTAATATTGTTTTTTAGTTTCATATAAAAAGTAGTATTAAATATATATTAAATAATATATTACATATTTAAATAAATTAAAATATGATAAATAATATACATATATATGATTATATTAAAATAAATTTACTAATTTAACACACAAACATATATATAACATCTATATATAATATTTAAGTTTATTCACTTTATTTATGTATGTATCGATTGATGAGTGACCTCCATTTGGGAGTTTTTGACGATGGAAGGCAATAACCCTGTACATGTTTATTTTCTATCGACATAAGTGTGAACATAGTACATTCCTCCATCTAACTCTTTTTCTAATCATATAAGACTCTATAATTTTTTAAAATAAAATCCATTAGAAAAACCATGTTTTATAAAAAAATTATAATAAAATCCTCACCCAATTATATTATTAATGTTTTATTCGGATCCTTGGGGATATATTAGAGGTTAAAAATGAAAGTAATTCATCATTAACTCTATCACCACCTTAAATGTAATAAATTAATTTAAGTAACATACAATAATCATTTGAAAATACACTTTATCAACCCAAGGCCACCGAGCTTCACAACACTTTAGTTACATATTTTTATTCATTAGTCTCTACCCTCTCTATTTATTTTCTTCCCTTCACTCTATCTATTCTCTAGTTGTGTGGATTTATGATATGGATGGAGATGGTGGAAATGGAGGAATTTCATGAATAACTAGTGCCCTTTGTGTGATTCATACAAATGGGAGGTATTTCCCCTTTTATAAATCTTAATGAAGTACAACTTCCATTCTCATCAGCTTCATCTCTGGATTAGTTATTATTATATTTTGTTTCCTTGAGACTCCTCTAACATCTATTTTATGTCTTGTGTACTGATCTAAGATTTATTAATCCCATGGATGAATACGGCTTATAGTATTTCTAGCAACATAGGTTCATGTCCATGAGAGATGGAGGATGTGTGCCAAATAACAAAATGCAATGATAAGTGTTCAGAAGATGAACATATAAGGATAAAAGTTGTCTATAACTTTCACCATTGGGTGAATTTAGAGGATAACAATGACCATAGTGTATAAATTCTTTATATCCTCCTCACTTGTTGATTGATTGTTTGGAAAGATCTATTTGTGTTTTTTTATCAGCATTATTTCATTACTGTCAGCCTATCCCTAGGGCCAACAATTTTTTCAAAGTAAAATGATTATCTATATAATTAATGTATTTTTTCATATTTATGTTTAATTTATTTCTCTTTTGTAATACTCATATAATTATTTGTTTCCTATACCAGTGGATTCTTTTGATCGATCCAGAAACTGAGATAACAATAAGAAGGATATGGATCAAAAACTCATACAAGCATCAGGAAAATGTGAATTCCTACTACTTATTAAATTTATTCTGAAATCATTTTATCCACTATTTGTATGTTAATTTTCTTATAATTTTATTCTACTACTTATTTAGTTTTTTATCACATATATTTTTGGTAGTCGTATTTTTATTTCAACCACTTGAAATAAGACGCAAAAGTGATAAAATGATTCGTTTTTCCCATGTTTCCATGATTTTTTTTCATTTAGTTTTTTTTTTCAAACATCCAATACAACATATTTAGTTCATGTTCTTAGCTGGAAACCCTTTCTCATTATTGAAATCCTTTTTTCATAAGAATTTAAATAAAATGAATGTTTTTTTAACTATAAACATTAATTCAATATGTTGTGTTTTTCGTTCGATAGTGAAAGAAAATGGAAGTGTGTTAACATTGGATGTTAGGAATTTTTTGAAACTTTTGGACGTGTAGGAATCATCCACACCTCAATCCGAAACACGGTGCAACTATAATGACTCTTACTGCTTATTTTTATTTAAAATTGGCATTAATTCTTGAAAAAGTACAACTGACATAATCACATCTGAGAAAACATATTTTTATTTTTTTATACTTCATGGAAATAATTTATAAGTCATTTGAGACATTTAGGAATCAACCACACATAAATTTGACACATGGTGTGACTTCTATAACTCAATCTATCCATTATCAGTTTAAAATTGATAGTTTATTTATAAAAATATCACTCATTAAAAGAAAAGAAAATGAACTCAGTATTTATTGATAACTTTGGACATTGATTTACAAGTCCTTCGTGATGTGTAGGAATTAGTCTAATGTCAAACAGATACATGATGTGATAAATATATGTCAAACTGTGTGTTTCTTGTTTAAAATTAAATCATAGTAATCAAAACAAGTCACATACTCAAAACCAATAAAACACATTCATATTTTTATATACTTTAATAAAAATATATATAAGTCATTTGAGGCATGTAGGAATTAAAAGTACCTCAATTTGACGCAATATGTGACCGGTATGACACTAAGTGAATCATTATATAAAAATGACATGATTTTTAATAGAAAGGGACAATGAAATATTCAAAACTGAGAAATAACATTCATATTGTATTTATAATTTAGTGAAACAATATATTTGTCATCTTTCACATGTCAAAATCGGACGTACCTTAATCTGATGCACGGTGTGCCCGGTATGACTCAATGTGTCCTTTAATTGTTTAAAATCAATAGTTTAGTTCAAAAAATGTAAATCCAAAAAAATTGATCAAACATTAATTGAATTTATTGATAATTTATGAAATTTATTAAAAAATTATTTATTATTTATATTAATTGGTCTCACTTAAAACTGATACATGATGTGATCCGTATGATTCAGAGTGTGTGTTTCGAGTATAAATGGCATTTTAGTAAAAAAGACAAGTGACGTACTCAAAACCATTTTAACACCTTCAGATTGTTTTGATACATTATGAAAATGATACATAATACACTTGGGATTTTTAAGATTTTTCTTCACCCCAATCTCATGCTTGGTATGACCAATATGACTCAAAGTGTGTCTTTTTAAATGAAATATTAACATCAATTTTAATAAAAAGGAGAACTCACATACTCAAAACTGATAAATTCATTAATATTATTTTGATAATTTAGTAAAATGATCCATAAGTCATTTTTATGTTTATGAATCAGCCACACCTCAATATGATACATGATGTGTCCGGTATGACTCAATCTGTGAGTTATTAGTTTAAAATAATATTTTATTTCAAAAGGTATACCTCTCTAAAAACTGAGAAAACAAACTCAGATTGTATTTATAGTTTAGGAAAATGATTCATAAGTAATTTTTTATGTTTAGGAATTTTTTTCACATAAAAAATACACATGATATTACCGGTATTAGTCAAGGTATGTGTTTCCATTTTTAAATGACATTTTATTAAGAAAGGAAGGTGATATACTCAAAACTGAGTAAAAAATTCGGATTATTTTGATACATTAGAAAAAGGATCCATAAGTCATATGAGACATGTAAGAGTCAGCCACACCTCAATTATATGCATGGTGTGACTGGTATAACTCTAGGTGTGTTTTTTCAATATAGGTATCATTTTAGTTTAAAAGGTGCATCACATCACCAAAACCAAGAAAATGAACCTATATTGTCTTTTCATCATTTAAATTCTATACTCAAAATTTATTTTTATGATTTTGTGGTGTTTTTGGTCCAATAGTGTTCTTTTATAGCACACTGTATTGTTCCTCTTTATTAGATCTTATAGAGACATTGATAAATTACCCGAGCTTATAATCTCGCTCAAATAGTCAGCGCTTGTCTAGCACTCATAAAGGCCATTTCTAGCACGGTTAATGGGATATTTTGTAGTATTGTTACACGAAAATATCATTAATTAATAAAGGATTAGAAAATTAAATAGATATATTATTTAATTATCTATTAATTTCCTTATACAAATATTTAAGAATAAAGAGTCTTGATTGGAATGAGATTGGGAAATAAACCCTTAAAATGTTCATAAAATTGAAGTAATAATTAATAAATTCCCAAGTTATGTGTATAAAGTATAAATCCATAAAAATAAACTATAAATAAAAAATAATATAATAAATATTATTTACACACGTAATCTAAGAATGACATAATCAACAAAGAACAAGTTAAACCTAATGAGAGGAAATTGAGTTAAAAATTTCTTCACCTCACGCATCCTTTTGATTGAATTTTTTTTGAACTCATTAATAGTGATTTTAAACATGTTATTAACTTATTATAAAACCATATTAAAATTTATAATATCATTTATTGTAATTTTATAACATATTATAACTTTTTAATTTATAATCTTTCCTTATTTTAAAATTTTCATGTGTTAATTTCCTTGTTTTCTCATATGTGTTTTATCCTAAAGGATCGTGTTATTTTTAAAATTATATAGTTATAACATCTGAAGGATAATAATAATAACATAATTTTTATATTTTTACATGCATGTAACTTTCAACACCAATAATTATTGGTGGTTGTGAAAAATTATGTACGTTATGATCATAGAGATTGTAAGCCATACATATGCATGAGTAACGAATTCATTTTTCAAGGATCATTATGGAAAAGCGGTAAGAAATATTTTAAATTTAAGTAATTAAAATAATATCATATATACACTATTATATACTCATATATATCATCAATATGGTTTAGTGATGAAAATTGAGTCACATTGCTTCATGAAGGCGGTAGTCCACATAATCATGAACGATGCTATCATCATTACATGAGTGAATTGGAATGAAATAAAATGATATATATTAATTTTTAGAAAGGATACATATTTCATTAGTATAATATATATTTCATTTATATAACATATAATAATAAAATTTTTCTTTATCAGCTTCCATCTTAATTATTGGTGAAAGAAGAATCTCATCACTTCCCAAGGCATGAGTCAGACATACATATGAGAAATGTTGTCGTATCTCCTATAAAATGTATGCTAGAATCATAGATATGAAATGTCTACTCTAGAGGTGTTAATATTTTATAAATATCATATATATAATTTATATCTATCATGATATCTAGCCTATAGAGATGTAAATGAAAAAATAGACGATATTAGTTAATGAGGCGGTCACCCACCATACACATTAATGATGATTTCATAGCCCATTTGATGGTCGTGGAAATGTTTTTAAGTCATTTACATATTATTAAAACATACTATTATATGGAATATAATGATTTTATTATATCATCACTGTTTAATAAAAATTGAATGAGTTTGATAAAGAAGTAAAATAAAGACGTCAGTTGAAGAAAATCAAATCTTCTTTAGGTATCCTCATTATGACTGTACTAAATCTATCCAAGGTTGGATTTCATTCCAAAATATGGGTTAAACGATTAGGGTAGGAGTACAGAAGTTACTTTTATATTATTTATATTATACAAATGGCTTGAGATATGTGGATAAGTTATGGGCTCAAGTG
This sequence comes from Viscum album, assembly GCA_963277665.1. Classification (NCBI taxonomy): domain Eukaryota; kingdom Viridiplantae; phylum Streptophyta; class Magnoliopsida; order Santalales; family Viscaceae; genus Viscum; species Viscum album. Next base: position 1,307,587,278 of record OY728128.1, read on the forward strand.
CCCTTTTATAGTTGAGGACAAGGTGAACTTTTGTAAATTCCCAAAACTATTCAATATTGGGAGGTCAATATTACCTCGTGTAGGTCCAATATTTGTAAATTAATGGGTTTAATGTATTATATGGTCTAGGTGCACCTCCAAAAATCAATAAAACACGTATTTTAGACATATTTTTCCATTATCATCTATGTTTTCTTATTTTTACCATTTTCAGCTTTAACTAAGGTAACTAGTTTTCTATCCTAGGTAATTTATCCATTGTTACTAAATTAAAGTAATATATTTCAGATAATTTGGAAACATTTATTCTTATTATTAAATCTAATTTATCAATTGTTAATCCTATATGAGTTGAAAATTTATTTTAACATTGGTACACATAACATGCAAATACATCGATTTGACCTTAACTATACAGACACAATTTTTACTATTTAGGGGTCAATATATTCATAATAAAATAAACCTTTTACCCTAAATGGACAGTTTTTTATATTTAATATCATTTTATATTAAATTTTACTAATATGGTATTTTTTAAAATTTTAAATCAAATAATAAAATTTACATTGTTATAATATAATATTGTTGTCAATTTTAGAATTTTTCAATTAAATTGAATTTATAAATATTAACACAGTGAAGGAAATATAATATATTATCTTCAAACCTATGTAAAATGATATATAAATTTAAAAATTAAGAGGCAAAACAATTAATTCAATTTACATTAATTATTTTTAGTATTAGTTATTTAATTTTTTATTAACATAATAATTACTATATTGGTATTTAGATAGAATTTTATGTAATTAATTCATATTGAAACATTTAATATAAATTATTATGATACAAAAACTCATTTATAATTCAAAATAATATGTATATCTTAACCATTGTTATTTTTTTATATATCTAATGCAATATATATATTAAATGAATGAAAAGTATTGTTCTTGACCTTTTATATACTTAACTAACTATATGGGTAATATTCAATTTAAAGTGATAATTTATTTATAAATTTCAGATAATTGTATGATAAAGGTATAAATAAACACATTAAATAAAATTAATATAATATTTTTCCATTTTCACTATTATCATTCAATTTTAACCACTTGGTAAATCCATTTTTACTTTTACCGTGAGAGTTAATTTTTACTACATTCAATGTCTACATTTGTAGAAAAAAATATTCTTAAATTATTATAATTCTAAATATTGATCCCATTGATCCAAATTCATGTCAGATAAGTGGAAATTTGAAATTTTAAATTAATTTTACAGACATGATGAGTAATCAGGGTTTTAAAGTGAAAATGTTCAAATTTTGATAATGTTTTTATATCTAATTTTAGTATGGAATTGATTAAAAAGGACTGAATTAGATTAATTTATATAATATTTAAAAAACATTAAAAAATTAAAAATATGATTTGATATTATAAATTATTTAAACGAAATAGTAGTTTTTATTTAAAATCTATTTTTTCCACTATCCATCAAAAAATGAAACATTTCTAAAATATCCAAACACATAAACCTCATATAATTTAGATATTAAAATTTAGAAAATGAATTTTATTTTATTCATATATATTTTATAAAAGCGGTTAAAATTAGTTCCATATTATGTGTGTGATTTGTGATTAATCCATCATTTAGAATAGTACATTTTTTAAAAAATATTTCTTTTTATTTTAAATGATTCTCATTTTATTTTGAATAAATAGAGAAAATGATTTTATAATTTATTTAGTACTATTCAAACTCTCCAACTTAATATTATGGTTATAACTATTGTATAAAAAAGTGGTCTTAAAATTATGTTATTGTTCGGTGAAACTCGTTGTTGCGTGTAACAGAAGCTAAATTTAGTGTTTCTTGTAATTCAAGATAAACTAAATATTGAATTTTAATATTCTATCAAATACAATTTTCTTATTTTATATTTTTAATATATCACATAAAATCATGGGATTTGATCCTTTCATCTTACTCGAAGGAAGTAACTCATATTTTAGAAGGTTTTAAATACTATGTACACAATATTTGGGTAAAAGAAAAATAAAATAACTCGTTGAATTTTTGGTTCTTAGTGATGTGGGATACTACTTGTTTTTCATTCATTAAAAATAATAATCATTTCTAAATAAATATTTATTATCCTATCATGTTTATGAATTCTAGAAAACTATTAACGAAAAACATTATGGTCTTCTTCAAAGTAATTCATGTTATTCTTCTAGTTTATGGGCTTGACAAAAATCACTCCCACTCCTCTATTCTAGAGAGCAGTGTTTCAAAATGAATAAATTCTTAGTATCATATTTCTTGTTAATTTGGAAAGATATAAATTCCTAATATTTATTAAAAAATTATATAACTATTATGTGATTAATAACTAATAATTATAAAATACTAATAAAGAATAATTATCACAAGTTTGTCTATACTTATTTTGGAAAGAGAAAATTATTATCATTTTTTAAATTGTAATTTTCATTAATAATGAAATTTTAAAATATTATTTGACATAAATAAATAATTTAGAAATTTTTAAAGAGAGGTAAACTATTATCATATGTGATGTTTTCAGTTCATCTAAAAATAAAATAATTGTAATTAGTTCTAGGATTCTATAGTGAGTTGTTTGGAAAAACATACACATGGATATGATTTTGGTGATATTTCATTGATGAACATTGGATTTCTTCACCATCAACCTTGAGTTTGGAAGCCCTTGATATTAGTTCATGTTTTTTGGGGGTTATTATAATGATTATAGTCATGTGTGTAGATTTGAAAAGCCTAAGTCTAATTCTTGATCGTATAAGGTGTGTGTGTGTATATCCTTGACCTATTACTATGTTTCTTACTTTTAGATTATAATGATTATGAATATTTTTTATTTTAAGTGATGGTTGATCATAAATGTGTTTCATGTATCATATTTATTTTCTTCTAAATTAAATAGTGGAGCATGAAATTTTAGACTACCTAGAATATCCTACGAGTGGGAACATCCAAACATTTGTAGGAATATACTTAGCTTATCCCAGCTGCTGTGAGGTTTCACATGATTTTGGGATATCCTAAAACATGGATGTGTCATAAATTATCCCCCATATACTTTGTCTTTCCTCCCTAGTGTTATGTGTCACATGTTGTTATAATATCCTCCAAGTGGGAGGTGTTGAGAAAATGGAAAATGTTTCTTTTGGTATGGTGCTAATGTAAGTAGAGTATGTCTCTGGGGAACCAAAATATATTTTTTTATTATGTGATATATTTTTTTTATATCAGTAACCTCTTTATGTTCATGGAATTCACATGTATATATTATGAAAAAAATTTAATGGTTATTGGTGGTGTCCTACATATTCTTACACTCACACACTACTCATGGATTTCATTATGCTTGCAGATTTAATGACCAGGGGTACGGTGATGAGAACGAGCCTTATGGTGGTTCGTTGAGAAGGTGGATTAATATAATGTTGATGCCAGTGGATGATGTTCCAGTAAGATGTATATTACTATATTTTTACTGGATGTTCCAGTTTTATTAGGAATGTTTTTACTCTAATGGATAAATTTTTATTCATTATATGTTGATCTATTTATTTTTCCTTCTATTATAATATGCTCATAGTCAGCTTCCTCTTCTGTATGGGGAGATTTGCATGAGGTCAGGTGGGACTCAATTTTGTACCCAATTTTTCGCATCGGGGAGTTAAAAATTGCTTTAGAGGACCAAATTCACTAAATTTTTTCTTATATTTTCCTTTTGTTGGGGTAAGGTATAAAGGAGATAAGAAGGTTGGGAGTTAAGAATAAGAAACATATCAGTGTCAGTCCAACACTGTGTTGTAAACCTCCAAGTTACTTGGAATGTGCGGAATTTATGTTCTTTTGTTTGATGCTACCATTGATTAAATTCATATTGGGTGATTTACATTATATTGATATGAAAATTTATAGCATTTTGTGTTCATTTATACATCATGTTAGTCATGTAGTTTCACAATCTATATATACATGTTTTTATTGAATATATGAAATTATTATATGCCTATTGAAATTTTGATATGTGATTTAGTACCTCATTCCATGAATTATTTTATTTGAACATGTTGTTCTCCATCCTTGGGTGTATATTTTTTGGATGCGAATGATGTGTAGTAATTGACTGTGTGCCTTTTTTTATGTTTTGTGCTTGGGGGTTTTATGCCTTGTCCATGTGGGTAACCTATTTGGTTAGAACTCATTGAGAACCCTTGTATGTGCATGTGTGGTTTTCAGTTATCTTATGTAATCTATTATCTTTTTCTTAGGTTTTTAGATAAATAACACTATAAATACTTCACCAGGATGAGAAGTCATTATATGGGGGAGAATTATAACATCATCATTTTTGTAAACCCATTTTGGTTTCAATTCCTATGTCTTTCTGGTGAAAATTTTAAAATATCAACTTAATTTATACCCATATTTTGGGCTGGTGATACCCGTCAGATGATCAAAGAAAAATATACCATGGAAGGAGTACCCGAATTCTGTATGGGTATCATTTTATTCTTAATGAAAAGGAAGATGAGGTGTCTGAAATCTTGTAGATCCTGTGATATCCCAAAGGACACACAAAATCCCGGCCTTCATATAGTCAAAGAATATTGGTCATACACAATGTATAACCTTATAAAGATCACATAGATCACCATTTTTAACCCCCATATTTTGAAAAGGCATCCTAGATACTCACTGATCATGAAGAGCCTTCCAGACAAGTTTATCTACAACATGTAACTTTCAAACTAACAAACAATAGAAAAACATCCAAATACCCTGTAAAATGGGGTTAAAATATGAAAAATACAGAATCCATTTTCCATTGTTGATATTCATGCAACTTGCCCATGAAATCTGAAATATACCATGAATCCCCTCTTTTCATGTCCAACTTATCACGTAATAAGCCCGCTAAAATGTGACATAAATCATGTGAATGGCTTTGGACCTGTATTTTTTATTTTTTGACCCCTTTCAGCTCCATAATGAAATAGAAGGGTTTTCTAAGACAATGATTACACATCACCCTATGACCCATTCATTAGTCACATGATGCATCCCAGAAAAGGAGGGTGATTGGCATCAAAAACACTCACACAACATCATAATATTTCTATCCCTTGTATAATAGATAATGAATTTAATATTTAAAATACTGAATCATGTTATGAAGTTAGGATACATTGACCTTCATGACAAAGAGTTCATATGCCCCACAAAATCACCATTGATCACACGAGGTCCTCACGATAGTCTATCATGGTATCTCAAAGGCCATTGAAAATGAAAATCAATTCATACAAGACCCCTTCACAAGACAACATGGTCATATGAGCCCCCTCAACATGTCATCATAGTCCCACTGAATCCCTCTTAACAAGCAAAATTTGTCTCACAGATGGCTCCAAACAATAGGTATTTGATCACACGAAGGCCTTTCCATATGTATCGTGATTTTGTGAAGACCCCTATACATGTCAGTCTGACCATGTGGTGGCTCATTGACATATCAAATGTTTAGGATAAATCCCTTTTATGGTCCTAGAACCCATAAATGGTGCAAAAATAGGACATTCATATGGTCTCTAAAAATCATGGGACGCCCCTTGGATGACCTATGAAAGAATCTCAAGAATCATGTGACACCAAAACCATCCAATGACTCCATCCCAAATCTATGACATATGCATTGTGCAATACAATTCATAACTACAGTTGAGAAGTCTATATAACCCTCCCCAACAACATAAAAAAAATACAATTTGAACGATCAATCTCACATGGGAGTGCAATAGTAGACTTCTTGAAGAGTTATTTTATGTGATGAAAAAGGTCTTCCGTGAAGAAAAATCTAGGGAATGGCTAAAGGGGTCATAATAAATTCAAAGAAACATTCTGCAATCACATTATATATGACATGATGAAATTTGGGTGTGCCTTTTGGATTATACAATGAAAACCCCACATGTTGGATGGGTAATCAGAAACCTAAAATAAAATAACACTAGAAAAAACTAAGGCACATTTGAAATAAAAGGATGGAATAAATTACTATAAAAAGGAAGGAGACTTACTTGAATATAATTTTTTTGATCCTTATACACACATGACCATCCTAGATCATGAAATATCATTTGGAAGTGTCACCCAAATCAAGCGATGATCCCTCAACATGGTGCATGGATCATGAAATTCCCCTTCTGCAAGTCTAGAAAGTTGCATAATACCCTCCATACATGACTACACAAGTCTTGTTAATCCTTATCATCCATCAAATAAAATTGTATGTTTACCTCTATAAATGTCTCTAAAAATCTTGATTTCACACTAGGAAATGTTATCTAGGTATCGTAATGACACCAAGACATGTAAAACAATTCATATGATGCATATAACACTTGTCAGCCTTGATCTTGCGATAACCTTTAGAAAAGATATCCGTGATCAAGTGATGACCTCTAGAAAAGACAACCTTGATCAGGAAACATCCTCTGGAAAAGACAACCTTGATAATTTCGGAACCCTCTAGAAATTTTATCCTTGATCATGAAACTTCCTCTAGATAGGTCAATCAGATCACGTGAAACCCTCCAGATAAGTTATCCAGATCATGCCACAGCCTCGAGATTCTTCATCACTGATCATATAATGCTCTCCTGAAATTTCATTCCGATTATGAAATATCCTCCAGACTGGTCAAATAGATCATGTGATTGTATTCATTCAATTCTTATAAACAACCATGTCATGTCCAGACATCCCCATACATATCACATTGACTGTCAATCATGCTAGTAAGACAAACATGTCATGTAATTAAGATTCCCAAGCACATGATAACCATTTCTAGTGAATCTATAAGGGTAGCCTCATTATGTAATCCCCAACCAGTGTCATCATATTACTTCCCCCATTTAAAGGAAATCTCACTGTGTAGACCTAAATCAATTGAACTATGAGATCTATGATTCTTTCCATAACTATGATACATATGATTCCTTCTTAAGGCTCAAGCTCCAAAAGAGAAACATTATTGTGTAGGCCCTGATCAAATAAACTATAAGGAATATGATTCCTATCATAATCTATATATATTGTATGCCTTACTAAGAATATAGATTAAATATGCACCTAGATCGTTGAACGTTTGGTCATGTATCTACCATTATAACCATCGGTACCCAATCACTCCCATGGGTTGATCATTCTGCCTCATCCACCAGCGGATTGAGAAGGAAACTAAACTACAATGAACCTGATTCCTACCTTACCCAGGGTACATAAGACACAATTATATTTCCCAATCTCAATATTAAATATCCAAAGGATTTTTCCATCACATATTTCATGTATCCATGTGTAGTGATATTGATTAATTTATATCCTTTGTTTATCAAATGATGAATGTCTCGTGTAGGATTATGGAGTTGCAATGATCATATCATTCACATCGTGAATCTATAATATCTAGGTAAATCTCACTATGTATGCCTCGATCAATGGCATGATATTACTACTCCTATATAAGGGAATTCACCTCAGGGTAAGTCCCAAGGGCATGATCAAACAATGATGACTGTGCTTCCAACCATAACAAGGATATATATGACGCCTCCTTGAGGTTTGATCATAATACAAAGTTCAAATTTACCCTTATATATGTCATTTACCCATGACACTAAACTTCATGGGTTTAATGAACAATGTGGTTTTTGATTCAAGTTATAAATATGTTACATAGTAAACCTAATAATGGATCAATCTTATCCTCAAAATATTAACCACCTCCTTGGGTGAAAAAATATATATGAATTAATGGTATATATGTATTTAAAATATAATTTTCTTCCCATTAATGGTGATTGGATAGATAAAGTCATATACATACAGATGGTTTCATTAATAGACCATTCTTTTCAAATGGAGAGATCAAAAAACTGATCATTTTGTAATGAAAACTCGTCCCATATCAAGATTATGAAGTGATTCAGGAATATATCTTAAATCTATAAGAGTGTCCTATAGTACAAAAAAATTCTCACCAAAATGGTATGATTATACCATACTACCATCATCTTGACCAATCTGAGTTCCTATGTACCATTGGTTATGAAGCCCCAATAATCTCCCTACCTTAGACAAGTAGGTTTGTACCCTGTAATAAATGTGGTAACCATTGGGAGTTTATGTTAAATACATAGATGGTATACCCAACGTAAATGATTTTTCATCACATTAAACCCCCTCACAAGAAAGAACCAAGAAAATTACTATTCTATATTTGTTGACAAAATAAAAATGGAAAACCTGGCGTGAATCAATCAAATAGAGAAGTCATCAGATTACTATTTATCAGGCCATTTTGTTCATATACTTCCCCAAATAGAAGGAAAATTGACATGAATATTTCAAATGATTAAATTTATTGATATATCCTTTATAGTCGGGTTACAATGAAATACCTTCACCCTCATTGTGAGATGTAAATGTGAGAATAATGGGAAAACCTGGAATAAGATAAGGAAATTTTGTTACCCAAGAATTTGATTGAGAATGTATCTTTCATATCATGAAAAACTAATATGGGTACTTATTATTTATTTTATTCTTAACTAATGATACTTCTCTCACAAACAATACCCTAACCTAAGATAATTTCATGATATAGTGATGGTTCTGTAAAATCGTCTATGGTTGTAACCCCTACGAGTCATAGAATGAAGTCACCCACCAGAAATTTTAATCATTTGGTGGGGAATGAAATAGTATGGGAATACCGTCAACATGGTATGAACCAAACCCTTGAGGCTACCCAAAAAGGTCACCAAACATACAAAACCAATGAGTTTTTATTGTTCAAAGATAGCTACAGTAAAGCAAGTGGTTCCAATTTCCACCTCCAACCATTTCAGAAGCTTTCCCCTAGAGCATGAAAATCACTACATTTAGTATTTGATGATGGTGGATAAAAGATAAAACTATAGATCCCTTTATATTTAGAAGCTTCTGAGGAGGGCTCCTATGATCCACCCTCACTGGTGCCATCTCACTAGTACCATTCAATCCACTTGTGAGGGTGTCACCTAAAACATTTCCTCCACTGGTACCCATGGATTGGAAACCAGGAAGATAGATTGTGCATAGAAAGATCTAGATAATTGGTATTGAGATCATATAATTTCTTCTAATTACGATGCATGCCCTTATATTCTGGTGTAATTCCATGATATGGATTATATTTATGCTTACTTGAAATATTTATTTGGGAATATTCCTACAGAAAGCATGGGGTCATATCCCTAACACCAATCATGAAGTCCATCAGTATATTTTGTTAGAACAAGGAGGACATAAGTGGGATAATATCACTACATAAATATAATAAATATTCATGTATATTGTTTAACAAAATTATATGCTTTCTTGAATTCTTGTGCACACTTTTTTAAAGTGAATATATATCTTAGAAATAGAAGATGAACACCGCCATCATATTCCACCACTACTAAACATAAAAGGATGAGAATCTTCAGATACCAACATACAGGGAATCCCCAAACTATGATGATTATGAACAAGTGTTTTCTATAGATAAAACATACATTTTTTCTCCCCTATAAGAGGAATAATGGAATATTACTGTAAAGGATAAGGCAACGGATAAATATCATATTCTCATTCCAATTGGGGATCACTAAGTGAGATTCTTTCATGTATTGGGATAGGGAAATATTCTTATCAAAAAAGTGTTTCTGCATACTCTGAAGGCTTGAGAATGGGTTTACATCCCATTTATGATTGGGGATCACCATGGGAGAGTAGTACATGCCTCAAGACTTGCTCATATTCCTATTGGAAAATACCATCAACATATATAAAAGGCTTAGGATTGGTATCATATCCATATTATGACTGAGGTTCATTGAATGAGAGTAGCACATTTCATGGTACATGCTCATATTCCTATCATTGAATCTACCTAACATATTCTAGTAGATCACGGATGTCATAAAAAAATAATTACTTCCGCAAAATAATGACTCCACCAGCATACTTCTAAGGACATATAGATGGTGGCCCATATCCCTTATCCCATTTTGGATATTCATTAGAACATTCTGACAAGTAATGCATATTTCGGCTGGGAACATGTTATTGTTTGAAGAAGATATCACAAGTGAGAGCCGCACTTGCGTTGGGACTTGCTCATATTCCTATCAAAATTGACTAGCAGGAAACACTAATGGTTTAGGATCAGGATCATATCCCTGTTGTGACTACGGCTCACCAAGTAAGAATTTAATATTCATTGGAAAAGGATCATATAACATTTACTAATGTTCATTGGATTATTTTAATAGATTCAAAATAGCCAGATCATACACCCAAAACACCATTATGTTATAAATGTTTTTTAATAGCCTTCATACAACATGCTCATATCCCTACACAATCCCATAAAGAAGGTCAGAATATTCTAGCCACAACATAGAATGAGGCTCGTATTCCTAATCTGATCAATGAAAGCTTTATTAACGTTGTTAGAGAGATATTATCAACAAACTAAGGGCCCACCATATCTTTAAACAAAGCAAAAGGAAATCATTACCATGATAGTTCACTTTATGTTAGTGTGGAGATCAATCTCAGCGACATTACTCCTGATATCATCCATGGTCACGCTCCTCACAATGATATCTCCAAAAACAATAAAATAAACCCTCTCATTTGCACGAAACCACCATATATAGGGTTTCATAAAAGATAGACACATTATATAGGGTAGTTCTTGAAACACTGAGTTCAGCCACATATAGTTCCCCATCAACATCAAGTAAAAATCCACACCATTTACCTGGTAACCCCAATAAGAAACTTCTATAGTCTGGCGAGATAGAAGCAAGAAAGTATAAGGAAAGGGAATCCATGATTGAAATATTGAGGTATTTATTATATAGAAACCTCCCCACCATGTTCTAGCCCCTCAACAATTCATATTATGAGATCTCATCTGATCTATAGAAATATTACTTGACAATTCAATTAAAATGTATGTTGTAAACTCATTATTGATTGAAGGATAGTCATCTATCTTATTGAATATATGAGGATAAACTTTAGACAATAATGATAATCTATTTTAATCTATAACTAGTTTCTATCTCTATGAATTAAGTTCTGAAATTATAAAATCACACCATAAATTTTCAATATTCTTTCATCCATTGTATCTCAACTATTGGGAAACTAATCACTAAATCCTTGTAATGTATCCATATTCAAGAATGTGGAAATTAACAGGGATTTCACTTCACCACATCCATATAATAGAAGAAACCCCCAAACATGACATTCTATAATATCATAGCCTCTTACGAAATTTGGGGACCATGTAAAATGTTATCTAGCTATTCACTATAATTGAATTCTATAACTTAAATGGTTTTACGTCTTTATGAATTGAGAGAGAGGAAAGAGAATAGATCTTTTAACTAGGCCCCTCAAAACAAAAGGAATGCATTTCATACATGGAATCTGATGTTACAATCAACTCAATAACCTCTCGTAGAAACTGACACCCATCATGGGCTATCATTGCAACCAACTCCTACATGAGAAAAAATTCACATTATAAAAAAGGTCACAATAGTAGATTCCATAGTAACCATCCAAGAGTTGACCTATCCCACTATTCTAGGAGAATATATACCACCACCTCCACCCCCCATATCATCAATTCATGAGCGGATTTATGATATATTGGAAGAAGATGTAAATCTACCCCAACACACTGGGCTGGTGGATTTTAAATCTAAATTTTAATCACCTAGTTCATTATCCCCTGATGGGGTCCAAGGGAAACCAATTGCAGTTCTAGATCTCCCCGACCCTCTAGGATGGGAAGGAACTTGTATCTCAATGTACATCCTAAGAATCATCAAATCCTATACTAGAATCATTAGATCCTCAACAATAAGATCATACAATTCCAATTGTGGCCTTGAATAGTCTCCATACCTTGTGGATGTAATAATTTTAATCATAATCATCATCACTATTGAGGGAATTTGTATTATTTATTTTGGGGTAAATATCTATGGCCAACATCATATTTTTTTTCCATCGCAAAAAAACCTCTACTATTTAGATCATATTCAGAAATTATGACCAGAAAATCCCTTAAACTCACTACTCATAGGTTGAGACAAGAGGAGCATATGGATATGAAAAATCAAACCATGTTTAGGTCATAAGCTAGAAAGGTCTATTATCCATGGTTTCAAGAAATGACCCTCATGAAAGTAGTGTATAATCCTCATGTTGCGTTAAGAGTAATTGGACAACATCAACTGCTCGATACACCTCTGTGAATGACATCACCATTAATAAAATAGAAAATATGGATCAAGACATATATACAAAGGGAAAAATATGGAAAATAAACCCTAATATAAGGATTCGGATGAATGTACTGAGGCTTCACACACCCAAAACAAGAGGAGGATCCAAAACCTTCCACCTTCAAATTTTGATTTTTCACCTCTATGGTAGAACACTACAAATAATAAAAGGGATTATGCGGTCATATCCCACTCAAAAAATAAAATATCCAATGTTCTTTCCATGGGGGAACAATAGTCAAAATATGAAAATGAGATACAAACACTTAAACAAATCAAGGAGGTTATACTCAGGGGAAACATTCCGACTAGGTATCTTCACTAAGATGAGGTGGTTATTCTTCCTCCCACATATTTGGGAAGAGATGATCAACTGGTAAGAGTGGTATTTGAGCATCATAAAATCTCATTATCAAGACATTTGGACTACGTAAATGAGGAAGATGAATATAATCAGGACTTCCCTCTATTACAACGTAAGTATCCCCCTCATGAAGGTAATAATTATGTCTTAGTAAAAAAATGAGAATCATAGGGAAAGGAAGAATTTCCCACTTCATCAAAACTCTCGTGATCAATATTTACTAATGGTGTCTCTAATAGTAGTACAACTAGAATTTCTCAACACCATCAAGTCCTTGTCTACTTTAATGATAGCCATGAATGGGAGATGCACACCTATGTAGCCGAATAAAAACACATATCCTGAATTATTGGAAGATAGTTTTGCCTTAACTAATTTCAAAACTCATACCTTCTCCACCTTTGATGGTGTGGGAGACCCCAATCAACTTCTCATACCCTTATTATAACGATGTGGTCCAATGATGGGACCTCGATATCAGTAGGAGGTGACCAAGATGAGGTGTTTTTTAAAGGCTCTGATATGGCTAGCCTTTATTTGGTACAGTAGTCTTCTGGTAGGATCCATTGCGTGATGGAAATAACTTTATTGCCAATTCTTTTACCAATTTATATTCACAGTAATAAAAATGATAATCGTCAACCAAAAAAACTGAAAGCAATGCGAAAATGAGATGTTGACTGACTTCATAGCCAAATGGAGAGGTTTAACCTATTCACACAGCATCCCTATATTAAAGGAGACATTAATTGAGATCTATGAAAAAAAATATATTTATGACATGTAGACACCTATGACCCCAAATAAATATATATGTTGATTATGTGAGTTTTTGACAATGGAACAATTGTAAGAAGATTACATTCAATGGACCCAAGTAAGTCTCGAATCATCCCGTGTGTATATGGGAAAAGTTTCTGCAAGGCTTAGTCTATTGTTATTACCCCCCAAGCTGGTAGCAGCACTGATTCAAGAGACTAGGTTGGTCTTGAACCACCCAGCACCTCCTATAATATGGAAAAATATAAAAATAACCCTCATCCTTTAGAAAAAAAGATATCATGGTCACTTGAAATTTGGGGAACAAATGAATAAAAAAATTATTTCTTAAATGAATAAGTTACAAATTATTTACATATATATATAGACAATAACCTGATCGTGCATCTATTACCCAATAATCCCATTGAGGTTTACATCACCAGTAATCCTAACTACTTCCCTTTTCACAGATGGCTGTGTAACAACATCCCAGATTTATTCTTCTTAAAACATTTCCTCCAAATCACAGTCGGTTCCAAATGGGTAATGATTGATAAATCACTGGCGTATGTGACCCATATAATCATTTACAAGATAAAAAAATGAATGTTATTGGAAAAATATTTTTCTAAGTGTTGATAGAAGATCGGAATATAGATGAATCAATAGATAGTTGACCGAGATCATTACACCCTTAGAGAATAGCTTCGTTGAACCACAATTATCATGTCACCTGAGGATGTCACATCCAATATGCCACCTCGATGTGAACATGACCATCGTACATAAAAAGAAACAGAATAAATAGTGACTTGTTTAGCATCAATTCATGCTCTAACTATTTAATATTTCTTCCCTAATACATCAGAAGGAGTGGAACCACCCCACCAAAAAGTACCCTCATTGTATGAAGATAACATCTTTGGTTCTATTAATGTGATACAATTGGAAGAATCCTCGTCTAATAATAAATATTCCTTGAAATATGATTTCCCATACTTTATCGGGGTGCCTGAGGTTACAAGTACAGGATCCAAGGATACATAAGAAAGTGTGGTCATGGTAAGACCCAATATTTCAGTCACTTATTTAGAGTGTACATATATGCAGATGAGACCTAAGGGAAAGTGGTCCAACATGCCAAAAAATGACATGGATTTCGTTGAACCCTCTAGTAAACGTAGATTCCAATTCAGATTACATTACTACCTAGTGGTGGTGTGACTTTCCTATCAGGAAAAATAATATAGATGAATGGAATGACATGTGCCATTAGAATAATATTCTCCCTCAACCTTTTCACAAGAACTAGGACCATCTACCTCAAATTACATAGCACATGAACCACATAATAAGAAGAACCCACACCTCAACAAGCGACGACCTCTTCCAAAAAAGAATGAAATTTTGAAATATATGGTTGTTTTCCAGCCAAGATCTCAATCAAAGATCCACTCTTTATCTCAAAATATCTCATGGATTAACTTTTTGAATCCCTCCATATCCCTTAAGAGTTTGAGAAGAAATTTGAGGGAGTAAAGGTTTGTAGTGTGGAGTCTAATACATCATAATTTAATATCTCTATATCATTCACATAATAAGATTAGAAATATTTTATCCATGGACAAGTCATACAACAATATGTTTCTGGAAGATAGGATAATTTTGACATCTACAGGGCTCTGATTGATAATGGTTTCAGGATCAATCCCATCTTGATTCAGACCTTCTGATTTTTGTGATATTGAAAAGGGGATCTATCTCCCACAAAGCTAACCATTAAAGGATATGATAAGCTTGAGAAATGATCTCTTGGAAAGATCATGTTCAAATATCAGTTTTGGGATCTCACAGATAATGTTGAGTTTATGGTTATCAGGAAAGACACTTCATTGAATTTCCTACACATAAGGTCCTATTTTCACAGTCATGTGGCGATGTATTCAATATTCCATAAGTGTTTTTAAATACTCCATTGATGGAATGGTTAGTATACTGTATGGGGAGAATTATACATTCTATACTTTCAAATATAGATACTCTAAGGTAGGTTTTTAAAAAGGGATGGAAAACAACCAGTGGTTGATGAAAATATATAGGTTTCATCCCCCAATGGCTTGGAGACTACGCTTGAAAATCCCCAAAGTAATATTTATGGTGATTATGTGCTACCCTTAAATCTGATTATGTAAATAATCCAGATCCTAGATGTACAATCCCATTTTGACCCTAGTGATAGTATAAAAGATAAGCATCCCTATAAACTCTCTACAAAAACTCTGGATGTAGGGGAGGACAATGTCTCTTGATCTGGTGTCTCTCACCCTAAAATTGAAATTGATTCCCTTATATTTTTGAATTCATCTGAAAATGACGCCAGAGACTCATATGTGGAGGAAGAAGAGGATGACCTCATGAATTCCCCTCCCATGTTTTTAGAAGCCATCTCCAGTAACATCGATGTGCTCAATATGATAAATTTAGAAACAATATATGACTTAGGGTTGTCACTAATTAGTTCATACATTCCCCTCGATGAACAAGAGATCTATAATGAATTTCTAACGAAACATCAATATTTTTTCTTGTAATTATACAGAAATGCCAAGACTGAATATAGATGTGGATACACACCATTTCAGCTTACCCGATGACCATAAATTTTTGAAGAAGGCATCCAAGAAGACTAACCCCTCTCATGCTACTAATGTAGTGGAGGGAGTCAACAAATTGATCAAATCCAATTTGTTTGAAACATGAAATACCAAAGATTGATTTATTAAGCCAAAGTATAAATTAAATAAAAAGAATGTTTATAGGAGTCTGATGTACGAGATCATATTACAGTCCTTTTCATCTAAATAGATAAGACCAAAAGGGAGGTCTTCGAACTAGGTGATGTTCGGATTTACTCTCATGTTGGCCAGGCCATCAACAACTATATCGTCTTGTCGATAAACATGAATTATGGTATAGTTGAGATTGATAAGTGAATGGGTTCATTCCATCCAACGAGTAGTAACCGACCAAGAATGATGAATAATGCCATTCCAAAATGCTTGCATGATGGTCATTGAGTCACTTTCAATACAGAGATTGTTCCAACCCAAGATCTTGGTGAAGGTGATATCATGTTTTATGATTATTATATCAGCTTCAAGGGAGGTGGAAATTCCAAACCTACCTATAAAGATACCAAGGATCTGACCGAGATGAATCCAGAAGATAGATCCACATCCCGTAGTGCCCGGATTTCCATTTGAGGAGCCTTAAATCTTAATTTTGATCCATCCACGAAGAGGATCTCTCCAGAACACATCCAGAGTACAGCATGGTTGAAAGAAATTTCCATTAGTCTGAAGATGTTGAAAAATTACAAATTCATGCACAATGTTGTGGAAATGTCACTTTTTCATCAGAGCAACTTCATGTAAGGCGGTGAGGATCCGCATCCGAACTTCCTTTTGATTTAATGGGTTTAACTTATGAATAATAGCATTCTGGCCCTACTAGATCTCATGGTGGAGCTCAGCAACTACAGCTAGGAAAATTTTCTTGATTTTTTGAAAGCCTTCCATGCCTGCACATTCCATTAGTTGAGTTTTGAAGGAGTCAAAATTTAACCATATGTAGTCAAAAATGTCAAGGATATATTTCCAAAGAGAAGAAGCAGTAGTGCAATAAAGAAAGTTGTGGTTAGAATCTTTTCTGTCTTGATTACAAAATTTTCACTTTGAGAAGAGCTGAATTCCAAAATATTGAAGGAAAATCTCTATGGGAACTCTATTGTGAGAAGGATACCTGATCATATTGAATCTACAAGGTTTTATTCTTGGATTTTGGAAATGTTTTAACCTACTATAATCATTATCAGAGTTAGAGAAAAAATGATTATAGGAATTTTAGGAGTTTAGCACACCATTGTGAGAAGGTTCCCAAATTAAGAAATCATTAGTGTAAGTGAGAGAGTAATTTTCAATAATATTCATAATAGTATCGGGGAGTTGGTCTAATTGAGAGATAAAGGATTCTCTAATAGATAAGTTGATATTCTCAGGGGTCTGATTGGGAGATATCATTGAAATTAAATGTGTGCCCACCCAGTTATCCAACAAAAATTTCATGGAGGATTCCATGGAGACCATCCATCTAGAATTATTCATTATGATGGAGAAAAAACATTTGATGGAGGGCCAAATGGAGAATTTAATGAAATTCAAACTATGCTTCTCAAGTTTATCCAAAAATATATTTTTTGGGGAAGGTATTATATTTTGAAGTATTGTGAAAAAGGTTCCAAGTGAGTCTAGCCTGAAAGGATTCATTAATGTATTTAAATTTTTAATTCATATACCACCTATCTCAATTGGCTTGGATCAGGTTGTCCAGAGGATAGTCACAAGATTTCTTTCATGAATACTACCAGTCCAGATAAAATTATTAATAGTGGTGTTCATTTTTTTTATAATACTAACAGGACATTTAAAGACCATGATGTAGTAGACCATCTTGGAGACAATGGTGGATTTTACAAGACAGGTCCTACCAACCACAGAGAGAGATTATCATTTCCAATAAGATAGCCAGTTTAAAACCTGGTCATCTATAGTCCCAAAGTGGTAAGCCTTGGGTATTCCCAAAAATATCTGAACAACATAATAAGTGAATGGGATTGTACCTTACTTCAGACGTAGGTCACTAATAATTTTACATTTTCTAATGGCAGGAATGTTCTTTCCAAAGAATACCAAAGATTTTTTCCACCTAATAATTTGAACAGTGAACTATTCATAGTGTGAGAGGGATGTTTTGAGGTTTAGAATTTTTCTATTGTCACCTTGAAGGAGAAGGATGATTTCATCAACATATAAAAGATGTGAATGATCATAAACATTCCTGGAGACATGGATGGGATTCATCTTATTCTGTTCTACCAAATGGGTGATTAGATTACTAAGGTAATCCTTTGCTATTGAGAATAGAATGGAAGAGATGGGGCCACCTTGTTTGACACCTTTGGTGAATTTAAAGTAGCCTTTGGGAGATCCATTGATCAAAATGGAGATAGATGTCGATCTGAAAAAAGTTTTGATTGCAGTGATAAAAGGTTCACTGAAACCAAAACATTAATGAGACTTAAAGATAAAGATCCAATACATGGTTTCAAAATAATTTCTCAGGTCACGTTTAATGGAAATATTCCCCCCTCTGTTATAAATTTTTAAATTGTTGACACACTCAGAGGAAAGAAAAATGCAGTCATGAATGGATCAGTCCATAATAAAACCAAATTGCTTCTATGAGACACATTTCTCAA
The DNA here is from genome assembly GCA_963277665.1 of Viscum album. Classification (NCBI taxonomy): domain Eukaryota; kingdom Viridiplantae; phylum Streptophyta; class Magnoliopsida; order Santalales; family Viscaceae; genus Viscum; species Viscum album. Next base: position 1,307,606,197 of record OY728128.1, read on the forward strand.
TGATAGTTGAATGTATGTTTGCAATGATTTTATTAATGATTTTGTAAATAGTGTTTATAAGATAAATGGGTCAAAACAGATGAATCTCTGAGGAAATTTCCACATTGGGAATAATTGTGAGAAACTGGGCTTTAAGAGCATGAGGAAGGACACCATTAGATAAAAATTATTTGACATGTTTACAAACATTTATATGAATCACATACCAATACTTTTGAAACAAAATATTATTGAAATTGTTAGGACTCGGAGCACTATCTAGATTTAGACAAAAAATGGTATATTTGATATCATGATTCAATGGAGTGTTGAGAAGGAATGTGTTGTCTTCATCATTGACCCCCATCAAAATGATATCAGGAAAGAGGTCCTTATTGATATCAGGACCATTAAAAATTGTTTCATAACGGGAGACTATATGAAGAGAAATATCATATTCAATGTCAAGCATCTTGTCACAATCCTTTAGAATGTTTAATGGCTTGTAGGCCTTTCTGATTATTTGAAGAGAGTTATAGAACATAGTATTTCGGTCTCCGTCTATTAACCATTTGGCTTTAAACGTTTGTTTCCACATACTTTCTTTAAAACTGAGTAGAGAGTTGAGTTTAACCACAAGGTTTTTTCTTGATTTGAATTAGAGTTGAGGTCAGAGTTTGTGTTTTTGTTTTGAATATCATTGAGTTCTACCCCAAGAAGAAGGATTTCATTATTAATTTTTTTTCCTTTGGAATCGCCCCAACTCTTGAGTGCCAGTTTGAGATGTTTTAACTTGACATTATAGGAAAGTTCATCATTATTATGAGACATTAAATACCAATATTTTTGGATAGGAATAGTGAAATCAACATCGGAGAACCACACAATGTTAAATTTGAAGGGTAACTAGGGTTTCATGCATTTAGGGAAGACATTGACAAAAATAGGTTGATGGTCGGAGTTCATCCTATGAAGGGTGGTGCTGGAGATAGTGTCTTGTTTGCCTAAATCAGGTACATTCGTGAAGGCTCTATATAATTTGGAAGAAACCAATCTATTGTAATATTTTCTATACCATGTTTATTTCACACAGGTGAGACTAATTTCAATGAAATGGTTGTCTCTGATTGAAGTATTAAGTTTTCTCGTGGAAATAGAAGCATGAGAAGGACTAATTTCCTCACATGAGTTGAGAATGGCATTGAAGTCTCCATGAAGAAACCAAGGGGTAGTAATATTAGTTCCTAGATAAGAAAGGTCATTCCAAATATTTATCCTTTCTTACTATCTATTTTTTTCATAGAAAAAAGATAAGAAGAGGTGTGTTCCATCAGTAATGAAATTGAAAGTAAAAAATCTGATCCGAGATATTAAAAATATTAACATTATATAAATTAGAGTGAGAAACATTCCATAGAAATTCAGAACTGTAGGTACTTGAGATTGCTCCAGTAAAATTATTATTATGTTGACATAAGTGAGATTATTTAGAAGAATAAGTTATTTTTGGATTAGCAATAGTAAATAAGCTAGGATGGTGTGTTTTAACTACTCTTTTTATAATAGTGAACGTGTTAGAGTTAGAAATACCTTAACAATTCGAAAAAAGAATCTTCATTTAAACCTGGATTTGGAGTTAGAAATCTATTTTTTATTCTTTCTGGATCCTTTATTTCTAGAATATATTCTAATGTTTTGATAATTGGTATTATTAGTGGTATGTTCCTATTCATTGTTATTTATAAAAGGTTTCTTCTTTGTTGGTTCATTTCTTGAAGCATTCATAATTGAGTTTGTATTGTTCGTGTTACATAGCATCAAGGAAATTGTATTTAGGTTAGATAACAGTGATCCATGCAATTCAGAATATTTCTTATTATCTATATATTGTGCACCATAAATAGGTAAATTAATAGAATGATGAGTAGGTGTACCTAGGTCCTTTTAAGAATCTATATCCTACTGCTTGACAGCATCCATACCTAATGGAATGTGCCTATTCCATGTGGGTTTGGGATGTTCCTGCATTAACATGGGTTCCGGTACTAAGGTCAGGCTTCCTTGTGATTGTTTTCTAGGTTCCAATGACACGGAACCTTGTTTATCAGTGTTATAATGTTTGGTTTGTGCCTCATCCTTAACAGACTTTGGACTAATATGAGGATTCCCATATTTTTTTAGGACAACCATTGGTCTCCATATTGTTAGAAATATTGAAATATTTATTGTTATTAGGATGAAAAGAGATTTATTCATTAGACTTTTTTATTCTTATTTCATCTCAAGAGTAGGTTCGTTGTTAGATAGAGAAGGGAGGTTTCTTAGACTATTTATTTTGATAGTGCACTTAGTAGTTTCATTTATTGAAGAATTTTGAGTTGATGCCACAGAGTTCAAATTTCATAGCATCAAAGAATTAGGAAAGTCATTGCCTATAGATTGAGTACCATCAATAGATAAATTACTAAAACTGGGAGGTAGCATACCTAGATTCTCTTTCACACTAGAAGAAGTTATGGAAATGGGTGCCTGGCAGTGTCAAAGCATCTAGAAGACACCCCTTCTGATCAACGAAGTCACTGATTTACAACATTTTCAAGGGGAATTTAACCGAGGGTGTATTCTCCCTTACGAATTTAATATATTCCACGGCATTAGTTACAGTGTCATTAACCTTATAAATTTTGGACTATGTCATGGTTTGAACAGCTTTTAGATTAGTGGTGAGTTTTCCAGTTTTTATAGCAGTGCCAGTGGCATCTAGAGTTTTAGATTCATTGATGTTGTGAGCGGAGGGAAAAGAACCTAAACCATTTTTTGATTATTGGCCTCATTTATTATCTCTTGAGTAGCAATAATATTTAGTAGGGAGGGTTTCTAGATTTGTCCAGAACCCAATTTTGGGAAGCTGGGTTCAACCACAGTTTGGAGAGAGAAATCAGCATTGTGATTAGTTGTAGTTCTTTTGCTGCAATCATTGCATTGTATTCTTTCAGATGGAGATATTTTTTCCCTCCTACCAAGTATGGGTTCATCATTTTTTGTGAGATCATATTTGGATACCTGTTCGGGTGGAAATGTACTGAATTATTTTCTCAGATGAACATTATTGGATAGCCTAACAATTTCTAAAACCAGATTATGAATCTCTTCTGTAAAGAATTGTTCCATAGTAGAGTTTTCTTACACTTCAAAAACATTTTCCCATATTTTACTCGAGTTATCCCATATGTGTGTCAGGTTGTGTGATTTTTTCAACCATATTTTAGGTTTCTTTTTGAAGGGTTTAAGTATGTCCAATATGAGAGATTTGTATTTTTTGTTTATCCTAATTTCCTTCTAGTCATTTTCAATTGGCTGATTCACTTGTTTTCTAACCACCCTACAATTGGAGATTTTAAGTCTAATTATCTTACAATGGTCACAAATGGGAGGATATCTGATGCAAGAAAAATTATCATTCAGAATTTTTGGGAGCTAAAAGATCCAATTCAGGAGATGTAGTTTAACCCAAACTTGTTCCATGGTATTTCTATATGTGTGCAGGATGAAAGAAAATTACCATTCAGTTGTTCTAAAAAATACCGGATTTATATTAATATAATCAGTCTTACAATAATTCTCTTGATCATCTTGGGATTTCAACAAAATGTGATAATATTTCTTGCTTATATGATTCAATTTCTAGTTTGGTATATTCAAGCAGTGTGCCATACGTGATTGTAAATAAGGAAAGGGACAAGGTTGTTCACCTTGGTGGTAGGAGATACAACCCATGATAGAGAATTTTCAGAGTTGCATATGATGTTGAAGTGAATCATGGTCCACTTACACCATCAAACCACCATCATTAAGTCTCTTGAAAATGGTAGGCTTTGTTGATATGTCTTTGCTCAGTTCTGTATTTTTTAGAGCATCAAAAAAAGAGATCCCCTGAGATCTAGTAGGGAATGAGAAAGTGTGTAGATTTTTTTAGGGACATCCTCTTAATTATTTTCCCCCACAATAAGTTGCGCAAGGGGTGTCTGTATCATCTGATAATTCATGAAGTGATGAAATTTGAACCTTCCTGGAATGAGGAAATCTGTCATGATGGAGAAACTCGAAAGAATCGTCCAGAGGAGCCCTAGCCGCTCGAGAATGTTAGAGGGAGATGGCATCCCGTATCTTTAATGACCCCATTTTCCATTCCATATTCCATAACAATCATACCAATGATAGCTCACCAACATCATCCTTTCCAAGAAAATTATTTAGAAGATTAGAATCTACATCTATTTCAATGACTTTAATCAAAACCTCACAAAGGATGACTTTCAATTCCTAATCCTAGAACTCAGGATTGGTGTAGATGATAGCTTTAAATCCCTTTAATTTGTGGATGGGTACTTAGGGTACAATTCTATTAATATGGCCTTGGAGGATGAAGAAGCCACCACATTCAATTAACAGTATGAGATCTTTTTCTATCAAGTCATTTCCTTTTGATTAAAGTATGTTGTCACTATGTATCAATCAACTGTGTGTCATATGTTTAATACATTCATGGGATGAATATCCTGATATTATTTCAATGACCTGGTGGTCATATCGCAATTGTTATATGATCAATTCATGGATCCTCACATAGTCTTAGACATGTTTTGATAGCATAGTCAGAAGCTAAATCCATTAAAATACTATTTTGGGGTATCAATAGGGATGTTCCATGGATTTTTGGTATTCCACTGTCATATTGAGTTCATCGATAAGATGACTATGGAAATCCTAGAAATTTTATTGCCTATAATCTCAAATAACTATGTGGGATCTAGGGGAACCTCACCTACATTCAATATGTCATATCCAACCTGGAGGAAAAATCTCTCTACATCACCAAGCTAATAGAGAAGGGAATTGCCTATTGATGGGATAAGGAATACCAAGAACCATCAATAGTCTCAGCCAGTACCTAATACACCAGCCAGTCCAAATGTCACTAGTGGAAGGAAAATCAATCATCTTATATGTTTCTTCTATTGAATGACCCCTTGTCTCTCTCCTCACATTGATAAATGATATGGGGAACAAAAACAATTCTTCACTACGTCAGTCGAATGATTCTAGTTACTGAGCCATAAAATTATGATTTCAAGAAGAACTACCTCACACAAACATTTTTTTGTGAAAAATCAAATGAAGTACTTACAACACCATGAAGTCCACCTAGTCTATTATATTGATCCATTCATGTATGTACTTTTTCATCCAATGCTAACTATGTTTTTGGTTCTACGGGTGGTCATTCTATACCAATACTAAATTCAGTTGATGTTATAGAATTTAGTGAATGGGATGGTCCTAGATGATTTCATCATAGGAAATATCACCATAGAATTCACACTAGTTGACACTGATATTCTATATGAAGAGTTTTTCATTTCCCAAGACACTCCCCATACATGGGAGATTTATTTTAATGGCTCCCCCCAAAGTCCTATAACAAGAGACTGAAAACCCATAAACTCAATCATCCTGTCTTAATGATTGTATTTTTTCTATGGACAATGATAAATTTTATGTACTCTTTCTCACTAACTATAGTAATCACTAACATTGAGGTGGAATTCCAATCCCTCATTTTAGGATTAGAACAATCCTTGTAGTTGAGAATATCCTATATGAATCTCCAAAGGGATTCAAAGATACTGATAAAGAATATTAATAAAAAATATTCAATAAAAATGAAGAATTGTACCCTCTCACCATTATGTTAATTGAATGATGGAAGAGGGTCCTTTTGAACCCACATTACACGATGTACCCTATAGGGACCCTAATTTTCTTACATTATTTTAAATATAAAAAATGTAAAAGGTTACACAAATAGGATAAAAAGGATTAGTATCTTGGGAAAATTTAGACCATAACAAAAATTTACATAATTTAACATAAAAAATTTATTTAATTCTTTCTTATTTAGCTTCTTATTGGTCTTCATCTTCTCCTTAGTACAAGTATTCAGCTGGGTATATACATAAAAAGAATGGGTGAGCTAAAAGACCAATAAGAGGATGAATAAGATACTTTAATCATAGGTGATAATGCGCATCATAATCATAACATAAGAAAAGGATCATCGTCATAATCATGATAGGAAACATTTTATAAAGTCACAGAATGTGGAAATTCATAAAAAAGAAACATCATGTCTTCGTGGTAAAATAATACACATAGTTGTGAACAAAGATATCATCATGTTCACAGATATTTCACATTATCTCATGAGATAATTAACATTACCCCATTAATTAGAGTGCTATAAAATTTTGGGTTCGCCCATCACATCAAAAAAAATTCGTGTTCTTTATTATTCAAGGTGTACCTGTCACAACATTCCATATACATTATCATGCATGCCACATAGAACATATATCAATATTGGACATAAAATAACCCATGAAAAAAATGGGTTTCATATAAGAGGAATAAATTCATGAATAAAACATGGAGTTAAAAAAATAAATATGGAATAACATACTTTTTATAAGAGTCATCAATCTTGATTGAAGAAGAAAAAATCTCATGAGAATTAAGACATGTGTTTTTAGAAAAAAGAGTTCTTTTTAAAAAATCCTAACATTTGTCATATTATTGTTTTGGAAGCATTCATATAATAAAAATTAATGGGATGGAAAAATAAATGAAATTTATGGAACATTAAGGGAACATCCATATTGAAAATGCAGTGAAAGAGGGGAAACATGAAGAAAGAGGGTTGGGTTCAAGAATTCCCCTTTTATATGTCTGGATACATTCTTCACATAAATATCATAGATATTAAAATTAAATTCATTAATTAACAAAAAAATATACTATTATATATTAAATTTATTCATTGTATTTTAATGAAGTTCATTTATGGTATTGGTAATGATTTATATAGTTCACATTCATTGTTCATGAACTTTTTTTTTCATGGTTTTCATGTTCATTTTTCCTATTTATAAGTATGAAAGTTCATGTACAACGAGAATGATTATTAAGAATGGAAATTATTTGTTATTAATGAACATATAGAATATTAAATGATATTATGTATCATTTTATTTTTATTTTGAGCATTATTAATTACATTTAAAGTTAATGAAAATTATTTAATTAGTTTTGGTGGTGTTACTACTGTTTTTAGCTTATATCATTTTATTAAACATAAGATTTATATATTGATTCTAAAAAATTATATAACATTCAATATATATAATAAAATATTATTTAATCATAATTTTGTTATTATGACCATCCTTTAGGTTGTATTGAAAACTAAAAACATAGTGTCCATGGTGGTGGTAAATCGACACAACACATATGATATTTTCATGTTTAGAAAAAAGGAAAAGGGAAGAGACTTGAAGAATATTTTTTCATTAAAATAATAATAATATATAATATAAAATACTTTTTAGTTTTAATAACACATGGATAAGTGTATATGAGGAGATAATAAGTAAATAAATGAAATTTAAAAGAAATTAGAAGAAAATGAAAGAGGGTTTTTCCTCTTGAATTATTCTACATGCGTACCACCGTAGGGAAATTGGTTTTGGTCTTTTGTTGAGCCCAAATGATCCAGGATGTGAGAAAGATTATTGGGATGGTTATTCGAAAGAATTTTTACTAGGATCAAATCATAAAATGTGTGAGTAGAAGAGGTGGTGAGGGTTAGTATTTATAGTTGAGTAGAGGTGTGTTTTCTCATTATTTATTAATTCGTTTATTATTTTGGATCTTGAATAAGACTAGTTTGAGCTTTATCACTAAATATATTAAAATTGTGAAGGATATTTCTATATTATGGTTCATAGATCAGTGATGACTTAAGTAATATTGTATTTAACATATAATGTATATATTCCATAAATTATTCTATTTCACTGTTCAACAAAAATTTATGTATTTTAGAAAAATAAAAACAATTCACCCTAACAATTTTTCAATTTTTATAATATGAAAATGAAAAATATTTATGAAAATAAATTCTAAATATGTGAAATTTAATTTTTAATTGAAATCATCATTTACTTGGAAAATAATGATATTAATATTATAACAGATTTTATAACATTTTATAAAATTGATTAAGGTCTCATAGAATTGTCTTATAATCATAAGAAAAAAATTATTTTTGAATCTATTTTATGAAAATAAATATTATTTAAAATAAATACATTAATTATAAAATTATAATTATACATTTATGTTTTATAAAAATTCCAAAACATAATTAATAATTTTTAAAAAAATTATTTACTTAATATACGAAATAATGTTTTCATATTATCATTTATTGTATTCATTAATTTTATTTACACATGCATAGATATGGTTACTATTATATTGGCTGATTTAATATTCATAATGGTTACATTTCTATTCCATAGTTCAAGTAACTATTCCATTGTTTAATTATCCATAACCTCTAAAAATACCTCTTATTTAATTAATTCACCATTTATAAAGTTTTAATTGTGTTATCAATGTGATTTTATGTGGTTTATACTATAATAAATAATTACAAGAATGAAATTTCCGTTGATAAACTTTCAGGTCATTACATTCTTCCCCCTTATGAAATTTCATAATTGAAATTATTTTTCAAATTCTAACTTGATAACATGTTAGGGTACTTCTCCTTCATCGCTTCCTCTAGTTCCCATGTTTCCTATTTGTATTTGTAGTTCATCTAATGTACTTTTTCTGGGTGAGTAGTCTTGTTGGATAAGACCTTATCTATACGGTCCATGATTTTCCCTGTCTTCTCCCCATAATATAAAACGTTTCACAATTGTACTACCAATGGATTTGGTACATGTGGGGGATCAGGTGTGTACTTCTTCAAAAGGGATATATGGAATACATTGTGTACATGGGACATAGTAGGTGGATGTGCCAGTTGAAAGGATAAAACTCTGACCTGATCAAGGATATTGTATGGGCTAATGTTCTTTGGACTCAAATTTCATATCTATTATATCATGATCTTCTTCCATGGAGATATATGGAGGAATGACATGACTTTAGCCTAAAATATCAGTCACATAAAAAATTATCTACATAGCTTTTTTATCAATATTGGTCCTCCATTTTGTGATTCTAAATTGTTTTTACCTTTTCAACCATTTCTTTAACCATTTCAGGTCCTAGAATCTTTTGTTCATTGTCTTCATCCCAGCATGCTGGTGTTTTTCATTTCATCCCATAAAGAGGATAATATAGAGTTATTTGGATACTTGAGTGGAAACTGTTATTGTATGAGAAATCAATCTGAGGTAGATGTTGTTCCCAACCTACATTGAAGTTCATTGAAAATTATCTCAACATTTCTTATAGTGTCTGAATATTCTATTCATATTGGACATCATTTTGGGGGTGATAAGACATAATTAATTTCATCTTAGTGTTAAAAGCATGTTGGATACTTTTCTAGAACTTCAAGGTACATCTTTAAACTCGATCGGATATAATCGATTATGGTAATCCATAAGCCCTTACCACTTCTCTGATGTATATACATGAAATTGGATCTAGTGATTATTCCTATTATATTTTGATAATGTGATTTGACTTTGTTAGATGATATAAAACAACCCATATAGCTTATTTCCTCATTATATCTTTGGTAGTCTGGTGAAAAAGTGAATGGTGGTGTTTTCCCATTTCCATGTTGGTATGGGTAATGGTTACATCATCCCCTTAGAAATTTGTCTTTCAGAATTCACTTACTGACATATGATTCACTTTAATGTATATTTAGAGAAATCAACATTCATATTGTTCCACCAATAGTTTTCTTGGAGATATCAATATATATGTGTGCTCTCTAGGTGAATAGTGATGACTGAACAATGTGCATCATTAAAAAGATCCTTCTTTATCTCTAAATCACACGGTACTCATATTTTTGACCAAAATCATACAATTACATTCTCATTAATTTTAAACCCTATTGATTTCCCATTTTCTCATTTCTTCCACCTTCATCTTAATTTCTAAATCATTTCTTTGATCATCCTTTATTTTCTCCATGAGGGATGGTTGAAAAATAATTTGAGAAAGGATTGGTGATGTTATTTCCTTAATGATTCTCATACCATCCCTTTTCAAATATTAGAATATTTGATCTTTATCAATTCTTCTCATTGATAATGTTACAATATCCATTCTACATAGAAAAATATTCTACATTATTCACTTTTCCAGGATGGTAGTGTATAGAGAAATCATAATCATTAATGAGCTATATCCATATTCATTAAAAGATGTTATCTTTTTTCTATGAGAATATATATTTTCAGCTCTTATGATCAGTATAAATTTCACAATTCTCCCCATTGAGATAATGCCACCATATTTTCAACCAATAGATAACAACTGGAAAATACAAATCATGCGTTTGATATTTTTCTCAAAAAATTTCAAATGACTTCAGGAAAAGGCTATAAATTTATCATTTATCTCAGCACACAATCTAAGACCTAATTTAAAGCATCAATTTATACAACAAATAATACCCCACTTCTCTAAAGTGTGAGTAATAGTGCGTTGATAAGCATTTTTTCTAACTTGTTAAAGAAGTCCTCACATTCACTAGTCTAGATAAAATTTTCTACCTTTAGAGTAACCTTGGTTACTGGGTTTGAAAATCATGACAAGTTATTCCAAAATCACCAGTAATACCCAACTACACTAAGGAAACTATATATATCCATTACAGATGTTGGTATGTGACACTATTTGATTTCCATTGCCTTTAAAGGGTCCACATAGATTCCTTTTTCTATTGATACCATGCCCCATGAATGAAACATCCTCCACCCAAAACTCACATTTACTGTACGTTGCATAATTTTTCCTCCTTTTCAATGTTTTTATCATAGTATTCAAATAATATTCGTCTATTAGATTTTTCTTTGAGTATATTATAATATCATTGATAAAGACTACCTCATATTTTATGAGGTAATCACTAAAGAATCTATTAATTAAGTCCATGAATATTTGTTGGTGCAATAGTGATACCAGAAGGCTTCACTATGGACTAATAGTGTTTTCACATCCTTTTAAAGGAAGTATTAGGAATAACTGCCATCCTCACCTCTAATTGGTGATATCCTGATCTAAGGTCCACCATAGAGAAATAATTATCCCCACATAGTTGAATGAATGATTCAACTATACATGGAAGGGGATACATGTTCTTTATCTTGATTTTGTTGATCTCATGATAATCAATGTTCAGGTGCATTGATTTATCCTTTTTTTATTGAAGATGACTGGTTAACCACCTAGTGATGCACTATGTCATATAAAACCCTTGTACATATTCTCTTGAAAATACATCATCAGTTCCTCAAACTCAATGGTCTTTATTATATACTGTTTAATTTGATATGGGCATAGATCCAGGACCATATATAATTGAGAACTCAATATCTCAATCTATAGGAGGACCATTCAATTCTTCTAGGACATAGCAGTGTTGTCCCTCGCAATAAAAATATCTTCGATCATGATTCTCTTCTTTTCCTCAATAATTTGACATGGATATACTTTCTCATAAGGCAATAATATATAAACTTTAAAAGATGATCCCAAAGTAGATATATCATCCTCTATACACTTTTATAGAATTGGAAGAAGCTTCGGGATGAGAATACTGATCTCCCTTTCTTGGGATTTCATATTGTATTTGAATAATGATATCCAATCCATGCCCAAAATAGAATAAAACCCCCTCGAATAATGTAAAACCATATTCTCATATAGGTTCAGTCCACAAACATTTACTAAAGAGGAATTATATACTTTGATGGAATACTTTCCCAATTTTCTATTTTCATAGATAACTCAACCTCCGTATTTTGTGGTGGTGTTTAAATATTTATACTAACCATTTAAGATATTAGGGCATGTGCAGAACCAGAATCAAATAGTGCATTCACTATTATTGGATTAATAACTATAATACTTCTCACCACCTCAGTTTTTGGATCCACCTCAGCAATAGTGATGACATAAAAATTCCTTTTCTCATTTAAATTTGGTGGTTGGTGATGCTGATTACCCCTGTGAACACAAGGATAATTTCACTGGCATTTATATTAAACTTTATCTCAAAAATCTAAGCATTGAAACATAGTTGGTTCACTCCTTTCCTCCATCATATCATCCAAATTATTTATGTTTCTATAACATTCATGATCTTGGTAGCCTTCTCTCCCACACTTATAGCATTTCCTCATTATTTTAAGGTATTTCACATGATGCTTCATCCCACATTTTTTTTCAAGTGAGTGGTTGATATTTCTTTACACCTTTCTCTTTAGATCCATAATCTTGGAACTCCATCTTTTGTTTCCTATAACCATAGTTGTGGGACCATTCTTCAAAATCCATCTACAATTTGAGAGAACATAGAACAACTTCTTCATAACTCCAAAATACTCAAATTGATAGATCCTTTATATGGTGTTGTTTTAAACCAATAAATAATATATCTATTTTTCTATCATGTTTTATAACAAAACACAAATAATACCATGAATTCCTTGTGAAATTTTCATTGTTGTCCATGGAAGATTCACCTTTATTTTTCTTATACTTTATGAATTCTCTCTTCATCTTTAAATGAAGAGTTTGAGGAAAATATGAGTTAAGAAACATTATATTAATGACTTCCCTATTAGTATCTTCAAATTTTTTTCCTTACTCATGGGGTTCTTAATCAATTCCCACCATTGATTGACCTCTACATCTTGACAATAAAATCCTAGATTCAACTTCTGCTTCTAAAAATTGTGAATCATATGAAATATCTTTTCAATTAAGTTGACCCACGAATCCATCAATAGTGGATCGAAAGGTCCACTAAATATTTTTTGGCATTCCACATAAAATTATTGCCATCCAATTTCTCCCACTTAGGTGATGGAGGTAGTTCCACCTTATTCTCGTAATTTTTCATAGCCTGAGAATGCTACGTAAACATCGCCATGAAATATTGAACACCTCCCCCAAGGAATTGGTAATTTTTTGGAAATCACTACGTCATCCCTCACACAGGGTGTTGGATTGGTTTCTCATGGTTCCAACCATTTTCTAAAATAGAATATTCTTGAACAAAACAAAATTCAACTAGTCCTTAATAGAAAAATTATTCTTTTGTGGAATTAACTCTAAAGGAATATCTTAAGGGATCCCTATGTTTACCTATTTCCTAAATAAATTTTATTGAGTGATTAAATATACTTGGTCTCATAATAAGGGTTTTCGATAATATTACTTAATCTTAATTCCATAATTAATTAAACCATGACCTCATACCAACTATAGAGACCCTACATTTATTACATAATAGTTACAAAATTTTATTGATAAACAATATAAATGGTTACACAACTACTATCCAAAGGTGTAGTATCTTGGGAAAATTTTGACCTTACATAACTTTTAAATAATAAAAAATAAAAATTTATTTAATTATTTATTCTCTATCATCATATTGGCCCTCATTTTCTCTAAATAACAAGTATTCACCTGAGAATATACATTGAAATAAGGGGTGACCAAAATTCCCAGTAAGAGGATGCATATGATACATTCAACATGGGTGATCATAATCATCGTAATCATAACATAAGAAAATGATGATCATAATAATACTGATAGGAAAAATTAGATAAATTCATGGAATGTGGAAATGCATAAAAAGGAACATCATGTCTTAGTGGTAAAATACCAAAAATAGTTGTGAACAAATATAACATCATTTTCAAACAAATTTCACTTTATATCATGAGATAATTCACATTAACCAATGCATCAGTGCATTATATAATTATAGGCGCAACCATCACATTATAACATTTACATTATCATGAATTCCATATAGAATGTATAGAAATCATGGACATAAAAACAATGGAAATAAATGGGTATAATATCACAAGAATACATTCATGAATAAACTTTGGGGATCCCAAAAGAAATAGGGAATAATATAATTGGTATAATAATATTTAATCTTGGGTGAAGAGGAAACAATCTCAAGAGTAGTAAAACACATGTTTTTAGAAGGAATGGTCATTTGAAAAAAAAAACTTTTCATTTTTCATAAAACAATATCAGATATATGTATATACCAAAAAATAAAATACAAAAAAAAATAAATGGAATTTATGGAACAGTAAAGGAACTTCCATACTTAAAATTTAGTGAAATTAGGAAAACCCCATGAAATAGAGTTGGGTTCGATAATTCCCTTTAACTTAGGTCTATATGATTTATTCACATTAATATCCTATATAATCAAATTAAATTCATTAATTAACAAATAAAGAACATTTTATACATTACTTATATTCATTATATATTTATTATCTTTAATTATGGGTTTTTTTATGAGTAAAATAGGTTAATTTCATCATTCATGAGGGTTTTTTCTTATTTTTCATGATCAGTTCTCTTTTTTGTTATTATGGAAGTTCATGTACAATGAGAATGATTCCCTAGAATTGAAATTTTATTTTATTAACAAAAATAAATAACATTAAATGATATTAATTATAATTTGGTTATATGGTATATGGAATATTTATTCTAATAACTGTTAATGAAAATGATTTAATTAGTTTTGGTGGTTTTACAACAATTGTGACCTTATGTCATTTTATTTAACATAATATTTATATATTGATTCCAGAACATTATATAAAATTCTATATATATATTAAAATCTTATTTAACAATAATTATGTTTTTATAACCAGTATTGAAGGAGGTAGTGAAAAACTAATACACATCATCCACATTGGTGGTAAATCGACATACCACGAATGATATTTTGATGTTTAGAAAAAGGAACAAGGAAGAGACTTGAATCTGAATTATCCCATTGAAAAAATAATATTATATTATATAAAATATATTAGTGTTATCATTCCACTTGTATAATTGGGGATGAGGAGATAATAATAAAATAAATTAAATTAAGGTGAAATTAATAGAAAATGAAATAGGGTTTTACCTCTTGAATTCTCCTGGTTGAGAATCTCCTTAGGGAAATTGGTGTTGGTGTTTTGTTGAGAAAAAGGATCTCGGACATGGGGGAAGGTCTTGGGATGAGTATTGGGAAAATTTGGAAGATGATCAATGCTTCGAAGGTTTGGGGTGAAGATGCGGTGAGGGGTGGTAATTATAGTTGATGAGAGGGGTGTTTCCCATTATTTTATTCATTAATTTATTATTTTGGCTCAAGACTATGAATAGTTTGACAATCGTAACCAAATATACTAAATTAATGGATAATTCTTCTATATTATTGTGATTACATTAATGATTTCTCTAGGAATGGTGTATTTAACTTATAATGTATATATAACCAAAATTACAGTATTTCACTATTCACCAAAAATTCATGAATTATATAAAAGTACCAAAAATTAACCGAAATAATTTTTAGATGTGTATTATTCAAAATGAAGTCCATTATTTGAAAATGATTTAATAAATATTACAAATTTTATTTTTAATTAAAATCTTCATTTACATGGAAAATGTGGATTTTGAAATTACATCCGATTTTATAACATTTAGAAAAATTAATTAAGGAATCATATATTTATATGATAATCATAAGAAAAAAAATAATTTATGAATCTAGTTGATGAAAATAAATTTTCGTAAAAACAATTACATTTATTATAGTATTATAAGTAAATATTTTTGTTTTAAAATATACCAATGCTTAGTTAAAAATTTTAAAAAAATATTTATTCACATATACTATGATTTAATTATATCATAGTATCATTTATAAGATTCATAAATTTTATTTTTAATTTTATAGACGATTTTACAATTCTATAGGGTGATTAAATATTCTTAATTGTCACATTACTATTCCAAAGGTGAATTTACTATTCCATTAATAAAGGTTACTTAACTTCTATAAATAACTCTTATTTTATTCATTAATAATCTCTAATGTTTGTATTGTTTTCTCAAAGTCATTTTATGTCATTTATACTATATTTCATAATTATAATAAGGGAATTTCCATTGATAAATTTTTGGGTCATTACATCCATTGATCATAGAATACTCTTGCAAATGCATTGGCATATACAGACAGAGTCCAAGCCAACCCTGATATGGAAGAAGCGATCTTCCTCATCATCCACTAAAATATTGTCTCATTAATAATCATTTGTAATATGGAAGGAATCCATCCAGTCAACACTTCAATAGTTCTTAATGAATTTATATTCACCCTTAGCTGGATGGAGATATATTGAGTTTTCTCCTAAATGGGATCCTCCTGATAGACTAAGCCAGAAGTGAACAAATCCAATGCATAGCAGTAAAAATTACCCTATGAGATGGTCCAAATGATCAAAACCCACTCTAAAAGAGAGGATTCAATGGAATCCTCCTTATATGTATATAATAAAGAAATATTTTCTCCATCGTGGAAGAAGTCCATACAGACTCTTGAATTTCTCACCCAGCTAGTATCAGGCTATCTCACTAAATTAAAAGGCTGGGTTACTGCTGAAAAATTATCATATTGGACAGTGAGAAATTCACCCAGAAATTTCTTTCATTTCAGATTCAAGAAAGTTCCATCCATCAAACCCCATAACTGCTATATATATCTAAATATTACCAACATTTTTTTCTGTTGGGAAATGATGTGGTTGGGCCACATCCCCTATAAGAAAATAAGCATTTTAAGTATATCCTTACTACTACTTACTTATTTTCTAAATGGGATAAGGTAATACCCCTAAAACAATTTAGGATGAATTATATTTTCAACTTCCAAAATTCCCATATCATCATCAGGTTCATAGTCCCTCATATGATACTGTTGGATAATGGAACCATCTTCTATTCAATAGAGTTGAATAAATTGTACTAAGAGTGCAACATCAAATCCAATTTCTCATCCCAATTTTTTGAAGTGGTAAATATACATAAAAATTCCTTTAATAATAATCTATAAAATATACACCAGAAGATACTGAATAAGAAAAAGAATTCGTATTTGCAAAGGATCCTCCATTCTTTATCATCTTTCCATACCACAAAATATAGTTATACCCAAGAAACAACATATTCATTTCTATATATAACTAAGGGACTATTACCCATAAAATTCTAGTTTCCCTCACATCAAATACCTATTTTTTGTAATTTCTCAAATGAACAAAAATTTTAATGGTGGTTGGATTAGTTGGAGATGCTCGATTAGAAGTGGTTGCATACATTGAACAACCTTCAAGTCCATAAAAATTGAATTAAGGAAGTCTTCAAAAAAACGTTTCACCTAAACTTTTTCATTCAAGAAGAAATCATATTGGATCATAGAACCCCAATTATACTAGGAATAAAACCTCCAAAAATGGAACCCAAATGGGAGATTCCATGTATCATATATAAGGTATACCACAACAGAGGTTACTAACTGGCCATAATGGATTGGGAGTGTGTCACACCCCCCACAAATGCAAGGTTTATTAAGAAATAATTTTCATAGAAATCATTAAATCCTCACAAACCATTACCAAATGATGTTAAACTATATAGGACATGCCCCATTCATATGACATTAAACTCTGTGTATTCATCATTATCAAAAGACGTTAAACAATACGACTGATTTCCTAGTTGCATGACGCTAAATAACAAAGTTCCCTTTCCCTCACTACATGATTTAGAAATAAATGGATCCCCAATATTACTCATCTTTCATGATGAATCACCTATATCCTTACTTAATGACTTTAAACTACAAGATTGATGACCTTTTCACATAACACTATACTATATAGGTTTTCTATAATCGTGCACGTGATTGATTATCATTCCAATTAGACACATAGATATGCCTAGATCCTTTATCTTGTTTGAGCCACTACATGATAAAAAATTACACCTTCCATTCTCAAATTTACTCAATATCATAAGGAACCTTTTCCATTCCTTTTTTCTCACACCGATCTTTTCTCATGTGAGATTCTGAATTTTGGTAAGGGATTCCACAAATCATCAAGGCAAATTAGCTGACGATATGGTTTTCGTATTCCGAGATTCATGACCTAATAAGACACAAAAGATTCCTCATGGAATTATTTTAAAATGAAAAATTTATTTCTCTTTCATAAAAAAACATTTCATTTCCATAGGCCTCTCCCAATCGGACCATTATTATTTGTGTTGTTATCCCATCACACCTCCATTCAAGAACTATGTGTCTTTTGATTCATGCCAGCATGGGATTCGTAGAGATGCTCGGATCTCCAATATCGAATCTAGATACAATAATCACCCAGAAACATTCCCCCCATTACATGTAGGTCAGCCCTATATAGTGTGTTTCGCATTCAAGAAATATGTGTGGCATGATTCCTATCAAAATAGGATACAGAGTGATACCCAAACCACCATTCATGAACTATGTGTGGATTGATTAATATCATCACTTGATATATAATGACACCGAGATATCCATTCTCGGGTCTAGCTACAACAATTAGTGGGAAAAGGGACCCCATTGTGTACGGACCATGCCCATAAAGAACATTTCTCTTTCAATAACTACATGTGGCTTTATTCCTATCACCACAAGATACATTTATTGATTCCCATTCATGAATACCTTTTTTCTCAAGAACTATATGTTGATTTATTTCTTTCATCATAAGATATGTAGTGGAACCCTGATCACCAATCCTAGGTCCTGCTAAAAAAATAAATGGGAATAACCAACCCCTCTTTGTATGGGTCAAAACATCATGCATCATTTTCCATTAATGGAATATAGGTGGATTGATTCAAATAATATAAGGATATTTAGTGATGCCAGAATATCCAATTATTAAGTCCAATCATGATAAAACAAAAATTTCCCTCATATCTGTCAATGGGTTAGACCTGTATAGAGATATTTAATAAAATAACTACGTGTGACTTGACTCCTAACATCATTTGATACATAGAGACACTCAGATAAAAAATTATGGTATTGGCCGCAATATATAAATGGTAAAAATTCACATGTACCTATAAATGGGTTATATATATGCAGTAAATGTTCTAACTTCAAGGAATTGAACTACATGACGAAAGTAGCATATGCCACTTATAAAAGAGTTCCAAGTCATACAATCTCGTCTTTCTTACGCATGAGTCAGATGTACATAATTATTGCTTTTTTACATGATAAATCTACTCAAGAAGGGATAAAACATAGTGATATTCACGTATAATATTTTGTAAGGATAAAAGATGCTCCCTGCATCTAAATGGCCATGACCAGTGAAAAGTGTACCTAAAGACATCTCCCATATATTTTCACATCGTTTCCCACATACTTACCATGTGACATTAAACTGAAATGAAAGTAAAATTTCTTTACCACATGATAATAAAATAAAAGGAAAACAACATAGTCATAATACATTTAAACAAACTGATTCATACATCCCCACTACGTGATGTTAAAAGGTGTAGTCCATCACCCATTATCATTCCTTATCAAAGGACCATAATATATTGACACTATTCAACCAGAGTACATGCTTCTTTTCAAAAAAATTAATCTCTCATCCCATTAATCACACTTCGGGTTTTGAGAACCTCAAGATTCAAAAAATACTTAATTTCTCTTAGAAACACTATCCAGGATTCAAGGGACCCTTTATTTGACTACTAATTTTTCTCTATGTCTCCTACATATGCACTTATGGTCTTCAAAAAAAGTGATATCACCTTGAAAAAAAGATTGTTAATCCAAGGAATCATGGCACTGTTGTGGAGGAAAAAAGCACCTAATGTTGATTTCGGTCATCACCAACATGATTTTAAATTTACAATACCCATAACATGATAAAATCAAGCCATGATTTATAGCTTTTCATCCCCTTCTCAGAATGAAGTTGGAGTACTCTAGACCATGGTAATTCAAACTAGGATATTGTGTAACATTCCCCTCATACTATGTTCATGTTCATCATTACCTTAAACTACCTCCACTTTGGTAAAAGAAGTAGGACCATAAATTATATCCTTTAGTGGTCCAAACCACAAGACCATAAAATTCTAGAAGAAGAGTCATAAAATATGTCAAGTTGAAAACCAGTAAATGGAGGCCTGAGTAAAATTCATTTCTTAACTAGCTAAACTCTTCATCTCCAGAGTGTTGAAAAAAATAGGAAATAAATAAATAAGGAATAAATCTCATAGGGGATACATTGTAGAGATATTAATATTTGAGCCACTATTTCTAGGACCCCTAGTCCATGAAAAAGTTATAGTTATTGTTTTTCACATATCCTCACCATGATAATATATTCACTAGGTTGTGAAGGTACTTTTAAAGAGATCGAACCCTTCTGGAATATTAGGTCTCCTAGAAGTCACACATCATGATTTGTCTGTATTGGATTAATAAAAAGCATTTTTGGCCCTTGGAAAAAGATAAATGGCTTCAAGAGACCCTTTGATTAACTATGCATGTATGCCTATAGATCATTTATATTCACCTATGGTCCTTACAAAATGTTTTATTTCATTACAAAAATGGATTTCTGATTCTTGAGAGCCCTGACATCGCTGTGGTGGAACGCAACACCTTGTGGTGTTTGGTTCATCCCCGATGCGATTGAACAATGTAATCTTCATGACCGGATTACTTTAGACCATGACTTACAATCCCCATTACCAAACTATTAAAATGAAATTGACTTCATCAACATTATTACACTATGTTTTATACCTTCTATTAAAGAAGAATTATGACACTCTATTCCAAATCCTTTTCATTTCCAACATCTTGGGACTCGAAGCCATAAGGAATAGTGATATAGATTCAAATTTAAGAGATGAACTTCCCAAGGGTTCCAAAATCCTTATTGGATAACTTTATATACATATATAACTTCATTTACCATACATTTAATACTATGATATTCTTTCATGGCTATAAAAAATAGTGTGTGCACCTCTGTTTGACCATGCTATCGATACATTAGGTCTATTACATACCTACCAGAGGCATCCCCTCACTACAGTGATGGAAATCCAATCCTTGTGAGCACTGGTAACACCATAGAGGAACCCAACACCTCAAGGTGTAATGGGACATTCTTGGAATGTTTTCCCCATTCCATATTCCTCGAATCAAACTTTTGGTTAATGAAATACCCAATACATGCTCCACCTGTCCAAGTGGACTCAGCTTCCTTAGAATTTCTCCCTAAAAAAATATTACCCCTATTAATCTTCTATATCCCTTAGACAAGAGTGGGGACATCTTTGTTTGAAAATGCTATCAATGCATATATTATTTATCCTACTAACCATATCCATTTCCTCCTTTCCTGAAAGGAACCATAATCGTTATGATCCTTGGAAACACCATGGGGAAACTCATCACCTGAGAGTGTTCTGGGTCATCCAAGGAATTTCATCCCCGTATTCTATATTCATGAATCATTTCCCAATATAAATACTTTAAACATCATAGTGTTTTATATCCTAGAATAAATATTTTAAACTATAAAATATTTGATTTCATGACTATAATATTTTATACTACTTAGCATATCTACATATTTGCCACATGATGTGAAAATACATATAAGATATCTTTACCTCTTGAAATTAAACACCATGGATAATTATATTCAAAAATGTTATATTACAAGGGATATAAGGTCCAATATAAAATACAATGAACTAAAAAAAGAATGTCTGAGTTAAAATACCCTAAACTACAACAATAAAAGTTTAGAGCCAAAAGACCCAAAACTGTTGTAAAGAAGGAATGAGATAAAAGTCCCTAAACTATAGTAATAGATGTTCCCAGCTAAAAGACCCTAAAAAACACCAATAGAAGGTCTGAGCTAAAATAACCAAAAAATAAAACAATAGAATTCATGTGCTAGAATACCCTAGAGTACAATGATAAAATTATTTAGTTTGTAAGACAATAAAAAGGAAGAAAATCAGTCAGGCCAAAAACCCATCAGATGATGGCTTGAGAAAAATCTGAGTACTTGACCAAAAATCCTTATACTATATAATCATATGAAAAAATTATAGAAATATAAAATAAAAATATATAATGCTTTTGGGTCTCACAATATGGCCTTATCAAAAAACAAGAAATAAATTCATCAAAATATTGATCATTCTCCCTCCAGAAAACATATTCTACAAATATTATCATTTTTTGAATATGTTAATATCATGATAGCCAGTGAATATACATCAATGAGGAATGTCATTTTGGTGGGAATTCACAATAATTTGGGAAGAAAACCTTGTTATGGTATAATCATTCAAATTCATACATTCTGGTTTACTTGATATTACTCAAAGGATGGGTATCATTGATGGCCTATAAAATATCATATTTTTGAAATCTCCTGAAAATAATGATTATAATATGACTAGACAATGATTTATAAAATTCAGAAGACCTATCCATTCATATCATGAGAAAGGGGTAATATATAAATATTAGATTCTCTCCCAAGAATATGAATATAAATAAAAAGTAATTAAATTATAGGCCCATCACAGCATGTTTTCATAGGAGTACCAATGCTTTGTATAATTTTAATCTAGGTAGGTAATGTATTTTCATGATTGATCAATTGATTATCTTGTCATCACTGAAATCCACTAAAACTCCTCCACTCTAGTAATAGCATCTAGCCTTGCATTCTCCTCCATGTCCACGAGTTCCCATTTATCAAGTAATGTTTTCTAAAATAACATATGATCCAGATTAAACTAGGATTGATATTCTTGAAAATGAATAATTATGGACTGGAGAAGGTCAATCTCAACCTTCCCATAACTGACCACATTATAGTGAGTTTCTTCTTCCACTGTACACTAGGATTATTCGTTTAAGAAATTATCTAATATTTTCCTTATGGAATAAGAATCCTTAGCTGCTACCAACCTTAATTAGATGTCCATTTTCACCCTAAAATAAATAAACTAATTCAACCTATAAATCACAGAGGTATATTCAAATCCCTCATCACAAAGGGTGGTAAATGTGAAACAAAGGCGACCCAACTTGTACTTCATCCCTTCCAAAGGGGTCTCTAAAACTGAGGTCCCAATTCATTTCCATACATACCACTTCATAAAATGGTAAAGTGATACATACTATAAATCATTCCCAAATCCATCCTTTGAATAAGAAATTATTCTAGGACTAAGTCTCTATGTGACAGAGTTATGTTCATAGTCTTCGAAGAAGTAGGTAAAGAGCTAACCTCTACTTTGGTCGACATAATTGGATGAATCCCCAAGGAAGAAAGGACTTGAAAATATGATCTCAAGGGTGAAGAAAATACATTAAGTGGAATAAGGGTTATCAGTAAAAGGATAATTTTTATGATATCACCTAGTATCCAATGGATATAACCAATTTTAGTAATATAACTTTCTCTGTTGAGTCGCTAGTGACATATGTTTACCCAACCTCATCCTTTGGTGAAGAGACAACAACATCTTGAAATGGGCCACTTTTTGGAACCTATGGTGCTTTATATGATGTCGTTCTTTTGTCATCACACTTGAGAGCTGTAAGAAAAAAATATGAAGAAACATGAAACAAATTGTATAATATGTCCAATTTTATAGAAGTATTCACCTTATTTGAAACACACCTCTATCAAGGGTAATCTAATAGAAGAATATCTACCTCTATTAGTCACTTCCACTAGGGTTTTTTCCTTTGATGGATCAAATGGAATAGCTAATGGAATATCTACAAAGGAAACAAGACTAACTGGCCTGATACATCATCCATCTCTACTTCTTGACCCACTAAAGTAGCAGAGTACTCACCCACATCCTTAGGGAAAGAGACATGCTCCACCAAGAGGCCCTGGTAGGGACGTGTACATTTTTGGAAAATTTGGATGTGCTACTGAAATAGTCTAAAACTAGGAATGTGTGAAATTCCGTACTTGAGAATTTTGATGGAGTTGGATCTGAAAATATAGAACACATCCTTTTTTCCTTTCACCAATAGGGAATGATCTCTATAAAGTACCAATACTGAGAGAGTTATGTAATTCACCAATATGGTAATGATACTGAGGGAATCACTCTAGGAATTGAAATTTCCACCCTTATCAGGGCCATATGAACTTAGGATCCTTCTTCATTGTTCCCCCGGTCACTTCTCAACCATGCTCCAATAGCTTTACCCTGAGGATAATATATAGGGGATGAAAGTATTGGAGTATTTTCTACGGTCTTCTACTGTATCAAAAAAGAATCCAAGGACTTTAGCATGGTATTAATAGAATCGTGAACCTTTGAATATGGAAATAAGATTATCATTACCACACCTTGATAATGGGATATCCCTATTCATCCATAAGAACCTCAAATGTTCCTCGGATAACCACTTGTTGAACTAAAGGGGAATAACCAGCCTGAAACTTTACGATTTCCAGTATTACGTAAAGGTCTCAGAGGAATGACTTAACTTCCATCATTCAGCCATTGAAATTAATTCCTAGGGGTGGTTACATGATAGACACTTTCAAAAGGCAATTCTCCTTGGCATAGTATGTGTTAGAGCTCAAACTATAAGTTTATTGTCCTCTAATTCATCCACTATTTAAATGGGATAGTAAATAATAATGTTGGTGTGGCTTCACACACCGACATGAAACCCACTACGTTTGTGATAGTTGGTGCTTCTACTGGTAATGATAGTAATGGAAAATGGGTCGTTTTCCTACAAGGTACTTCTGGGGATTTTGATTCTATTAGAGCTATCTTCATTCCAATCCAAGGAATTCTATAAAAAAAATTGGTTGAAATTTGGTATCATCGTATATGAATTTTGATAACTGCCCCTTGGGATATGAGAACAAACAAATATGAGCATAATTTTTGGAAAAAACATTCTTTATGTCATGGGGAGGTAGATCTATCTTTTCCTAAATTTACTCCGTGGTAAAAAAAATAAAAAATAGGAAATCCACCATCATATGATTCTCATAGTGAATGTGAATAGAGGGAGAAAATATTGATTAAACACAATGAAATTGATTGATAAAATGATAGGGTTTGTACCATTTATATAGGAAAATCCCATTTATATGGGTGGGGAGGATGACCTCACAATGTAATAATATATTTGCCCGAGCCTTAAGGATGGCCTTACCATTATCATCCATATCACTGGTTTGAAATGAACAATAAGTGTTTATGGATAAGTGTTCATAATGGATCATGAAGTCCCTAAACTCCCATTCCTTCAGTGTAATAATACTTACCTTTCCGATATAATGAAAAAATTGTTTAAAATAGAGATTGGGGATATTCTTGATGCCTAGTTACTCATATCATCCAAGATGAGTATCCATCCTACCCTATAACACCTGAAAGGGTCGAGATATTCAGGGTGGACCTTTTCCTCTATATATATGGAACAATAGTTTGTAAAATTTAGCTAACATTGGTATGGGTAAACTGATAAACTTCCCTCCTTACTTGAAAGCTTCCATCAGGAATGTGGAAACCCTCACTCCACCATTTTTTTATATCAGGAGTAGGTACCAGATCAGATGCATATAAAGGAAATTGGACAACAGGAAGGTTCGGTAAATATGAGGGATTATTTCCCACCCCCAGTTGGTATACATATTTTCTATGTCTATGGGAACCCTTATCACTATGGGATTCCATAGTAGGTTGGGAATTTTTATTATTGAAATCTATCTTAGAGCAAGTATTCATATTGAATTATTTCCCCATTTATATAATGGGACTTCCTTCCAAGGAAGCAGGTCCTTTTCGAGTGCCTTTTGGACCAACCAGATCAACTCTCAAGAAAGAGGATGACTCCCCTCTATGTTATCCCATCCGGATGGTGTAGGTAAAATTATCACATATCCCTCTCAATATGGGTTCACCATAGATCTATTCAATCTCACATAGAATAATACCTACCTCTCCATGCATAAGATGGAAATTGCTCATGTCTGGACTCTAGCGACTGAACAAGTCAGACATCAATCCTTTATTATAATATGAAAAATATTTTGAGATCCAATTATCATTAAACATCCCAATATTATTTATATCCATGTAAAACATGGAAGAAATAATCTACACCAATAATTATTTACCAGAATCCATTCTGCAACTGTCCCAATGTCAAAATTATTAGTTGGGAAACTACCCAATCCTCTTGATAGTGGTAGTCATCTTCTATATGGAACTATATATATGAATATCTGAAATAGGTTCATGACTATTCCTGTTGAATTCAATTGGAATAAGAATCAGTATGTTCCCATCTGTGCATTCCAAACCAATAATGAAATGGATTTTCTGAGAAACTTTCACCCAAAAAGGTGTTTCGAGTTTTTAGATTCCATTAAAGAGGTATGATTGATGACTTCAATGAAGGGATAGAATCATCATTGTAAAGACCAAACTCTTTGAGGTGTAGGAAGTATTAGAGGGGATATTCTATAAGGATTACCCCATCCAGTTCACTAAACATATCTACAATGAATCAACAACACAAAGGAAAATAAAATCCACACATACTACAATAGAATTTTGGTGGTCCATCTCAGCTTTATCATCATTATTTGTATATATTTGGGAAGTGTTATGGTATTTGAAATTTTTCTAAGCTTGGTTAAGTGGTAGTTTTCATACAAATGAAACTAAAATCCCATAAAAATGAGATGTAGAACACCAGAAGAATCATTGTAATCACATAAAACAAGAAGGGGATTCATAACCACAAATAGGTCTTGTACATCACTAGACCAATTGATATCCCATGAATCATGTAACCCATATGATTTCTCATAGCCACATGACCACTCATGAGACTCCCGATCAAATAACCCTCTCATGGTCACGTGATCTGCATAATAGTCAAGCGATCATGTGACTAAGACAGAGGATAATGTGAAATTAGAAAGATGGCCACATTTATAAGTTTCAGGAAATTACCAAAGATATATTAATTATATATTATAAAATCTTCTAATTAAAGCAGGACACACAAAAAATTATCATGAAATAGCTCTCATGAATTAGTATTTTGGGCATGAATTACGGTCAATTATCACATGAGCTCTTGAGAAGGGGTCACATGGTGAAGGCTTATTAAAGGATCTCTAGAAAGATAGAGTCACCAGTGAATTATATTCCTCTCATTATCCTCATTAAAGGTAACTCCATGGAATAAAAATGGCTTTCTACAAGGCCAAATGTCACCCAAGACACTGATTGATGGTAGACCAAAAGACTCGAGTTGTATTTTAAATTCCTCAGAACTAATCCATGGTCCTTACAAAGATCGATCTTAAGTAGATAGATTTTTTGATGGCTTCAAGATGAGCATAATTAATTAGAAAAGTTAAAGAATACCTGATGTATGGGTAATATTTTCTTCATAATGAAAATGAAGTGATGGTGGAAAAATCATACGAATCACATGATATCCCAAAGGAAACCAGATCGTGCAACCTTTGGATGGTCATGAGAATTGTTCATGCACAGCACATAACCTACTATAGATCATGAGGATCTCCTTAGATAATATTGTGTTCTTACAAAGGCATTTAAGACACTCAATGATCATGTGGTGGCTATGAAAAAAAAGTTTATTTGTTCTATGAGACTTTTCAAAATAGTAGACACCAAATAATCATCCAAAACCCTTGGAAAATTAAGGGGAAAGTATAGAAAATACAAAAACAACCATTTGAATCATCGATATTCATGATACACACTCATATTGTTAGAAATATTCTTTGAATCCCTTATAAAAATATCCACCCTATCACACAAGAATCATGCTGACATGTCCCCTATATCATGTGATTTGTTTAGGACATGTCCAGTCAATTTTTGACCTCCTTAGGTTCCATAGACAAATAGATGGATTGTCCATGATAATTCTCTCACAAAACCATTGACTCCCATTATTGTTCATGTGTTGCATCATAGACAAGGAGGGTGATTTCATTCAACACCACTCAAACAACATCACAAGATCCCCAACCCTTGTAAAATAAAGATGGAAAATCAATGGGGAAATAATGAATCTTCTAGAAGTTTGAGGTTATATTGTTCTTCCTGTGAAAGAGGTTATATACCCTGATCATTCACCATTGATGACAAAATTCCATCTCAATAATCCAACATGTTCTCGCAATGGTAATTGTACATGATGATCTAATCCTGCGATACCCCTTAAAAATTCATATGTACCGATGCTTTCAAGAGACCACTTGTACAAGTGCCTTTTCACTTGGCATGATTCACCAAGATCTTGCAAAATCACCCGGACATGTCACTCGTGTCATGTGATTCTCCCTTAAAATTCCATTTGGATCATGTGATTTCCTCTGGACATGTTAGGATAGTCACACAATGCCTTCTGAGAAACACCTCCTAAGTCTCGTGAAGTCCTATAGGAGTTCTATCCAAACCTTGAGATGGACCCCATACATGTCACCTCAATTCATGCAGTGATACCAGGACATGTCATCTTGGTATTGCAGCTTTACCCTCAAGAAATTTATAATTGGATCAAAAGACATCCTTCAGAAAATACATCATTGATCATTTGACATACTCCAAACACTTCAACATTGAGCATCTTGAACAATCCATAAATGTATATATTGTTTATGTGCCATCCTCCAGACTAGTCATCATGATCATGTGACACCCTCAAGACTTTTCTTCCTTGATCATACGATTCTCTCCAGACATGTTATTCAGGTTATGTGACATCCTTAAGAAAATTCAATTATATCATGTGATTGTCTTAAAAAATGTATGTTATGCAACCCAGGCATGTCCACTCATCCTCAGACACGTCAGATAGGAAATTTGATATGTTAGGAAGACTGTGAAGACATGTCGACCAGACACCCCATGCCAGGATAACCTTGTACAGTGGATATAGACTGGAAACCACAATTTATAAGACCCAATCAACTAAACAACAAGAACTCTAATTCCTTCCAAAAACAATATACATATGACTCCTTATTAAGGACTAATATTAATAGCACAACCTGAACATGTAATACCTAATCAGTGGCACAATATTTCTGCCCCATACTAGGGTATACTTAATGAGTAAGCCCCAACCAGCTTCATGATACGACTGCCCCAATATCATTGAATCTTTAGAATGCAAGCCCCAAACAAACTGAACTATGATAACTTTGATTCATGTTATAACCCAGATATGTATGACACCTCTATGTGGAATGAGATCTAATGGGAATATACCTTAGTGAATGTTCCTCAATATCCTAAAATTAAATGTTACAACTCTAATTCCTACCACCCACAAAATACATAGGAAAAATTCATAAGGCTCAATCTTAAATGGGAATCCAACTTGGTATGAGTCCCGCAATGTCACCCACATTCCAACCATAAGGACCCAATCACACCCATGGTCCAATCATGTTGTCTCATACACTATGTGATCAAGAAGAAAAATGAACTATAATGAGTCTAATTCCTTCCATACCTAGGATATGTAGGATTCCTTCCTATGTCCCAAGATCCATATTAAATATTCTAGTGCATGTACTAGCACATAAGTCCTGCATCTATACGAAGTGTGACTAATTACTTGTTATCCCTTTTTCTCATGCCTAGCATTGATCATGTGGGATTATAGAGTTTCAATTTTCATATACATCTCGTCATGAATATACAAAATCTAGGGAAACTTCATTGTGTGTGCCCAGATTAGTTGAATGATACAGATAATCCCATGTAATGGCATCTACCTCGGGGATGTACCATGGTTAATATTGAACTATGATGACTCTGATTCCTTCCATAACCAGGATACGTAGGTTTCCCCCCATAGGTCAAGCTCAATCCATGGTTCCAAGAGTCCCCCATTTATTTCCATTTTTCAAGACACTAAATAGAATGGGTTTAATGAACTTTGTGGGTTTTGATTCATGTTATTAATAGGATATGTCAGACTCCTCATAATGGCTCAATCACATCCTTAAAATATAAATCACCTACTTTCATGAAAAAACATTATGATGTTCTTTTTTATATGTTTTTCAAAAATATGAATATACCCATTAATGGGAAATGGATGAAGAACCAAGGATACATATATGTGGACTCATTAATGGCCCTAAATTTTTATATTGATATATTCAAAACCTAGTTATTTTGTTATTGTAACCAGTCCCGTATTAGGATTATGAAGACATTCAAAACATATATTAAATCTATAATAGATTCCAAAATTTGGCAACAAATCTCCACAAAAGGGTGTGATGAGCCTGACCTCCCAACCACTCAACCAATGTGATTTTTTATGAATCATTGGGTTTGAAACCCCAAAGGACCACATTCCTTTGGAAGGAAGGATTACACATAATTATGGATGTGAGAAACATTGGTATTTTTTGTTAAAGGAAATTTTCGTAAACCGAAAAAAAATTATTTTGTATCACATTCTCCCCCCCCCCCTCAGAAAAAATCATCTGAAAAATTACAGATCTATATTTTTTTAGAAACAAATATGGAGAATGAAACATGAATCTTTTAAATATCCAAATGATTAGTTTACCATCTGTCAGGACATTTTGTTCACATACCTTATGAAAAAAATAGGGGAACCTGACACGAAACATTTACAAGAAAAAATTGATTTGATGTTCCTCTATAGTTGGGGTTCTAATGGAATAAGTCCATCCTTTCTATGACAATTCCATGTGTGAAGAATAGTCGTACCAGTAATAATAAAGGAAACTTGTTTTATGCCTACATATCTGAATGGGAAAGTATCATGTCTAATATGATGATCAGATTAGTGACCATATTCCTTGTTGTATTCATAACTATAGATATTACTCTCCCAAATAACTCATGGTTTTGAGATAATGTGTCCATCTGGATACGTTTATTGAAAATAAATTATGACTAAAACCCCAGTGGATCTAATAATGACATTACCCTCAGGAAATCATCACAATTAGGTGGTGAATGAAATGGTATGGGAATAGAAACTTCATAGTATGCTATATACCCTTGAGGAAACGTGAAAGGTTATCCAAATGATAAAATTGATGATCCCACATC
Organism: Viscum album; assembly: GCA_963277665.1. Lineage (NCBI taxonomy): Eukaryota > Viridiplantae > Streptophyta > Magnoliopsida > Santalales > Viscaceae > Viscum > Viscum album. The sequence goes on from OY728128.1 coordinate 1,307,637,373, forward strand.
ATCCAAAGAATGTTTTCATAAAGCCAGTGGTCCTTGTTTCCACCACAAACCATTTAAAATACATATCATTGGATAAAAGAGACACCACCATCAGTATTTTATGAAAATGGATTAAGGATTAAAATATATCTCCCTTTTAGTCAAGAATCCTACGAGGAGGGCTCTTATCAACTATAATAACAAAATCCATCTCACTGGTACTTTTAATACACCTTCTTTGGGTATCATAAAAAATATTTCCACCATTGAAACTGATGAAAAAGAAATAAGGAAGACACATCGGGCACATAAATATTTGGATAATTGGAATATGACTCATATCCCCTCTTCCGCTGAAAAATCCTATTGGTATATTTCAGTGGTATCTAGTGAGTAGGCTCACATCCCTTCTCACATAGATGAATTATATGGGAATGTTATTGTAGAATGCATGGGGGTGGCGTATATCTCTACCCCCATTCATGAAGTCCATATTTATATTTCTATGGAACAAGGAGGAAAAAACTAGTCTAATATCCCATCTTCAATTTAAGACATCTTCCAGTTATAGGGGAGATATAAAATGTGAAGGCTTACATTCTTGCACACACTTTTTAAAAGTGGATTTTCAACTTAGTAATAGTTGAAGAACTCCATCGTAATATTCATGCACTATTGCAGATACATGAAGATGATCATATTACTATCCCTACAGTTAGGGTATTATAACACTCTGATCAGTATGAACAAGTGGTTACTCTAGATCATGCATACATTCTTTATCATGACTAGGAGGATAATTAGAATACTCTAGTAAAGGATAAGGCACCAGACTATTCTCATATTATTGTTCCTGTCAAGGATCACCAAGTGGGAGAGACACATGCCTCATGGAAGGGGAACATTTTTTATGAAAAAAATAGGTGACATAATCCAAAGGCTGAGAATCGGGATCATATCACTATTATGTTTGGGGATTATTATGTGAGAGAAACAAATGCACTTTTACAGGTTCATATGATTATAAAAAAAGTAGTAGAAGCATAATCCAATGGCTTAGGATCAAACTCATATCCCCATTCTAACCGAGGCTCACCAAGTGATAGTGTCACATACCTTAGGAAAAGATCATATTCCTATAAATGAATCTACAAATAATATTCTAGTATATCATGAAAGACAATATCATATCCCTTCATCCACTGATGAACAACCAAAACAGTATCCTTCAGAGTTAATACAGGAGGAGGCACATATCCCTTATACCATTTTGGAAGTCTTTTGGAATATTCCTATGGGGAATTTATATTTATATCAATCTCATATTCTCATTCCATTGGAGGATCACCATGTGACAATGGAATATTCATTAGGAAAGGCTCATATTCTTGATGAAAATGACTAGGGGAATACTCTAAAGGCTTGGGATTGGGATATTATCCATGTTATTATTGAGTCTCTCTATGTAAGAGAAGAACATGCCTCAAGATAGGATCATTTTCATATTAGTTAAGCTCATTTTCATATTCCAATAGTGGGATCATGCTCCTACTGCACCAGATGGTTATCAATATATTCCAGAATCCATTATACAACAGGCCCATATCCTTTAACAATAAAAAAATGTGGGCTGACATATTCTATCCATGATGTAGAATAAGGCCCATATTACTTATCCGATCAATGCCAATGACCATTAGATAGGTCAAGACATATTCTCTAAAACGGAAGGGTCCACTACCTCTTCAATAGAAGGAAAAGGTGATCATTACCATGATAGTCCTCCTCAGGGTGTGTGGAGAAAGATCTCAGAGACTCTACTCCTAACATCATTGATTGTAAAATTCCCTATAGTGATATCTCATATGGATATGAGTATCCTCTGCTTTCTTAGACACATCCTTATAGAGTGGTTATCAAAACATTGATTCTTAATTTTAGAGAGGTTCTTGAAGCATAGAGGTCAACCACATATTGTTCCCCTTTAATGTACAAAAACACTCAACTCTAGTCATTAGGAGACCCTAAGAAGAACCTTATATAGTATGACCATATGAAGGCCTGTAAGTCTAATGAATAAGAATCCAACATTGAAACATAATGAGAGTTATTCGAAAATAACCTCCCAACCATGTTCTAGCCCCTCTCTACTTCTAAATACGATACCTCAGATGAGCTAGAGAGGGAGTGAATTCATTACATATATTAAATATATAAAAACTCATCAATTATCTAAGGATATACATATCCCTTTTCCATGACACAAGGGTCAACTTCGTACCATCAAGATACTCTATTGTCAGCTAGACCTCACTACAATCTTCATGGATTAGGATCTGAAACTATAAAATAACATCATGAATATTCAACATTATTTCCACCATTATATCAAAAATATTTGGAAACTGATCTATAAATCATTATCCCTTATCTGTTTTCATGGATGGGGAATTTATGGTGAATTATACTTCACTGCACCCCCAGAATAGCATAACTCCCCATATAGGTAATCCTTTAATGTCATGGCCTCCAATGAAATTATGGGTCTAGGTAACGTGTGAGCTAATTGATCACTACAATAGAATTTTCCAACATCAACGTTTTCAAAACATCATTAAATGAGGGGGAGGATATCCAAAACATCTTTGAACATGGCCCCTTAAAATAAGTGGGACACATTTTAAATGAAAAAACTGAAGTTGAAATCAACCAAATAAAATTCCATAAAAACTGACTCCCATCATGCGATACCATTTCACACTGCTACTACATGAAAATATGTGCTACATATCAAACTGGTCACAATAGTTGTTGTTGCTGAAGCTTTCAAGGAGGGAACCTAGCCCACTGAGTCGAGGGAATATCTACCACCACCTCTACCCCTCAGATCATAAATTTTTTAGGGGATTCTGAACATATCGACACAAACTACAAATCAACCTAATCCCACTAGGATAGGGACATTTATATCTCAAACACCATAACTAGGTTCATCTTTCCTTGAGATGTTTCTAGGGAAGTCAATAGAGGTTCCAAATTAAACTCAGCCTATTGGGATGGGGGAATTTATATCTCAATGTATGTTCTTTGAGTCATCGAATCCTCAACTGGAATAATTTGATACTCAAAAAAAGATCAACCAATACCAATTGTGTCACCAACTAGACCCGAACCCATAGGCCAGGGGAATTTTCGTCATCATCATCACCACAAAATTAAATAGATCTCTTTAGTTTGGAGGGTATATATTGATGGTCAACATCCCATCTATTCTCCTTACTATAAGTAAACCCTCTAATATTTTGGGCATATTTGGTAATTATGTAAAGAAACGCGCTTAAAGTCACTACTCACATGCTATGAGAGGGGGAGCGTATGATTAAAGAGATAAAAATGAATAGAGTTCATAATCCATAAATGTTCAAGATAGCCAAGGTATTGAGATATATCCCTCATCAAAGTAGTGAGAAATAATCCTATTGCATAGAGAGTAAGGAGAAAATAATATTTCTCGATACATCTTTGTAAATATCATCACTGTTAATATAATAGATAATGTGGATCAAGACACAGACATAGAGGGATGCAATATGGAAAATATACCCTGATAGGAGGATCTAGATGCCTCCACTAAGATCTCACATTCTCAGAACTCTAGGCAGATAAAAAACCTAACACATCTGAATATTGATTTTCCACCTATGTGGTGGAACACTACCCTAGATAAAGGGAAAGAAGTGTTCATATTGCATATGTCACTCAGAGGAGCCAAATATCCTTCCATAATGGCACAATTGGCACAATATGATAATGAGATACAAACTCTCTCACAACTCTATGAGGAGATACTAAGTGGCATAATTTCCATGGGTATTGTCTTCAGGATGAGGTGAATATTCCTCCCCACACGTATCTTGAGAGATCTTATATTCCTATAAGAGTTGAATCTATGCATCACACCATCTCTAGATATAGTTAGTGGGTATACATAAATGAGTATGTTGAAAATGATCATTAGTTCCCTCCATTTTAGTGAAATCTTCTCCCTTTTCGGGTGATAATTTAGTCTTCCCACTAATTGAGAATTAGTGGGAAGTGAATATCGGGACACTTCATCAAACCATGTTCACTCCTTATAAATGGAAGGAATCTCAGACAGTAGTAACTCTGATATTTCATAACATCATTTAGTTCATGACTATTTAAAAGGAATCCATGGAATGGATATATGCACCCATACATCCTGAAAAAAACCCATATCCTAAATGTGAGGATGATACTTTTACCCTAACCAATTTCATCAATCCACCCTTCTCCACTTTTGATGGTGCAGGAGACCCCATACAACATCTCACAGACTTTATATCATGATTTCGTCAGATGATGGTGCCTCAGGATCAGAAGAAGGAAACCAAGATGAGGTGTTTTATATAGACTTTGATAGGGAAAACCTTTTTTGGTACAACAGTCTTCTAGCATGATCTGTTTCAGGATGTGATGACCTTCATCATAAATTCCATTACTAGTTCAGCTCCATGTTGAGGAAAATATAAATATTTGACCTGATGAACTGATTTCAATTAAACCAAGATTGGTTTTCTAATTTCATATCTAGATAGAAATGTTTAACCTATTCACTTGTATCCCTATATCATTGGAGTAATTAGTGGAACATGGTGGTGAAAATATCCTAGATGAGTTTTAGAAACCTCTCATCCAATTGAAATATCCATGATAATTCTATGAAAAATTTGAAAATAGAACAATGATTGGAAGATTCCAATTATAGTACTTGAGCTAAGACTCGACTCGTTCCATTAGCACATGGGAAAATGGTTAGAAAGGTAAATAATCTATTATTACCCTCATTCTAGATGTAGTTCCAATTCATGAACCTAGTCATGTTTCAAACTATCCAGTGCCCACTATTGAGTGGAAGAAAAAAAACAAAATCTCCCTCATACAGAAGAAAAATTAAATCAATGTTTCCCAGTATTTGAGGGATAGATGAATAAAAAATACAATTTCCAAAAAGGAACAAGTCCCCGGTTATTTTCTTACAGCAATGGAAAATAACCATATTAAGAACCAATAACCTAGGAATCCCAATGATATTAACCTCATAGATCATCCTAACTACTACTATTTTCATATAAGGATGGGTCAAAACATCTAAGATTTCTTCATCTTTAATGAAGACCTGAAAATCATGGTTGACTCTAGAAAGGTGATGTTGGAAATCTCCCTAGCACATGCGGCCTATAATACCATTTACCATTCAAAAGAAGAAGGTTATTGAAAAATAGATCTGGCTAGGTGTGGATATAAATTCAATAATTGGATGAATTGAATGATAGTTGACTAGGCTCATTTCAAACATCGTGAAAATATGTTAAAATCCTTACTAATCTAATAAAATAGGCAGGTCGCATAAAATATGACTCCAGGAGGAGAGCATGGTCATCAAACAGAAGAAGAAACAAAAGAGTAACGATAATATCCATCTATATTGAAATCTAAAAATAGTGAAAAATGATTCCCTACAACATCTAAAGTATACAAACTGATTCACTAAATAGACCCCTCATCAGATGAAGAGATCATCTTTTGTTATATTAATGTGATACACTTAACTGAGTGCTTCTATGATGATGAATATGCCTCTAAATATGAGTTACCCATACCTGGTCAGGGAGTTGGAGGAAAATGGAATTGGATCTAAGTACATAGAGGACACCATGGTCAAGGTCATATTGTAACGTCTAAGACCCAAAAAACCACCCGAACAGTGCTAAATGGGTCGGGTGTTACTACCTTAGGCGCACCTCCTGGAACGCCAAAGGCTGCCAACTAGTAGTGAGGGTATGATAGGTATAGTTGGGGATATACCCTATCTGAGGTTAATAATGGTACTAGTCTGAGAAATAATATTTAACATGAAATAGAAATAAACAAATCAACAAAATTAAACCTGACCTGCAGAGCAGATGCACAATCAATTTCAGATAAACAATTGAAGAAAAGTAGAAACAACAACAGAGAAATGTAAACAAAATAGCATGATTAGTAACACTTGTAACTAATGCTAAAAAACAAACCAAGAATCCAAATATGGTCATAAATATCCATATAAAAAGGGTCCCAATGGCTAACTAACTTTAGCTACAAAACAAGTATGTTGTCACAGAAAGGAAACTAAACAAGTAAACAACTACTATGCATGATCTCAAGGTCCATAACAGTCTTCATGCCAAAAATCACTATGGTATAGCACTTGAGTCTAACCATTTTTTCTTCATGCATGTTCATAATGTATATACGCCTTTCGAAGGGACTACATAGGGTGTGAGATGAATCTCAGTAGGATACCACCCAATGGTGCATACCTAATATAAGTGTTTAAGCAGGCATGTATTTATAAAAATAACTATAAATATTACGATGCACAAATAAACATGAAATCCACTAGGACTACTGGAAAAATGGGATTTTGAGCCCCTTAACCTATAGCGACCGACATTGGCTGTCGCTACCATTCCCTAAAAAAAGGGGGGGCTTTTTTGCCCCCTCCCTCCTCGAGAAGGCCCCCCCTCCCTCCCCGTCGTCGCGTACTCCCCGTCGCCGCGCCCTCCCCGTCGCCCCGCCCGCCGGCCAGCCACCCTCCGCCAGCCCCGCCCTCTACCGGCCCTGCCCTCCACCGGCCCTGCCCTCTGCCGGCCGCCCTCTGGCCTCTGGCCGCCCCTTGGCTGCCCTCCGGCCGCCCTCTGCTGGCCCCGCCCTCCTCCGGCCGCCCTCTTCCCTCCAGCTCCATCCGCCCTCCGCCTTGCGGCCGCCCTGTGGCCTCTCTCTGCCCTCGGGCTTCCCGCCACTCGCCTCTGGTCACCCAGCCGCCCTCCGTCCATAGTCTTCCCTCCGGCCGCCCTCTGCCGGCCCCACCCTCCTCCGGCTGCCCTCCGCCATCCGTCTCTGGCCGCCCTCCGCCTTGCGGTCGCCCTGCGGCCTCCCTCTACCCTCGGGCCTCCCGTAACCCACCTCCGGCAGCCCGGCATCCCTCTGGCCTTCGGCCCCCAGCCCCTCCGGCCTCAGACCTCCGCCCTCGGCCCTCCGCCCCCTCGTCCCACCCCACCATCACCCCAAACACCCCCCTCCCCCCCCCCCCGCACCCCACAAACTCCCGTCCCATTCGTCTTCGTCCCCTCCCTCGCCGCACTACCTCCACCCGTCCCCTCCTTCACCGTCCCCTCCTTCACCGCACCAGCTCCGGCTCCGGCTCCCCACCGCTGCCTCTCCTCTCCCTTGCAGCACCGCCTTCGGCTCCCCTCCCTTACAGGTTTGTAGCGCAATCAGGTATGACATGGGCTTTCACTTACATTATTATTTTCTAAATGGTTCACAAACAATTAATTAGTATTTATTTTAAATATATTTGCTATGAAAAATGAAAATGTAATAAGTTTTTTGTAAATGTTTGTTATAGGGATCTTATTATGGATAAGAGTCAGATTGATCTTCTAAATCAAACGTCTAGAGAGTATTTCAATGGAATTATGCATTTTATTGAATTCACTAGAGGATTTGAAAGTGACTATATTAGTTGTCCATGTAGAAAATGTGCTAACAGATATCAATTCACACGAGATACTGTGAGGGAGCACCTATTCTTTAATGGATTTATGAGAAATTATAAGAGTTGGAATCGTCATGGAGAAGAATATGTTCGTTGTGAAAATACGGATACAGTTCAGATGGATGCTGATGCAAGGATGAATAATCCAATGCATGAAATTATTACTGAAATGGTACGTGGGTTGGATCCTGAAGGCATTGACATCCAGAATCTTGAGACCGGTGAGATAAATCTTCGCTCTGGTGCAGATCATGATTCGAGGAGGTTTTATGAAGCAATTGATGATGCAAAAACAGAATTATATCCTGGATGTACTTCTTTCAATAAATTTTCATTTATCATGGAGTTGTTGCATTTGAAGACTTTGAATCATTGGTCAGACACATCATTCGACATGTTGTTGGTGTTATTGAAAAAGGTTCTTCCTATCGATGTTAATATTCTCGAGTCGTATTACCATGCTCGTAAGCTGACAGAGGACTTAGGTTTTACATATGAGACCATAGATGCATTTGCAAACAACTGTATGTTGTTTAGAAAGGAAACTGCCCATTTGGATATTTTTACAGTTTGTGGTGCTTCCAGGTGGAAAGATAATAGGGGAAATCAGACTCATCAATGTCAGATTGTGATACAGGGGAAACCGATTGCCGTAAAGAAAATGCGTTACTTTCCCCTTAAACCAAGGTTGAAAATATTTTTTATGTCATATAAAGTTTCTAATTTAATGAGATGGCTTGCAGAAAGAGTTCATGAAAGTGATATTTTAACCCACCCGGCAGAATCTCATGCATGGAAGGATTTTGATAAGAGATATCCCGACTTTTCCAATGATGTTCGTAATGTCCGATTGGGATTGGCAGCAGATGGTTTCAATCCATTCAAGACTGTGGTTGGTGCAACTCATAGCACATGGCCCGTGGTGTTGGTTCCGTATAATCTTCCTCCGTGGCTTTGTATGAAGCAACAATTTATATTACTTTCCACTCTTATTGATGGACCTAAATGTCCAGGGGATAATATTGATGTTTACCTTCATCCATTGATTGATGAGTTGAATGAATTTTGGGGCGATGGTGTGATGACTTATGGCTGTGAAACGAATGAAATGTTCAAATTGCAGGCTGCTTTATTGTGGACAATCAATGACTTCCCAGCTTATGAAAATTTATCTGGCTGGAGTACAAAAGGGGAATTTTCTAGCCCTTGTTGCAAAAAAAGTAAAAAATCTGTATGGCTTATGCATTCCAAGAAATGGGCATACATGGGTCACATACGTTTTCTCCCACCTCAGCACATGTTCAGAAAGGACAGAGTGGCATTTGATGGTTCTAGAGAGTTCAGCCCAGCACCAAAGATCATGACAGGAGTCAAAATGTTATCGCAGATTGAGGAAGAAAATATCCGCACGGTATATGAAATTCAGGATATGGTGGCTCCTCCGGTATGTAATATTCGAGCTGCGGGTATGCAGCACAATCACAATTGGAAAAAGAAATTTTTTTTTATAGTCTTGCATATTGGAAAACTAACATGCTGAGGAATAATTTGGATGTCATGCACATTGAAAAAAATGTTTGTGATAACATATTTTGGACCATTTTAGGTGTCAGTGGGAAATCAAAGGACCATGTTAATGCAGGCCGTCATTAGGAAGAAATGGGTTTAAGGAAACAATTGCATTTATGGTTAGCTGAGGGAAACAAGGCATATATGCCTACTGCATAGTATACGATGACTAAAATGGAGAAAGAGACATTTCTTTCCATTTTGAAGATGATCAAGGTGCATGATGGTTACTCTTCTAATATTTAAAAGTGTGTGAATCTGACGATCAGGACATTGCAAGGGTTGAAAAGTCATGACAATAACATACTACTTCAGCAGTTGATTCCAATAGCCATTTGTGATTGTTTATCCCCCAATGTTGTTCAGCCGTTGATTGAGATGAGTAATTTTTTTACACAACTTTGTTTAAGAAATCAATGAATGAGTGATTTAAAACGTTTACAGGAACGAATTGTACTTACGCTTTGTCACTTTGAGAATCTATTTCCCCCCTCATTTTTTGATGTTATGGTCCACTTGACAGTGCACCTAACTGAAGAAGTAATGGCTGCTGGTCCAGTGCAATTCAGGTGGATGTATCCTATTGAGCGGTATTTGAGTACATTGAAACAATTTGTACGCAACAGAGCTCATCCGGAGGCATTAATAGGCAATGGTTATTTGATGGATGAGTGTACTACTTTTTGTGCATAATATCTTATGGATGTTGAAACAAAATTAGATAAGCCATCTCGGATTCAGGATGGTCCAGTTGGAGAAGGAACCACATATGATATGGACAACAACGAGTGGGTACAAGCGCATCGATATATCTTGTTCAATACTCCATCAGTTGCACCATTAATGGAGTAAGTATCTTATCACTTTTATTGTTTAACATTTACATGTTTTGTTTGAATATGTTGATCATTTAAGCATTGTGTTATCATTTGCAGAAAACACATTAATGAGATAAAAGAAGAGATGTATCGTGCGACTGACTTGCAAATTCAACAGTCTCATTATGCATCATTTCATGATTGGGTCAAGGATTATGTACGTATAAATTGATTTTCATTATGAGGGAAGTATTATACCAATTTCTTTCTTCATATATCATTATTTAATTCTATGAATTATGTAGGTTCATAAGTTGAGGGAGTTAGGGGACCCCATGCTAACTGAATAATTTATCCAATTGGATGAGGGTCCATCTATAACGGCTCGTCGTTATAAATCTATAGATGCTAATGGTTTTCGATTTTTCATTAAAGATGTTTACAAGAAATGAGCAACACAAAACAGTGGCATCGGTTGTCCATTTATCGATTCTGGTTATTACTATGGTCAATTGATAGACATCATTGAAGTTGTATACACACACGGGTTGAAGTACATATTGTTAAAGTGTAATTGGGTTGATCCAGTGTGTGGATGTAAAGTCGATCAATATCAGTTTTAATTGGTGAATTTTAACTATATTTTATATAGAAATGAATGAGTTTATAATGAACCTTTCATTTTGACATCATAAGCGAAACAACTATTCTTCATTACTTTGCCTTCGAATCCAAGTTGGCAAGTTGTTGTCAAAATGTCTCGGCGAGGAGTGTTTGTATTTGAACAAGATGAACCCGAGACTGTTCCTTTTGTTTCCCAAAAACTTGATCAACATACCGTAGTTCAATGTGAAGAAGATATTTATTGGGTTAGAGCGGCTGTTGAAGGAGAAATGGTCGATTTTCATGCTTAATGAAAGGTATAATTGTTTTCCCACTTTTCAGCCTAAGATATCATAAATTATGTAAACATTTTATAAATCCTTGTAAGTTTAATCCTCACTTTTTGATGTTTATTAAGTTATAAATATTTAGGGTGATTTAACTCATGCTATATTGATGTTATTATCATTATATCTTTCCATTGAGGTATTCTTCATTTGGTTCATGTGCTGCTTGAATTTTTATTAATTCAATTTGAAATTTGGCTATGCATTGATTGGTTTTGTACATAATTTGTATATCTGTTTTGTGAATTTTCTGATTTTTTAAAATTCATTCCCAACTAATTATCAATCCCGTTTTTTTATTAACAACTCTACAAGTTCGATTTTTTTTTTTAAAAACAATCCAATTTATCATTTGGACACTTGGGATAGTCCCCTTACTAATGTTTTCCATGACTGCAGGCATGTCAGGGGAAGAGGCAGAAGATCCACATCATCAATCTGAGGCATCTACGTCTCAGGGTCGAGGTATGTTGGAATGTCAATGTCTCTATTTTTTATGTAATTAATAAACCGATATATATATATTTATAACATTTTTCAATTTGTATATAAAATTATTTTCAACAGGATCAGACCCGACTGCTTCTTCCTCTCGCAGGAGAGGCCCTGGTCGAGGCATATTAGCATGGAATTCCGACACGACTTTTGATGTTTCGTTTGATGAGGTATTTCATCCTGTGGGACGGAATTCCCTGCATTTATTCGTCAGTTAGTTCATATCATACGTGATCCACATCGATTTCCATTGACAACATGTCACTGGGCTTCTATCCCTCAGGACACATTAGATCATCTTTGGAGGGAGGTTCAGGTAAGAAGACCATTTTAATTTATTCCCTATGTATAATCAGCAATAACATATGGGATTTTTTTCTTTAATATCAAAATTTTAAAGTATGTCCTGATGAGTTTCGACCAGTTTGTATGAGAAAATGTTGTAAGATGTGGAAAGACTATTAAGGCAACTTCATGAGGGACCACTGGGTACCAAATGTGGGTGCCCTAGACATTCAAGAAAAAATCCCGAGAGGTGTCCTCCCGGCTCAGTGGCGTGATTTAGTTGCATATTGGTCTACTGAGGGTGTTGCGGTTTGTATATTTATTTTGGTATATATATTTTCAAGAATGTGTAATTTGTTTGATATTTGAATGAATTGAATGTAGGCGGTGTCTACACGTCATTCTGAGAATCGAGCGTTGCAGGGACCACCTCACAGGCTCGGGACTCATCACGTGTCTCAGATCCTACATGAGGTATTTATTATTCATTTTTAATTTTTTTTAATTAATACGGTTTTGTTTTTATATTCTATTCATATATAGTTGTGGGAGCAAGGTGGACCAACTGATAAAATGTTAGTGTGGATGAGGACTCGTGATCGCAATGATCCAGAGGCTGCAGCATTGATAGTAAGTGCTTGTACTTATTACCAATACCTACATAAAATCTTTATATTAATATATGTATATATATTTAAATATTTCACAGGCTCAATTTGAAGTTGAATTAGAACATCTGCCAGAGGACCAGCGACAGCTTACCATACGAAGGGATGAGATCTCTCATCGCATCATTGGTCGGGACGGACATGGATATAGTTTTACCTATGGAACAGGGATTCCTCGTTCTGTAGTGTCATGCGCTGCGGTTCTCGGTCCTGCAGTTGCTCAGATGACACAGCAGCTGTCAGATTTCGAGGCACGACTGCGGGCTTCCGAGAAGGAAAATACGCAATTGGCTGCTGAGGTTAGAGCACTGCGGGAATATGTGTGTTCAGGTGATGGTGCAGGGGATCACATGACACAGGTTTATACTGTATTTATTTATTTAATTTAAATTATTTTTTCTATAAAAATATTCATAATATTTATTTTTTGTTGGCCCTTGGCCCACCGGATGGAGGTCAGTGATGAACACGAATGACGCATCATATTCATGAGGTGTGTTTCTGCTTTTAATGGTAGGGTTTTTATAGATATTTATGTTGGGTTTGAGCTATATCATAAATCTATCTAGTATTCCAAAAACGTTGACCTGGAGTTAGGGAAAACTGAAAAAAAATGAAGCCAGAAATGATAAAGTTTTATAAACTAAGACCAAAACCAAATAATAAACCCAACAATGTAAGGAGAATGCTAACTTTATCCATAATTGACTGAAATAGGAGGGATAAATTCAAGTAGGAGACAAAGTGTTGTTTCATTCTTCAATATTGAAGCTAATGTCTAGTAAGAATATGTCCAGGTTTAATAGACCATTTATAGTGACTGAAATTTTTTTATCTAGTAAGTTGAAATCAAGGGAGAATATTGACAGGCCCCCTGCACTCCGTACAGTCCTTCTCGCACCCCAGACCCCTCCCCCCCCCACCCCGCCGCACCTCGGATAGCCCTCCCGCACTCCGGGCAGCCCTCCCGCACCCCTGACAGCCCTCCCGCACCCCGGACAGCCATCCCCGCACTCCGGACAGCCCTCCCCGCACCCCGGACATCCCTCCCGCACCCCGGACAGTCCTCCGCACTCCGGACAGCCTTCCCGTACCCCGGACAGCCTTCCCCGCACTCCGGACAGCCCTCCCCACACACCAGACAGCCCTCTCGCACCCCGGACAGCCTTCCCCGCACTCCGGACAGCACTCCACGCACCCCGGACAGCCCTCCGGCACCCCGGACAGCCCTCTCGCACTCCGGAAAGCCCTCCCGCACCCCAAACAGCCTTCCCCGCACTCCGGACAGCCCTCCCCGCACACGGGATATCCCTCCCGCACCCCGGACGGCCTTCCCCGCACTCCGGACAGCCCTCCCGGCACCCCGGACATCCGTCCCCGCACTCCCGATAGCCCTCCCGCACCCCGGACAGCCCCCCCTCCCCTCCGCACTCCGTACAGTCCTTCCCGCACCCCGGACACCCCCCCCCCCACCCCCGCACCCCGGACAGCCCTCCCGCACTCCGGACAACCCTCCCGCACCCCAGAAAGCCCTCCCGTACCCCTGACGGCCTTCCCCGCACTCCGGAAAGCCCTCCCCGCACCCCGGACGTGCGGCGCGCCCATCGGACGTGTGGTGCGCGCGGTATGGCTGAGTGCGTCGTTTTCAGCAGCTCTGCGCGCGCTAAAACAGAGCGTGGTGGGGGGGGGGGGTCAAAACCACCCGAACGACCTCGGAATTCCATGAAACCGTACGACAACAGACGCTGTGTGATTTGTGAAATGGTCGGGCAGACGTCACGTCAATCGGAGGTGTCGTTTGACCGCGGTGACTGGAAACGCGTTTCCAGTGTCATAAAATGCCAAAAATGGCATCAGATGGTCGAATTCGGAGCAAACGTGCTCCGAATGACCTGAAACCACACGAAAACATTAGGAATATTATTCTTGACGTGTAGGAGGAGACGGCGCGCCCATCGGATATGCGTTGCGCTGTACGGCCGAGTTCGTCGTTTTCAGCAGCTCCGCGCGCGCTAAAACGGCGCGTGGGGGGGGGGGGTCAAAACCACCCAAACGACCTAGGAATTCCATTAAACCATACGACAATAGACTTTGTGTGATTTATGAAATGGTAGGGTAGATGACACGTCAATGGGAGGTGTCGTTTGACCGCGGTGACCGGAAACGCGTTTTCGGTGTCATAAAACACCAAAAACGGCGTGAGATGGTCGAATTCAGAGAAAACGTGATCTGAATGACCCGAAACCACCTGAAAACATTAGGAATATTATTCATGACATGTAGGAGGAGACGGCGCGCCCATTAGACGTGTGGTGCGTGCGGTACGGCCGTGTGCGTCGTTTTCAGCAGCTCCGTTCGCGCTAAAACAGCGCGTGGCGGGGGGGGGGGGGGGGGGGTGGTCAAAACCACCCGAACGACCTTGAAATTCCATGAAACCGTACGACAACAGTCTCTGTGTGATTTTTGAAATGGTCGGGCAGACGAAACGTCAATCAGAGGTGTCGTTTGACCGCGGTGACCGGAAACACGTTTCTGGTGTCATAAAACACCAAAACGGCGTGAGACGGTCGAATTCGGAGCAAACGTGCTCCGAATGACCTCAATCCACACAAAAAAATTAGGAATATTATTCGTGACATGTAGGAGGAGACCTCGCGCCCATCAGACGTGCGGTGCACATGGTACGGTCGAGTGCGTCGTTTTTAGCAGCTCCGCGTGCGCTAAAACAGCGTGTGGGTGGGTCCAAACCACCCGAACGACCTCAGAATTCGATGAAACCGTACGACAACAACCGTTGTGTGATTTTTGAAATGTTCGGGCAGACAGAACGTCAATCCGAGGTGTCGTTTGACCGCGGTGACCGGAAACGCATTTCGGGTGTCGTAAAACACCAAAAAAGGGGTGAGACGGTCGAATTCGGAGCAAACGTGCTCTGAATGACCTGAAACCACACGATAACATTAGGAATATTATTCTTGATGTGTAAGAGGATACTGCGTGCCTATCGGACGTGCGGTGCATGCGGTACAGCCGAGTGTGTCATTTTCAGCAGCTCCGTGCGTGCTAAAACTGTGCGTGGGGAGGTCAAAACCACCCGAACGACCTCAGAATGCCATGAAACCATACGACAACAGCCGTTGTGTGATTTTTGAAATGGTCGGGTAGACAGAACATCAATCGGAGGTGCCGTTTGACCGCGGTGATTGGAAACGCATTTCCGGTGTCATAAAACACCAAAAACAGCGTGAGACGGTCGAATTCGGATAAAACATGCTCCAAATTACCTAAAACCACATGAAAACATTAGTAGTATTATTCGTGATGTGTAGGAGGAGACAGCGCGCCCATCGGACGTGCGTTGCGCACGGTACAGCCGAGTGCGTCGTTTTCACTAGCTCCGCGCGCGCTAAAACGGAGCGTGGGGGGGTCAAACCACCCGAACGACCTCGGAATTCCATGAAACCGTACTACAATATCCATTGTGTGATTTTTGAAATGTTCGGGCAAACAACACGTCAATCGTAGGTGTCGTTTGACCGCGGTGACCGAAAACGCGTTTCTGGTGTCATAAAAAACCAAAAACGGCGTGAGACGGTCGAATTCAGAGAAAACGTGCTCCGAATGACCTGAAACCACACGAAACCATTAGGAATATTATTTTTGACGTGTAGGAGGAGACGGCTCACCCATCGGACATGCGGTACGCGTGGTACGGCCGAGTGCTTCGTTTTCTGCAGCTCTGCGCGCGCTAAAAACAGCGTGTGGGGGGGGGGGGGGGTCAAAACCACCCGAACGACCTCAGAATTCCATGAAACCGTACGACAACATCCGCTGTGTGATTATTGAAATGTTCGTGCAGACGACACGTCAATCGGAGGTGTTTTTTGACCGTGGTGACCAGAAACGCGTTTCTGGTGTCATAAAACACCAAAAACGGCGTGAGACGGTCGAATTTGGAGAAAACGAGATCCAAATGACCTGAAACCACACGAAAACATTAGGAATATTATTCGAGACTTGTAGGAGGAGACGGTGCACCCATCGGACGTGCGGTGTGCGCGGTACGTCCGAGTGTGTCATTTTCAGCAGCTCCGTGCACGCTAAAATTGCGCGTGGGGGGGTCAAAACCATCCGAACGACCTCTGAATGCAATTAAAACTGTACGACAACAGCCGTTGTGTGATTTGTGAAATGTTCGGGTAGACGTCACGTTAATCGGAGGTGTCGTTTGACCGCGGTGATTGGAAACGCGTTTCCGGTGTCATAAAACACCAAAAACAGCGTGAGACGGTCGAATTCAGAGCAAAGGTGCTCCGAATGACCGGAAACCACCCAAAAAAATTAGGAATATTATTCATGACATGTAAGAGGAGACGGCGTGCCCATTGGACGTGCGGTGCGCAAGGTACGGCCGAGTGCGTCATTTTCAGCAGCTCCGCGCGCGATAAAACGGCGCGTGGGGGGGTCAAAACCACCCGAACGATCTCGAAATGCCATGAAACCGTACGACAATAGCCGTTGTGTGATTTTTGAAATGGTCGGGTAGACGGAACGTCAATCGGAGGTGTCGTTTGACCGTGGTGACCGGAAACGTATTTCCGGTGTCATAAAACACCAAAAACGGCGTGAGACGGTCGAATTCGGTGCAAACGTGCTCCGAATGACCTGAAATGATAGCATTTCTTAAATTGGGGGTTTTAAATTATTATAGAACCTTGATTTGATGTCAGATTTAATTTTATTATATGTATATAATAACTGAATAATTATGTTCAATTTACGTTTGTTTTGTTTTTTTGTCTTATTGTAGGTTTTGAAGCAGAAGATTGAAATAGATGGACCTGCTCGGGTCGTTGAAGCACGTTTATCGTTTATGATGATTTTGATGTTTATGCTGTTTGAAATTGTTTTCCATTTTTTATGACTGTTACCTTGTTATATCTTTGATTTTGCACCGTGAAGAAAAAAAAACAATTCGTCCATTTCATTAAAAAAATGAAAAATATTTTATTTAATATTATATATATAAATATTTTCATTAATATAAATATATATATTTTTTATTTAATAAATATATATTTATTTTATTTAATAAATATTTATTTATTTATTTATTTATTTTGGTATGAATTATTTTTTTAAAAAAATTTCCCCAGTTTAGCGACCTCCAAAGGTGGTCGCTATAGACTGGCTGTCGGGCAGCGTTAGCGACTGCCAGTGGCGGTCGCTTATGGCCGGAATTTTCGCCACCTTTAGCGACCGCCAATGGCGATCGCTATTGGCCAACAGCGACGAGGATGATGCAACCGCCATTGGCGGTCTCTAGGTGGTCTCTCTAGGCCTTTAGCGACCGCCAATGGCGGTCGCTAATGCCCTTTTTTTAGTACTGTAGTGCTCAGTAGCCACCAAGGAGTGTCACCTAATTTGGTTAATGTCATAATCTTTGATGTAAATAAAGTAAATTTTTCCATGGACCATGTACCCATGTCATCACAAATAACAGGTGAACCCTCTGTTTCCCCTCAATAATGTAACCCGGCAGCATGTGCCTCCTGAAACCTCTTGTCTCAAGGTACCGACATTCTAAAGGAACAACCAAAAAATGTTACTTGTATGAATCGTGTTTCCTATCCTAAAATAAGTAATGAGAGGGACAGTGATATCTGACCTCAAATAAAGTAAATGGAGGGACATCGATAACTTCCCTCTGATAAAGTGTCCCAGCCCACGACCTCAATCACAGCGAGCCTTAGCCCCCAACCTGATAGCCTCATCAGTATCTACCAAAGGCTCCTCACCTTCCACGTGGGTTCCTATGGAAAGAACCCCAAAACAAACAGTACCCAAACTACACCTATCTGGGGCCTCTACCCACAGGAGTGGTCAAAAACATCTCATCGCAGAGTCTCTCTATGTGCAGACTACTTGAATCACGGGTGAATGGTAATCACCAAAATATTACCCAAGAAACAATATCTCTGGCACCTTGTGCCCCTACAACCATGTCGCTCAGTTTCGGATGGCCTTTTCATCCAAGTAACTCAGGCCATACCCAACCTAACAGTCACATTGCATCAATCCTGACATCCATAACGCCCATTCCCATTGTCAAAACCACTCAATGTAATCCGGGTCAAGACCAACATGTGATCAACATCACTCAAGAATATCTGGGACACACCCAACACATCCCAATGGTGTTATAGCACATTTAATTCTAAAATTACATATATAATCAAAATAAACACTTTTAAATAGAAAAAAACTATTGGAATGCACTAACCAAGTGATGTTTCATACCATCACTAAGGTGTTTAAAGCCTCTAGCAATTCATATCATACGTTAAAAATGTAAACTGAATAGTTTAATCAAAAAAATTCATTTTAACTCATTTTAGCATACCCATCCAAAATTCCCCAATTGATCAATGACACCTCAAACGACCTCACTCAAGAAAAAATGGTAAAGGGAATACCGAAAGGCATACCAAATGTCTAATAATCAACTTATCATGAAATTGAATAATAAATAGTGTCCCTCTAAGCACCAAAATACGAACTAAAGCCAGTGCCACCCTAAAGTACACAAAAACGTGAATGATGGTATGCAACACCATCATCATACACGTACGATGATCCTCCTTTGGTAACAACACCCAAATTAATTTAAATCTAGGCAGATCTACAAAAGAAACAAATACACTCAAACCCACATAACATGGTTTAGAATAGAAATCAGGAGAAATGGATCTAAATGAATCATGACTTTACTGAGGGGGTTTCAATGGATAAAACAGTGTTTGAATATAACTTACGACGAATGAATGAGATCAATTTGAAGTCTCATCCACCTATTTCTCGAGGGTTCTATTCAAAACCTGTGAAACGAGGATACTGCCCATTTTAAGTGACAAAAATAAAAATATATGGCGTCTACTTAGATATACACACTGTATGGCTTATTTAACTATTCATTTTACAGTCACATTCCACCAACATACTTTCCAAACCTTGATGACATGACTACATGACATATAATTGGCAGTACACAATGTGTACTTGGTTTTTCATCTATTCCTCACAGACTTTTCCACATGGCATGTATATCTGTTATACACGGCTAGACTACATGGAGTGTACTAAGAGTACATGGTGTGTACTTGGTTTAAAATTTATACCTGTACAATATGCACACACTCCATGTGTGGGATCCTAGCATGGCTAAGGGTACGTGGTGTGTACTTAGGCGTACACGACGTGTAACCCAAAAAATTTCTGAACAACCAATTGTTCACAGTTTTCTCCAAAACAGCTTAAAAATTGACAGAAAAAGAAATTTGTACCTTAATGGAAGAACCATGTTAATATAGACATCCCCCCTTAAATAAATTCATCCCCGAATTTCCCTTCCAAGGGTTGAGAAGAAAAAATTTCAGGGAAACAACACTCCAAAACTCAGTTCAAGCAATAGTTCACTAATCTGTTTTTGGACTCAAGGTCCACTCATGCTGCATCACCACCCCTGCACCTCATTAGGTGTTCCTTTGCAACTTATAACACCCAAAAATATCTGCAGAAGATCAGTTTCTTCCTTAATGTGGTCCTACATCCCATGGATTCTAAAAAAAATCTAGTACCTTGCTCTTCAAGTAACTCACATCCTCGATGCCCCGATGCCCATGGAATCTCGAGTAACCTGCATCCTTGATGCCCCAATGCCCATGGAAGCTCATATATATATATATATATATATATATATATATATCGCACACCCAGAATTGTGCCAATCCCACTGACCGGTAATGGGACAGTCTACATAAATTATGTTCACCTCGTGCACTCAAAACGGACATGCCTTAACAGGATATGCCAAAAGAAAATAAAAAAATCTCATCCATGCTAGGAATGTACCTCTTACGGCCGTTGTCTCACCAGACTACTCAGCCCCTAAAAACACCATGGTGTGTACCTGTCCTAACACACAACTTCTTGATGTAGGTCCTGTCTAAAATACTGCACTAGTCACTAGTGACTAACCCCTCAGCTAGGTCCCAATGTCTCTACCATGTCCTACATGGGTAGCTGAAACTTGGATATCCTCACCTAGTAGTGAACCTAAACCAACACCAGATGGAACAATTTTTTCTAGTCTCTAATTATCGGCCATCTTAGAAGGATTATTACAGAACCTCTCATGATGACCAACCTGTCCACATGCCCGGCACTCCATTAGCGGCCTATCGCGCTGATTTTGGACATGAACTAGCTGCCCACATTGAAAGAAAACCAAAGTTCAAATACCACAAGTTGGTATAGTTGACTCCTTGACCTAAATAACCTAATGAAACTCATCTGAACCTCACTTCTATTTATTTCTACCATCACCTAAAGCTTTCTCCTGACCAACCTGAGGCCTATCCCTCTGGTTTCCCTCACCTATGTGCAAATAATTCACCACATCTAAGAATGATTCCAATCTAAAAATGTTTACTTCCACCTGAATGGCATGCCATAATCCATATTTTAAGAACCTCACCCTTGAGGTTTCATTGCTTACCATACCATGTGTGATGCAAGATAGCCCGGGGAACATAGTCGCATAGTCTATAACGGACATATCACCCTACTAAACGCTCGTGAAATCCCGAGATCATTCTTCCCTCAGCTTCTATGGGAAATGGTTCTCGAAGAATTTTCCCTTGAAGTCCTTATAATCCATTCCCTTGTGTCTGTGAGCCTATAAATGCACATCCAACCAGCGCTTTTCTAGTCCTCACAACATGTACGTCTCCAGCAAGACCATCTTCCCTAGAGGCGTCTCGAGCTACTCAAATATCATCTAAAATATATCTATCCTGTTCTCAGGTACCTATAGACATCCCTCAACCTAAAAAAGTATTGGGTTCTGTGACTATAACTCCCATGTATGATAATCCATAGAGGGATCTGTACCCTGTGCGCCTCTGTCAATCCCCTACAACACATGTACCAGGCTAGTTCGGAGCTGCTCGTCGAGCCATGGTCTGAACACTGCCAAACCTGGATGTTGTCCTACCTGAACTGGATCTTGAACATGATCCTATCCCTAAGGCAATACCCATGGCTCATTCTCTGCCTGTATTTTTGGATTCGAAACCAGATCGTGCTCCTGCGACACTTTACTATCACCCTTCTGATGCTCCATCGAGCCATCTAGAAGGAACCTATATTATTACATAACTGGTCAGACATACCATATATATATATATAATATATTCATCATAGATAAGGAATGTATTAAAGAGGTGGCATAGAACATTTACCCTTACTCTTCTTTATTGCAACCCATACCCATGACATCCCCAACTCATGGCCTCCTTACCCACCCTCAACAGAGCCATGTATAAAAAGTACCTCAATCCATGCCCTTCTGGACAACCAATGTTTCCTCATAATGAAAACCGAGTTTCCCAATCCTGGTGATCAAAATCACCTTCACCATAGTACCTATCTTCTCGTACAATAGCCAGACTGAAATAACCCACCACATGGAATTTTACACATATATATAAAGCATGGCATATTGTATTGCACTCAACAAGAAATTCGATTAGTATTTTCAACCATCACATTCCAAAAGCATTTATAGCATGGAAATTGGTATTATTCACATGGTATTATCACTTCAAAAAGCATGCGTGCAGTTATGAAATTGAAATACCCTAAAATTGTGCCTAAAAAATGATAAACAATCACACATTTCCATAACGGGACAAGGTCCGATTTCTCCCTTACCTCACCAGGTTAAGGGTCATATATCACAGTCAATAACATTACACAGAATGTCATCCACCAAGGAGGAAATCATATATATTTTATTCTGAGAAAAATTAGGAATACAATTCCCACCCAAGGAAACTTTTTCCATCCATCATACCAGGGGCTGTAGGAACCCAAGAACAAGCTAGAAACCCATTTACAATAACAACCAATCTCTAGTCTACCATATCACAATTAGTAAACTAGTAGAAATAAATTGAGATTTATCAATCTCATTAGTAGAAAACATATCACTACTACTAAATCCATGTTAAGAATTCCTCTATTACCACTTTGTAATGTCTCAGATATGAACATCCACCCGAATAGTTCCAAACCGGTAGGGTGTTACTACATTCGGCGCACCTCCTCAAATGCCAAAGGCTGAAGACTAGTAGTGAGGGTCTGATAGGTATAGTGGGGAGGCTGTACCCTCTCGGAAGATAATAATGGTTCTAGTCTGAGCAATAATATATGACATGAAGTGGAAACAAATGACTCAACAGACTCAAACCAGACCTGTAGAGAAGAAGTACCATCAATAGAAGATAGACAATAGGAGCAAAGTAGAAACAAAAACAACAAAAACTAAACGTAATATCATGATGAGTAACACTTGTAACAACTACTAAAGAAAAAAACATGAATCCAAAGCATGTTATACATATCCATATACAAAGGGTGCTAATGGAAAACAATCTTTAACTACAAAACAAGTAAGAATGCGAATATAGAAGGGAAACTAAAGAAGTGAAATCCTACTAGGCATGACCTCAGGTTACATACTAGTCTCCATGCCAAAAATAAATATAGTACAACTCTTGAGACTAAACCTTTTCTTTCACACAAGTGGAAAAAAATGCATGCATCATGAAGGGGCCGTGTTGGGTATGAGACACATCTCTGTTGGATACCACCCAATGGTGTGTACCTAAAATAAGTCATTAAGTAGGAATGAATTTATAAGGAATGAAGTAAACAATATGACACACAAATAAACATTAACTCCACTTGTGCTCAGCAGCCAGCAATGAGTGTCACCTTCTTCGGCCAATGTCGGAATCACTTATGTAAATAGAATGCTTGGCACATGGCCCAAGTACCCCTGTCAACACAAATCCCAAGTGAACCCTCTAGTTCCCATTAATCACAAAACCTGACACCATGTGCTTATGAAACCACGTATCTCAAGGTATAGACGTCCCGAAGGCACTCCCAAACAATATGAACTCAAAGGAATAGTGATTCCTATCCACAAATAAGAAACTTGTTGAACATCGATTTCTTCCCTAAAAATAATGTAACGGGAGTTACAACGATATTTGCCCTCAAACAAAGTGTCCCAGCCCCCGACGTCAATTATGGAAAGACTCAGCCCCAAACCTGATAGCCTCATCAGTATCTCTCGAAGACTCCTCGCCTCCCACGTGGCTTCCTATGGACGACACCCCAAACAAAAATAGTACCTAAACCGCAACTATCAGGGGCCTCTACTTGCACAAGTGGTCAAAACCACCTCATCTCAGGGTCTCTGTGTGCACAATACTCAAATCATGAGTGAGTGGTAATCACCAAAATAGTACCCAAGCCACAACATCTCTGGAACCTTGTGCCCCTACAACCATGTTGTTAAGGATTCAATGGACTTTCCCTCCAAGTAACCTGGACCATGACCAACTTGACAGTCTCACTGCCTCAATCCTGACTTCCATGACACCCAATCCCATGGTCAAAACCACCCAAAGTAATCGGGTTCAAGCCCAACCAATGATCAACATCACTCAATAATATCCAGTCCATGCCCAACACAACCAAAAGGGGTTCTACCACATTCAATTCATCTATTACATATATAATGAAAACAATCACTTGTAAACAGTAAAAAAATATAAACAGTTGGAATTCACTATCCAAGTGTAATCTCATACCAGCACTGAGGTCTTTAAAGCCTCTAACAATTCATTTAATACATTAACAATTTGAACATAAAAGTATAATCATAATAATTCATTTTAACAAATTTTGGCATACCCAACAAAAATTCCCCAACTAGGAAATAACACCTCTCCTAACCCCAATCAACAAAAATAGGTAAAGGGAATACCCCAAGGCATCCCACGGGTCTAAAAATCAATTTAACATGAAACTGCAAAATAAATATGGTCCTGTTAAGAATACCCAATTATGCACTAAAGGTTGTGCTACCTAAAAGTCTGCGAAAACATGGAAGAAGGTATGAACCACCAACCTCATACACAAAATATAAAACTAATCTAGTAAAAATCTCCAATTTGGTCTAAATCAATGTAGAGCTTTAAAAGAAACAAAAATGATAAAACCCACATAACATTATTTAGAACATAAATCAAGGCAAATGACTCAAGGGGAATCGATGCCTTACCAAAGGGGTTCCAATGGATCAAACAGTGTTTGAATATGAATTCAGATGAAGGAAAGAGATCAATTTCAATTCATGGCTACCTATTTATAGTGTGCTCTTTGCAGAACTAGAGAAATGAAGATACTGCCCATTTTATGTGAAAAAAAATAAAAAGACATAGTGTGTTCTAAGATATACACGTCATGTCGATTCCTTATCTATTAATTTGGTGGACACTTTATACCAACGTATATTCCAAACCATTCTTACATAACCTCAAGATATGTATCTGGTCGTACATAGTGTATACATGGTTTTTCTTCTATTCCTCACTGACTTCCCCACACGCCATGTGTATCCCATATATAGGGCTACACTACATGGCTTATACTAGGAGTACATGGCATGTACAAGATATAAAATTTCTACCTAGAAAACATGCCCACACGCCATGTATGGAATCCAAACATGGCCAAGTGTACGCGACATGTACTTAGGAGTACATGGTGTGTAACCCTAATATTTCTAGAACTGCCCGTTTTTCCCAATTTTCTCAAAAACAGCTCAAAATTGAAACAAAAAAAAACCCATAACTCAATGGAAGAACATTGTTCTTAAACAGACCCAATAATTCATTCATGTCCCAAAAGAGAACATACCTGTATTATAGACTCAAAAGAAACTACTCCAGAAACTACAATACATATATAGAGGTATCTCGAATCCCTCCCACATTCATCGGTATACAGTCATCTTACATTATCACCAAGAGGAGGGAGTGATTGTATGATCATCTCAGACAATAGGGAATGCGACATGACTTGAGACACTAGAAAATGATTCTCCCTCAACCTCTTCAAATAAACCAGGCTCATATAACTAGAATGACTCAAATTTTGAATAGAATAATAAAAAGAACCCCCACATTTGAATGTGTTGACCTATGGAACAAAAGTAAAAAATTCTAATTCAATTGTTATTTTTTCTATCCAGACTCCAAATTCATAGTGCTCTACATCTTTTAACAAAACTCAAGAAGGATCTCTTTGAATCTCTCCAATGACCACAGGAGTTTGAGATATAGGTCTCTCCAGTCAAGGTTTATCAAGTGGAGACTATTCCATCAGAATAATATGTATTTATCTCATTCATAGAGCATGATTGGGATGAGGTCATCCATGGGCACATCAGACCCTTATATGCTTCAAACAGAATTGATAACATCATGATCTTAATGGATCTGATTAATAATGTTTCAAAGATTAATCTCATCCTGATGCAGACACTCCAAATGTTTTAGATATAGTGAAGTGGATCTATCTCCCACAATGATTACCATTCAAATGTATCATATGCGTGAGAAAATACATCTCAAGAAGAATGAGATCAAAGATAATTTTGGGGATCTCACATATGACACGTAGTTTATGGTTATCTAATAGAACACCACATACGATAACCTACTCACAAGGGTGTATCTTCACAGCCATATGGTGGTACATTTAATATTCCAGTAGTGTTTGAAATACCCCATTTATGGAATTATTGGAATACTACAAGGTGAATGTACCCCCTTTTAGGCATTTGAAGTCATAAGTGATTAGGAAGGTTTATATAAAGGGGAAGGAAAATAAAAAATGGTGGATGAAAATATATAGGTTGCAGCCCCCAATGGTTTGGGGACTACCCCTTCAAATCAATGGTGTATACTCAATAGCGATTTTGTGGAAACCAAAAATATGATTGAGGAAATAAACTAGATCATAGTTGTTTAATCCCCTTAAATACATACTGACAATATTCAAAAAATTCATACATAGAATCTCTCTACAATGAATCTATAATTATGGGATGAAAATTTCTCTTCTCATGGCCTCTCTCACACCAACAGTGACAAATATGCCCTTAGATTTTTTGACTTCATCTAAAAATGACTCTATAGACACAATAGTAGATGAATAAAAAGAATATGACCTCAAGAACACCCCTCCCACATTTTAAGAAATTGTCTCCACCACCATAGACTATCTCAAGCATGTATGTATGATAAAAAAAGTAGACCGGTTTTTAAACTGATTATTGTCATCATGCCTATTGAGGAGAAAGAGGAACAAATTTCATTTACAAAGAAACATTGAGATCTATTTTCTGGGAATTATAAATAAATTACCAAACTGAATCTAGTAGTGGATACACACCTTATCGACTTACTGGATGAACATAATGGTTCCAAGATTTAATTCTTGAGGATGAACCCCTCACATGATACTAATTAAGAGGAAGAAGCCAAAAAATTTATCAATGCAATTTTTTATGAGAAATGTAATACGCAATAAGGATTTACAATTTCATCCCGATCAGGAAAAAGAATGAGGAGATTATGGTATGCATCAATTTCAGAGACCTTAATCAATTCTTACAAAAGAAATAATTCATATTTCCAATCACAAGACTATTGATAGATCCAAATAATAGCTTCCAAGACATTTATATTATAGATGGGTACTCAAGGTGAAATCATATAAGGATGGACCCAAACAATGAAGAATCCACTTACATCAAATAACCACATGGGATATTTCTCTATTAGGTCATGCCCTTCTGATTAAATAATACTATAGATACTTATCACTATTCCATGAATCATGTATTAAAGACCTTATTAGGATGAATAATATAATTTTATATTGATATGCAAGGGGTAAAATACCAATAGTGATGTGATGACTTCACAGGTCTTCAAACAGTCTTCGGTAAGTTGCATCAGCTAAGTATAAAGATGAATTTGCAGAAATGAACTTCAAGGGTAACATTAGGAGAGTTCCTTTGTGTTTTGGTATACCACCATAGGATTTCGGTCAACCCTGAGATATCTAGTGAAATCCTAGAATTGTCAC
Source organism: Viscum album (assembly GCA_963277665.1). Taxonomy (NCBI): domain Eukaryota; kingdom Viridiplantae; phylum Streptophyta; class Magnoliopsida; order Santalales; family Viscaceae; genus Viscum; species Viscum album. Next base: position 1,307,664,839 of record OY728128.1, read on the forward strand.
CCCCTTATAATCTTAATTAAATGAGGTGGTTCCAACGGAACAACACATATATTTGATGTTTCATAGACAACAGGACCATAAAATCATTCCCATCACCATGATAATGATGAAGTTAATTGCCTATCGGTGGGATGGGGACTAGAAAAAATGATTCAAGGGTATCAAAAAGTACCTAATTATCCCACCAGTCCTAATGCCAATGGTGGTAGGAAACCCACTCTTCTTATATGAGGTCTCCATGGAACGAACAAGTAGCGCTCTGCTCATATAGAAAAAATGTTTTGGGGAATAAAAACAGTGTCTACGAACTCAGCTAAATGATTATATGTATTGATACTCGATACTCTGATGCTAAGAAAAACTACCTTGCACTCATTTATTAGTGAAAAAGATGAGGCCTAACAGGAAATAGCATGAAGTACAACTAGTCTCTCACATTGCTCTAATAAAGTACATACTTTATCTCCCCTTGCTGACTCGTAGTTTATCCCAATGGTTGATCATTCTATAAAAAATTACATTTAGTTAACGTCATAAAAGTTACTGAAAGAGGATTACTTTTATGATTTCCCCATGGAACATCCCGCCACGGAAAGCACACTAGTGGGCACCACGATTCTGGGTGAAGATGTTTTATTTTCTTATGATACTCCATAGACATGGTAGTTGTATTTTGATAGAACCTCTTAAATTTTTATCAACAATTGATTGTAAAAACTGAAACTCAATTGGGTTGGCTTAGGAATAATATATGTTTCTCGAAACCAAGAAATTTTTCGTTAATATCTCTCACAATCTGAATTCATCACTAAAAAAGATACAAAATATGATGCCATCATTTATTATAAATATTTCTACATCACCAAATAGGTCACATGAACATCAAAGTGGATTCTAAGAAAGTGATAAAGTTTATCAATATTCATTATTCCTTCAATAAAGAATAATTGGACCCTCTCATTGGTTATAATAGAGGAATAATGGTCGAGTTCCCTTTTGAAACCACATTACACCAAGACTTCCAATCAAAGAATGTTGATGTTAAGGAATTGTCTAATGCAACCACAATCCTAGAAGACCCTGATCTGGAGGAAGCGATCTTCCACAACATGCACCGAAGGATGGTCTCACTGATCATCACATATGGTATGGATGAAATCAATTATGTCATCACCACTCCATATCATTTTTAACTAATATCTTCCCCTAGATGTATGGATCCCATATTAATTATCTCCAAAATTGGATCCTACTAAATGACCGAGCTGGAAGGGAATAGATCCAGTGTTGAGTGGTGATATTTACCATATAGGATGGTCCAAGTGATAGAAATCCTTCTAAATCATGGATTATATAAAATCATACTCATACTTATAGAAGCGATATAGATTTATTCCATCATAGAATAAGTTCATGTAGGTTCATATGACCCTCATCACATTGGAACCAGGCTCTCCCACCAAATTAGGAGGCTGAGTTTCTACTAGAAACCCATAAAATACAACTTTTCATAATTTACAAGTAAATTTCATGATTTCTATCTTTATGATAACTTCATCCATAAACCTATGATAATGATACAAAAAACTAAATATCATTGGTCAGTTTCCGCATGGAAAATAAATGTTTTTGGGACACCTCCCCCAACCACATCTAAGTAATTTATGTACATGGTTACTACTACCGACTTCATTTTCTAAATAGGATTAGGCAATGCACCTGAATAAATTCAGAATCAAATTATCATCAAAATCATAATGTCCCATATAACAACTAGGTTTGGAGTCCCTAAAATTATATTGATGGAATGTGGCACTGTCACGAACCAGCCCGGGTCGACCCTGAACCGGTCACCCGATCCGGTTCGCGGCAAGTCCCAAGGGGCGTTCCCGATCCCCCCGGGATGGAAACTAGTGCCGGGAATCAAAAGTAAACAGGTGGGAACAATTTGGCCCAAAAGAAAACCAGAAACAGTAAAAGAATAGAAACTAAACAAAACATACAAACAATAACACACAACCAACGTACCTCCACGTGACCCCACGGGTAACCACCCAACTGAAAACCAACCTCGCTCCAACACTTAGTGAATAAACCAGGAAAAACCTGTACACAATGGAACCTGCAACTGAATAGATAAAATATAGGCATGAGTACAAAAGTACTCAGTAGGTGAGCCCAACAACAAATCCGAAAGCACTGACAGTAAATAAAGAATCTACAAATTCCAGGTTTGAACTACAGTGTATAAAAGTAAGCTTTCATAATGTGTCACTTGAAAATCAAAACACGAGACATTACCCTTATTCTTTTTCAAAAGTTGAATTCATTTCATTGGTGCCAAATTCATTCTAAAAGAGAAAGACGTGTTACATTTTCAAATTTTACACAAAGAGAATAACACATTTTCATCTGAAAACCATTTTCGCAAAGTATAACAGTATAAGCTATAAAGAACAACTGGAAGTAAACAAGCAAGTAAAGACAAGTAACTGTGGGTGATCCTAAACATCCCTAGAAAACCCCTGGACGTACTCGGGTTCAGACTACCTGCCGACATGGTACTTCATAGTCAATAACCAACTAGCCGCCCTAACAGCCAACCAGTGGCATGCCCCACAAGGCCTTACCTACCAAGGGGAACTAACCCGTCTAATCAGGGTTAGCTAACAACCGTCACTCGATTCTCTAAAAGACGCCCAGGAACCCATGGTGGTTTTTTTGAATAATACTGTGTAAGTGGGAGGCCCTCCCATGTGTGACTCATCTCACCGCACTTGCCAACCCCTTACACGGACACCGCTACACGAAAACCCTCAATGGAAGTCCCCCTGTAGAGATGCCCCAGAAGTACATATATATATGTATAATCACTTCACATTTAAATAAGTGCCAACCGGGCCGCCATATCATTTAACATTTAAACCATTTAATACCAAAGCGTTTCCAAAAGACCTAACACACGCCATCACATTGAAAACCAGAAACTCAATTAGATCTTCATTTAAGAAACTCAAATCCGCATGTTAAAACTGGAACACATTGGTATCACATGTAAAACCAATTTCCAATATCCAAACGCACCCCACTTTTATCAAGATCCAAATGGACCTTTAATCACTTTTTGAAAGGACACTATTTCTAAAATGAAATCCAAACTTTTATTCACGCATCAAAGCTAAACTTTTTTTTCAACAAGAAAGAACCACATTTAAAGTTTTCAAAATCATGTTTAAAGGCCAAAGGGAATTTCCTCTAATCAATCCATTTAGCAATATCACTGTGAAAACACACAATTAAAACAAAACGAAAAAAACACTTTCAGTGAAAGGCTAGAGGTAACAACTATCATTTTCAGGGGATCACCACATTATTAATAACTACTTAATAATAAATTTAAATTTACTAAAAATTAATAATAGAACAAGGAATAAATAAATTCTAAAATTAATGGCAAATGCAGTGGGAAACCTACCTCGAAGTCGTCAGCTGAACTCGACGAAGGAACATGCTTCGCGCAGTCGCGTACGCACACGCAAGCCGACGATCACAGCATCACGGAATCTTTCCGCCAATGCACTACAACAAACACGAAACACTTAAAATTGCCCAACTGACGTAAATAAAAACACAAATAGATAACCAACATGAGGTCACCTCGGCGCAGGGATGTGCCCGACCAACGGGGGCACGCGCCAACTGAAGACCGCAACATTGCAGAATTAACCCGCCGACCGCTGCAACAAACACCAAAACAAAAAAACACCAGACAAAAAATATAAAATTAAACTCAACCAGAGATCATCCACAAAAGACTACCTCAGTGCAGATGTGCTCGACCGTCGGGGTTGCACGCCAGTTAAAGGGGCGGCGCACACTGGAAGGGTGACCTCCAGAGGTCGCACGCGGATTATCGGTCTCACCGCTGCCCAGCGCATGACGGTGGGGGCTGGCCGGACCACTGAAAGCCGGTACGCGGCCTGCCGATGGTGTGGCGGAGCCGGCCTGAGCGCTGGAAAAGGTCGGGGGACGCCGGTAGGTGGTTCCGGAGCGAAGAAGTGGTGCCGGAAGGGATGGGGAACGCCGGCTGAGTCGCTGAAAAAGGGAGGGGGACGTCGGAACAGCGCCAGTCAGTGGAGGCGGGTCGTGCGAGGGCCGGGGGGTGCGCTGGAGTGCCGGGAAAAAGCCGAGAGAGGCTCGGGGTGCTGTTGGAGCGGGTCGGAGGCCGATGGTTGGTGGTGGGATCGCTGGTAGGGTCGGCAATGGCGCCGGAAGGGCCAGAGGCCGCTGGCCGGTGACGGGGGTTCACCAGAAGCACCAGCCGGGGAGCTGCGAAGGGAGCCAAGACTGCAGGAGGTCGGTGCGGCGGCCGGGGTGTGCCATCGGAGGTGGCCGGCGCGAGCGACTATTTGCACAGGGAGGCGATGGCAGGGTGACGGGAACAGGGAGTGAGGCTGGGACACGGGGCTACGTGGGCGGTGCCGCCTTGGGCGAGGCGGGACGATGAACGGGGCACGACATTCGGGAGGGCCTGAGGCAGGTGGTGAGGGCAGCAGGAGCTGGGGGTTGGGGCTGTGCGATGGGGAAGGGAAGCAGGAAGGGGGGTGTGCGGCGCAAGAGGGGAAGGAGAGGGAGGGCTCGGCGATAGGGTTAGGGTTAGGTTAGATTTTTTTTCATTTAAATAAATTAACAATAGTAATAATAATAAAACTATAAATAATAATGATAATATAAACAATAATAACAAAAATAATATAACTATAAAATAATGCTAATAAAAATTACAATACTTAAAATGATAATAATAAAAAAATTATAGCAATAAAATTATAACACCTTAGACATGTTAATATTATTATTTAAATAATAATATTATTCTTATTACAAAATGAACATTCCACCCACTTTAATTACAAAAAACACATTATTTATTTTAGTCGTTAATCCTTTGCGCGGCACCTGGGCTAACGACGCGGCTACCGCCCACTGTGCGGTGACCGCTCATGGGTTAGAAACCCACTGAACTTAGTAAATGTCGCAAAAATTAAACTGTGACCCAACCCGGACATTGGCACGGGGACCCGGAGCCAAGAAATAGTAAAATATAATAAATTTAAGATGTCCGGGTGTGATGATTCTCCCCACCACAGACACTATCTTCCCCCAGAAAGTCACTCATCCAAACAATGGAACGAACTAGAATCCTTTCCCAAATAAGACCAGAGAAAACCACAACATAAGAGAGTGGGAGAACACGAGGGGGTTCTCCCCACCACAAGGACTCAACTAGTGTGGAAATTTTAACACCCACACGTACCACCCCGGGAGGGGGGTGGGGCGACACTGGAACTCCCAACTGAACCAAGCTAACTTCTATATCACATGTGAAACAACGCCTCAGCTAAAACTTGGAACCTTTGGCTTTGACCCAAAACTCAAACACTAGAGAAAAACCTTTGGGAAGGGCATAATCCAAACAGTACCCAAGAATACCGACAACATAAATTCTACCAAAGACACCTACATATCCAAACGAACACAACCAACCGGATATTAACCCACGCAAGGTCCAAACATATTCTTATTAAGAATAACGCACGACTCAGAGAATCATAATTCAGACAAACCAGACTGTATGGATTACAAACGAACATGTCCATCCCAACTTCACGATGAACCAATGGACTTACAACGACATAAAAACTTTGATAGTAGAAAAATAAAGGAAAAAAAGACTGTAAACGTTCCACTGCCAACATGGAACACAAAACCTGAACTGAGGCTTCACATCCTCGGCAACTCCTGACTGCGCGCGAGCTTCACCCCAAGACCTATAGCTGGGGCTCTGTTGGCTGAAGCATCTCCTGCCTCACAGTCAGACACTAGAATCTCTTCGGTCTTAGCGTCTTCTTCGACGACGTTTCTTACGGAACTTCTCCAAGTGACCCATACAACCGCAACGATAACACATCTTCGGAGGGGTGCGTCATGACGACTTCACGTGCCCGAACTGGCCACACTGGTGGCACACCACTGAACGGTCCGACAAACTAGGAGCCAGAACCACTTCAGACGATTCTTTAGAAATAGACCCATCTGACACACTCTACTCGTTATATGGGAGACCTACACGAGAAACTAGAGATGGTGGATTGCCAACCGTTTGCGCTCTGGAGACTAACCCGGCTAAAAACACCTTATGTCCCAAATTCTCAAAAGATAGTCCCAAAAGGGAGAACTTGCTCTTTGATCTTTGGGCGGAGACACCCTTTAAGAGGAGGAGTCTTCATTAGATCCTGCGACGCTATCTCTGAAAAAAGAGACACAATATCCTGGAAATTATCAACACATGCTTTCACATATGTTGGTCATGCCGAACACACACGAGCTCTTATATCTTCTTCATATTCCCCTCATCAAGTGTAACCCATTGAATGAAGACAACTTTAAAGACATACCACATCGTCCGAACTTGCAGTAATGGCGGGGCGAACAACTCCTACTCATCCAGAGCTGGACATTCAAACAGTCCCAAAATAACATGCACATAGATCGCTTTCAGAGTTCCCAATACCCAGAAGAAGCACTCGACTTCTTCAAGCCACTTCACTATCTCTAACAGGCTCCAATCACCATGAAGGGCAGACAACATTCGAGAATGACCAAAAACTGGGCATGACTCATGAAAACTCTAGGGACCATTCTGGGTGGAATTTCTGATCAACATATACAACACTAATCTGAAACCGATATCAATCGAATCAAAATCAATAAAAGTGCCTACATAAAAAGCAGCCCTCACAAAGGCCAAATAAATACAAACACAACCCAAAATAAAATACCCTATTTTTACATTCCCTTTTCATTTAAATTTCAAAACCTCCTTCCTTTTAGATTTCAAAACCGCCTTCTTTCAAGGCCACTTTCTAAATACTAATCCAGTTTTCAAACCAAAATCACTTTCCAAAATCACTTTCCCATTTAAAACCGATTTAGAGGACAAGGCCAAGCATTGAATTTCAAATACACACCCAGGTAATCCCATGACCCATTGCACATGTATTTATCCAGATTCCATTTATATGCGCACCAATATGCACTTTCCATGCATTATCACACATGTGCAAACGTTCATAAAGAAAACCTGAGATTTCACCCCAAACCATTCTCAATCAATTTCCAAACAACCACCAGTTTTCCAAATCAAATGCTTCCAGTTTTTAAAACCCTTTTCAAACATTTAATGACATTTAAATGAAATTAGTCCCCTTTTCAAAAATAAAAACACTTTTTCATTTTCAACAATGCACTTACACCAATTAGAACAAAAACAACACTAAAATTGCATCAAACACCGATGTGAGGGACTATTAGTCACGCCTAGCCTGGAGACATGGTAGTGGGTCATGTCCCAAGTAAGCGTCGACAACTATGAGGAATTCAAACCGTTTACCCGGACTCCACATGGGTCACTACTCCATGGGAAATCATGATGTAACATCGGCTTGTCTCCGTTGTCATCCCTCGATCCAAAAAAACCATGAAGAGAAAAAGACGCAATTCGCGGACTACCCTTGGTGACTCGAGGTGCGGAACGGGCGAGGGTTCATGACGTCCTTCCCGTACCTACCTCTCGAGTCCTGACGGTCCTAATCTCCACCTACCAGACAACCCAAATAATAAGAACCCCTATGATACCATTTTATCACGAACCAGCCCGGGTCGACCCAGAACAGGTCACCCGAGCCGGTCCGCGACAAGTCTCGAGGGCCGTTCCCGATCCCCTCGGGATGGAAACTAGTGCCGATCATCAAAACTAAACAGGTGGGAACTATTTTGCCCAAAATAAAACCAGAAACAGTAAAATATTAGAAACTAAACAAAACATAAAAACAAAACCACACAACCAACGTACCTCTATGTGACCCCACGGGTCACCACCCAACTGAAAACCAACCTCGCTCCAACACTGAGCGACTAAACCAGGAAAACCATGTACACAAAGGAACCTGCAACTAAAAAGATAGAAGATAGGTGTGAGTACAAGATTACTCAGTAGGGGAGCACAACAACAAATCCCAAATCACTGCCAGTAAATAAAGAATCTGCAAATTCTAGGTTTAAACTACAGTGTATAAAAGTATGATTTCATAATGTCTCACTTGAAAATCAAAACACGAGACATTACCCTTATTCTTTTTCAAAAGTTGAATTCCGTTCATTGGTGACAAATTCATTCTAAAAGAGAAATACATGTTACATTTTCAAACATTACACAAAGAGAATAACGCATTTTCATTTAAAAACCATTTTCAGAAAGTATAACAGTATAAGCTATAAAGAACAACTGGAAGTAAACAAGCAAGGAAAGACAAGTAACCATGGGTTATCCTAAACATACCTAGAAAACCCCTGGATGTACTCGGGTTCAGACTACCTTCTGACATGGTACTCCATAGTCAATAACCAACTGGCCGCCCTAACAGCCAACCAGTGGCACGCCCCACAAGGCCTTACCTACCAAGGGGGGACTAACCCGTCTAATCGGGGTTAGCCAGCAACTGTCACTCAATTCTCTAAAAGACGCCCAGGAACCCACAGTGGTATTTTTAATAATACTGTGTATGTGGGAGTCCCTCGCACACGTGACTCATCTCACCGCACTTGCCAACCCCTTACATGGACACCGCTACACGACAACCCTCAAGGGAAGTCCCCCTATAGAGATGCCACATAAGTACGTATATATATGTATAATCACTTCACATTTAAATAATTTCCAACCGGGCCGCCATATCATTTAACATTTAAACCATTTAATACCAATGTCTTTCCAAAAGACATAACACACACCATCACATTGAAAACCATAAACTCACTTAAAACTTCATTTAAGAAACTCAAATCCGCATGTTAAAACTGAAACACATTGGTATCACAAGTAAAACCATTTCCCAATATCCAAACGCACCCCACTTTTATCAAGAGCCAAACGGACCTTTACTCACTTTTTGAAAGGTCACTATTTCTCAAAGGAAATCCAAACATTTATTCATGCATCAAAGCTAAATTTTTTTTTCAACAAGAAAGAACCGCACTTAATGTTTTCAAAATCAAGTTTAAAGGCCAAAGGGAATTTCCTCTAATCAATCCATTTAGCAATATCACTGAGAAAACAAACAATTAAAAAAAACAAAAAAAAAACACTTTCAGTGAAATGCTAGAGGTAACAGCTTTCATTTTCAGGGGATCACCACACTATATATAACTACTTAATACTACATTTAAATTTACTAAAAATTTAATAAAAGATCAAGGAATAAATAAACTCTAAATTTAATGGAAAATGCAATGGGAAACCTAGCTCGAAGTCGTCTGCTGAACTCGACGAAGGAACACGCTTAGCGCAGTCGCGTATGCACATGCAAGCAGACGATCACTGCATCGCGGAATCATTCCGCCAATGTGCTACAACAAACATGAAACACTTAAAATAGCCCAACTAACATAAATACAAACACAAATAGATAACCAACATGAGATCACCTCGGCGCAGGGATGTGCCCGACCAACGGGGGCACGCGCCAGCTGAAGACCGCAGCGTTGCGGAATTATCCCGCCAACGCGCTGTAATAAACACCAAAACAACAAGACAGTAGAGCACAAATATAAAAATAAACTCAACCAGAGATCAGCCACATAAGATTACCTTAGCGCAGACGCGCTCAACCGCCGGGGTCGCGCGCCAGTTAAAGGGGTGGCGCGCACTGGCAGGGAGACTGCCAGAGGTCGGGCGCGGATTATCGGGTGCGCTACTGCCCGACGCATGACGGTGGCGGCTGGCCGGACCACCAAAAGCTGGTACGCGGCCTGCCGAAGGTGTGGAGAATCCGGCCAGAGCACTGGAAAATGCCGGGGGACACCGGCAGGCGGTGCCAGAGCGAAGCAGGGGTGCCGGCAGGGATGGGGAACGCTGGTCGGGTCGCCGGAAAAGGGCGGGGGATGTCGGAACAGCTCCGGTCAGCGGAGGCGGGTTGTTCGGGGGCCGGGGGGTGCACCGGAGTGCCGAGAAAAATCCGAGAGAGGCCTAGGGGGCTGGTGGAGTGAGTCAGAGGCCGCTGGTCAGCGGCGGGCTTGCCGATAGGGTTGGCAGGGGCACCGGAAGGGCCGTAGGCTGCGGGCCGGCGATGGGGGTTCTCCGGATGCACCGTCCAGGGAGCTGCGGAGGGAGCAGAGACCGTAGGAGGTCGGCGCAGCAGCCGGGGTGCACCATCAGAGGTGTCCGGTGCAAGCGGATGTTTGCACAGGGAGGCGACGACAGGGTGACGGGAACGGGGAGTGAGGCTGGGACAGGGGGCCACACGGGCGGCACTGCCTTGGGCGAGGCGGGACGGCGAACGGGGCGTGGCGGTCGGGGGGTCCTGAGGCCGGCGGTGAGGGCAGCGGGAGCCCGGGGTCAGGGAACCATGAGGGGGAAGGGAAACAGGAAGGGGGTGTGCGGAACAGGAGGGGAAAGAGAGGGGGGGCCCGGTGCTAGGGTTAGGGTTAGGTTAGATTTTTTTGTTTTTTTTCATTTAAATAAATTAACAATAGTAATAATAATAAAACAATAAATAATAATGATAATATAAACAATAATAACAAAAATAATAGAACTATAAAATAATGCTAATAAAAATTACAATACTTAATGTGATATTAATAAAAAAATGAATAGAAATAAAATAATAACCCTTAGACATCTTAATATTATTATTTAAATAATAATATTATTCTTATTACAAAATGAACATTCAACCCGCTTTAATTACAAAAAAACATTATTTATTTTAGTCGTTAACCCTTTGCGCGGCACCCGGGCTAACGATGCGGCTACCGCCCACTGTGCGATGACTGCGCACGGGTCAGAAACCCACTGAACTTAGCAAATGTCACAAAAATTAAACTGAGACCCAACCCGGACATTGGCACGGGGACCCGGAGCCAAGAAATAGTTATATATAATAAATTTAAGATGTCCCGATGTGACAAGAACCAAATTCAATTCTATAGAGCTGAATAAATCATAACATAAGTACAACATCAAGTACAATTCACCATCCTACTATCATATATTGGAAAATGGAATGATAAAGGCATTTAATAAGACTCTTTTAAATATAATCCAGATGATGGTGAATAAGGATAAGAATTCCTATCCAGACAATCACTTCTTTGATTTATGGTCCAAACCAAACACAATGTGTAATGTTACACAGGCAACTTTGTATTCACTGGTGTACGAAACCGATGCAGTGTTACCCATATTTTTCAAGTTTCCCTATATTTTAATATCCATATGTAGGTAATTCTTAGATGATGTTATATAAAAAAAGTGCATGGATTAGGTGTAGAAACTTGATGAGAAATGGATCCATACATTGCACAACCTTGACATCCATCAGAATAAATTTGCACGAGCCTTCAATAAATAAGTTAATCTATTTTCATTCATTTATGGATAATTGGTATTGTATCTATTAACCCCAAAAATATAAAAAAATCATATGAAGATGGAACCCATATGAAAAGTACCTTAGATCATACATAAGGTATATCACAATGGATCATACACAGTAGATACAATGTATAGGGAGTGTGTCACACCCCCACCGAAGCAAGGTTTTCTAACAAATAATTTTCATTGCCTCTATAAAATATCGAAATTTCTAGACCATATGAAGTTAAATGGTATGGATCACATCTCAGTCTTACAATGTTAGAATTCACAAATTCATCCTTACCACAAGCCATTAAACAGCATGGTTGATGTTTTCACTGGATGATGCTAAATTTCATGGTTTCCCCATCCTCAGAGTATAACGTAAAACTACACAGATCCCAAATATCCCTATTATTTCATTACAAGTATCTTAAATCCTTACATCATGATGTTAAACTTCAAAATTGATGTCCTTTTTTGATGACACTAAACCAAATGAGTTTTCAAAAACAACATATAGTCTAATGTCCCGATATTAGGGCATTAATCAGCACAACATATCTATATCCTTACCACATGATGCTAAAATTCCAAGAATATATCTTAACCAGATGCAATTAAACTGTATGAATATTTCTACTCTCAAATTTTATATTAACATAGATAAAAGGTCCAATCAAAAAGACTCTAAATTACAACAATAACATGTCTAAGCTAAAAGACCCTAAACTATAACAATAGAAGGTATGAGCTAAAAGATCCTAAACTAAAACAATATATGGTTTGAGATAAATGAACCTAAAATTATAGTAATATATGGTCTGATATAGAATACAATATACTATAGAACAACAATAATTTAGTTTGTAAGGATAGAAAAAGATAAAAATCATGTTAGGAAAAAAACCTATAAGATGGTGTCTTGATAAAAAGAGAAGTTCAAGTCCACTAATCCTTCCTCTATATTAGGTTTAGGAAAAAAATTAGGGAAATATAAAATAAAAAGATATAAATTTTTTTGGGTCACACCGTATGACCCTAGAAAAAATCATGATATACTTGGTAAGTCCACTTACTTCCGCCAAAAACAGAGCATTATACATATGGGATATATTTTACCAAAATTATCCCTTTTTTAAATCATGTAATCAAAAGATAACTTGAGAAGATACATTAATGTGGAATTTCATTTTGGTAGGAATTCACAAAAAATTCTCATGGAATTTTTGCTATAGTATAAGAATTCAAATCTAAACATTTAGGTTTACATGATATTATACGAAGCGTGGGTATCATTACCAATCCATGCTGCACTAAATCAAATATATATCACGCACATCATTAATAAAAGGCAACTAGAAAATGATGTATCATTTTCAAAAGATTTATTCATTGATAGCATGAGAAATGAGGAATCTCTAAATATCAGAGTCTCTCGAATGAATATTCAAGTAAAGGAAATGTCAATAAATTATAGGTCCGTCACAACATGTGTTCATAAAAGACCTTGATATCTACATACCTTTTCTCTTTGGAGGTAATGGATTGGGTCAATTGATTAACATATTCGATTTCCACCTCTGAAATCTATTGTAACTCCTCCACCATGGGAATAGAATTAAGCCTGGACTTCATCAACATGTTAAAGAGGTCATGTTGTTCCATTACAGTTTTCTAGAATATCTAAACTATATTTTGAAACTAGATTACATCTTCTTGAATATGACTAAATTTATATTAGAGAAGGTCAATTTGAACATTCCCAGCACCGAACACATCCTGGTGTGTTTCCACCTCTACCTCTAGCCAAAAATCATTTTTTAAGTACATGTCAAAACTATTATTTATTGTAGTGGAAGTCTTAACTACTACCACCCTTAATTTGATGGTCCTATTTTGATCCATCAAAAAAAATAACCTCCTTAACCTTATCATTATGGTAGGTATAGTGAAATATCATATAACAAAGGGTGGTAAACATGGATTGAAGGTCACACTGCTGGTCATTCTGCACTTCGAAGGGGTCCTTTGAAACTAAGATCTAAATTTTCCTCCATACTTACCTATTAATTGATTGGTTTTGTGATGTGAAATCCAGACCTTGATCCAAGACCAACCTCAGAATATGAAAATATTCTGAGACTAATCCTCTAATTGAGGGAGCCTTTCTCAAAATATTCACTAATGTATGTAGGGATCCGACATCTACATTGGTTGACTCAGTTAAAAAAATCCCCAATGCAACTGAGAAATGAACTTCAAAGCTCTAGGGAGAAGGAAATCCAACCTAAAGAACAAGGGTTTATCAGTCATAGGATTAATTATATGATATCCTAATGTAACCAAAAAATGTTACCGTTGTTAGAAACGTACATTTACCTATTTCATCACGGGTGATATGTTTTTCCCCAAACCCATCCTCTACTTAAGAGGCAACACCCTCTTGTGACAAGCAGCTTCATGGAACCTCTGGTAATTTATCTGAATTATTTATTTTCTCACCACCCTTGAGGGATTCATGAATAAAATATATCTAAGGAAAAATAACAAAAATGAACAATGTGTTATGTTTCTGACGAAGTATTCACCTTCATCGAAACACACCTCCATCGAGGATAACTCAGTTGTATAATAGAAACCTATATCATTATCCTACAAATGTATTCTCACATATGCCAGATCAAATGGAACAAAAACTAGAACATCCATAGTAGTAAAGTGGACTAATTGGGCCTACACATAAGCCATCTCTCCTTCTTGGCAGGTCGATCTTGATAATGAAGATTTTTTTAAATAATTATAACACTCACCCACATCCTCAGGGGAAGATACATGGTCTTCCACAAATGCTCAGTGGGGACCTACACATTTTTGTAAAATACTTGTGTGTTACATAAATTTTCCAAAACCCAGAAGGAGAGAAAATTCCACACTTACATGAGGATTCATTAGGAGAGGTCTTTGAAAATTCAGTGTACTTTATTTTAAATTTCCCATGTGGGGTAGGATCACTAGGAGGTACCGAAACTTAGAGTAATAAGGAAGGACCCCAATAGGATGATGATTTTGATGATGTGGGTCAATAAATGTCAATTGTTTCCCTCTTTAGAGCTATTTTACATAGGGATCCTTCAACATCAGTCACCTATCACTACTCAAACTAGCTCCAACAACCATAACCCATAGATAATATGACGTGGATAGTTGGATTGGATGATCTTATACAGTATCCTAGTGTACCAAAAAAATAAACATGAAATTTCATCATATATGTAGTACTATCATTGACCTTTTAATATGGTAGAAGGATAATCCTTTCCACTTCCATGATAATAGAATTTCTCTATTCTTCCATATAAAACTCATGTTTGTATCAAACCACTATTTTTGGAACTAAAGGTAAATAGAAAACCCATCCCTTGACATAATCCAACAATACATCAAGGTATCATATGAAATTATTCCCCGCTATAGGTAGATTATTGAATGTAATGCCCAGGGGAGGTGATGTGGGTGAAACCATACGAAGGTAATTATTCTTGGCATGGTATGCCCTAGAGCTCATCCTATGAGTTCAGAATCCTAAAATTCATCCAAAATTGAAATTTAATAGTAAATAGTAATGGTTTCTTGGCTTTAGTCACCATCACCATACCCTCTATGGTCGTGTTGGTTGGTGATTCTACTGAAAATAAGAGAAATAGAAAACACCTAACTTCCTTGAGAGGTGCTTCTAGGGCTATTGATTCTCTCATAACTAGATTCAATATAGGACTATGATTTTCTTTGAAAGTTGGTTGAAATTGGGTACCCTTAGAGAGTAATTTTGATAACTGACCATGAGGATATGACCATACCCAAATATCAACAAATGTCCATGACAAAACATTCTTTGAATTGTTGTGAGGGTGTTCTATCTTTCCATGAGCTTCCTCCGTAGAAAACATCATCCAAATATAAAAAATACACCATCAAATTATTCTTAGAGAATAAATTAATAATCGGAGGACATATTGATTGAATACTCCGAAATTGAGGGCTAAACCAACAGGGGTGTATCATTCACAAAGGAGAATCTCATCGATGCGGGTGGATATGAAGCCCTCACAAAGAGACTACTTGTAGGAAAAATCCTTAGGGTTATCCTCACTATTATTCCCCATATTACCAGTGTTAAATGGCCCATTGGGTTTGAATAAGAATCTATCATAAGGGCTTGTGAAGGCCCTAAATTCCCAATTCTCTATTGTAATGGGCCTTACCCCTTGATGGACTTCAAAAATGACTGGAAATGAATCTTGAGGATATTCTAGATGCTTAGGTACTAAAAAAATCCTATATGATCCCCTATACACACCCATAACACCTAAAATGGGTAGAATATTCTATGTAGTCCTCTTCCCCAATAGATATGGTCCATGCGGTTATACAAATTTGAAATTACTGGGATGGATAACATGATATGGTACCCTCATTCCATGGATGATTCCCTCATGATAGTTGAAACCCTAACTCCACCCTTTTATTTCGTCGAGTGTAAGTACCCTATCAGGTAAATAGTATGTGTTGGAACCACCTAATTTTAATTATAACAAATCATTATAAATCTTTAATGGATTTCCAATTTTTTGATAGCATATGGTAATAAAATGTAATCTATTTAAAAATTGAGTATGTGTTGAAAATACCCCCAACCAGTCTTTACATACTACCAGTAATGATTCACCGCCAGGAATGAGTCCCCATCAGGAATGACTCACTGCAAAGAATGAATAACCACTAGTAATGACTAACCTCTAGGAATGACTCACATCTAGAAATGTTTCACCACTAAAAATGACTCACCGTTAAGAATGAGTCACAGCCAGACATTACTTACCACTAGTGTTGAGTCACTACTAGAAAAGAATCTCCTCTAGACTTGAACTACCATGAGATGACATATGGTCAGATTATTCACCTCTGAGAATGAACTACTGTTAAATTAGTCAATATTGAACATGAGTCACCAATGAAGATGACCAATCATTAGAAGACCTACCTTTATATAATTCACCACTGAGCATGACCTACCAGTATACATGTCACTACTGAACATTTATTTACCACTGAAGATGACCTATACTCATACTCGAGTCACCACTAAGAATGAAATTCACCATCATGAATGGGGTAGAATATTTTATGTGGCCCTCTTCCCCTTTAGATATTGTGAATTGGGTTATACAATTCTAATACCACACTGGTCGATAACATGATACGCTACCCTCCTGCAATGGAAGTCTCCATAATGAAAGTTGAAACCATAACTCTTCCTCATTCCTTCATTGGGAGAAAGTACCCTCTCAAGTGTATAGTATGTGTTGGAACCTTATTATTTTAATTCTCATAAATCATGATAATTGTTTTAATGGATTTAATATTTTACTGTATATTTTGTTAATATATGATAATCTGGAGAAAATTAGACTAAGTGTTGAAAAGGACCTCCCCTAGACTTTAACTACTACCAGTAATGAGTCGCCGCCAGGAATGAGTCCCCTACAAGAATGACTCAATACTAATAATGAATCACCATTAGGAATGAATGACTTTTAAGAGTGAATCAACTCTATAAATAAGTCACTGCTAAAAATGACTCACCACTGATAATTATTCACTTCCAGACATTACATACCACTAGAGATGAGTCACTTCTGTAAACGAATCACCACTAATCTTGACCAACCATCTGATGACCTACCATTAGATGATTCAATATTGAGAATGACATACCATCAAACGAGTCACTGATGAACATAAGTCACTAATAAAGATGACCTACCATTAGATGAACCTCCATCAGATAATTCATGACTAAGCATGGCCTACTATCATACATGTAAGTGTTTAACATTGAATCACCACCTAATATGACCTAGAGTCAAATGCAAGTCACCGCTGAGCATGATTCACCCCATATGACATACCTCTAGAAGATCTATCATCAGCCTGACTCACTATAGGACTAACTCACCACCATACATGAGTCGCCGTCTTTTTTTCCACCATTGCTATTTTGGTACACTTAAGATAAATGTTATCAAAAACTGTATTATTAAAGTTAATAAAAAAGATTATTTTATTGTTTTTCTTTAATTATTTCAGGTAAAAAATAAATTATATATCAGAGATTAGTAAAATGATATGTAAGATCATGATGATTGTTCTTCAAAAGGATCCTCCATAATATAGGGATTTATATTCAAATAAGGCTCCCTCATTTGGGTGCACATGTTGGCCAAGAGAAAATACACTTAATGAACTATAAGGATCATCCCATGATAAATTACTTGAATTATCCTTACATTATTTATACTGTGAAAGAGTAGAGTTCATTTTACATCCAAATCCTTTCCCATAATCAGAAAAATATAGAGATTTATGATGCTCTGTTTTATGACAACTATCATTGAAAATCCTTGAGCTCCTCTCCAAGTTACTACTAAGGAGGCTCAAGAATCTTATGCACATCAAACTAAGAAACATGATCTTTTTATTATCTTATAGATTTCTCTTTGTGTTTCTACATTTTATTTCTAGAATTGTGTGGCTTGTCTTGTCTATCAACTTGCACATTCTTCTTCTCTAGAACATGAAAAATAATATATATTTTATTCAATCCCTTTTTACCTGATTACCCACAGTGTTGTGGTGAAGGTTATTGTGTATCCCATTGTCATCTTCTTCCCAAGCCTTTTGTGGAATAAGTCCATGTGTTTCTTAGATAGCATGTACAATTTTGTTGGTATACCTAATCTAGGTTTTGGATCAAATTATATTTTTATAATCTCCTTGTTAGTGGTTTGTTTCCAAGTAGAGGGGATTAGGTATCGTCTTGAGAATGAACACTTATTTAATTTAGTTATATGTTTTCATTGTTGTTCACTCTTTAAAGTGTTTCAAATTGCATATCATATAAACTATAAACAAAACCTATACATTTATAGTTAATTATAACTACTATTTATATAAATATTCTATTAATTAAATTTATATCAATAGTAATTATAATTTTCATATTGGTTTAATTGGGTATTAATAAAGATTTGGGGAATCTTTTAAAAGATTAAAATTATATCAAAAAACCTTTTGGTAAATTGGGAGTTTTTATTTTAATTTAGTGTATTTTATTTAAATTTTCTATAATATAATTCTTTATTGGGAATATAATTCACCCGCTTGAGATACTCACTCAGAAGAGCATTTCATATCGGAGGTTTTCAAAATATTTTCAACTATGATTTTAATTATATTTTAGATATCCCAAATTTATATTAGTTCTAAATTTAATTATTTAAATTTATAATAGACCATACGGTTCTAATAAAAACATACCTCCCTTCTTTATTGGAAATAAATATGATTAATTTAAAATCAATATGTTAATTCATATTGAAATAATTATTTTTGGAATAGGGAATATAATTGAAGATAAATATAAATTACCCAATACTGCCAGAGCTATATGGGTTGATGAAAATAAAAATGATTATAATAATAACATCAAAAAGATGAAGGCCCTATGTTTTCATTATTTGATGAAGATTTTAATAGAATATATACTTCCAAGAAATCATATGAAATTTGGGGCACTTTACCTATTTCTCATGAAGTAAAAAACTAATGTGAATGAAATGAGATTAAATACTTATAAAATTAAATATAATTTTTTTAAGATGAAACCTGATGAAAATATTTATGAAATTTATCTCAATTTAAATGAGAAAATGAATATGATACACTCTTTAGAGAATCTGGTTTTTGATAAAGATCCAGTCATGCAACTGTTGATATGATTATCAAAACGATGATGATGATTCTCAATTGCAATTAGTTATTATTCTGATATTTGTAAGATTCCTCTAAATGATATGATTGGTAAGTTAATTATGTATAGGTATGGACATAATGTTAATAACGAAGAGGAAGATAAACCTAAGTGTAATTATATATCATTCAATTTTACTTCTTCAAAACAAAAATAGAAAGTTCAAGATGGCATATCATGTAATGAGGAATTACTAGATAGTAGTGATAAAGAGATGGCCCATCTGGTCAGAAGATTTAAAAGATCTAATTTTATGAATAAAATCGTTAGGAACCCGATATAAAAATAAAAATATGAAAATAGTGGAAATTTAAAGAAAAAGTACAAGTGAGATGATACAAATGATATAGTGTGTAATGAATGTAAGAAAAGAGGTAACGTCAATGAATAATTTCTTGATATTAAATGTAATAATAAATTTGATGACAAGGATATAAAAAATAAATACATTAATGAAATGTGTAGTGATTCAAACGATATCTCTAATGATGCAGAATCGAACCATGAGGGGAAAAATGACAGAGAAACCATGAGTTTCATGAAAAACACATCGGAGGTATCAAATGATTTTTTTCTTCTCCTACAACCATTTAAATTCATTATGAAAAATAAAATTAAAGATTAAAATATTTCAAATGAGGATATGTTTTAATATTTTAAAATTCAGGATGATACTTCAAATTAACATAAAGATAGGAATAAAATCATGAAGAAATAACATGCATTCACTATTAATATTCAATCTTGTCTTGCTAAAGAAAACGAGAAAAATGATAAAATATTGAAATAAAATACTAAACTAAAATTTTCTAATGAGAAGTTTATGAAATATTTAGAGAGATTCACTAATGGGATAATCACAGTCACTCAAATACTATTAAAACAAAAAGAACCTAATTATTTTTATTTACTTAAGTTTTACTCCTAGACAAAGACAAATTTTCAAAACAAATTTTATTCCAAAATATAGTTCTAGAATTTTTACTACTAGTTCTTAATCATGTTGACCCAAAAACGTTTTTTTCTTAAAGTATACAATATTCTTATAGGAAACCAATTAAGAAATAATGGGTTCATAATTCTATAATTACTGATATTTATGGATTCAATATGATTTTGGTACCAAAATCATTTTTGGTATAAAACATTACTTGTAGGGGTCTGCATGAAGATCTACAGTACAAGACTACGGTACCTTGACAACGGCTTTTCTAGAAACATGACAAAAGATTACCCATACATCAAAAACACAGTAAAGGTTAATAGTGGAAATCTCAACTTTGGTTACAATTCTAAAGAAAAATAATTTTTCTTGTCAAATTTAGTTATTCTAACATAGTTTTAATTTATAAAGTATTATTTTTTATGGATTAAAATTGAATCTTATTATAAATGCACAATAATGTGATGATATTTTTTTTTAAAATTTGAAAACAATTCATGTAATTTTTTATATTATAAAAATGATTTATTTTTTAATACCTTTAGAAATGAACATGTTTATACATTTTTTTGATTATTTAATTTCAAAAAAAATTATTGTCTAATCCCTTTCATATGAAATCATGGCTTTGGAATAGAATACTAGGCCATTGTAACATTAAATCACTTAGAAAGATCATTATGAAATGGTTAGTTAAAGATCTACCTAATCTTGGATTCTAAAATGATAAATTTTGTAAACCCTATCAAAATTGGAGACAAAACCAAATATCATTCAAATCAGAGAAATATGTTTCAAATTCTCAACCCATATAATTGGTTCACACGGATTTTTTTTGGGACCATCTTCTATTTCGAGTGTAAAAGGGAAGCACTATGTGAGACGGAGTGAGATTTTGAGGCTAAATGTGCCTGGAATATCTCGTTGCATTATTTTCCGTTTTTAATAAAGAATACACACAGTCATTCCTTAAAATTAATGTAACTATTAAATGGGTGTCTATATTAGAAATAAAAGGAAAATATTGCTTTCATAACTATAACTTTACCATATGAAAGTCCTATCATTGACCGGCTTGAGTCGACTATGAAAGTTAGTCTTTGAACGTAAAATTCATTAAAATATTTACTAAAAATAGTTTATTTTGACACATCATTAGTTTTATTTTTATGTTAGGTTTACCAGGGTTCCAGGTTTATCACCATAACCCTCGATTTTTTATAATACAAAGAGAATGAGTATCTATCTCTTAAATCTAGATGATCAGAGATATGATCTTGGATTAAAGATGGATGGATCGATGAATGATGACGAGGAAAATTTTACATTCATCAATAACTAATCCAAACCAAAGGTATGGAATTGTTATTTTTGATTTGTTTCCCATTCATAAATTCTATGAAAAATTCAACAATTCCATGAATAGGTTGATCCATGGTTTGATCCATTGCAAGACGAGAGTTATATTGTGGGTATTTCATGGGGGTTAGATCTGTGTGATTGATTTATTCTTCGTGATCCCTCTAAAAATGAAGAAATGAGGCTGACATGAACGAAGGACGAGATCCATCCTTTGGGTGATTTTTTGCTTCTACTTTTACTCTCGTTATTTTTTTTCTTCATGAATGTATGTGTGGATGATTTTTGTGCCATAGATTTGTGGTACAATAACACGAGACTGAAGATCTAACACCCCCACGACGTCGCAGATATGAGACGAAAGGCACAACAAATTTCTACCAAGGTGGTAGATTATGGTGGTGTGAGGTGAAATTACAAGGCAGAGGAGGCCATAGGTGGCAGCCTTTTCTAGTTTAAGAGAGGCATTGTCTCTATCTTGTTTTGGCGAGGCAACGCTGATCCAGGAAGATGGCGCCCCGGCCAGCCAGCTGGTGTTGGCAGAATTGGGTTGGGAACCCTGTCGCGGATGACATGGCTGGCGGGAATGGATCGGGGCATTGACCAGAGGACATAGATCGATTCTGCCTTGGTGGAACACTCAGTGGTGATGAGGCCATGATACTTGTTAGATAATATGGGTAGACCGTGTGAAATGTTTCATGGCACCGCGTCAGTGGGAGGTATGTGATCGGGCCAGAATGTGTGTGACACACCGAACCATCCCACATGCGGTGGGCCAGACTGGGCCAGGTTGGGTCAGCTGGACCATGTCGGGTCAGGTCGGGTCAGGTCAGCCCGACTTGGTTAGGATGGCAGGTAGGTCGCGTTCGGTCCAGCAGGTCGGATCGAACCCAGAACAGACTCGAGTCATACATTTTTAACAAAAACAGCTGTATCATTCAAACCGTGTGTTAATTTGATGATCCATTTGTGGGGTTGGGAACCTTGTGATGAATATTTCCATTGGATATACTCTAAGTGAGTTTTTGTGAATGTTGTAATATGAATTAAAGGATTGGGGAGTAGGTTCTCCCTATATAATCTCACTCTGAGCGGAATCCTATGGCTGGCTATGACATGGTGACTATGTGACTTATGACTAAGTGACTTGGGGGCTGCATGTCTTATCGACACTATGTGTATTATCGACACTCTGTGTGTTATCGACACTCAATGTGTTATCAACACTCTCTGTGTTATCCAGACTCCATGAGTTATCGACACTTCGTGTGTTATGGACACTCCGTGGGTTATCAACAGTCCATGTGTTATCAACAGTCTCTGTGTTATTAACACTCAGTGTGTTACCATTACTGGGTGTTCTGTGGACTATTTCTGAAAATCCTTCATTTTGTTCTACATACATATACCAATGTGATATTATGGCACATCATGTGTTTTCTTTTGTGGTATAATATGTATTTATCTGTGGTATACCATTTATTTATTTGTTGTATACTTTTTTTAATTCTTTTTTCTGTACTTCATGTATTTCTTAGTGGTATTCGTTTTTGGTTTTGAGGTGTTTTGCAGAGTATTGTTTTACTCAACACTTCATGGGCCTTCCACGCATGTGTCATGTCTTGTGTAGATGATCGACTCTTTGAGGATGTTCTAGGTGGACTAGTACTAGGTGGTGCTTTGAGAGTTTGAACAGAGGAGGTGTGTTTCTACTACTTCAGATTGATTTCTTACTCATACCCTTCAGGTAGGATTTTCTACGGATGTTCTTCATGAACTGGTGCATTGACTATTAGCGACTCTTTCATTTGGTGGGTTTTTATTCTGGACCTTTTTATTTTCAAGTTTTCTATTGTCATACTCTGAGGTTTTTATCTTAGTGTATGCATGGATTGTCTACTTAGTGTTCTCACTTTTCATCATTTTATGATTGGGGATGTGTGCATGTGTATAGTTATAAAGGAAAATTCCTCCCATTTGTGAGATATGCCTACTCAATGCTAGTAAACATACCCTGGACTATTAGAGGCAAGATAGGGGTAGTCATGGCATGGGACCCTCTGGGATGAGTCGTGACAGAGTCGTATCATAGAGGTCAGTTCTACTTAAGGACTGAGAGTCTTTGAGGTTGGTAAGGGGAAATAGAGTTATGTGTTTTGAGTTCAGCTTTCAAACTAGGGAATTGAGTATTGGTGAGGCAGATGATGTATCCATACACCTGGGATCTGGAAAACTACTTTTCGACTCGGTACATGAAAAAAATAGTTTTAGGAGAAAAAAAGGAACATGAATCATATAGTATTTGGTTCCTTCCCCATGTCCTTATTCAGTAATATCACCAATTATACTCTATTGATTATGGTACATCTTGATCTGTTTCAGAATGCTTCCACATAGAAATCCATCCAGGATGTCATTGCATGATCATGAGGATGATATACCTAGCGATGATACATTGGTACAAGGGATTATACTAGAGATGCACCTTGCACCGGAGATAGCACATCTTCGTGGTTTACTAGTGATACCACTACTCATTGAGTAGTAGCTAAAACCAGAACTACCGGTTGAGGATGCACATAGTCGGAGTGCATTTCATGAGTTCCAGAGGCAGAATCCTCCCAAGATTAGAAGTGATCCAGACTCCAAGATAGATGAGGATTGGATGGAGGTAGTTTCATGTTTCTTCAGCCTTGTGAGGACACCTGATGACCGGATGGAAGTCCTAGTCACGAGACTTCTTTTGGGCTCAATGGGATGGTGGTGTAGCTTAGTGACCCAGAAAACTGATGAGGTAAATCTCTCTTGGGTATAAATTGAGTGAATCTTCAAAGAATAGTTCTTCCCAGATATATTACGCTCAGTTAACATACAAGATCCCATGTATCTGAAGCAGGGTATTCTGACTATCGCATAGTACTCAGTGAGGTTTACTAATCATTATCATTACTCTACAAGTGTGGTTTGGGAATAATTATTCAAGGATAAAACCTCTGAACAATAAGATTATGGAATCCATGATATGCATTATAATAAATATATATGCTGGGGTACTAGATCGAGCTTTGCAAGTGGAGAGATTTCTAGAGGCGCAAACTCCAGTATTGGGAGCTACCAGCTGGCACTAGGAAGCTGAGTCTTCAGTAGTAGGTATGAGAAAGCCAATGAAGGGACCCAAGAATGTAATGCACTCCAGGGGATGACCCTAATACATGGGATTAGCAGTTCCGGGCTCATATAATAGAGAATATCAGTTGAAGTACATGTTGTGTTACTCGTGTGGCCGTTTGGGACATCAGGCACGATATTTCCAGGATTATCCTGCAGATGATCCGGAAATAGTCAAGGGACCATCAAGGTCGTGGAGGAGACATGATTTGTGTGGTATGTTGAGAAATTATAGAGGATATGTTGGAGTATCATGTGGTGGGTAGAGGTTCGATGTATTACCATCACCACCCCTAGGTGGTCCACACCGGGCTTAGGGAGCTAGTGGATAGGGATGATGATAGCTGCAGGCGATGGAGGCCTATGACCTCGGTGCTCTAGGTATGATTAGAGGCATGATCTATTTATTTTCCACCATAGAATTATTTTTAAATATACATATGTTTCAATCAATATTTTCCTTCCACGAACCTTGTTTAGGGCTCATAGATTCCAGTTGAATGATTGAATCAACCATTACCCTTAGAAAATCCTATAGGAGTCAATTTGACAATCACACACTGGTGCTAATAGTGGGACCTTACTCTTTGAAAAGAGGGTTTTGGTTGGGATCTCTTGGTTGTTGCATCTAGCCCTTAAAACTTCATTCTTGGTATGGACTAGCTATCATCACTCCATGTTCAGATTGACTATTTTAGGTGTAGAGTGTGGTGTGTCAACAGTGATGGGACCAGGTTTTCCTTTATTGACATAAAGGAACCACATGGTGCATATGATGGACTAACTCATAGGAGGGTGTAGCTAATTAATTATCAGTTGGATAGTCTCACCCTCGGTGTAGAGGATGACAGGAGTCCTAAGTTTCCTTTAGTGGTGGCAAACTATGATGACATCTTTCCCAAGGATATCCATAGATTTCCTCCTATAGGGAGGTTGACTTTTTCGTTTATTTATACCACATGATGACACAATTATCTACTATTTCATATTACATCGCTCTTGTAGAGCTTTAGGAGTTGAGGGTAAAACTTTTGGACTTTCATAAGAAGGGATTGGTGAGACCCAATGTCTCACCATGGGTGGCCCCTATTTTATTTTCCAAGAAGGTAGAAAGAAGAATGATGTTATGTTTGGACTTCTGGATCCTAAATCATGTGTCTGTGAAGAACATGTATCCACTATCGAGGATTGAAAACATATTCAATTATATGAAGGAGGAAATTTGGTTCTCAAAGTTTGACCTCAGGTCTATTTATCACCATCTTCGGGTACATTATGATGATGTACCAAAGACAGCCTTTAGATGTCGGTATGACCACTACATGTACATTTTGATCCCATTTAGTGTGATGAATTCCCCAATAGTTTTCATGGGACTAAAAATTGGATCTTCCACCCTTACTTATATTGGTTCATTGTGATCTTCCCTGATGACATCTGGGTGTACTCAGCATTCGAGGAGGAGCACACGATACACTTAAGGATGGTCCTGAAAATACTCTGAAAACAACATATTTATGGGAATCTCTCAAAGTGTCAGTTCTAGATTCAAGAGGTCCACTTTCTAGGACATTTCCTTTTAGAGGATATATTTTCAGTGGATCCGGTGAAGATTGTGGTTGTTCTTTCTTAGTATTCTCCCAAGTGTGTTACCAAGATGTCTAATTTCATAGGTTGGTATGTGTATTATTAGAATATTTTACCCAACTTTTATTGAGTAACAGTACCCTAGATGGATTTTTAATAGAAGGGGAATCCTTTTGTGTAGATAAAGAAGTTCCAACATTGATTTCAGGAGGTAAGGCAGAGGTTGATAAGTGCACCCATCATGAGACTACGAAAGGAGGGAATCAGGTATGTAGTGTTATGTGATGCCTCAGGGAATGGGCTTGGTTGTGTCCGGATTCATGGGTAAGTTTTGATTTCCTATGGCTCACACATGGTGATATAACATGAGTAGAACTACACAACCCATGATCTTGAGCTAGATATAATAGACTTCACATTGAAGATGTGGTGACACTACCTGATAGGAAAGATATTTATCACTTACTCTAACCAAATGAGTCTTAAGCATATATTCTATCAAATGTATCTAAACTTGAGTTATATTCAATGGGTAGAGTTCCTCCAGGACTATAAATTCGAGAATGTCTATACTCATGGGAAGGGGAACGTATTAGAAGACACTCTCTTCTGGAGATCCATCTTACCGTTTCTGAGTAAGTAATCCGAGATGTGTTCCTCATTGGAGATATCATTTGTGGATAATGATGGGGAAGCTTACCTATTGTTAATGGTTTTCACCACTCTAATCATACATTGAGTAAGGGAGGCACATCTAGGGGGTACCGACTATGAGACATAATGTGATAAGTTTTCCACCGGCATGTACCGCATGGATATTTGATAGGTGGGGAGAACGATGTTCTTTTCATAGTGTTCACTTTTGTACCTGTGGTGTTGTGGGATGATGTTTTGAGGGAGTTCCACACAACCCCTTTGGAAGTACTTCTAGGTGTGGTGGAGATGTACCCAGACCTCTGAAAATAGTTCTAGTGGCCTGGGATGAAGAAGTTAGTGGCATAGTTTTTTTCTCAATACCTCACTTGTCAGCAAGAGAAGGCTGAGCACCAGGTTCTGGAAGGCATGACCCAACCACATGGGATTCCATAGTGTAAGTGGGATGGTATATAAACGTAAATAATTATGAGTTTACCATGCTTGTCTAGGAAACATGATTTGATCTAGGTGATCATTAACCTACTCACCAACTCATCCCACTTCCAACTGATCCACGAGCATAGTTCAATAGAGAGATAGGAACGCCTCTATGTGCAAGAGATAGTTCGGCTTCAGCAAGTGACATTGAAATATATTTTATATTGTGATTCTCATTTCACATCCTGGTTTCATAAGGAATTATAGGAGTTTGGGACTCTGTTAATCTTAATAATGTTATTTAATCCCAAGATGGATGACCAGACAGAGAGGACCATTTAGGTTCTAGATGACGTGCTACATGCTTGCATCCTATAATTTAACCATAGTTGAGAGAATCACCAACCACTGTTGGAGTTTTCATATAAGAATATCAACCACAACACCATTGGTATGGAACCATTCGAGGCCTCATATGGATGACCATGAAGGTATCCACTTTAATGGACTAACCCTTGAGAGTCAACACTCAAGGGTCCAGAGTTAGTGCCGGCTAACATTGAGAAGGTGCAGATCGTGCAGGAGCATATGAGGACTGCACAGATCTAGAAGATGTTTTATATTGATAGGATATAGAGGCCTTTGGAGTTTATGGATGGAGACCAAGTGTTATTTCAGGTATCACATCGATGGGGATTACAGGGGTTAGGTTGAGATGACATGTTATCTCCGAGATACATTGGCCCTTTTTAGATTCTAAGTAGAGTTAGAGAGGTGGTGTAGTGCCTAGATCTACACCTTTAGTTGCACTAGGGGTATAATGAACTCCATGTGTCACTTCTAGGGACGTACGCGCATGATCCATCACATGTCATCGACTCCAGAGAGCAATAAATGTATGATGGGGAAATTTTGTGGAGTACCAGGTGGGGATCGAGGACTGACATGAAAGGATCCTTCATGGGCAGTCAATTCCTATTGTATACATTTGGTGGTAGCACAAGAATATATATGAGGGTACATGGGAGTGGGAGTCTTAGATTCATGCTTATTACCCTCATATTTTTGTTGAGTAGCACTTGTTTTGGCTTCTGGGGACATACATCCCTATGGTGGAGAGAATTTAATGACTCTGATTTTCATGAATTTTTTTTATAAATTATTTAGGAAAATTATGAGACCATGAATTAAGACGATGGGTGATCCAAGTCCTGGTATTCTTGGAATAGTTTTTTGAATTATTTTCAGTTTTTAATGAAGCAAGAAGGTGGTTTTTCTTTAAAACAAGATTTTATATTAAACGGGTGTCCAGAACATAAATACGAGGGAACCATTGAGTCCAGAACCACCAATATACATTAAATGAGGTCTAATATTGATCATAATGGGTCGACCATTAATATTAGTGTTTCGACGTAAACATAATTAACATATTTAATAAATATATTATATTTTTATGTAGCGTTAGGTATTTTATGATAGGTTTTTCTAGGGTTCTATAGTCATCACCATAACTATAGAGTTTCCATGAAACAAAAAAGGGGAGGTTGTCTTGATGAATGTAGGTGGATCCGATATCATATCATGAATTAAAGATTGAAATATCAAATAATTAGGAAGAAAAAGCTTCACCCTTCGTAAACGAATGATCCCAACTATAGGTAGGGAATTGTTCTTTTTTATACTTTTTCTGTTCTTAAATTTAATGATGAAAAGAGATCGGCCCACGAATAGGTTGATCTAAAGTATGATCACTTACAGAATGGGATCCATATTTTTTGGATTTAATGATGGTTAGATCTATGAGATTGTGTTGTTCTTCGTGATTCCTCTAATAATGACGAATCAATCCAGACACAAACAAAGGCTAAGATCCTTCCTTCGATCGTTTTTGTGTTTCTTGTTTTCCCCCCATTCTCTGCATTCTTCATGATTGTATGAGAGGATGATTATTGATCCTTTTATTCATGAAAAAACAACCCAATACAAAAGATCCTACACCCCCACAACACTATAGAGGTGTCACAACAGGTGCAAAAATCATCAGTCGAGGCAATGGTTTATTGTGGTACAAGGCGACAGAGCAAGGCAACAACAGCTCCATCTGGTTCTGGCGATGAGGCGCCAGTCTAAGAGGAAAGTGTTCTGGTAGGTCAGAAAGTGGTGACGGAACATGGAAGGGATCAGGATGGGGCTGACATGGATTGTGTTCATGGGCCAGAGCAGGAGGCCACAAAGTCAACCAGGGGGCACAATTTAGTGTCACATTGGAGGAAACCATGATGGTGATAAGGCTGCATGACTAGGTAGAGAAGGCAGTCTAGCCATGTGGAATGTAGCCCAAAATTTCCTCAATGGGAGGAATTTAGTCAGGGTGGACCACACGTAGCTCACCGAACCAGCATACATGCGGTGGGCTGGAGCTGAGGAGCTGAGCGCTCCAGTAGTCCTGTGGCCCAACAGGCCAGGCCAGTTCGGGCAGGACCGGACCAAACTGGTCCTGGTTGGGTTGACATAAACGGGTCTGGTTAAGTCGATCAAGCCATTTAATATTGTCCAGTAGGTCAGATATGACCTGGACGAGACTCATGTTGGACTTTTTTTTACAAAAATATTTGTAACGTTCAACCCATCTGTCTGTTTGACAAGTTGTTTGCAGTGTTGGGGCCCTTTATGATGAGACGGTCATTTTGAGGTAATCCACGGTAGTTTTTTTATAAAAGATGGAATACAACCTAACATATTGAGGATTAGTTTCTACCAATAGAATCATTCTATGAGTGGAATCCTATGGTTGGGTGTGACTTGGTGACTATGTGACTTTATGACTACTTGACTTAGGGGCTGCATGAATTATCAACACTCCATTTGTTATTGAAACTATGTGTATTGTTGACACTCAGTGTCTTATAGACACTATGTGTGTTATTGACACTTCTTGTGTTATGGACACTCGGTTTTTTATCAACCCTTCTCGTGTTACCGATACTTGGTGTTTTGTGGACTGTGTCTGATAATCCTCCTTTTCATACAATAGTCTTATACCTGTGTCAGGTGACTATTATTTGTGTGTTTACATTATGGTATAAAATATATTTATTTATGTTATACCATGTATTTATTTTTGGTATACATCATTTATTTCTTTGTGGTGTAATTTTTTTATTTCATTGAGGTATTCTATTGTGGTTTCGTGGTGTCCAACTCAGTATTATTTTACTCACCCCTACACAACCATTTTCTGTACATGTCTTGTATTGTCTAATCGATCAATGCATTGGCAGACTTCTAGGTGGACTATAACGAGGGGGATCTTAGAGTTTTTATACATACGAGGTGTGCTCTTACAGTTTTAGATAGCTGTCCTACATCTACCCTTCATGTAGGGTTTTCAACAGATGTTCTTTTGGTACTAGTTCATTGACTATTATGGACTCTTTCTTTTGGTGGGATTCTATTTTGGGCCTATTTAATTTCAAGTTTTCTACTGTCATACTTTATGGTTTATATATTAGTGAATGCTTGAATTGAATACTTAGTGTTTTCACTTTTCATCATCTTGGGATTAGATATGTGTGCTTGTGTACCGGTACATTGAAAAATGCCTCTCATTTGTTTGATATCCAAACTAAGTCCTAGTCTGCAATCCCTGACCTATTAGAGGTGGGATTAGGGTAGTCATTCCATTGGCCCCTCAAAGACATGTCATGAAATTTCTAGGTTTAATTCTGTATTCTTTTTATCTCATAAAAGTGAATCATGATCTTATATTACTTTGTTTGATAGATCTTTAGAAACTTTTAGTGATCCTACGATAAAGACCTTAATAAGTGATCTTGGTTGTGAGTTTTAAAATCAATAAATTGAGTCCTTTTTCTCACAAAAGATATATATTCACATATTTTATACTCCTAGTACATCATTAATAAAGGTGTTTTATAAATAATAAATAGAACACTTCATGATATTTCTTGTACAATGATCAACGAATATGATATCTCTATTTATTTTTGGGAAGCGGCTATGAATATAGCCTACTGTATAACTAATTGTGTATTAATTAGACCTCTCTTAAAGAGAACCCCATAATAATTGGAATAGTAGAAAACCTATGGTTAATTAATTTAGAGTTTTTTTGAACTTATTATTTCTTAAAAATATGGATAATCTTGACAGATCTTCTTCTAGGAGGGATAAAGGAATTTTCTATTGTTATTCAACAACTAGTAAATCCTATAAAGTGTCTAACAAAAGAACCAAGACTATAGAAGATTCTATTGATGAAATGTTTTATGAGATATATCCCCATAAGCCTAAAACCCCTTTAAAAATCCATGAGGATGATTTTTTAAATTTGGACGTTAATGCCAAAACTTCTGAAACATTTATGAAATAAAAAGAAAAATCATCCAGTTCTTTGGAACTTCCATAACCTGAACCTGAACCTATAAATAACCATAAGATGACCAGTCCTTATTTTCTTAAATATGGTAGGAATCTTAAATATCACCCTCTAGATGTTATAGTTAGACACCTTTATTGAGGTCTATATATTAGAGATTCTCTTATGAATCTGGTTGAACATTAACCATTCTTATCACAGCTTATATCTAAGAACATCAATGAAGAAATTAATGATAAATTATAGGTAATGGATATGCAAGAAGAAGTTAATCAATTTGAAATAAAAAATGTTTGGGAACTTATTAGTAGACCAAGAGAAACCTTGAAGATTGACACGAAATGGGTATTTAGAGTCAAGATTGATTAATATATCACTGAAGTTTGAAATAAGTCAAGACTAGTTGTATAGGGGTATAGTGAGGAAGAGGGTATAGATGGAGGAATCATTTTTACCTCTATCAAGACATGAAGCTATTATAATACTACATTACTATCCATCACATTTGGATTTCAAACTATATCAAATGGATGTCAAAAGTTAATTATTTAATGGTTATATAGTTTAGGAGGATTTTGTGGAAAACCCCCACACATTATCAAGGTCCTCATATTCCAAATCCTGTTTTATATCTAAAATACCTTTTTATGGTTTCAAACATCCCCCTAGAGCTTGGAATGAGGTTATCAACACTTATCTAATTTCTAAATGTTTTTTAAACGGTATAGCTATCCCTACCCTTTTTATAAAAAGACATTCAAAATTTGTTTTAGTTGATAACATCTTTGTATATGATATTATGTTTAGATAAAAAGAATTCATTGGGTATAAGATTTTTCATATAGGTTGAAAAATTATTTTGAAATGCGTTTAACTGGTGAACTCAAATTATTTCTTGGTTTTTAGATTTTTTAAAATAAAGAAGGTATAATTTTAAAAGTAACTACACCAAATATCTTTTAAAACATTTTGGTATAGATATCACAAAAATTACTAACACGCGTATGAGTACCACTTGTAAGTTGGATCAAGATGATAATGGGAAGCTAGTGTATCAATCCAGTTTTAGAGGTATGATTGGGCGTATTCTCTACTTAACATCTATTTGACTGATTTTTTTTAGTTTTTGTATGTGTGCTCATTTTCATGTAATCCCTAAAAAGTTGCTGTTAATTTCTATTAAAATAATTTTTAATGAAGTCAAATATACAATTAATTTAGAACTATTTTAACTGAGAGGGATATTAATATGAATTATTAAGTTATTCAGATGATGAATTTAGTTGGTGAAAGTTATATATAAAAAGATTTTTTTGAACATGTCATATTATGGGAAAGCTTATAGTATTTCTCTATAGTAAGAATAAAAAATCTATTAAATTTATTATTGCTAAAGATGAATACATAGTTGTAGGTTGTTTTTCTCCTTAATTTTTTTGGTTGAAACATTCTTTTCATGATTATGGATATCAATTCAGACATTCCTCTATAAATTTTGACAAAAAGTGCAACCAATATCTATAAGAATCCTTTGAATTACTCTAGAAAAAAATTAAATTTCTGTTAGAAATCACTTTTTTAAAGATCATTTTCAAAAAAATTATATGCAACTTGAATTCATAGGAACTGAACATCATCTTGCTAATATTTTCACCAAGACATTGAATTTGGAGAGATTAATCAAGATAAAACATAAATTGTCGATGATAACTTTTGGTTTATCATTAATTTTGGGAGGAAATCATTGGATATTTCCCATATTTATAAATTATACAAAATTGTAAATTGGAAACCATTGGAAATTTCCCATCATTGGAAATAATCCACTGATGAAAATTGCCCAACATTGGAATAATCCACCATTGGAAACGACCCACCATTAGAATTAAGTTGTCGTTGATAATTTTATTTTGTTTTAGGTTAATTATTTTATTATTTTAATTAGAATATGTTATTTAGATTTTGATTTACAAAATACCTAAATGATATAAATTTTGGAATTAGTATAATTTCAATGCACTCCCTCCCACATGCATATTTACCTTTGAGCTTCTCTGTTACCTTAATCTCCCAACCATTATCCTTATGTTGACCGCTAAAGAACCTTATGTCCCCTTTGAAAATTTTATATTGAAGCGAACCACTATGTTGATCCCTGATGAGCTATAACATTTGAAAAATTATAAAGGAGACATGAGAAGATTGATAGTCGAGCCACAAAACCCACAACTCGTAAATCACATAGCATTACTGAGAAAGAAGTAAATATCAAATGGTTGTTGTCAAGAAAATCATTATTGATGAAGGGGATCCAAGATCATGTATTGATGGACTAGTTATCGAGTAACAATCTACCATTATATCATAGTATTGTGCGCTGGTTTAACTAATATATTATGTTTATATTGAGGGAGAATGAAGATCAAATTTGTAGCATGATAGATGGATTCGTGGTCTTATTTTCTTAAAGATAATGAGATCAATAAATTAAAGTGCCTCATGAAGGAGTCGCAAATTATTATTAAGGATAAATTCCATGAAATAATGATTCTTTTTTGTATGATAATTATTTGGTAGAGCTTATAAGATATGGGACCCTAATAAGACCAACTAAAACAAAATTTGATAGTGACTTCCAATATATTATTATGTTTATCCAACACATGTTATTCCCAATAAAAGTTTATTTCATCAAAATGATATATTAGGATGTACATCTGCTATAAAAATTGAAAGGATGAGACAAAATCATACATTTCAGGTATTTTATGGTGTAAATTATGGTGATGTGAAATACATCAACCAAGTCAATCTACAATCATTTATCCAAAGATTATTTCATCCATTCTTGAGGTAAAAGGGTTAAACTACTATTAATTGGGAATTTAACGACACTAGTAAAAGAAATTCATCAGAACATATAATGTAAGAGATGTTAGAGGGTTAACTTCAACAATTCTAATAAAATGTTCTGACAAAGGCTCCATTTATTAAAACATGTTAGCACTCTTAAAGGCCTCCATTATCAGCTCTTTTTCTAGCTCTATTAAAGAGCCCTTTATAGAACTATAAAAGGGCCGATAAAGTCACCACTAATAAAGGGAGTAATTTTTTCCCATTCCTCACTCCCCCCTTTCTTAGTACCCCCCTATCTGTTCCCCTCCCCCTTTATTAGCACATTTGCTGCCCCTTTATTAGTTCTTGATCAAGATCCCCTATCTCTAGTGAGTTTTGAACCTGGGACCTCTAATTGTTTTACATTTTAGGATATATCTATATATTTATATATTTTTGGTTATATTTTTTAATCTGTATATATATATATGTGTGTGTGTGTGCATGTTTATATAGATATATATATATATTCAATTCATATTTATTATTGTGTGTGTGTGTGTATATATATATATTAAATGGAAATTAACTTGAAACCCCCTTAAAACACATAACAAAATTAAGAAACTATGAAAACCCTACGACCCTTAAAACCATGAAACAACCCTAACATATGATCTAAAATCTTATTTTAGCTCCACAACTAGTCAAATCAAAACCCTTGAAATCATATTCAATTTTATGTGTGGTAAAGGGGCAATGAGCACCCAGATTAGAATTTATAGTCATTTGAATATTAAGAAATCGGGGTCCGTGACTAAAAACCTTATTTCAGAGGCCTTCTAGGCCATTCTAAGAAAAAATTAGGGAAAATGATCAAATAGATATTTACAAAAATACATGTCATATATCTCATTCCAGACACTGATTTTATATTTGGTAGATCCCAAATAGATCCCGGATAAAATTTTATGGTCGTTTAATGTTTGAGTTAAATTTCTGACATTTTCTAAACTGTAATAAATTTTATTCCATTAGGTTTCAAGAAATTTGAATACAATTGGTTTTAGATCATTTAATAAGTTTTGATTTGAACTGTTGTGTAGTTGAAATGGACTTTTGGATTGAATGTTATGATCCTTTTATGGTTTTAGGGGTTTTTAGGGGTTTTCACATTTAGCGGCCTTTCAAACAGCCATAACCTCTAAATTGGGTGGCTATTTTACCTATACCACATATCAAATCCAATCTTGCGATGAGATATATTCCTTAGTGACCCATGATAACCGTAAATCGCCACGGTTAAGGCCAAAAAATTCTTAGATGTCCTCAAAATGGCCATAACTTCTTCTATGGGTGTCCGTTAATGATTTTTTGAAATATATCATTTGTCAACACTGGTAAAAAAAGCATTGATAAAGGTGGGGTCATTATATGTTTTTTTAGAAGTGGTGATAAATTCCCATTTTATCACTGATATTTTCCTATGGATGATAAAGGGGGGCCTTTATCAGCGTTTTTTACAAGTGTTAGTAAAGTGACCCCTTTAATAGTGATTAAATAACCCCTTTAATAGCATTAAAAAGGGCTTTTAAATAACCCATTTGTCAACAATTTTTTCTAGTGTTGAGAAAGGGGTTGTTTAACAGCACTTTTAGCGAGTGCTATTAAAACCCTAACACTGGATGAACCCAATTTTTTGGTACTTTTAGTTAATGAATATAGATTATATGAGGTTATGTGTGGAGGTTTTTCCTAAAAACGTTATCTATTAGATAATGAAGATAAACTATAATTCATTGATAAGAAAAAGGGTTGATGATGTTGACAATATCTATGAGGAATTCAAAAACGATAAGTTTAAGAATTCCTCTTTCTAATGTTCAATGGAAGTTCTAAATTTATCTGATGATGAAAATAAAATTGATAAAGATAATGGAAATGTGTAAGGAAATGATGATATGGATAATTGATATGAAAAATAAGAAGGAGATAATGGAAGTGAGGAATGTGATAACTGTGATAAATATTGAAGTGATGGTGGATCATACCATGATGGTCCAAATGATCAAGACATGACTCAGGCACATTTTTTTGTCTCTATGATTGTCTGCTACTTCTAATTCAAAGAAGATACATTTATTTTTTTTGAGATGATGAAGAGGATTGTTTTAATAAATATGAGATAAGGGAATATATTTAGTTTGAGGAAACACTCAGTTTTGTTTGTCATCAAATTGACCCCGTTGATGGTGAGCATGTTGGGCCTATTATTTTTTCTTCTCCAAAGATATGTGTAATGGTTTTTGATGACTGGGAAAGATTCTTAGGGTATGCCTGACTTGGTTTTGATTAATCTGACTCATATTTTTATGAGATTATTCCAACGAATCATAGTGGACCTTCTATCCCAATTTTTCATAAGATATATCTTAATGGATCCATGGTTGAGCAGATAGACCCTACATGGGTGCTTTAGGGATTTTATTTAGATGTTCCAACCAGACCTGAGCCAACATAGGTTGTTCATAAACTTATTGAGATATTGTTTTTCAAAAAATTTGTGGGGGACACTACCAATCAAGGGGAGAAGAAAACAGATGAATAGACATCCTTCAGCAGAGACAAAGTCGGCAGCAACCAACTCACATACGCGCAGCACTCGTTGAAGCCACTTTTGTGGATAGCAGCCGGCGACAATAGGTTTTCAAGTGTGGATGAACCACCTAAAAACCAACCCTCTGACCATGATGATTTTTATGCTTTTATAACGGGATTTAATACCATGTGTTTGTAAGAACTAAACAAAAACTATGTTGTAACTCTATTATCCTCTGATGCATTCATCTGGAGAGGAATATAAATTTCTGTCCCCCTTCTCCCGTGGATGTAGGAATGACTCCCGAACCATGTAAATACATTCTATGTGATATTTTTTCTTTCCCGGTTTGTGTGTTTTTCTTCACTATGAAGCACCACTGCCCCAATAAAGTGGTTTCAGAGTGTTCAAAAGTGAAACGGCGATGCGATAGCAAAATTTTATGGTCACCAGAAAATCGAAGTTGCTCAGAAATATTTTTCAATCCCAGATCTGTGAAGAGAACAGTGAGCCGGTTCCAACGGTGTATGCGGCATCAAGAACGGAGCTGAAACGAAAGATATAGACTCAGTCTAACATAGGTCAAACCGGGGGGTGCTACAGTACCTCCGTGCTGGAGAAGATGAAACTATTCATGCCGCCGGCGACATTCTGTCCACTGCTCTGGCACACCATGTCAGCGCCACATCAACGGTCAATCTAGACTATTGAATCTGTTTTGGCTATAACTCAGCCAATCAGAGTATGTTTTCAGTGATCCAGGAGTCGATTCCCGGTATTTCGACCGTTCCGGACACATCCATACTATTATATTTTCCAAATTTGAACTCCATAAATGTATGAAAATATTGGTAATATGATTAAACTTATTGTGTCTAATTTTTTCATCTGGAAACCGAAAATGTAGGATCATTTGTATATTAAATATTTGTGGAAGCCTATAGTGGAAACCACTGTGCCCGTTGCAGCGCAAACGGAGGAATATTCAACAAGCAGTAAACCCCATGAGAATACAACAACCGGTACCCCACCCGTTGATGCAGAGTGGGTCATACTTAACAGGAAGTGCGCTGCCCAAATCAGACAGTGGATCGACAAGAGTATCTTCCAAAAATTTTCCAACGAACAGGATGCCTCTGTTTTTTTGCGATAATTGGAAAAGATGTATGCGAGGGCAACCGTGCAGAATAAAGCAAACCAGATAAGTCGTCTTGTGAACATAAAATAAAAAGGCGGTACCAACGTATCAGAGCACATGAGTGAATTCCCTGGTACCGCCGATCAATTTACTTCTATCAAAACGATGATTGATGATGAACTGTAGGCACTGGTGATGTTGAGTTCTTTACCAAAGATGTGGGACACACAAGTTTTTTCGGTTTGCAATTCTACTCCAGATGGAACACTCACCGTGGAGATGGTGAAAGACAGAATGATGAATGAAGAGTCCAGAGGAAAGGACGAGGGGCATACACCAGAATCAGAGGCTCTTGTCACTGAAAGACAAGGGAAGCAGAAACTGCAGGGAAGAAACAGAGGAAGAGAACCTCGTGACCAAAGTCATAAAAGGTGGAAGCGATCAAAATCACGATCAAGATATGATATGAACTTCCACCACTATGGTAATCCTGGACACATCATCCGAGAGTGTAGAAAGTTGAAGGCGGAGCAGCAGAATCAGGATGGTAAGACCCAAAATAACGATGCTTCTGTTGTTAATGAAGATATTGTTATTGTTCAGGAAGGCAATTAGGTTAGTCTTTCCAGTCAAAACTCGACATGGGTGATCAATTCCGGTGCCTCCTATCATGTCACTTCCAGAAAAGATTTCTTCTCATCTTACAGTACAAGGAGTTTTAGAAATGTGAAGATGGGAAATGATTGTGCATCCAGAATTATTGGTATTGGTAATATTTTTCTGGAAACTAATGTTGGATATTGGTTAATATTGAAGGATGTGAGGCACATTCCAGTTATTAACCTCAATCTGATATCCACTGGGATGCTTGATGAGGATGGATATTTCAGTTCCTTCGGTGATGGAAAATGGAATCTTACCAAAGGTAACATGGTAATTGCTAAAGGAAAGAAATATACTTCTCTTTTTCAAACAGATGTCAGACCGTGTGGAGGAGAAGTCAATGCAGCCAGAAAAGACGTTCCTACAAAAGTTTGGCACATACGGCTTGGGAATTTGAGCGAGAGGTGGATCAGAATTCTCTCCAGGAAGGATCTACTTCCAGGAATATGAGATACACATTTGGATACTTGTCTTGATTGCATCATGGGAAAACAACACAGGGTATAATTTCATGGTTATATACCGTCTATAAAAGCAATTGTTTTAGATTTGATTCACACTGATGTCTCCATGATGATTAAAAAGATGATGGGAGGTGCTATTTATTTTGTTACCTTCATAGATGATCATTTTTGAATGGTATAGGCCTTTTCGTTGAAAACTCAAGATCAAGTGCAGGATGTTATCAAGCAGTTTCTTGTGAAGGTGGAAAGAGAAACAGGCAGACGGTTAAAGTGTGTGTGAGAAGACAATGGAGGAGAGTATTGTGGTCATTTGGAATAGTATTGAAAGAGTTTTGGCATCAGGCTAGAAATAACAGTACCAAATACACCTCAGTATAACGGTCTTGCTGAGAGGATGAATAGAACAATTTTTGAGAGAGACAGATGTATGCTCTCAAATGAAAAGCTGCCAAACACCTTTTGGGGGAGGCAATAATGACCGTAGTTGATCTTATAAACCTTTATCCATAATTTACACTAATCTACGACATTCCATAGAGTGTTTGGATAGGTAAATATGTTTCATATAAACACTTCAGAGTATTTAGCTGTAGGGAATTTTCTCACATCCCATAAGATGAGCGGGCAAAGCATGATGGAAAAGGAAAGCAGTGTTTCTTTTTGGGATACAGTCATGAAGAGTTTGGATATTGACTCTAGGATCCCCTCAGTAGGAGGATCATCAGAAGTAGAGGTGTGGTGTTTTTTGAGGATCAGACGATTGAAGATTTTCAGAAGCCAGAAAATGCAGAGAAATCGCAGTCTGAGGAAATTCCAGTCAGTTTGGAACCAGTCCCACTTCCATCAGTACCAGCTAGCATGAGAGAGATACGCAACACTGATGATACATCACTACCAGGTAATATGTCTCCATCTATTGATATGTCTTCATCATATGATATTCCAGAATAGATTCCCCTGAAGCGTAGTTGAGGAGATCCACCAGAGAACGACAACCGAGTCGTAGATACTCACCACATGAGTATGTGATGCTCACTGATGGGGGAGAACAAGAGATTTATGATGATGCAATCAAGATTCAGCAGAAGATGGAATGGAAAAAGGCCATGGCAGAGGAGATGAAATCCTTGCATAAGAACAATACATTTGGTTTGGTAGAGTTACCACAAGGAAAGAAGGAACTCAAGAACAAGTGGGTTTAGAACGTCAAAGGAGATGATGGAAGCTCACAGCCACGCTACAGAGCCAGAATGGTTGTGAAGGAATTCAGCCAGAAAAAAGGTATTGAATTTGATGAAATTTTTTCTCCTATGGTTAAAATATCTTCTATCAGAGTTATTCTTGGATTGGCGGCTAGATTGAACCTAGATATTCAACAATGGTATGTAAAGACAGAATTCTTACTTGGTGATCTCAATGAGGAGATATACATGGAGCAGCTAGAGGGATTTCAGATGAAAGGGAATGAAAACCTAGTATGCAAGCTTAAGAAAATTTTATATGATATGAAATAGGCACTGCGGCAGTGGTACATAAAATTTGAGTCATTCATGGAGGAAAACGAGTACAAGAAGACTAAAACTGAGCACTGTGTTTTCATCAAACAATTTTCTGAGGGTGATTTTATTATCTTATTGATTTATGTTGATGATATGATGATTATTGGTAGAAATATCACCAAGATTGACAAGTTGAAGAAGGAGTTGAACAAGTCTTTTTAAATGAATGACTTGATAGATGCTACTCAGATTCTTGGAATGACGATTACTCGTGAAAGGAGGAGTCACAAGATTTGGCTATCTCAGGAGCGATACATTGATAAGGTTCTTGAAAGAATCAACATGGGAAATTCGAAACTAGTTAACACTCCACTTGTGAGTCATTTCAGGCTCACAACCAGTCAAAGTCCATGAAATGAGAAGGAGAAAGAAGAAAAAAATGGTTCCTTATCAATCAGATGTTGGAAGAATTATGTATGCCGTGGTGTGCACCATACCAGATATTGCTCACGCTATTGGTGTTGTGAGCAGGTTCTTATCAGATCCATGAAAGGAGCACCGGACAACAGTCAAATGGATATTGAGGTATCTCTGAGGTACATCTAGTCATTTTTTATGTTTTGGAAGTGATAAACCTATTTTGGAAGGATACACAGATGCATATATGGCTGGAGATGTGGACAAGAGGAAATCCATATCCGGGTACCTGATATCATTTGGAGGGGGAGCAGTATCATGGAAATCACGACTTCAGAAGTGTGTTGCCTTATCCACCACATAATTAGAATATAATGTGGTCACTGAGGGCTTCAAGGAGTTGTTGTGGATGAAGAAGTTTTTACAGGAGCTGGGACAAAGTGTGGAGAATTACATTCTCTATTGCGATAGTCAGAGCACTATTCATCTCAGAAAGAACCCAACATTTCAATCCAAGTCCAAACACATCGACATGTGATATCATTGGATTCAAAATGTTCTAGAAGACAAATTGTTGAATGTTGAAAAAATCCACACCAATGATAATGGGGCAGACATGATGATTATGGTTCTACCGAAAGAGAAGTTGGACGCCAGGAACGAGACTGCAGGTCTAGCTTCTACCACAAATTGGTCGTGAGGGGGAGATTTGTGGGGGCTACTCCCAATCCAAGGGTGAAGTAAACAGAT
The DNA here is from genome assembly GCA_963277665.1 of Viscum album. Taxonomy (NCBI): domain Eukaryota; kingdom Viridiplantae; phylum Streptophyta; class Magnoliopsida; order Santalales; family Viscaceae; genus Viscum; species Viscum album. The sequence goes on from OY728128.1 coordinate 1,307,707,092, forward strand.
GAATATTCATCCTTCAGCAGAGACAAAGTCAGCAGCAATGAACTCACATACGTGCAACACTCATTGAAGCAGCCTTTGTGGACAGCAGTCGGCAATAATAGGTTTTCATGGGTTGATGAACCACCTAAAAATGAACCCTCTGACCATGATGATTTTGATGATTTTATAACAGGACTGAATATCATGTGTTTGTATGAATTGAACAAAAAATCTACTTTAACTCTGTTATCCTCTGACGTATTCATCCGGAGATAAATAGAAATATCTGACCCCCTTCACCCGTGGACGTAGGCATCACTGACAAACAATGTAAATCCATTGTGTGTGATCTATTTTCATTCCACATTTTTTTGTTTTTCTTCTCCACGAAGCACCACTGCCCTAACACTTTTTTAATGATGTTTCACCTTTTGTGACTTTGGTTACTATTTCCAAATATGAAATAAATTTTTTTAGAGTGTGGTTGCTTTTATATTTTGGTAGGATGTTGAGGATATAGGCACCTCTAGTCACAAAACTCATTGAGTAGGATTCTAGACTCATTTTGAGATTTTGGCCTTCTATATACATCAAAATATGATTCAACATATTTAAGATGTTGATATTTATAACATGTGGCATTCTAATGAGATAGATACATTGAGGACTATAATGGAGAAGATGAGGACCGCATTCACAGATAGTATATAATAATTGTTCTAGAGTTTAGAGTTTATATCTTTAGTGGATTCTATATCCAGTGAACCACCCACCACAACATACAAGGAAATATAGAAGATTTTGTTAGCTTTTTAGGAGAAAATTCAAATTGATTCCTGGGATGTTCCTAGTACTCCTTAGGATAGTCTAAGGCAGATCTGAAGCAATTATTATCATGGTTATTAGATGGTAAGGAAATTCTTGAATGAAAAAAGATGATGGTAAAAAAATTACCATGGATTTAAAATATTAATTATCTTGTATTTACACTTATAATGAGCTAAACTCTCACTTCATGTTTTTATCTGAGAACCTTCATATGCCACAATTTACATGAGATTTCATGGAGAATCATTTTCAGTTAAAGGTGGTGAATCAAGTTCCAATGTTTTTTATAGTGGAAATTGACTTTTTTTATCATTGAGTGAAGAGGAAACAAAATTATGTGTTGGAACCCTTGTTTTAATGATCAAAAAATGATTTTTATTTATTATATTAATGAATTTCATGTTTTATGGTATCATTTTATCCTATAAGGCAGATTATAAAAAATTTGAATCAGTATTTGAATGACCCCACATTAGATTCTACTCACCATCAGAGATGACTCACTGTCAGAATGGATTTTTGGCTAGGTATAGAAAAGACCAACTTTCAGATACGATTCACTATTCAACCAATAAATTTGTAGAAATATTGGAAACACCTTTTATCAGAGACAATTCACCACCGGGATGAAATTTCAGCTAAGTGTTGAAAAGACCCCCCACCATCATATGTCAATTTTGAATATGACATAGTGTCAGAAAATACCTAATTCCAAACATTTTGGAAATGTGATATGATGAATGAAAGTTGGGACAAGTTTTCATTGAGATTAGTGACCATTAGCATTACTCTCCACAAGCCTACTTTTCTTTTAGAGTTGTCTCATCTTTCAAAAGAGTCATTGTCACTATTTATTCTTATATTCAATTAAGTATTTATAATGTCTATATTATTTAATATAATGATGATATTTATTTTAATGATTGTTCTTAAACTATTGTAGGAATTTGTTAATGTTTGTGTTAGTCAATTTGTTCACGGAGTTGATGATTCAGATGGTTCGTCTTTCATGATGGTGATATATTAAGAAGTATACTCCCTCATGTAGTGTGATATATTTAGATACACAAAGAGTGATACATATCACATAGATGATTTATTAAATATTGAAAAAACTATAGAGTGTTGTGAAGTGAGAATCCTGATAAGGAGTAATACACAATGGAATACTTACCTATGACTAACTATTGAAAATTGAAGAATGTAGAACATCTAGTTCCCTAAATGTAGTCAAAACAATGAGGGCTTTTGACACTCTGTTTTATTTCCATTTTTTGAAACATGAATTGATATTCTTTTCAATCTATATCCATGGAGACTCAAGCATTAAAAGCACATTAGAATGAGAGAAACTACCCTCATATTATTTTACATGTTAATTTTATATTTTTTCATTTAATTTTTGATGAGTGTGTGATTTACTCTTTATAATAAACTTACACACTATATATTGTACTTGAACATGAAGATACCAAATATATTGTTTACTCACATTACAATTGTTTACCAACTTTTTGTGGAGGATTTACTTGGGTGTCTTGTTTTTTTTATTCCCACAACTATATAAGAAGCGGTCATATGTGGCCTAGATAGAAGGTTATTCATTTTATACCTGATCAATGTTTTTGATCAAGATTATTTTATATAATCTACTTAGAATCCGGAGATTTAAAAGTGTATAGGATTAGGTCGTGGATTTAGAATAAACCTCTTGTATTTATTCCACAGCTTGTTTTGTTTTTTTTTTCATTCAAATATTTAAAATGAATTTGTTTTAAAATGTAAAAAAACCACTAATTTGATAGTTAGTCTTAATTAGTGTTTGAATATGGGTTTTATTAAGTAAATTTATATCATAAGATAAATTTATTTTCATATTTTTTTTAACTAAGTTTTAATTACTCTATTAGAAATATTTTTAATGATCAAAACTTATATCAATATTCTATTTTTTTGACTGGGTTGTTTTAATCATTTGGGGGATTTTATTTAAACCTTCCTAACATAAATTTTTTGGGGTACTAAATTCAAACCCCTCTTGGGATACTCACCATGACCAACATTATAGATTTCATTAAACATATCAATCATTTTCTCCATGTGACTAGACCAGTTGTCGTAACTCATGAGAAGATTATAGTGACTACTCATCTAACTCCTCCAAACACTACCTAAATGTTTTTAGACCTGATATTTTCATTGATCTTGATTCTCCTTTTCCTCCGTAGATTCACCCTCCCAGTCTGTCTTCCAGGGAAGTAGTACAAAACCTTTATCCAGTAATCATCAAAGATATAACCCCCATCTACCTCTGTCCCTAAAACCACTACATTAGTTTATTTTTCCTTTAATTACATGAAAATTACTTTAACAAGGGAAAATATCCTCCTATTCCTAGTACACTTTATAAGAAGTTATTAAGAATAGCCTTTTGAATTTGATATATAATATTTTTCTCTCTTTTTGTCTATAATAATCTATTTTTTTCTTAATGTAATCTCATTTATTATTTATTATTTTCTCTTTGGAATTTATTGTTTTTATCTTCACCTTTTGAAAATCATAAAAGGGGATAATAAATATGTAATTTATTTGAGGAGACTAATTATGAGTTTTTCCATTTCTATTTATGTTGTTCTTTGATACCTTTTCTTTGATATCATTTTTAATTAACATCCTTGATACAATAATTATTTATTTTGTGTTTTTAACCCTTATATTCACATGTATCACATTATATTTTTAATTTGTTAAGATTATATCTTTTCATTTTCAAAAACATCTTTATTATGATAATGTTTTTTTACACATGGTTTCTAAAATTTCATGATTTGGGATCATCATAAGGGGTGATATTGTTATAACCTCCTTGTTTTAATGCTCCAAAATCATGTTAATTATGTTTTAATGGATTTACTAGTTTATAATATCATTTTATAATACAATACAATCTGGTGAAAATTTGGATAAGCGTTGAGAAGACCCACCACTAGAATTTACCCACCACTAGGAATGAGTCCCCACCATGAATGAGTCACCGCTGGGAATGACTCAACTCCAGGAATGACTCACTTCTAGGAATAAATCACTACCAGGAATGAATCACCACCAATAATGACTCACAGCTGAAAAATACTCACCACTAAGAATTAGTCACCACCAGACATTACTTACCAATGTAGTTGAGTCACCACCCCAAAAGAGTCACCACCATACTTAACATACCTTTAGATGACCTACTTTTTGATAAGTAACCTCATATCATGACCTACCATCTGATGTGTGACCACTAAACATGGTTCACCACTAAATATGACCTACCTTTAGACTTGAGTGACCACTAATCCTGAGTCACCCCTAGATTACCTACCATCAGAAGACCTGTCGCCTGCCTAACTCACCATTAGACTCACTCACCACAAGACATGATTTATCATTATCTTATGGGATATTATCAATTCTAGGAAATTCTAATTAAATTATCTCAATGGATGTATTATTCAATATAATGTGATTTTTTATTTAATGGTTATACAGTAATTATTTTATAGAAACATTAATGTCTATGTCAGAGATCAGGACAAGGATGTAAAGGGTAATGAAAATTGTTCTTCAAATAGACTCTCAATAATTTTGTGATTTATATTAAAATAAGGTTCCCTCATGTGGGTGTGCATGTTGTCCATGAAAAAACACATACATGTTGAACAGGAAGGATAATCACTTATGATATTACATGCAACATCCTTACTTATTTTTTGACTATGAAATATAGTAGTACATTGCACATCGAGCTCCATTCCTAAAACCAAAAGAAAGAGAGATTTACAACTCTCTATTTTATAGATAATTTTAGGGACATTGGTCAAGCTCCTCTCCATGTCACATCAGAGGACACTTAAAAATATATATTTCGTCAAACCTATAAAAAATATCTTTTGATTACCTTATAGATTTCTCTTTCTATTGGGTAAATTTAATTCTGACTAGTGTGTTGTTTGTCATGTTTATCAATATGTAACTTCTCATGTTCTAGAAATGAGATAATACAAGATATTCTATTAACTATCATTTTACCTAATTACCTTCCTTGTTGGGGAAGAGGACAGTGTGTGTCATGTTGTAGTTTTCCTTGTATTGTTTTGGTGGAAGATGTCTTTGTGTATCTTGAATAGCTGGTACACTATTGTGTGTATACCTGATCTAGGTTGTAAAGTATATTATATTTATATATTCTTTTTAGTAAAAGTATATTTCAATATGGATAGGATTAGGTCTCAACACAGGAATCAAACTATCACGACCCATCCCAGAGGGGCCCACGTTGCGACTCCCCAAGCCCACCTCTAATAGGCCAGGGGCTGGTGACTAGCACCGAGTAGGAATATCACTAATGTGGGAGGCATTGCCTATGTACCTGTATACATACACACATATCCAATCCCACAATTCTGATATATGAAAAACACTAGGGAACAAAATGCATGCATACAACTAAACCCAACCAATAGAGTACAATGAGAAGTAATGTGTGAATATAAAATAGGCCAGAATACAAGCCCACCAAAATGAAGAGTCTGAAAACTACAAATTTCAATCAGTAAAAACTAAGAGGTAATGAGACTACTACTCATAGCTATAGGAACACCTCGGCCAATAGGGAACTCTAAAAGTTCGTTCACGTCCGGGTCCACCATGGACTCTGTCAAAAGGCTGCTCATCTGTAGAAGACACGAAAGGTGCGGGAAAAGCCCATGCAGGGGTGACTATAACCATACTCAGTATAAGAACCCAAAAAACAAAAAGTAATACACAATGGAAAGGCATAGTCATCTCTACACAGTATATTTCAACTGAACATAAAATAGGTGACCAAAAAAAGATATACACAAAACTCATACCCATAGTTTAAAGACAAGTCACACAAGTGAATTCCCTTGCTAGGGATTTGGTTTGAAGATTCCACACAGCACTCATCCAGTAGAACTCACTCAACAAGTCTGATATCTCTGATGGAATCAGTCCGAGAAGTACTGTCCATCCGGAAAGGCCACGAGAAAAAGATACACCCATTTCGGGAGAAGACACTCATGAGTGGGGAAGAGATAATAATACACAGATGAGGATCACTACTAGGGCATTAGAAGATACCATGAATCATCCAGAATTCACCTTATAGGTAGAGGATCGATGCCCTGTGGATGTGTTAATGTTGATACCTAACTCTACCAAGGGTCATGAATGGATAGAAAATCTTGCTCTGGGCCTCTCGGAGGGAAAACTAAATTTATCTTGGAAATTCCACCTGAAGGGATCATACTCCTGTAACAGAAAATGATACCTGACCTTCAGGGGAATGAGAAAAAGTTACCCTAACTCAAATGAAACATGTCCAAGATAAGGTGGATAATAAGATCAAGCCTTATATTGAAAAGTACACGACATGTAGAAATGTCACACATCGTGTCTTCTGACCTAGGGTAATACCTATGTACTATGGCCCATGTCACAAGGCTGGTCATGTAGAGAATTCAGTACATGACGTGTAGTGTAGAACACATGCCGTGTCTGAGTAGTTGGGGTCAGATCCGTGTAAGCAGCCATGTTCCCGCACATACCTTTATTCTGTGTGTGTCATCCCGTGTAACCAGTACAGGGGGTAACCTGTGTTTCCGACCAAGTCATGCCATGTGGTAGAGTACACAACTGTGTACTCCACCCCATGTATGTTTACCCCCGGATACAAGCTGAGTCCCATGTAGTCGGCTCTGCCATGCCGCGTAGGGTCTACCCGCCGTGTTCTGAAGCCGTGTAGTCCATCATGTGTCTGTGTACTTCCTAGAATACACGCTGAGATTTGGGGAAGGTACAACAAGACATGTGACTGGGTTCACACACCATGTGATACCTGTCTGACACATGAAACCCTAGCCTCCTCCACTGGTACCACATGGTGTGTTCCTCGGGATACACGTCGTGTTCATTGAAAATTTTTGGAATCACAATCCTCCACCATCATGCCTCTCGTCCTACCTCATTCTCCAATACGTCCATCTGATCTCTATGAAACACAAGGGTATTGGTCACCCGATCCCTATGAAGTGGATTCCATCGGTTTCAGGCCTCTGATCAGCCCCGAAAATGAGTTCTGACCATCATCGTGAACAATGGTTGAAGAATGATCATTCACGAATCGTGTCGATTCGTCCACCACCATCACTGTCACACATCTACTATGTCTTCATGATGTCGGATCTCTAGTTTGGGATCGTTGCGTCGAAAAATAGACGCGCAACAATCCATTTTTCATAGCCCCATTAAGAACACGAAGAAAGAACGAGAAGAAGAAAGGGGAAGTAAATCGAAAAGTGAATCGAGGAACAAACCTCAGCCATCATTCGTCAGGGCACTGATCAGATCCCATTAGTTGGATCAAATGGAGCAGAATCAAAACAATAATCTAATATGTATTAATTTCCTGAGATCAACCCAATAAAACCCCTCCCAAAAAACATACGAATCTACGGATCAACATGTTCATGGTTGATCTTCATTAGTCTTTAAATACAAAAATGGGGAAAGAAGAATCAAACTAACCAACCCCTACCTCTATCTTGTTGAAGAACGATCATCGCATCACATTCGCTGTCGAGGTTCGTCAGATCTGAGATCTGTCGTCATCATCTGCCAACGAGTTCTCCTCCAAATCTCCAATAGGCTCTCTCTCAATTCATAGGGTTATGAGGATAACCATGCAAAAATTCCTTAAGAATGAACTTATATGAGAGGATTAGGTCACTGCGCAAAAAGGAAACATTTTCATGGAATAAAAATAAATTATTTTTTATATTTTATCTTCATTAAAATATCCAAAAACTAACTCTTGCAGATGACCCACGTCAGTCAAAGTTAGGCCCCTCCTAATTTAAAATCGCTTCTCTAAAAGCAACGGTGCCCCCAGATTTCTAATCCGGGAACCTTTTTAAAAGATATTCCACTTTTTCAAGAAAACTGCTCTTTCCCACTATTTAAAAGGTTTAATTTAATTCAAACAATTATTTCGGGCACTTCGAGCCTCGGAATCGCTTGCCGTTGAAAGGTATAGTCTCATAAAAATTCCATATAATATTCAAAAATAATACATAGCAAATCAAAAACATTACGTTCTCCCCAACTTGGATTTTTAAGTCCTCAAAAATCCAAAACATGGCTACTCAAAAAGATGTTGGTACATGGAATGGATCCAAGCCTCCCTCTCCCACGTGCTTGAATGAAGATTCACGTGCTGCCATCGAATGTGCACCAAGGTAATGGATTTCCCACAAAGTATCCTCTCCTTCCAATCCTCGATCTACATCGGGTACTCAACAAAGGTCACTCCATCTTTGATGTCCAGGTCGCCCCAATTGATGACGTGTGATGGTTCATACACATACCTCTTTAGCTACGATAGGTGAAAGACATCATCTACCTGATGAAACTGTGGTGGTAGAGCTAGGTGGTACGCCACCTCGCCAACTCTGTGCAGTATCTGGAAAGTTATGATTAACCTTGAAGATAGATTGTTGCCTCATCCAAATATCTGTAACCCTCATCAAGGAGATTCCCGAAGAAAGACATGGTCTCTCCCCTAGAACTCGAGAGGTCTCCATTGTCTATCAGCATAAGACTTTTTCCAGCTCTGTGAAGTCTTTATCCACTACCGGATGATCTGCACCTTCTCGATGGTAGCTCGCACCAACTTTGGACCCACGAGTGCTTACTCTATAGTTTCGGTCCAACAAAGCGGTGATTGCACGGGTCTCCCATATAATGCCTCGAAGGGTTCCATACCAATAGTGGAATGGTATCTGTTGTTGTATAAAAACTCCACCAGTGGTAGGTGTCCCTCCCAACTTCGACAAAAGTCCAAGATAAAGGCCCATAATATATCCTCTAGAAAATGAATGGTCCTCTCCATTTGACCATCATTCATGGGATGGAACATCGTGCTCAAGTGTAGCAGAGCCCCAAAATCCTCTTGCAATCCCTTCTACAACAAGGATGTGATGGCGACGTCACTATCTAAGACTATTGTATAAGTGATTCCATGAAGTCGAACTATCTCATCCATGTAGAGGCATCCCAAGCTCTATATGGAAGTCTGCTCTCTGATATCTTGGATGTGGGCCAACATGTTAAGTAATCCAATGATCACCCAGATGAAATCATGCCCCTTGGACGTCCATGGTAATATCGTCATGATGTCCATCGATATTCCATCCCACTTCCACTCCGGAACATACATGGGTGAGCTAATTCCTCTGGATCATGGTGCTTATCCTTCACCTTCTGGAAAGTAAGGCATCAAGAAACAAACTCTGCTACTACCTTCTTCATGTCTGACCACCTGAACTGTTGTCAAAGATCCTGGAACATCTTCTCCACTCCATGATGTACCTCCAAGGGGGGAGGATGTAACTCCCCCAAGACCTTTTCCTACAATTCCACTGGTACAACTATGTGTCCTTTGAAAAGAAGTATGCGCTCCCCACCTTGCGAATATCCATTAGGAGCATGTCTTGTAGATAAATGAGCACGTAAAGACTCAGAGTCGGAATCCCCAAGCTGTGGCTCCCTAAATCATTGTAAGAGTGGAGGGGTGACAACCATATTCAGAAGGTAAGCTACATTCTCTCCATCCATGAAGGATAACTGCAACGTGGCTAACTACTCTATCACCTCACTCAACAGCTGCGAGCACAACCTTCTTCTAAGAGCTTCGGCCACCTTGTTCCCCTTCCTAAGAGTATATATGATCTCAAAATCATAATCATGGAGGAACTCTAGCCACCACCTCTGCCTCAAATTTAGATCCTTCTATGAGAAGATTTATTTGAGGCTCTCTTGGTCAGAGTAGATGATAAACCGCTCACCCATAAGGTAGTGTCGTCACATCTTCAATGTGAAGACTACCATTTCTAGCTTGAGATCATGGGTCACATAGTTCTACTCATGTGACCTAAGCTAGCATGAACTATAATCAATCACTCCCTATCACTGAATTAGGACATAACCGAGCTTGGTTCCTGATACATCGTAGAAAACTACATACTCAACATCCTCATCTTGAAATCTCAAGGTCGGGGCTCTTGTAAAACTCTGTCTCAATTGCTCAAAATCCATCTGGCACTTCTCTGTCCACATGAAGGGTTTCCCCTTCCTAGTCAAGGAAATCATTGGTGGAGACACTCAGGAGAAATCCAGAATGAATATCCTGTAATATCCTGCCTTCCCAAGGAAGCTACACACCTCTGTCATGTTCCATGGTGGATCCCATTCTATCAATGCCTCCACCTTGGATGGGTCCATAGGTACACCGTCTAATAAGATGAAATGTCCCATAAATTGGACCTCCTGAATCAAGAACTTGCACTTTGAGAGCTTTCCATAATGTTGGTGCTCTTGGAGTACATCTAAAACCATCTGCAGGTGTCTCGCGTGCTTCTTCTATGACGCCAAGTACAAAAGGATGTTGTCAACAAAGACCACTATGAACCTTTCCATGTACAATTTGAAGATCTGATTCATAAGCCCCATGAACATTATGGTGGAATTTTTCACGCTGAAAGGAATTGTGTAGTACTCGTAGTGATAGTAGCGGAATCTGAATGACGTCTTCCGTATATCCTCTTCTCTTACTCATAACTGGTGATAAACTGATCGAAGGTCAACCTTCGGGAACCACTTTTCCCCATATAGTAGATCGCAGAGTTTTTTGATCCTAGTAAGTGGATACTTATTCTTCACCATTACCTGGTTTAGGCATCGGTAATCCACACAAAACCTCAAACACCCATCTTCCTTATTGTCAAACAAAACTTGCACCTCCCAGGGTGAAACACTAGGTCTCACAAAACCCTTTCTTTGAAAATCCTCCAACTACACCCTCATCTTGTGAAGCTCTACGAGAGCCTTCCAATATGCTGAAAAGGAAATCAATGTCATCCCAGGGTGTAAGTTAATGCAAAATCCGATTTCCCAATGGGGAGGTAGTCCTTGAACATATTTGGGAATGACGTCCTCGTACTCCACCACTACTGCTGGGAACTGGGAGCTCCTAACATATGCTGTTTTGAGGGAAAGGCTAGCCAACTCATGAGTGGTCGGCTGCACCCTCCTATGCATGAGCCCATTCAATGATGCCTGGGTCTCCCTTTCACCAACAAAGGAAAACCTTGTCCCATCGCTACCGACACACCACACTATTTTCCTAAAATAGTTAATATGGGTATGAATCGGGGATAAAAAATCCATACCAAGAATGACGTAGAAAAGCCTCAACCCTAACACCAAGAGGTTCCAACTGAAACTCTCACCTCTAAGGGTAATATAAAACTGTCTCCAAAGGTGTGTGATTATCAAGTATCCTCCAGCAGGTGTGTCTAAGCATAAAGATCGATTCAATGGTTCTATCGGAGTCCCAAGGTTTCTCACAAGACATGTCGAGATAAAGGAATAACTAGCACCTAGGTCTATAAGTACGATAACTATGGTTGGGAAGACATAGATCAAACCTCAGATCATCCTTGGAGTCCTTGGGTCATATGCCTCAACCACATGCAGCTATCCCCAGCCCTGTCCCCCACCTCCCTAATCCTGTTGCAGACCTCTTAGGGGTGGTGGTGGAAGCAGATCGATGCGTCTGACCCCACCTACAACTCTCCCTGCTCTTCTGCCACATCTGCCACCTGGCGGGTAAACCTGCCCCATTATCTACCTCTGCCTCGGTGGTTCGTCCACCACCTCCCTGCCAACAACTCAACGAGTCAGAAAATCTCTAGTGAGATGTCCCCTACCATCTCATGAATATCACCACTTCTCCCTAGGCTGACTGTATCTATCCTGAGAGCTGTGGACTATCGATCTTCTGTCCTGGGTTCTATTATGTCATCTCCCACGTCATGATCCCAGTTCATGACGTTATCTCTCTACTTCTGAGGTCTCCACACCCGTCTGCCTGCTGCTGACTACCTTCGGCTGTCTATGCTCTGCCAAGAAGCTCTTGATCACTGTGGCCTGCTCGAGCACTCCAGCATTAGTCGAAATGCATAGGGGCATGAAACTTGCTCGAATTTCCTATCCTATACCTCAATCGAAGGTCTGATCTCGGAAGTACTAATCCCTGACCATACCCATCCTATATCAAGCGAGTTTGCTGAACCTCGATGAATAGTCATCCACTATCAAACTGCCCTGTTGGAGTTGAAGAAGCTTCTGGATGCACACTGCTCTTAGCATAACTATAGATAACTCCTCCCTAAAGAGTCTCTCAAACTCTCTCCACTAAAGAGTATCCTCATCATGAGTCTGGGTGGTCAGACTCCACCAACGTCCTGCCGAACCCGGAAGAAGGATGGCTCCTATGATCACAATCTAGTCTGTTGGTGTCCTCACTAGACAGAACACTCTGGTCACCACCTCAAGCCAGTCCTCAGCTGCCTGAGGGTCGAGATCACCTCGGAACCTGAGGGGACTCTATATCTGGAACTCATGTAGTGCACTCAACCTACTCTCCCCATCATTCGGTACTGTAGGAACCACAGGCTGCTCCACTGGTGGTGTTATAGAAGGTGCACCACCTGGTGAAATGCCTGGGGAACTAGTCCATTTATTGACGCCTCTTCACTGAGGGGGTCATCCTCGTGATCACGGTACTGAATCCTATCAGGTATGCATCGTGGAGGCATCATATAAGGAATCAAGATGTACCATGGTTAACGAGTATATCTGTATAGGTGACAAAAAGGACATGGAAAACTCAAACCATTCCTATTTGATGCATGTACCATTCTTTTACTTCCCCCGACTAGTGTATTTATATACCGAGTCGAATAACAGGTTATCAGAGTCCTGGTGTATGGATATGTCGGCCTCTCGCACCAACTCTAGAGTCTATAGCCTAAAAGACGAGCTCAGAACACTTGACACTATTTCCAAAAACTAATATTATAGACTCTTGGTCCTAAGGTAGAACTGACCACCTCTGATACCGCTCTATAATGACCCGTCCCACTGAGGCCCGCACCGCAACTCCTCAAGCCAACCTCCAATAGGCCAGGGGATGGTGACTAGCACCGAGTAGGCATATCACTAACATGGGAGGCATTGCTTATGTGCCTGTAGTCATGCACACATCTCCAAGACCACAAGGCTAAAATGTGAAAAACACTAGGGAAAAACATGCATGCATACAACTAAACCCAACCAACAGAGTATGAATGGAAGTAAAGTGATGAAAGTAAACTGGGCCAGAATACAAGCCCACCAAAAAAAGAGTCTGAAAACTACAATGTCCAACCTGTATACACTAAGAGGAACTGGGACTGCACTCATAGTCGTAGGAACACCTTGGCCTATAGGGAACTCATAAAGCTCAGTCGTGTCCCGGTCCCACCTGGACTCTATCAAAAGGCCGCTCATTTTCACAATAAACTACACATGTGGGAAAAGCCTGTGCAGGGGTGAGTATAACCATACTCAGTTGAGGACCCCAAACAACACAATGCAATACACAAAGGAAAGGCATAGTCAGCTCTAAAAATTATATGTCTACTAAACCTATAATAGGTGAACACAAACTAGATATACAAAAAACCCAGAACCGTTGTCTAGAGACATGTCACACAAACACATTCTCCCACTAGGGATTCCGTTTGAAGATTCCACAAAGCTCTAGTATGGGAGAACTCACTCCACGAGTCTGATAGCTCTGATGATGTTCGTCTGAGAAGTATTTTCCATTGAGAAATGTCATGAGGGATAGAAACACTCATTCCGGGAGAACACACTCATGGGTGGGGAAAATATCACAATACCCAAATGAGGATCCCAGTCAGGGCCTTGGTGGATACCGTGACTCACCCAGAATTCACCTTCTAGGTAGAGGATTGACGCCTAGTGGAAGTGGTCACGTCGATACCTGACTCTACCTAGGGTCAAGAATGGATATAGGATCTTGCTCTGGGCCTCTCAGAGTGATACCTGACTCTATCTCGGAATGTCCTAATGACGGGATCATATACCTCTAGTAAGAAACAATACATGAACTTCAGGGGAATGAGAAAATGGGGAACTAACCCATATGAAACATATCCAAGATTGGGTGTACAAGAATATCAAGAGATGTACTGAAAAGTTTATGGCATGTAGAAATGTCACACACCGTGTCTTCTAATCTAGTGTACTACCCATGTAATATGGCCTGTGTGAGAAGGCTAGTTGTGTAGAGAAGTCAGTACATGTTGTGTAGGTACAGGACACACGTTGTGTCTGAATAACTGGGGTCATCTCCACGTACGTGGTTGTGTACCCGTATAAGGATTTATTCTGCGTGTGCCATCCCGTGTAACCGGAACATGGGGTATCCCATGTAGCTGACCTGGTCTGGCCTTCTGGTGGAGTACATGGCCTTATACTCTATCTCATGTATGTGTACCCATGGATACATGCTGAGTCCCACATATTCACCTCTTCCATGCCACATAGGTTCAACACGCCGTGTTTTGAAGCTGTGTAGTCCATCCCGTGTCCGTGAACTTCCCAGAATACTCTCTGAGCTTTGGGGAAGGTCCAACACACCATGTGAATGGGGTCACACAGTTTGTGATACCTATGTAACACATGAAACCCTTTTCTCCACTGTTGGTACCACACGACGTGTTCTTCGGGATACACGTCGTGTTCTTCAGAAATTTCCAGAATCATGAACCTCGACTGTCACTCTTCCTGTGCATCATCGTTCTTCGATCTGACTATCTGATCACCATGAAACATAGTGGTTAGGGTTTTTGGATCCATATGAAGCTAATTTCATAAGTTTCGGGTCTTCGATCGGCACCAAAAATGAGTTTCGATCATCCGCGCGAAGAACAGTAGAAGAACGATCATTCCTGAACCATGTCAATTCATCTACCGCCATCACCATCGCACCTCCTCTAGGTCACCATGATGTCAGATCTTCTGTTTGGGATTGTTGCATCACAAAACGGATGCGAAACTATCTTTTGTTCATCGCCCACAAAGAACATGAATAACGAATGAGAAAATGAAGGAGAAATGAAATTCAAAAGCGAATCGAGGAACGAACCTCAACCGTCATTCTTCGTGGCCTTGATCCTCTCCCATTAGTAGGATCAAATGGAGAAGAATCAAAATAATAATCTATCATGGATTAATTTCCTGAGAACAACCTAATAAAAACCCTCCCGCAAAAATATATGAATCCATGGATCAACAAGTTTTTGGTTGATCCATGTTCGTTATTAAATCCAAAAACGTGGAAAGAATATTTGAAATAACAAACCCCTGCCTTGATATTGTTGATGAACGATCACCGCATCGCATTTTTTGGTGAGGTTCATCGGATCTAATATGTGTTTTCGTCATCCGCCAATAGGTTCTCCTCCAAAGTTCCAAAGGCTCTCTCTCAATTTTCATGGTTATGAGGCGAACAATACAATCATTCCATAAGCATGATATTATTAGGGAGGATTAGTTCATTGCGGAAAAAGGAAACATTTCAATGGAATAAGAATAAATTATTAATTTAATTTTATCTTCATTAAAATATCCAAAAACGAACTCTCGAAGTTTACCCATGTTGGTCGAAGTTAGGCCCCACCTAAGGTAACATCACTGCTCTGAATGCAACGGTGCCCTTAGATTTCTGATCCAGGCACCAGTATAAAATACATTCCACTTTTTCTTGAAAACTTCTCATGTGCTATGTTTAAATGGTTTAATTTAATTAAAACATTTATTTTGGGCACTCCGGGCCTCGAAATCGCACGTCGTAGAAAGGTATAGTCTCAAAATAATTTCATATAATATTCAAAAATGATTCATGGAAAATATGAGACATTACAGAAACCCCTCTTTTATCCCACTGCATTTTTTGTTTCACTATTTACAATTTTTTAATTTTTATTTGATTTAAAATGTTATAAAACCAATAATTTTATTGTTAATATTAACTACTTTTTTATAAGTATTTTATTTAGTAAACATATTAGAAAATATAAGGTAATATTATTGTTTTCTTAACAAAGTAATACTCAATCATTGAGGAATATTTTAAAATATAAAAAATATATTAATCTACACTTTTGGTTTACAAGGAAATTTTATTTTATGTTTTGGTGTTTTATTTAAAAATTTATTAATATTTATTTTTATTTAGAACTCAATTCACCCCGTCTTGAGTTACCCACTCTGACCAATGGTAAAGAAACCGAGTAGCTGGATGGTTTGGTTTGCATCTGAGATAAACTCCCAACCCAATTGGAAAAATTCCCTTCATTGACTATGGTCCAATAGGATCCCTTAATACTATTGGAGTCCTTAGTGGGGAATTCCATTTGATTATTGGATTTCAACTTAGAATGGGATTCTTGGATGAATCATTTTTCTTATTTCTCGAATGGGATATCATCACTTGGAAGAGGGTCATTTTCAAAGGTTATTTTGGTTCATCCTAATCAACTCTCATGCAGGAGGAGGTTTCCTCCACATGTTATCCCACATGGATGGTGGGTGAGACTCTTTAAAAATTCCTCCCAATATGGGTGCACGACAGATCTAGTCAACTTCGCAGAGACTAATACCTACCATACCATGAATAAGGAGAAAAGTGTTTGTGTGTAGACTCCCTAAACGAAAATGTTATGACATAAATCCCTAATTATAGTTTTAAAATTCAATTGATATTCATATATCCTCATATATCCCAATATTCTTCAGCTTCATGGAAATCTTAGATTCTATATATTTCACCTAGAAGGGCCAACACCAATCCATTTCTCAACTAACCCTAATCTAAATTCCCAGTTGGGAAACCACTTGAACCACTAGCTGCTGCTGGACTTGCCTATTATGGAATGACACATATGAATAAATAAATTAGTATCATGAATGTTTCTGATGAATTTTATGGGAATACATTTTATTATGTGTCAATCTATGTGTTCCACCTCAATAATGAAATAGAATGTCTGAGAAACATTCACCTAGAAGTTATTTTGGTTTTTTATAATCCAAGAGAGATGTACAATAGATGTCGTCAGTGATGGGATGAGAGAATTATTGATAAGTAAAAAACCATGGGTGGGTAGGTATTATGGGAGGATATATTCCTTAAGGATCACCCCAATAAAGTTCACTATACTTATCTACAATGTTTAAAATACACAACAACATGTACCATCCACACCTTAAACATTAAAATTTCAGCAATCCATCACTCCTATAGATTCCTTCTTCGAATATTTCTAGTAACTCTTATGGGATATGGAATCCATACAATCAATAGTATGTGGAACATGATATAAAACTAAAAATATAATCTCATCAAATAATGATACACAACTCTAGCATAATCATGTGAATCACATAAACCCTAATAGAGATTCACAATATCATATTGAACTCCTAAATGACATGACCCATGAAGATCTCATAGACTGAGGAACGCATATGAAATATTGTGACTACACAATTTTCCATGATACTCATGATTATGTGACCCTAAAATGGTCACCAGATCCACACATATTGTCAAAAGATCATGCGACAATGATGACGAATCATGTGAAACCTGAACGACAACCACAACACTAAGGTTCAAGAAATTACCAAATATAGAATTGTGTTTGATTCAATAAAGTTATAGGGAAAATCAGGTTGTGTGTATAGATCTAAAAAACATCTCCCATGAACCAAGTTTATGGATATGTCTTGTGTTCAGTTCTCATAGAAGGTCTTGTGAATGGGTCACACGATAAAGGATGACTAAAGGAGATCTAGAGAGTTTTATTAACTAGTGAATAATACAACATTTATTCTCATGTTAATAGGGAAATCCTTGGAATAAAAATTGTCTCTTGGAAGACAGAATGTTTCCCTATACACTGATTGGCGGAAAACCAAAACACTCTGGCGAGCATTTACATCCTTAGTTTTGAGCCCTTATTTTGAAAGGATGTGACTCCTGAGGGGGGTATTTGTTGAATCCTTCCTGACGATCAATATGAAATCTACAAGGTAATTAATAAATTAAGTATAATATTATTTTCTATTAATAAAAAATGAATATAACTTAGAAAAAGTTACACCGATCACATGATATCCCAAAGGACATATGATCGCATTACCTTCGGGTGGTTATGTGAATGGGACACACAGAGTGCATAATCTACTAGAGATCGCTCATTGCCCATTTCACAACCAACCTATTCTTTTGAAGTCATCCAAGACACTCAATAATCAAGTTGAGGATTTAAAAAAAGTTCATCCATTCCCTGTGACTTGTAAAATTGATGGATTCTAGGAAAGCATAAACAAAAATTCTAAAATAAATGGAAATATATATAAATTATAGAAGCCTTTTGTGGTCAGTTTTATTCAACAGTCAGACTCATATGATTCGTAAGACACCATAAATACATTATGTACATTTCTACCTTATTTTTAAATACTTCCACTAATATTTCAACCTCATCATATGAATGGTTTCAGACATGCCCATTCATTTCTACGCTCCATATTCATCTCCATTGAAAAACAGAAGGGTTTCAGATGACAAGGCCTTGGCATCAGCACCAGAACCATTATTGTTCATAAGATGTATTGAATACAAGGATGGGGATTGTATTCAAAACCACTCACACTGCTTCAAGAATTTTCCATCCCTTTTGAAATAAAAAAGTAAATTGAAATGGGAATGATAAAATAATCTTATGGAGAAAGGACACACTAGCCTTCACGTGAAAGAGGTCATATACCCAAGGTGTTAACTATTAATCACATGAGGCCTTCTCGATAGGACATAATGGTCTTAAAAATTACCATGTATATGATGACTAGATATCTTGAGACCCCTTGAGAAGCCATCATGATCCAATTATATCCCTCGACATATCCAAATAATCCCATGGAAACCGTCTTGACAAGCTTCCTTTATCTTGTAGAAAGCTTCATACAAGAAACCTATGATCATAAAAAGGCATTTAAATTGGAATCCTATTTTTTTGAGGACCCATAGAAATTTCTTCCTAACATCATTGAGGATCCCTAAAATATCAACATGGTTAGAAAATATCCCTTCAATTGGCCAAGGATGGGCACTAATAGAACATTATGGATGTTTCTAAAAATATTGTGATGCCCCATGAAAAAACTATGGTATAATATCAAGAAGTGTTTGATATGAAATCCCTCCAATAAATCCATCCAAAAATCTATGATATACATGCTGAAAAAGTCCACATATAATCTTGGCAGTGAGGCCTATAAAACCCTCCACTTCATCACATTAAATACTATATCCATGATCAATGACATATAGGAGCGTAAGGATGAATTTATAGAGAGGTCAATCATGGAATTAAAAAGGTATTCCACCAGTTAAAATATTGGGAAAGACCAAATAGATCATACGACAAGAAAAGACACATTTTTTGGTCACTTTATATATCATGAAAAGGACTTCGAGCATGTACACCATATTATACGAAGGCCAACCCTTTTCTCAGCTAGGTCATGTGAAACCTAAAATAGGAAAACACTGGACATACCTAAGTCACACAATAAATAATTTCTGGAATATAGGACTATAAAAATAAGGGATAATTTCATGATAGAAGATTCATATATCCTCTTGTGCATTTCATGACGAACACAGATCATGTGAAAATTGTGAGATGTGTCTCACATATCATGTGACACTCCCTCAACATGTGTATATTTCATGTGATGTCCATTGAACATGTCAATAAATTCACATAAAACCCTCCGAACATGACCATAAATGTCTCATGAATCCCTCTAGTATTTCAGGACAAACCTTGAAATTGCCTCCAAACATGTCTCCCCAAATCATTCAATGACACTAAGACATGTATGTTTGGTCTTGTGATGACACTAGTACAAGTCAAACATCTCTCAAAATGTCTCCATGAAATTTTATCCTTTATCATGAGATGAACTCTAGAGAATACAACCTTGATCATGCGATGAACTATGTGCAAGATACCCATGATCACATGACATCCTCAAATCAAGTCAACCTTGATCATGAACCACCCTCATAACCTGTCAGCCTTGATCATGTGATAACCTCTAGAAGTTTTATCCAGATCATACGATAAACACTAGACATGTTTGCCAGATCATGAGAAACTATCTTTACATGTTAACCTTGATCATTCGATGCTCTCAAAACATTTCATTCAGGTTAGGCAATGTACTCTTAAAAGGTCAACAAGATCATGTGATTTCCTTCATGCTTGTCTTCTACATAACCAAGGAATTTCCCGACATCTCCAAACATGTCATGCGGATAGTACAACATTTCAAGAAGACAATAAATTCATGTTAGGTATATTCCATGAGACATGATAACCCTTTCCAGTTGATCTATAAGTGCATCCTCATTATGTAAGCCCAAAATAGTGACATGAAATTACTTCATATATATATGGGAAACCCCAGCGTGTAATCCTCGATAAATAGAACTATGAGAACTCTAAATCCTACCATATCCATGATATGTACGATGCCTTCCTAAGGCCCAAGCTCAAATAGAGAAACCTCAATGTGTAAGCCTATATCTACTAAACAATATGAAATCTGATTCCTACGATTACCATGATATATAGAATGCCATCTTAAGGAAGATCTAAAATATGAAACCACCCCAGCGTAATTCCTACCATCTCTCTAACATTCCAACCATCGAGACCAATCCACTCCCATGGGCTGATATTTCTACCTCATCCACCATGGGATAGAGAAGGAAAATGAACTACAATGAATCTGATTGCTTCCATAACCATGATACTTAGAAAACCCTCTAATATCTCATGCTATATATTAAACAATCAAAGGGATATCCCAAGACATAATCCACATATCAATATGTAGTGAGACCGATTACTGGTTATCCATTATTCCTCACATTGAGCAAGGATACCATGGGCTTAGGCAGTTTCAATGATCTTATCATTTGCATAATGAATCTCAATCTACTAGGTAAATCTCATTGTGTAATTCATTATCAGTGGCATGATATAACTACTCTCATAAAAGAGAATAAACCTTGATGAAAGTCCCAATGGCATGATCAAACTATAATTACTATGATCCCTTCCATAACTAGGATACATTGAATGACTCCTTAAGGTTTGAGATCAATACTTGGTCCCTGAGTACCCTCAAACTACTCTTTTCTATGTGATTCTAAAATTTGCGAGTTTAATGAACTACATGGTTTTTGATTCCTATAATAAATAAAATATGTAGGACATCTCATAATGGCTTAATCCCTTCATTTCAGTATTAAATTCTTCCTTGGGTGTCATTACATTATGTAGTGCTTCTTTATATGGATTCCAAATATAAGTATCTACCCATTAATAAAAAATGTATGGGGAACCTCAAATTTATAAATATGGACTCATTAATAGAGCATCCTTTTCGTATATAGAGATTCAAATGATGATAATTTTTAGGGAAACTTATCATGTATTTAGATTAGGGACATATTTTCAAACATATCCTAAGCCAATAATATATTCTTGTAGTATGTAACAATTCCCCCTAAATGTGTCTGATAAGACTCACCTCCCATACTCTTGTCCAATGTGAGTTCCTAAGTACCATTGGGATTGAAATCATAATCACCCACGTACCTTTCCAAAGCATGTATGCGCCCATTTATGGATGTGGGAACCATTGTAAGTTTATATTAAATACTATTATTTAAACACAATGTAAAGGATTGTGATGAACAATCAAACCCCTCACCAATTAGAATTAGGCAAAAAATAATTCTATATTTTGTGACAAAACAAGTCTGTACAGTCTACATAAGGGTAAGATGAGTTTTAAGACCATGTGTAAGGGTATAGGGGAGTTAACCTTAGATAAATAAATGAAACCCTTATTTTTCAAGGTTTAAATATTGGTAAAAAACCACTATGAAAGGGTATGGTGTTTCTTTTAAACCTTAAATAAAGGTAACATCTAATTCCTAATGGGTTTTAAAGGGTAAGAATAACTACTCTAAGAGTAATAAGGAGTACCTATTGTTTTTATATGGCTATCTCCCTAGTTTCGAGGGCTATGTATGGGTACTTTTGAGCTGTGTTAGTATAATTAGTATTTTTATGTAACGTTTAAGTGTAATATACCCACATAATAATAAAAATCATTACCTCTATGTGGATGCTATGAGCTTTGTAATCATAAACCATGTTACAATTACACAATGATTTTTTGGAAAAATGGTTTCAAAACCTTCTTTTGTATTTTTTATTCAATATAATGCATTGATAACTCACTTTTAATGAATTTAAAAATTCTTAAACTCATGGTATAAAATTATTTTAACTCATTTAAAGGATGTGACACATATTTTGGAATCTTTTAAATGCTATGTATTTAATATTCAAGTAAAACATAAATTAAATAGTTAATTTAAGTTATGGTTAATAATGATGTAGACCAGTAATATGTTTTCCATATTGAAATACATGAACCATTACTTAATTTGGTTTATGAGATCCTCCTAAGTTTTGATAGTTCAAAAAACCCTTGACCAAAATATGTGTTGTCTTCATTGATAATTTTGAGTTTATCTTCTAGTTTCAAAGAATGGAATTAACTACTCACTCAATTCTTCTATTGAGAGAATAATTTTTTAATGAATAAATTCTAGTTATCATTTTTCTAGATTAGGCGGGATAATAAGCTTTTTTAATATTTCTAGAAAAATGATAAATTTTTTCTTAAATGAACAATAACAAAAAAATTAATGAATAATGATACTAATTAATTACCATGAGATTATTTATGACTATTAGGGATAGATAAAATTATTAACATATGTGGAATTGTAAATTTGATGATGTAAGAAATGGTTAACACATTATTTGTGTAGAATCAATAATTTGTAAATTACCCAGGATAGAGAAAATGGAATTACATGTGGTTTATTAATATATTTTGGAAATAAAATAATTATGATTGGTTTTAAGAGTTCGTAGTGAGTGGTTTAAACCATCATAAAAGTGTAATAGGTTTTAGTGGCATGTACTTGATGAACCTTTGAGTTCATTATTAATATCCTTGAGGTGGAAATACCTTAATATTATGCTATGTTTTGTGTAGGTTATTATAATGATAATTGGTGTTATTGTGTATCCTAGAAAATTTATGTCTAATAAAGGATCACATGAGGTGTGCATATGTACCCTTGTCTTGTGATTCTGTTTCATAGATGTAGATTATGATGATTATAGTAATTATTGATTTCATGTGATGATCTATATGTCATATGTTTCATGTATTGTATTCGTTTTTCTTCTATATTTTTTCAGTTGCACATGCAGATTCATATTATTTGGACTCTACTTCGAGAGGGATGTGTCAAATGTTGGTCTATATTTACTTGGGTTATACCAGGTATTAGGATGTGTGAGATGATTTTGGGATAATAATTGTGAAGGATGGCATTGAAATTGGGTAGAATATACTTTTAATATCCCAACTGTAGGGATGTGCATGTGATTTATGGATATCCTCTAAGGCAGATGTTTCAGGAAGATATTTAATGGTTATTTCATCCTGGTGCCACAGATGGTAGAGTTAGTCTCCAAGGACCGACATATGTTTTAACCTTGTTTGATATATTTTTTGTTTTTTTATGTACCATGTCTATGTTAATGAAATTAACTTGTATATATTATGCACAAATGTTAAGGTTCATTTGTATTTTCTTATTGATAATTTTACTAAAACTGTAATCATGAATTTTTGTACACGTATAGATTTCATGACTAGGGATTTATTAAAGAGAATGGGAACTATGGTCGACTGATATATAGGTGGATAAGGGGGTTTTAAATGTTTCTATATACGGTTCAAGAAGTGTATATGTTTTTGTATATATTTAATAGAATTTCCTATATGATATATCAATGTTTAGTTCCAGTTTATATATCTGGTGTAACATAATGTTGTTACATAGAATTTTTTTAATGCATATATTGATACTCTAATAATTAAATGAATATTCATTACTTTTTGACTTATTTATTCACTTATTTTACTATAATATGATGATTACTAGACACTTAGGATATAGTCTCCCCACTATTGGACTTAGACCCTCACTTATAGTCGGTAGCCGCTTGTATAAGGAGAGGTTCACAAAAGTCCATGTGCCACTCCAATTTGGCCTTGGTGGTTTTGTTCTTGGCATTACAACAAATAATTAAATCATATATATAATCTAATTACATAAATAAAATAATTTATCAGTTTAATCAATTAAGATAAAAATAAAAAACTTTCATAAAAAGAGTTGTTAAAAAAATTACACCTTTATCATAGAAATATATTGTATTAATTTCCAACCGATTGATAATAAATGTATTATTAACTATTTAATTATGTAGTAAAAAAATTATAGAAATTTCGTTTAAATACATTTACTATTATTCATACTGATCAAACCAATGACTTGGTAATAATATTCATATTTAAATAATAGTATACTACTATTCGTTTCAGCTTGATGTTGTGTATACCAAACACTATCTAATATGTTATTTAAATAAAATAAATTTTAAATCTTGGGGTGTTTCTTTATATTTCCCCAAATAAAAATCCTCCAAATAATTTTATCTCATATCTATTAAAAAGGGTTTAATTGTTTTTGAAAAAAAATTCCATGGAGAAGAAGAGAAAACATACGATCCTAAAAGGAAACACCCATTTAAATAATTAAAAACACCATTATAGAAATAACACATCATAATAAGGGATAATAAAAAATTATTATGAATGATTAAATGGAGAATATGAATTTCACCTAGAATAACACATAATTAGGTTCCCAATATAGAGAAATTTTTCCATAAGTTAAAATGTATACACGGAAATATGATCAACCATATTGATAATGTTTTACTTCTATGAGAATATAATTGACAATAAATTCTGAAAAAAATGATTTTGAAAGGATTACATTTTCATTTTCAGTATTATTTTCTAGATTTGGGGGAGGGGTTATTTTTCCATCAATATAGAGAACACGAGATAATATACTTACATGATTTATTTCAATTACATGATAAAATTATTCTTTTGGCTATTATTAAAAAACATCCACTTCTATTATATCACATACTTCATGAAATGAATATTAACGTTGATTTTTTCATAAATGGAGCACTAAAATCAACTTCTAGTAGATCAGATAATCAAAAAATGGATAACAAGTTATTCTTCATATATATAGTAACTAACCAAAAACAAAATGGTTAGTGTGAGGTAAGATAATATCCAATATCATGAAATAATAAATTAATCTTCGAACCCTTAACAATATCACCCAATTTTAAATATTAAACATTCCATAAATATATAAACATTAAGATATTTAAAATATGTAGGGACAAAATTTTAACCAAGATATTATATTGATTTGATCAGATTTTCATCCAATATCATCAAAATTAACTTTTTTATATCAAAAAACAGTTTTTTGAAGAAACTGAGAACCCAAGCAGTAGAAACAGATCAACCAATAAAAGAAACAACATAATTATTAAAGGAATGTTTAAACTGGTTGGAATCATTCTCCCTAAATAATTTCTAGGAAATAAAAGCTTCTTGTGTACCTGTATCATAGATTAGGAGGAAATTAAAAAGATATGAAAAATAATCCCATGCTTTCATATATTTTTCATTCTTGATCTTCCTCACACTAAATCAACCTATCAAAATAAGGCCATGTTTGCTAATCCAATCTATTTACTCAGTATTAGTGTCCAAATATAGCAGTATTACCATCATTTCATCAGCATATTCATCTAGTTCATTAATACTAAGATAGTACTCCAATATTTATTCACCCGAATGCATAAGTAATTTCAGATTATCACGTTTGGAATAATCAAGGTTTTCTTTGAAAGTAATTACCTCATAGAAAGTAGAATCCACTCGAATAGGATAGCCAAAGGATTTGGGATTAACTTTCATCTCATTTCCCTTAATTCATTTGATGGACCTTTTTTATATTCGTAGGGAAAATAGGAATAATCCTTTTGACCCTTCCTTGTGCCTTTAGAACCCTTCCTTTTCCTTTGATTAAGGATATCTTCACTATAGAGATCATATTTACTATCTCAGAAAAATTGGTCAAATTGGTCATCACTAGATACCTCACTGAGGTCTCCCTTTTCATTTTGGTGCTCATGTTCTGCAACTTCATCCTCATGGTCTAGAATAACATCTAAGCTCAAAAATAATTTAGCTAACATTAAAATAGGAGAATCCCTTCTCAGGATTGGTTCCCCATCTCAAACTAATCCATTCCAAGCGGCTTAGGATCCATGGATCCCTTTCTTTTTGTAAGACCATTACTTAAGCTTACTAGATCCATATAGGATGTAGGCTTGGGAGTCATTGAATATCCAACATCGGCCACTTATCCCACTTCCATGCTTCTTGTACCTATATAAGTAGATGAAGATGGCCTGGGATCATCCAATTCCTTGACTGAATTCCAAATTACATCTTCTAAAAAATGGGTTACCCCATGCTGCTCCTTTTAAATATCCTTGAATTTATCAGGAAGTGAGGTGGTCAAATGGATCTACACCAAGGAGCCTCTAGATTCGTATTTGAATGAAGAGGCTATTTTGCATCAACCTCTCTAGGATAAAATCAAAAGACATTAAATAGCTAGCATTTGTGGTGGGATGAGCGACATCCCATCACTCAAAGGGTCTATTGCAGTCATCATTAAACACCTTCATCAATGGTCTTACCTCTTTCTAAATAAAGATATTATTTTCTAAATTCGTAGTACCCAAATTAGCTATTGTAGGAACGTCCTCAAACCCTTATTATTAATGATTTATCGATATAGGAACACCATGTCGATCCCTACAAGCATGACTGCAGGAAGACCTCAGGTGACCCAGACATCTACAAGACGAAAATTAGTCTATGAAAAACTCAAAATTCATAGCTTGTTTCTAGTGAAATTCCTCCCCAACTACAATCCACACCCACTCCATCGTCATTTTAGAAGCATCCACTACAACACAAATACACAGAGATATCAGATGAAAAATAGACTTACTTTTACTATCATAACACAGGTATCAGCCCAAAATATTAACATGAATACAAGGAATATCAGGGTTTTGGAAGGGTAGATGGAGTTATAGGAAACTAAAAAACAACACCGATGTAAGGGTATCTAGTATCATGTGGAAATTGAATGCCCATTGGAAAAGGATGAACCAACACCCATTGCATGTTCTGGGAGATCTTGACCATGCTAGAGACAAGTCATCCTCAGAAGAGAAGAGAATCATGAATTTTGTCTTTTGTCTAGAAGCCCCATGATTTCCTAATATTTCAAGCCCCATGAACCAAAGATGAATCTCTCGAATGTATCAATCAAAGGTTGTCTCATTCTAAACAGAGCCACCCTGGTATGATTAAGCAGTCCCAAAGATTATGAGAGCTCCTATATAGAGATGTCAACCTAAGAAAAGATGTCATGGAGATATGGAACCTTTGAGAAAATTGAAATACCTAGGAATGCGGGGATAAAATACGAATTAGAAAAAGGGAGGAAAGTCCTTAGCTGAGATTCTGAAGTAGACGGATGAAGATCTCCCACCCACTCTCTAGGAGGGAGGCGGGACTAGATCAATGAACATTGCCACTAGGGAATCACCTGGAGGAGCACATACACACTAGGGATCTCTCAACAAAAAAGGATTATTTCTTCTAATTTGAATTTAACAATTTTCTATAAATAACATCCATTCCTCATATATTCATATACCATAAATGCATACCAATAAATAATATATTTCCTAAAATGAACTAATTCCTTTCATTATTAATAAGAATCAAATTAAAGCTAAAAATAAAGTCATATATTCTTTTTAAAGTCATTTATACTTTCATTACATAAATAAAATCCCAACTTGTACAAAAAAATAATTTTTACCTTAATCATATAACATTCTTAATGTATAACAACCCAAAATTAACTCATTATGAAAGGTCAAGTTAATCCTAAATGTTATCAATACCTTTAAACTTATATCCACAAAATAAAAAATCTTTCTTCCTCATGTATCATTTTAACTATAACAAAAGTAAATCTTTAAGGATACGTATAGCTCGAACATTATTAAAACTAAATAAATGTATCAAAGGTACTCCTATCACATTATTCATTAAAATTGTATCAAAGACATTAAACATATGATCAGACATAAATTTATAAAACTACAAATAAAATAACACTACATCATAAATCTTCAAGGATATATATATACACTTCAACCATTAAATATTATTCATAATATATTAACAAATATATTCTATCTTATCCCCTAATTCTTCCTTCCAAAAATATTAATCATTCCCTATGATTCATCAATATAAAAATGTTAAAAAAAATCTAATTCATACATTTTATATATCATTTGGGGTTCACTCATCTTAAAATATAATGTAATTATTCATTACTAAACCTTTATCAATGTGGTCTTTTTTATCCCCTTCTCGATCCCTCCCCCAAAGAATATGATTTAAATAATTCCCACACTACCAATATTTATAATTTTTTTATTTTCCTTTGATACATTTCCTTTTGTACGTCTTCTGAAAATCTTGGCATTTTGGAAATTGAATATTTTTTCACTTGATGTTTATCCCATAAACATACTTAATAGTTTATTTTACCTTATTTGGTATGTCCAGAAACTCCCCAAGGTTCATTTTGTTAATCACGTACCAAGATTTAATGTTAGTAAAAATCATAATTTTTGTACCCTATCTATAATCTCATTAAGAAATTCATTTGGCCAATGACCACATTCTCTTGCACACATATTTTAAACTTGATTTATTTGGGTTAGAGGCTATTATTAAAACCAAAAATAGTTAGTGTGAGGCAATAAAATAAAATAAATATAAAAATCTTAAAATAAAGATATATAATAAAACACCCTTAACAGTCATATTAACCATAATTTTTCTCATCAAACAGCATCATAACCTCTATATTTAAATTAACCATTACTTTCGTACTAACTATAACATCATTCAAACAAATAACCCATAATTACATGATTTATAATAAATATTTCACCTTATTTCATTTACTAGATTTTTTTATTTACATTATTATATATTAACGACAATAAAAACATAAGAAATCAGAAACATTCACATAGTATCCATTTTATCCAAAAAGTGTGATTCTTAAGTTTATAATCATGTTTCATTGATGATGTGCTTTTTTAATTCATGGAAAATTCCCTTTATTTCATGATAGAATCCTTATATGTTATTACATATATTTATACCCTATGAAAAACATTTTAAAACATGAAATGATAAAAAAATCCAGTAAGGGATATAAAAATAACGTCATCTCTTCTGCCAAGTGAAAATCATGAAAACCCATGATAATGTTTATCTCTTCAATAATTAATCATTTATCACATAAATAAAAATTATCCACATGTTGAAATAAAAATTATCTAAAATAAAATAAATAAAAACTATTATAAAGCATAGTAAAACTATGAAATAATAATGAAATGATATCTATTGAAAAACATTAACCTTTAAAAGTTTATAAACATTTTTTTCCTTCAGAAATAGAAATATTACCATAAAAATTTTGAAAGAAAATATTATGTATCTTGTAGCATTATACTCACATTAAACCGTACAAGAAAACATAAAATAAAATCACCTAAATGGACAATTCTTACCCATTTAGTGGTAACATGTCACTGGTAACATCTGTCACTTTACCTATTGCATTTGAGAGTTATATCGATATCACCCGTCATCAGAGAAATTTTGGGAACACCATAATTAATATAAATTTTAATGAAACATTGCATAAAAAATATATCTTTAACTATACCCAAGAAACATTAATTTAATTATAATTAGATCACATATGAAATACCAATTTTAGTTATCTCAAAAAAATGAGAAGAAAATTTTGTTTCATTAAAAAATTAATTTTGGAAAAACAAAAAAAAATTGAGAATATTGAGAGAAATATTTTTAAAAAATTAATGCAAAAAATTGTTCAGATAATTTGATTTTAAATTATATCTAAGATGGAATGAACAAGTTTATTACAATGTACATTATAAAATCATTAAATTTTCACAATAGTTAAAAACATCAAAATGACTCTTTTGGAAAATGATTACATGATTCATTAAAAAATTGTAAATGGTAGTTGAAAATTACATTATTTATTTTTTATGAATAATACTATTTTTGGAATAATTTTACGAACATGGATATGGAGGACTAGAATTTGAATGGAATACTTTTGAATATGACTTTAATATAAAATCTCATATAGATTTTATAACTTTTGAAAAAAAGGAAATTGTAGAATATAACATGAAAAGGATTGGTAAAACACATTTATTTCAGTAATGTAATGATAAAATATATTTATAAGGTATTTAATACACCCCAAAAAATTAAAAATAATTATAAAATGAAATAAGTCTAAACAAATGTAAATTTATTGAAAACAACCCTTATATCATCTCTCAAATTGCCATGTATATTCCTTAACTATTGGGTAATAAAATTATATCAACTATTTCATGGATTGATAACATTTTTTAGTTTTGTTAAATTAACATTATCCATTTTATTTCATTTTTACCATGTTTTATTTAGTTAATTAATCCATTAAGGGGTTTTCATACATTTTGTGGACATTTGACTTATAATCAAAAAACAACTTCAGTAGGTTAATCGTGGTCAAATTAATAATTGTACCACAATCAAAAAAATATTAATAATTACATAATTGTCATGTTTTTACATTAATTAAACTTTTATAACCATCCATGGAAGGTGTATATGAAAAATAAAATATGTTGTATCGAGGAGTTGGGAGTACTCACATACACAAGAGCGACGTTTCCACTTATCTAATAGGTGTAAAATAAATAATGTAGATAATATTTATCTTTAAAAAAACTAATAATGTTATAAATATCACATTTATTAGTTATTTAAATATTATTACCATCCATGTGAGGCAGTAATGTAAAATGAATCACACTACTTCGCTGAGGTAGTAATCCCAATGTACCCACATGGGACATTATCATTTTCGAACAGATAGAATGGTAAAAAGATAAGTAATATATTTTGATAAATAAACAATAATTATATCTTAAATATTATAAGTACACACTTTAACCATCCATATGATCTGATGATGAATAATGAAATTCATCGCTTCATGGAGACGGTAGTCCCTACGTACCCACAGACGATGATTTCATTTTCTATTAGAAGGGAAAGGAGATGAAAATGTATTGTAATATAATCAGAATAAGATTTTATTACACGGAATATAATTATTTTTTTATTTCATCAGGGTATATAAATATCTTAAGGTGTTATATGATGTAATAAACTTAAAATAATTGTTAAAAAATTATAAATCCTTTTTTTAAATCCTTTTTTAGATTATACCTTAAACATTCTATGTTTGGTATTTCGGTGAGACTAGAATACCAGGACATTATAATGGATTTATGGAGAATATTTTTTTAGGTAATGGTTGAAATAGAGTGGTAAAATGGTTCGAGTAAAATAAGATGAGATGTTCTTTTTTAAAAGTGAGGTGAGTGGCATAATTGTATTTTTTTTTAAAATAAATATTATAAATTTCTAATCATGGTTTAGTGACTTAAAAAACTATCCAATTTAAACTATATATTGATAAGGGTTTAAAGTTTATCATAAAATAATTAATAAGATAACATTTTGTGGCTTTATCACTATGTTTTTTGCTTAATTATCCATATTTACAATTTACAATCGTGAAACATTTTAAACATATATACTATTCAAAATGAAAAAATGAAATTAACCTAATTAAAATTTTAAACTCCTAATTAAAAATATATAATTTATTTTCAATATTTAATTTTTATAAATTTATGAAATTAATTATAATATATGTCCACTTTACGTGATGAGAAATAATTTTTAGAAAATCGGGGTTTGAAACATAATATTGAGATTCATCCAAAATAAAATAAAATGTTTATTACTACAGACAAAATTTAATTTTGTATATGGAAATGTAACTTATTTTACATAAAATGAAAATTAAAATTAAAAAGGTACCTTTAACAGACTTTATTTTAAGAAAATAAACAATAGTTTTTAAAAATATTCTTTTTTCATTATTCCCTCAAAAATAATTATTTTCATAAAAATTCCAAAAATTTCACAAATGAATATTATTTCATGATGGTTTGAATAATTATTTCGATTTTTTGAAATAAGTTTTTTGTAAGTGCAAAAAATTATTTTTCATATATGCACAGAAAATGCAATAAAATCCATTTTTGAAGCAAAAGTATTATTAAGGCATAAACCGAGTTTTTTTTCATTCTTTGATTAATGACCAAAATTAAAGGAAATTTATTTCATATAATTGGATATATAACATATTAACATCATTATAATTATATACTATTTTAATATATTAATATAAAAATACATTTCACACGTTAAAGCGGTATCAAAAAATTATCTTTTTTCCATAAAAATATTTTATCATCATTTACAACCAATTAATAATTAATGTATCATTGATTATTTATTTATTATGTGAAAATGATTTACATATATTTCAAAATAGCTTTAATATTATTCATACACACCAAAAAAACAACTAGTTCATAACAGTCACTTCTAAAAATTATTATATCATGGTTTTTAAGAATGATCTTATGTATACAACACATTATTAGATATATTATTTAAAGAGAAGAAATTATTAAATCTTCTAGTGTAAAATTTATAAATAGAAAATGTATTTAGAAAAATGTTCTAATAGAAATATTAGTGGGAAAATAAGAATATTTTATGAAAATAATCTAGAATTTGTGGAAAATTATTTTAAATTAGATATTTATGATGATATAATAGTTGTTATTGAAAAGGAAGAATCAAAAATTGCGGAAGGAAATCAACCTTAAAGAGAAGTTGATCTCCTGAACAAAATAGAAGGAGCTCTATAAGAGCTTGATATTCAAGAAAATAAAAAATTAAAAGATTGGTGGAATATTAAAATAATCATCAAAATATGTGGATCAAATGAAATATAAAATTAATCGACTAGATAAATAATTATGGAATCACTCAAACAGTCAAGGGAACTATGAATATATAATGAACTATAACATAGATTTTGATAAAAACATATTTTTTAATTATTTTAATTCTTTTCTAGAGAAAAAATTAAAGAGATTTCATGTTATTGAAGCTGATGTTGTTAATTTGTGAAATAATATTGAATAATTAAAGAAAAAAGAGATTATAAGAAAAAGATTTAAATTAGGATATAAAAGTGACTAATGATTCCCATTGGCATTTGAGATAATTTTTAATGAAAAATAAGCTACATTCATGTGAAAAAGTGTAATCGTCTTGGATTTTGATACATATAAATTTTAATCATCAATGTATTAGAAAAAAATCCAAACAAAAGGTTGGTTATTATAGTGTAATTATTATCAAACAATTTTTAAATAAAAATAATTCTTTAATATAATGAAATTATGGAGTGAGAATCACTCCTCAATCACTGATAAGTCATCGTTAATAAAGTAGGTTTATGAAAGAATTTGATATCTATAGGAATTAAAAAGAAATGATATTTCCTATTATAAAATGAAATTTATTTGGTTTCCTATCCCACACCATGTCCTACTCTAAAGATATAGAATATATTTGATTGGGGAATCACCTAAAATCCAATATATAAGAATGAGTCGATATCATTTATATCATTGAAGAATTTATTTCTATGATTATTTATACAACTCTTATATTTTTGTACCTATGATTTTTAAATATAGATATAAATGATATATAAATTTACATAAAAAAGTAAAAGGTGAATGAATAAGAGGAAACTCAACATAGTTCTATTGGTAAATATATACTCACCGACGGAAGAAAGAAGATGTGTATGATTACACTATGAATACTGAAAACAAATAAAAGAGGTTATCTTATAATTCAACATAACCAGGTGTTTCATTGAAGGAAAATAATAAAAGGGAGAAGTCTAATCTCATTGAAATAGATCACATTGTAAAAATAATGGTACCATATGGATACGTGATTATGGATTCTCATCCCACAATAATAGAAATTTGAACATTATAAGGAATGTGAACGGAAACTTTTGTGGAACAATGATTTTTTTAATAAGGTATAGTTTAAAATCAAAAGGATAATAAATACCTGATTAGTAAGAGATAAGATAAAAATGATCTAAGTTCTCTATGTAGATGGATTATGAAACAACCTCCAAAACATCCCAAAATTTCAATGAAAATTTTCATGAATTTTATTTCCCAAATATAATGGTAAATAAAAAATGAAATTATTTTTTTAATAAAATAAATATATAAAAAAATTTATCAATTTATTTTCTTAATATCTATCAAGGGTAATGGAAATTTATTAATATATTTTATTAGAAAAAGGTAATCCTACATGCTGAGTTAAATTTATCACTTATGAAAAGGACAAGGGGATTGATCCTATAACCAAAGGTCGACTGGGTGCAACACTATAATGTCCCATACATTCCATACATAGATATTACATCTAATTATATGAATAGTCATATTACAACAAAACCATTCTAGAATTGTATGGGTTTAGTGTCTTTGGAAACATGGATACAAAAAAACATGTTCATAAAACATCAATATATTCTCTTACAAATTCCTTCATAATTAGAACCCCTTTTAACATATCATGCATAATACCATTATTCATATCTTGGGGAAAAGAAACATATGAATAGGTGAGATCTAATGGATAGTAAGGGAAACAAGTGATATATCAATCATAACATGAGTTTAAGGGTATAAGAACATGAACATATCATTTTAAAATTATAACTTACATATCAAAGATAAAAAAATATTTAGTCTTAGAGTAAATCACAGAAATACATATGACATGAACCATAAGATAACATGATCCATGAGAGAATAATATTGGAATAAGACATGTATTCTAGAATATATATGAAATTATAACATTGCAAACATGTATAAATAGAAATAGGATAACTTGTTAAGTTAAGAACATAAAATAATTACTCTTAATAAGTTTATGGACTTGAAACTAGGTTTACGCATAATCTAATAAACATGAAAGTAGTGTCCATGTATAGAATTGTGAACATGAAATCAGGTTCTCACATAGAATTGTGAACATGAAATTAGGTTCATGCATAACACATATACCTCATGAATTATCTATATTTTAAAATTTGCTTGGAGTTAGACATAAGTCCCACACATCACATAGAGAAAATAATATATATGTGTTCCATAACAACATAAAACATTCATCCTATTAGAAATAATAAAAAGAAATGGTTTCCATAAAAATTTTATCAGAGAATATTTCAATGGAATGAAATAGGATTCATAAAACTTATTCCATAATAAACATAAAACAACAATAAAAATAATAAATATAGTATCCTTTAATAATATCCCCAGTAAATCATAAGAAACATAATATATATATATATATATATATATATCTTATAGGGAAATTAATTTTTAAAGATCACATGAAACAATTCTTTAAAAACATCATTCCCACTTTAAAATCATTCATTTTTAAAGATTCATGCAATTATAAAGGATTTTTTTTATAAAAACATAATATTTTAATAATGTAAAGGTAAAAAAAATCATTAATTATTCTTGATGTCAGGAATGGCTGCTCATACCATATAAATTAAAAAAACAACCTACCATATTTTTGACAGAAAAGTAAAAAATAACTTCATTACAGAAATGAAAAAATTATTCCTTTCCTTTTTTTAGTAAAAACTCATAAATTGATAAATTTTAAATTAAATATATCATAATAAATAGTAAATACATTTTTGGAAACAATTTTATAAACATAGACATGGAAGAAAATAGATTCTTAAGGGTGTAGTTTTTAAAGATAAAATTAAAAAGAAAATATCATGTCATTGAAGTGAGACAAAATTAAATAAATAAAATATATGTATCCATTATAAATTCACATAATAAAATAGGAAATGAAACCTATTATATTCAAAATTAATTTCAAATATAAGCTTAGTATGACATAATGAAGGAAATAGAAGTATGATGAAAAATACTGGAAATTGGGTTAAAAATTCCATAACCAATTTTTAATCAGTTGATTAATATGCACCATGAAACTAATAATTATCAAATGAAACACTTAATACTATAAAGATAATTAATTTCAGGTTATTTTATATAAAATATCAATATATAAAGCCCACAACTGAAATAAGTGGTGAATAATTCATATGTCTCATTGAAGTAAAAGTGAGATTAGAAACCCTTACATGACAATTCATTCTAGTTTTATATTAATTAACCACTATTATAGTGGTTTTAAACATGTAATTAACTTATTCCAAAACCATATTAATATTTATAATATCTCTTATAAAATTTTACCATCCATTTATTTATATTAATAGATTTATTTTAATTTTTTGGGTATTAATTGTCTTATTATCCCATACATGTTTTGTGATGAAATTTTCAGTACTCGCACATATTATATTTTAATACAATAAAAATAATAATTAAAATGTTATATATATAATATTTAATTTTTATAAACATTTTTTATAATCATTCTTTATGTTTCGATGTGGAAAATGAATCGCACCAGGTCGTTGATACGTTAGACCATACATACACGTGAGTGATGTTATCATTCCATTAATGGGTGAAATGGTATGAAATTGGATAATATATTAATTTTATTTAATAAATCTAATATCATTATTATCATATATATCAATTATTTCCATAATCATTCCATTCCATATAAAATGGTTATGAAAAGAATTACTCCGTTGTGTGGAGCTGATAAGCCGTACATATGCATGTGCGATGCTTTTGATTTTTTTAGGATGAATAAATGGTGGAATATAGTTGTATCATAATACTAATAATATCTCAAAATATATTTTATTCTTTATATATTAATTTATAACGGAAACAAAAAACTAAGAAGGGGTTTAAGAAGATATAAACAAGAAAGATTCAATAAAGACGATTACAATAAGGACCCACCCTTAAACCTCACATAATATTGAATTAAATGAATAATTCACATTACGGATATTTTCAGGTTTAGAGTTTTTGAGAATTAGGCCATAACTATTGCATTACATCTCAAAAACAAAAATTAGACACTTCTACTTAGTTTTCATTTTTTTCACAAAATAAAAACTCTTTAAAAAAAGAGTCATGTCTAATTCCATGTTTAAGAGAGCATGGATTTTCTGTGATCCCATACATGACCCTATTCCATTATATATCCTATGAAAAACATTTCAAAAACTTTGGATGATCATAAAAATCTCAGTAAGGGATACACAATGAAGTAAAACTGTTAGTTTTCAAAAGAACAGGTAAAACATGAATACTTTGGCATAAGTAATATTTTTCACCTTTATGAAGTAGTAAATAATCTTCACTGAATAAATGATAATTACATACCATTTTGTAACCAAAACATTACCATAAAACCCATATAAAGAACACATAACATATAAAGATAACTTGGGACATAAACATACTTAAATGGAATAACCATACGGTCAACATCCACACATATGACTAAATGGAATAGCCATATCGCCGGCTTCCATACCCAATGCAATGAAGGTTATAACGTAACCACCCATCCTGGTTTATCATAGCACCACCCATCATTTGTTTATCCTATAACCACCCGTAAAATGTCTATGTACCATTATAAAAGAATAACACATAAAACCAATATAAAGGAATGATAAAATTTCCACATTTCAATGACAAAATATTATTTAAATATTGTGACTTGAAATAATCATTTATCGAAACCATTTTTAATAAAAAAAATACATAAAAGAGTATATGGAATTTATATTCTTTTAAAAAAATTACGTCTTGTTGAGGAAGCCAAAGATCAAATAATACTGGCTGCTGTGGAAAAGGTCATTGTCACTACTTATGTTAAAAGGAACATTCTTTTTGTCTTTCAGTAAAATGCTTCGTAGAAAAAAGATTCCTTTTGAATAAATGTAAAAGACAAAGGGGTTTATACACAATATAAAATAAAATTTTGTGTAAATGAAAATATGCCTCAACGAAAGGAGATTGAGATGATGTCCCTTACCTCGTGTCTGATATGACTCAATCGTTCTTTAATCTTTTGAATAAAAAACTAAAGTTAATTTGTACATGTTTAAGAACCATTTTCAAGTTTATTTGTGTTGATTCAATAAGTTTTTTCTTAATAATTTTTCATTCCTACAAACTTTGGGTAGATTGTTGTGTCATCATGGTTTCCAAATGACTTAACAATTCCTTCTTGTTTTGAAATTCACAAACACCTTATATCAAGGAAAATCTCTTTTTACCCTATGTTTTACTTATATAAAGAAAAACTTCCTTCCCCAAGGAGATTTATACTTTTCTTGTTTTAATTATTCATATCATAATTTTTCTTTGTGAAAAATTCTGTTTGGAACCAAAACCACATAATACTATAATTACTTAGATATGAAGCATTCTGTTCTAGGATCTGAATTCTCATATTTCTTATTGCGAAAT
Source organism: Viscum album (assembly GCA_963277665.1). Classification (NCBI taxonomy): domain Eukaryota; kingdom Viridiplantae; phylum Streptophyta; class Magnoliopsida; order Santalales; family Viscaceae; genus Viscum; species Viscum album. Next base: position 1,307,745,710 of record OY728128.1, read on the forward strand.
CTTCAGAGTTTGTAATCCGAATTCTGATTTCGAATTCCAGATACGAACTCTTCTAATTTCTGACTCCGAATTCTGATTACGAATTTAGGATACGAAATCTTCTGAGTTCCAAATATGAATTCTGATTATGAATTCTGGATACGAACTCTTCTGAGTTCAGACTCCAAATTCTGATTATGAATTCTTGATATGAACTCTTCTGAGTTCTGACTCTGAATTCTAATTACAAATTCTGGATACAAAATCTTTTCAGTTCTGACTCCGAATTCTGAATACGAATTCTGGTTACGAACTCTTCAGAGTTCTGACTCTGAATTCTAATTACAAATTCTGGATACAAACTCTTCTGAGTTCTGGATCGAAATTCTGATTATGAAATATGGATATGAACTCTTCGGAGTTCTGACTCTGAGTTCTCTGAATTCAGACTCTGAACCCTCATGAGTTCTGACCCCGAATTCTCATGAACTCTGACTCTGAACATTGTAAGTTCCGGTTCATAATTCTTATGAATCCAGATTCTAAATTTCCTTGAAATTCAGACTCCAAAATTCTATTCAGTTCAGGTTCGAATTCCTAGAAAACTGAATCCGAATATCTTTGTATTATAGACACCAAATTTATTTTTTGTTAGACTCTAAACTTTTATTTTCATACATTCTGAATATGGGGTTTCTAGTTATGTAACCATATTTTTTCTAACACTTGTTTTGTTATAAAATGATGTTGTGCATTCAGTTACTAACTAACCATTGTTTGAGTGAAACATGTACAGGTCCCTTCGAAATTCAAGGAAAAATATGACCATTGGAGGAGGGATTCGACTGTTGAATCCGTACCAAAAAATATGAGCTCATTTCAAATATCTCACAACAGTTGTATGACTATACAGATTACATGCTGTTGAAGTGATTTCTAGATAGAGACTCTCATTACTTTGTGCATACGAACCTTTTGTTCATATTTTCTTTGTGCAACCCCGATTATTGTTGTGTACAATTGAGGGCTTTCGGGGATAGGATGATAGAGGTGCCGACTACCTTGAAGTTGAGGGCTTCCTTACTGAGGAAGACAGAGGTGTTGACTACCTTGAAGCTGAGGGCTTGTTTGGATAGCAAGAGAGACTCTGATCTTCATATCGAGGTCTTACCTTGGTGTGGGTAAGACATACTTTCTTGAAAGTATAAATCAAGGTACATTTATAAAAATTTGTTGGATACCCTTATCTTTGGGTTAAAAGTTTCACTACTTATTACTTGCTTGGTTACATGTTTTCCACTGAATTTGTATTGTTGAGGAAATTATAACTATATTATACTTTATTATACTTGTACACTAATTTAGTTAGATTCTATACGCATTATGGTAGAATCTTAGTTGTTTTAATCTTTTGTTAAGCTTCACTTCCAGAATCACTTTTCTGGAATCAAGTAAGTTATTAGAACTTATAGGTGGTTTGAATTTTGGTTACAGAAAAATTCCTTAAATATTTTTTACGTATAAAATTCACCCCTTCTTGTATTTGAGAATCTCATTTTTATGTTTTTGATCTTGCAATTGGTATCAGAGCAGGTGACATCTGAATTAATCTCACAATTAGATTCAGAAGAGAATTCTTCTTCTTCTTATTTTTCAGAATCAATTTTTCGGACTCATATAGTTTGGATTCATTTTTTCTTAGAGAAACTCTTGTTCTATATTTTCCTTGCATAGGAATTTTTTCCTTGTTTATGAACATTTTATATTAACATGTTTTTTTAGAAAGAATTTTCTTTAAGATGGAAGGAATCAATTTGGGTTCCAAATACAATCTCAATCCCACTAGACCACATATCTTTGATTGAAATGATTATGAATATTGGAGAGATCACGTGAATACATTCATTATCAAGAATGAAATTGATAATTTTGTTATTCTTACTGGAGGATACAAAATCCCTGACAAAGAAGTTAGTACCTTTACCAATCAAGTGAATCATGAATATCAACTGAATTATAAGGTACACAATACATTGCTTTATTCCATTACTAGAAACATATATATCCAAATTTCATCTTTGGAAGCAGAAAATTGTATATGGATGAATCTTGAAGTTACTCACATTGGAACATCCAAAGTAAGTGAAACTAGAAGAGCCATGAATAGAGCTGAATATCATGGTTTCTACTTTCCTTATGGAGAACACATATTTAAGGTGCAACAAAGATTCATGAATATTGCGATTAGTTTGAAATCTATGAATGAGAAAGTAGTAGACTATGAAGCTCTTGTTGATAAGATCATAGACATAATTCCAAATGAGTGAGAATCCAAGAGGAAAGCTATATATGAGAACAGAAAGGTTACTCAGATTTCATTAGATGAGCTTTTTGGAAATATTCTTCAACATGAGACTAGAATGAAGAGAGATGCTGATAATGTAAAGAAGAATAATGGAAATGTTAGTGTTGCTTTTACTACAACTTCAAATCATATGAAAGCTAAGACTCGTGAGATATTAACAAGATCCAAATCTAAGAAAGTTCTTATCCAATCAGAATCATGTGGAAGTGAATCCTTAGAGAATGAGTTAGCCAATCTTACTCGAAGGATGATCAAGATAACTGGACAGAGGAACTTTCAATCCATATATAAGAAGATAGAAAGGAAAGATAAGAATGATTTAGAAGTTACATGTTATGAATGCAGGAGAGATGGACACAGAAGACCTGATTGTCCTATTCTTAAGAGAAAAGAAAGAAAGGAAAGGCATTCTGAAAGAAATAGATAGAAGTATTACAAGGATAAAGCTATGAAAGTCTTGATAGCTAATGACACCTGAAGTGCCAGTGGTGGAGACTCTTCAGATGAATCATCAAATTATGAATCTTCTGGACATAAGAATCTTAGTCTAATAGCCAGACTAACTATTTACAATCATTATTTAATGGATAAGGTACACAATGCTGAATCAATGACCAATGATTCATTAAATGTAATTTATAGTCATGATAAATATTATAAATCTTTTAATGAAGGATCTTCTTCTGATGAAGATAATACTTTACCTACCTGTGAATAAGTTTTTATGTTTTCCAAACATCTTAAGATTAAGAACTCAAAACTCATGAAAAAACATGGTTTGGAAAATTCTAGGAATACTATTCATACTAAGGAAATATCATATATTTTGAAAGATCATGAAAAGAAAAATGTTGATTTTAAATGTATTTCAAAAAATATTGAGGAAGTAAATTCTGAGAAGAATAAACTTTCTAACGATCTAGAAAATGTAATTTCTATGAAAAATGTGTTTGAACCTAGATCTAGTTTAAAATAAAATGTTTTTTAATATAAGAACTTGGTTATCAAACCCAAATCTGAAATCTTTTCCTTGAGGAAGTGTTTTTCAAACATTATATTTGGTCAAACATTGTCTTAGTTAAGGAAAATTTTGATAAAATTTATTCCCAAATCTGTCCTATAAGGAATAGTTCTGTTTTTTTATACTAGTTCTAAACCAATTTTTAGTAACAATTACTTTGTTCCTCAAGGACCTCCATTCTGTACTAAGTGTCAGTGTGGTGGAAATTGGGCAAAGAATTGTTCTCTAAACAAAACTCAGTCTTTATGACTTCATAAAGCATATTTTTCTAAAAAGATGTGGGAGCCTAAAATTTTTCCTTCTGAAATTTCTGGATCCAAGAAAGTTTGGCTTTCGAAAGTATAATTATTTTGTTTTTTGGAAAGTAGAGAGAGTACCAACAACAATACATGGTACATGGATAGTGGATGTTCCTGGCATATGACTGGTAACATAAACTATTTTGAATAGTTTATCGAGACAAAAGGAGGAAAAGTTACATTCAGAGATAATGTTCAGGGTGAAATTATTGGTATAGGTAACATCATTCTTCTTGAAAAAACATGGATTTCAAATGTTTTATTTGTTAAGGGTCTTAAGCACAACCTCATTAGCATAAGAAAATTATGTGATAAAGGTTAAATTTTTAATTTTATCAATGAAAATTGCTTTGTACACAATTCGAAGTAAGACATCATTCTTTCTGCCCATGGGCAAGAGAATGTTTACACACTAAACATTGAAGACCTAAGGTGTTAAGACCTACGTTGCCTTAGTGCAATGGAAGATCACTCTTGGTTATGGGATAGAAGGTTAGGACATTGTTACCTTAGGAACTTATGCAATATTTCTAAGAAAATATTAGTTAAGGATCTACCGGAGCTTAGATTTTATTCTTCAAATGATTGTGACCCTTGTCAATATGGAAAGCAACATAAATCAATTTTTAAATCAGTTGGTGAAGTGTCAACTACTGAAGCATTACAACTAGTGCGTATGGATCTTTTTGGTCCAACACAAACTGGATGCATTGTAGGCATGTACTATGTATTTGTCTTGGTTGATGATTACACTAGATTTACATGGGTCTATTTTCTAGCAAAAAAGTCTGAAGCTTTTTCTTACTTCAAATGTTTTAGATCCCAAGTTAAAATTAAGAAAAGCCTTCCATTGAAAACTATTCATAGTGGTCATGGAGGAGAATTTCAAAATTCTGATTTTGAAACATTTTGTAGTAGAAAAGGTATTTATCACAACTTTTCATCACCCAGAACACCTCAAAAAATGGTGTTGTTGAAAGGAGAAATTGAATTCTTCAAGAGATAACTAGAACCATGTTGAGGGAGTATTTTGTAGCCAAACAATTTTGGGCTGAAGCTGTAAGTACTGCTTGTTATACTATAAATCAAGTTTTGATTAGACCATTTCTTAATAAAACTCCTTAAGAGTTATGGAAGGGTAAAAAACCCAGACTTTCCTACATTGAGGTTTTCGGTTGCAAGGAATTCATTCTGAATACTAAAGATAATCTATATAAATTTTCACCAAAATCCAATGAAGGGATTTTCTTAGGCTACTCCACAACTTTTAAGGCATATAGAGTTTTTAATAAACACACTTGAATTTTTGAGGAGATAGTACATTCCAAATTTGATGAAACCGGTCCTTTTTTTAAACAACCCCAACCTACAACTACAGATGTGTTTTGAAAAACTGATTATCAACCATTGATAGAAGATCCTTCTGATAAGGAATATTTTCTAGAAGATACTTTTGAAACATTTACCCTAGAAGATTTCCTACCTTATGTTGATGAACTGGTTTTACAAAACCCAAATCAGTTGTTTTTAAAGATTCATCCTAGTGATAACATCATTGGTGATGAAAATCATCTTGTAAGGACTATAAGTTCATTAAAAATGAATTATAACATCAAGAATTCCTTTCCCAATTAGAGAAAAAAATTATTGATGAAGCTTTAGGCGATGATGATTGGATTAAAGCTATGCAAGATGAGCTAAATGAATTCGAAAGGAATAAGGTATGGGTATTGGTTGAAAGACCTAAGGAAACATCTTTTATTGGAGTAAAATGGATCTTCAAAAATATGTGTGATGAAAATGGAATCATTGTAAGAAATAAATCTAGATTAGTTTCTAAAGGCTATAATCCACATGAAGGAATAGACTATGAATAACCCTATGTTCCAATAGCTAGACTTGAATCTATTTGTATTTTACTTTCCTTTGGAGCATTCTTCCATTTCAAATATTTTCAAATGGATGTGAAATATTCTTTCCCCATTGGTTATGTTCAAGAGGTAGTTTCTGTTGAACAACCTCCTGGTTTTGAAGATACAAAACATCCTGATCATGTTTTTAGACTTTCCAAAGCATTATATGGGCTTAAACATGCTCCTAGAGCTTAGTATGATAGACTTATAGGATTCATGATTTAAAATAATTATGTTAAGGGAAATGCAGATCCAACCCTATTTATAAAGAAAGATAATAAAAATGTTTTGATTGTTCATATTTATATTGATGACATTATATTTGGTTTAACTCAGCAATATTTAATCGATTTATTTGCGGATCTAATGAAATCTGAGTTTGAAATGAGTATGGTGGGTGAGTTAACATTTTTCCTTGGTTTCCATTCTCTCAAAAACTATAAGGAATCTATATATCCCAACATAAGTATATTATAGATCTTCTTAAAAAGAATGGATATGAAAACACTAAAATTATTAGTAATCCCATTGGTACCTTAACTGATCTGGATCTTAATAAAGCTGGGAAACCAGTAGATCAAACCTCTTTTAGAGGTATGATAGGAAGTTTACATTACCTGGCAGTTAGTCGTCCAGGCTAAATGTTTTCAGTATGCCTATGTGCTATATATCTATCCAATCCTACAGAATCTCACTTAAAGCCAGTGAAAAGAATTTTTTTCTACTTAAAGGGAACCATGGATTTAATACTCTTCTATACTTCTGGAAATTATTTTGTTTTAAAATGTTTTTTAGATATTGACTTTGGTGGATGTAGAATGGATAGAAATAATACATCTAGAAGTTGTTATTTCTTGAGAGATTCATTAGTTTCTTGGTCTTACAAGAAGCAACACTCAGTAGAACTTTCTACTGCTGAAGTTGAATATGTAGCAGCTGGAAGTTGTTTTACTCAAGTGTTGGGGATGCAACACACACTCACAGACTATGGTATGAGTTTTACCGAAACACAAATTTTGTGTGATAATACAATTTCCATTGTCCTTATTATGAAACCAGCATATCACACTCATGAAAAGAACATAAATATTAGGCGTCACTTTCTTGGGGATCACAAACAAAAATGAGATATCATTCTTCAATTTATTGGAATGAAAGATCAACTTGCTGATATTTTCACAAAATCATTACCCTCTGATATATTTTAATACATTAAACAAAAGTTAGGAATGATAATTGTAAGGTAATACTCCTCAATAACTTCATGTTGAAACATTCTCCTTACAGTAATAAACTCCTTTTCATAGGGGAAGTACATTTCGTAATGAATATTTTCATATTTTTCATAATAATGTTTTTCATATTTTTCGTATTAACGTTTTTCATATTTTTCGTAATGATGTTTTTCATATTTTCCATAATGAAGTTTTTTATAATTTTCGTAATGACTTTTTTCATATTTTTCGTAATGATGTTTTTCATATTTTTGGTAATAAAGGATTTCATAATTTTCTTTATGATGTTTTTCATATTTTCTGTAATGAAGTTTTTCATATTTTTTATAATTAATTTTTTCATATTTTTTGTAATGAAGTTTTTCATATTTTTCGTAATGATGTTTTTCATATTTTTTCCTAATGATGTTTTTCATATTTTTCATAATGATGTTCTTCATATTTTTCATAATGAATTTTTTAGTACATGAAATTTTTTTAGTGAATATTTTTATACTTATGATTTTCGTAATGAAGATTTTATTAATGAAGATCTACATTTTTTTGTACATATGTTTTTTTTCGGAATCTAATGTCCTTCAAGAATAATTTTCCTCAATACGAATAATTCTCCTGACAATCTGAAAGGTAAGATTATTCCTTGATTTTTTGTAATAACCATTTACATGCTGTTAGTTTCTTTTGTTTTTAATTTTTCTTGGATTCTAGTTTCCTTAAATCCAATTTTTTTCCCTTTTAAAACCACAAAAGATTGGATCCTATCAAATTTTCCATGTGGCTATCTTTTTAACCGTCAGATCAGAACAGAAGATTTCTCAACGATTGGATTGAAATGGGAAGATGAATCGTCGCTTCAACATCTATAAAATGGGGACATCCGATAGTTGTCCCACATCGGTTTTCAATGCTTTTTCATGTCGAATCTTTTCCCAATTTCAAAATCCCATTCCAGATTTACAAAGAATTCAAAAGTCCGAATGTCTACTGAATTTCCTTCTCAAGAAATGTCTTCTGTTAAGATGATTTTGGAGTGGAAAATTTACCGGGAGAGGTTATTGAATCCGAACTTCTTCAATAAATATGACTATATTATTTCAAATAATATCATTCTTAATTAATGGGAGAGTGTATCCATTTAAAATACAGGAGCTCAGGATGTTGTGTATCCGGATTTACTCATTGAATTTTATGAATCGGTTTTCCTTTTCAAGGAAGATGGTAGAGAAAAATTTTCCTTCAAAAGTTATAGTAAAACTAATGCACTTTATTATACTAAGGCTGCTAGCCTGGAAAGGCTATTTTATGAAGGGGAACCCGAGTTTTGTTCCCATAAATTACCATATGTGTAAGGAAGTTTTGTAAAAGGGAAGGCTATGAAATGTATTGGACTTATAGATGTCAAGATTGTAAAGATTTCTCACCTGTCTACCAACAATCGTATCCTAGAGTTATGGGTTCAAGGTCTTATCGTACCGAGAAAGGGTGACAAGGACACTCTTAAAAAATATATATGTATATCTAGGATTCTTTGATAAATATAAGGAAAATTAATCTTTTGAAGCATATTCTCATTACAAAAGAGAATATCAAAAACGGGAATCTGATAGAACATATAATCAAGTATCATTCCCTACTCTCTATGATGATAGTTTTGTGTCTTGAATCATTCAAGATTCATTGCTGTTCCAAGATGAGGAATTTAAAAGTAATGTTAATCAGTGATGATACCCTCAAGAGAATGAAAGATGGTTTCTCTAAGGAGTCAGGTGAGTTTGATGATCTACCAGAGGAAGAGGTAGAAGTCGTTCCGAGAAATACTGAAGAGGTTGAACCATCAATGAAATATGGAAAGAAGAGGAAACTAAAGGAAGTGGATGAAACAGAGAAAACCCCTAAGGCCAAAGAAACTGAATCCGTACCTCCAAAGCCCAAGAAATAGAAAACCTACCCAGATGAGGTAGTATCCAAATTGAGGGAGGATAAAAAGAATCAGAAGGAAGGGGAGCCACAGTTTGGCCTAGACCCTACAGAGGCCAAAGCATTAAAAAACAAAGATGCTAAAGATAATGAGAACCATCCAAAGAGGATAATCTTAAGAAAAACATGTCGGAAGCCTAGATTGTGCAATCTCTTTTGAAGGCTAATGAAGTTGCATCTAAGAACATTCTCGTACTGAAAACTCTCTATGTAGAACCACTACTTGAGACACCGGGGAAGAAGATCATGACTCCGGAAAAAGTACTAGAGAAGGATATCGTAGAAAAGGAAGTTGTAGAAGAAGTACAACAAGCTCAATGCATTGAAGATACATCTGATATGATAAAGCAAGTAGAATAATTTCATGATAAGGAAAGTGCTTCCAAAAAAATTTCAATTCGGACTTCTCAAGCCGGATCTTCGAAACTTGCAACTCCTAAACTTGATGAGAAGGATGAAGAGGATGTGAAAAAATTATCTGAGGAAGAGAGTCCTAATCGTGACTTCATTCTTCCTGAAGATACTGAGGAAGGATCTGAGAAAGAAAAGTTTGATGAAGATAAGACTGTTCAGTTCTCTAGAAGTGATCTTGAGTCTCCAGATGAAGAAGTTTTTTCCGAGTATCAGTAAGTGAAAAAAAGTGGTTGTTGATACCCCAATGAAAGAAATTTTGGGGAAGAAGGAAGACGGTTGAATTTATAAGTGGAAGATGGTTGAGCTAGAAGAAGATCCATTACTAAGAAAAATGTCAGATTCGGAGTCATCAACTCTAGGACATGATTTTGTAATTCAAACCCTGAAGAAGCTAGTGGACACCATTCCAATCTTTACAACAATTTACTCTAGATGCCAGATGCTTCAACATAGCATGAATCAGAAATCAGACTATGTATCCATGGTGATGGATAGGTGTGTAAAGATTGAGGCCGAACACAAGAATTTCTTTATCTACTATGAAGCCCACATAAAATCATGTAATAAAATGACCAGCTGGTTGAAGAAGATTATTGAATATTTCAGAGAGCCTGATCAATTTCAAGAAAATGTCAAAGAAGCTTTTGATACCGAAGACACCAAAATCAAGGATCTTACAAATAGATTTGAATATAAGCTAACACTTGAACAAAAGACTCGGATTCAAGATGTAAAATATCTGAATGGGAAGTTGAATTTTTTTGTCCAAATTGAAAAACTGAAGGGGATCATCGGATAGAGATTCATGATAAGATAGTGAAGCAAGATGACTTGTTGAAGGATCAGTAATAGGCTCTAAAGGCTCAAGATAATAGGATCAAAGAATTAGAGAAGCAAGCAGAGAAGGATCACAAAGAGATAAAAAATCTGAAAACCATCCTGAAGAAGCTAATACCCATGGGAAAAAAAAAAGAAAAATAGACCCAAAGATGATCTTTTGTTGGATGTATTTTTCCATGTACAAATTCTTCTCATCCATATAAAATATTGGTTTCTTGTTTTGTTTTTATGTTTTTACTAATATTTTAGGTACTATAATTTTTTCCATTCCCTCAAACTCTTTTTGAAAATCACAAAGGGGGAGAAGGAAAAAGAATTCTATATAAAGAAGAAATATCCCTAAGTAAGGGTGAGTTTATCTAAGGGCGAGTTTATCTGAGGGGGAGTTCCCATTATAAAGATTTTCGTACTCAAAAAAATAACAAATCTCATTCCTGAAATCTATAACATGATCCTTAGTGTTCCAAATCCTACGGGGGAGTTAGTCGTATTCATCTTTTCCAATGTAAAATGGGAGATAAGTTTCATATTCAATGTCTAGAAAAATATTTACTAAGTCTTTTTATTCTTTTTCGTAAGGATCTTTGTGCTTTCCAAAAAGGGGTAGATTGTTGAGTCAATAAGGTTTTCCTTATCACTTTTCCATTCCTTCAAACATAGGGGAGATTATTGAGTCATCAAGGTTTCCTTATGACTTTACCATTCCTTATTGTTCTGAAAATCACAAACACCTTATCTCAAGGAAAATCTATTTTTACCCTGTGTTTTACTTCTATAAGGAAAATTTTTCTTCCCCAATGAAATTTTCCCTTTTAATGTTTTCATTGTTCATATCATACTTCTTATAAGTGTAAAATTCAGTTTGAAACCAAAACCTTGGAATCCTATAATTACCTAGATAAGAATCATTCTGTTCTAGGATATGAATTCTCAGAATTCTGGATATGAACACTTCAGAGTTATGACTCCGAATTCTGATTATGATTTCCGGATACGAACACTTCTAAGTTCTGACTCCGAATTATGATTACGAATTCCGAATACGTACTCTTCTGAGTTCTGACTCCGAATTCTAATTTTGAATTATGGATAAAAACTCTACTGAGTTATGACTCCAAATATTGATTACGAATTCTAGATGCAAACTCTTCTGAGTTCGGACTCCAAATTCTAATTACGAATTCTGGATACGAACTCTTCTGAGTTCTTACTCCGAATTCTAATTACGAATTCTGGATACGAACTCTTCTGATTTCTGACTCCGAATTCTAGAATACGAATTCTAGTTACGAAATCTTTAGAGTTCTGACTCTGAATTATAATTATGTATTCTAGATACGAACTCTTCTAAGTCCTGACTCCGAATTCAGATTACGAATTCTGGATATGAACTCTTATGAGTTCTGACTCTGAGTTCTCTGAATTCAGACTTCAAACTCTCATGAGTTCAGACTCTAAATTCTAATGAACTCTGGCTATGAACTTTGTAAGTTCAAGTTCTGAATTCTTGTGAATCCAGATTCTGAATTTCCCTGAAATTCAGACTCTATAACTCTATTGAGATTAGGGTTCGAATTCCAAGAAAACTGAATTTGAATATCCTTGTATTATAGACTCCGAATTCATTTTTGGTTATACTCCGAACTTTTATTTTCTTACATTCCTAATATTGGATTTCTAGTTATGTAACCATATTTTTGCTAACACTTATTTTATTATAAAACAATGTCATGCATTCAGTTACTAACTAGCCATTGTTTGAGTGACACGTGTACATGTCCCTCTAAAATTCAATGAAAAATATGACCATTGGAGGAGGGAGTCGACCATTGAAGACGCGCTTATAAATAGGAGCTCATTACAAAGAGCTCACAATAGTTCTATGACTCTAGAGATTACATGTTGTTGAAGTGATTTCTAGAGATAGACTCTCATTAATTTGTGTGTACTGAACTTCTTGTTCAGATTTTATTTGTGCAACTCTGATTTTTGTTGTGTACAATTGAGGTCTTCCGGGGATAGGAAGACAGAGGTGCCGACTACCTTGATGTTGAGGGCTTACGGGGATATCAAGAACGACTAGGATCTTTGTATCGAGGGATTAACCTAGTGTGGGTAAAATAGACTTTCTTGAAAGTATAAATCAAGGGACCTTTATCCAAGGTTGTTGGATACCCTTCTCTTTGGATTAAAAGTTTCACTACCTGTTACTTTCTTTGTTACATGTTTTCCACTAAATTCGTATTGTTGAGGAAAGTATAACTATATTATATTTCCTAATACATGTAATATAATTTAGTTAGATTCTATAAATTTTAAGGTTGAATCTTAGTTGTTGTAAACTTTTTTTAAGTTTCATTTCTGGAATCTCTTTTTTGGAATCAAGCAAGTTATTAGAACTTAGAGGTGTTGTGAATTTTGGTTACGCAAAATTTCCTTAAGGATTTTTAAAGTATACAATTCACCCCCTCTTGTATTTGAAAATCTCATATTTATATATTTGATCGTACAATTTTTCCTTTTATATCAATTATTACCATTTTATAAACATTATGTAATCATTTATGTTAATAATGGTCGTTTTGTCGATATTTTGTACTTGAGTAAAAAATGAACACCTTATATTTACAAGTTGACCATGTGGTCAATAGTACAACATCTCTAGAATAATTTTCATTATTTAGATATCATATATATCATATATATCTAGTTTATATATATTTATAATAGTACAAATCATTTGGAGGTAATAAATGAAATGCACTGTTCCTGGAGACAGTAAGCCGTACGTATGCATGAACGCTACTTTCATTTCTATTTCTTATTTTAATGGAATTAAAACATAATGATACATAAGTATAGTATAATTATAGTATAATATCATATATTATATCATTTAATTTATCCTTTATACATCCCATGTATGGCATGAATGAGTCATATCACTTTGAGGGGGTTGTAATCCGCACTTCCTCAAATGAAATTATTGTGTTTACCCAAAATGGAAACCATAAAGGTGTGATATAAATGGAAAATATAGAACCATAAAGAAAATATAAACTTAATATATATCATATATTAATATAGTTCCTTCATAATGGCTACCTTGAGAGGTAGAAAGTGGTAATTAAACAATCATCGTTTCATGAGGCGTTAGTTTCCATCCACACAAACATTATGTTATTCACACATTAGATGGAGGTGTGTGTAAGTTTAGTTAGAATAATTCACATAACAACATCCTAGTATATTGAGGATATTGGTGTTGCTATTAAATAAAGGAATAAAAAGTTTTTAGGGGGTTGGAGAAGTAAAATAAATGAAAACAATTCAGGAGAAACTGTTACCTTTTTTTGGGTAACTCCCTTTGGTTTGAACCAAAATGACTTCATGAAGTGCCTTCTGCCTAAGGTAAGGATTCTAGGTTGAATAGAGGAATGTAAGGAGCTTAATTTGGCCACTTTGGGATGATCTAAAAGGCTTTATAGGTTTGATTAATTGGTTATAAATTGTCTCCTTTTATTAGGGTGGGAGGTGATCTTTAGGAAAGTGTGAAAATATTATTTTATTATATAATGATATTCAGTTTCAAAAGGTCAAAAAATCATTACAGTTGAAGAAAGGATGACTCATGGTCGAAATAAAATCTTACAATAAGAATTGGACTGGTTTTTGATGTTATTTTAATATTTATATTCTTATTTATTTAAATAATTTATTAATGAGGTAAACACTGCATCATTATTGTGTCAAATGGAATTTAATTTATTCGATGTTTAAAAATTATAAAAAAATTCCATGATATAGGAAAAAATTTATCTTTATAATGAATATTTATTATAAAAATATGACTTACATAACACCACATAAAAATTAATTTACTAAAAGAATTTTGTTTATGTCATTTTGGCCTTTACATTAAATTAATTAATCTAAACTGTCATTATCATTCATTAGTGTCTCCATGGGGTGCCAAAATCGGCTCAAAGATTCCCATGGTCATCTATTACTCATCCAATAATGTTATGACATGTGTTAAGAAAAGTTTTTATTATTATAATATTCTTTTTACCATTAATTACCCTACTTACCTATAACCATAGTAAAAATAAAGTCAAGAGATATTATTCTTCAAAAAAAAATTTAATATTATTGAACAACATTTTACTTATTAATAACAACCATGTTTGACAAATTTTTTAAATTCAGTTCACAGAAGTAGTAAAATTTCATTTAAATGAAAATTTCATTTTTTAACCACTACTAAGTGTTTTCACTATTTATCAAAAATTGATGTTTTTCCGAAAAATAAAAAAAAATCAGCCCATGTTATATTTGAGATTAAGAATTCAAGAATGATGTCTATTTTACCAAATTATAAACATAGAATTTTCATTAATTAATTTAAATTTAATTCCCATTTTGAAAACAAATACCGTGTTTTTAAGAAACAATAACTATCAAAAGATTAACATTTGTTTATGTCTAAATTCAAAGTGAAATTAATTCCAATGACCAATATTGGATTAAATTGTAAAAATATATCAAAATTACACATTCAAGTCATCTAAAAACATAATCTAACCATATGAATAAATTATATTAAAACACAGTTTTGAATTAAAATACAATATTTTTCACTATTCATTAAAAGTGAACTTCATCGTAAAAATTCCAAAAGTTTACAAAAAGTAAATTTTGTTGTCCCCATTCTAAAGAAGAATTTTATTTGGTAAAACAGAATGTATTAAAGTGACCAAAACTATATTTAATGTGGGTTTTCCATTAAAAGGTGGTAAATCGACCTTTTAATGTAAATTATGCTTAAAATTAGATTCATTTACATATTAAGCCTAACTTTTATTAGATAAATGTAAATACATTTAACAAACATGTATAATCATATTGTAGTTAGTTTTGTTCATTCCCGCCAATATAACGGCTAGAAGTTAACTTCCATTTAAAATAATAATATTATATTATTAGTGTGCTACATAATATTTCGAAAAAACCCTTTGTTGCGTATCAGGTATGCCATCGAACATAGAAACCCTTTTACGGTAAAATTAATATTTAGTTCAAAAATAATAATAAATATGAAAATATCTTATTCCTCATTTACCTGGGATGTTACACCCTTCCCCCTTTTGTAAATTGTGTCCTCATAATTTTTATTCACTTATCAAAATAAGTGGGGGTATTTATCCCTCATAGAATTTTTAGATTCCCATGTTTCCTCTTCAATCATATGGTTTTTACAAAAAACCATAACCTGGTGAATTACTTTATTATGCAACACTTGCTCTCTTCGGTCAATAATTTGGACCGGATGTTCCTCATAAGAGAGATTACCTTCCAACTGAACTACCTCTGGGCTCAAAACATGGAATGGATCTGGCATACACTTTCTCAACATCAAAACATGAAAACATTGTGTACCTGGGAAAAACATGGAGGTATAGACACTTTGTACACAACTGATCCAACATTATCCAGGATTTCATAAGGTCCAATGAAACTTGGACTCATCTTTCCCTTCATACCAAAACGCATCACACTTTTCCATTGAGAAACATTGATAAAGACATGATCACCTACCTCAATAGAAATATCCTTCCTCCAGTTATCCGCATAACTTTTCTGTCTTCTCTAAGCTGTTCTTATGTGCTTCTCAATCAATTTAACTTTATCTGCCATCTCTTCTACCAATTCTGGTCCCATCAGCTTCCTTTCACCTACTTCATCATAAAAAGTTGGATTTCGACAATGATTTCCATATAATGCCTCAAATGGAGCCATCTGTATACCAGAATGAAAACTATTATTATATGATAATTCATCCTAAGAATGATGTCGGTCGCCACTTCCCTGATAATCCAGTGAACAAGCGTGTACTATATCCTCCAAGGTCTGAATTATTCTTTCAGACTGCCCTTCTGATTGAGGATGAAAAGTTGTACTATAATTTAATTCAGTAACTAATGACTTCTGAAGGCCTTTCCAAAAGCTAGAAGTAAACCTGGTATCACGATCATATTCAATGGATAGGGGAACTCCATGCAACATGACTATCTCTTTAACAAACAACTGAGCAAGATGATCTAGAGACAAAGTATCTTGAATAGGTTGGAAATGAGCAGATTTAGTCAAGCGATCAACTATAACCCTGTTTTCATTGTTACCTCGAGATGTCTTCAGTAATCCCACAAAAATGTCCATGGATATATTTTCCCATTTCCACTCTGGAACTAGTTAAGGCTGAATAATCCCTTTCGGTAACTATTTCCCTGCTTTAACCTACTGACAAGTCAAACACTTCAATGTAAAATCAACAATAGCTCTTTACATTCCATCCCACTAGTAATACTACCGAAAATCTCTGTACATCTTAGTACTACCAGGATGAACTGAAAATGGGGAACTATGAGCTTCACATAACAACTCATTCTTCAACTATGAATCACAAGTCACACATAATATCTTTCCAAATATCAAAACACAATCATTATAAATATTAAATTCAGGAAACTTAATCGTCTAAACCAACTCTTCCTTTTTCTTTAACTCATTGTCTACTTTCTGAGTTTGCTTTATTCTATCTGATAGAGATGATCTCACTGACACCAGATTCAAAATAAAATAATTTTCTACACCAACAAATTCTATTCCAAATTTTATCAAATCAAAAACCAAAGGATCTTATTCCAAACGTAACACAGTTAATGAATCATTACCATTTCGACCCAAAGCATCTACCACTTTATTTACTTTTCATGAATGGTAATGGATCATGCAATCATCATCGTTGATTAATTCCAACAATATCCTCAGTCTCATGTTCAATTCTTTCTGAGTGAATATATACTTCAAACTTTTGTGGTCAATATATATTTCTCTTTTTACTCCATATAGATGTTGCATCCAAATTTTTAATGCAAAAAACAACAGTAGAAAATTCCAACTCGTGTGTAGGGTAATTTAACTCATGTGGTTTCAATTGAATTGAAGCATAAGTAATTACCTAATTCTTCTTCATAAGGAAACTTCCAATCCCTTTCAATAAAGCATCATTGTAAATAAAAAACTCACCATTTTTGGAAGGCAGTGCCAAAACTGGAGCATTCACCAATCATCTCTTCAATTTCTGAAAACAATCATCCCATTGTTTTGTCCAAATGAACATAACACCTTTTCAAGTTAACTTAGTCATTGGACTATATAACTGTGAAAAATTATCAACAAACCTCTGGTAATAACCTGCCAAACCAAAAAAACTACGGATCTCGATTATAGTTGTGAGTCTTGGCCATTCTTCATCAACTTTAGTTTTAGCAGGATCAATAGTTATGCCATTTTTTGAGACAATGTGACCAAGGAAAGAAATTTGTTGTAACAAAAACTCACACTTTCTAAATTTCCCATATCTTTTATTTTCTTTTAAGGTTTGCAAGATATCCCTTAAATGAATTTCATTCTACTCTTTACTTTTAGAATAAACCAAAATATCATCAATGAACATAACCAAAAACTTCTCCAAGAACTGATGGAAAATTCTATTCATAAGATCCATGAATACAGCAGGTGCATTGGTTAACCCAAAAGGCATAACTAAAAATTCGTAATGGCCATATCTTGTACGAAATGCAGTCTTCGGAATGTCTGCTTCTTTCACATTCAACTGATGGTACACTGATCTTAAGTC
Organism: Viscum album; assembly: GCA_963277665.1. Classification (NCBI taxonomy): domain Eukaryota; kingdom Viridiplantae; phylum Streptophyta; class Magnoliopsida; order Santalales; family Viscaceae; genus Viscum; species Viscum album. The sequence goes on from OY728128.1 coordinate 1,307,763,455, forward strand.
AATATTTGAAAAATATTGAGCTCCTTGGAGCTAATCAAACAAATCATCAATATGAGGCAAAAGATACTTATTCTTAACAGTGATTTTATTCGATGCCCTATAATCAATGCAAATTCTCATTGAACCATATTCCTTTTTAACAAAAAATATAGGAGCACCCCATGGTGATGTGCTAGGTCTAATGATACCTTTATCTAATTACTCCTGCAATTTCTTCTTTAACTCTAATAGTTCAATTTGAGCCATTCAATAATGGGGTTTTGAAATTGTCTTAGCATTAAGAACGAAGTCAACAGTAAATTCAACTTCCCGGTCATGTATTATACCAGGAAACTCAACGGAAAAATATTCAAGGAACTCATTTACCACTAGCACATCATTAATATGAATAGTTCCTTTATTTTCAACAATATGATCAAGGTAACATTCATTTCCATCTTTTAAAAGTTTCCCATCTTCCTGATATGTTATCTATATAAATGGTTGATTCTTATACACAAATTGTAAATCATTATGAAATGAAACCTCTTTATCTCTGCAGTCAATTTTAGCATGATATACCGATAGCCAATCCATGCCAAAAAAAACATGAAACTTTACTAGAGGCAAACCAATAAGGGTTTCAGGGAGATTCTTCCCACACATAAGGACAGTAAGTTTATTATGTTTTCTTGTTGTCTCAAAATTTCCTCCAGGTGTTTTTACCATAATTTCTATATTCATATCTTGAGATGAAATTCCCAATTTACTAGAATACATCTCAGAAATTAAAGAATGTGTAGAAGATGAATCGAACAACATATTGGTATAATCTGAACAAACAGTGTACATGATACTACTTCATTCGATGGCCCAACATCTGCTGAAGTAGTGGCATAGGATTTCACCACCCCTTTCTGCTTTTAGTCTGGTTACTTTCCATCAGTTGAGTTCTTTTATGGACACTCATTTGCATAATGACCCATTCCATTACACATAAAACATCTTGACACGGGTTTTTCATTTCCTTCATAATCATCTTCATTATAGTTACGAGCAATATGACCAGACTTACCACAACGGAAGCACTTTCCAGACTTGGATAAACATTCTCCACGAAGCTTTTTACCACACTTCTCACAAGATGGATATTTAATTTTCGTACCTCCAGGCTTTGATGAATTCATTCCCTTTTCCTCCAAACTGGACCTCTTATTATGTTGTTTTTCAGAGAACACCTGATCTTAGAAAAACTCTATTTCCATCTTCTTCGCACATCGAACATGTTCTTCATTACTTTTGAACTCACGAGAGGCTAACTCTATTCGATATCATGGATTCAGTCATGATTAAAATCTATTTATCTTACTATCAAGATATTAGATGAAATTTGGTGCATACCTTGCCTGTCGAGTGAACTTTGCTTTATAAGCAGCCACTGAATCATCATCATGCCTCAATTCTAGGAATTGTTTTTCTGTCCTAAGACGAACCACCTTTGGAAAATATTTCTCAAGAAACATACCATCGAATTCATCCCAATCAAGAGAATAGATCTCCTCACTATCCTTGTTATTTTTCACCATAAACCACCACCGATCAGCTTCGCCTTCAAAATGGTAAATAGCAAGACTAACCTTTTGATGTACTGAACACCCCATAACATCGAAAATCTTCTCCAGTGCTTTAATCTAACCTTCTACTAGAATAGGGTCTGATGATACTTTGAATGATGAGGGATGTTTCATTCATGAAATGCTCCAATATTGACAGGTTCCTCTACTATTTATTTGGCTGATCTCGTTCATGGATACCACCACCATTTATAGCCTGTGTCAATTGTACCATCACTATAAAAAACAGTTCAATTCCGATTCTGACCATCTCTAGTTGCTGATTTGGAAAGTTGTCTTCCTCCTGATGTTGTCCCAACATAGATACCATGTTTCGTCTACGGAAAACCATTCTGAACACAAAAATCTCTAAGGGGAAGCAACATGTTAATCTTAAATGTTATATAATTAACATAAATTTATTTATAGATGTTAATTTAAAAATTCCCTAACTCCTGATGTTTTGTAAACTGGCCTTTGATACCAACTATATGGACCCGGCCATAAACCTTACATAATATTGAATTAAATTAATAATTCACATTGAGGATATTTTCAGGTTTAGAATTTTTGATAATTATTCCATAACTATTACATTACAAGTCAAAAAATACAAAGTAGACACTCCTACTCAGTTTCCATTTTTCACAAAAAAAACTCTTGAAAAAAAGATTCATGTCTAATTCCATTTTTAAGAGAGCATGGATTTTCCATGATCCCATACTTAACCCTATTCAACTTTATGTCATGTGAAAAACATTTCAAAAACTTGGGATGAGCATAAAAAGCTCTTTAAGGGATACACAATGAAGGAAAACTGTTAGTTTTTCAAAACAACAGGTCAACCATGAATACTTTATCATAAGTAATAATTTTTAACTTTATGAAGTAGAAAATACTCTTCACTGAATAAAAGATCAATAATTAATCATTTTTAACTAAAATATTACCATAAAACCCCTATAGATAACACATAACATATAAAGGTAACTTGGGACATAAACATACTTAAATGGAATAACCATACTATTAACTTCCACCCATATCACTAAATGGAATAGTCATACGGCCGACTTCCGTACCCAATGCATTGGAGGTTATAACGTAACAACCCTTCATGTTTTATCACGGCACCACCCTTCATTTGGTTTATCACGTAACCACCCATCAAAAGTCTAAGTACCATTATAAAACCATAACACATAAAACCAATATAAAGGAATAATAATATTTCCACATTTCAATCCCAAAATATCATTTAAATATTGTGACATAAAATAATCCTTTATCCAAACCATTTTCAATACCAAAATACATAAAATATTATATGGTATTTATTTTGTTTTAAAAACATTATGGCTTGTTGAGGAAGCCAAAGATTAAAAAATACTCACGGCGGCAGAAAAGGTCGTTGTCACCACTTATGTTAAAAGGAACATTCTTTTTGTCATTTAGTAAAACTCTTCGTAGAAAAAGGATTTATTTTGAATAAAAGTAAATGTCAAATGGGTTTATACACAGTATAAAATAATGTTGTGTATAAATGAAAATAGGCCTCAATGAAAATAGATTGAGACAAAGTCCCTTACCTCGTGTCCGACATGACTCGATCATTATTTAATCATTTGAATAATAAACTATAGATAATTTATACATTCTTAAGAAAATTTTTGCAGTTTATTAGTCTTTTTATATCAATTATTACAATGTTATAAAAATTATTTAATCGTTTAAGTAAATAATGTTAGTTTTTTCGATATTTTATACATGAGTAAAAAATGAACACCTTATATTTACAAGTTGTCCATGTGGTAAATAGTCCATTATATCTATAATGATTTTCATTATTTAGATATCATATATATCATATATAACTAGTATATATATATTTATAACAGTACGTATCATTTGGAGGTAAGAAATGATATGCACCGTTCATGGAGATAGTAAGTTGTACGTACGCATGAACGCTACTTTCATTTATATTTCTTATTTTAATGGAATTAAAACATAATTATACATAGGTATAATATAATTACAGTATAATATCATATATAATATCATTAAATCCATCATTTATATGTACCACATATGGAATTAACGAGTTATATCACTTTGAGGAGGCGGTAGTCCGCACTTCCTCAATTGGAATTTTCACGTTTAACTATAATGGAAACCATGAAGGTATGATATAAATGGAAAATACATAATCATAAAGAAAATATAAATATAATATATATCATATATAAATACAGTTCCATCATAAAGTCCACCATTAGAGGCGGTAGGAGGTAATTGAACAATCATCGTTTCGTGATGCGTTAGTTTTCCATCCACATAAACATTATGTTCTTCACCCATTAGATGGAGGTGTCTGTAAGTGTAGTTAGAATGCTTCTCAGAAAAACATAATAGTATATTTAGGATACTGTTATTGCTATATAATAATAGAATAAAATAATTTTAGGGGGTTGGAGAAGTAAAATAAAAGAAAACAATTTAGGAGAAATTGTTACCTTTAATTTCGGTAACTCCCTTTCTTTTGAACCAAAAGGACTTCTTTAAGAGCCTTATTCCAAAGGTAGGGATAATAGGTGGAAGATAGGGATGTAGGGAGATTAATTTTGTAGAGTTTGGATGAGACAAAAGGCTTTATAGGTATGAGTAATTTGATAGATGTGGTCTCTTTTTATAAGGGGGAGGTGGGGCTCTTTAGGAAAGTGGGAAAATATTATTTTATTATATAATGATATTTTGTTTATAAATATCTCAAAATCATTATAGTTGAAGATAAGATGACTCATGGTCGAAATAAAATCATCCAATCAGAATAGGACAGGTTTTGGATGTCATTTTAATATTTATAATCTTATTTATTTAGATGATTTATAAATGAGGTAAACACTGTATCATTATTATGTCAAAAATAATTTAATTTATTCGAAGTCTAAAAATTATAAAAAAATTAAAATGATGTTGGAAATATTTTTAGATTTCCAATGAATATTATAGTCAAAAATTTTACTTATATAACACTATATAAAAATTAATTTACTAAAAGAATTTTGTTTATGTCATTTTGGCCTTTACTTTAAATTAATTAATCTAAAGTGTCATTATCATTCATATGTGGCTCCATGGGGTCCCAAAATCAACCCAAGGATGCCCATGGTAGTCTATTAATGTTATAATAATATTAGGACAAATGTTAAAGGAATTTGGAATTATTATAATATTCTTTTTACCTTGAATTACCTTATTTACCTTTAAGCACGGTAAATAAAAGTCAAAAGGTACTATTCACAAAAAATTTATCTTCATCTTATTGAAAAACATTTTACTAACTAATAACAATAATCTAGGTCAGATTTTTAAAATTCAATTCACATAAGTTTTAAAAATTCATTTAAATGAAAATGTCATTTTTTTAGCTACTACTACGTGGTTTCACTATTCATCAAAATTTGAAATTTTTCAGAAAAATACCAAATATTTACCCTAAATTATATTTGAGATTCCAAATTCAAAAATTATGTCTATTTTACCAAATTATAAATATAGATGTTGAATTAGTAAATTTAAAATTAATTCCCATTGTTAAAACAAATAGCGTGTTTTCAATAAACAATAACTATCAAAAGATTGAAACTTGTTTATGTCCAAATTCAAAGTGAAATTAATTCCAATGACCAAAATTGGATTAAATGGTAAAAATATTTCTTATTACACATAAAAACATACTAAAAAGATAATCTAATCATATAAATAAATTAGATTAAAATGCAGTTTTGAACTAAAATACAATATTTTTCACTATTCATTAAAAAATGAACTTTATCGGATAAATTCCAAAAGTTTACACAAAGTAAACTTTTATGTCCCCATTATAAAGAAAGATTTTATTTGGTAAAATAAAATGTATTAAATTGACTAAAACTAGATTTAATGTGGGTTCTCCATTAAAAAGGTGGTAAATCAACCTTTTAATGTAAATTATGCTTAACATTTGATTCATTCACATTTTAAGCCTCTAAATTATGTTGGATAAAATTAAATACATTTATCAAACAAGTATAATCATATTGTAGTTAGTTTTGTTCATTCCCACCAATACAACGGCTATGAGTTAACATCCATTTAAAATAATAATATAATATTATTAGTGTGCAATGTAAGATTTCAAAGAAACTCATTTTTACGTATCGGGTACACCATCAAACATAGCAACACTTTTAAAGTAAAATTAATATTTAATTCACAAATATTAATAAATATGAAAATATATTATTCCTTATTTACTAGGGATGTTTCAATTACCTCTTCTTCGATGGACTTCCTTTAATCTTTTCATAAGGGCTCTAGGATTCACCTTGTGAAAGAAAAAACCCTAAAAACATAAATATGGATGTTTATAAAATTAATATGATGATTTAGGTACATATATATGGCTAAACGTTGTGTAAATAATTGAAGGATGGAGTTTTTTTTACAATTGATGTGAGGGGGACTTTTAGAAATCCACAAAATATTAAATTAATTAATAATTAAAATGTGATAAAAAGTGATTTATATAGAATATAAGATGTGTATTTAACTCAATTATCTCAATAAATAAAATTTAGACATGTTTAGGTCACATTATTATCTTTATCATTTAGTTTTAACCCTTATTTAACCCTATTAACAATTACCATGAGATAACATATTTTACTCCTTAAGGGTAAATATTATTACTATAAAATAAAATAAGACTATAAATAGATAATTGATGAAATTTTAATCCACATAAAAATAAATTGTATTAATTTATTATTTTAAACATTTTTATGTCATTTCATAAAATATTATTTATTTTAAAATACCATTAATGTAAATTTTGATGCTACTCAATACTATGAATTTTACAAATATCAATAAAAAATATATATATATTTTTTAAAAAAACTTTTTAATTAAAATTTAAAATGTAACCTTCCTAGTTAAAATTAATTTATGAAATTAATTATTTCAAATTTTATTTATTTTCATATTTTCAATATTATTTATTTTATATTTCCATTATTAATATTATTACTACATCACTGTTGTGAAAAAATTTAAGGTAATTATTTATTCATTAAAAATTAAAAATAAATTATTATAATGAATATAATTCTTTTATATTTAATATTATTTTTATATTCAAATATAAGTTCTATATAACACCATGTTATAAATGTTATAGTATTTGAAACACGAATGTAACATCATTGACTTGTTATTAAATAATATATTATAAACCTCATTATATCATACAAGTAACCCCCAAAATTCATAAATAAAACAATATAATAAAAATTAGTTTATTTATTTCAAAATTTAAATGTATATACTTTTATAACACAGTTTGTTCTCCATGTTTACCCATAAGATATATTTATTACAATGAAATTGGCATTTTGTGACTTTCTTGAATTTAAATATTACATAAATCATTTTCATAGAAATTGTTCATCAAAATATAAAATTTCGAAACATAGGTGATAAGGGTAAAATTAAATACAGCTTATAATTTTTTTTCAAGTGTTAGGATCACTTTATAGTCCTCATCATTTTATTTTTAGCCTATATTACCCAATTTACCCTTTATCGTCGTAATAAAATTCACCAAGTTGACTATTCAAATAGTACAAAATTAAAAGTTTCCAATTTATTAAATTTTTTGCTTATGAATAAATATTGACATCAATTTTTTAAAATTAAACATATTATTCTTAATAATTAATTTAAAATTAAAACTTCCAAATTCCATGAAAAAGAGTTTTCTTCAAAAATGCATTTTGATGTCTTAAAATGTACTATTTCCAAAATAAGATATAAGGATAATTATAATTTAAATAATTTGAATATTTATAACTAAATATTAATTAACATACACTAATATTAAATTAAAATCATTAATATAATTTTAAAATAAATAAATTGACAGTTTTATAAAAATTAGTATTTTTTCACTAATCACTGGAAAATAATTTTTTTTATAAAAAACATTAAAAATTAACCCTAAGTTAATTTTTAAATTAGGATTTCAAAAACTAAGTTTATTTTTTCTAACGTAACTTATAAATGTTCCTAAATTTTGTTTTAAAACAAGTAATGCATGAAATGGTGTCAAAGTTATCTTTATAAAAATATAGCTTATTTTGTGTAAAATTGGATTTTTATTTATCACATTCCTATCATGTCAATGGGATTAATGAAAAAACTTTTTATTTAATATATATAATTTTAATTTATATAATTTAATAACAAAAAATAATTTAATTTATTATGATGTAATTCCTTTAGGTGCATAAAATGTAGTTTTTTTATAAATATATCATTTACTTTTAATTGTTTTTTCTATTTATTGGTAATTTATTAGTCTCACAATTATTATATGAACATGCATATTTTAAAAAAAAATTATTTAACCCTTTTTATACCTTCTATTATAGTGTCTAGTTTATTACTATCATATAAAATAATAACATTGATAGTATATTATAGTTTAGTAAACTCAGCATTGCATGTAACTCTTCCTATCAAATAGATTAAATTTAAAAATAAACACACCAATATATATTGGGGTGTTACAATCTACCCCATTAAATTTTATTTAACCCTCTACATTTTTCTTGTACATCAAAGGTATAACAATTTCAAATTCATTCATATAAACCCACATCATAAAAATAAATAATAAAACATCCAATAAAAAGAAAAAGTTGGAAATGTAAAGGTAACTTAATGTTTCTCATAACTAGGTTTACACAAAGCAAAAAATTAGTGGAAAATTAAAATATGGATTTGGAAGAGAAAACTAATCCCCAATAATTAATAGAGAGTGATAGAGAACATGGTCAATTTAGGATTAATTACTGCAAAACCATAGATTAATAGTTCAGAAAAATGTCCTTAATATCATCAGAATTGTTGATAATATGATAAAATTTTATATCAAAATAATTTTAGAAGATATACTTTCTTGAATTCATATCATATGTATAATATCACTCTTTTGTAGTTCCATGATTAATTTCCTCTTTGTTTCTTACATCAATAAATGAAGTTGGAATTACAATTCATCAAGAATTTGTGGATCATAGCATTCATAATGAGACGACAAGGCATTATTTCTATCATTGGGTATCATAACAAAATGGTTTTCATATGTTATCCAATACACATAAATATTCATATGGATAAGTAATACATTAATCTCTTAAACCTCATCCAATGTTCAACATAAATAATTTCATAATTGGTTACCCTTTTGAACCCTTCAAAAAAAATAAAAAAATACCTTTCGAATGAAGGTCGCTAAATTTAAAAAATCATTATAGCTCTTAATTATTATATAGTAAACATGTGATGACCATTATGATTTATTATCTTGAAACATTATAATAACCAAAATTACAATAAAATAATAGTGAAATTTGAATGATTTCAATAATTAACTATTTACTCAAACCCCCATATCCACTTACACATCCATTGACCAAAGTTCACATTCTCTTCATTGAATCCCTAGTTATGAAATCTATAGGCACACTAAAATTCAAGAGTATGGTGTTATTAAAAGTCTCAATATGAAACCACCAATGAACTTTAACAATATTTTATAAGATATATAAGTGGATTTCATTAACAATGACATGATACATATATAAGCAACAATATATCACACAAGTAAAAAACATATATCGGTCCTTGGAGACCACATCTACCATATTTGGAAACATGATGGGAGAAACATTAGTTAATTATTATTCATTACTTTTTGACTAATTTTTCACTTACTTTTCTGTAATATGATTATTAATAGACACTTAGGATATAGTCTCCCCACTGTTGGACTTAGAGTCACACTACTAGTCGGTAGCCTCTTGTATTAGGAGAGGTGCAAATTAGTCCATATGGAACTCCTATTTGGGCTCAGTGGTTTAGGTCTTGGAGTTTCATTAATTAATTATATCATATATTCAATATAATTAATTAATTAGAATAATTTATCAATTTACTCTATTAAGATAAAAATAAAAAACATTATTAAAAATAGATTTTTTTAATAACACTTTTAGTTTCAAAATATATTGTATTAATTTCCAACCAATTGATAATAAAATTATTGTTACCTATTTAATTATTTATTAAAATAATCATAAATATATTTTTAAATATATTTACTCTTATTCATAACTATCAAACCAATTTCTTGATTATAATAATCATATTTAAATAATTCTATACCACGATTCGTTTAAGCCTAATGTTGTGTATACCACACTATATCAAATATATTATTTAAATTAAATAAATTCATAAATCTAGAGGTGTTTTTTATTTTATCTCCTTAAATAAAAATCCTCCTCATAATTTATCTCATATCTAATAAAAAGGGTTTAATTTTAAAAAATATAACTCCATGGAGAATAAGATAAAATATACTATTCTTAATGTAGACCCCCATTTAAATAATTAAAAACTCTTTTTTTAAATAACACATAATAATAATGGATAATAAAACATCATTTTGATATATTAAAAGAAAAATATAATGTTCAACTTAAATAACACATTATCAGCTTCCCAAATAAGGATAAATTTATACATAAGTTTAATTATATTCTTGGAAAGATAATCTAATTTAGTGATAATGTTTTATTCTTTTGAGAATAGAATGGACTATAAATTCAAAAAAATGGTTTTAAAAGGATTAAATTTGTCATTTCAAATATTATTTTCTATATTTTGGGGTTTATTTTACCATAAATATTAAGAACTAGTGATAATATACTTACTTGGTTTATTTCAATTCCATGATAAAAATTTCAACTTTTGGTTGTGATTAATAATGTTTTCCAATTTCTGTTGAATCACGTACTCCCCGAAATGAATAGTAAATATAATTTTTTCATGAATGGAGCACTGAAATAAACTTCTAGAATATGACATATTGTAAAATTGGATAAAAATTTATTCCTACTATGTATAGAAATTAACCAAATCCAAAATGGTTAGTGTAAGGTAAGATAATATTAAATTTAATTAAATACTACATTAATCTTCAATACCTTAACAATAACACCCAATGTTATACATTAAACTATATATAAATAAATAAACATTAAGATATTTGAAATATGGAGGACCAAAATTGAAACCTAGATATTATAATAATTTGATCCCTTTTTCTTACAATATCCTAAAAAATAAATTTTAATTATCAAAAAACAATTTTAAGGAGAAAGTGACAACCATCACAGTAAAAATTTATCACACAATAAAAGAAACAATATAATTATTGAAGGTCGATTTAAACTAGTTATAGTCATTCTCCCAAAACAATTCTATGAAATTGAATTTTCTTTTGTACCCAGATCATTTATTAGAAGGTTGTCAAAAAGATATTCCAAAAGCCCCATTATTTCATATATTCATCTTTTTTAATCCTCCCCACACTGAATCCTCTAATCTAAATGATGACTTATTTGCTAATACAATCGTTTTACTTAGTATTACTGTCCACACATAGCAGTCTTTTCATCCTTCCATTAGCATCTGAATCTATGGAATTAATCTTAAGATAGTCCTCCAATATTTCTTCACCCTAATGCATAACCAATTCTACATTTTCCGGATAGTAATCATCAAGGGTTTCTTTGAAAGGAACTACCTCATAAATGATAGACTCCACTCAAATAGGGTATCCAGAGGATGTGGGATTATCTATCATCTCATTTCCCTTCATTTAATTGATGGACATTATCTCCATTTGAAAGGGAAATTGGGATAATCCTTTCAACCATTCATAGTTCCTTTCCGACCCTTCCTCCTCCTTTTATTAAGGAGATATTCAACATGATGATAATATTTACTATCCCCAAAAAATTGATCAAATTGGATATCACTAGATACCTCACTAAGGTCTCCTTATTATTTGGATTCTCAAGTTGTGCATATTTAACCTACTGGTATATCCTAAAATCTATCCTCTCAAAGTGGTTAGAAATCTTTAAAACTGGAGAATCCCTTTTTGGTCTTGGTTCCCTTTTTGTAACTAAATCCATTACTAGTGTCTTATGCTCTAGAGATCCCATTATTCTTGAAGGAACCTCAATTAAGCATACTATATCCACATAGGATGTAGACTTGGGAGTCCTTTAATATGCACCATTAGCCACATGGCCCCCTTTCATAAAATCTCTACATAGATGAGCAGATGCAGATGGCCTAGTATCACCCAAAACCATGAACAATCTCAAAAAGACATCTTATAAAAAATTGGATAACTCTTGTTGCTCCTTCTGAGCATCCATGAATTTATTATGAAGAGAGGCGATCAATTGGATCTATCCTATAGAGCCTCTAGCTTTTGGATCCAAAATAAGAGGTCTGGTTTGCATCGACCTCTCCTAGATAGCATGAGAAGAGATAAAATTTCTTGCATCCTAGATGTTCTAATTGACATCCTTACACTCAAAGAGTCTATAGAAGTTTTCATTATTCATCATCGATAGTTTTATTGCCTCTTTTTGAATAAATACTTTATTTTTGGCATCCTTAGTACCAAACTAAACTTTTGTAGGAGTGTCCTCAAAACCTAACCCCTGCTAATTTATTGAGACAAGCACCCCATGTCAATCCCTACAAGCGTGATGGAAGGAAAACCCAAGGTGACCCAAACATCTACAAGGAAGAAAATAGTCTATCCATGACTCAAAATTCATAGCCTGTTTCTAGTGGCATTCCTCCCCTACTGTAATCCACACCCACTCCACCATCATTTTAGAAACATCCACCTCAACAAAAATATTAGGAGATATTAGATGAAAAAAACATAGTTCTACTATCAGAACACAAGAATAAACCAACACAACTACATATCATACAGAGAATATCAAGTTTTTTGAAGGTTAGAGGGTGTTCTCGGAAACGAACCCACATAGCCGATGTTGGGGTATCCTATGTTAAGTGAAAATTCAAGGTCCATTGTAAAAGGAAGAACTAGCACCGAATGCATGTTTGGGGAGCTCTTGACCAAGAAAGTGTCATGAAACCCACATTAGAGTAGTGAATCATGATGTGTAATTTTCCTAGAATCCCCACAGTCTCTCGATCCTTCTAGCACAACAACCCAAAGAAAAATATGTCGAAGGTATCAATAAAAGGCTGACACTTTTGATGTTGAGAGATCATGATGAGGCAATCCATCATGTAGATCTGGAAACTTTACGAAAATTAAAATATCGTGGAATGCTGAGAAAAATTAAGGACATAAAAATGGATGAAAGGCCTTGGATGAGTTTTTGATATAGGTAGAGGAAGATCTCCCCCCCCCCTCTCCAATGAGTAGGGGGACCAGATCCATGACCATTTCCACTAGGGCCCCACCTGATAGAGCGCATAATCATGAGGGATCTCTTAACTAAAAATGTTTATTTCTTCCTATATCAATTTAACTTTTTTCTATAAATGAAATCATTACCTCATAAATTCATATACCATAAATGTATATCCCCCAGTAATATAATCTCTAAAATGTTTTAATTCCTTTCATAAATAACAAGAATCGCCATAAATCCAAAATAAAGTCATATATTCTTATTAAATTCATATCTGTGATCATTACATGAATAAAATCCCAACTTGTACAAAAAATATTATGCTTTCCTTAATCATATAATTTTCCCAATGTATTACAAACCAAAATTACCTCAATATGAAAGATCAACTAAATCTTAAATGTTATCAATACCTTTCAACTTATGTCCACAAAATAAAAAACATTATTCTTCAAGTGTCCTCTTAAATATAACACAAGTTGATCTTTAATCATACGTATACCTTGAACATATATTGAAACTAAATAAATGTATCAAAGGTACTCCCATCACATTATACTTTAAAAGTTTATCAAGGCCTTTAAACTTATGACCATCCTAAAATTTATAAAACAAAAAAAATACCAACACAACATAAGTCATTAAGGATATATATATATATATAGACACACTTTAACCATTAAATTTTATAAAAAACTTGTTAACCAAGATCGTCCATGTAATCCCTTAATAATTCCATCTAAAAATATGAATAATTCATTGATATTCATCAATATAAAAACTTAATCCAAAATCTAATTGATACCAATTATATTCAATTCGTGTTTTCATCATCATAAACTATAATTGAATTAGTATTTACTAAACCTTTATCTATATGTATTTGTTGACCCCCATCTCGAGCCCTCCCCATAATAATTTGACTTCAATAATTCCAATACTACATATATTTAAAACATTTTTATTTTACTTTGAGAATCTTCTATTTATACTTCTTCCCATGTTCTTTACATTTGGGAAATTGAATCTTTTTTCACCCGACCTTTATCAACTAGACATACTTATAACTACATTTTCACTTATTTGGTATGTCATGAAACTAACCAAGGTTCAGTTTTTTAATCACATACCAAGATTTATTATTAGTAATAACCACAATATTTTTACACCATTTCTTATCTAATTTGGGAATTCATTTGGACAACCACCACATTATCATGCACACCTATTTTCAACATGATTCATTCTTGATAGAGGCATTTATTAAATCCAAAAATAGTTTGTGTGAGTATATAAACTAAAATATTTATAAAAATACCATAATTAAGATAAACATTAATATATCCTTTATCATAATATTACCCCTGATTTATTCTCATCAGACAACATCATAACCTCTAAATTTAACAAAACCATTACTCTGATACTAACTATAACACCGTACAAAAAAATAATCCATAATTACATGATTTATAATAAATGTGACACCTTATTTCATTTAGAAAAAAAAATTTACTTATTTTATTATATATTTAGGAAAATAAAAACATAAGAAATCAAAAACATTCACATAGTAACCATTTTATCTACTATAGTGTGATTCTTAAGTTTACTCTCTTGTTTCATTCATGAAGTGATTGTTTCATTCATGGATGATTAACTTTATTTGATTATATAATTCATAAATGTTTTTACATATATTTAGACCCTATGAAAAACATTTTAAAACATGGGAAGATAAAAACAAATCCAGTAAGTGATATAAAAATAACTTAATATCGTCGGAATAGTTAAAAACATGAAAACCCATAATAATGTTTATCACTTATAGATTTAAACTTTTAGCATATAAATAAAACATATCCACGTGATGAAATAAAAATTTTCACTGATAAAATAATTAAAAACAACTATAAAGCATATAAAAACCATGAAATCACTAGGAAAAAGTTTCTATTAATAAAATTCACCATTGAAAAGTCAAAAACATTTATTTCCTTGGGAAATAAAAAAATTTATATAAAAACAATTTTAATGAATATATAATATATCTTGTCACATTATACATACATTGAACCTTACAATAACACTTAAAATTGAATCACATAAATGGATAATTCACACATCTCTTAGTAGTAACATGTCATCAGAAAACTCTATCAATTTACCTTTTACATTAGAGAGATATATCGGGCTCACCTGCCATCAGAGAAAATTTGGGACCACCATCATTAATAAAAAAATGTAAATGAAACATTACACGAATAAAACATATATATCTTTAAATTTATCAAAAACATGATTTTATTGGATTTTTGTCACATAAGAAACAACACTTTTATTTATCTGAAAAAATGAGAAGAAAATATTGTTTATTTAATAAATTATTTAATAAGAACTAAAAAATTAATGAATATTGGGAGAAATATTTATAAATATTAAACCAAGAAATTTTTTTGAGGAAATGTGATAATATATAATATATAATATGGAAAGAAAAAAATTATTTCCATATACATTATGAAATCATTCAATTTTTACTATGGTTAAAAAGATCAAAATTAATCATTTGTAAAATGTTTATAGGATTCCTTTAAAAAACTAATTAAAAATTTAATGGTAGTAGAAATGTACTTCTAAATTTTTTAATAAAAAATCGTTTTTGGAATAATTTTATGAACATGGATATGAAGGTCAATAATTTGAAAGGAATTATTTTTAATATGATTTTAATGTAAAATATCATGTATATTTTGTAACTTTTGAAAAAAATGAAATTGAATAATAGAACATGAAAATGAATTAGAAAAGACATTAATTTAACTATATTAATGATAAAATACATATATATTGTATTTAATACACCACTAAAAATAAAAAATAATTATAAATTTAAATAAGACTAAACAAAAGTAAATTTAGATGAAAAAAACCCCCACATCATCTCTAAATTATCCATGTATATTCTTTAACTAATATTTAATTAAATTATATCAATTACTTAATGGATTATGCAATTTTTTAGGTTCATTACATTGAAATTATCCCTTTTATGACATTTTTTCCATGCTTTATTTAGTTACTTAATCTCTTATGTTTTTGTCAGACATTTTTTGGAGGTTTGATTCATAATTCAAAAAAAGATTCCGTAGATTAATTGTGGTAAAATGAATTAGTGCACTATAATCACCAAAATATTAATAATTAAACAATTATAATGTTTTACATTAAATAAACATCTATAACCATCATTGGAAGGTGTAAATGAAAAATAAACTATGTCGTATCAAGGAGGTGGGAGGGTCACGTACACACGAATGACATTCCACTTATCTATTGGGTGTTAAAGAAATAGAGTAGAAAATTTTTATCTTTTTCAAAAACATGATAATGTTATAAATAAAAAATTTATTCATTATTTAAATCTTATGGCCATCCATGTGAGTTAGTAATGTCAAAATAATCGGTCTACATTATAGAGGTAGTAATCTACATATACAAACGTAAAAGATTATCATTTTCCTAAAGATGGAAGGGTAAGAAGGTAAGTAATATATTATGTTTAATAAAATATAATTACGTTGTAAATATTATAAGTACTCATTTTAAGCGGTCATATGATCTAATGATGAAAAATTAAATTTATCGCTTCATGGAGACGGGAGTCCCTACATACTCATGGGGGATGATTTCATTTTGCATTATAAGGAAAAGGAGATGAAAATGTGTTGCACCATAATCAAAATAAAATTTTCTTTTATAGAATATAATAATTTAATTCTATCATAATAGTATATTAAATATTTAAGGAGTTATATGATGTAATAAACATAAAATACTTGTTTTAAAATTATAAATGTTTTTTGGAAGACCACCTTTAGCTTATTCCTTAATGGTTCTATGTTTAGTATTTTAGTGAGACCAGGACATCTAGGATATTAGAATGGATTTATGGAGAATATTATTTTAGGTAATTTTTTAAATAGAGTGATCAAATTGGGTGAGTAAAATAATAGGAGATTTTTATTCTTAAAAGCTAGGTGAGTGGCACACTTGTAGTTTTTTTTAAAAAAAATTATATTATAAATTTATATTCCTGGTAATGTGACTTAAAAAACTATCCAATTTACAATATAATGTTATAAGTGTTTAAATTAAATCATCAAATAAGAAATAAGATACTATTTTGTATCCCTTTCACTTAGTTTTTCCCATAATTATCCAAATTTATAATTTACCATTGTGAAGCATTTTTTTCATATTTAATATTAAAAATGAAAAAAATGAAATTAACCTCTTGAAAAATTTTAAACTCGTGATTAAAAATATATAATTCTATTCAAATATTTAATTTTTTGAAGTGTAAGAGATTAATTTTTACATAATACCTCTTAACTCAATGAAAAATTCTTTTTAGAAAATTGAGTGTTGAAGCATAAAATTGAGTTTCTTACAAAATAAAATAAAATTTTACTTCCTATATAATTATTTTGATTATATAAAATGAAATTTATCCTATTTTAATTAAAATTAAAAAAAAAAATTAAATTTACTTTTAACTTACTTGATTATAAGAAAATAAGCAGTAGTTTTTAAAAAAGCATCATTTTTCTCTATTCCCTCAGTAATTAATATTTTCCAAAAAACCCCAAAAATTTCAAAAATTAATATTATTTCAGGATGATTTTAAAATTATATCCATTTTTTCAAATACAGTTTCTATAAGTGTAAAAAATTAATTTTAGTATCCACACAAAAAATGCAATAAAACCCATTTTTAAAGAAAATGTATTATTAAGTCATAAAACGAATTTTTTTGTCATTCCATGAATAATTAAAATAATTAAATTAATTTTATTTCATATAATTGTATATATTATCTATTAAATTCATTATAATTATATTCTTTAATCTATTAATATAAAAATACATTTCCCACATAAAAGAAGTTTTACGAAAATATCTTTTTTCTATCAAAATGTTTTATCTTCATTTACAACGAATTAATAATAAATTTATGACTGATTATTTATTTATTAGGGGAATAAAAATTTCATATATTTGAAAAATCATTTAATATTATTTATACACATCAAAAAAACTCGGTCCTAATGGTCATTTCTAAAAACTATTATATTATGGGTTTAATGAATGGTCTTTTTTATACAACACATTATTAGATATATTATTTAATGAAAATAAATTATTAAATCTTAGGGTGTTATGTTTATCAATAATAAATTCATTCAGAACAAATTTCTAAAGGAACATCTTAGTGGGAAAATAATAATATTCCAATGAAAATGATCTAGATGTTGTGGAAACAGATTTTAAATTATTTTTTAAGATGATATGATTGAAATAATTAAAAAGCAAAAATCTAAAATATAGGAAGACAATCAACCTGAAGTATATGTTGATCTCAAGAATGAACGTTAAGAGGCTCAAAGAGAGCTCAATTTTCAAGAAAATAAAAAATTAAAATATTGGTTGAATAATAAAATAATATTCCAAATATGTGGATCAATATTAAAGTTAAAATTAACTGACTAGATAAATATTTAGATAACCATTCAATTAGTTTTTGGATCTGAAAATATATAATTAAGTGTAATGTAGATATTTATAAAAACAAAATTATTTTTTAATTTAATTTTAGTGTGGATAAAAAATTCAAGATATTTGTAGCTCTTAAAGAAGAAGTGGTAAATTTGATAAACAATATTGAATAAATATGGAAAAAGGAGATTCAATGAAAAAGAAACATATAAGGATGTAAAAGTTCTTAATGAGTCTCATATGGTGTTGAGATAATTTTGAATGAACATTGAGATAGATTCATGTGAAAAGGTGGAATCATCTTGGATTTCGAATCAGCTAAAGGAGAATCATCAAGGAATTTGAAAAAATCCAAACAAAAGGTTCATTATTCTAGTCTAATTATTATGAATCCATATTTATATAAAAATACTTCTATGATATAATGAAATTAAGGAGTTTGAAAAACTCTTCAACCATTAATAATTCATCATCAAATATTGGAGATTTATGAATGTCGGTGATATATAGAATAATGCAAAAATATAAGATATTTTCATTTATAAAATTTAATTTCTATGGTTTTCTGTCCCACAACATGTCCTACAGCAAAGAAATAAGAATCTCTTTAAATATAAAAGAACCTATAATTCAGTAAAAACGAACGAGTCTATGTCATTTTTCTCAAAGTATAATTTATTTCTATGGATATTTATAGAAATCTTCTATTTTTGGTATTCAGGTATTTGATTATATATCTAAATGATATAGAAATTTACACAAAAAGTGAAAGGTGCATAAATAATAGGAAACCCAACATAGTTCCATTGGTAAATAGATACCCCCTAATGAAAAAAATGAGATGTGTATGATTAGACTATGAATACTGAAAAGAATTAAAAGATATTATCCTATACCTCAACTTATCCACGTGTTTCTTAGAATGAAAACAATAAAAGGGAGAAGTCCAATATCACTGATATAGATCACAGTGCTAAAAACAATTTTATCATATAGATACTTGATTATGGATTCCCATACTGCAATACTAGAAATATGAACCTACTAATGATTTTGAAGGGGAAATTTTATTGAATAATAATTTTTTTTATTAATGAATTATTTAAAATTAAAAATAGAATAAATATCTTATTAGTAGTAGTTGAGATATAAAAGATAGAAGTTCTTTATGTAGATGGATTGCAACACAACGTCTATAACATCCAATAATTTCAAGGAAAATTTTCATGAATTTAATTTCATAAATATAATGGTAATTGATAAATGAAATTATTTCTATTAATAAATTAAGGATTTATAAAAACTTTTATCAAGTTATTTATTTACATATTTATCAAGGATAATAGAAATTTAATAATATATTTTATTTGAAAATGGAATCCTACGTACTGATTAAAAATTAATCACTTCTGAAAAGGCCAAGGAGCTTGATCATGTGACTAAAGATCAACATGGACCAACTCTATAATTAACCATACTTTTCATACATATATATTTCATCTAATTAGATGAATATTCATATTACAATAAAACCACGCCATAATTGTATGGGTTTAGTGCCTTTAGAAATAGGGATACACAAATAACAGGTTCATAAAGAATCTATATATTCTCATACTAATTCCTTCATAACTATAACCCCTTTTAACTTATAATACATAATTCATTATTCATATCTTGAGGAAAATAAACGTAACTATGGGTGAGATATGATGCATTATAAGGGTGAACAAGGGAGATATCAAGCGTAACATATGTATAAGGGTATAATAACAAGAACATAACATTGGATAATTTTAGCCTACATTTCAAAATATCAAAAATATTGAGTCATGGAATAAATTAAGAAGTTCATATGATATGAAACATAAGAGAACATGATCCATGAGAGAATAACATTGGCATAAGACATGAAATCTAGAATAGATATAAAATTATAGCATTCCGAACATGTATAAATAGAAATAGGTTAACTTGTTAAGTTAAGGAAATTAAATAAATCCCTTTATTATGTTTATGTACTTGAAACTAGTTTCACACATAATCTTGTGGACATGAATACAATTTTCATTCATATAATTCTGAACATGAAATCATGTTCACACATAGAATTGTTAACATGAAAATAGGTTCAGGCATAACACATTTACCTCATGAGTTATCCATATTTACAAAATTAATTGGGTGTAGACATTGGTCCCACCTATCAGATACTGAAAATAATACGTATTTGTTCCATAATAACAAAAAAAATTCATCCTGTCATAAATCATCAAAAGAACTGGGTTCATAAAAATTATCATAGAATATATCTTGGAAAAGAAATGGGATTCATAAACCTTCTTCCATAATAAAAATAAAACAACAAGAAAAATAAAAGTGATGGTATCCTTTAATAAAATCCATATTAAATCATAATATACTTAATATATATATATATATATATATATCCTATATGGAAAGTAATTTTGAATGATCACATGAAACAATTCATTAAAAATAACATTCCCACATTCAAATAATTTCTTTTTATGGATCCACACAATTATAAAGTATTTTCTAAACAATAAACATTAAATAATTTATAGGAGACATAAAATCATTAAATCTTATTGATGTCAGGAAAGGATTCTCATGTCCTATAAGTTAAAAAACATGTCTACCATATTTTTTCAGAAAAGTAAAATGTAACATCATAATAAAAAATGAAAAAAAATTATCGTTTCATTTTTTTGGTAAAAAGTTAAAAATGAGTAAATGTTAAATTAAATAAATCATATTAAAATATTAAATACTTTTTCATAATTTTTTTATTAAACATGGATATATAAGAAAAATATAGATTTAAGGGTATTGTTTTTGAAGATAAAGTTTAAATGAAAATTCCATATCATTGAAGTGAACCTCAATAAAATAAAAAAAATATGTTTATTTGATGTAAATGAACATAAAAAGAGTTGAAATAAAACCTAATATATCAAAAATTCATTTATAAAATAAGATCAGTCCGACATAATCAATGAACTTTAAGTTTATCAAAAAAATGGAAATTGGGTTATAAATTTCATTACCACTTTGTAATTAGTTGATTATAATCCCCAATAAAGGTGATAATTATCAAACGAAACATTTAATACCATATAGATAATTATATTCATGATATTATATATATAATATTTTAGTATATACACCCCAAACAAGAAATAAGTAGTGAATAAGGCTTATATCTCATTCAAGTAAAAGTGAGATGAGAAACTCTTACCTCACTATTCATTAGGATTTTACATGATATAACTTCCATTATAGTGGTTCTAAACATGTTATTAACTTATTATAAAACCATATTAATATTTATAATATCACATATATCATTTTACAATCAATTTTATTATATTATCTTATCCATTTCATTATTTTGGGTGTTTATTTCCTTCTTCCCTCATTAGTGTTCTGTGATAAAATTTTTGGTACATGCGAATATTATATTTTAAAACAATATAAATTATTATATTAATGTTCTAAATAAAACATTTAATCTTTATATACTTTTTTATATTCATTCTTCAAGTTTGGATGTTGAAAATGAATCGCATCATGTCGTAGAGACGATATAAGCTACATACACCTGAGTACTGGTATCGTTCCATTAATGGGTGAAATGGTATGAAATTGGATGATATATTAATTTTATAGAATAAATATAATATCATTATTATCATATATACCCATTATTTCCATCATTATTCCAATATAAGTACAAATGTGATGAAAAATAAATTGCGTCGCTGCGTTGAGAGGGTATGTCCGGCATATGCACCTGCGATGCTTTTGTTTTTTCTAGGATGGATAAAATATAGAATATGGTTGTATCATACTACTAATAACATATATAAATATATTTTATTATTCATATATTAATTTATCATGGAATCAAATAACAAATATGGGGTTTTAGAAGAAATAAACAATAACGATTCGGTAAAGACGATTACCTCTTCTTCGACGGACTTCCTTTAGTCTCTTCTTAAGGGCTATAGGGTTCATCTTGTGGAGGAAAAAATATAAAGAGATTAAATATGGATTTTTATTAAATGAATGGGAAGATTTAGGTCCATATATATGGATAAAATTGGTGTAACTAAGGGAAAGAATGAGCTCCCTTTTATAATTGATATCAGGGGGACTTTTATAAATATTCAAAATATTAAAATTATTTTTAAATTAATAGTTGATCAAAAGTAATTTATATATAATATAAGATGTTTATTGGTCTAAATAATCACACAAAATAATATTTAGACATTTTTAAGTAAAATTATTATCTTTATCATTTAGATTAAACCCTAATTTAACCCCTTTAATAGTTACAGTGAGATCACCGATTTTACACATTAAGGGTAAATATTATTACAATAAAATACAAAAATTCCAATAAATGGATCATATATGAAATTTTAAACCTCATAAAAATAATGTGGAAGAATTTAATTTTTTCAATATATTTATATCATTTAGCAAAATATTAATTATTTTAAAATATCATTAATCTCAATTTTGACGCTATGCTATACTGTAACTTATAGAAATATCAATACAATAAGATATATTCAAAAAAATTAATAAAAATATAAAATTTCAAGTTAATTTAGAAAATTAATTTTTGAAATTAATTATATCAATTTATGTTTATAATATTATTTTTAATATCATTTGTTTGATATTTCCATTATTAAAATAATTACTACATCACTATTATGAACGAATTTATATTAATTATTTCTTCACTAAAAATTAAAAATAAATTATTATGATAAAATAATTACATTACAGTTCATTATTATTTATATATTCAAATATAACTTCTATATTACCCCATATTAAAATTTTATAGTATTTGAAACATTAATGGGACATCTTTGACTTTTGATTAAATAAAATATTATAAACTTCATAATCCCATTCAAGTGTTCCCCAATAGTCATAAATAAAATAATATCATAAAAATAAGTCAATTTATTTTAACATTTATTTGTATATCATTTCATTACAAACTTTTTTTCTCCATGTGAACCCATAAGAGATATTTATGACAAAGAAAGTGACATTTTGTGACTTTCTTTGATTTAAATAATATATATGTCATTTACATAGAATTTTTTCAATAAAAGAATGAAACAAAAAAATTTAGGTGTTATGTTTAAAATTAAATTCATCTAATAAAATTTTGTCGAGTGTTAGAGTCACTTTATAGTCCTCATCATTTTATATTAAACTTATATTAACCAATTTACCATTTATCGTGGTTACAAAATTCACCAAGGTAACTATTCATGTTGAAAAAACATAAAAGAAACCTATTTAATAAATTTTAAGCTTATGAATAAAAATATGACATAAATTTTTCTAGATTAAAAAATAATTTTTTAATATTTAACTTAAAATTAATTCTTTTAAACGCAATGAAAATAGTTTTCTTGAAAAATGATTTTAAAGTCTTAAACTTTATATATACCAAAATAATAAATAAGGATGATTGAAATTTAATTAATTATAATATATATAACTAAATATTAATTAACTTAAACTTATATCCTGTTCAGAACATAAATATACTTTTAATAAAAATTAATTGATAGTTTCATAAAAATCGGTATTTTTTCACTATTCACTAGAAAATAAATATTTTTAGAGAAAAATTCTTAAATTCACCCTGAGACAATTTTTTACATTATGATTTAAAAAATAAAGTTTATTTTTTCAAATATAATTTATAAATTTTCCAATATTTAGTTTTAAAATAAGTTATACATGAAATGGTGGAAATGTTGTCTTTATAAAAATATAGCATCGTATGCATAAAATTGGATTTTCATTTATCACATGCATATAAAATCTATTGAATTAATGTAAAAACTTCACATTTAATATATATAATTATAGTTAATATGATTTAATAATATCAATTAATTTAATTTATTTTGATGAAATTATTTTGGGCGCATAAAAAGTAGTTTTTTATAAAATGATATCCTTTAATTTAAATTGTTTTTTATATTCATTTATAATTAATTAGTTGCAAAATTATTATACGAACATATATATATATATATATCAAAGAAATTAGTTGGACCTTTTTATACATTCCATTATAGTGTCTTGTTGACTACTATCATATAAAATAATAACATTAATAAGATATTATAGTTTGGTAAATCTCACTCTTGCATGTAACATAAGCTATCAAAATAATCAAATTTAAAAAGAAACATACAAAAAAATATTTGGGTGTTACATTCTACCCCCATTGAAATGAATTTTTTCCTCTAACTTTCTCTTGTTCAAAAAAGGTATAAAATTTTCAAATTCATTCATAGAAACCCACATCATAAAAATATAAACTAAAACATCCTTTAAAAAATCGGAAATATAAATGTTCGATAAAGGTTCTCATAACTAGGTTTACAGAAAAGGAAAACATCATTGGAAAATTAAAATATGGATTTGGAGGGGAAAACTAATCCCCAATAACTAATAGAGATTTTAAAGAACATGGCCATGATTTGATTGATGACCACTAAAACATAGACCAAATAATATAGAAAAATTTTATTAACATAATAAACAATAATGATAATAGGATAAAATTTTATATCAAAATAATTTTAGAAGCTATACTTACTTTACATCATCTCATATTTATCATATAACTCTGTTTTGGTGCCTTTATCAATTTATTATTTGTCTCTTATTTCAATAAATGAAGTTGGAATTATAATCCCTCAGGTAGTAGTGGATCATAAGATCCATAATGAGACAACAAGTCATTATTTTCTATATTTGGGTATTGTAACCTAATGGTTATCACAGGTTATCCAATACACATAAATCATAATATGGTTAATTAATAATTAATCTCTAAAACCATTTCCAATGTTCAACATAATCAATTTCATAAATGGTGACCATTATGATCCCTTCAAAAAAATAACTTTCGAATAAGGTCAATAGATTTATAAAATCAACTTATCATTAATCTCAAAGACAAATTGATATAGATCCTAATTTTTATATAGAAAACATGTGATAAAAATTATTATTTATTCTCTTAAAACATGATAATAAATAGAATTACTATAAACCAGAGTGAAAATGTGAATTATTTCAATAATTAACAATTTACTCAGACACCTTTATACCCCTATGCAACCTTCCACCACAACGCCCATTTTCTTCATTGAATACCCAATTATGAAATCTTAAAGCGCAATGAAATTCCAGAGTACGGTGTTAGTAAAAGTCTTAATATGAAACCAAAAATGAACCTTAAAATTAGTTTATAATATATACAATTGAATTTCATTAACATTGACATGGTACATATAAAAACAACAGTATATCACACAAGTACAAAACATATGTCAGTCCATGGAGACCGACTCAACCATATTTGGAACCATTATAACAGAAACATTAATTAATGATTATTCATTACTTTTAAACTTATTTTTTCACTTTCTTTACTATAATATGTTGATTACGAGACACTTAGGGTATAGTCTCCCCACTATTAGACATAGACACTCACAACTAGTCGGTAGCCTCTTGTGTAAGGAGAGGTGCACATAAGCCTATATAGTACTCCAATTTGGACATGGCGGTTTATGTCGTGGCATTACATTAATTAATTCTGTCATATATTTAATATTATTACTTAATTGGAATAAAATATCAATTTTATATGTTAAGATAAAAATAAAACATATTTATAAGAATAGTTTTTATAAAAATAATACTTTTAGATTCAAAAAATATTCTAATAATTTCCAATTGATTGATAATCAATGTATTATTAAGTATTTAATTATTTAGGAAAAATATTATATATATAATTTTATATACATTTACTCTTATTCTTATCAATCAAACCAATGAATTGGTCATAATAGTCATATTTAAATAATAGTATACTACAGTATGTTTAATCCTAATGTTGTGTATTCCATACACTATCAAATATTTTATCTAAATAAAATAAATTATTAAATCCTATGGGGTTTCATTTTATCTCCTTAAATAAACATCCTCCTCACAATTTTATCTAATATCTAACAAAAAATATTTAATTTTTTTTAAAAAAACTCCATGGAGAAGAAGATAAATCATACAATCCTAAAGGTATAACCCCATTTAAATAATTAAAAACACTTTTATTGAAATACTACATCATAATAAGGGATAATAAAACATCCTTTTTGAATGAATAAAAGGAAAATATAAAGTTCACATAGAATAACACGAATTTAGGTTCCCAAATAAGGATAAATTTGACTAGAAGTTAAAATGTAGACTTGGAAAGATGATTCACTTTAGTGATAATGTTTTACATTAATGATAACAGAATATACCATAATTTTAGAAAAATGATTTTAAAAGGTTTAAATTTTCATTTTCAATATTATTTTCTATATTTTCAGGGGTTATTTTTATATCAATATACTGAACAAGAGATAATATAATAACTTGGTTTATTTCAATTCCCTGATAAAAATTTCTTCTTTTGTTGTGATTAAAAAGGTTTTCAAACTTTTGTTGAATCACATACTATATGAAATTAATATTAAAGATGAATTTTTTCATTAATGGAGCACTAAAATAAACATCTAGTAGATCACATAATCTAAAAATGGATAACAAGTTATTCATACTATATATTTAAATTAAAGAAAACAAAAATGGTCAGTCTAGGGTAAGATAATATCTAAGATAATGAAATACTACATAAATCATCAAAACCATAACAATAAAAACCCATTTAAAAAATTAAACATTCCATAAATAAATTAACATTATGATATTTGAAATATGGAAGACCAAAATTGAAACATATATTTTAGAATGATTTGATCACATTTTCTTCCAATATCCTCAGAATTAACTTTTTATTATCAAGAAATAATTTTAAGGTGAAAGGGAGAACACGTAGAATAAAAATATCAAACAATAATAAAAATATCATATTTATTAACGAAAGGCTTAAACTAGTTGGAATCATTCTCCCAAAATAATTTCCAGGAAATATAATTTTCATGTGTACTAGGATTATCGTTTAGGATGTCTCCAAAAATATATGCCAAATATACCCATGCTTTCATATATTCGTCTTTGTTGATCTTCCTCACACATAATCCTCATATCGAAATGTTACACTATTTTCTAATCCAATCGATTTAATTAGTATTAGTTTCCACACGTAAGTGTCTTCCCATTATTTGATCAGAATCTGCATCTAGGGAATTAATCCTAAGATAGTCCTCAAATATTTCTGCACCCAAATGCATAAGAAATTCTGGATTATCCTTATGGTAATAATCAAGGGTTTCTTGGAATGGAACTTCCTCATAGACATCAGACTCCTCTTGAACATGAGAGCTAGAGGCTTTGGGCTTAAGTATCTTATGCTTCCCCTTCATTCATTGGTTGGTCCCTATCTCCATTTGAAGGGGGAAATTGGAATAATAATTCTTACCCATCTTTGAGCCATTCTGACCCTTCCTCCTACTTTGATTAAAGAGATATTCACTATGGAGATCATCTTTACTATCTCTAGAAAATTGATTAAATTTTTCATCACTACATACCTTATCGAGGTCTCTCTACTCATTTGGGTGATCAGGTTTCGCATCTTCAACCTCATGGCCAAGCCTAACATTTATGCTCTCAAAGCGGTTGGCTAACTTTAAAATAGGAAAATCACTTCTTAATCATGGTTCCCATTCTGTAACTACATCCATTGCAAGTAGCTTAGGCTCCAGAGATCCCTTTATTCTAGTGTGAACATGACTTAGGCCTACTACATCCACACATGATGCAGCCTTGGGAGACATTGTATATCCATCCTCATCCAGTTAGTTCCCTTCAAAGATTTATATACCTATATGAGCATAAGGTGATGGCATAGTATCCCCAAAATCCTTGAACAACCTCTAGAATACATATTCTAGAAAATGGGTTACCCTGTGCTGCTCCTTTTGAACATCCTTGAATTTATCAGACAAAGAGGTAGTCAACCTACTCACCCCAAGTAGCCTCTATCTTTTGGATTCAGAATAAGAGGCCTCATTTGCATCGAAATATGATGGATAGAATGAGATGATACAAAATTGCTAGTATCCCAGATAGGATGAGCGACTCCCAACACTCAAAGGGCTTATTATAGTCAGTATTCAGCATTTTCGACAGTGGTCTTACCTCTTTCTAAATAAATATAGTATTTTATGCATCCACAGTACCCCACAAAACCATCATAAGATAATCCTCATACCCTAACTCTTGATGAATAATTGATACTATAACCACATGTAGATCCCATCATGCTTGATTTCAGGAATACCCTAGGTGATCTAGACATCTACAAGATAGAAAATAGTCTGTCCATTACTCAAAATTCACAGTCTATTTCAAGATGAATTCCTCCCCAGTTTCAATCGACACCCACTCCACCATCGTTTTAGAAACATCCCCCTCAACACAAATAAGTGGAGATATCAGATAAAAAATATACTTAGTTCTACTATAAAAACACATGTATCAACCCAAAATATTACCTAGAATACAGTGAATATCTGGGTTTTGGAAGGGTCGAGGGGGTTCTTGGAAACAAACCCACCACGCTGATGTAGTAGTATCACATTTAATGTGGAAATATATGGCCCATTTGAAAATGATTAACTGATACTCATTGCATCTTTGGGGATATCTAGACCAATATAGAGTCAAGCCATCCTCATAAGAGTTTCGAATCAAGATTTTTCATTTTCTTAGAATCCCCATAGTTTCCTGGTCCTGTAAGCGCCATGAACCAAAGAGGAATATATCGAAGGTATCAGTCTGAGGCTAAATCTTTCTAAACCGAGCCACCATGTTTAGATTTTGTAGTCCCAAAACTTATGAGAACACTGAAGTCAAGAGACCAAGGTGAGGGAATCCATCATGTAGATCTTGAAACATCAATAAAATTGAAATAACTTTGAACTCCAGGAGAAAATATAGGTTATTAAAAGAGAGGAAAGGCCTTTGTCAAGCTTCTATAGTAGATGGAGGAACATCTCCCCCCTTCTCCAGTGGGGATGGGGGACCAGATCTGCGATCATTTCCACTATGGATTCTTTTGAAGGAGCATGTACTCGTGAGGGATCTTTCAACATAAAATGTTTATTTTTTACAATATCAATTTAACATTTTCATTTAAATAACATAAATCCCTCAAAAATTCATATACCATAAAGGTAGATCCCCTTATAATATAATCTATAAATTTTTCTATTTCTTTTCATAAAGAACAATAATCACCATAAATTCAAAATAAAGACATATATTTTCATTAAAGTAAAATCTACCTTCATTTCTTAAATTAAATCCAATAATGTATAAAATAATATTAGGTTTACCTCAATCATATAATTTTCCCAATGTATAGCAACCCAAAATTACCTCAATATGAAAGATCTACTTAATCCTACATTTTATAAATAACTTTCAAATTATTTCCACAAAAATACAAAATCATTCTTCCTCAAGTATCCTTTTAACTATAAAAAAAGTTAATATTTGAGGATATACATACCAATAACATCTATTAAAACTAAATAAATGTCTCAAAGGTCCTCCCCTCACATTGTACATTAAAAGTGTATTAAGGCCATTAATCTTATGATAATCGTTTAATTTAAAAAAAAATACCACTACATCATATCTCTTTAAAGATATATATATATATGCACTCACTTTAAAAATTAAATATTATTCATAATATATTGACCAATATATTCCATATTATCCCTTAATATGTCACACTAACAATATGAATCATTCCCTAAGATTTATCAATATGAAAACATAATCCAGAATCTAATTCATTCCTTTTATATACAGTTCTTGTTTTCGTCATCTTAAACTATAATATAATTAGTTTTTAATAAAAGGTTATCTATATGGTCTTATTGATCCCTTATCGAGCCCCCCCCCCTAATAATTTGATTTCAATAACTCCCATACATCCAATTTATAAAACATTTTTATTTTCCTTTAATAGATTTCTATTTGTACTTATCCCCACGTTCTTTAAATATTGAAAATATAATGTTTTTTCACATGACCATTATCAACTAAAATTACATAAAACTCCATTTTTCCTTATTTGGTATGTCAAGAAACTCACCAATGTTAAGTTTGATAATAACATATCAAGATTTATTGTAAGAAAAAACCATAATATATTTACTCTATCTCTTATCTAATTTGGAAATTTATTTGGACAACCACCACATTATCTTGCACACCTACACTCAACTTGATTTATTCAGGTTAGATGCATATATGAAAACATAAAATAGTTAGTGCAAGTATATAAAATTAATTTTTTTATAAAAATATTATAATGAAGATAAACATTAATATATCATTAACCAACATATTACCCCTTATTTTTTCTAATCAAAGAACATGATAACCTCAAAATTTATCTAAACCATTACTCTGATACTAACTACAACGACCTACAAATAAATAACCCATAATTATATGATTTATAATAAATTTTTCACCTTCTTTCATATACAAGATATTTTTTATTTACATTATTTTATATTTTGGAAAATAAAAAATTTAAGAATTCATAAACTTTTACATAGTATCCATTTTATCCACTTAAGTATGATTCTTAAGTTTACATTCTTGATTCATTCATGACATGCTTAATTAAATCATGGAAAATTTCTTTTATTTGAAGATAAAATTCATAAATGTTTCAACATAAATTCAGACCCTATGAAAAACATTTAAAAACATGGGATGATAAATGAAAATCCAGAAAGGGATATAAAAATAACTTAATCTCTTTAGTCCAGTTAAAATAATCATAACCCATGATAATTTTTATCACTTCTAGAATTAGACATTGAAAAAATAAATAA
This sequence comes from Viscum album, assembly GCA_963277665.1. Lineage (NCBI taxonomy): Eukaryota > Viridiplantae > Streptophyta > Magnoliopsida > Santalales > Viscaceae > Viscum > Viscum album. The sequence continues at coordinate 1,307,794,946 of OY728128.1, forward strand.
AACTTATCCACATGATTCTATAATTTTATTCCCAAATAAAACAATTAAAACTATAATAAATAATTGGAACACCTTGAAATCACCATGAAAATTTTTCTATTAGAAAATTCATTCGCCTTTAAAAGTTCATAAACATTTCTTTCATAGGGAAATAAAAATATTTCTATAAAAAAATAGTAAAGTACATATTGTGTATCTTATAACATTAACCTAACCTTAAACCTTACAAGAAAACCTAAAATGGAATCACCAAAATGGATAATTCTCACATCTCTTAGTGGTAACATGTCACCAGTAAACACTTCCACTTTAGATATTGCATTGGAGAGTTCTCTCAGGCTCACTTGTTGTCAGAGAAATTTTTGTACCACCATTATTAATATAAAATGTAAAAGAATAATTGAATTACTAAAACATATATAAATATATTTAACATTATCCAAAAACAAGATATTAATTGGAATTCGATCACATAAGAAATAAAACTTTTAGTTATCTCAAAAAAATGTGATGAAATGTTTTTCTTTATAAAATTATATTTTAAATATAAAAAATTTAAAGAAAATTGAGATAAATATTTACAAAAATTAATCTAGGAATCATTGTAGAGGAAATTTGATAATAAATAATATCTAAGATGTTATGAAAAATATTATTTCTATATATGTTAGGAAATCATTCAATTTTCACTATAGTTAAAAACAAAAAAGTGACTCCATTGTAAAAATTTTAAAGGGTTCCATTAAAAAATTAAATTGAAAGTAAAAGGAAGTTGAAAATTACTTTTAATTTTTTTATAAATAAAAAAATTAACATTTTTATGAACATGGGTATAGAGTACAATAATTTGAAAAGAATAATTTCTAATATGATTTTAATGTTAAATCTCATGATGATTTTATAAATTCTGAAAAAAAGGACATTGAAGAATAGAATGTGAAAAGGATTTGTAAAACAATTTAATTTCAGAAAAATAATGATAATATTAATATATAAGGTATTTAATAGACCACTAAAAATAAAAAAATAATCTGAAAATGAAATAAGTCAAAAAAAAGTAATTTTAGATGAAAAAACACTACATCATCTCTCAAATTGCCATGCATATTCTATAACTATTGTATAATAAAACTATATCAATTATTCATGGATTATGAAATTTTTTAGGTTTATTAAATTACCATTATCCATTTTATGTCATGTTTACCATGTTTTATTTAGCCAATTAATCTGTTATGTTTCTTTCGAACATTTTGTGGACGTTTGATCCGTAATCCTCACACACACAGTAATGACGTTTCCACTTATCTACTGGGTGTAAAATAAAGAAATTAAATAATATTTATGATTTTAAAAACCAAATAATGTTTTAAATATCATATTTAATCATTATTTAATTCTAATGACCGTCTATGTGAGGCAGTAATGTAAAATGAATCACACTACTTCATAGGGGTAGTAATACACTTGTACACATTCGGGACATTATCATTTTCCAATAGATTGAAGGAAAAGAATGTAAGTAATATACTATGTTTAATAAATTATAATTATGTCATAAATATTATAAGTATTCATTTTAACCAGCCATATGATCTGATTATGAAATATTAAATGCATCACTTTATGGGGACGGTAGTCCCTACGTACATATGGGTGATGATTCCATTTTCCATTGGAAGGAAAAGAAGATGAAAATGTGTTGTACCGTAATAAAAATAAAATTTCATTATAAAAAATATGAAAATCTTATTATTTCATCATCGTATATGAATATTTTAAAGAGTTATATGATATAATAAACATAAAATACTTGTTTCAAATTTACAAATCCTTTTTGGAAAATGTACATTAGTTTATTCATTAAACATACTATGTATGGTATTTTGGTAAGACCAGAAATCTAGGAAATTAGAAAGGATTTATGGAGAATATTTTTATATAAATTGGTGTAAATTGTGTGATCAAATTGTGTGACTAAAATAAGAGGAGATTTTTCTATAATCTGAGGTGAGTGACACATTTGTATTTTTTTAATTTAAATATTATAACTTTCTAATCATGGTAAAGTGACTTCAAAAACCATAAAATTTCACCTATATGGTGATAAGAGTGTAAATTACATAATAAAATAAAAAATAAGAAAATAATTTTTGGCTTTATCACTAATTTTTTCCCATAATTATACAAATTTTCAATTTACCATTGTGAAACATTTTAAACATATTTACAATTCAAAATGAAAAAAAATAAATTCACACAATTAAAAAATTTAAACTATTGATTACAAATATAAAATTAATATTATATATTAAATTTTTATAAGTGCACAAAATTAATTTTAAAATATATATTCTTAACAAAATGAAAAATATTTATTTATATAATTGGGTTTTAAAGCATAAAATTGTGCTTATTCCAAAATAAAATAAAATATTGATTCTTATAGAATTATTTTGATTATGTATAATGAAATGTATCTTATTGTTCTTAAAATTAAAATTCTAATTAAAAACGTTCATTTACATTACTTGATTTAGTAAAAATACACAATAGTTTTTAAAAAATCATTATTTTTCACTATTCCCTAAAAAATGAATTTTTCCATAGAAATACCAAAAACATCACAAATGAATATTATTTCATGAGGATTTTAATAATTATTTCCAATTTTTCGAACAAAATTTATTTAATTGTAAAAATTTAATGTTAACATCCACCCAAAAAAATGCAATAAACCCCATTTTTTAAACAAATGTATTATTAAGGAATAAACCAGATTTTTTTCATTCCTTGAATAATGACCATAATTAGATGTGTTTTAATTCATATAATTTCATATATAATCTATTAAAATTATTGTAATAATTTATTTTTTTAATTTGTTAAAATAAAAATATACTGCACACATAAAATTAGTTTCAAGAAAAATGTTTTTTCCTTGGAAATATTTTATCTTCATTTACAACCAATTAATAATAAATGTATGAATGATAATTTATTTATTAGGGTAATTTTTTTACATTTATTTCAATATACATTTAATATTTTCATACACACCAAAAACACAACTTGTTCATAACAGTAAATTCTAAAAACTATTATATCATTGTTATTAAGAATAATCTTATATATACAACACATTATTAGATATATTATATAATGAAAATAAATAATAAAATCCTAGGGTATTAAATTTATCAAAAGGAAATTCATTCTAGACATTGTTCTAAAAGAAAAATCGTAGGGAGAAGAGAATAATTTTCAGATGAAAATGATATGGAGGTTGTGGAAACTGATTTTAAATTAGATATTTAAGATGATATGATATACATCATTGAAAAGGATGAAGCTAAAATAGAGGAAGACAATCAACCTGAAGAAGATGTTTATCTCATAAAATAACATTAGGGGTCTTTAGAATTGATGTATATTCATGATAATAATAAATTAAAAGGTTGGTGGAATACTAAAATATTATTCCAAATATGGGGATCAAATTAAAGATAAAATTAACTAACTAGATAAATAATTAGAAAATAAATAAATCAATCAATCTAAGGAAATATGAATATATGATTAATTGTATGGTAGATATTGATAAAATAAATTTTAATGATTTTAATTCTAGTTTAGAGAAAAAATTCAACAGATTTCAAGCTATTGAAGATAAAGTTTTTAATTTGATATAAAATATTGAATAATTGTAGAAAAATGAGATTAAATGAAAAATATACATATTATGAGGATAATGTTCCTAAGTAGTCTCATTGGGTGTTGAGATAATTTTTAATGAACAATACATTTGATTCATGTGAAAAAGTGGAATCATCGAGGATTTTTGAAACATCTAAAGTTGAACCGTCAATGGATTAGAAAAAATACAAACAAAAGGATAGTTACTTTACTGTAATTAGTATTAATCTATCTTGATATAAAAATATTTCAATGATATAAGGAAATCAGAGAGTGGGAAACACTCCTCAATCATTGATCATCCATTATCAATATATGAGGTTTATGAAGGTCTGTGATATGTAGAAGAATAAAAAGAGAAGATTTTTCCAATTATAAAATATAATTTATGTGGTTTTCTTTCCCACAACATGTCCTAATATAAAGACTTAAGAATCTATTTGAAAAAAGAAGCACCTAAAAGTCAGTTGATAAGACTGATTCAATACCATATATCCCATAGAAGAATTTATTTCTATATATATTTTTACCGCCCTTCTATTTTTGGTCTTAAGGATTTTTATTATAGATATAAATGATATAGAAATTTACACAAAAAAGTCAAGGTGTATGAATAAGAGAAAACCCAACATAGTTCCATTGGTAAATATACACTCAATGATGGAAAAAAGAAGATGTCTATAATTACACTATGAATACTGAAAACCAATAAAAGAGGTTATATTATATCTCAACATAACCTATTGTTTCATGGAAAGAAAACAATAAAAGGGAGAAGTCCAATATCAATGAAATAGATATTAGTGCTAAAAATAATGGTAGCATATGGATAATTGATTATGGATTCTCGTCCTACAATACTAGAAATATGAACCTTATAAAAAAAGTTAAGAGGGAATTTTATGGAACAATTAATTGTTTCCAATAATGAATATTTTAAAATCAAAAGGATAATAATTACCTAATCAGTTGGAGATGAGATACAAAAGATTAAAGTTCTCTATGTAGATGGATTGTGACACAACCTCTATAACATCCCAGAATTTCTGTTAGAATTTTCATTATTATTATTTCATAAATATAGTGGTAATTAACCAATGAAATTATTTTTTATTAAAATAAATATTTATAAAAAAATTTATCATTTTATTTATTTACATATTTATATAGGATAATTGGAATTTATTAATATATTTTAAAAAAAAAAAGTTAATCCTATATGTTGGGTGAAAATTGATCACTTCTAAAAAGGCCTAGGGGCTTGATCCTTTGACTAAAGGTCAACAAGGTGTAGCTTTATAATGACCCATACATTTCATACCTTGATATTACTTCTAATTAGTTGAATAGTCATATTACAACAAAACCATGCTAGAATTGTATGGGTTTATTTCCTTTAGAAACATGGATACAAAAACAATTCATTTATAAAACTCTATATCTTCTCCTTCTAATTCTTTCATTACTATAATCCTTTTTAACATATCATATATAATTCCATTCTTCATGTCTTGGGGATAATATACATAATAATTGGTTTGATATGATGCATAGTAAGGGTGAAAAAGAGAGATATCAATCATAACATAAGTATAAGGGTATAAGAACATGAACAAATCATTTTAAAATTATACCCTGCATATCAAAAATCCAAAATCATGATTTATGGAAAAAATTATAGAAGTACATGAGACCTGAACCATAAGAGAACACGATCCGTTAGAAAATTACATTGGCATAAGACATGTAATCTATAATACACATAAAATTATGACATTGAGAAAATGTATAATTAGAAATTAGATAAATAGTTAAGTTAAGGACAAGAAATAATGACCTTTCATATATTTATAGACTTGAAACCAGGTTCATGAATAATAGTATGGACATGAAAAAAATGTCCGTGTATAGAATTGTGAACATGAAATTAGGTTCACATATAGAATTGTGAATATTAAATTAGGTTCATGAATAACACATTTACCACCTGACTTATCCATAATTACCATATTACTTGGAGTTAGATATAATCCCAACCCATCACATAGGGAAAATCATTCATATGTGTTCAACAATAACATAAAACATTCATCCTATCAGAAATCATGAAAGAACTAGGTTCCATAAACATTTTATTATAGAATATCTCATAGAAAAGATATGGGATTCATAAACCTTATTCCATTATGAACATAAAGAAATAATAAAAATAATAAGGAAAATATCCTTTAATAATATACCTAGTAAATAATGAGAAACATAAAATATATATAACTTATATAGAAAGTAATTTTGAAATATCAGATGAAATAATTGTTAAAAAATATCATTCCCACTTTCAAATCATATGTTTTTAAAGGGAAGTGCAATTATAAAAGATTTTTTAAAAAAATATTAAATTTTAATCATGTAGAGGTAAACTAAAAGCATTAAATCTTCTTGATATCAATAAATACTTCTCATTAGATATAATTTTGAAAACATTCCTACCATATTTTTGACAGAAAAGTTAAATGGAACTTCATTATAAAAATAGAAAAAATAATCCTTTGATTTTTTTTGTAAAAAGAGAAAAATGAGTAAATGTTAAAATAAATAAATCATCATAAAATAGTAAATAATTTTTTGCAAAAAAATTATAATACTTGTACATGGAAGAAAAAGAGAGTTTTGAGGTTATAGTTTTGGAAGATAAATTTTAAAAGAAAATATAATATCATTTAATTGAGCCATAATAAAATATATAAAGTGTGTGTATCCACTATAAATGAAAATGAAAAAAGAGGAAATAAAATTTAATATATTCAAATTTTATTTCAAAAAAATCGTAGTACGAAATAATCTAGGAACATGAAGTTTACCAAAAAAAATAATTGAAATTGGGTTAAAAATTCCATTACCACTCTGTAATTAGTTGATTCATATGCCACATAAAAGTAATAATTATAAAATGAATCATTTAATACCATGAAGATAATTATATTAATGATATTATATATATAAGTTCCGTATATACACCCCATACAAGAAATAAGAAGTGAATAAGGCCAATATCTCATTGAAGTAAATGTGAGATGAGAAAACCTTACCTCACAATTCATTCTGGTTTTATATGACATAACCTCTATTATAGTGGGTTTAAACATGTTATTATATTATTCCAAAACCATACTAATATTTATAATATCTCTTATATCTTTCTATGATCAATTTATTAATATTGTTTTATTAATTTCATTGTTTTGGGTGTTAATTTCCTTATTCTCTTATACGTGTTCTGTGATGAAATTTTTGGTACTTGCACAAGTTATATTTTAAAACAATTAAAATAATTATATTAATGTTTTAAATATAATATTTAATTTTTTTAAAGGTTGGGGCCGAAGCCTCATTTTTATTATTAAAGCAAAGAAAAGACCTCTTTAACTGGGTAGAGGGAGACCCATTACATAGCCTGAAGGCCCAGTGGGCATTTAGCCCATTACATGATACGTAGGCCCATTTTTTTGGCCCAAAGCCCATTCTGTGAATAGTACTTCTACATTACCCACGCTGCTACAGTACTGCACAGTTCCTCCATTGCTATAGTGCTCTTCTGCCACTACAGTAACCTGTCGCCTCTACTACAGTACTGCTACAGTACCTGTTCCCAATGGGTTTTGAACCCCCATTTTTTATAATCATTCTTGAAGGTTAGATATGGAAAATGAATTGCATCATGTTTTGGAGACAGAATACCATATATACACATGAGCAGTGGTATCATTCTATTAGTGGGTGAAATGGTATGAATTTGGATGCTATATCAATTCTATAGAAAAATATAATTTCATTATTATCATATATATCCATTATTTCCATCATCATTCTCATTCAAGTAAAATGATGCTGAAAAACAAATGACACCGTTGTGTGGAGACGGTAAGACGTAGATATGAACATGCAATGGTTTTTTTTGTGTAGGATGGATAAATGGTGAAATATGGTTGTATGATAATCATAATAAAATATCATAATAAATTTTATTATTTATATGTTAATTTATCATGGAAACAAAAAATTAAGAGGGGGGAGTGGTTAAGAAGATATAAACAAGAAAAATTTGATAATGACACTTCCCTCTTCTTTGATGGACTTCCTTTAATATATTCTTGGGGGATATAGGGTTCATCTTGTGAAATGAAAAACCTAAATAACATAAATATGGATTTTTAAAATATTGATGGGAAGATATAGGTCCATATATATGGATAAAGGTGGTGTAAATAAGTGAGGGAATGAATTTCCTTTTATAATTGATAAGAGGGGGTCTTTTAGTAATCCAAAAAATATTAAATTAATTTTAAATTAAAAGTGGATAAAAAGTGATTTATATAGAATATAAGATCTTTATTGATATAAATAATCTAATAAAATAATTTTAAATATTTTTAGTTTAAATTATTATCTTTATCAATAAGTTTTAACGCTTATTTAACCACTTTAACAGTTACCGTGAGATCATAGATTTTTCTCCTTAAGGGTAAATATTTTTACTATAAAATACAAAAAGCCCATAAATGGATAATTTTTGTAATTTTTTACCTCATATAAATTATTTTTAAGAATTTAATATTTTAAATAATTTTATATAATTTAATAAACTATTAACTATTTTCAAATATCATTAATATTAATTTTGATGCTACTTAATACTACAAATTTTAGAAATATCAATACAACAAGATAAATTAAAAAGAACTTTTTTAATAAATATATAATAATTTGTGTTTATTTATAAATTGTTTAATCAAATTATTTATTTAAAATTATATTTATGTTAATATTTTTCGTATCATTTATTTGATATTACCATTTTTAAAATAATTACTATATCACTGTGGTGAATGAATTTCAGGTAATTATTTCCTGGATAAAAATTATAAATAAATTATTATGATGACTATAATTCCTTTATATTTCAAAATTATTTTTATAGTCAAGTATATCTTGTTTATTAAACCATATTAGAAATGTTATAGTATTTGAAACATGAGTGTGAAACCTTTGGCTTTTGATTAAATACAATATTATAAACATCATAATCTCATCCAGGTGGCACCCAAAAGTCTCGAATAAAATTATATCATGTAATTTAATATATTTATATTAATGTTGATTTGTATTTCATTTCATAACATACTATTTTTATCCATGTAAACCAATAAGAGATATTTATTATAATGAAAGTGACATTTTGTTACCCTCTTTGATTTAAATAATATATAAGTCATTTTCAAGGAAATCGTTCATCAGAAAAAATAAAATTCAATAAATTAGATTTTAATGGTAAAAATTAAATTCATCTTATAAAATTTTGGAAAGTGTTAGGGTCAATTTATAGTCCTCATCATTTTATTTTTAACCTATATTACATAATTTTCCCTTTATCGTGGTAACAACACTCACCAAGGTCACTATTCATGTTGGAAAAAAAATAAATGGGACCCATTAAGTAAATTTTAATCTTATGAATAAAAATATTACATATATTTGTAAAAATTAAACAACTAAGTTTTAATATTTATTTGAAAATTAATACTTCCAAATGCAATGAAAATACTTTTTTTTAAAAATGTATTTTTAAGTCTTATAATGTACTTATAAATAAATAAGTTATAAGGATGTTTAAAATTTAATTAATTATAATATATATAACTAAATAGTATGTAACTTACACTAATATCCAGATAAAATGACAAATATACTTTTAAAAATAAATAAATTTATAATTTTATAAAAATCAGTATTTTTTCACTATTCATGATAAAATGTTTTTTTAGACAAAAGATAAAAAAAATTAAACATAAGACAATTTTGATATTATTATTTTAAAAAATAAATTTATTTTTCAAATATAATTTATAAATGTTCGAAAATTTAGTTTTAAAATAAGTGATACACGAAAAAGTTGGAAAAGTTTCATTTATAAAAATATGGATTCTTTTGCGTAAAATTAGATTTAGTTTTATCATATGCCTATCAACTATATTGGATTAATGTAAAAACATTTCATTTAATATATATAATATTAGTTAATATCATTGAATAATATCAATTAATTTACTTTACTATGATGAAATTCCTTTGGGTGCAAAAAAAGTAGTTTTTTATAAGAATATTTCCTTTATTTTAAATTGTTTTTTTATTAATTTAAAATTAATTAGTGACAAAATTATTACATAAACATGTATATTATTTTAAAAAAATAATATTTATTCTTTTTTATACCTTCCATTACAATGTCTAGTTGATTACTATCATTTTTAATGATAACATTGATAGTGTATTATAATTTTGTAAAACTCATTCTTGAATGTAGGGCAACCTATCAAATAGATTAAATTTTACAAGAAACATAGTATAAAATATTGGGGTGATACATTCTAACCCCCATAAAATGAATTTCTCCCACTATAATTTTCTTGTTCAAAAAAGGTATAAAAATTTTATATTTGTTCTTTGAAAGCGCCCTCATAACAACATTTAATAAAACATCCCTTACAAAGAAAAAGTTGGAAACATAAAGGTTACCTAAAGTTTCCTATAACTAGGTTTACACAAAGGGAGAATTTCATTGGAAAATTAAAATATGGATTTGGATTTGAAAACTAATCCCCAATAACTAATAGAGAGTTATAGAGAACATGGTCAAGATCAGATTAATGACTACAAAACCATACACCCAATAGGTAGGAAAAATGTTGTTAATATCATCAGAAATGATGATAATAGGATAAAATTTTATACCAAAATAATTTTAGAAGATATAATTCAATTAATTCATCCCATAAGTATAATATTACTCTTTTTTTGGTTCCTTAATCTATTTCTTCTTCATTTATTATTTCAATAAATTAAGTTTGATTTATAATTCCTCAATAAGTAGTTTATCATAAGATCCATAACGAGATGAAAACTCATTATTTGTATCTCTCGGTATCATAACCAAATATTTATCACATGTTATCCAATACAAATAAATATTCATATGGTTGAGAAATACATTAATCAATTAAACCTCATCCAATGTTCAACATAAATAATTTCATAAATGGTTACCCTTTTAAACCCTTCAAAAAAATTAAAAAAATAAATTTTGAATGAAGGTCAGTATATTTCCAAAATCAAATTATCATTAATCTCAAAAACTAATTGAAATACTCTTAATTATTATATAGAAAACATGGGGTAATAATTATAATTTATTCTCTTGAAACTTGATAATAACCAAAATTACCATAACACTGTAGTGAAAACATGAATGATTACAATAATTTACTATTTCGTCAAACTATAAATCAAAATATTATATTTAACTCAATCCATGATATCATAAACCATAGTACACTCATATTACTAATCTGTTCCAAGGTCCCAAATTCTATCCCATTTTTCATCACAATTACACAATTCTTTAACTCATTATTATCAAAATAGCATACACATATTAAGGGTTATATTTACCTAAATCATGTGTTCTCTGAAAACATAACTATAAAATTTAATCACTTTTATAGTCCATTAGAATAATTCAATATATCCTTTAAAATTAGTAATGAAAAAATGATTTAGATCAATACTTATATATTGCATGATTCATATAACAAAATATTTTAATTCCATTATATAAATAATTCATTCATTCCACTTCCTTATAAAATAATTAACTAATATTCTTCATCATATTCCATAGAATTTATTTCCTTTTACATGTCATTTATAATATAAATATAACCATTACTCATATCACCTTGTTGATTTTATTCATAAACCTTCTCCAAAGGACATTGATTTTCATAGTTCCTATACTTTCCACATTTAAATAATTCATCTACTAATAATATCTTATGGAGACTAATATTCTCATCCATTTCTTTAACTAAACTCTTAATTTTTACATTGTAGTTGTTTTCTTTGTGACTTTCCTTTCCAATGTTATAAAACCATTTTATGCCACTATGGTATCAATTTGATTGTTTCTTCCCACAATTTTGATATTTAGTAAAATGAAAATTCATTCCTTCATGGTCTCCACTACTTGAATACATTATGAACTATTTCCTTATCTTATTTGGTGACTTTGAGACTTTATTATGGTATACATTTTTAATCATGTTCTGTGAAATATAATTAGGAATTATCACACAATTCGTCACTTTGTCATTATCATATTTGATTTCTGATCAAAATATCTTTTCATCACGTTCAATATTAACACAGTTCATTCTCGTTCTTGCTATTGACTAAAACATGATAGAATAGTTTTAGTAACATCTCTCATAGTGGAAAACCATATAATAAATTATCAATCTATGTCACCAATAGTTCAATCCTATGTTATTCATGCTCTTTACCAAAACTCTAGGATTTTAACCTAGACTTATCCTTAGGGTTTTTACTAAGGTTTCTCATCATAGTTTCCAAAGATTAACTAAACCATGATCTAATACTAACTTTAACAAACCATACTATTCATACATAGATATTTTAACTAATTATTTGAAAATACATATTACACCATAACCATGCCAAAATCATATGGGTTTAGTGGATCTGAAAACATGGAATTAGAAATAACTTATTCAAAAAAATATTCATCTACTACCACTAATTTTTTCATAATTAGAACCCTTTTTAAAATATCATACAAAATAAATTTCTTTATTTCTTGGGGAAAAGAAACATCAGAAATGTGATCTTAGATGCTCAGTAAGGGTAAACAAGGTAGGTATCAATCATAACATAAGTATAATTGAATACTAATATAAACAAAAAATTCAATAATTGTACGCTCTATATCAATGATAAAAAAATTTGAGTCATGGAATAGATCATTGAATTTCATAATACATGAATCATAAGAGAACATGAGTTATGAGTGAATATGATTCGCATATGATATAGAATGTGGCATGCATATAAAATTATAACATTGTGAATGTGTATAAATAGAAATAGGTTCACTTCTTAAGTTAAGGACAAGAAACAAGGCCATTTAATAAACTTATGGACATGAAACCTAGTCCATTCCTAATCATATGGACTTGAAAACCATGTCTACACATAGAATAATTTACATGAAATCAGGTTCACACATAGAATTGTGAACATGAAATATGGTTGATACATAACATATTTACATTATGAGTTACCATAATTACCTAATGAATTTTAGGGAGATATAGGTCACCCCATTAATATAATGAGACTCATAAATATGTTCTCCATAAGAACATAAAATGTTCATTATATCATAAATCATGAAAAGAAATGGGTTTGATAAATTTTTTCATAACATATATCATGGAAAAGAAACAAGATTCATAAAAAATATTCCAGCATAAACATAAAATAACCAAAAAAAATAATGATAATAGTATCCTGGATTAATATCAATAGTAGTGAATAAGAACCATCAAATATTGTTATCTTAGATGTAATGTAATTTTGAAATATTACATCAAATAATTCTTGAATTATAACATTTACATTTTAAAATAATTTCTTTTTAAAAAGATGTTAATTTATAATGGAAAAATTTAATTTGAAAGTAACCTTCTAATAATTTGTGGGTATCATCCAATAATTAATGTTTCATTATGGTCGTAAAGGCTTATTATGTTGTATAAGTTAGAAAAATTATTTCTGTACTGTTTTAGGAAACTCCCAAAGAGCCTCGTTTAAAAAATGTCAAAACAAATCCTTTAAAACCATTTTTAAAAAACTAAGAAATTATTAAAAATTAAATTAAATAAATAATAATAATATTGTAAATAAATTTTTGGAAACATTTTTCGAAAACATGGACATGGATGAAAAAGAGTGTTTTCCGGTAATTTCTTTTAAAAGATATAATTTTTGAATGAAACTATCATATCATTCAAGTTAAAATTAATCGAATGAATCAAATATGTATATCCACTATAAAGAAACATAAAACACGAATAAATAAATCAAAAGATATTAAAAATTCTTTTAACAAATATTTTTAACATGACATAATTAATGAAGTAGAATTTTTACCCAAAGAATGGAAATTTTTCTATGAGTTCCCTTACCACTTTTAATAAATTGAATCATTGGACCCATAGAATTTGTAATTATAAAAAGTGACATTGAATATCATCAACATAATGATATTCATGATATTAATTATTAAAGGTATTTATATAAACCCCATATAAGAAATAATTGTTGAATAAGGCAGATATCTCATCAAAGAAAATGTGAGATGACAAAACCATACCTCACTATTTGTTACGGTTGTAGAGTTTTCAACCTACTGTATAGTGGTTTTAACCAAGTTATTAACTTACAACAGAACCAAATTATTTATTTTAATATCATATATGATCCTATTATGACATTTTACCACCCATTTATTAAAAATATTTTATTCATTGAACTGTTTTAGGTGTTAATTACCCAATCTTCTCATACATATTTGGTAATAAAATTTCTGGTACGTGCACATACTATATTGTAAAATATTATTGAATATTATTTTAATCTTTTAAATATAATATTAAGTCTTTATATACATTTTTTATGAATCATTCAAAATTTTTGAATATGAAAAATGAATAGCATCGCTTTTTGGAGATGGTAGGTTATACATATGCACGAGTGACGGTATCATTCCATTAATGGGTGAAATAGTAACTCTAATTGAATATCACCCTATAACCATGGTTTTTGAAAAATGGGTATATTCTACACATAGGGTTCATATAATCATGGGATCTAAAGCTTTCAATTTATCCTATAAGGATTTATTAATACCCACGGTTCTCTTGAAATTGTGGGTATATGTTTATTCTCACTATTCTTGAAACCCTGGGTATAGATGGTTGTCCAGAACTCATGTATAACCATTGTTTTGTAAACTTTCTATATAGATACCACCAACATTGAATTGCAGTAAAACCATATAGCACCTCTCACAGAACCTACAAATAAATTACAAACCATGGTACACATTTAATACAGAATACATTTTATATACATAGAATTCAACTGTCAAGTTGAATAAATATTTCATTTTTCTTATTTCCACATAATATTAGTTAGAAATTGAGAAACCTCACATAAAAAACAAAAAACCTCATACAATAAATGATCTATATGAACCATTAAAATAGAGTATGAGCCTATTAGAAGACTTGTCCCTATATAATTTTCATTGAAGGACACATTCCATAGTATCTGAATAATCCATGATCATGTTTTTGAACCAATAAGACATATTTTCTCATGTTTGAATGTACTCCTATGTAAATAATTTCTTTTTATTGAAACTTCTTGTCATAATAAGGTCTTTCTTGTTGATGAATTCACATTGTTCTTTATTTATATCCACTAGTATCATTCTTTAGGACATCAGGTCTATAACCTATATAGGGGACATAATCAAAAAGAACTCCTTAAACATTTATTATCATGAATGGGGTATAAAATCTCATGATGTCCCCTTTACATTATCCTTTGTTTCCTCTTTCAATTCATCGACAAGCCTTGGTAAAGCCTTATTGTTTACAAGATCTTCTAGAAGAGAGTCTCCCTAGAGCCGATTAAGGTCATCTATCACACCATTTTCATTTGTTTGATCCTTAGACACTCCAACATTATATTCCCACTCCAAATAAGTGGAGACACAGTCTAACTATTTGGGCCTTGTCTTCAAGATAGATCTTGTCTTCAAGGGCATAGGAATGTAAGAATATTCCTTTTCCCTTTTAATTTCTCCCTCTTTACTTTGATGCATCTCTCTGAGTCCCCAAATACCTTCCACCCCATATTTATGCTCAGGCTGTAAAGAACTATGCCTTTCTAAACCTCTTCACTTTCTCATGAACCAAGAAAACCATCACTTGACAATAAAGATGATCATTTTACCTCTATGAATACATCTACCCGCACATTCTCACTTTGATCCAGAACCAGCTCATCATTTCCCAAGCCTTGAAATATGTTACTCATGTTTAAGAAAGACATTATACCTATTGGATTTTACCACTTATCATAAAACATCTAACCATTAGTTCCTTGAATTGATATCTCTTGGTCCAAACAACCCCTAAAATCTCCATCACTTGTCATTTGAATCTCCACTTCAAGGTCATTTCTATTTTAAGATCTTAAAAACCCTAAATAAGGTACCAAATTCAAAATGAATGGTATAGGATCCACAAAAAAACAAAACTAACCATCTTGGATGCCTATGAATGTGAAGGAACATGTGATATAGTCTTGGGATCAGTTAGATCATTCCTCAAATGGTTAAAAATATTAGCCTCCATCATGTTAACTCTTAAGTGGATTTGGTCCTTTTGAGTGTAATTGGATAGAATTAGACAACCATTATCAAGCTTTTTCATTGTTGAAGTTGAATCCTTCTCAGTTCTAATCGTTCGTTGAGTCAACAAAACAGGTTCTCTGAGATCCTATTTAAATACACTATGGAAATTCTTAACCCGATGGATCATTCTATTGCATGACAAACAATAATTCATCCAATATTCAAAAACAATAGCTCATTTCCTATGAAATTCTACCCGAACATCGATCCAATCCCACTCCACAGTTGGATTGGATATATCCAATTCAACACATATTCGGTGGGAAATCAAATAATATAATGAGTTCATTCTATTATCCTAGAAAATAAATTCTCCAACAAAATTTCCATGCATAAGAATAAAGGAAGGATTTTTAATGGGAAGTGGAAGTTCATGGAAACATACCCATAAAGATGTTAAATGAACATCTTATTTCATGTAAAATTATTAAGACCATTGGAAGAGAGATAAGTGGTTCCCATTGTAGATTCGCAAAGTACTCTAACATGCTCATGTAAGGTCCTCCGAAAAAGAAAAATGTATCATAAAATGTCAGTTGTTAAGAAGAACCACAATCGCATAACACCATAAACCACAATAATCATAGACGAACCTATAAAATGTAGATACCAAGGGTCAATTAGACCTAAAACAAGACACACACATCATGTCTAGAAGGCTCTAGGAATCCATGAATTTGGAGGTCAAAATAAACATTTGATGAAATCCATTGAAGAGTCTTGTAACCTTCAAGATAACTGAAATAGATGAAAACAGAGGATGTGAAGGGGTTGATCCCTAAGAGAATGCACAAGAAAAACTCCCCCATGACATCTGAATCTAGTGGGGGAGGGGGGCCATGACTACCACCATCACTGCTAGGGAATCTCCATGAGTGAACAGAGGGGATAAATATCTCCATCATCACTGCCAATACCTTCATAACCATTTGCAACATCTGTTTCTAGAGCACCAATATCATCATCAACATCATCAATATCATAATCATAATTATCATCATCGCCACCACCACCTCAATTACCATCAACTCAACCACCACTAGTAACCTCATTAATGTCAATCATGGAACAATATAAAGGGAATATTAATTATATTTATGAATCAAAAACTTTTACGAAATCTGAAGGATGTGATGGACATTGAAATGACATAGGTTTCAGGAATTGTTTACTGACCAGTTTTGCTCTTTTACAATTCTGTATAGCAATTTTTTGGCCTCAGCTACTTATGCATGGGTTTTATGTAGCTCAGTGGTGTGAGAGTTTTGAGAGGTACCCAATGAGTGCCAATATTTAATAGGGACATTGTTATTCTCGCGTCGACATCAGACTCTCTCGTGTTGCTCCTAACCTAATATATATCTCAAATGATCATTAGGCCCAAAGATGTCATATTCTTTTCATTGAGGGTTTCTAGAGAACATTGTTGAAAATATAAACAGGTCATGTAAATAGTAATTAAATATAAATATTTAAAATATTAATAAAAATACTTAAAATATTTTCCAGTGTCTGTTTTTTTTAAACACTTTAATCATTTTTTCCCTAACTAAGAAAAATAATTTTTCTCCGGGCACACAGATGTTGATGCCCAATTTTTCTTTTTGAAAATTAAATTGATTACTATAATAGAATATGATTGAGTAATATAAAATTGATAATCCACGAATGAATGAAAAAATTTTATATTGAAGAAATCCATAAAATTATGAACCCTATAAAAATACTTTTAATTATGAATTTAGTACTAATGGAATAACAAAGTCAATAAATACTAATTAAAATTCTAACAAATGTTATTATATGTATTCCAATTGTATATTAATTTTCATCTAATTCTATTCAAGTTATGTTATTTGGTTATTCGGTCACATGGTAATTTTGAGAATTTGGTCATTAATTCCATTTTTGGTTAATTTTTTTTTGTAATTTGGTTATTTTTCATTTGGCCATTTGGCCATTTGGTAATTTTGGAATTTTGGAATTTTTCCAATTCTATTTTTCCATTTGTTCATTTTACCATTTCTATATGATTTACATTATTTGGTTATTTAGACACTTGTGAATATTGATAATTTCCTCATTACATTCATTTTTTTGGGTTATGTTGTTTGGTTACGTGGTCATTTAGCCATTTTTTCATTTCAGAATTTATCCAATTGGATAATTTTCTACTGCTCCATTTGTCCATTTTTGCCACTAGGATATTTTTTCATTTTTTTCTATTTCATCCTTTTACCCATTTGGCCATTTTTCCATTCGGGAACTAGTATAATTTGGAATTTAGCCTATTGGTTATTCATCAAATTTACTATTTGGATAACATTAAATTTGGATATTTGTCCACTTGGTAATTTGGGCATGTGGATTCTTTTAAACTTTCCCACATTCTCATTTTCCCTTTTTTCAATTAGGATAATTAAGAATTTTGGAATTTGTGAATTTGTGAAATTACGAAATTAGAAAATTGGAAAATTAGAGAATTGTGTTTTTGGAAAATTTTCTATTTGGAAACTTCACCACTAGAATAATAAATATTTTCTAATTTCCATTTAGTTATTTAGCCCTTTAAAAATTTGTAAAATTTATTATTTAGACAATTGAGTAGTTGGGAAATTGGGAAATTGGGAAATTTTTCAATTGGCAGTTTTTTATATTTTTCTATTTAACAATTTCGTGATTTGATCATTTGGACATTTGTCCATTTATCCATTTTTTCATTTTTCCCATTTAACCATTTTTTTCATTTTATCATTTTCCCAATTTTTCATTTGGTCAATACTTTATTTTTTGATTTGGTCATTTGGCCACTTGTCCACCTAGACACTTTAAATGGTTATTTATCCATATAGGCATTTGGAAATTTGATGAATTGGGAAATTGGGAAACTATGAAATTATCCATTTGACTATTTTTCCATGTTGGCCATTTTTTCATTTAGAAATTTGAAAATTTTTCAATTTGGCCATTTGGTCATTTTGGGAATTTTTCCATTTGGACGATTCATCCACCTTTTTATTTCACCACTTGTCGAATTAACCATACCACTATTTGGTTATTTGTTCATTTGGTTATTTAGTCAAATAAATACCTTACACATATGCAACAATTTAAATATATATATTATTTCTAATCATATTAAATTATCTAACTCATCTCATGATCAAGAAATGCAGTGTGCCCCATAGTGTGAAAATACATGATAGCATCTTTTTTCCAATGAGGCCTAAAAGAAAAAATTCAATACAATTATTAAAATTTAAACTTTCAATGGAAAAAATTATATATAATTTATAAAATAGACTAAATTATCTTACAATATTTGATCATTTCTTGAAATTGTGATTTGGGATAGACATTTAACAGTGATACAACCTCTAAAAAGGAATCAAATCTACTCTTCCAACCAACATATAACCCATACTTATATGATATCCAAAACTATAATGAACAAATTTTAAACATTATATAATCATGAATGAAGTTAATAATTTACATTTGAAATATTTTCAGGTTTAGAGCTTTAGATAATTAGGTCATTACTATTAAATTGAATATCAAATATTACAAAGTAGACATTTTTACTAAGTATCCATTTTTTTCATAAAATAAAAACACTTAAGGGAACATGTTTAGATATTTGTTTTAAATTGAATGACTTTTCCATGATCCCATCCTTTACCCTATTCATCATTAAGTCCTGTGAAAAACATTTAAAAAATATGGGATGAGCATAAAATGTTCAGTAAGGGATATAAAATAAGGAAGGAAAACATTATTCTAGGAATACATAAAAATCAAATAAAACATTATTTTCTATCATACCTCACAAAATCATTATATTTTTGAATAAAACATAGAAATTATATATCATAAAGGTAAGATGTGTTATCCATATCATACTTAAATCATAGCTATCATAGCTACATGGGGACTTACATTTAGAATACCCATCACATTATATTCCCCAAATATTTTAGTAGAAACCTTAATGTTTACCTCTTTCACGTTATCCAATTCGTTGGAGATCTATCTCATGCTCACCTGCCATAGGTTTATTATAGAACCACCCGTATACATAAACAATGACCAAGAACCATAACATAATCATATCATATAATGTAAGCATAATGGAATGATAAAATTTCAATATATCAATTTAGTATATGTACAAAATGAATCCATTCTCAAAACCATTTTCAATACCAAAAGATATAAAAAGAGTACATGGTATAACTTTTTCCTTTTAAAAACTATACTGCTTGTTATGGAAGCCAAATATCAAGAAATGATCATATAGGTGGAATGGTCATTTTCACAGCATTTGTAAAAAAGAAACATTCCCTTTTTTGTTTAGTAAAATACTTCACAGAGAAACGATTCCTTTTGAAAAACCACTTAAAACATTAAATAAATATATTTTTGAATAAATGTGTCCCATACCACTTTGAATCATTTATTGGAATTAAAATTTTAAAGCATTATTATCTATATTAATAAATCCTTTAAATAATTTTTCAAACATGAATATTAATGAGAAATATTTATAATAATAAATCTTTAAATCTTTTAAAATGATGTTTCAGTTAAAGAGTCTCGTAACATTTGATAACCAATTGACTAAACATAATTAAAGATTTAAATAAAACAGAAATTAAAATATAATGGGTATAAGAAGATTCATGATATAATATTTCAAAATTTAGTATATATACTTTTTAGGATAATAAAGGTTCACAATTTCAAGATATTACTCAATGAAAGGAGATTAATATGTAATCCCTTATAAATATTTTCCATTATATTAAGAATAAATCAATGACATAATTATGTGTTAAAAATATGAATACACCGAATATAAGTGGATATTAAGTGTAAAACAATCAGAGTTCATTCACATATATTCATATCATGACATGATCATTAAGTATAAGTTTAACCCAAATAATGGAAATTAGTTTAAAAATATCCCTTACGTAAATTTGGCCGCCTTACGCCATCACTTATAAATTCAGAGAATGCGTTTATGAGAGAGAAAAGGGTCTCTCATAACCTGGATATTAAATGTAAAAGAAGAAGGATATTGAAGAACTTATCCCATCAATAAAATTAAAAATTTAAAAGATATAACCGAAAATAAGTCTTTTACTAAAAAAGGATGGTGAAATCTTCCCTTACTGATTAGGTAACATACGAAACGAACACCACATGAAAAAGGGATCATACAATGATGATGTAAATTCCTATAAATTAAATTATATTAAACAAATAGTACTATAATGGTAGTTAAATACACCACACAAAAGGAAATTGTGGTAAATATAGCATAAATCTCACGAGAATAAAAAATGAGATGAAAACCCCCTTACCTCAAGTCTGACATGTATCAAATGTTTATTGTTCTTCCTAAATAATAAACATATGAAAATTTATACATTATTAAGAATATTATTCATGTTTATTTTTACTTTTATATCACTCATTAAATTTCTATATTTTTTTTTAATTATCTCAGGTCTTATCTGACATTTTGTTGATGTTCGGATCTTGAGTAAACAATGAACTGGTTATAATTACAAATTGTCCATGTGGTCAAAATTACATTATCTCCAGAATGATATTCATGATTTAGATATCTTATATATCATATATATCCAGTATATATATATATATATATATATGTATGTATTTATAACAATACATAACATTTTGTGATAAGAAATGAAATGCACGGTTCATGGAGACGGTAAGGTGTACGTACGCATGAACGCTACATTCATTTATATTTTGTATTTTAGTATAATAAAAATTAAACATAGGTAAATTATAATTATAGTATAATATCATATATAATCATATATAATTTCATAAACTCCAATTTTTATACATCCCACATATGGCATGAACGAGTCATATCACATTGAGGGGGCGGTTGTCCGCACTTCCTCAAATGAAATTATTGTATTCACCCATTATGGAAATCATAAAGGTGTGATATAAATGAAAAATATATAATCATAGAGACAATATAAATATAATATATATCACATATATATATATTTTCATCCTAATTACCACCATGAGAGACGATAAGAGATAATTGGACAATCATCGTTTTGTGAGGCAGTAGTTTGCATTCAAACAGAAACAGTATGTTCGTATCCATTAGATAGAGGTGTGTGGATGTGTAGTT
Source organism: Viscum album (assembly GCA_963277665.1). Classification (NCBI taxonomy): domain Eukaryota; kingdom Viridiplantae; phylum Streptophyta; class Magnoliopsida; order Santalales; family Viscaceae; genus Viscum; species Viscum album. The sequence goes on from OY728128.1 coordinate 1,307,817,235, forward strand.
TGAAATATTCTCATAACAAAAACCTAGTATATTGAGGATACTGGTGTTGTTATGTAATCAAATAATATTATGATCATAGGTATTGAATAAGTAAAATAAAATAAGATAACTTGAGGGAAGAAGTTACATTTAAATCAGGTTACTCCCTTTGGTTTGAACCAAAAGGATTTATTAAAGTTCCTTCTGCCTAAGGTAAGGATTATAGGAGGAAGAGTGGGATGTTTTGAGCTTATTGGAGAAGAGTTTTGATGAGACAATTGGATTTATAAGTGTTAGTAATGGGTTATATGTGATGTATTTTTATAAGCGGGAGGAGGGGATCTTTAGGATTGTTTGAAAATAATATTTTATATTAAAATGATTTTCAGTTTCAAAAGGTCCAAATTTATTTAATTCGTCGATAAGGTGAATATAAGTCTAAATAAAATAATAGAATAGTAATTGGATAAGTTTGGGATATTTTTTTAGTTGTTATCTTTTTTATTTAACAAATTGTTAATTGATTTAACCTTTATAATGTCCTCTTATATATTAATACTATATGGTTAATATATTTACTATAAAATTTCAAACAACCAAAAATGATTCATTTATGAAATTTTTAATATTATTTAAGTCATTTTTATGAATCTCATTTTTTAGGATTTTTTTATCATTTAATAAAATATTAATTGTTTTAAAGACTAATTTATGCCCATTTATAAACTATTCATATCACAACATTTAAAAAAATCCAAACCAGCTTGATAATTTAGAAAAACCATCATCAATTCAAATATAACAACTCATAATCATCTCTCAAATTCTGGGATGGCATAAAATATTTCAAAATAACTTTATTTTAATATTTATAAAATCATTTATAGGAATCCTTTTTTAATGAATAAATTACTACATCACCTTTGTGTCAATATAAAATTTACTTATTTAAGGTCAAGAAATTATAAATAAAATAACATGATGCAAGAAATCATTTTATCTTTCAAATTAAAATTTTTAGTTGATGTGATTACTTATATAACCCCATATACAATTATTTTACTAAAAGATATATGTTTATGTTATTTTTTTCTATTCTTTAAATTAATTAATATAAAGTGTCATTATCACTCCCAAGTGGCTCCATGGGGTCCCGAAATTGACCCAAGGATGCCCATGGATTGAAATTTTTCAACCAATAAGATTAGAAAACAATATAGGGGAATCAAATATTATTATAATTATATTTTGTCCCTTACTTACCAGATTTACATTTTAACCATGGTAAATAAAATATTTACTGAAGATACTAATAAAAATGTTCAAAAATAAAAGTTACCTATTTACACAATATAGACCCCCTGATTAAAAATATGGAATAAATTTTTACAAATTATAAACATATATGTTGTAGAAGTTTTTCCCCATTGTCTTAACAAAAAGAGTGTTGTTAAGAAATAATAACTATCAAAAGATTGACACTTGTTTCTGAACAATTTCAAAGGGAAATTACTTATAATGACCAAAATTGGATTAATGGTAAAAATAAAATATAATTACAATTTAAAACTACTTAAAAGTATAATCTAACCATATCAATGAATTAGATTAAAAGGAAATTTTGAATTAAAATACAGTATTTTTTACTATTCATTAATAACATGAACATCATCAGAAAAATACCAAAATTTCATCCAAAGTAAATTTTAATGTCCCAATTATAAAGAAGAATTTATTCTGTAAAATATAACATATGAAAGTTCCAAAACTTGATTTAAAAAGGATTCTCCATCAAAAGGCTGTAAATCAACCCTTTATAGAATATTAGAGTATTTATCCTTAAAATTTGATTTATTCTCATTTTAAGCCTCGAACTTTTATTGGATAAATGTAATAACATTTAACAAAAAAGTGTAATCATATTTTAGTTTTTTCTGTTCATTCCCACCAATACAATGACTAGGTGTTAACTACAATTGAAAATAATACTATATTATTATTTTTCAGTATGAATCAATGATGTGTGCAATGTAAGATTTCAAAGAAACCTATTCTTGTGTGTTGAGTACACTACCGGACATAGAATCCATTTAAATGTAAAGATAATATTTAATTCACAAATATTAATAAATATAAAAATTTTAAATTATTTATTTATGTGGGATATTACAAGAACTGCACAAGGTCCATCAATCATGTTACCTTATCAACTTAACATCTAAGAAATATAAATTGATAGTACGAAAACATGTTAATTGTAGAAAATAAAAAAAATATAGATACGAATTTAACAAAAATATTTTACCCGTTTCTCTAGCCATGCTTTCTCTTTTATTTTATTACCAATTTTAATACATTAGATTAGTTACATTGAAATGATATCATTGTACATTGATAAATTTCCCATATAAATTCTAAATTGTATGAATATTTTACCTACCATTTGATTTTATTCATTATAATCCACCATTATTTTTTATTAGAGATTCCAAGATTCATGCATATAGGTGCACCCATGTTTCCTATTAAAAAATCCCACTAAATATGATCAAATGAAAAAAAGAATTTATTCACACTAAAACATTATAAAATATAGTGTGATATAATTTCACACATTTATAATAAGAATAACTGATGTATTCATCACATTATGATATGATGGATATGTGGACTGTCTAGGATCGGTAACCTCTGAAGAATGTGTCAGTTTCATTGTATGCATTTGGTCATCTACATACACTAGTGTGAAAGGTGAAGAAACAGAATCAAAATATCATATAATGATAGTATGAAATATATGCACAGTAGACATGGTAGGATAAGGATATAAGGGATACCAATACATCATAGGATATGGATATAGAAAAGGTGGGAACATCCATGGATGTTGCGTATTCATGGTATGAGAATAACAGGATAAAGAAGATGATGATGATGGAGGCATGGGTGTGAGAATCCCTGTAGGTTGAATTGGGGGATGAAAAGGTTTGGTAGATGGGGTGTCCTATGGTGGGGCAGGGTGTGAACATGTATGATGGGTTCTCCGTGAAGCTATAAGATAACCCCCGCTCAAACGCATACAAGAAGGTTGAGTAGAAGTCAACTCAACTTCAAATATATGTCCCTACGAATATTTAATAATTAATATAAACATTAAATTAAATATTATATAGAAGAAAAATATTACTTTTATTATACTCACTAGGGGAACTATTGTAGGAAACCCCATCTCGTGGAGCCATCAATCATTATCAACTAATTGCTTCCTTTAAACTTCCCAATATCATTCATAATCTTCATAAGAATAAAATCTATATTTTTTGGAAATAATTTTTGAAGATAATGCATACAATATAGAATTAAAAGAATTAATAAACAAATTCATTACACATTTTAGAAACTATAATTTAAAAAAAGTTGTACATTTAAAAAAAAATACTATTTTAAACACATTTTCTAGATTTTAAATATATCCAATTAAATATAATGAATGAAAAAAACTAAAACAAAAATATCTATACAATTTATAAATAAATTAAAGTAATTATAGTGGTATCAACCATAGGAACCGACGTCAAGTTGAACTGAATTAACTATGAACATATATTGTATCATCTATAAATTACCCACCACTACATCATGTTCAACATCTACTCTCAAAATGGGATAATTCGAGTCATAAAATAAATTATTCTATTCAACACCAATGGGGTATAAATTTTGTCAATTTCTCCCCACTGTCATAAAAAAATTCCTGGGATTACATCTATAATGAGACAACAATCAGGTCTCAGATGATGGGTCACATAAAAAACATATTTTCACAGTGGAAAAAAAATATATGGTTCATCAGTAGCCAAGAATTGAGTCATTTCAATAACTCTAAATTCAAAATCATTAACAAATATTCCATTCCACATCATTGAATCAAACCATTTAAATTTCATCATATCAAAAATTCAATGAGTTTAGTAATGTAATACGATATTATTTAAACTAGTCCACAATAAGGAAAATTTTCATATCAAGTAATACTTTCTAATACATAGTTATAATAGTTTCTTATGGTAGTAAACATAACACCATCATTTTGTGTTATCATTTTCACTACTCAATTAGTTTTACAAAAATAATACCTGCTGATTATTTAAAATTTTCAATCACAAACCAAACAAGTGGGATGAAAAGCAAATACTCTTAATTAATGAGAGACAGAGTAAATAGGTAAACTCAATACCTAAAATTTATATGAATAATAAAATGAAATCAGTATATGTATATATATTATGGTAATTAATGTAATGTTCTTACCAATCTTTTAAACCAAGAATGAAACTCTTTACTATAAAAATCTTCGATCCTTCTCAAAGGAAAATATCAATGAACTGTCTATATATTGTTTTTGTTCCCTATATAAAATGATAATAAAATTATTTGGTATTCCTGAAATGAAATAGTTTCTGATAACATATAAATGTTCAAATTATTTACATTATATAGTAATTGAAAAACCCATAGTTAAAAATGACTTTGTGAGGTAACACACCCCGCTCATCAAGTAACAATGTGTCCAATGTATATGATCAATGAATTCCTCTTGTTTAAGAAATAGATGTAAATTAGAAATCAATTTCCACATACTTCTCATCTCCATTTCTCATTGGTCGGTTATGTATTTTTCTCACCTAAAAAATATGCATTAAAAATATATATTCTTAGTCTAGATAAACTCTCACAATTGATCCTTTGGGATGATTAGCATTTCAAACATAATATTTCATTATATACATATTTCATACACTATAATACTTCTACCAAAAAGAAAAGGGTCACCCAAGAAAATTTCCAATGGGAATATGAACTATTAAATTCCTCTTGCAAGTGAACAATGATAGAGGAATTTTTTTTCAACTAACACAAAATTAATTGAGCCTCTTGTTTCATTTTTATTAGGAAATACATGGATAACCTTTTCAAACAAAAGTTTCCATAACAAAGGAAAAAGATAATTTCAATCACCATCACATTTTTCGATAGTAAATGTCAGATTGCTATTATAATATATTCATGAATAAGGATGTGATAATCATGATTTTTTGTGGACTTCAATTTCAAATGCCTTATATTATCTCATTTAGATATGTTGTTGTAATAATAAATATAAACCTTGATATTCTCCAATAATTCTAGATATTGACTTTTCTATAAAGGGTTCATCATAGAAAAAGTACAAGGAATGTTCAATTTGTTTTCACCAAAATATATAGGATGTAGTTCCTCTTAAATACCACAATCCAACACATCCCAGTGAGATCACAAGTCATATTTTTTCTTCCCCTTGTCATTTAGATTAATTTAAAGAAACATTTCATATATTCATTTCTTAATGTTAATTATGTATAAACAATGATGTAAAAAATGGTCATACCAATATAGAAACTCCAAAAATATACATTTATTTTTTCCATATGTATGTGGTTTTAGTGTCAATATTCATTTCCTTTTTAGATTTCATCTCATCTTTCCCAAAAAAAATTAAAATATTTTAATTCTTTAAGAACATCATATCCTGAATTATGTTTAGGTGGTTGTTCAGTGTCAATATTTTTATAAAACATATTTATATTCTTCATGCATTGATTATCTATTAGAAAGAATCATTGATTATTCATGAAACAAAAACTATAAAAATATTTAACTATTCTTGATCTTGTTTTCATAATAAAAATATGACATGATATTTTTCCCTTTGTGCACTAAAAATACATTATTGCATAACTAGGGATATTATTTATATTCTATAGTAGAGTATCACACATCTAAAATATATTTTTTGAATACGAATTGAATATTCACAAACCCATGTCCTGAATCCATTTTAAATATCCTTTTAATGGGTTAAAGTATATTTTTAAATCATTTAAAGGATTTGAAGGTCCAAATATTAATATACTCAAGAATGCAAAAGGTATTATATACACATAAATTTAGGGAGATTATAAATGTTAATAAAAACTGGCCACGAGTTGTGAACAATAATAATATAGCCAAATTTATTAAAACCATCCTAGAATACACCCAAATTGACATTACATACATCAGCTATAAAATATGGATTTGGTGCATCAAATACCCTCTCTGCTAATCTATCTATAGGATGAACCAACTCATCATTTTCATTAATTATCTTCAAATCATTCCATCGCATATCGGTTGAGATTTTTGTAGACATGAATAGAATATAAATAATGGGAATCAATGGAATGTTCCACATGACATTCTGCGGAATAATATATGGTGTTCCATATTAATTTTACTTCAATCGAGATGTACCACATTCTTTGAAATCAATATTTTGTTATTAGGTTTCTAAATTATTCTCAAATTAACCATGGTATTCCAGCACAATTAAATCATGGAAACATTATACAACCTCTATCTGAAGCACTATTAAATGAAAAATCTTATAAATATCAAAATTCATTTGAAACATGGTTGAAATATGATCTGTGTGACACATTCAGCTTTTATCCACTATATTATAGGGAAAAAATAAATAATTTAATCTGTAATTAAAAAATTAATTACAACTAATTTTAATATGAAAGTCGGCAAAGAATTCTAGTAGCTATCAGAATAATTAATTAGAGAAAAATATATTCTATAAGTGATTCCTATAAATAACGAACCAAATTTTTTTTAATATATGGAATGAGAAAAAACTATTAAACAATCAAATTGAACAAATATTTCATTATGAATCAATTTTTTTTAAAACTTCAATGTTTTTAATTTTCCATTTATCAAATTAAATGCACTTCTATTTATGATGGAAAACATTTCTCAATAACCAAAACAATGTGTCAAACAACATCAAAACCACAAAAATATTGTATAATCATATCGTGGTAATTATACCATAATTTATATAAATATAAATATTCATCCAATCATAATATCATATAAAATAATATTTTTTAAATAAAAAATATCCAAAATGTAATAAAGGATACAAAAGCCTAAATTTGTATGATATATGTAATGTGAAGTTGTATATTGATTTAATACACCATTAATCATATCATATTGGGAAAGGGTAAATTAGATAGAGTTAGACCACCATGATCCTATCCCATATTGATTCTTCATATACCAATCAAATTCCCTTCTTTTGAAACAAAATTTTCAATGATTATGATACTATATTATGGGATACATCACATAAATATATCACCTTATATATTCTCTGTAATTGGTCTATAAATATAAAAATTTCTATTAAAGGTATTATAATTATAGAATGATATCCCAATTCAAATACAAATTAAATTTATCGTGTAGAGTAAATTAAAAAGACACTAATTGGAAACCAAATTTAATACAATGCATGATGTAAGTGACCATTGTAGAATACTACTATCCATCAGAAAAAAACAAGGCATATCATAACAAAAAACAAAGCCATAATAATAGAAATCCAAACAAGGTTCCTGTATTGGAATAAATATAAACTATGGAATAATATCCAAATTATGACTATTTATTATCTAGATATGTCCTCTCATTTTAAAACATAATTTTGGACAACATTTATACTTGAAAGGGTTTTATTTAAGGATAAACTTACATATATTACTAAAATAGATGGAAAATAGATTTTACATGATGTTATATTTTAATTTAAGAAGTATATAATTTGGGAAAGCCCCATTAAGTCTAAATATGTAATCCATTCTATCCCACATTATGAAAATAATACATTAATTCATTACTCATGAAACCTCTTATTTTAGGTAATGTGTGGTTAGATAGTTTTTAATTCATTCATTATATTGTAAAAATAAATGGATAAATAACCAATACATTACAGATAAACTAATGAAAAAATTATTATAAAATCAGTAAGTTATAATCAATAGTTAATCAAAATAGGTTAAACTATGGTTTCTTCCATTAATGTTTTATTAAAGAAATAACTTATTTTGTGAACCTTTATAAATGGAAACAATGTTTCATAAAATGAATATTATAAGACAGGATTTCCATCTGAACTTATATAATTATTTCATGACATTTATCAAAGAATTTTATAAATATATGTACATAAAAAATGTTTTAAAATTATTAAAAATTTTAATTTTAAATATTTATTTATTTGAAATAATATTTTATCATTCATTCATATGTAAATAAAAATAATTAATTCTATTAAACATTCTTGACAAGTAATATAAATACAATAGTGAATTCTTGAAGAAATAAACTTCATAGAAAAAGTAATATTCCATATTTACTTATAATAGTATAATCATTTAAATCATTTTATAATTGTCTTATTTTTTGTTAAAACCATCCAATAAATAGTTTAAAAATGGTTCATGATATTAAAAAATTAAATTTCACAATTAAATCTCAAAACAAAGTGATAACAAAAAAAACATTAATACCTATAGTTTTCTTAAATATGATTCCCAACACTAAAAAAATATGGATATCTAATATAATCCACCAAAATAATATCAAGTTTAAGTTAAATTTATAATAATATATATAATTTTTTTCAAAATTGAGAAATTATAACATGAAAAGTTTTATAGGAATTTAATACACCATATTTGATCTCTATTAGACTATAAATTTAAAAACATGGTTATATAAGTTATTACAATAAACTCAAGTAGAATCAAATGAATAGAAAAAAATGAAAATAATATCCATTGGAAGAGAAAAAGAATTCAAAGCTCACTAATTTGATTTTGAAGAAGATCAGAATCAATAAAATCTTTGAATTAGGGGAGAAAACTAGAGAATATAATTATCCATCACTCAGGTGAGTGGAGAAGAAATAAAAGGAGGAAAGGAAATATTATCTCTCAAAGATTGTAACAAAAACAATGCCAGAAATGGATAGATAATTAAAATAATTAAACATGAATTACAAAAAATGTGGTAAAGCAAAACCAAGAAACATCACTTCCCATACCATGAGCATCAAGTTGATCCCAAATAAATAATAATGTATTACGAAATTATTATCTAACGTACAATCATTAAACAAGAATCCCAAAAATAAAACATCACTTATAAAGAACCTTATTTCAAATAATTTGGATAAATCTTAACCTAATTATATCTTGTTTATGTTTTCATACATAGATTGTAATGAAAAAAAATATTCATCAAAATTGAATAACTATTCATAACTCAATAATCTAATGTCGATGAAGATAAAAATAAAAAAAACACTAAATTTTGGGAGAACATTGGATGAGGAGAGCCTTCCTTCAACACTCAGGTAGGGGGTATGGCTCGAATGAAGTGGGAGATTGGGATAGATTAAAGTGGGAGGGTGGAAGGATGAGGTAAATATGAGGGAATATATCCCATTTTTTTTAAAACCCATTAGGATATCTTCTATACACCCATAGTTTTCATAAATAGTAGCTATAGATTTATTCATGTCAATCTATACCAACAGTTTCTAAACCAGTGTGTATAGATCCATGGTGATAGCCCCATTTTAAAGAACATTAATAAATTTAATGATATGTTAATTTTGAAAAATATATAGAATTTTATTATTATCATATATATCCATTATTTCTATCATTATAACCATCCAAAGTTAATGGTGATGAAATAAGAATTACATCGTTATGTGGATACATTAAGTTATTTGTACTCACACACTGTGATTTATTTTTTCATCGAAATGATAAAAGCTAAAATATGGATATACCAAAATCAAAATAATATCTTAGAATATATATGATTTTGTATATATTACTTTTTAATTAAAACAACACATGAATAGGAAGTGGAAGAAGAAATAAACTTTAAAGCGTTGAATATAAAAATTACTTATTCTATAGTGGAATTTCGTTAATATCGTCATAATGGATCTAGGTATGGACTTTTGGAAATATAAGAACCTCAAAAACATAAATATGTATTTTTATAAGAAAAATTGGTTGAGTTTTTATGATCTAGATGGCTCAAAGTTATGGAAATATATGAAGGAAAGAGGGTAGTTTATGATTGAGGTGAGGGGACTTTTGGAAATTCTCACAATATTAAATTAATTTAAATTAATTTTCCTTCAAAAATGGATCCAAATTGATTAATTTAGAATATAATATTATTATGGGTATAAATAATCTCATATTCTGATTTTTAGACATGTTTGAGTTACATTATTAATCACATCATTTATTTTTAACACTTATTTTACATCTTTAACTCATACTCTGACAACTTTGATTTTACTATTTAAGGGCGAATAATGTTACTATGAAATTCAAAAATGCCCATGAATAGAACATTGATAAAATTTTAAACCTTTTAAATATTATTTTTTGAATTTAAGATTGTTAATAATTTTATATTATTTAATAGAATGTTATTTGTTTTAAAAAATCATTAATGTGAATTTTGAAAATATTCAATACATTGACTTTTAAAAATATAAATACCAAAATATATCATAAAAAACATTATTAGTACATACCTAAAATGGTAGGTTGATCTATAAAATTCTTGTATGATATTAATTATCTCAAATTATTTATATTTCAATATTTTTAAAATCATTTATTTTATATTTCCATTAGTAAAATAATTACTGCATCATTATTGTGTAATCATTTAGGGTAATTATTTATTCAATAAATGTTTTTTAAAAAATTATGGGATGAATATAATTTTTTTATATTTTAATATACTATTTAAATTCAAAGAGAACATCTGAATCACACTATGTGAAAAATGTTATAATATTTATAACATTAACGTGACATCTTTGACAACACATTAAATAAAATATTATAAACAACATAATATCATCCAAGTTGAACAAAAAATCCACAAATAAAATTAAATCATTTAAATAAATTAATTAATTTCAAAAAAGAAACTTATATTAATTCATTAACTACTTTTTTAATGTGGAAACATAATTGATATTTAAAAAAATAAAGTTACATTTTTGTCTGTTTCTGTGAGTAAAATAATATATATGTTATTTCCATGGAAAAGTATTTACTAAAAAACTAAATTTAAAACCATAGGTATTATGGGTTGAATTAAATTTATCCAACAAAATTTTTGAATGTGTTAGTGTCATTTTATAGTCCACATCATTTTATTTTTAACCTATTTTTTACAATTTACACTTTATCAAGGAAAAAAATATATCAAGGTTACAATTAATATTGGAAAAAGGTGACCTATTAACTAAATATATACTTTATGAATATAAATATGAAATCCATTTTTCAAAATTTAAAACTCATATGTATAATTTAATACTAATTCTGCAAAATGAGATGATAAACGGTTTTTATAAAAAATTAATTTTAAGCCTAAAAATGTATTTATACCAAAATAATGTATAATTATGATTAAAATGTAATTAATTATATTATATATAACTAAATATTATTTTTTTCATTGAAATAAAATTAAAATCATAAAGTGGCCTTTTAATATAAATAAATTTTCTGGTTTATAAAAATCGGTATTTCTTCTCTATTTATTGGAAAATAATTTTTTTTAGAAAAATAAAAAAAATCACACTATGCTAATTTTGAAATTATTATTTCAAAAATTATGTTAATTTTTAAAATATAATATATAAAAATTTTAAAATATAGTTGTAGGTGTGCCTTTAAAGGGGGGGAATGGCACCTCTATGAGAAATATATCTTCTTATTCATAAAATTGGTCTTTCTCTTATCATATGCCTATAAAATATTTTGAATGAATGTAAAAATATTTTATTTAATATATATAAATTTAATTAAGTTCATTTAATAATAGTAATTTTTTTAGGATTAACTAACATTAATCTCCTAAAAATAGTTTTCTATAAAAACATTTTCTTTTAAATTTAATTTTCTTTTATATTCAATTCTAATTAATTGGTCAAAAAATTATTATACAAACACGTGTAATTTTTTTTTCCAAAACTTAGTTAGTCTAATTTATACCTTCAATTAAAAGTGATATTTTATAACTATCATGTTTTATATAGATATTAATAATATATTTTGGTTCGACAAAACTCAGTCTTGCATTTAACACATTCTATCTAATTGATTAAACAAAAAAAAGACATACCCTGAAATCATGGGGTGTTACAAGAGGCTACCACTAGCCAATGATTTTTTCTACTGCCATGTTACATAAATTTTATATAAATACATATATCTCAATTATAATATTCAGGATTATTTTTAAAAAACTAAATTAATTTTTTATTTTTATATCACTATTGTAATTATGTAATCTAATGGTCATCATAGTTTGAAACAATTTTACAAAGTTATAACATAGATAAATATTGAAAGGAATTTCACATAACATTGTATGAAAAAAATAAAATGGATGGTTAAATAATTTTTCAATCCTAAAGAAATAATTTATCATTAATTTTTAATATAAATTAAATTTCATTTAATTTCCTAATGGTTTTTAGTTTATTTTATTTATGTATTTTATTATTCAATTTTTTTTATTTTATAACAAAATATGGTTATGAAATATTATTGTTTCTATTTTTAAATATAATTTATCTTTTCTATAGTTTATCAAAATCACAAAATGGTTGTAAATGCTTTAAAATGTGGTTTTTAGAAATTTAAAATTCCCATTAATTTTACATTATAAACATGATATAGAATGATTTTTTTCTTTAAAACTATATTTTCTAAATTATATTTTTTGAATATACATTACACCTAATTATAAGAATAATTTCATAAAATAACTTATATACATTTATAGTAATATAATGTATAACAAACATTATTTATTGCAATGGATACATAACATTCTCAAAATGAAATTAAATGTTTTAAAATATAGATTTTTCAAATTTTATATAGTGAATACTTTATTTTGAAATACGCAACTACTTTAAAATATCATATATATTGATTTTTTTTTAGAAAATGATGTAATTTTTTTGACTCATCACATTGAAATTATATTAGGGTGAATGTTTAGTATTTTTACCATAATGTTGTTTTTTGAAGATCTTAAAATTATTGTTTTATGGATACTATGATTTTGATGATATCATTATGAATTAGTAAAAAAATAAAAATTTATGAAATTCTTTCCGCAAAAAAAATTAATTTACGTATTATTATAATGAATTTAAAAATATTAATTTGAATTGATAACCTTATACATGAAATATTCAAATATTAATTAGTTCTTCCATAATGAAAATTAGTTTTTTAATTTTATGCATTGAATGATGTGGATAAAAGCTTCCTTTTAGTTTTTGGATGGTTAAATCCATTACTAAACCACATTTTATCATTTTTTATCCATTAAGATCATTTAAATTAATCACACCATCATTATCCATCCCCCAGGGCTCATGCTGGGACTACCCCAAGCCCTCCTCCAATAGGCCAAGGGTTGGAAACTTGCATTAAGTTTGCATACCCCACAAATGGGAGGCATTTTCCTCAGAACCTATACACATGCACCGAACTGGAATACATAATGCTGGAGAGTGAAAACACTAAGTAAAGAAAATGAAAGAATACCACTTCAACCCAACCATATAGTACGACATACATTAATCTAAAAAATTACAATCGGGCCAGAATACAAGACGAGTAAAAGAAATACAACTGAAAATAATGAACTGCAAAAAACTATACTGAATCTACTATAGGAATCTTCCAAAAACTCCTTGGCTTGTCTAATATCACAAGGCACCGCCTGGTCCTATTCATGGTCCAACTCCTTTTAAGACTCCATCAATGTTTCAGTTGTCTATACAAGACAAAACACATGAGGGAAAATCCCATGTAGGGGTGAGTAAAACAACACTTATTATGGGACCCCAATAAATACCAAGCGAAAGACCACAAAGGAAAACACCACCAAGAAGGTACAGTCAGCTCAACACAGTTGTATATCATCAACACATATAATAATAACATCTAGTTATACTAGTAAAGGATTCAAGGATGGAACATCGCTTCCGATTCCAGCCATACTGTTTCATTCGTAGCACCCTCAATTTCTAGAGATCCAAGTCCTCAATCTATCTGATAGTAACTAGGTAGATCAAGTATACCAAATGTTTCTAAGAGAACATCTAGTCTCGATACATCATGAAGATCCCTTGAGACATCTATTCTCACTAAGATAAGAAGTCTTGATATCATAACCAATCGTTCATCACATGATTAGGCTCAAGGAAGGCTCATCCTAGGAGGATTCGCTCCATGATTCATTAAATCATCAGAGACCTACGCAAAGAGGGTCCCACATATTTTTGCCCCACTAAAAGAGAACACTCTAGGAACTACCCAAAGTACACTACATCAGTCAGAACGATGAACATCTTGTACTGATGAGGGGATCAACCCTGATGAGTGACTGAGGTCTACTCGCCTACCTGACCACTATGGTCTACTCAGCTACTGCTCGTCTGTCGTCCCACTAAGGTCCGCATAGGTACTCATATATTGAGGCACAAAGTTCTGAACGACTACTAGTATATTGGTCCACACAGGTCTGAATGACTAGTCGTCTTATGGGCCACCCATGTTTACACAACTACTCGTCTGTCGGGCCACTAAGGTCCTGTAAACACTTCTTTCTCATCACATCCAATCACATGATTTGTTCTCATAGTGTGCCTGATTCCAATATAATCTACTCCTCAAACAATTGGTCATATCTCAACCTCCAATGAAACTCACTTAGTGTATTTCAAAAGGAAAATCTCGTCACAAGGGTCCCAATGTTGCAAATGGCTCGTCAATCGGATGTACAATTTGAAAGTTAGGACTGTTTTATTTAAAAGGGGCTAGTTGGGTTTGGGCATGGTCTGACCCGGTATGACCGACTTGACTTGGGTTCCACCTACCATACCTGTCATGTAGGACCTGACCCATCAGTTCTGACACGGACTTGCTGGGCCATGGGTATGACCCACTGCTGGCCCGGCCCACCACTGCTACGCATGGCGACCAGCTCCAGCTCTGCCCATTGTGATGTAGGCTGGTATCCTCCATCCTAAGATGTGGAAATCACATCGCATCCCTTCTCATCATGAGGTTTGCTCGACCGACCATTGTTTTGCTGGAGGCCCGTAGCTTGAGCCGCGGGTCCTGTTCATCGTCGTTGTCGAAGCCACAACCTTCTCTACACGGATTGCCACGTTGATTTGTCTATTACTGCCAGGGCACTGTGACGCCCTTTCACATGTGACCAGACGTGCTTTGGTGGTTCCTTCTTTGATCTAAAAGGGGTTCTGGGATCCTCAGGCCATATTCGTCATCACATGGGGTTTGAAATCACATTGCGACTCACATCACTGAACAATGCATGAATGGTGGAATTTCCCACAATGACTCAATCTATTTTCCACCACCATCATCACACCTCTGTCAATCCAATGTGTGGTTGGATCTTTAATTTGGAATCATTGTTCCAAGATATGTGCACACAATGATAAATCATTCTTCAACTCGTGAATAATGCGAAGAACGTGGTGGAGAAAAGAACATTAATCAACTAAAGGATCAATCCTCGATCGTTTTTTTGTTCGGCCTCAATGTGATCCATTACGGTGATCAAGAAAAAAATAAAAAGGGAAATTCCAATACCCCCGAAATCATCCCACAAACAAAAACCTCCCACAAGAAAATCATACCACATGTGATCCTTTTCATGGGTTGATCTGTGTTCGTCATTTTATTCCAAGAACATGGAAGACACGATTAAAATAAAAACCCCTATCCTGAGTTTGATCTCATGAAAATGTGGATTGAAGTCAAGCTGCCACATCGATCCTTGTTTCTCCTGTGTTAGTTGATTCATTGATGCTTGAGTGAACCCCAACCTATGATCTATCTTCACTAGAAATAGATCCACCTCCACCTTGCCTTGTGGAAACTCTAGAGTTCCAATGGAATTATCAAATGTTATGAAAACTAACTCTGGACATTCTACCCAATTAATGGAGGAAACACGTTAACACATTTTAGTGTTATTGATTCTATTTTAAAAATCATTACCACACCGATTCATTGATAAAAAGGATAGAAATTTGTTCTGTCTCTACTTTGCAGTGTCTCCATAATGTGAAATGTTAAATGGAAATAAAATAAATTTTTTTGTAGATTTTATTCTCATTTAAAAAGTCCAAAAATTAACTCTTACCCTCAACCAGCGTTGGACAAGGATTTTTCCTTCTTAAGGAGAACATATCATTAAGAACTCAATACTGGTCTCATATTTTTAATCCAAGTTACCATTTGTGAGTTATGATGATTCGGAAAATAAAATAATTTTTATATAAATAATTTTATTTACGGCTACGTCCAAAAAACCAACTTTCATTGCCGACCAGTGCCGACCGATGTAATTCTCTTCCTAATGAATGAATACCCTCAAAATATCAATGGTGGTCTTGTATTTTCAATTATAATTACCCTTTATTATTTATAATGATTTGATAAAAAAATAAATTTATTTTATTATTTTATTTACGACCAAAAACTGTTTTCCATTGTTGGCATGCACCGAACAATATTAGGCTCTATCAAAGGAATGAATTCCCCCACGTGCTCAACGGTGGTCTCATATTTTCAATTTGGGTCACCATCCCTATTTTATAAGGATTTGAAAAATAAAATAATTTCATTTAATTATTTTATTTATAGTAATTCCATTTTTGGGTTTCTCACTGGAGACTCGTGACGACTAAACATAAGTCACACCAAGGTTAAGAAAACTCATCTGAATAAAAAAAGGACTTTATATTTCTGATCTAGGCACCAATATATGTTTTATTCCAATTTTTATGGAAAACTTCTCACAGGCACTATTTAAAACATACCATTTTTCGACAGACCATTTCCGGCACACCGGGCCTCGGAATCATAAACTGTCTCAGTGCTGGGTCTCGGAATAATATCATATAATATATTTAAAAAATCATGGAATTACATGAAATTATTTTACCCCCTCCTTTATGGATTTATGTTCTTGTAAGACAAAACGAGGGCTAAAAAACAAATAAGGGTACGAGCATGTACCTCAGATTTCGGCTCCCACGTTCTCTCTTAGATATTTTTGTATTTCCACTGAACGCGCACTAGAGGAATCGATCACCAACAGAGGGTCATCTCTTATCGATCCTCGATCTCTACCAAAAACTCCTCAAATGTAGCCCCATCGTTAAATCTCTAGCACATATAGGCATCACAATCCCTCTACTAAACTCTACTCCTGGGTAGCTACAAAGTGGGTTGACTTAGTGAGTCGGTAAATGTTCCCCAAGAGGGCATCATGTCTCCTGGATGTACATGGTAAACCTATCAGGAATTACAACTATATCTCTTACCACTTCCTTCATGGTACCCCAAGAAAGAGAAATAATAACCCACGAAACTAATTGATTCAAGAGTTCAATTTTTTATCTCAACAGGTAACCCATTCTTCAACTCGTTTCTCCATCCCCGGTGTCCGCCTTGATGCCCACACACATAACCCGACAAATCTCTCCAATCAAGGAATCACTTCTACAACTACTCATCCTCTACGAAGAAAACCATGCTCTCCACCTTTCAAATGTCCATCATGGGCATTCCTTGTGGAAAACTAAGCATGTAATGACTCATTGTGGTTTTCACCATGTTTTGCCTCCCTGACTCATTAAAGAGTGGACTAGTAACAATCAATGACTGGAGATAAGCTTCTTCATCCCCACCCATGAAGGATAACTATAATGAGGCGAACTAATCATTTTTCCTCATCAAACAACTAATAACTGAATCTCTTATTGAGAGCATACCCTAACATGTTCCCCTTACCAAGAGTATAGACTACTTTGAAGTCATAGTCCTAGAAGAACTCCATCCATCATCTTTGTGTCAATTCTAAATCCTTCTAAGATAATATATACATGTGACTCTTTTGGTTAGAGTAGATGGTAAACCATCTTCCCTTAAGGTAGTGTCTCCCAATATTCAATGCGAAGACTACTGGTGCCAACTCAAGATCAGAGTGTTCTTCAATCATTCTCTTAAATGCTCAAAATCCAATGAATATCCTTCCATCCCCACAAAAGGCTACCCCTTTCAACTGTTTGATTCATTCATCATCCCTTTGGTAGTGGGCACTATTTCTACATGGAATCATTGTTAAAGGGCTAGTAATCTACAAAAAACCTCAAACATTGGGTCTAACTAAGCCCTTCCTCTGTAAGTCCCCCAAATACACCCTCTACCTCTGAAGCTCTATGAAATACATACGATATACTTATGAAAATATCAGTTCCATATTGTTGTTTAGAATGATTCCGTAATCCATCACTTTTTGGGGAGGTAACCATGGAAACACATTCTTGAAATATTTTCTTGTACTCTGCCACTACTGCTTGGAACTAAAAAATCAAAACATCCATCGATATGCGGGTACAAATAGCTGCATGCATCTACTCTCTTCCCCTGTCATCCTGCTTCTTAATCCTGGTGTGGACCACATTGGGGTGGTGGTTTTAACATGGTGAAATTTATACCATCTCATGCTGCTCTCCATGATCCCCTTCCACGTCTCCCGCCCAATAGATTAATATATTCCTGTCACTGTCTCTTCCCTAGTGGTCCATCCACCATTTCACTATCAGCAAATCCTTTCATCTTACTAGGATGACTAGAATCTCCCTATGAGCCCTGAGCTATAGATCCCCTGTCTTGGGGACTGATCTCAGAACGTCTCACACATCGATGTCTTAATACTAACGTCGGATTTTTGTTTCCCCACTACTGAATTCCACTGGTTATATCTGCTCATCCAAAGGAATTTTAACCACACATGTTTTCTCTAGAACTCTAGAATAATTAGGAATGCATTAGGGAATAGGGTTGGCTCGGATGTCCCTAAACACATCTCGGTCGGAGGTTCGAGCCCTAATGCACTGGTCGTATCACATTCATCGGGTACCTGGAATGGTCAGTATGCCTTGATGAATACTTTGTTACTAACATGTCATCCTATCAATGATATAGACGCTCTTGGGCATGCACAACCCTTGGATTTTATGGAAAGATACCCTTATCTTAGAAAGGTTCTCATGCTTTTTCCACAAAAAGTCACGTCATCTTAAGATCGGGTAATCAAAACCCCACCATCGCCCTACTGAGCCATGTAGAAGGCTCACTACCAGGACCACCTTCTAATCTAATGGTTCCCTGACTAGAGGGAAAACTCGGTCACCACCTCTTGATAGTCCTTAACGGCCTATGAGTTGGACTCACCACAGAACCTATGGGGTCTTTGTTGCAGAAACTTATGAAGTGTGCTCATCACGTGCATCTCATCCGCTGGTACTACGAGTACCATGTGCTACTCCAAAGGTGGCGGTATAGATGGCACACCACCTAGTGGTGTTGTCTATGGTACGAACCCCTATACCCATCTTTGTTACCCAGCTGATCATCCTCGTAATCTCATGGTGGAATCCTAATTAGCTATATATGTGGAAGCCCCATGAAGCAAAACAAGATGTACCATGATCAATTGAGTATACCTAGTGATCTGACCTAAGAAGTATATGAAAAAAATCTCATTCCTATATGATGCATGTACCATAGTTATTCCCTAAAAAAAGTATTTTCATGTACCATGTCGAAAAGCAGGATTCAAGGACCTGGTGTATGGATACATCAATTTCCACACCAACACTGGATTCCTGGGCCTAAAAGCCAGTCTCAAATCACTTAAAACTGTTCCCCCAAACCAAACTCATAGGATATGTGTTCTTAAGGTAGAACTGACCTCATTTGTTATCGCTCTATCACAACGCGCCCCCCAGGGACCATGCTGTTACTACCCCAAGCTCGCCTCTAATAGGCAGGGGCTGGCGACGAGCGCCGATTAGGCATATTCCACAAATGGGAGGTATTTTCCTACGAACTTGTACACACGTACCCAACTGAAATCCAAAATTATTGAGAATTAAAACACTAAGTAAAGAAAATCCAAGCATATCACTACAATCCAACAATAATGTATGACCGAAATTAAAGAAGCCATGTACAATTGGTCCAGAATACCAGCCCAGTAAAAGAAAAAAAATTGCAAAGCTTGTCCCACAAACAAAGGTACACAAGTAGCTATAATAAGCTTCTAGAAATACCATGGATCATCTAATCTCACAAGGAACCACCTGGTCCTGTTCTTGGTCCTACTCTATCTAGGACTCCACCAATGTGCTGGTCTTCTGCACAAGACACTACACGTGCGGGCAAAGCCCATGCAGGGGTGAGTAAAACAATACACAGTAGCGGACCTCGAAAACCAGAAAGAAAAAGTCCATAAAGGAAAATAGAACCAATATGGTATAGTTATATCAACACAGTTATATTTAATCAGAAAAATATAACAGGAAAATCAAGGTATACTCATAAAGGATTCCAAGAAGCAATGTCTCTTCCACTTCATACCATATGGTTCCATGTGTAGCACGCTCAATTCCTAGAGATCAAACTCCTCGATCTATCAGATAGAATCTAGGTCGAGCAAGTCTACCAAAAGTATCCAAGAGAACGTATGGTTTCGATACATGAAAATGTCTCTTTGAGAAATCTAGTCTCACTGAGACAAGAAGTCACGACATCATTGAGAACCCAGATCTTCTTTTCAGGTATGTTTTTCTTTTTTTCGGTTGTTTTAGAGAAAAGAAGAGTTTCTGGAAATTTTTTAAGTACACGTCATGTACTATATGTGTACAGACTGTGTACTTGTTTACTGTGGGTAGCTGTGTGTTGGCCGTGTAGTGATCTTTTACATGGCCATGTGAGGTGACCTAGTGGCCGCCTAAAGCCGGGTTTAGTTAGGGAAAGTACATGCCGTGTACTTCAAAAGTACACACTGTGTATTTTATTTTTTTCATTAAACGGACTGGGGTCACGTCTTATAGACAGAAACATATTCTTCTTTGACATCTTCATCTAAGAGAACCGTACAGCCAGAATATTCTCTGAGTCCCTGAGAGAGAATCTATTCTCTGAATCGAACTCTGTCGGTTGCATTGGAATCACATCGGTGAGTTCTCTCTTCATCTTGAACACTATATTTTGATTTCTCCTCTATCGTGAGATATCATGGGTTAAAAATTTTAGATGTTTCTATAGATCTACCATTTAATAGGTTGATCCAAGGGCCAAATATGGATTATATTGATCCTACAATGCCGAGGTAGGTGGTTTGTACCTTTCCGTTGAAAGTATTTGAGTTATATGTGAAAAATCATCAATACCCATGAATCGGGTATTGCGTCTTTACTATTTTAGCCCTATTGTTTTCATGTTATTCTTGTATGCTTGAGTAGAGGTAAATTTAATGAGAATAGGGTAAATTTATTTGATTTGGAAGTGTTTTCACATGCATGTTTCCTTGTTTTGACCATTTGGTCTAGCCTTGACTGTTTGGATGCTATTTAATTTCCATGCCTAGTATTGTAGGATGGAGTGATTGTTATATGCCATGTTGTTGTAGGGTAGATTTCTAGCTAAGTAGTTCTTGAGTGTTACCTTGGATGATACATGTTCTTATGCTTCCATGATGTATACAGGGCCTTGAGAACCTTGTGTATTGGACCATATAGAAAATGGATGTAAGGGATTCTCCAGAGTGTCTATTTACATTACGATGCAAGACCACAAGGGGAATTGACGTAAGTGCTTCCTCAGAGTGTCTGTAGTTCCTCAACCCGGGGAACATGGGGAATGTGATGTATTTTCTTCCCTAGAGAACCTTTAGTACCGATACAATACTATAGGGGTAACTGACGGTGAGTGCTTCCTCGGAGAGTCTATGCTTAAGCTGAACTAGAGGGGTTAGACTGATTGTACTGCCCAGAGAGTTGCTTGTGTTGCTAGGTAGCACCAGAGGGGATATGCTATGAGTAATTCCTAGAGGGTTAGCTATTGTGTTATATGATTTCTTGTGTTGTTTGGTTGAACCAGAGGTGTGAGTCTATGTGTACTGCAAAGAGAGTTACCTGCATTGATTAGTTGTTTCTTGGTATATGAAACTGAATGATTTGAAACTATGTAATTCTTTACTGCTGAGTACATCCTTGTTTATTTCTTCTTTTAATTATTTCCTTCCATATATTCACTGACTGTTAGGCACAGATATAATGGTGGTTGCATACTAGTGTTTAGTCTAACACATTTTTTGGTCCATCCTTTTGGGCCCAATCAGATTAAATTGTTTCCGGTATAGATAAGGGCAAGCACCCTTCTACTTCAGGTACTTGAGTGTTGTGGAGTTGGAGAGCATGGGACAAAGTTGACGCTTGAGATGCTGAGGAGATACCATCTATCTTTATTTTTTAATTTGGTTTAGTATTGTTGTATTCTAGCATTGTGATTTGTTCGGTTGCTTTCCTAGACATATGTATCATACATCATTTATATAAATATGTGAGTTCTCCAGTTTATTATTTCTAGTCTTCTATTGTTTCCTTCTTTATGGATTATTATTGTTTCCTCTATTATATATCTGTTTTACATACACTATGTTACTATACCAATGAGGGCATAGTTTCCCTACTATCACACCCAAGGCCCTCATTGTTTGTCAGCAACTTTTGGCGTTCGGAGAAATGGGCTTGAGGCCATGTGACCAACCTGGTACGGGGCGCCTCTAGGAGGCTTCCGGAACATGGACACTACAAAGTGGTATCAGAGGATTATTTCTTCATGAATTACTGTTTGGATACTATAGCCAGGGATTGGAAGGAATAGGTACTTGGTAATAAGTTGTGCCCATGCATAGCTAACCCATGTACAGGGAAAAGCCACTTTACCTCGTTATTGAATTTCTTTTTTCTGTTTTTGCAAATTTATAGTTGATTTTATTTCACTATTGGGTGATTCACATGTTTCATGCTATCATAATTGATGTTATTGTGGTTCTATTTCTGTTGCAACCCGATGAGATGAGGGTATTCCATCTCATGCATCGTATAGGAACTTTTTAAAATCACATGTCATGCATTCTTGACATGCCATTTAGGGTGCATTAGTGATTTCATGTTGTTGTGGTAGATGGTGTGTTAGATATGCTTGATGTTGTGATAAATTCCATGATATAATATCTGTTTTTGATAGGGTATCTCACTGTGTATGTTTTGTTTTGAATGAATGCCAAACATTGGTTTTTGAGGTGTTATAGGCCTTCATAGAACAGAATTTGATGGATCATTGCCTTGTTTCCCTTGTTCATGACGTGTATAAGATTCCATTCTTTGATTCGCGGGGAGTATGGGCCCTCACGGATCAGAATTTCATACTTTAATGATCGTATAGTGTTTTTTTGGGACCCATAGTAGTTTATGAGGCTTACTGTTTAGAAAAACCCAGAATACACACCATGTTGTTTTGAATACATGCCATGTGTTCTTATATTTGGGAATAAATTGTTTTTCTTATGTACATGTTGTGTACCATATGTACATACCATGTAGTCTCTAACCGTGTCTCAGACTGTGTGGGTAGAGAAACTGGGTTTAGAATCTTTTGTAGGAGGCACCATGTAGATGATGTACATGTCATGTTGAAGACTGTGTAAACTGGATGTGTCGCTTACAACAAGGGTCGGTTGAGTCTCTTCCTATTACACGCCATGTCCATCTAGAACACGCCGTGTAGTGTGAGCCGTGTACCCAGTCGTGTGACTAACAATACGAGTCAGTGAAGCTCGTCTAGAATATGTCATTTCTATCTTTAACATGCCGTGTAGTCATATCTTATGAGAGTTGTGTGGCTTCGCTGTATATAAGAACTCATTATGGGGAAGATGATTCAGGTACATGTTGTGTGTTAGGACAAAACGTCGTTTTTATGGGGTGTTACATGACATGGGTTGGTATACATACATGCCCATGTGAATTGCACAAGGGAACATTCCATTTAGAGATTATGCAAGCCGTGTAGTCATGTTTTGGAAAAACGTGAATACTTTCTTTATATTGTTACCTTCATAATCTCCAAGTTTCTAGTTTGTGATATCTTGATCTATGTTTTGTGTTTGGCCTTTTAGAGACATTTCATCGAGACGGCCTCCAGTTGTATGCCAGTTACATGGTAGTGATCAGACACCGGATATGACTGATCAGGGACTATCAGCAGATCCTCCAGTCATGCTAGCCTTCGCACCAATAGTTATACCTAACACTGGTTTTGATGCATAGTTCAAGGAAGGCTTCATGAGGATGATGCATACCTTCTAGAGAGCATCATTTCCTGTATCTTCTAAAGAAGATTTGACGCGGGTTTTCCAGCAGCAGCATCTTCCCACCTTCTTAGGGGATGGAGGACCTATGGCTGTAGAGTCATGGATAGAATCCATGCTTACCATCATTGAGCATCTGAAGATGCCTTTGAAGCAGCTGGTCAAGCTCGCTACTTCCATGCTATGAGATTCTACTATGAGATGGTGGGATGTAATCTCATAGGCGGGGCATCAGTAGTTTGGGGCTTAGGAGGATTTCCAGTGAATCTTCTATGATTACTTCTACCCAGAGTCCTTGATGGCCAATTGATCCAGAGAGTTAATGAGTCTGGAGTAGGGTACTCTTTCAGTTATAGATTATTCCTCTCATTTCACTGAGCTGCAGTGATTTACACCCATTCTATAAGGATATGGGTTGTTCCTGGAAAATAAGTTAGAGGATGACCTCTGACGGGACATCCTCTCACATGTGAACATCTTTAGGTTGACATCCATCACTTCTATAGTCAATTTGGTGCTGATCACGGAGCACAATATGAGGGATTTTGGATTTGTGAGCCAGGGCGGCTCGACATCTAGAGTTAGTATCCCTCCTAAAGACAGCAAAAAGCGTCATAGGAATTCTACGTGTGGAGATCCAAGGAGGAGGGAGATATTTTCAAGTATCCATGTGGTGTGCTATAAGTGCGGGAAGAATGAGCATACGAGGCCACATTGCCTGAGAGACCTAGTGGAGTGCCGATCTTAGGGCATGATGGGCCATCTTCTGCACTTCTCCTAGATCATCACACCGACATCTAATGACAGGGGTTCCTCTATGACTCATAATTCAGGAGTAGCACCACCAGTTTCTCCTCAATCATGGAACTAGAGTTCTTCTAGCCGTTCAGGTTGAGTTGGAGGTCACGGTCATGGTAGTCAATCTCCAGGCTTTTAATGACAGTAGGGTGGATTAGCGTTGAGTAGTCATGCTGGGTCATAGGGCCGAGGTACTAACCAGAATTTTGTAGTGGAGCAGACCCAACAGGAGAAGGATCCCGTACCCTCTACAGTTTGAGGTACGATCACAGTTGCCTCGGTTTTAGTTTCTTCTCTTTTCGATATAGGTGCTTCCCCAAGCTTTCTATTTGTTGCTGTTGTGGAGAGCCTTTTGCTCTTTATCTTTTCTTTTGCTGATATCTTCATGCTAGAAACTCCACTAGGGACTAGAAGGGCTAGTGTTTATTAGTGTATAGAGTCCCTTCTAGAGGTTGGTGTGTGTCACATCTTATGGGACCTTTATGTCCTAGAGATGACAGGCTAGGATGGCATTCTTGAAATGGACTGGTTAGTTCCCTTTTACATAGTTGTCGATTGCTATCATTGTAGGGTGATTTTCACATCACCAAAGGGATAATCCTTACATCATAAGGAAGAATAGGATGTCCATGAGAGTAGAGAGGGACCCGAGCATCATGGGTTGAGAGGAGTTACAACCCAGATTGCTAGTCTTTATCTGGATGACCAGGGGACTTCACAGATGGACTTTCCTCCAGTGGTGGATCATTTCAGGGATGTCTCTCCAGAGGAATTTTAAGGTTTTCCTATGGAGCATGAGGTAGAATTTTCTATTGAGCTTGTTCCAAGTGTGGAACTAGTGTATATTCCCCCTTATAGGATGGCTACACGAAAGTTACATGAGCACATGAAGCAGTTGTAGAAGTTGCAGGCAAAGGGTTTCATTCAACCCAATACTTCTCCTTGGGGTTTGCCTGTTTTGTTTGTGAAGAAGGCAAGCGGTACCCTAAGGCTTTGTGTAGATTATTAGAAGTTGAACCAGTTTACCATCAAGAACTGATATCCTTTACCTGGGATTGATAATCTCTTTGATCAGCTTTGAGGATCCTGAGTGTTCTCAAAGGTTGACTTGAGATTCAGTTATCATCATTTATGCATTAGACCATATAATATACCTTTTATAGCCTTTCGGAGTAGGTATGGTCTATAAGAGTATGTGGTTATGCCGTTCGGTCTCACGAACATGTCTGCAGTCTTCATGGCACTGATGAACTAAGTGTTCCATTCGTACATGTATTCATTCGTGGTTGTCTTTTTGGATTAAATATTGATGTACTCTCACACATAAGACAACCATGATATACCTCTTGAGATCATTTTGAGTACACTGAGAGAGCATGGGTTATATACAAAGCTCTCAAAATGCCACTTTTGGATGGATCGGATTCACTTCTTCGGTCATGTCATCTTAGAGTCAGGTGTGTTAGTAGACCAAAAGAAATTGAGAGCAGTAGTTTAATGGGAGCATCTGAAGAACATATTTGAGGAATGGAGTTTTCTAGGGTTGGATAGTTACTACAGAAATTTCATACAGGACTTTTCACATTTAGCAGCACCACTAACGGGTCAGACTAAGAGGGGTGCAATGTTCTTCTGGTCAGATTCTTGTGAGTCAGCCTTTCAGGAGATGAAAGGGATATTAACTTTAGCAACGATACTATTATTTCTAGAGACGGGAAAGTGCTATATTGTTTACTATGATGATTCAGGTATTGGGCTGGTAGCTTTACTTATGCAGGAGGAATGAGTCGTTGCGTACAGGTCTTACTAGTTGAGGCCACATGAGAGGAATTACCCGACACAATATCTTGAGTTGGTAGCAGTTGTTCATGATTTCTGCTGTTAGAGACATTATATTCTGGGAGAGGACTTTTTGGTTTTCACCAACCACAAAATTATCATGTACATCTTCCCTCGGTGTGATCTGAACATGAGACAGCGAAGGTTGGTTGAGTACCTTTAGTCATTTGACTTTGAGCTTGCCTATATGCCTGGGAAGGGCAATGCAGTGGCTGATGCACTGAGTGTGAGGACTCAGATACATGACGTTCAGGAGGCCAACAGTGAGTGGAAGATTATTGATATGTTCCTTGAGATGTATTTGGAGGTGCACAACATAGAGGGGAAGACTTTTCTTTCTTCTATAGATGTTACCTTTACTCGTCTTTATCGAGTGTGAATGAGGCAGCTATTAGATTCTGAAGGCCTCATCCAAAGAAAGAGTGTGTTAGGAGAGGACCCTATTCTTGGATGGACCATAGGAGAGGATGAGATCTTGTGTTTCCAGGGGTACGTTTGAGTGCCAGCAGACATACGTGAAGAGGCAGCTATTATGGGGTAAGTTGGAGTTTTCCTACAACAATAGTTTTCAAGAAGTTATTTAGATGGAACCTAATGAGGCTTTGTATAGTAGGCCACACTGATAACCCTTATATTGGTTGGAGGTAGTAGAGGCAGCTATTATGGGACCTTGTCTTGTCTAGGAGACAATAGAGTAGATATAGTTGATTCGGAAGAGGATGGCTACTGCACAGTCTCGACAAAAGTCTTATGTTGATCTTCGGAGACGACCTCTGGAGTTCGAGGTCAGAGATCATGTATTCATGTGTGTCACACCATGGTTGGGACACAGATTGATTAGGATATGTGGTAAGATTTCACTGAGGTACATCGAGCTGTTTGAGGTGTTGGAGAGAGTTGTTCTAGTTTCCTATCAGTTGTAGTTACCTCATATTTACTGGGCTATACATGACATTTTCAGTGTTTCTCAGCTTTGAAGATACTTCTAAGACCTATCTCAGGCTTTCTTACCCGTGGAAGTCAATTAGAAGGTGGATTCATCATTTTAGGAGCATCCTATCTAGATAATTTATTGATTTACGAAAGTTCTATGTGGCTGGTCTATTCCTCTATTATGGGTGCTATGGAAGCACGGGTGAGTACAGGACTAGACATGGGAGAGGGAGGCTGATGTACGATCGCAGTGGCCGAAGCTGTTCAGAGTTTCTTCTTCTATGCAGCCTTACATGGGAAATTCTAGGATGATATTCTTTAAGGGGGGAAGTTTGTATGTACCTGGATCTTCTTTTTAGGTTTGATTTTTTTATAGAGTTTTTGAGAAAAGAGTAGTTTCTTGAAATTTTTGAAGTATACGTCATGTACTTTATGAGTACATGTCATGTACTAGGTTATCGCAGGTAGCCTTGTGCCATCCATGTAGCGGCCTAGAACCCAGCCATGTGTGTTGATCTAGAGGCTGCCAAAAGCGGGGACTGGTAAGGGAATGTACATTTCGTTTACTTCAAAATTACACACCATGTATTTTATTTTTTTTCATTAAATAGATCAAGGTTGCATCTTATCAGCAGAAACATATTCTTCTTTGACTTCTTTAACTGAGAGAACCATACGGCTGTGAATCTTCTCTGAGTCCCCGAGCGAGTGTCCGTTCTCTGAATCGAATTCTATCAGTTGCATTGGAATTGCATCAATGAGTTATCTATTCTTCTTGAACACCATCTTCTGATTTCACCTCTCTCATGAGATATTGTGGGTTGAAATTTTTTGATTTTATTGTAGATCTATCACATTGTAGGTTGATCCAAGGGCTGACGCCAGAGTATAATGATCTCGAATGTCGAGGTGGGTGGTTTGTGCATTTCTGTTGAAATTATTTGAGTTATATGTGAAAAATCACCAATACCCATGAATGGGTTATTGCGTCTTTACTGTTTTAGCACTATTGTTTTCCTACTATTCTTGTATTCTTGAGTAAAGGTAAATTGAATGAGAATAGGGTTTATTTTTTCTGCTTTGGAATTGTTTTACCATGAATGTTTGCTTGTTTTGAATGTTTGGCCTAGCCTTTCATGCTAGGATGGTGTTTACATCCCATGCCTAGTATTGTAAGATGGATTGATTCTTATCTATAATTTTGTTCTCCTATAGATTTCTAGCCAATTTTTTCTTGAGGGTTACTTTGGCCGATACACGTTTCTATGTTTTGTTAACGTACACAGGGCTGTGAGAACCTATTGTATTAGACCATAGGAAGAATGGACGTAAGGGATTCTCTAGAGTGTCTGTTTACTTTACAATGAAAGACCACATGGGGAATTGACTTAAGTGCTTCGTCACAGTTTCTATAGTTATTCAACGTGGTCCATAGGGGGAATGTGATGTAAGTTCTTCCCAATAGCACTTTTAGTATTGATACGAGACTATAGGTGGAATTAACGGTGAGTTCTTTCTCAGATAGTCTATGGTTAAGATGAACCCAAGGGTTTAGACTGAGTGTACTGCCCAGATGGTTTCTTGTGTTGCTATGTTGGACCAGAGAGAATAGCCTATGAGTACTTCCCAAAGGGTTACCTATTGTGTTATCTTCTTTCTTGTGTAGTTTGGTTGAACTAGTGGGGTGAGGCAGTGAGTACTACCGATAGGGTTACATGCTTTGATTAGTTGTTGCTTGGTAAATGAAACTGAATGCATTGAAACTATGGAATTGTTTACTGCTGAGTACTTCCTTGATTACTACTTCTTTTACTTATTACCATCCATATATTAACTAAATGTTATGCATATATCTCAAGGTGGTTTCCTACTATGATTTAGTATCACACCCTATTTGGGCCATGCTTTTGTGCCCAAACAAATTATATTGATGCAGGTATAGATAACGGAAAGTTCCCTTCTACTTCAGGTACTTGAGTGCAATGGAGCTAGAAAGAATGGGACCAAGAAAAGGATTGTGATGCTGAGGAGCTACCATTGGTCTTTATTTTGTACTTTGGTTTAGTAATGTTGTATTCCCGAATTGTGATTTTTTGGGATGACTTTTTAGACATATGTATCATGCATCATTCATATATATATATATATATATAATGGTGTGTCTGCTCTAGTTTATTATTAATAGGCTTCCATTGTTTCCTTTTTTATGGATTATTACTTTTTTCGCTATTGTATATTTTTTTTACTTCCGCTATGTTACTCTGCCAATGAGGGCATAGTATCCCCACTATCACACCCAAGACACTCGCTGCTATTCGGAAACCTATGGCGTTCGGGGAAATGTTCTTGGGGCCATGTGACCAACCGGGTATGGGGTGCCTTTGGGTGGCTTCTGGAATAGGGACGTTACAACATCATAGTTAATCCTTCATCACATGATTCTTATAAAGGAATGATCATCTCAGGAGGACATGCTTATTGACCCATCATGTCATCAGATACCTATGCAAAGAGGGTCCCTCTTTTTTGGTCCCTTCCCAAAGAGAACACATAGAGTACTACATGAAGTAAACTACTTCAGTCATAGCATTGAACATCTTGTATTGATTAGTGACTCATCCCTGATGAGTCACTGAGGACTGCTCTTATGTAAGGCCACTGAGGTCCACTTGGCTACTGCTCATCTTCCTGGCCATCGAGGTCCATATGGCTACTCTTCTGCCAGGCCACATAGGATCGCATGGGTACTCATCTGTCGTGCCACACAGGTCCTCAAAATTACTCATGTTTCAAGCCACTGAGGTCCACTCGACACTTCCTTCACATCACAGCTATTCACATGATTACTCCTCATCACACCCATTTATAGGATTCCATCTCGTCGTGAGGGTACCAAAAGAGAAAATGACTCATCGATCAGATGTATGGTTTGAATGTTATGATCATTTTACAGAAAAAGGGTCGGTCGGGTCTGGGCCAAGTTTGATCCGGGCAGACCTACCCGACCCGACCCGACCTAGGGTCATCCTAGAAGTCTCGGAGGGTTTGACACAACCCACCAAGTCTGACCCAGAATTACTGGGCCACATGTCTGGCACACCGCTGGTCAGGCCCGTCCCAGTTGGTTGTGGCCCACCGGCTTTAGCCTGACCCGCTGTGATGTGGGTCGGTGTCCTCTAGCGCTAGACAAGGAAATCACTACATATGACTCCTCATAAAGAGGCCGATTCATTGGTCTTCCATTCCACATGCAGCCCACATCTTGAGATGTGGGTCCTAGTCACCATCGTGGCCTTCTTCCCATGGACAGTCACGTTGATACAGCCACCGCTATCCACCAGCGCACCAGTATGCCCTTCCGCGGACCACCATACATGCATCGTTGGTCTGTTATATGATTTAAAAGGGGTTACAAGATCCTCAGGCCCCATTCTTCATCGCCTGGTGTTTGAAATCACGATGTGACCCACTTTTATGAACAATTCTTGAATAGAGGTATCGCCTACACGACCCCAATCAATTTTCCACCACCATCGTCGCACCTCCGTCGTGCCACCACACGGTTGGATCTTTGATTTGGGATCATTACCCCAAGATATGAGTGAGAAATGATCAATCATTCATCAACCTAGGAAGCACACAAAAAACATGGGGTAGAAAAGCACATTAAGATACCAGAGGATCGAACCTCGTCTATTTGTTCATTCTATCCTCGATTCGATCTGTTAGGAGGATAATGAAGGAAATAAAAATGGAAATCCAAATTCCACCAAAATCATCCCACAATCAATAAAATCCCATAATAAGGATTGGACTTTGGGTCAACCTGTTCGTGGATTGATCCACATTCGTCGTTTAAATCCTACAATTTGGAAATACATGATTCATATAACAACCCGATCCTCGAGTTGGATTTCTTGTAGATGTGGATTGAAGTCACATTGCCACATCAATCCTTGTTCCTAAAGTGTTCATCAATTCATCACCACTTGATTGAACCCATACCTATGATCTATTGTCACCGGTGAGAGAGATTCCCCCCTTGCCTTAGGGAAACTCCATAGTTCCAGAGGAATTCTCCAACACTATGAATTATATCACTGGACCCTATCCCTAGTTAATGGAGGAAACACATTAACACGTTTTAGCATTACCTTTTATCTATAAAATAACATCACCACAGTACTTCATTTATGAAAGGATAATGAGTTTCTCTGTCAGTGTGTTGATGCGTCGTCATGTTGTGAAATGTTAAAAGGAAATAAAATAAACTTATTTTAGTTTATTTTATTCTCCTTTAAAATGTCCAAAAATTAACTTTTACCCTCATCCCACACTATTCAAGGTTAAGACCTTTTTATTGAGAACATCTCAGTACAAACTCAACAGTGGTCTCAAATTTTTATTTTGAGTTACTGTTTGTGAGTTATGAGGATTTGAAAAATATAATAATTTTTATTTAAATAATTTTATTTACAGTCATGTCCCAAAATTCAGATATCACAGCCGGCCGCAGTGACTGATGTTAGGCTCCACATAATGAAAGAATACTCTTATGAGTTTAATGGAGGAATCAAATTTTCAATCCGAGTTATCATTCATGAGTTATAAAGATATGAAAATAAAATAACTTTATTTAATTATTTTTTTATGATCAAAAACTACTTTCCCCTTTTGGCATGCACCAGCCAATGATAGGCTCTGCCTATGGAAAGAACACCCTCATAAGATGAACGGTGGTCTTAGATTTCCAATCCGAGTCACCGTTCGTGATTTTTAAGGATTTGAAAAATAAATTTATTTTATTTAATTATTTTATTTAATTATTTTATTTACGATTATTCCTTTTTCAGGTTTTCTCACTAGAGACTCGCGCCAATAAAGAATAAGGCATGCCTAGGGTAAACCCACTGCTATAAACACAACGGCCCCCACAGATTTCTAGTATGGGATCCCGTTTAAGAGGTATTCCACTTTTTCTGGAAAACTACTCAAGTGTGCTATTTAAAACATAACATCTTTCGATATACCATTCCAAGAACATTAGTTCTTAGAATCACACGTCAACTCAGCACCTGGTCTTATAATAATCCTATAATATTAATAAAAATCACGGAATTATGGAAAATTAAATACACCAATAAGTGATTGGCTTAAATATTAAAATGTAAAATATTTAAACCCCTAAATACCACCATCCTCAACTATAAATATCCTCACAATATCCCTTTAATCTACTCTCAAAATATACTTGGCATGAATCCTATATCATTTCCTCTCTCAATAGTATCAAAAAGTTAAAAATAATGTTCTATAGTTTACCTTTGAATCTTTAAAAAACTATTTAGCAGGGTAATAATTTTTCCAATCTTATTTATTCCTTTTCAAGTAAAATATTTTTATTATAATATCTATTTAAAATATTTTTTATATAATACCATTCTATTTATTCCAGATCATTATATTCCACTTATTATATTTTTAATGAGAATTTATTTATTCCCTCCTATTATATTCTTTTCTTAGGTAGTTAATATGCCCATGTAAGGGTTCCAAACTTATTTTCTACTATATTTCCACAATCATTCAATAAAATTTTCTTTTTCAATGAGAAATGTTACTATGATCTATTTCCATTAATTACTTAATATACCTTCAATAAGATATCACCATTCCCTATCATTATACAACCATCATAATTAATTAAAATTTTCAAATACACTCAAATATATATATAACATCATAAATTTTGGTAAAGTAATTAGGATGTTGTTTCCTTTAATTTTTTTCCCTATTGAGATTCTAGAAAGTTAATACAATTATAGAATATATTCAACTATAAGTAATAAAAATATATATATCTTAATATCAAATCAGTCATCACTCAGTTCACATAGAGTGGGATGATTACTGTATACCTAGCTAGACACTCTCAAGGGACATGTTTGAGAAAATTCATGAACGCTTCACAAACTATAATAAAGGATTACATCATATTGAAACCCTTCTTAATGAACGTAATCGTAACTATAAATTTGTTATCATTATTTATATTAGATAACATTTATTTTAACTATGGATATTAATATATTTCGATAATCCTCTATTTAGCTATATAATTCCACTGAATGGGAAATTATTGATAATCCATGGTAAATTAATACTATATGGATTTTCATTGACTACTTAAGACCTTAATATATATATAAGGTATATTAATATTTTTATATTTTATACATTCACATCATATGATGGATACATTGAACTTATTATGTGATGGGTGGGGCCCAAAATCCCCCCTAGATGCATTAATAGGTCTCATGATATATACTAGTTTGTGCTTCAGTTTAAACCTATTACTATTTCTTTAAGATGTCTTGGATGAGGCCATGACGGAAAGATTAAGATGTCATGAATTATTAATTCCATCATTATTAACTCAGTTACTGATATCCATGTGTTTATTTATTGATATGTTATCCATGGATATTTTATTTCCATTATTTCAAATGTTATGGCATCATTCTATTCATTTACTCTTACAATATGATCTATAACATGATTCTGTTTTGATTGAATCCACTATATGCATTCTCTAACTGGGAATCTGAGCTCACCACTTTGTATTTTTTTCCCTTTATAATTTGATTCCAAGAAGAATATTACGTAAGATGAATTGATTTTTAAAGGATAAATAGTAAATATTTTATATTTATTATGATGCATCTTCTGTTTTCAAATAACATATTGTTAATTTTAATATATTTTTCTCTAAGACTAATAAAATATTATATTGTTTAATATATTTATTTTTAAAATTATAATAATGTAACCTCAGGCTCTACGGTGCCAATGATAGGGTGTTACAATTGGTATCAAATTATGCTTAATAAAAACCCATGGAACTATATTTAAGAAATTATAATACAAGAATAAAACATATTGACAAAAACATGTGATATTATAGAATTATTTTTAGATTACATGATATAATTTATAGTAAGTTCATACGAATTATATACATCAACTTATAATTCATAGGTTTAAATGTTAAAGAATTGACTATATGTCTTTGTTTAGATATGGTGCTTAGTGGATGGAATAAAAAATCATTCCAACACCTGTAATCTATTTAAAGATTTTCCTCCTGTTTTAGTCAATAAGTATAGACCTGGATATGAGAAGATTATAAATATAATGGGGAAAGTTACAACTAATAACCATCAATATAATGGGAATCTTGTTTCTCCATAGAAATATACAACAATATTTTATCGCTTAATGAGACAACAAACTCCATCCATTTTTGGAATTAGAAATCCATTAATAGATGAATAATGGACCATGTACCATGATAATATATTCCTATATTTTGGAAGTAATGAATGAGATAAGGTTTATGTAATGACCCAAAATTTTAATAATGAAAATTCCTCTTGATCCAGTTAAATGTATTATTATGTAAGATGGTTATATAACATATGAACTTATTTGGTTCTATGATTTTGGATTTTAAAATAGCATTAAGAATTGTGAACATTTCTAATATAGCCATTGATCAGTGATCACATGATTAGTATAAATATAGGGCTTTGAAAAATCCAAATTTACTCTGAAAAAGGAAGTGATGGCCTCATCCAGTAGAATTTCTCTGTAAAAGGCCCATTTTTCAGATCTCAGAAAGGAGATGGAATCACTGGTCTTCTCTCTTGACCAATACCAAGTCGAGCTTCAACATGTGAAACTTGAACAAAACTGACTACGAGATAAGTGGAATTTGATAGATATTACCACCCAAGCGATGTTATCTGAGCCACCCCAAGAGTCTGTCACTACCGCACACCTTACCCTTCAGTCTTATGTGGGTGTTATAAGGGGTTATGTAATGAGAACCTAGTACTATGATTATGTACATTATTTTTATAGAGAATATACGTTCATTTTATTATTCTTTCTTTGTAAATTGTTTTTTAAAGAAAAAATAGTATTTTTAGTTAATATACAATTAAGAAATATATTTTGATAAATTAATGGATTTTTTGAATTAAATAATATTTTAATAAATTATTATTACTAAATTACTTTTAATTAAATATAAATGATCATATAATATTTATGATTACATTGTAATTTTTATTAAGGTTTCAAAGCTATTTTTGTCAAAAACCCATGATTTTTTTTAAATGATGCTTTTTATTTAAGTAAAAATATACATATTTTGAAATTTCTTTAGATAAAATGATTTTTCTTTGGAATGAAAACATCTAAATTGTCCAATAGTGAATTTTTCATAATTTTCATAGACAATCAAATTTTTCAGTAAAAATTAAATACCATTTAAATATATAATGTGTTTTAGGACATCATAATGACCCAATAGTGATGTAATAATATACTATAAACATTATGTTCTTCCAATATATGTTTTTTCATTAAAATAATGTGATTTTAGGTTTATTTTATTTATTTTAAAAAACCATAGTGGACTCTCCAAGACTTATGAAACATTTTAACTTTTTAAATTGTTTTCCTTGAGAGTGTGACTCACCTCTACATATAAATCCTATTATTTTAAGAAGATCGGAAATTGGCCTCATAAATTTTTTTTTCCAGTATCCATTGGAAAAAAACCATTTTCAATAACCATGGGATGGTTTGTGATTTTGATTAGTTTAATGCGGGGTGTCCCAAACCTAAATAATAATGAATTCCCTCTCTTTTCCTATATAAACCCACCCAGGTTCCCACATCCTATTCGCTCAAAGACTTTAGAGTTAGTCCAAACTCTTCTTTAAACTCCATATAATCATCCAAAAAAAGATCAAGAATCCAAAAAGCCGATATCAAACCCCTCCCAAGTCTTTGGTGTCACACTTCTAGATACGGGATTTCTTCCTTTTTCATTTTTTTTCAAAATTTCCTTACATTGTTATTCCCTTTTATTTTCTATTACAAGTGTTGGGGTATGATTTCACACCTCCCCCCTACATCCCTATTTATGTTTTATTCATGATATACCACCTTTTTCCCTTATTATTTCCTCCCATGTACACCCATTACCATGTTGAAATTCCGTAAGTAATTTCTCTCCCCTAATTTACATTCAAGAAATTCTTTTATACCATGAATCTAAATTCCATTAAAATTTTTGGGAAATATATCTATATAATACGATTACATTCCATTTCATTTAAATATGATGATACATACCTTTATATCTCATCATACATTTTTATGAATTTCTATGTCATGTTGTTATTCTGCCAAAATTGCACTGTGATTTTCCAAGCCAAAGTCATTATGTAGAGAATACAATGCTCATTTCTCTATCCAGGGTATTCACAATTATGCAAATTTACTTATTATGTAAATATTTTCATTATTTATTCATCATTACTTTATCATGTAATAAATGATTATGTTGAATGATTCCATATTGTATGATCCATGTGGCACACATTTTCATGAAATGAAATGTTTATGATGGGTGTGCTCTGATAGCACTCCAATACATTGGGTAAATATTAGTAACCCAATACATCAAGTGAAAGAACGGTTTAATTATGATAATTCAAATTCAATGAGGGTTTACTCATGATCTATATGAAATTATCCTTGTCTCATGTTAATAATATGTTAAATGTTGTCTCCACATTTCAATGTTATGATAATCATTCTATATCATGAATTTATGTTCATGTTTCTTTTATGTCCATGGATATTTTTATTTCCTAAAATGTATTGTATTATTAATTTTATTACATGTTTACTCCCTTACTAGGCTTTATAGCTCATCCATTTCTTATGAATGTTGTCAGGTTATCACATGCAATGCCAGGTATGAGAAAATGTATTGGTCATGTAAAAACGGTTTTCCATAAAGATGTTGTGTCTTATGTTTGATGTTTTTATGTAATGTTCCTAAGCCCCAAAGAAAATAAACCTGTAGATATTCTATGTTTTATCAAATGAAGGTTTTCTTTAATAAATCATGATTAAGTGTGTAATAAAGATCAATGTTTTTATAGTTTATATGGGTTTTTTCACCTAAAGGGGGATTATGATCAATGGTGGATGTGGAATAAAAACACTAACAAGGTGGAAGAGATTTAGGGTTTTTAATTTGATAAAATTAAGAATTTAATATTTGAAAAATATTCCCCACATGAAAAATTAATTTATTTAGAAATATATTTTCCAATTTGAAACAAAGAGATGACAAAGATGTTGTCATTTATGAGGCTATCATTTCTTGGTTATCAAGATATGATATTGACTACATATGTACTCCAAATATCAACATTGAATGTTTCTTTAGTGTAATAAAGATAATAATTCAATGGTTTTTACCCCTTAAATAAATTCTATATATAAATAAATAGTATCAACTGTTATTAGGGAAGAGATAGAATTCTCCAAATTCACATTTTCAATGAATATAATGAAAAAAATTGTACGATTTCTTATTATGTAAAGAGAGATGATTAAAATTAGAAAAGAAAATTATTTAATTTCAAACATGTTATAGTTGTCAAAATGAAAACGATAATATTTTTAGGAAGGGAATGTGAGTATGAATCAATTTTTGAGTTAATGGCCATAAGTCTCATGAAGGAAATGAAATAACTATTTTTTCAATATCTGGTGCTTCAACCATAAAAAGATAAGGTACTATATAAATAAATGATCATAGAAGAAATGGAATTTTCCTAAAAAAGAGAAGGGTCTAAGGAAAAGAATATGAAATTACTATATTGATGTTAAAATCCCTAATTATTTGAAATAAGTTCATTTATAGTAATCTAAAATTTATCTAATAATGGAGTATACAAGTTTTTATAAATAGTTATTATATATATATTAATATTTTTTATAGTAATGTATGAATTATATATCATGATAAAATAAAAATTATACTTATACTTATGTCAAGATACATTAATTGTCATAATAACATATCAAAATTTAGAGGATTAAAATTTTTAAGGGGTAAAATGTAACATCTTTTAGTTCGAATGAACATTTGTATAAATTTTATATCATAAATATAAATTCTAAATGAATTTCTTTCTTATTAATCTACCAATTATTTAGGAATATAATTATCATGTAAGTTATAGTTTACATATTTTAAAAACACAATAGAAAATTAATAAAATTTTATATTAGAAATAGTATATCCCATATTCCAAGTGAAAACCTATCATGCCTGGTAATTCCTAGGGGTATTAAACCATCACCCAAGGGAAATAAGGGTGTATGGCCTACCATAATCCTACATGTTTTCCTACATATATCTTACACATGGTTTATATAAATACATATATCAATTTTACAATATTAGGTATTATATTTACATAAATAAATTGATTTTTGGTATTATATCACTATAGTAATTAATTTTTTGTAATATAAAATTTAATTTAGTATTATACATGTTTTCAAAGTTGCAAAGTAGACATATATTGAATGTCATGGAATTTATCATTTTATGAAAAACATATGATGAACAGTTAAATAAAGTTTTCCTATGAAAATAATATGTTATCATGAACGTTTAATATTAACTATGGTTTATTTGATTTCTAAATATTTTTTTATCATATTACTTTTTTATATTCTATTTATCTGAATTTCCTTTTAAAGTATTAAGTAACATTTTTTATAAAAAATAATGTCATGAAATATTTATTATATTTTTTTCAAAATAAAATTTCTTTTTTTTATTGTATTAAAATCCCAAAACGGTTGTAAATTATAGGTAATATAGTTTTTATAAAAATAAAATTTTCATTAACATTTAATTATTAACATGATGTAAAAAGGTTGTTTCAGTTAAACTGGGTTTTCTCGATTACATTTTATCAGATAAATTTAAATTAATTAGAATAATTATATCATAGAATTAATAAAACCATTTTATGTTAATACAATGTATAAAATACTTTAAATAGTAACGAAGAAACTCACAAATCTCATAATGAAATTAAATTTTCTAAAAAGTAGAATTTTTTAAAATTATGAACTGAATAGTAAATATTGAAATACACTAGTATTTTTGAACTTGTTATATATAAAGAATTATTTTCATGAAAATTAATTCATTTCATAATCAATAAATCAATGTTATCTTACGGTGTTTTTCTGTTTTTCAGACAATGTTTTTTTGGTTAAAAAGAGAAAATTATGGTGTTACATGTACTGTGATTTTGAGGACACCATTATGAAATAAGAATTATATAAAAACATGTAAAATTTATTATTAAATAAAAATAATAATTTAAGGAGTATAATAATGAATTTAAAAATATAAATTGTAATTTATTAATTTACACATCATTTTTTAACATTAAGTAGTTTTTATTTAAAATTTTTAATATTTTCTTGTGTGGGTTAAATAATGTGGTAAGATGATTACATTCTATTTTTTCCTGATTAAACAGTCGAATAATCATAGTTTTTTCATTAATTATCCACAATTTTAATTGGAATTAAATCCACAAATAAGTTGATGGATTTAATATTAAAATAAACCATACATTAACCCTTATATATCTCCCTCCTCAATTAAAAATATCCACCCACTCTCCCGTTCTTCTCCATTAAAACCCCATTGATCAAGAATCATTACTAAATCCAATTATCCATATTCTCTCCAATGTGGTTATAAGTTTCTATGGGGTCCTTATTTTGTGTCATGAAGGCCCCTTGAAAGGTAGTAGTTTCCTGAAT
The DNA here is from genome assembly GCA_963277665.1 of Viscum album. Classification (NCBI taxonomy): domain Eukaryota; kingdom Viridiplantae; phylum Streptophyta; class Magnoliopsida; order Santalales; family Viscaceae; genus Viscum; species Viscum album. The sequence goes on from OY728128.1 coordinate 1,307,857,798, forward strand.
CTTACTCTTTCCTTTTCAAGAACAATAATTTTTTATTTCAATATATTTTTAAATTATTTTTCTTATTCTATAATGATTTATATTCCATGGTATTATCTTCTATTTTGTATATTTTTAATAAAATTTTATTTATTACAACCCATTAGATCCTTTTTCCTAATTTTTTAGTATAATGATGTAAGGGTTCCAAACATCATCTCTACTTTATTTTTTTAATTCTCCCAATTCCATTTGTCCTCCAATGATAAATATTGGAATGTTACATTTTTTAACTAATTATTTTATTTTTAATGAGGGTTCACCATTGTCTATCATTATAATACTCTTATATGCCATTATAATTATCAAATACCATTATATCCAAAAAAAATCCTAAATTTTGGTAATGTAATGAGGGTTTGGTTTCTAAGAAATTATTTCCCTACATTGATATTGGAATGTGAATACGGTTGTGGAATAGATTCACCAAGGGTAAATAAGCTTGTTAAAAGATAGGTAAGTACCAACTCAATCTTTACACAGTGCACGATGAGTGGGATTCCTACTACAAACATAAATAGATACACCAATGGGATATGTTTTGGATAAATCATTAACTGGATTCAAACCATAATGAGTGTTTATTTCTCATTTATATATTTTAACATGAATGTACTACTAAATTATATCTTTTTATAATTCATTTTATGAGGGTACTTTAATTTTAATTTTTTATATTTTGATATTTTTATATTCACCTAGTTAGGCACCTCATACTATTAAATGGGGAAATATTAAAAATCTGTATTTACATTAATTTTATATAGATTTTCATCAATTATTTATTCCATTATTATTTAGTAGTTTTTTAAGATATTTAATTTTTTCCATTATCTTCTTTTTATAGATGCATTGTAATTATTATGTAATGGGTGGGACCAAAAAATCCATCATTATGAATCTATATATCTCATTAGAAAAACTAGTTTGGGTCTTTGGTGTAAAAGACTACCCATTTATTTATGAAATAATGGTTGATCCCCTGAAGTAATGATTAATATGTCTAATATTATGTATTCCATCACTATGAAAGCAGTTATTTATTTACATGTGTTTTTTATTGATAATTTATCTATGGATATTTTACACTCATAGTTTAAAATATTATGAAATTATACTACTAATTTACACATTCCATGTTATGTATTCCATACTTATGTTATGATATACTCTACTAGGTCAATCCTTTTACTATGATTCAACATTCACCCCATTGTATTGTTTCCCCTACCTATTAGAAACAGAGAATATTATTACATGTGATGAACATATTTTGAAATTATAAATGCTAATTTTTTCATTTTTATGATGTATCTATATTTTCTTAATAATCTAATGTTCAATTATATATATATATATATATTACTAATACTAATTAACGGTTGTATGATTTTATAAATGTATGCGTACAAATATAAAATTGTATCATTCGTATCTGGGTTGATATATTCAAGGTGTTACAATTATTATGAAGGAAATTTTAATATTAACCACATAAAGTAGATTTAAGGGAACGTGGTTAGATAAAAAACTCAATGGTATTCCTTTTACTTATTATAGAAATATATTTTTATTATAAGAACATAATTTATAATAAATTCATTGGAATTATATAGTTTGGTTTATAATTCCTAGTTTTATTCAAGAAATAATTAATTATATTCCATTGAAAGTACATAGTTCTTAGTTAAAGGAACATAAACCTGACCAACACCTATAATCTAGGAAAAGATATCCTACCTATGTAAGTCAATAATGATAGCGTTATAGCGACTAATATTATAAACTTATTGTGGTATATTACTATTAATAACCATGATTATAAAGGGTAACATACTTCTCCACATTATAGTGTAATAATGTCGGATCCCATCATACAATAATGTCCTCCTTGCATTAATGGAACTAAAAATACAATGGTAACTAAAAAATGAATCGAGTACCTCAAAATGATATTCCTATATTTGGGATGTATTGGAATAGATAAAGTTAACATAGTGGTTTATCACTGAAAAGGGCATTTTTACTAATGGTGGTCATTTATTCAAAGTCTGATGAAGAAAAATGAGATAGAGCATATGTAATTAGATAATTTTATAGAGTTATTATTTATATAATTTTTCCTTCATGAGAAACGTGTATATTTGAAAAAAAAATGGATTTGAGATACAGGGAAGATGAATATGTTTCAAATTATGTGGAACAAATTTCACGGTTAGTAGGACATGTTATTGACCTTGTAAATACTCCATAATGAACTATTGAATTCTTTTTGGATGGGATAAATATAAGGATTTGAACTTTGTTACTCTTTAAAAGAAATTATACAAAAAAAGATATGGTGTCAAGTGTCATCATTGTAGAAAAGCAATTCTCCAAATTCTATATTTTCAATGTAAATTAAGAGATTAAGAGGAAGAATAATCACTATGTAAAGACATGTGTTAAAAATTGGAAAATAGAATGGTGGAATCTAAAAAATATAAATTTTCTGGAAGCAAACAACCTGGTATTCATATGAAGCTAATGTGATAGTATTCCTAGTGTGGAGTTAATGGTCGTAATTCCTATGAATTAAAAGTAAAGAATAAAGATTCTAAAATCCATCGCTTCTACTATAAGGAGACGAGTCACTATTTGAATCAATTCACCAATAATCTAGGGAATTTACCACAATAATGGCCTATGGAGTAATGTTGAGCTTTTGTTATTACTAATAATAAACACATGGTCCTTAATGATTTGATAGTAAGTACATGATTACAAACTAAGAATTATATAATAATGGTATATACATGTTTTAGAAATATTTAATTAATAAATATAATGATTCCAAGTAGCAACACATAATTTTTTTTCAATATAAAATATTCATATATGATTATCCCTATATCAATAGACTATCATTATTATAAGAAAAAAAATTAAAACACAAACGATTTAGGCATTTTTAAGGGTGTAGAATGTAAAATCCCTTATTTCTATTTAATGTTTTTATAAAATTCATTTAATAAATATAAATATAAATTATAATTAAATATCATAATTTTTAATAAAAAAATTATTTCTAAAAATATGGTTTACCAATGTTATTTTTTTACATAATTTTACATCATTATAAAAATTTATTAAATTGTTTTATTAGAAAAATGTTGACTCATAGGCTGAGAGAAAACATGTTGTAATCTTCATGGATACAAGGATCAACATATAACCATAGGGAAACAATGGGGCCCTACATTCCACTAGCCTACATAGTGTCATGCTTCTATCTTAGACACTTTCTAAATAAATAAAGAAAACAATTTTTTATATTCATGATATATTTTACCAAAAAAATTAATTTTTAGTTTTATGTCATCATTGTAATTATGTCATTGTGATATAATGGTCAATGTATTGTGATAAAGGTTTTCAAAGTCACAATGTTATTGCATATTGAAATACATTTCAAATAACATTTTATGAAAAACTTATTTTAAATGTTTAAATAATTTTTTTATATAAAACAATAATTTATCATGAATTATTAATATATATTATAGTTCATTTAATTTCTAATTTTATTTGAAATTTTATTTACATTTTTTATTAGTAAAAATTTTATGTTTTACAATAAAAATGTTATGAAATATATATTGTTTTACTTGAAATTTTAATATCTTTGATTTAGAGTGTATTATAATCCCAAAATGGATGTAGAGTATTGATAATATTATTTTTAGAAAACTAAAATGGTCATTCACATTCCATTATAAACATTATGTATAAACCTTGTTGTATTAAATCCCATTTTTTTCAATTACATATTTAAAAGAGAAATTACACTTAATTAGAATAATAATTTCATAAAATCCCTAAATTCATTTTATATTAATTTAATATAGATTAAACATTAAATAGTAACACGTATTAAAACATATCTCATAATGGAATTGTAGTTTCTAAAAGTTGAGTTATTGTGTTTTATGCATTGAATGGTCGATTTTGAAATAAAAATATAGTTTTAAAATTTTCATTTAATGGAAATTATTTTGAATAAAATTAAATTATTTTTAGACTAATCACACCAAATATATATTATGGTGACTTTTTATGATTTTTTTAATAAAGATTATTTTTTGGTGAAAAAGTGAAAATTTCTATTTTATAGGTACCTTGATTTTGATGATATAATTATGATGAAAGTTTTACAAAATTTTTTATATATTTTATTCAATAAAAAATTCAATTGAAGATAAATATAATTTATTTAAAATTAGTAATTTTATTTAAATAAATTATACTTTATAATTTTTAACCATAGTTAGTTTTTCCATTATTATACTTTTTATATTATATGAACGAAATGTTTAAAATATTCATTTTAGTTTTTTAAAAATTAAGTGGTCGATTAATAGTGATTTTATAATTAATTATACTACAAATTCATTGGAATTAATTCCACCGAGAAGTGGTTGGATGAACTATTAAAATAAACACTATGTTGACCCTTAATACCTCCCCCCCAGTACAAATACCCACGCATTATCCCTTTCATCTATAGTATAAATCAATTTTTTATGAATCATATCTCATTATACCACTCTATATTCTCTCTAAGGTGGTTTTAAGACTATAAGGTGTTTAACTCAATATTTTAAAATCTCCCAAGAATGTTATAAGTTTCCCCAATTTTAACACACTATGATTTTAATTTCCAATAAATTAAAACTACATTATATTGCGTGCACCACTCGCAATAATTAGCTTAAATGAACCAGGATTTACTATTGAAATATAATTATTTAAATATAATTGTACAACCAAGAAATTTGATTAGTGGGTGAGAATATGAGTGAAAAAATTAGGAAATTTATGTACACATGATTTATTTAATAAAAATAATGAATTCAATAATGAAGGATTATATTCATCGAATTTTTATTACTAAGAAAATTATAAGAATAAATTAATTCACTTCCATAAGGATACATTCATCATAAAAATATTTTTATTTCTGTTATTTATGAATAAATTTATTTAATTTCTACTATTTTTATAAATTTTATTTGTAAAAATGAAATCCATTTTTAAAATTAAAATGTCCAAAATATATTAGGGTTACATTTTGGGATTTTCCTAAAAAGAAATATTTTTGGGTGAATAGGGAAAAATAATAATATTTAAAATATTATCACATTTATGATTTTATTATGAAATTAGAGTATCTTTAAATATTATTAAGAATGGTACAATATAAAATTTATTTTTAAGAATTTTTATAATATATTTAAAAATATTATTTTTAACATATAAATCAATGTTTGACATTTTTTAAATATAAGTTCTATTTTTATTATAATATAGGATATATTTTGATCCTTTTCATTAATAATTAATTTGCAAGAATATTGGTTTTTAATTTTTTTTCAAAGTCACATAATTCTATTTTTATAAAAAAAAGTAAAAATAATAAAACTAGAATCAACATTTAACTTGATTTTTCAATAAAAACATTTTTATACTTAAAAAAATCCCTAAAACTCATTTATCATTATGCTATGTGCACTAATTTTTAAAAAAATTCCACCTTTTCAAATTTAATCTGATAAAATGTAATTTTTATTAGGAATCTATAGTTATTAATAATTTAAATTGGATACTTTTATTATTGGTGATAATGAATAGTAACCAAGGTAAACATTTTTTACAATTGTAAAGGATTAAATGGATTTAAACTAAAATATAAGAGGTAAAAATATCTAAAAACTTTTAAAAATTCTATTGGTTGTCCATATTTTGATCTTAGCCCTCTAATTTTTAAAATTATGATAGTATGGAACCACTTCACTTGTATTTACTTGATTATAACCCACCTCACTTATAAAAGAGAAAACTGTCTACACTCTTATTCAAAGAATTTTAGAGAATGAAATCTTCCAATACCTATTGAAATATCTTCCTATATTCTTTATTTATTTTCTAGTGCTTCTGGTGTTCCCCTAAAACCCTGCTATGAAGGATTAAGGTTTAAGACAAAGGTTGTTTCATAATGAATATGTAATTGTCGTAACTGAATATTTCTAAGATTAATTATTCTATTACCTCCATAAAATACACTATATCCACAAGAAAATAATTATTATATTATTATAAAAATAAAAAAATCGTCTTCTGTAATATACATTATCCACATCCTTTCTATCAAATGGTAAATGAAAGCATCACTTGTGCTAATGTTTGAACTAACACCACCAAAAATTAATGTATTTAGTTTTTTACAATGAATTTTAATGGTATATTATTATAATGTCAATATATGATATTACTTATATGATGATTCTTCAAGAATGATAATATATTATCTACATTTTTACTCTTCCATACAACAGAAAATGAACGTGTTTTGTGTGCATGTGTACATACTACCAGCTCGACGTCACGGTGTGGTTCATTTTTCACCACATAATATCATTGATAGATATAAATATGGATCTAATGAATATTTATTATAATTATGATATTAATATGACTATATAATTTTAAAGTATTATTTACCATTTTATTCTTTTCATTATAAAATTAAAACAACATTCATGTGTCTATATGGATTATCATCTCCATGAATGATATATGTAAATTTTCTATTACCACCATTCATTTATAGTTATAAAACAATAAAAAATGAATAATTATGATACTTATGTCATTATTAATATTTTATAAACGATGAAACAATTAACATGATATAAGATTGATGATTTACATATAGAAATACACTTGATAAAATAAAATTGTTAACACCCAGAGTGATGATGTGAATATAGAATTTTTAATTAACCAATTATTATATGTTATAAGATAATATATGTTATTGACCATATAAATATGGTTCTTTTATGAGAGAGTAAATTTTTTAAAACTTTTATAGTAGTATTAAATATGTATGAATCAACAGATACCAAAGGTAAGGTATTTCTATTATAATATCATCTTATTTCAAGATTTTTTATATTTATATTTCATTTAAGAAATTATATGATTCTAATACCTTATACCCCATATCTTTTTTTTCTCCTCTAGTTATTTTATTGTACTTTTTTTAATTCTATTTATTCTATTACTAGAATAATTGTTAATAGGTAAGTCCCATGTAAGGGATATCGACCTTATCTCTTAGTTGTTGTCAAGAATATTTTAATCCATATCCATGTTTATTATATTGTTTTTAGAATACTATTATTAATGCAATAATGATTATTGGAAGTAATTTAAAACTATATTTTTCTTTATTCATAAAAAACAAATAAATAATTTTCTAATAATTTTTCAAAAGTGTATTTTTTAACTTTCCTTGCAAATTTTAAAAGGAATGTTTGTGTTAATGTATATAATTTGAATGGAATTTCCCACCTCCCTGACCATTATTACTTATTTAGATTCCTATATGAATTTCTATGGGGTTTCAATGGAAATATTTATTCCATTATTCTCTGAATTATTATTTATTTTTTAAAATAAAATAGAATTGTTTTCTAAAAATGGTAAAATAATTTTGTAATTTTTTTATAACTTCATTTTTACATCAAAGTAACAAATAAATTAAGGAATGTTATATTTATTCGTTCCCAAAAATTTTCATTCTAACTCTAAAACGAAATTCCTTTAATTAAAACCCAATCTTTCTATTTTGTTGATGGTCTTCTCTTATATTTGTCTAATTTTTGTAATATAACTTATTTTTTAGATCATTTACATTATTAGGACCATTTGATCTATCATTTTACGTTATTATGTGGTATTTTAACCAGATTTGTTTGAATAATGTATATATTTATCATTTCAATATTTTCTTAACTCTATACAATTAATATATAGTGGTTGTTTGAGCTGAGTTGGTGATATAAATATTAGGGGGGCTAGACCATGTAATTATCAATATCATTTCCCATTTTAATAAACCAAATTGAACAAAATCAAGATTAAATGCCATTATGATTATTACTAAGTGGCTATCTCATGGAATGACTAATAATGTAAACCAAGCATATTTTCAAAATGCACAAAATAAGAGAAAAATTGAGTTTATGGATGTTTAGTTGAAAAAGACCATTGATGAAAACAGATTAAATATACAACATGTAAATAATGTGGTAAAAAGTACATAGTTATATTATTAAATAAATTGAATATAGACACCATGCTCGTGATTTCAAAGTACTGAAATAATCTACTATGGTTTAGTGCTTTTACTATGTGAATATGGGAAATTATTAAAATGAGTTCATTGAACACCAATGATTTCCATGATATTTTCTTATAGATTTTATAAATGATATTTTGGATACCCTAAAAGATAAAAATAGCATAAAGGTAATATGAGAATAACTACTAAAAATATGGCCTTTATTAGTGCTTGAAAAAGGCATTAACAGCGTTAGAAAATCTCTGTTAATCGAGTCGAAGATAGGGGTACCTTTTATCATCACTCAGAAAGGCACTCATAAAGGCCCCTTTTATCAGTGCTAAAAAAGTACTGATAAAGGGATATTTTATCAGTGATGATAAAAGTAATTGAAATAAAATATTATAAATATATTTCTAAATTTCTGGGAGGGGATTCAACAGTGCTTGAACCCCCCCCCCCCCCCCCCCTTCAGAAACCCCGACCCCCACCCGAGCTGACACGCCCGAGCCACCCCCATTCCTTTAACAGTTCCCCCACCCCCCTTTAACAACACTAATCCTTATTCCCCACCCTCGCATGCGTCCTACCTCTCTCAGGATTCAAACTCGTGACATGTTTCTTGTGGCGCCTAAGCCCTTACCACTCCACCATATTGTTTTTCTATTAATTTATTAATATATCTATTTATTTTTAAATATGTTTTCTTATATTTACTCATATATTAATATATATTTATATATATATATTAATATATATATATATGTATATTGATATATATATAGTTATATTAATATATTGATATATTTAATCGTATATTAATATATATTTATATGATCAGTTTTAAAATTGATTATAAATATTCTTTTTTGTGTGTGTTTATAAATAAATTAATACATATAGACAATGCACATACACACATATTATATGTGTATTTGTAAGTATAATTATACATATTTATATATATTTACAAATATTATATATTAATATGTATATACATATGTTTAGAATATATAGATAATATATATATATGTTTGTCAATACAGATGCACACAAATATATACACACAGAAACACACACACACACATCACATAGGTATATAAATATCAATATATTTGTATTTTAAATAAAATTGATATTATTTTTTTAATTAGATAAACCTTATATATTGAGAAATTTATTTATATGTAAATTTTATTAATTATTTTTTTTTAGAATTAATTTTTTATTGGTGAATATATAAAAAATATATATATATTGTTATATAATTGATTATAAGTAACATTTCATTGCAAAAAAATGATAAAATTTCAAAGCCATAATATCAATATAAATGTAACCCCTTGGAATAAATTTAGTCCCCTTTGAAATAGGTCAGAAGACCCCCCGAAACGAGGTAGAATTTCTATTGAATATTAAAACGTTTGGGTATCCGGACTAAAAAAACAGTTTTGGATGCCTTTTGGGCCTTTTGGGCCTCGAAAAATGTGAAATAAGGTTCCCTTCGGTTACTAGAACATAGAACTCATCTCATGATTCAATTTGATATGCATTAGAGCTCAAACGGACACCTTGATCAGAAGTTATGATCGTTTGATGTTTCAGTTACATTCTCAACTTATTCTAGATCTTTTGTGATTTTTTATGATTTTTTTGTATTCAAATTATTATTAAATGAATTATAGATGATGATAATTAGAAAATTACTAATTAATAATATTTTTAAAAATATTTAAAATCCATTTTCAGTAAATTTCTTATATATTAAATGTAACAGTGTATTTATACATATCTAAAACATATTTAAAACATATATATTATATTTATATCAATAAATGTATACTTATATATCAATATATTATTTTTCATGAAAGATTATTAATTTTGGAATATATACATTATTAGAGCAATGGAAAATCATTGATAAAGCCCCCCTCCCCTTTATCGACACTACTAAAAAAGCACTAATAAAGGTGTCCCCTTTAATAGTGCTAAAAATGATGATAAAGGGGGTGCATTTATCAGGGCTAAAAAAAGAACTAATAAAGGGTCACTTTTAACAAATTTTTTTAGCACTGTTAAAAGTTCTCTTTATCAGTTCTTTTTTTAGATTTAATAACAGCACCCCTTTTATCAGGGCTTTTTTTAGTGTTGTTCAAGGGTGACCCAGAGGAAACCCTGTTTTGCGGTAGCGAATCATTCATGAAATGTTCAAAGGAAATTGATATATATGAAAAATTTATTGATTGTGAATGTTAGTTTTAGGAATTTTATATTCTTAGAAATATTTTCACCATGAATTGAATATATGTAAATTTATCTATGAAATATGTGATCAAATAATATCCCTCATGGATGAATGTAACCTTTACGAATTTGAATTTAGGGTTATTTTGGTTAATTGGATAGAATATATGACTATAAGGTATAGGTATTTTTCAATTTTATTTCATTATTAGAATAATTAAAATGTAATTATACTCATATTTAATAAAATTAAGTTGTATATATTTTTTCACAAATGTGAATGGTGTCAATCATGTGGAAAAATACTTTTATGAAAAGGTGATACATGGTCAATTTTATAGTAATTTATTATATTTTTATATCAATGTTTTCCCGGTTATTTGGGGAAAATTTATTTTGGAATATGTTATTAGAGAATATACTGGTATAGCCCAAATTTAATTAAATTTTTAGGGCTGAAACGGTCGATTATCTTGTATCTTGGGTTGTCAAATACTCTGAGAACAAAGAAGAAACCTATAAACATGTACATTCAATGGATTTTCTATTGATATGAAGTGGACGACTTTGGGTTGATTTGATATGACTTTAAATTATCTCTAGGACAACTATGTGAATTAAAATTTTTATAAAGGTTTTATCGTATGTTATTAAAAGGGATGGAATTAATGAAATCCTCTTTTTAATGATATCAATATCTTAGTCTCAAGAGTTATTCATTTAAATATATTATTACAAAATCATCATATTTTGGTTCAATAACTACAAAAAACTAATTCTAATCACCTATAAACTTAGCGGATCATTTTTATGATAAATTCAAAGTAAAGGTTATTATTAGCACTTGATGTGTGTGGCCAAAAAATTCAATCAGGATGTATAAGTTTTATGATCATCAAATGAAACTCTCAATTAAAATAAGTGATTAAACATTATTAGAGTGAGAAATAACACCCAATCCATCTCCTCTATACTCCCTTGGATCAACCAATAATATATTTATCCTTCCATTGATTATATTATCTCAATGAAAGTGGTATGTAGACTCATGAGGGGAGATTTAAATAAATGAAAAACAATGAAATAACGAAAAATACACTATTGTTTTGAGGATTTCTATCTTCACAGTTTGAATAAATTAACACCTTAATTAAATGGTATAGTATTTTTATCTAAAATAATAAAAACAATTATGAATACTGATTTTTATTAAGATTTTGAGGTGATTAAAATAACATAAAATTGAAATAAAAACATTACAACGACAAAGCAAATTCCTAACAATAAAATTAAAAAATTATAAAAATATTCCTCAAAAAAAAACCACCACCACTACCTTGAATACCCAATCATGTAGACTTTGGTCAAGCATCTAATAGTGATAGTAACCTCAATTAATTTGGTATTCCTAGGTGGGTGAATGTTAATAGAGAGTGAACTTTTCAACCCTTGACAAAAATACAACCAACTTGCATCAAATGCAAAGATTCCCCAAAATGATCTACTAGATGGCTAAATTGGGGGGGGGACATTGAAGGGAAAATTTAATATATGAATATACAATTAATTTATGTAAACTTTCATCACCCAAATATTTTTTTGATATATGATTTATATGGTTGACTATTTTTTGGCTCACAAAATCTAGCTTAGAATTTAATATTTAAACTGGGCCACCTAGAACAATATTCAAGCATCAAAATTAACTTGGTCCTCAATTAAATTCAATGTTACCCAAGATTTTTTCTACATCCATTTCAGTTTTTATAATCATTGGGATTGTATAGTGGCCACTACATTATTTTTATTGGGTTTTTGTCCAGTTCACTTCCACCAAAATGTTCTTGGTTCAAGGACCACATTGGTTATCTTCGCAATTGATTCTTTAATAATCCAAGAAGGATAGAATTTTCATCATATAATGGGATAAATGAAAATGAAATATTCAAATAAAATCAATACTATTGGATGTTTCAGTATGTGTTCCAATATATATCAAGAAATAGTGCATTTTATGAAAGAATTACACTGATAATATTAAATAATATTCAAATTGTAAAATGAACTAAAAATTGTTTTTATGTATAAAAAATCACATTACAATTACATATTATCACAAAGAATATTAGCCTTATTATGTGTATAATCACACCCCTATTTTGAGTCATTCTAGTCTCGATAAGAAAGTATCTTACAAAATATATGAAATCGAATTCTCTATTCCAAAAAACAATTTAATATTCAATACTCAAGAAAAAATACTAATACCAAAAAATTATGAAACTCATAAAGTTAATTTAATAAAATTTATGTTCATAATAATATTCCTAGCTTATGTCCACTAATTTTTTAAAATATATTTCCTCATTTCATCCAAATTCGTCTTAGTATGATGATTAGTTGTGCATCACAATAGGTGTGGGGTTTCATTTTTATTCAAGGGGGGAAATATTGAAGCGCTAGTTGGAATAAAATTTTAATATTAATATGATTAATCATCATTCTTTTGGGTGAAAATTTTCCATTATAATTGAAATTACACTCAATCAAATCAACCCATGTAACGAGACTTTCCAGATAACTCCCAAGTTCAATGACCTTAGGGAACCAAGTGAAGCACAAATACATGGGTATCATCTCATGTGAACTCAATACAAAAAACCAATAAAATTACTAAAAATAGATAAAAAAATTCAAAAATTTGTGTCAGAAAACTATGGATTCATGATCCTCACATGTTGAAAGAAACCCATTAGGTCATTCTATTTCTCTACGCACAAATTTAATGATGGTTTAATTAAAAAATCAGGATTTTTTTTGTTATTTTGAATACTCATGTTAAAATTAAAATTATCATAAAACCTATTAATTTTTTTATGGGACCCAAAGAACTAATATTAACACTCCAATATTCCAAGGATGTGCATTATGAATTTTTTTTATTAAATTAATGAGAATGTAAATGGTAAAAAATCACATTAGATAACCCCAATTTCCCAAATCTGAAATCATGAACTTAAACATTGATTAAGATATGAATCAAGTATTGGAAAAATATTTTATATTCAGTTTAAATGTTTAAAATGTGTATTATCATGTTATAGGTAAAATATATATTTTTTTCCACTAACACATATTTTTTTATTTCAAAATTTTTCATCTATTTTTTATTCACATAAAAATAAAACTTTTATTTCATCACCCAAACCCCCAAATTAAAATAAAACTATCCATAATGTTTAGAGGAAGAATATTCATAAGGGGGTTGAGTAATAGAAAAGGATTTAAAAAAGGTAATTGAAATTAGAAAGATGAAACAAGTTCACTTAGTAGTTTAAGTTGATGTTCATGATGCTTTATATTACTTCTTTGATCTCTATGAGACTCAGAGACACCTCAACAATGATGAAATATTATGTTTGAAATCTTTAAATAAATATCACCTAAAAACATCAACCTCATAATCCCTTGAATTTTACACACCAACACTATTAGAATACTATGGAAATGTAAGATCATGGATCATCTTAAAGTATTTATTTTGTTTATGTTTTAGTATGTCATCTTCTTTTTTTCTTGATAAGTGTTTCCCAATGCTCATGTAATGAATCGAGGGTGTTTTGGGGGTTTAGAACACTAAAGGAGAGGAGAAAGTAATTTCCGGGCATGTTTCATGGTTCTTGCATGGTTTTTGCAAACCGTGCGGAGAATCCCATGTAACCATGCAGCCCTAGACTGACGTTTATGCACGGTTGGTGCATGGTTAAGAAAAAAATGTGAAATACTCAAGAAACCATGTGAAGGGGGTGATTTTCATGCAGTAGCTTCTACACGGTTTGTTAAACCGTGCAGGTAAACCATGCGGCCCACAAGCATTGGGAAAATTACAAAATTCCCACTCGGAGTTTTTCAACACCAACTTGGTATTTTCATCCATTTTACCCCATGCAACCCAAATGATGAAGTTGGATGACCCAGAATTCCAAGTGGTGGTTCTCCATTTATTCTTGGATGTTTGGAGCACCATTGGATGCAGATCGAAGCCCATTGTATGTATAACACTCCTCCTTCTTCTCCTTTTCTAATTATGGCCTATATTTTCTCACATCTTATTATGAAACCCTAAAACACTCTTTTTCTGGTGTAACCTAGGTTTAGGCTTTATGGGATTCTTGAATCTGGATCTAAGTCCATGATTAACAGTGTGTTACTCTTCATATTAGAGGTATGTGGTCTACAGGTTATATCCCATGGTTTATTTGTGGATTTGTGCATGTGTGGTTTGTTTTTTGGGTGTCTCTTGGTATGTTTTGATCACCACAGTAATTTTTAGGTAAAATGGTTATTAAGAAGTTAAATAAAACCCCTCATCATCCCCATGGGATGCATCAAGGGAGATGAAATTAATCAAGGGTTACCAATTGGGTGTGTCGACTTCCTCGTACCTAAGGATTTGTGAAGAACAAGTGAGATTGTAGTGTATTTATGTAGAACCCTTGATAAACATTTTAATTTTATTTATTGTGTTTGAGGAGAATCTATGTGACTCATCTAGTCTTAATAATAAACTAAGATACATTGGGCTAACACGGAAGTGTTTTATATGGTTTGAACATGGTTATACTAAATGGATTGTGAATAGGGTTGGAATGTGTAAATGGGTTGGCACATGAGAATGATGTATGGATAAATGTGTTAATATGTGAAAATGATTAAAGTCTATAATGGAATGGATTATGAGCCAGGTAATGAAGCCTTGCTAGTTAGGAATAATGAATGAAGCCTAGTGAGTTAGGCATAATGAACGAAGCCTAGTGAGTTAGGAATAATGACCAAAGCCTAATGAGTTAGGAATATTGAACGAAACATAGTGATATGGGATCAATGAATTAATGATCAGTAAGATGAGAGTAATAAAAGGAATTGGGATAAATCGATAAATGATGTGAAATGTTCTAAATTTCTTAATGATTTAAGGCATGGTATTAACTCCCATGTTATTATATGATTTATGTTTGTCCGGGGAAATGTTTATTATGTTTTGTGAATGGTAAATAGATATATATATATATATAGGATATGAAAACGGCTTGGCAGAGTGTGTTATTGACTTGAGGTGCTACGCCCATGGGTCGAGTTGCACTGAGGCTCTAAACTCCACCTCTAATGCACAGTTTAGGGAAGAGGACTAAGTCTCAATTCCCCTAACGGTTACATCCACCCGGGCTAAGGTATCGAGGTGAGGATATGGTTGAAATGTGGAAGTTAGTTATAGTAATATAGGATAATAATGTGTTTTCCCTCATGTAAGTGATTGTGTACTTTCTTTCATTGTAACTTGTTGTTTTTTATGAACCCAAGAAAAATTCATTGGAAATTCTTTGTAATGGGAAGTGGGATGAAAACATAAGATAAGGAAATTGTAATACGTGTTTTTGATAGACCTAAACTGGTTAATAGAACATAATATTTTGTTTGTCAATTATTATAAATTTCCTTTTTTCATGAACAATTATTCACACTAGAGGTTTTGTAGACACTGTTCTTGGTGGCCTACTGAGTTTTACTCACACCCATTTTAGGCCACCATTGGGTACCCGAGCAGACATCTTGTTTGCAGGTTAAGACAAGGGAGTAGGTCCTACTCTGGGATATGGAGTTGGGCTCATGATGTACATGGAGAAGGATCCATACTTAGAGTCATGGCCATTTTTTGAGTTTTTTCTGGTTGTTTTATTTTGGGTTTCTTTCACCGTGCAGTACTAGTATGACATGACATTAGTGTATTTGATTTGTACTTTGTACCCCTTTTGGGAAATTCTTGGTTATGAATGGTTATTGGTTATTCATTTTTATCCCTATGTATTTGGTGTTCTGTTGTGGCTTTCTCTAATAAAGTGGTTATTGACTCCCTACATGACTTATTAGACCCTTTCCACTAGTCGGTAACTTCTAGAATACGGTGATGGGAACTTGATGTCATGTAAAGACTCGGCTCAGAGAAACGATTTAGTTTTTCCTAGGCCGGGGATGTTACAATTTCGAATCAGAGGAGTTTCTTTCTCATTCTTTCAATTTTTGGATAGTTGACACGCAATTAGGATGTGTCGGGCCTTGGTGATGATCTAATGCTTGGGAGTAGCTAACCCACGTATGATGGAAACCCCATGTGACCCGGGGTGGGAATTTTTGTTCTTGATGTGTGTTGTTATAGTTGAATGATATTTCACCATAGGGTGATGAACATGTTTTGTGATTTTACTGATTTATGATATTTTTCTCATGGCTATACTGGAATGAGGTTGTGCCTTCATACATCATTTTAGGCACCTAAGGATATAGGTGGCATGCATCATTATTGGCACACACACATGAGATGGGTATGCAGGTCATAGAGAGTAGAATGAATTTCACATTCCTGATAAATATGAAGAAAATAATACTTAATAATGGTAATGAAAGTGGGTGAATGAAAAGAATGAAAAATAATAGTTAAGAAATATCATTTATAATTAAATTTTGTTACCAGGTTAATGTTTTGGATTTCGATAAACCGTAAGGGTTGTTTGGGTATCTAAAAGAAAAAGGGATTCATAATGACGGTAAAAATGTTAATGAATTTTTTTTATTTAAAGGTGTAATTGAGTTAAAATGATGATTTTAACAAGTTTTGAAATGGTAAATCTTTCTAAGAGGAAGGGATCATGTTATAAAATAATAATGGTTTTGAAGAGGTGTTGATGAAATACTCATGATTAAGTAAATTGGTTACCCTATATTGACTAGGACCACAGTAGGTATTGCAGGGGGATGTGTTTTATGTGTGATG
Source organism: Viscum album (assembly GCA_963277665.1). Classification (NCBI taxonomy): domain Eukaryota; kingdom Viridiplantae; phylum Streptophyta; class Magnoliopsida; order Santalales; family Viscaceae; genus Viscum; species Viscum album. The sequence continues at coordinate 1,307,875,080 of OY728128.1, forward strand.
ATGAACATTGAGATAGAGAATGAAGAATGGTTTTTTATTGTTTCTAGCAGGCAACCTTTTTCCATTTGTGGTTAAATGTTGTCGGTCATTCTTCGAAGCATCCAGTGAACGATAAGTTTAAAATGAGAATGCTTGATTTTAATAGTTGGTATATCTTTTGTTTTCAATTGGAACCTTGTGTGTGTGGGTTGGGGCAGTGATACTGCTTTAGTTTGAGACCATGTATTTGGATTGTGAGGCATGGCTAGTTGTGATATGGCCTAGGGGGTGTGTTTAGTGAACCCTTGGTAGGGTTGTGGCCTTGGGTTGCGAGGTGTTGTTTGGTAATTTTTGTGAGATAAATCTCATTGTTGATGAACGTATGAAGTACATGCTAGACCCTAAGGATAGTTCTGGTGTCTTGGTGACCTTGTAAATAGAGACTCTGCAAGTTGTGTCTTGAATCATGGATAGGATGTTTTGTTCGTAGTGTTGATGAATGTGTACACCCTTGGTGTGGAACCAAGACTACATGTTTATTGGTGGGCTCGAAATAGTGTGCCACAGAATGGAATTGAGAGTTCCTTTCCTGAGCATTTCATTCTTCATAATGTGAATAGTTTGGATAAAGGTCCAATGGATTCTCCTAGTTGTTACTCTAGTATAGGGAGTTGGTGTCATTCAACCTTCAAGGTGATCTATGAGAGAGGTTAGATAGGGTTTTTAGTGATTTTGGGTGTGTTCGGCACATGTGGATGTTTTGAACTTTGATTTTGGGACTCAGAGTGTTCTATGGTGAAGGATTGTCCATGAGGGATAAGTGAGAAGCTTGATGGTGCCCCTAGAGTCGGGGTTATGCGCTGATAGTTCTGAAAAAGTAAAGAGTGGCCTCATGGGAGGATAGCCCAGTGATATAGGGACCTTAGAATATAAATCATGAGAGATGATTTAGAGGTGCTGTTAATGTGTACTGAGTACCACCATGTTTTAGTAAAGGGTATAGTCATACATGGTTCCATTTATAAGGGAACCTGAGTGCTTGTGATAGGATCTAAGGGTTTTTCTAAGGGTTGTATCGTATGAGTGCCCAACTCAGCTGTTTGAATGATGATTAATGGAGGCCTGATGTTGTTTTAGAGTGGAAGAGTCAAACATGGCTGGTGTGTGGTTATATGTTATCACTCGATGGTGACACCCAAGGTAAGGGTGTCATGTGGATGAAATTGTTTGTATTAATGGGTTGATTGTTGGGTGAGATGCATAGGTCGCCTTAGGGAAAATGAGGCTGACTAACCAAGAGAAATGTTTAAGTAAGTAAGCAGGATATGGTCTATACACAAGATGAGATTGTTTTATGAGAGATTGTTGGGTTGATTAGTGTGATAGATTGTTGTGCTTCAGTTGTTAGCCATTAGGGATGCGTCAAAAGAACTCAAGTTGTGTGGTGGTAGTAGTTCCACATGAAACATTGGTTCATATCTTCTTAGAGGTTTGGTTTTGGAGAGATGGTTAGACTTAGTTGGCCATCACACTTGAGAGGTGGTGTTTATGTGTTGACGAGATGCGTTCGAAAGAGATGCCCAAATCCTGGGAAGGTTATAGTGTCCCATAGTTCGAAATAAAAAATTGATTAGTCGGTGCTAGTGTTCTTCAAATATTTTATAGTGTTCCTCACTAGTGATGATCCTTCCCAATATCTTGACATCATCCCAGGTACGTTGAGATGTTCTGTCTCACTCCAAGAGACATGAAGGTGTTTGGTTGGATGAGGGACATCATGTAGTTTAAGCTCATGGAAATGGTATATATGGAGCCTGATGTAGAGAGGATGGTCCTCAATGGCCTGGGGTGAGGTCATCAGGATTGACCGAATGATGACAAATGTCATGGGTGCTATTCACATAAGCTGAGAAAGGGCACTAGGTGATGTTCATTTTCTTGTTTTGGAAAATATCTAGATAACCATGTATTTTCTATGTTGTTAGGAATTTGATCGAGTGTAAGATGTTTTGGTTAGAGTCCCTCTTTAGAGAAGTAGTAACGATGCTCCTAAGGCGGGGAGTGGTGAGTTGGTCCTAGATGTGGATAAGAGAACATCAAGATAATGTGGTAGCACTAGGATGCCAATGAGGAACTTGTATGGTGGTTGTTATGTTCCTCAGAAAGGTGATGTAGAACATTGAGGTAATGTTTGATGATCCAAGTGTTGTCATGAGCTCAGGGTGGTTTAAATTAATACTTGTGATGTCTTGGCTGAGCTCGGGTAATTTTCCTTTGTGTGGTTGTGGAACATTGGGATATTGAGTGAACGATGTCCATGTGGTGCAGTGTCATGCCAAGGGTGAAAGCCAATGACAGTCTAGAGGGAAGTAATACTTTTATGATGGTATTATCATGGAATTCAGGGAATGACTTTAGTGGGTTTTAGGATTTTAATATTAGGAATCAAATCAATAAGCACCTCAGGAAGGTGAGAAAGGGGTAGTGTACCATTAGAGGAAGGTGGGTGTTTTGGGACAAGTCAGTCAAAGGTGGTCTGACCAAAGATGTTAAACATGAAAATGTGTGGTGGGAGTGACCCACATCTTGGTTCATGTTGTAGCAGAAAATATTTTTTTAAATAAAGTTGTACTAGAGTGAGGTCAATTTGATATTAGTATTTGGATAGATAGTGTAGGGATGTCCTCCTAAATGGTTTCCACAGTGCGGCTGGATTCCAATGTAGGGTAATTCCTTAAGAATTCTTGTGAGTAGTGGGTTGGAACATGTTAGGTAGTGGGAATTTAGGGTTGAATTTTTGTGGGCTTTCATCGAGAGTGGACGTCATGAGTAACCGAAAATGGCGGAGAGAACCATACCAGATAAATAATTAGATGATGACATGATCATTGTTTCAGATGGAAGGACTCGAGTGGTCATAGTTCCGGTAAGTTAGCCCTGATAGAGAGCCCTTGCATGAGTTTAGTGGGTTGAGTACCTGAGAGTTTTGGATGGAATTTCATTGTGCAGTTATGGGCTGAAATCATAAGGGAATGTGGTTGAAAAGATCGTGTGTTTCCTCCAGGTGATATCAGGTTTGGTCCCCGTTAGAGTTGGGTGAATAGAAAAATGACGCCATGTGATTTTGGTCATGAGTTGTGCATATGATCAGTTCAATGAGGTTTTGATTGGTTCCTCCATGATGATGTGGTGTAGTGTGTAAAGTTTCCACATCTTGTGAGTTAGGTGTTTTCACATAAGATCCCCCCCTGACATTCTTGTGCAGAGAATGGTTGAAGTGGATGCATCCTTGAGGTGTTTTTCTAGTTCACGTTGTTGGCTACGGTACGTAATCCCTGAGGGGAAAGTTTGTACCCTTGGTTCGTGTTTGGTGGCCTTGTGATGTGCGACCTGGAACATGGGAAGTGGGGATGGATAGGAAGGCCTTATTTTATGATCCCCTGTTATGGAAGGTAGTGATTCTCGAAAGAGTGTCTTGAGGATGAGTCGTTATAAGGTGGAGAAGTTGTAAGATTCTGGATCATCTTAAGGTATGTTTTTGTTTTAGTTTGGGTTTGGACTCTTTTTTTTTGTCTAGAAAAGTCTTTCTCTATGCTCATGTGAAGACCTGAGGGTGTTCCAAGGTTTTGAGACATGAAAGTGAATGAAAAATTATTTTCTAGGCATGTTGAACAGTTTTTGCACGATTACGGAAAACCGTCCAGAGCAACCTAGGTAACCGTGTAGGCCAGGAAAAAGTATTAAACACATTTGGCACATGGTTAAAGAAACCATGCATAATCTGCTAGAAACCATGCGAAGGGTGTGATTTTTGGGCAGTAGATTCCCCACAGTTTGCGCATGGTTTGAAAAACTGTGCAGGTAAACCGTAGGACCCATAAACATTGAGAAAATTACAAAATTTCCACTCTAGGATATTAAACCACATCTTGTTATTTTTCTTCATTTTACCCCTGCAACCATAATTATGAATTTGGATGACCCAAGATTCAAATAGGTGTTTCCCCTTCTATTGTTGGCCATTTGGAGCATTGTTGATTGCAGATCGAAGCCCTGGGTAATTCTGACGCTCCTCTTTCTTCTCTTTTTTGGATCAGGGCTTTTTGTTTTTTCCATATTCTTGGAAAACCCTAAAACCATCTTTTCCTTGTGGAAACTTGGTTGGGGATTCATGAGATTCTTGAATCCATATCTAAGGCCATGATTTAGAGTGAGTTCCTCTTCAAATTCGAGATAGGTTCTCTACAAGTTATATCCCCTGGTTTATTTGTGGATTTTTGCATGTGTGATTTTGTTTTTTTGGTGTCTCTTGGTTTGTTTTGATCACCCGAGGCATGTTTAGGGAAAATGGTTATTAAGAGGTTAAATGGAAACCCTCACGATCCTCATGGGATGTGTCGAGGGTGATGAGACTAATCTAGGTCCACCCAAGGGATGTTCCAACATCCCCAGACCTATGGATTTTTGAAGAACAAGTGATTTTTTTTGTATTTATGTAGATCCCTTGATAAAAAAGTTAATTTGATTTATTATGTTGGATTTGAAGCTAGCTGATGCATATAGGCTTAATAATATCCAAAGGGATGTCGGGTTAACATGGAAGTAGTTTATATGGGTTGAACATGGTTATGCTAGATGTATTGTGAAAAGTGTTAGAATGTGTAAATGGTTTGACACATGATAATGATGAATGGATAAATGGGTTAATATGTGTAAATCATTAAAAACCATAATGGAATGGATTAGGATCCTAGTAATGAAGCCTAGTGAGTTAGGCATAATGAATGAAGCCACGTGAGTTAGGCATAATGAACGAACCCTGGTGAGTTAGTCATAATGAAAGGAGCCAAGTGAGTGAGGCATAATGAATGAAGCATAGTGATATAGGAATAATGAATGAATTGTTGGCAATATGAGCATAATAAAAGGGAATCGAGATAAATGTCTAAATGATGTGAAATGTGGTAAATGTGTTAATGGGTTAAGGCATTTTATTAAATCTACTGTTATTGTATGGTTTATTTTTTCCAAAGGAAATGGTTGTGACATTGTGTGAATGATAAATAGATATACATATATATATATAGCATGTGAACATGTCTTGGTATAGTGGGGGTATTTACTTAATGTTTTATTCCCACAGGTTGAGTTGGACTGAGGCTCTAAACTCCACCCCCAATGCATGGGTTTAGGATGAGGACTGAGGCTCTATTTCCCGGACAGTTTCATCCACCTAGACTGAGGATTCGAGGTGAGGATATGGTTTACATGAGGAAGATAGTCCTAGTGAGATAGGATAACAATGTGTTTTTCCTCGTGCATGTGATTGTGTACTTTAAGCCTTTGTAACATGTTGTGTTTGATGAACCAATGATAAATGTGTTGGAAATGGTAATTAAGGGGAAATGGGATGAAATGTAAGATAAAGAAATAGTAATAAATGTTGGTAATGGACCAAAAATGGTTAATGGGACATAATATTTGATTTTTCATTTATTATACATTTCCCATTCTCATGCATAATTGTTCATACTAGATGTTTTATAGACACCGTTGGTGGTGTCCTACAAGGTTGTACTCCCACCCTGCTCAGGTAGCCGTTGGGTACATGAGTAGAATTCTTGGTTGTAGGCCAGGGCAATGGCGAAGGGCCCACTTTAATATGTTGATTTGGGCTCAGGATGTACATGGATAAGGATCCATACATAGATTTGAGACCCATTTAGAGTTTTCTCTGTTTTATTTGGGGTTTCTTTCACCTTACACTACTAGTATGACTTGACATTGGTGTATTTGATTTTTAGTCTGTTCCTATTTTTGGGAAATGATTGGTTATGCATGGTTATTGGCTATTCATATTTTTTCTGCAATTTGTATTTTGTTACGCTATGTCTTTCTCTGATAAATAGTGTATAATCTCCCTATATGACTTTTTAGACCCTCACTGCTAGTCTGTAACCTCTGGCATATAGGGAGGCATGCTTGAGGTCATGAAACAACTCAGTTTGGAGCACTGGTTTAGTGGAATTCAATTTAGGGATGTTATAGGAAAGCCCATGAGGTTCCCTTAACCAAAACAAAAGGCAAAAGAAAAGGGCAAAATATTCGTATTTTTTAGAACACAAAAGAAAGATATTAGCCACATGTAAAAATTAAAATAAAAAAAATATTTATATTTATATGTATTAAAATATAAGTATATATATATAAAGAGAATTTAATATAGTATCAAATTATTTCATAGGTCAATGGAGGGCTCACTCTTATGTATCCCTTCAGTTACAAGTTCGAGTCACGTGGATTCTCCGGTCGTTATGGGGTTTTCACCAAAACCTATAGTCTAGCCTTTTGAAAAAAAATTAATCTTTTTAATTTTTTTCAATTTTTGTGAAAACCTAAAAAAACTAAAAAAAATCAGTACAGAGGATGAGTTGGCTACCAAAAATCACTTAGATTGTTGTCGTTAGCTCGACATGAACCCCCCAACTTATCCAACACCACATTTTACCATTTTAAGGATTAATTTTTTCACTATTTTAATTAGAATAAGATTGAGTCTCTAATGGGTTTGATAGGAATGTTTTCAAATTTATTTAGGAAAACCCATATTGTTCCTAATGAATTGGATGAACCCAATAATTTTAGAAGGGGTCCATATAATTGTTTTCCTAATATTGATTAAAAAATTATGAGAAATTTTCTATTTATTTGTATCAAACGAACAAATAATGAAATCATGATGGTTTTGGACATCCCCAATGAAAGAAAATTTAAGGGAGGATAGAAATGACATGTGTTTAAGTTTGGGTAGAATAAATCATTCAGATATAGGGTAGGTCTATAAATCATATTTAGTTTTATTTTCAAAAAATTTGAATAAAATTGGTTCCTTTGGATCAAAATATTCAACCACCATATATTAGACATATGAGTTTCAGAAATGGGTAAGGCCTCAATGTTTTTTATTTCACCTAATGGGTAAGTTATTGGTGTTTTTGATAAATCATTAATGGATCTATAATTGGGAAACTCAATCCATGAAGTGACATTACCCTCTTGTAAATACATGAAATTAACTTCCTCCAAATTTAAAGACCCTTAACAATCACTTCATCATCTTTAGCTATCCCAAATAAAAATGATGGATCATTAGAATATTTATGAGTGTTATTTTTGAAAACTAAACACCCAACATAATGTTATGGTAGGGAAAACTAGTGTAGGTTTGCGTCCCTCGCATGCTTTAATTCTATGTAGTTATAATCTCAAAGTTGAAACCTTCGAATTCATTTTAGCCTTTTGGTTACACAATTTTCAATCAATTTGTGAGGAATGGAAAGGGTAGTTGTTAAACATAATGGACATACCCAAGATTTATCACTTCAACCATCCTCGATAGGGCTTGAAATGTATCCTTTAAACATTCATCTTCCCGATGATTTTACATCTCACTAGGTGTTGGGTAATTATTCATGGATTGATCAAATTAATTTCAGAGGTTAGGGGATTCCCAATATTGATTTCTATTTTCATTGAATCATGGTTTTTTATTGTGTAAATGTTGAAGAGAATCCATTAGAGTAGACAGACACTAGGATTTGATATTATTAGGATAGACACAAATAGAAAAGTGGAAATATAAGAGAAATGGGGGGTGAGAATAGAGAACAACAGGTGATAAAATGGTGTTAGTGTTAAGATAATTTACCTAGGACCAAGTAAATAGTGCCAAAAAAATTTATCACCCAACATTACATTAGTTTTTAGGGTTGAATCAGTCTCTAATAGTATTTCTTGGGTTGTCAAATACTCATAGAATTAATAAGAAACCTATAGTAACATACATTCTATAAATTATTTTCTTATATGAAGTATACAACTTTTGGGTTGATTTTAAATGGGTTTAAATGATAAAAAAATAACAAAAACATCCTCCCAGAAAACACCACTAATTCCTTAAATAGCAATTTTGGGATCCTTGGTTCTTTCATAAATCAAAGAATTGTTACCCCTATTAAAGGTGGTAGGCATAGGTTGGTGGAAAGTTAATGGGGAGTGAAATTTTCAAACCTTGACAAAAATCCGAGTCATCTATCATCCAATGATCAAATATTCCATGAATAGATTCTATATGAATCAATTGGGGTGGTCCATATAAGATTAAAATGAAGCACTGGATATCCCATAATGTTCATTAAAATTTCAACGAAATAGATGTTTTTTTGAGATATGATTGATATAATGTGCTTTTTTTCTAGGAATTATAATATATGCGATACTATCATCTTCAAATTGAGTTTCCATTAAATCCATAAAAAATCGGATTTTTTTTGTGAAACTATATAATTATGTGTTTCCTTAGATTTAATCCATCTAAAGATCAAATTTTAGAATCATTGGGCTTAGGTCCTGGATGATATAGTATTTTTATTGGGCCATTGTATTGTTCCCTTTTCCAAGAATGTTCTTGGTTAAAGGCCCACATTGGCCATCCTACTAATTGATTATTCAATAGATATATAAGGATAGAATTTTCCTCATATATTGGGAGACCAAAAAATGAAATATGAAAATAAAATCAATACCACTGGTATATTAGTAGGTGTTCAAATATGTATTATAGAATAGTTCATTTTAAGAAGGAATTACAATCATAATATGAAATAATGTTCATATTTTAAAATGCACTAAAAGTGGAGTTTGTTAATGCTGAATCATATGAAAAATTTATATTATCACACTTTATATTATCCGATTTTAGGGTATAAACATATACATATTTGAGTTTGTAAATTTCTATGTGTTAAAGGTTGTTTGGAGACAAAAAATGAGACGATTTTGAATGAATAAGTGATCAAATAATTTTTATTATTTATTCAATAATCTATAATCTGAAGAAACATAATGTTTAGTTATTTAGGGAATTATTTAAGATGAATATTTTGTGTTTTTTTGGTTAAGGTGATAATTGTTTTACTTATTTTCGTGGTGTATTATTTATATCGAGTATTATCTTAATTTTTTATAAAAATTTCATCTTTAGATACAAGGAATAACTTTTTATTTTTGCGTTGATATTATAATCAATTGTAACATTATTTTTGTGCTTCATGAAGGAAAAATCATCATTATCATGAAAATTCACATCAAATGATGAAATCACACTTATAAAGACGGAAGAAGTCAAGTATGTAAATTGTATCATATTTTTTTATCTCCATGGTAAATGAAATTTTAATTCATAATAAAAATAAAAATAAATGTGATGAGTATTATTTGACAAGTATCACTAAATTTGGTGTGTTTTTTGAAACTCATTTAAAATATTTAATCTTATAGAGGTTCCATAAAAATAAGTTTATTAGTCATAACCATGAAATTAAAGTTGATGATAAAATCTATATCAAATTTAGTAAATTTTATTTGATATATTTAGTTATTGAAATACAAATATAAATTGTGATGAAGAACATTTTATTAGGAAGGGGAATGTAACACCATAATATTTTAGTTTCCTTTAAAAAAATACTAAATTTGATGGTGTTTAGCACCCACAACACTGACCTTAAATGAACCATGATGTATTATGAAAATATTATTATAAAACATTGATTTTTTAACATAGGCGTTGTATTTTTTTCAATTAATATGAGTAAAAAATAATTAAATATATTTATAAAGAATTTCTTTAAATAAAATACCACAATATAAATCCAAAAAATTACAATGATCTAATTATTGTTACTAAGAAAATTATAAGAATGAATTCATTCTATGTCATGAGAATATATTCTTCCTAAAATTTGTTTTTAGCTATTTTATGAGTAAATAATTATAATTAATTTATTCCATTAATAGATTTTTTGTAGAAATTAAATCCATTTTTGATATTGTTATTTCAAAATTATCATAGATTGATTTTTTTTTGATTTTTCTTAAATGATTTATTTTTGGTGACTAATAAAAAATATTTATTTTGAAAATTTTGTCTTTTTTATGACATTATCATGATATAAGAATAACATAAAATTTTATGAATCCATATATCTATATGAAATATATTTTTAACAAGTGATATAAATTATTTAAAAATTATAAATCTATGTTTGAAAGTTGGTTAATATGATAATGTTTTTATACAAATAAAATAACTGTTTTGATCGATTTCATTAATTATGTGTTTTCAGAGAAACATTTGGTTTTATATTATTTTTAATGGAAATAAATATAATTTCATTATAAATAAATCTATTAATTCTATTTTAATCATCATTATACATGATTTCAATATAAAATCATTTTTTCTCAACAAGAAATATTCCCTTTAAACCATGTTCCATTGTATTACATATACAAACTTTAAATATATTTTTACAAAATTTATAAATTTAATATCCAAAAATAAATTTTATTTTTTGAATCATGAATTTCAAAATTTTCAAATAGTTAAATTCTATTTTTTCACAATTAATATTAACAGAGGAAAAAACTTATTGCTATGATAAAAGATATAATTGGTTTAATAGGGGTTATACTGAAAATAAAAGGCATAAAAAAAGAAAAAAAATAATCAAAATTTAATTTTTTGTTAATATTTCTACTTTATTCACTTAATATTATAAATTTTTCAAATTTTGACCCACTTGAATTGGGAAAAACAAAAAATATATTATAATATTTCATGTATTTATAACATTTCCACCCACCACACTTATGAAATAGAACCCCCTCTCAGCACTTATTGTTAAACATTAAGCCACTTATATCTAGAAATAAATACCAAATAAAATTAAATAGTTCTCCCTAAAAACATGAGCATCTGTTTATCCCCTAATATCACCCTATGGAAGCTTAAAATGTAAGTTAAAAGTGGTCTCCTATAGAAGAGGAAATCGTCTTAACCAAATATTTCCATCTTTATTTATTTTTCTTAGTTATAAAATTAATTCCATAAATTTAAAAATGATTTATTCATTTTCTTAAATATATAGAAATTTTATTATTCTTTTGGAAAAAAATTTATTGACCATTTTCTAACCTATAGGGAACGAAGGTATCTCCCATGTGTACATGCAGATTACCACCTCCACAAAGCGATTTATTTTGTTTTTCATAACCACATTTCATGGTTGGTTATTATTATTAATATAATATTAGTTTATTATATTTACGATATAATTATTATTATTCAATGACCTGATATAATCTTCATTATTACACTTCTATCCGATGGAAAATGAAAACATCATGTGTACATAGGTACAGACTACCGTCTCTACATAGCGATGTGGATCAATTTCCATCACCTCCACAAATATATTGATATACTGATGGATATAATGAATATAAATGAATATTATTATTTAAATAATATTTTTTAACTGGAATGAATTATTTACCTTTTTCTTCTTTTCATTAGAATATTATAACAATATTCATGCATTCATATGGACAACCATCTCCATGAACATTCTATTTCATTTTTCTATTACCAAAATTCAGGAAAGGATATAAAAAATTATATAATGAATAAAAATTATATTATTAAGATTTTTTAAATGATTAAACTATGTCCATGATGTAATAACAGAGAATTTAAAACTAAATCATAAATATAAACAGAATGGTTAACACCACAACTGATGATCATAATGAAGAATTGTTAATTAATCGGTAATGAGATGTTATAAGTTATTAATATTTGTAAGATAAGTATGAATATGTTTTTTAGTGATTAAAATTTATAAAAACTTATATAGTAACATTGATCACGTATGACTATCTAGAGTCTTAGGGTAAGATATTTTTTTCACGATTTCATTTATTTCGATATTTTTTGTGTTCATATTTACATTATGAAACTTTTATGTTTATAATATCTTAAAACCCAATTAATTTAATCTCATATGATTATGTTCCATATTTAAATTCTTCATTTCCATTTCATATGTTATTAGATCTTGAATCAGCAAGTTACATGTAAGGGATACTGATATTATCTCTTCATTTTAGTCAAGAAACTTTTTCCTCCAAATCAATGTTCTTCATCTTGTTTCAAAATTGTTCTTATTTACACTCAAAATTTTATTGAAAGTAATTTTAAAAAAAAAATATTTTATCCAAAATGTACTAATAATTAATTTTTAAATTATTTTTCAAAATGGGTATTTTTTTACTTTCCTTATAAAATTGGGAAAAAAATGTTTTTTAACATATATGTCATAAATATTTTCTTGATTCCACAACCACTATTTTCAATCTATATTATTATATAAATTTATATTATTATTCAATAAAAATAAATTTTTCGTTATTCTATGAATTTTTAGTTTTTATATTAATATAATAACATAATATTTTCTAAGTGGTTGAAACAAAATGTAGATCTAATTTATTACATTTGTTTTATGACATAGTTACCAAATATTTAATGAAACATATTTTAAAAAATTCCCTTCCATTTTTCTCTACGATTCAAAAAAATAATTTACATTACATAAAAACATTTCATTTATGATTAATTGATGGTCTTCTATTATTATTTTTGGATTTATGGATTATACATTATTTTTAGATTATTCACTTTCTTATGATCATGTTCTCTTTAATTCTCCACTGTTGTTTTGAAATTATAAACGTATTTTTATTGTAGATATATTTATTATTTTAATATTATATTTAGTTTATAAAATTGCTACATATTGTGTTTGTCAGATGATTATTATTAATAAAGTTATTTGATTCATAATGGAAATTCTGATATTTTGTATTCCTGATTAAATACTAATAATTATTGATTAAAAATTCATATTGATTAAAAATTGTAATAATAATTTGATATATGATGAATTATTTGGATATGAAATTGATAGGTGGGGTAGGGTTATAGATATCTCACTATACATCAATAGGTCCAATGAGACAAAAAGAAATTGGTGTAATGTATAGGTCGTGGCTGTAAGATAATGTCATTATAGTTTTGTATTATGTGTATACCTTAAAATAATTAAATGTTTCTTGGCCTAGTATGTTAATGTAAGATTTATGATGTATTGGATGTGGCCTTTTCATTAATATCATGAATTTATAAAATTATGCATTTTTTTAATTGATAATTCTGTTATTATGATCCATGTTCTTGTTTAGTTTATATTTTTCATTGATATAATTTATTCTCATTATATTTTTTGAATGGAAGGTTATTTGATTTTCTACCTTTCCATATTGATTACTACTTATTAATTCTAATATATTCTATTAAATGAAATCCCCACCAAGATACTGATCTCACCTTTGATTTTTTTTCCTTTCTCCTGGTCATGAAGTAGGATTATTTGAATGATTTCAAGGATTCAAGAATGATTATTTATACATTGTATTTTTTTTAAAGTAATATGGTAATCATGTATATATTTAGATTTCCAAGATAGATAAACTGATCAATCCTTCATGGTGAAATCCATTTAATCTTTTATTAATATAATTTTTGTCCATTGCCTCAAGGTTACTAGAGTTTGGGATACGTCACTAAAACTCATATTTCATTTTTGAGTATACTAATTTTTAATAATTTATTTTTAAATTATATTTTCTATATTGTCATGATTTTTATTTTTGGGAATTGTATTCCATTTTATATATTTTAAATTAGGTTTTATTAATTCCTTCTCATTATACCATTTTCCTTAGTCATTGTTATGTTGACGTTAGGGTTCATAACCTCTTCTCTAATTTTTCTAATCATTCCAATTTCTTTCATGTTCTAATGAGAAATTTTATTATTTTCTATGTTATAAACTCCTTATTAGATTTTCAATTAAATATCCACATTCCCTCTCATTATATATATCATCTCATTACCTTACATCTGGTACTTCTTGTTTCTCACTTTTTTATGTGTGTTTCGGCCATTTCCAGTATATAGAGCATTTATTAGGAACAATTTCCCAATGGATGGTGTAATATCCTAGTTCCGAAAGCCTCCCAGAGACACCCCATGCCTGGTTGGTCACATGGCCTCAAGCGCATTTCCCTAAACGCCAAAGGCAGTAGAGTAGCAGTGAGGTACTTTGGTGTGTTAGTGGCCAAACTATTCCATCATTGGTAGACTAACACAGTGGAAGTAAAACTGATATACAATAGCAGAAGCAGTAATAATGGCATACAATAGTAAACAACAGAAGACTGAATGAAACAAGCAGTTTGAGCACATATACGATGATTCATGATACATATGTCTAGGAAAATAGCCAAAAAAGTAACAATGCTGAAATAAATTACCAATAAAAAGTAAAAGAAAAATAGTAAACAACTCCATAGCATCAGAAGCCAAACCTTGCTCTCATGCTCTCTAGCTCCAAAATAGTCAAGTACCTGAGGTAGAAGGTCACTTTACATTATCTATACCTTCAACAATATAATCTGTTTGGGAAAAAAAGCATGGCCCAAACAAGGTGTGCGACTAAATCCCAGTAGGCAACCACCAAGAGATCTGTGCCTAATAGTTATTGAATATATATGGCAGGCAATAAACTAAAGAAGCAGTAAACATGTAAGTGCTCAACAGTAACAATTCCACAGTTTCAAAGCATTTAGTTCTACATAACAAGTAAATAGATAATCACAAATAGGTAACCCTCTGGGATGTACTCACAGCCTATTCCCCTCTATTCCTACTTAGTAAACACAAGCAACCCTATGGTGAGTACACACAGTCTAACCCCTCTGGTTTAGCTTTGGTATAGACTTTTTGGGGAAGCACTCACCCTCAATTCCCCCTATAGTCTTGTATTGGTAACTAAAAGGTCCTCTGGGGAAGCACTTACATCAAATTACCCATGTGGCCCACATCCAGGAACTAAATACACTATGAGGAAGCACTTACATTAATTCCCCCTATGGACTCACATCGTAACAAAAATAATGGACACTATGGAAAATCCCTTATTTCTATTCTCCCTATGTTCTACTACACCAGGTCCTCACAGCCATGTGTAGGTCAAAAAAGAAAAGAAATTAAAAGAAGCCAAAGTAAACCTCATGAACTACTTGGATTACCAATCTACAGCATAACAGTAAGACAGATAAGAATCACTTAATCCTACAATACTAGGCATGGAAAGTAAAAAAGCAGCCTAACTGGAAAAGCTAGACCAAACTATCAAAACAAGAAAACATTCTTGGTAAAACGCTTCCAAATCATAGAAATTAACCCTATTCACATTCAGTTAACTTATACTCATGCATACAAACATAGCTAGAAACTAACAGGGCTAAAACAGTAAACAAGCAATACCCCGTTCAAGGGTATTGGGCAATTTTCACATATAACTAAAAGTCTTTCAATAGAAAGGAACAAACCACCTACCTTAGTGTTTTATGATCGTTAAACGTGAACCTCGGGCCTTGAATCACCCAAGAACACCGTAGATCTACAAAAATGCTCAAAAATCGGAACCGATGATAACTTGAGAAAGTGGGGGAATAAGGAAATGAATCACTAATGAAGATCTTACTAATTCGATCCTAGTGAAATCGACGGTAGTCAATTTAGAGAACAGGTGATCAATCGGGGGCTCGGAGATGTTCCACGATCATATGGGTTTTCTCGGTCGAACCAGTCCTATAAGGAGATGGTTTTGTCTGTCAAAATCAAACCCAGTGTGTTTAATGAAAAAAAAAGTACATGGAATATAATTTAGAAGTACACCGTGTGTACTTTCCTTCATCGGCCCCAGCTTTAGGTGGTCTCCGGGTCACCACACATGGCAGTGTGCAGGGCTGCTACACGTCCATCACCTATATACCTGTGCTAACCGAGTACACGACGTGTACTTATAAAGTAAACGGTGGGAATTTCAAAAATTTCAAGAAACTCCTCTTTTCCCTGAAAACTCTAGAAGAAGGAAAAACATACCTGAGAAGAATATTCAGGTTCTTACAAACTTCCCCCCTTAAAGAAATCCGTCCCCGAATTTCCCTAGTAAGGTTGCGTAGAAGAAGAATCCTCAAACAGATCTGGCCACTATGATCATACACCGACATCCCTCTCCCAGGTCTCATCATATAATCACATGTGTTTCCATAACACTCGTACCAGAGGAACAGACTGGCTGTAGAGAACCTTCACACATTGATCAACAATCCGGATAGAATTCTCCTCAAATAAGGTGTCCACCTCCAAATCCACCTCTTCGGGTTAAAAAAATGATATGGGGAGAAGAAGTAACGTCGAAGCTGAGAAACGTGAAAGACGTTGTGCATAGCCCGGTACCTCTAAGGTAACTACAGCAGATAGGAAAACATCTAGACTCTCTACAAAACCTCAAATGGTGAGATGTACCTCGGTGAAAGATTTCTCTATCTCCTAATCCTCTAGTACCCCAACCTCAGTGTGACACGCAGGAAAACCTTATCTCCGACCTCAAACTCCAGAGGTCGTCCCCGACGATCTGAATAAGTATTTTGTTGAGACTCTGCAGTATCCATCCTATTCATAATCTACTCTATCGTATCTGTGGTATCCTTGACAAGATGATGTCCAAACATAGCTGGCTCTCCTACCTCTAACCAATATAAGGTTGATTGGTATGGCCTACCATACAAAACCTCATAAGGTGTCATCTGAATAGTTTCCCGAAAACTATTGTTGTAGGAAAACTCCATAAGAGGTAAGTGCTTCTCCAAAGAACCTCCAAAATCCAGGAAACCTCCTCGAAGCATGTCTTCAAGAACCTGAATCGTACGCTTGGACTGTCCATCTGTCTAGGGGTGGTAATATGTACTAAAAAGTACCTTTGTACCCAAAGCCTTCTGAAGCCATTTTCAGACCTGAGAAGTAAAATGTGCATCCCTATCTAAAACAATAGAGTGTGGAACTCCATGTAGACGTACAATCTATCAGATGTAAAATCTTCCCAGCTCATCAACGCTTAAGGACTCCTTGATTGTAATGAAGTGAGAATACTTCATGAGTCTATCAATGAAAACCCATACTACATCATTCCATCGAGGAGACCTTAGTAATCCTGTAACAAAATCCATCACGACATCATTCCACTTCCACTTGGGAATGGGTGACTAATACAAAATCTTTGGTGGTCACTGATGCTCTACCTTCACCTGCTGACCGGTGGAACACCTCATGAAGAAACCAGCAACATCTATCTTCGCACAAGGCAACCAATACTGTAGCTATAGATCAAAATAAATCTTTGTGACACCAGGATGAACTGCCCAAACTGAGGAATGAATGTCCTACATCCACTCCTCGTGTATATCTGCTGACACCCATACTCACCCATGAAAACACAAGTTCTCATCCTCGCCTATAATATAACCAGGAATAGGGTCCTCTCTTGACACACATTCTCGTAGGACTAAACCTTCAGAATCTGATAGATGACTAATTCGCACTGGATCTAGCATTGTAGATGTAATAGTTACAGAAGGAAGGAATGTCAACCCCTGTCTATCGTGCACCTCCAAACGAATCATAGAAAATATAGCCATAAGATACCACTCACTATTGGCCTCCTGAACTGCCTATATCTGATTCCTCCTAATCATTTCATCAACCACTGTGTTGCCTTTCCTAGCCATATAGGAATGCTCAATGTCAAGGGACTAAAGGTACTCAACCCACCTTCACTGTCTCAAATTCAGATCATGCTGAGTGAATATATACTTGATACTTTTCTGGTCAGTGAAAATCACAAAATTATCTCCCAGAAGATAATATCTCCAATAGCGTAAGGCATGAAAAACGGTTGCCAACTAAAGATTCTGTGTTGGGTAATTCCTCTCATGTGGCCATAACTACCGAGACCCGTATGCAACGAATCCTTCCCCCTGCATAAGCACATCTCCCTACTTGATACTTGAAGCATTATAGAAAAAATATAGCTCTTATCTAGATCTGGCAATACTAGTATTAGTGTTGAAGTCAACATCCCTTTCAGCTCATGAAAGGATGACTCACAAGAATCTGACCACAATTACATCACACCCTTCTTAATCAAAACCTTCAGTGGCGCTGCTTAGCGTGAAAAGTATGGTATGAAATGTCTGTAGTATCCACCCAACCCTAGAAAACTTCATACCTCAAAGAAATTCCTCGCCTGCTCCCAGGAAACCACTGATCTCACTTTATATGGGTTTACTGATACTCCTGTCTCTAAGATAACATGACCCAAGAAGTGAATATGTTTCATCCAAAAGTGTAATTTTGAGAGCATAGAATCTAACTGATTTTGTCTCAGTGTACTCAAAATTATCTCAATATCAGTAGCATAGTCATGTCGAGTGTGAGAGTACACAAAGATATCATCCATGAAAACTACCATTAATGAATCCAAGTATGGATGGAACACTTATTTCATCAGTGTTATGAAAATTGCAGGTGCATTCGTGAGACCGAACGGCATAATGATATACTCGTATAGACCGTACCTACTCTGAAAGCCTGTAAGAGGTATATCATATTGTTTAACATGCAACTGATGGTATCCAGATCTCATTTAAATCTTCAAAAACACCTGGCCTCCTCGAATCTAATCAAAGAGATCATCAATCCATTGCAAGGGATATCGGTTCATAATTTTCACCTAGTTCAACTTCTGATAATCCACACAAATTCTATTGTGTTTTTTTCCTTCTTCGCAAACAGAATAAGTGAACTCCAAGGAGATGTACTAGGACGGATGAAACCCTCTGCTTTCAACTCCTCTAACTGCTTCTTAATCTTCAAAAACTCTGGTGTAGCCATCCTATATGGAGGAATGGACATCGGTGCCGCTCTTGGTACAAACTCCACAGATAATTCTACCTCATGCTCTATAGGAAAACCTGAAAAGTCCTCTGGAAGGAAAACACTAAAATGACCCACCACTAGTGTAAATTCCATCTGTGAAGTCCCCTGGTTTTCCAGATATAGACTATCAATATGGGTTGTAACTCCTCTCAACCCATGATGCTCAGGTCCCGCTCTATTCGCCTAGACATCCCATCTACCCTTGTGAAGAAATTATTCACCCTCTAGTGATGTGAAACTCACCCTACGATGATAGAAATCAACAAAAGCCTAGAAGGGAACTAACAAGTCCATTCTGAGAGTGATTTCATAGATTTTCATCTCTAGGTCATAGACATCCCAAGAGAAGTGACACCCACCAACCTCTAGATGGAACTCCTTGAACTGTTGCACACTAGTCGTTCTTATCCCCAACAGAGTGTCCAATGTCAAGACATCAGCAGAAGAAAAGATATAGATCCCAAGGCTCTCTACAATAGCAACAAATATAAATCTATGGTAATCCCCCGTATCAAAAATAGAAGAAGGTAAAACTGAGGCAACTAGGATCGTACCTCAAACTGTGGAGGGTCTAGGATCCTGATCCTGCTCGGTTTTCTCCACTGCAAAAGTCCGACCCGCATTGTGGCCCTGTGACCTGACCTAACCACTCTGAGCTGATCCACCTTGTTTTCACTGAAATCCTGGTGACTGCCTACAATGGCTGCAACCTCTTCCTTGGCCTGAATGGTCGGAATAACTCTAGTGCTCATACTAGTGAGAAACTTGTGGCACTACTTCTAAATGAGGAGTCATAGAAGAAACACTATCACCAGCTGATGGTGAAAATATCTAATAGAAACTCTGAATATGGACCATCTTGCCACATGATCGGCACTCAACTGGGTCTCTAAGGCAATGTGGCCTCATATGCTCACTCTTCCCGCACTGGTAGCACACTACCTGGCTACTATAGAGAATGCCTCGCCTCCAAGGATCACCACACGAAGACCCCCTAAGGCGCTTCTTGTTGTCATTAGGAGGGACTAGAAATCCAGATATTGAGCCTCCCTGGCTCACAACTCCAAAACCACTCATATTGCACTCTGTGATCAGTGCCTGGTTGACTATAGAAGTCATCCTGATGATGTTCACATATGATCAGATGTTGTGACTCAGAGCATCCTCAAACTTCCTTGCAAAAAATAACTCATCACCTCATAGAATAGGCATGAATAGATATAGCTCTGTTAAGAGAGAAGAATACACCATAATAGAAAGAGTACCCTGCTCTAGACTCATGAATTCTCGGGCTCGATCAGCCCTCAATGTATCATGGTAGAAGTAGTCGTAGAAGATACGCTGGAACTCATCCCACGCCATAACTTGCTGGTGTCCCACCTTTGAGATCACATCCCACCGTCTCTTGGTGGAATCCCGAAGCATGTACATATAGAGATTGACCCTCCTCTCTGGATGGGTCTCCAGATGCTCAAAGATAGAAAGAATGTCATCAAACCATGACTCTGCAGCATGATGTCCTCTTTCCCCTGTGAAAGTGGTAGGATGATGTTTTTGGAAAACCCACACCAACTCTACCATAGAATGGGAAACATGTGGTACTCCTTTGAAGGTCTGTATGAACCATATAAATCCCTCTCGGAACTGTGACTCTACACATGTATCTGAAATGACGGCTGGTGCCAAGACTGGAACAACTGGAGGATCTACTGGTAGTCCTTGATCAACCATGTCTAGCATCTGATCATTTCCCTGTAACTTGCGGACAACCAGAGGACATCTTAGTGGCATGACTCTGCAAGGTTAAGCTCACACCATAGATTGTGATGCTCAAGGACTGAAAACAAGAAGTGTAATAAAGGAACATGAGAAATAAATCATTCAATATTTACAAAACAAGGATACACAATGTGTATAATGCCAATACGGCTTGTTCCCTTAAGCCTTTCACATGGGCGTGTACTTCTGCCAAAACTGGTTGTGTAACACCCCATACACGTAGTTTTGTCCTAACACACAACATGTACTTGAATCCTCTTCCCCTTCCCATGTTCACTTACACGGCTAAGCCACACGGTTCTCTTAGAACAAGACTACATGGCGTGTTTGTGCTAGACACGGCTTGTACTAGACAAGCTGCACCGACCTGTGTTGTTAGTTACAAGACTGGATACACGACTCACACTACACGGCGTGTTCCAGACAGACACGGCGTGTTCCAGACAGACACGGCGTGTACCAATGGATTTCCACTGACCCATGTTGTTAGTTACATGACCGGATTCTAGGGATTACACTACATGGAATTTTCAAGACTGACGCGACATGTTTTTCTTAAGATTATATCCTTCTATGTCGTTAGTCACACTGGTGGACACATGGTCTACACAACACGGCATGTAAAACATGTACAAAGTGTGTTCAACCAAGGATTTTCCAACCCTGTGTCTTTGGCCACACATCTAGTGACACATTTAGAGCCTACAGGGTGTGTACATATAGTACACAGCATGTACTTAAGAAAAATAGTTTCTTCCCGAACAGAATAACACATGGCGTGTATTCATCTTTATACGACATGTATTCTATATTTTTCCAGATAGTAAGCCTCAAAAACTACTCTGGAACCTATAAACACACTGAAAAAAACATTAAAGTGCCAAATTCTGATCCATGAGGGCCCACACTCCCCACAAATAAAAGTGTGGCATCTTATACATGTCCTATACAAGAATAACAGATCAATGATCCACCAAATTTTGATCCATGAGGGACTATAACACCTCAAGAACCAAAGTTTGGAATCCATTCAAACAAAACCTTACACAATCCAATACCCTATAAAACTGCTAGCATTTTTATCAAAGTATCTATCACAACAACATGCATATCTAGACCAAAATCTATCAGAACAATATGCAATTGCTAATGCCCCCTAAATGGCATGGCAAGAATGCATGACATGTGATTTCTATAAACTGCCTATATGATGCATGAGATGTAATAACCTCATCTCATCGGGTTGCAACAGAAATAAAACATCAATAAAATCAACAATAATTGCACAAAACATGTGAATCACCCAACAGTGAAATAAAATCAACTATAAAGTCGAAAGACCAGAAAATTTTCAATAACGAGGTAGATTATCATTTCCCTGTACATGGGTTATCTATTCCCGATCATAGCTTATTACCAAGTAAATATTCAATCCTATCCCGGATAATAGGGTCCAAATAGTAATTCAAGAGAATGTAATTCCTCTGATACCACTTTGTAACATCCCAGTTCCAAAAGCCTTCCAGAGACACCCCGTACCCGATTGGTCACATGGCCTCAAGCGCATTTCCATGAACGCTAGAGGCTACTGACTAGAAGCAAGGGCATTGGGTGTGATAGTGGGGAAAATATGAATTCATTATCAGAGTAACAAAGTGGAAAACTAGGTATACAATAGAGAAAGCAGTAATAATGGAATACAACAGTAAACATTGGATGACTAAAATAAATAAGTAGGTAGAGCACATTTATAATGATGCATGATACATATGTATAGGAAAACAGCCAAAAAATTCACAATGATGAAATACAGTACAAAACCAATGTAAAAAAAAAATATTAAACATCTCCACAGCATCACAAGGCCAAGCTTGGTCTCATGCTCTCCTGCTACAAAGCATTCGAGTATCGAAGGTATAAGGGAGCTTGCCCTTATCTATACCTGCAACAATATAATCTGTTTGGGCCCAAAAGCATGGCCCAAATAGGGTGGGAGACTAAATTCCAGTAGAAACCCTCCAATAGATCTATGTCTAATAGAAATTGTATATATATGGTAGGAAATAAACAAAAGAAGCAGTAAACAAGGAAGTACTCAAGAGTAAAAACTCCACAGTTTCAAAGCATATAGTTTCACATATCAAGTAAACAGATAATCACAAACAGTTAACCCTTTGGGATGTACTCATAGACTAATCCCCTCTGGTCATACCTAGAAAACACAAGCAACCCTCTGGGATGTACACACAGTCTAACCCATCTGGTTCAGCTTTAGTATAGACATTCGGGGGAAGCACTCGCCGTCAATTCCCCCAATAGTCTCATATCGGTAATAAAAAGGTACTCTAGGGAAGCAATAACATCACATTCCCCATGTGGTCCACGTTGAGGAATAATACACACTCTGAGAAAGCACGTAAGTCATTTCCCCCTATGGTATTGCATCATAACAAAAATAATGGACACTCTGGAGAAGCCCTTACATATATTCTCCCTATGGTTCACTACACCAGGTTCACTCGGCTCTGGGTAAGTCAAACAATCATAGAAATGCAATGCGGCCAAAGTAAACTTCAAGAAATACTTGGATAATGAGTCAACAGCATAATAGTAGGACAAATAATAATCACTCCATCATACAATACTAGGCATGGAAAGTAAACAGCTGCCTAACAGGAAAATCTAGACCAAATGGTCAAAACAAGAAAACATTCATGGGAAAAAACATCCAAAGCATAGAAATTAACCCTATTAAAATTCAATTAACCTCTAATGAAGCATACAAGTATAGCAGGAAATTAATAGGGATAAAAAATTATACACGTAATACCCCTTTCAAGGGTATTGGGAAATTTTCACATACAACTCAATGAATTTCAACAGAAAGGCACAAACCACCTACCTTAGTGTTGTTGGATAGTTATACATTAACATCAGGCCTTGAATCTCCTAGAAAAAACATAGATCTGTAAAAATGATCAAAACTCTCAACCGAGGATAACTTGAGAAAGAGAAGAAATCATGAAACTAAGATCTAGAAGAAGGAAGAGCTTACTATGGTGATCCCAACATAATCGACAGAGGTTAATTTAGAGATCGGGTGCTCGATCGGTCGCTCGGGGAAGTTATGCAGCCATACGGTCTCTCTTGGTCAAACCAGACCTAGACAGA
The DNA here is from genome assembly GCA_963277665.1 of Viscum album. Taxonomy (NCBI): domain Eukaryota; kingdom Viridiplantae; phylum Streptophyta; class Magnoliopsida; order Santalales; family Viscaceae; genus Viscum; species Viscum album. The sequence continues at coordinate 1,307,898,820 of OY728128.1, forward strand.
GATGGTTATATCCATCAGACACGACCCCGATGATTTTAATGAAAAAAATAATACATGGTGTGTACGTTAGAAGTACATGGCATGTGCGTTCCTTCATCGTCCCTGCATTACGCGGTCTCCAGGTCACCACACACGATCGTGTGCATGGCCGCTACACAGCGAGAAACAGGCTACCCATGGTAACTGAGTACACAGAGTGTAATTAAAAAATTTCTAGAAACTCTACTTTTTCCTAAAAACACCAGAAAAAAGAAAAGCATACCTGAAAAATATCTGGGTTCTTAGAGTTAGAGATGTATGTTTTTTTTGAATAAATGGAGTTCGGGTATAAATGTGATAAATCATCTACTATGTTGGTATTTTTTGGGAGTTTACTATATATTATGGTCCTAGTTCTTCCTATAAGACCATCTCATGTCATAAGACACTTAATAATATAAATGTTTCGTAATGCACTAGTTGTGAATTGGGTTTATAATATAAGAATCTTAAAATTTGAAAAACATTTCTTGCGCCATAAACTCATTTTACATCATAAGATACAATTTTACTAAATATGAACATCACACAGGAGATTAATAAAATATGTGGTCATTTTATTTAGAATAATTAACTCATGGTTTTCTTACACCGTAAAAGAGTATTTTAAACCATAAAAACTTTTTTCTAGGATGTTTAACCATGAATCACATCTTCTATTTTTCATTATTTTCACATCCTCTCCTCTCCCTAAAACCATAATTAATATCATAGGTTATTTTGGTTATCTCTACTCATACAAGATCACATTATTCGATTCATGATTTTCTTGGTCATTGTGCTTCATCTCTCTAGGTAGGGGACCTTTCTACTTTTATATTATCATTGTCCATGGTAGCATCATTTCACTATGTTTTTAGATCCATTTACGATATGGTGATATTCACCTTTGTCCTTTCTAAATCTATTGTGTGATATTCTCCAAGAGGATGACCCTTTTGTTAGTTATGGTGTGACAAGAGTGTTCCTTGAGGTATGTATCTTTTCACCATCCCATCTAACTACTTTTTATTATTGAATTAGTTTTAATATATTGGAATCAATCCTAAGGCCTCCATTTTTGTTTCTTTGTTCCTTTCAGTGGTTGGGGGTTGTATCACTATTATGGTGTGACTAAGTTTGAGCTAAGTGGTTTCATATCTAGCCAATAATGGAGGAACCAGTATTTATTTGGTTTTGGAAAATTATTTTAGAAATAAATTCATAGGATTGATTCATGGATTTTTCTGTATGGAAATGGTTTTTGATAAAATATAGTTTCCCCATTTCTTGGGTAAAAGAAAACAGTATTTTAAAAGCATTGTGAAACAGATTTATGAAATGATTTTCAAATCATTGTATTGATGAAATGTTTTGGAAAATGTACAAAACAATAAACCTTGCGTAATTGGGTGGAAGTTTTGGTAATATGACCCATCTGCTGATACTCTCAGGGCGTTTCTATGCTCCCAAGGTCTATTGTTCTAGTGAATTTTTAGACCTATTAGGGGGTTTAATTATAGGGTGTTCTAATGATCTCTAGATTCAATACATGTATCTATAGACAAGATTCATGTGATTTTATATGTTTGGGTAAGAGTGTTCTAACTAACATGACTTGTATTGATCCTTGCTGTGATATTACCTAATATTTAGTTTCTACAGTTTTGTATTTGATATTATATTTGATACATGCTTGTAAATTCTTTGATATATGTGATATTATCTCAAACTATTTTAACTAGATTTTTGGAACTATGGAAAAGAGGATTTGTTTTAACATGATTTTGATATAAAAACTATATTTTGGGTCCTCCTTCTATGTTTTTATAAACATTGAGAAGTTTTGGATTGTGATAAAAAAAACTTTTTATGGAGGACCTGGGTGACATCCTACTGATCCTCTTTAGATCACACCATATTCACCATTTAGCAGAGCATAAAACTTATTATATCTTTCGATGAAATGAAATACAATGTTCCATAATGAGGCAATGAGGTTTTTGTCTACTGTGTCTGGGTAGCTAGTGGTGAGATGGTCATATTATTCACACGATATCTCATGGAGTAACTTTTTTATCTTCATTTTTTTCTCTGTTGTTGGAGTCACACCTTGGGGTTTGTTTATCTAATTTTGATTTGTATCATTTCTTCTTTATTCTTTCACTTTCAACATATATTTTCTTTTTTGACTTTTTCTTGTTTCTATTTTTTGTATATATATCCAATTTGTTCTTCTTCAGGTTGTGTTAGATAATTCCCTCTAGTTTTATATTTTATTGAGTGCTAGTCCCCATTACATGGGGATCAGGAACACTATTTGGGTATTCCTTAGATTGGGTTTTGTTCTAGTTTGAGAGGTTATCCAAGATTGGTTTGTGACAAAGTTGCATCAGTGCATGGTTATTCTATGTCGTAGAATGTTGGTATAATGGATATAGGATTATTGTGACATGAGAGGTAGATTTCAATGGGTGCCCAACCATATCTTATTGTGACGAGACTCGGGTTACAAGTAGATGTTGGGATGTACGTATCTTATGTTGAGTTATTGAATGATATCTCAGTTTTTCCTTATGGATTTCATGTTTCAAATGAGTTTAACTAATTGTATAAATGTTTCTTAAGATTTTAGTGTAAATTGATATACCAATGAGATACATTCCATGGGTTTTACATGAGGGTGTAGCGGATTCTCCTCAATGAAATATACCTTTGGATCATAATCTTATAGAGAATATTGTGAAAGAAGTTTGTGTCATGAACAAAAATTTACCAAAATCCCACAACGAAGTTGTTTATCTATAGATAGGACCTGGGAGATAAATTTATTGATCACTAGAGTTATTACATGAGAAACCACCATCCTTTAAGTGTGTGAATGGTCTCCAAGAAGTAAAGGAATGTCAAGATATGATTGATATGATATTCAATTCATGGATGAAACTAATAATATTAAGGAGATGTGGATGGAATTCATACATTAAGGAGAAAATAAGTGATAGTGGGATTATCTGGCATAGAAATATTGGAACATGGGCTACAACTGGATAAGATTCAATACCCTATTTATCCAGCAATTCTATCCAGTGTCTCTAATAATGGAAAACTCTTTGAAGCTCATTTCTTTTTAGTAGCGAGAGAATTCAGTGTTCTCATTCAAAAATAGATTCATGGAGCTAATTTTGTTTATTTAGAGATAGTGAAGAATGATCATATAAAAGACCATAAGAACCTGCATTGTTTCATCCTAGATATCAAAACATATGTACTAAATAAAAATATTTATGTCTATGTAGAGATTATAGATGGGGCAATGATGGTGGAGATTTATATGGAAGGAATGGTTGGATAGTCTAGAACTTCTCTTCCACCAAATGGGATCTTTAGTGGTGTGCAGGTAATGAATTAGATGTGACATCAGTAACATAAGAGTTTTAGAGGAGGTTCTTAAGTAGAGGGCCTCCTCTATACCAATAGTTATATCCAGTTCTATTCCCAAGACTAGTTATCAATGTGGAAAGGTTGGTCACACCCAATGTTCTTGTTTCATGCCTTCAAATATATGCAATATGTGTCGTTGTTATGCACATATGTAGTGATTCTACTAGGATATGTATATTCCTCATTATTTTTAGTGATAATCAGCTCAAAAGGTTATTATGGTATGGTAAGATTCTTCAAAGTCTATTGGGATCTGGCCACATGCTTCGAGAGTGTATCGAATCCATGAAGTGGATGAGTTTTCGATTGAGGTTTATTTAGGTCAGGTGATAGTGAGAGTTACTGTATTTATTGAATCTTATGTAGTGACTACTTAATTAAATATTGCTTCAATCGACTTGTTCATTTGATTCCAATTTTTGGAGGTTCTTAAACTTCCAAAAGATCTCATCTCCATTTTTATGGAGTAATAAATACCTCTTATTAATATAATGGAGTAGGGTTTTTGATGTCATTACTCTTTTAACTGATAAATAATGTGTAGATAGTATGGGATTTCTTCATTCTTGATATGGAAATATTTGAATTACTTATCAGGATGTATTGGATTGCTGATCATTATGTTGATGCTGATTGATATCATTGGCATGTCACATTCATTTATTTTAATGGATTCTCTATTGAGTTTTATGGGGAGTCGGATCTGAGGTATGGCCATGAAGAACAATTCCACACAGAGCTCCAGAGTTTTTTTTCTAGTGTATCATTTGTGCTTGATGACATTTCTTCTCTTCTTTATCTTCATATTTTTTTGGACATTCCTGAAGTTTTATCATATATTTTATATAGTCTTCCCCTGGAGAGGTATGTGGAGTTAATGATTGATCTAGTTCTAGGTATGAAACTAATATCAATACCCACTTATTGTATAGAAATAACATATGTTAAAGAGCTCAAGATTCTATTGGATGAATTATAGTTGAATGGTTTTGTTCACACCACTGTTTATCCTTAGGTATCCCTCGATTTATTTTCCGAGATAACATATGGTTCAATATTTCTTTCCCTGGTCTCTCAGAAGTATAACCGGTTAATACTTAATAATATGTATATGTTTCCATAAAAGTATGATTTTTTTAATCATTTAATAGGGGAAGTGGCCTTTTAAAATCGATTTTTAGTTGGGTTACCATCATGTAAGGGTTTGGGGGTCTGATATACTAAAGATGGACTTCAGGAGTTGGTTTGGCAATTATTAATATGTTGTGATTCCATTTCATCTGAATAATGATCCTGTAATTTTTATGGTATTTAATAATCATATATTTCATCATTACCTCTACACTTTTTTTGTAGTGTTCGTGAATGAAAATTTATTTTATTCAATATTTTAGCATGAACATGAGCACTATATATTTTTGGTTTACTAAATCCTTAAGAGTAACTATTTTTTAAAAATATTTTGAAATGTAGGTTCGGGATCTGTGAAGTGAAATTCAAGGGGAATGTTATTTCCAAACAAGGAGTTTATATTTTCCTAATATGGGGAAGGTAATCTTGTCATGGGAGCATCATAAAAATTTTTTTGGACTCATAGCTTCCTTGGTATTTTCATAAAATATAAATTATTCAATATAGATTTCTGATAGTTTTCATCAACATTGACCACTCTGACCTAAAAAGTGATGAAATTCACATGGGATATGAATTTTTAGTCTTCTTTTCTTGAAATAAAATAGATTCTAACATCATACCCTATTCCGATCTTACTTGATCCAGGTGAGGAGTTTGTGGTATACTTTGATGCATCCATTGTTGGTTGGGTTTCATTATTATATATAATGATCATGTTGTTTAACATAGATATATTCATCTTAAAAATAATGAGAATAATTACCCCACTCATGATTTGGATCCCATATTAGTTATGAACATTCTAAAATGTTAGTGGTGCTATCATTTTTGGGAGAGATTCATAGTCTTTTCTAGATATAAGTATATTAGTTATATCATTACATATAAGTACTTTAATATTGTAAATATGTGTTGGGTGGAATACCTTTAGCTATTTTATTTCAACATCACCTATACCCTAGTGGTGGGTAATGTCATTCTGAATACACTTATTTAGAACGTACCATCACTAGCCATCTTATAAGAAAAGGAAGAGATGAACCTTATGGTATTCTTCACTTAGTTTCATTTGGATTCTCAAGAGGATGGTTTAGATATGATTCTGACTAGGTTTTATCTAACTTCATCCCTCATTGACTCTACTCTATATATTCAATAGTTGGATGATGAGTTTAGTGTAATTAGAGAAACCCTTTATGATGGGGATGCTATTTTTAGTTGGACTCTCTCAATAGATGGTGTTCTTCTATTTGGGGATAGTTTTTTCATCCCCATATCTTATATGTTCCCATATTTGTTTTATTTAAATATTTATTCATAGTAATTTTATCTGGGAACTACAAATATGTTTTATGACATGATAAGGTGATTCTGGTAGTCGAGTCTAAAACATGCCATTCCGGATCAGGTGTCCCATTGTTACACCTTCCAACAGATAATGGTAGAGCATATGAAAACATTTGGTTTTATCTAACCTTTTCTATTTCTAGGTTAAAAATGGGATGAATTTTCTATGGATATTTTTTATGTATTATTATGGAATCCTTGAGTAAAAAATGTTATCTTGGGGGCGATTGATATATTGATGAAAAAATATCAATTCATTCCAAGCAGATACAAAATCAAATTTGATTATCAAGGTAATCTGTATGTGTCGGTGGTTTTGAGGTTACATTGGGTTCCATATATATTTTTTCAAATAGGTATCCAAAATTTTCACCATAGTTCTTGAAGATTATCTAGGAGGAAATGAGGACCCGAGATAGTTTAAGTACAACATACCTTCCACTAATAGAAAGTCATTCAAAGTGTCCAATTTAGATCATTTAGAATATGCTCCATTCTTGTGTATTGGATTCTGGTGGATCATAGGATAGACAATTGGGAATATTCATGTTTTCATATAACAATATTTATCCATCATTGATCAAAATTCCTCCCTTAGAGGCTTTGAAGGGTATCCAATGTAGATCACCTCTATATTGAACAGAGGTGGGTGAGGCCTCTCTAATGGAATAGAATCTCACTCAGGAGATGTAAAGTAGGTTTTAGGATATACATATGCTTCTATTTATATCTCAATGTCTAAATAAATTATACACTAATTAAAAATGTCATCCGTTATATTTTTTCATTATGATCGGGTTTTCATGAATATTTCTCCTTGTTTGGGTCACTATTATCTTGGAAAGCAAGGAACATCGGATCTAAGATATGTTGGACAATTTGAGGTCACTAAGTATATTGATAAGGATACATATTAATTGATATTAAAGGCTTAGTTTATTGAAATACATGATTTAGTTTATATATCATAAATAAGTAAGTATCATCTTGATCCCTCTAATGTTCTTAGATGGGAAATGATTAATTTAGAGCCATATTTTTTTAGTGGGAGAGAATTCAGTGGTGATCATTGATTCTTAGGTGAATGTATTTCATGGGAAGTCTGTTCGATTTTTTATTTTATTATTATGACATAGATCAGATACTCATGAGACTATGGAAGGTTAAACTACACTGAAGGAGTTGTGGCCCCACCTATTTTTGGAGCACCATTCATCCACAGAACTTATAGAGGATGGAAAGTCTTATGGTTTGGATATTATAACAACTTGTTTCTTTTTTCCATTTACTTTATGATTCCATTTTCTTTGGTTCTTTATGGTCTTTTCAATTATGGAGATCAATTTTCAATGAAATTATCTTATCTTCTAGTATGTATGTTTGTTTGAATTAATGGAGTCAGTTTATAAATGTATTAAAGGCTTTAAGAACTGTTGGGATGTTTCTAGTTGTTTGTTGTAGAATCATGGAATGTTTCTCAATGTGGGACCATCTTATGCTATAATACAAATTTAATTTTTAAATGTGTCACTTGGAACAAGTCATGAATTCATTTTATGATAAACAATTATTGAAGTTGTAAGATATTTTTTACACTATAAACTCATTTTACATCACAAGACACACTTTTACCCAGTAATAACATTTATTGCGGAAATAATAAAATTCTAGGAAATGTGTTTTCCACCATACATAAATCATGGGGTGAATACACTAAAAGGCTTAATTTACTTCATAAAGCATTTGTAAAAGTATGTTTTACCATGAAACTCAACTTATGTTTTTCATTCTTTGTGTAGGATGTCATATCCCTTGAACCCTAGGTACCATCAACATAAATTTTTGGTATCTATGAAACTACAAGATCACATAATTTTATTCTTAATCTTAATGGTATTTGGGTTTTGTCTCTCTAAGTAAGTTACGTTTTTTTTATTTGTTTTCATTAGTCATGAAATCATTGTTTTTCTATGTTTTTTGATCTATTGATCTGGGGGTGATGTTCTTATTTATCTTTTTTATATTCATTATGTGATATTTTCCTGATGTTTGTCTCTTGCATTATTTGTGGTGAGGTGTGTGATTCCCATGAGGTATGCACCATTTTTTCTTTAATGTGGACTGATTTTCATTTCGAGTTGGTTTTAATATGTGGGAATCAGTCATAGTGCCTCCCTTTTTTGCACTGTGATACTTTTGGTGGTTATGGATCTCATCACTTTTTGTGTGTGACCTGAGTGTGAGGTTGGAGGTTCTATATCTAGGTTATGTTTGATGAACCTTGATTTCTTTTGTTTTGATAAATTTTTTAAGAAATTAAATGGAATAATTTAATGATGGATTTGTGTGTGTGTAGATAGTTTTTTGTAGGGGTGTCCAGACCCGACCCATCCCGACCAACCCGACTCGACTCGATCAGGTCGGGTTAAAAAATATATAACACGGGTTGGGTCGGGTTCAGTTATATCATGGTCAGGTTGGGTCGGGTCACGGGTTGGGAAAATATTGACCTATCCTGACCCAACCAACCTGACTACCATGAGTGGCCTCTTTGGACTTCGCCCTCTCCCCTGCCTCTCGACCTAATTTCCCCTCACCCTCGCCCCATGCTGCTATCTTTCTCCTTTCCTAAACTATCCATTGAGTCCATTACATCGCCCACTATTACATTAATACTCTATTAATCGCATAATGATTGAGTCATACATGAAATTTCTATGACAAACATAAAATAAATTTAGACGAATCGAGACATGTAAAATTTGCAGAAAAACAATGCCCGATCAATAAAAAAAATATTAAGATAACTGGATTTAATTCGATTTTGATAAGAAAACTAAAGAACAATAAAGAAAACCAAAGGTAGATAGAATAATTTTAATGATTCAAAGATCCGACAGTGGAGGATCGACTAAGAAAATGATCATTGAACATCTCCCTCACCCTCACCAGTCTAGTGTATCCACCATGCCACACCTACATGTACCCCTACCTCTACAACCACCTCCATCTCCATCGCGACTGTGTGTGTTGCCAAATCTATCGGTGTCTGGCACTACCCCATTATCATCACCCTCTTGGCCGCACCTTGAACCTCCTCAAACCTTGATAACTGATTACAGGAAAACTATTCACATCACACCATCGAGTCACAGACTGACATTTTTTGGGGTCAATTAATTACAGGTTAGAGGATTTGGCGGTTCCCTTGTGTGGAAAATAAGATGGATAAGAGGAATACGTAACCCGATCAACCCACAGGGAGATAGCCAAAAAAATAAGTGAACGATTGTTTTTGTTGTAACCCGATCAACCTGTGGGTTGGGATCATAAATAAGATACCAAACAATTTTTTCTCCTTAACTCGATCAACCCGACCCACCCCGATTTGAGTCAGGTCTAGTCAGGTCGGGTCTGAATCCAAAAACATCCCTGACCTGACCTAACCTGACCGACCTATTTTTATTTTGTCGGGTCCAAAATTGCACTCAACCCGACCCAACCCGACACATGGACACCCCTAGTTTTTTGAGAAAATATGGTTTTCCACTTATTTTGGTACAAGAACAGTATATTTTCAATTAATTGTGAATTGGATTTATGAAATAGTTTTCAAATAATATTTTTGATAAAATTGTTTGGAAAACATTGTACATGGGAAGCCTTGGGTTTATAGGTGGAAGGTGTGGTAATATGCCTCATCTATTGAAACTATCAAGGGGTTCACCCATGGGGTATTCCACTTCTCCCTAGAATTATTCTTTGATAGAATTTTTTAACATATTGGGGTTCAATTGTTTGGGTGTTCTTCTACAATCCATATTTAATGCATATTTCTAGAGACCTGATGTGTATGATTGTTTGTGTTTGGTTACAAGTGTTCAATATAGCCTGAAAAGTATTGATCCTTGGAAAGATGCTACTCATACTTTGGTTTGTATGATTTTGGATTTGATATAATATGTGATACATTATTGAATTTACTTTAATATATGTGATATGCTTTGAAACTATTTTACCAAGATTATTTAGAATTTTGGAAAATGGGAAGGTTCATATCATGATATTGATATAAAATCTATTTTAATAATTCTCTTTCCATGTATTACTTAATGTTGAGAATTTTGGATTTTTATATAGCAAATTGTTATAGAACACCTATTTGGGGTCCTGGTGATCTTATTTAGCTCATACAATTCACACCACAACGTTAGTTCATAGTCTTTGTTAGGTCATTCGATGCTGGGAAAGGCATAGAACCCCAATGAGGTACTGAGGTTCCTATCGGCTATATATAGGTAGTTTCTAGTGAGATGGTGTGATTTTTTCCATGTTATCACTTTGTGTAACTGTTTCTGGTTTTGCTTTACCCATTTTTAGTTGCACTCATTCCTTGGAGTTTTTATCTACTTTGGATTTGTATCATTTAAACTATCAAATTTCATTTATGGGATATATTTTCTTATTATTATTTTTAATTTTTCTATATAAAAATTATATATATTAAATTTTTTATACTATATGTTGTGAGAAATAATTCCTTCCGGTTTTTTTGTTACTCAGGTTCTCTTCTAAAGCCTATGGGGATCAGGTTCACCCTTCAGATATGTCACAAATCAGGTCCAGTTCATTTTTAGAGTGTATCTTAGGTCAGTTTTTGAAAATATTCAACCATAATAATCCATTATAATTCTCAAATAACCTCACATCCATAAAATATCCAAAATTTTGTAAATTTAGTGGGGGTGTGGATTTATAGAAATTATTATCCCATTTGGATAATTGCATGGGAATTCGGTTTTAACATAGATGAACTAAGGGGTGATCACCCTAAAAATGTTGCTAAAGTATCAACTTGATCATTACATGGTATATGATGAGTGGGACTAATACTACACACCTAGAAGAAAGGTTCTGGATAATTCACATACTCTTTTTGAACAATAATGAAGGATTATTTCCTATTGATATCCTTACACCATGAAGTTTCTCCTCACTATTATCCTGTCATCGTTCCCTTTATGAGTTTTTTTTAATTTCTTATATTTCTATGTTTTTATATTCATCTAGTCGATCACATTATTCCCTTTAATGGTTAAATATCGAAAATTCATATTTCTATTAATTCTATATAGATTTCCATTGATTACAGAAGAAATGATTATGTATAAGGTATATTAATATTTTTATTTTTTTATCAATTAACATCATATAATAGTAGTATTTGAATTACTATTAGATGGATGAGGACTAAAATATTTCCTCAATGCATCAACTGGTATCATGAGAAAACTAGTTTCAAACTTTAATGTAAACATATATCATTTATTTAAGATGTATCATCTGAGGCCTTGAATATAAGTTTAAGATGTCCAACATTTTTTATTGCATAACTATGAACTCGGTTATTAATATTCATTGGTTTATTTATTTATATTCTATCAATGGAAATTTTTCATTCATTTTTTTAAATGTAATATAATTATTCTATTCATTTATTCATACCATATTATTGAATCTTTTATTATGATAATATTTATTTTATTGTATGCTTCCTATTACTAATATTTTGATCTCAACCCTTTATATTTTTAATTTCCTCTTGGAATCTAAGAATATTATTATATGTGAATAATCAATATTGAAAGGATAAATACTAATTTTTTTAATTTTTTATTATTATTTATCTTATGATTTCAATCAAATGAAATGTTTGATTATGTATCTATTATCCTAATACTACTAAACTATTGGTTCCTCTAATGTATTTTTCATACCAAATTAATAATGTAACATTAGGATCTAGGGTGCTGGAGTCATGGTGTTACAACCTCTTGATTGTGAGTGAATTTATAGCACTCAACATAAGGTTATATTTAATCATAAGGGTTTCACAATCAAATGAAAGTATTGGAATAAAATAATGATACTATTGAGGATATATAGAAATATAAAATAGGTGGATAGAAAATAAAACTCATGTATTGTGATAATATAAGAGGATAAAAACTTGTGTAAATATATTATTAGACACATTCATCAATAGATCATGGATAATTTATCCAAGTTAAAAGTTGTGGTTGATATTTGAATCATTATAAGTTATCATAAGAAGACATCTGATTCATGGATATAGGTAAATATTATAAAAAATATATGTTTTTAAAAATATTAAAATTTCATAAAATCACAACGATCTAATGAAGAATTATGTTTATGACCTAATGAATATTTCTGTCACATAAAAAGAATGATATTTCATTTATATTTTTGATTATTATAATTGAATATCTTGTGTGGTATTAATTCATATCAAGAGGGCAGTTACAGACTATGTGAAGAGGTAGAGGTGAATAAAATAGAATAAAATTGGAATAGTATCATGATCTTGAGATATGATAATGTAATAGAATATTCATCCATTGAATTTGAAAACTACCATGAGAAAAACATTAGTAAGCATGAGGTATCATCAATATGAACTCCAAAATTAAATTTAGTTATGAAATGAAGAAATTTATAGGTGGATAATTTATGCAAACAAATATCCCATTTAATGTGGAAACTATTTCCACAATTTTAATGAAAATATATAAGTTGTGGTGTATACAAAAAACTAGATGTTGTTAAGAACAGAGGAAGTGATGGAATTGTATAAAATGTGGTATGGAAAGAAGCACATGCAGAAGCATGTTTTGGTCTTTGAAGGAAGATACTACATTAAGAAAAATAAGTCAATAAGGTAATGTATATAGATTTAGATGATGAGGGTGTGCTTCTAGGCACTCATCAAATGGAATGGTCTTTATGTTCTTGAAATGTCGCTGAAAAAAATTATTGTTGGTAATGATATATATAAATTGAGAAAATGTATTGGAAGAATTTAGTTGGATCACCATGTATGGGGAAGTTGAAGTAGTTTACACAGACCCTATGATTTCTCAAATAAACCAAAATTATGAAGAATATTTGGATATATCCTAAGGAGAGACACTTTCGGATGAAAGTTAGCTTTCTCTAATGAGGAGATAATGGAGAAAATAAGTTGTTTCATCCAACATAATCAGAGATAGATCTACTACAACAATGATAGGATGTATAATGAATGTTGGGTATGATGACCTATTTTCAATGTTAGAACCAAAATCATTTTAATAAATAGAAAAGGATGAATCATGAGTTTGATACACCAATGAAGAACTTAATAAAATCAATAAAAAAATCTGTAGCTCTTAAAGAATCCCTAAAATCATAATGTGATCAATAGGAAGTGTATATTTAAGAATAAATTAATCATGCCTAAAAATGTGATTTGCAATATGGAATTTCTAGTATTTAAGGGCTATGCCTATATTTACGGAGTCGATGTTGATAAAACATTTTCACTAGTGGATAGACTATAGTAAATCTATATATTTTTAGGAATGGAGATTTATTGAGTTTTCATGTTCATTCAAATTAATGTTAAGATAATATTTATTAGTGGGGGGAGTCCGGAGAGGTCTATAATTGAACAGTAAGTGGGATTTCAGATTATTAATGATAAAACTAAAGTGTGTATATTAAATAAGGTCATGTATGGTATAAAATACGAACCATGAATATGGTTTTCATTAATATAATCATAAATGAAGAATATATAATTCAAAACATATGGTGTGTATAAAAATATATATGTGAATAATTTTAAGGGATAATATCTTATAGTGTTCGTCTATATCGATGAAACCATATTTCACAATAGAAAGAAGAAATATATGGAATAATTTTCTTATATGATGAGTTAAATTTTTTAAATATCAATGATTAGTTAGCATACATATTTTTTGGGGTTGGAAGTGATTCATAATAAGAAATACACTTTTTTTCTAAGGAAATTTATAAATGAGAGCTATAAAAGAATGTTTACATTCATTATTCCTAACCATTGTCAACTTTCATCTTAGTTGTAACTAAAATAGGGAAGTATGGGGATAAAAATTATATGAGTCCAACCTTGTATAAATTAATGATTGGAACCTTTATATATAGATTTTAACATATATACATATTCTCTCTGTAAAATATTTATGGAATGGTTCTATATTAATTGCAATGAGAAGTGTCTCATAGAGATAAAAAGAATCATGGGGTACATCTTGGTAGTCTTGAATTTGTATTATTCTTTGAAGATTGGAATAATAAAGAGTTTTCAGAGTTTTATGGTTTGGAATGCATTATTGATGTGTTGAAAAAAAATTCAAAAGTTGGGGAGAATTATTTATTGATTTTAGTTGTGTTATAAATATGAGTAAGTAATTGGATTACATATTTCTAAGTACAATAGAATCCAAATACATTATCGTAACAAAGGAATTCCCATAGATTATTTATATGAGGAAATAATTAAAGGATATTGATGAAAAAGAAAAGTGACTAATAGTGATATTATAAGATAATAAGGTTGAGATTAATGTCTTAAAAAATCTAAGGCATCACCCTCATACCAAACATATTGAAATATGGTTTTAAATTATTGAATAGAATATTGAGAAAGCAATGATAGTAGTGGATCATGTTGGAACTAATGAACCATTGAAAGATATCATGAATATTCCTCTTATCACTCTATTTTTTAAGCATCAATAAAACTATGCTGCTCAACCAGATCCCACTTCTTAAGGAGGTTCAAATATTTCCTCTCTACACATTTGAATCTAAATATTTATTTTTAATGTTAATTTTTTAGTAGGATTTTTCTATATTTTTTTATTGTCAATGGGGTAGAATAACCAGGTAGTTAAATAGAGGTTGAATATGTCTCCAAGCTAATGGGGGCAGTGAAAATTCAAACAAGTGATGGTAGTGTTGATATTCTTTCATTAAGGGGGGATTTATGGTAAGAAAGTCAATGAGAGATATTATCCAAAAATAATGGTAAAATAGTGTTTGATAATGTATGATGAAAAGTATGGTTATGTAATGGGGAATGAATCAAGGCAAGTGATACTCACTTGAAATCTTATTTTCTATACAAGAAAATACTATTGTATAATTAGAGTGATGGGCGATATATTCGTATTTCCATTAGAAGTACTTAAATGAGTGTGTAGAATTGAATTTCAGTTTTTATTGCAAACAAACCAAAGAGGGGGGAAATGATTGATATTTTTTGTCTGGGAGGATATTAATGTTTTGTTTGTTGTCATTCAGGTCATAGTAAAGAATGTTTTAGAGTTTAATATGGGTGTTCATTGTAAATGGAAATATTTTTCAAAATTTTGATTTCTTTAGTGATGATACCCGTAATATTTGAGAAACAAAATTAATTTTTCATAGGGAGTATGTGGAAGACATAGTTGGTACATTGCTATCAATTAATAGTTGTATTTCTAGGAGGATGTTTTCTAGGCTACATGAGTTGATTGTAAAACTATTTTGAAAAAAATAACAAATCTGGTAACGGATATTCAAAACCATAAATGAATATCAAGATTTTTAAAGATGTTTGGAATGAATAGGTTGAGTTTTTTATGTACCACATAAGAATTAAGTGGGGGATAGTTCATATAAGAGATTTGGGTGGGAAATTCACCAAGGTTTATTATGAATGTGTTAATGTAATTTTGGTTATTAGAAACATTTTTTGAGGACATTGAATTGGAATACATATATTTCTCATCTCATTTATTATTAATTGAAAATATAAAGGGTAAGCTATAGTGACTAATTATATGATCATCAATGATATATCAAAAAATAGGTTTTGTGTAATATTTTTTATGGAGGTTTGGAAAATTGAATTTTTGAGTTTTCAACATCCAATGTTTTTAGTTAGTATATTCTTTCCATAAAATATATGATTATAATTATAACTATTTTTTCTATTTTTTCAACAGAATAGAAACATATTAGGAAATATTTCATATATGATAGGAATTAAACTAACAACAATGTATCCACTCATAGTAAAACTTTATTGAAAAATTATATGAAGCTATGTATTACACACTATATATAATTACTCACCATGGATTATTACATCCTTTAAAATTTAATAAAATAAAAGGAAACCATAAATATAAAAGAATAAAATATTGAATAGTATGAGATCTCCTAGATCCTCGTCATCCATTAGGATAACCAATATCAAAATAAAACCTATAATAATGAATAAAACCCTGAAAAGATAAAGCATATTATGAGATCTAAAAAGAAAACTACAGAAATGGGTACTGTGACTTAAAAAATGAGGTTGGAATTAATGAGTTTAGTAAGGCCATATATAAGAAAAACATGGTTATTAAAAATATATTCATTATTATTATAGTAATTGGAAATACATGTATCCAATAGTAATACTGAAATATTTTATTGTTAATAATGAATTTAAAATAACAGAATTCAGGAATAATAAACAATGAAATAGTAATATAGTATTAAAATATTATAAATATATATTTATCTGTTAAATATTGACATTCTTATTATCAATGAATGGTATTTTTTATTTATACAATAAGGAAAGATATTAATATATTTTTTAAATCAAAAAAAAATATTAATAATTTAGGGTATTTGATAAGGATTAATTCATATAAAAATAATATTTTTTTAGAAACAATTTTTAATGTTTGATATATTCTATCATAATAAATTAAATTGACAAATTTTATGCTGTTATTATATATTAATAATTTCATGACATTACACAACTACAAAACTGGTGTTTAACAGCACTAGAATTTATCAACACTATAAAAAAGCACTAATAATGGATTCTTTATTAGCACTAAAGAAAGAGTTAATAAATGTAACCATCTATCAGTGTTTTTTAGCTCAAAAAATTGAACCTTTATTAGTGGTTTTTTTAGCACTGATAAAGGGTACCCTTTATCAATTCTTTCTTTTAGCGTTGATAAAGTGTACCCTTTATCAATGCTTTATTTTTAGCATTGATAAAGGGTGCCTTTTATCAGTGCTTCATTTTTAACATTGATAAATATAGAATTTATTAGTGCTTTTTAATGCTATTAAAGGTATGAATAAATATAATTATATAATTATATAAAATAATAAAAAAATTGAGTTTTTTAAAAAAATTATAAATTTTATTTATTAAAAAACTGTTGATACAGAATGAATAAATTGAATATACATTATTAAATATTAAAAAATTTATTAATTAGATAATTATGATAATTAATGTTCATAAATTGTATATATTAAATATATAGATATATATTAATGTATATAAATACAATTTGTGTATTACAACACATTTATGCGCATTACATTAAATAGTCATATATTTAGGGAATAATAGTTTTTAATTGAAAATTAATAAGAATTAAATATACTGACTAATTGTACAATGTAATGGACATATAATTGAACGTGTCATTATATTTTTTAGTTTAACATAGATCAAATATGTGGTATATTGATTTCACACATACGTGATTAATTTATTTTTATATACATTTCACACACTTAAAACGTATTCATTTTTTCAATATTCTTAAAGTGAAATTATATATAATCTATTCAATTTCACTCATTTTTAACATTTTTTAAATAATGCACTTAAAATCAGATATAAATATTCGTTTTCAAAAAATATTTATAAATTTATAAATAATTAATTATAAAATTATTATAAATATATTTAAAAAGTAATATATTTACTATATTAAAATATATATATATATTTATATTTATTAAGTCTATATATATTTAAAAAAATTATTTACAATTATAATTATAAATACTTTATTAGTTCTTTTTTCTGTTGATAAAGACGAGGGTTCATCAATGCTCAAAAACGCTGAAAAAATAAATGATTATCGGTGCTTAAACTTTAATAAAAATAAATACCTACCTTATTTATTGCTAAAAAAGCATTGATAAATATTCTTTTTATCAACTCTTATTAGTTTAGCACTGATTACATGACTCTTTATCAGCACATATTTGTAAGCACTGATAAAAGTTTCCTGATATATTTAAAAACCCATAAAAATTCTGAACCCGCCATGATATCATAATATTTCTATAGAACTAACCCACTTCCCGCATTCCTAGGTAAATCCAAGATCGAAACACACAACTCGACTGCCATGAGATTCTCAAACATTGTCCGAAATATGGTGTTCAAATGCAATTAGGGTTTCTGAAGTGGAATTTCTTCAACTTAGCAAGGTAGGCCATGCTATTTTCTTTCTTTGTTTTTTATTTGGTATTTTATTTCTTATTCAATGATGTCATGAATTATTTTTGGTCAGGTCCTTGTAAACTATTTTGATTTTAGATTATGAATAGAATAAATTTTTATGATATGATTAGTTGATTGGTTGACTACCAATTTAGATATCATGTTTTTGCCTATTTAAATTTTTTTTTGAATAATGTTTCCTCATATTATACATTTGTACCCCATTTTACTCTGCAAGGTTAATTTTTTCACTATTTTGAATTATTATAGAATCAATTTTTGTCCACAGATAAAACAATTAAATAAATATTTATTCTACTATATAAATAGAGGAGGTTTTGAATTTAAAAACCATAAACGAACGAGAAAAATGAGTTTTAAAACCAATTATTGGTCTCTTGACGGTCTGAAGCAATAACAAAATATGATTTTATACAATTCAAGAAAGTGATTTTATTTATTAAATTTTGTTCTAATATTTTAGCATAATATTTTTTAAATAGTTTTTTTTTGGGAATTGTGTTCTTTTATTTTAAAAGAATCCATATTATGGGTGATTCCATATTTATTTATTTTCAATGGCTATCGATTTTCAAATTTAGTATGTGGATTTATTTATATTAATATGTTGTGATATTATTTTATAATGGTTACATGGATTTTTATGAATTTATTTTTATTTTGTAAATAAATATATAAATATATATACATATATATATATATATATATATTTACAATAGTTTTGGGAGGGGGAGAAATAGAATGAAAATCCCACTCTTCACCAACATAGAATAACTCAACGATACTCGATCCCAAGACCTCACCAAGACCCCACATAGCTACTACCAAACGATCTAGACCATGTGAATATATATATATATATGTAAATATTTATCCTTCTATCTATTTATTGTTGAGTCAATAAGGTTTTCCTTATGACTTTTCCATTACTTAATACTTGGGGATATTGTTGAGTCAATAAGGTTTCCTTATGACTTTACCATTCTTTCTTGTTTTTTAAATCAAAAACACCTTATCTCAAGGAAAATTTTATTTTACCCTATGTTTTACTTCTGTAAGGAAAATTTTACTTCTCCATGGAAATTTATCATTACCATGTTTTTCATTGTTCATTAGCTTTCTTAATTGTAAAAATAAGTTTCATATCAAACACCTCAGAAACATATAATACTTAGATAAAGAGAATTCTATTTTTAGGATCTGAATTCAGACTCCAAACGCTTCTAAGTTCTAACATGGAGTTCTCTGAATTCATAGTTAGAAATCTTCTAAGTTCTGACTCTGAGTTCTCTGAATATAGACTTTAAACTCTTCTAAGTTCTGACTCCAAGTTCTTTGAATTTAAACTCCGAACTCTGCTGAGTTTTGAATCCATGTTCTTTGAATTCGGACACCAGACTCTTATGAGTTCTAACTCCGAATTATAATGAATTCAGACTCTAAACATTGTAATTTCAGACTCCGAATTCTCATGAATTCTGAATCCGAACTTTTTTATGTTCTGATTCCTAATTCCCATGAACTCTGACTCTGAACATTGTAAGTTCAGGTTCCGAATTATTTAGAATCTAGATTCCAAATTTCCTTCAAATCCAGACTCTGTAATTCTATAGAGTTTAGGTTCTGAATTCCTTAGAAAACAGAATCCAAATATACTTGTATTATAGACTTTTAATTAATTTTTGGTTAGACCCCAAACTTTCATATTTCCTTATATTCTGGGTATTGGATTTCGTTTGTGTGACCATAATTTTTCTTTCACATTTTTTTGCTATAAAACAATGTCATTCATTCAGTAACTAACTAACTGTTGGTTGAGTGATGTGTGTATAGGTCCCTCTAATGATAAAGTAAAAATATGATCGTTGAGGAGGGAGCCGACCGTTGGAGTCTTGCCTATAAATAGGAGCTCATTTGAAAGAGCTCATAACTTTTGGAAAACTTTTGATCTGAAGTGATTTCTAGAGAGAGGTACTCTCATGATTTTTGGTTGCTGAAATTCTTGTTCAGATTTTCTTTCTATGACTCTGATGGCTGCTGTGTACAATTGAGGGCTTCTAGGGATAGGAAGATAGAGGTGCCGACTACCTTGAAGTTGAGGGCTTCCTTTCTGAGGAAGACAGAGGTGTCGACTATCTTAAAGTTGAGGGATTGTGGGGACAGCAAGACAAACTCCAATCATCGTATCAAGGGCATACCCTGGTGTGGGTAAGATAGAATTTCTTGAAATTATAAATCAATGAACCATTATCCAAGGTTGTTGGATACCCTTCTGTTTGGGTTAAAAGATTTACTAATCGTTACTTGTTTTGTTAAAAGTTTTCCACTTCATTTTATTTTTTATGGAAAGTATAACTATATTATACTTCCTTATACTTGTAATCTAATATTGTAAGATTATATACTCTTTATGGTAGAATCTTTTTTTTAAACTTTCATTAAGTTTCTTTTTCCGGAACCATCTTTCCGAATTACATTCTCGAAATCATATTTCCGGAATCAAGCAAGTGTGTAGAACTAGAGGTTTTGTGAATTCCTTTGTTTAACATTGTTGAAATTCACCATCTTTAAAAGTTCCAAAGGAATTTTTTAAATTGTACAATTCACCCCCACCCCTCTTGTATATTTAGCATCATTAGATACTACATATAGTATCTATGTTATTTTAATCCTACATTTGGTATTATAGAGTATATCATACTCCACATAACATCTTAATAATTGGTATCATAGTAGGTTTCTTAAATACTTATATTCGTATATATGTTTTCCTTGATCAGTTTTCTTTTTTCTATATGTTTTTATTTCTTAGGAATATTTTCCTTGAATTCGAACTTTTTCTATTAACATGTTTTTGTGGAAAGATTTTTCTTTTACATGGAAAGAATCAATGTTGGTTCCATAGAAAATCTCAATCCAACTAGACCACCTATTTTTGATGGGAATGATTATAAATATTAGAGAGATCATATGAATAATATAATTATCAATAGTGGTGTAGATAATTTTGTTATGCTTACTGGAGGATATAAAATCCCTGACAAGGAAGTTAGTACCTTCACCAATCAAGAAAACCATGAATGTCAACTGTATTATAAGGTACGCAATACTTTTATTTGTCCTATGACAAGAAATATATATATCTAAATTTCATCTTGTGAAGAATAAAATTGTATTTGTATGAAACTTGAAGTTACCCACTTTGGAACTTCAAATGTTATTGAAACTAGAAGGTCTATGCTCAGAGCTGAATATCATGGTTTCTACTTTATTTATAGAGAACCCATATTTAAGGTGAAACCACGATTCATGACTATTGTCAACAGTTTAAAATCCATTGGTGATAAAGGATTTGATGATGAAGCTCTTATTGATAAGATCATAGACATCATGCCCTATGAGTGGGAATCTAGGAGAACAACTATTAATGAGAACAGAAAGGTTACTCAGATTTCTCTTAATGAACTTTTTGGAACTCTTCTTCAACATGATACTAGAATGAAGAGAGATACTAATAACATTTAGAAGAAGAATGTGAATGGAAGTTTTGATTTTTCTAAAACATCAAATAATATGAAATCCAAGACTCCTAAGAGAGTTACTAGATCCAAATCTAATAAGATTGTTATCCAATCTAAATCTAGTGGAAGTGAATATTCTTAAAATGATTTTTCCAATCTTTCTCGAAGGATGAATAGGATTGTTGTACAGAAGAACTTTCAATATATATACAAGAAGAAATAATGGAAGGAAAAGAAAGATCTAGAAGTTACATGTTACGAATTCAAGAGAGCTGGACATACAAATCCTGATTTTCCTATGCTTAAGAGAAACGAATAAAAGGAAAATTATTCCGAGAGAAACAGAAAGAAGTAATACAAAGCTAAATCTAATAAAGTCTTAAAAGCCACTGACACATGTAGTTCTAGTGGTGGTGTCTCTTCAGATGAATCATCAGATTATGAATCTTCGGGATAGAAGAAGCTTGGTCAAATAGCCAGACTACCTATTGATAATCATTTCATAATAGATATGTTACACAGTGCTGAATTAATGACCAATAATTATTTAAATCTAAATTATAGTAATGATAAATATTATGAATATTTAAATGATGAATCTTCTTATAAGGAAGATAATACATTACCTATCTATGAAGAGGTTTTTATATTTTCAAAACTCCTTGAGAATGAGAATTCAAAACTCATGAAAAACCTTGATAAGGAATATTCTATGAATAATATTCTTACTAAGTAAATATCAGATCATTCTAAATATCGTGATAAGTAAAATGTTGATTATTAAAGTATTTCAAAAAAATTCAAGGATGTAAATTCTAAGAAGTATAAACTTTCTGAGGATCTAGAAAATGTAATTTCTAAGAAAAATGTTTTCGAACCTAACTCTAGTTCAAAATCAAATGTTTTGGAAGATAAGGATTTTGTCATCAAACTGAAATCCGAAATTTTTTACTTAAGGAAGTTTTTGTCAAACTTTAACTTAGGTAAGGAAAATTTTGATAAGATATATTCTCAAATCCAACCTCTAAGAAATAGTTCCGTTTTTGGATATACTAATTTTAAACATATTTTTAGTAAAAATTATTTTTTTCCCGAAAGTGCTCCATTCTATACAAAGTGTCAGTGTGGTGGACACTGGGAAAAAAATTTCCCTAAACAAAACTCAGTCTTTAGGATTTCATAAAGCCTATTTTTCTAAGAAAATGTTGGTGCCCAAAATTTTTCATTCTGAGATTTCTGGATCCAAGCAAGTTTGGATTCCGAAAACCTAACATTTTATTATTTTCAATAAAATATAGAAGGTACCAATAGTAATTCATGTTACATGGATAGTGGATGTTCCAGGCATAAGACTGATAACAAAAACTACATTGAAAATATTAACAAGATGAAAGGAGGAAAACTAAATTTCAGAGATAATGTTCAGGGGAAAATTTTTGGTATAGGTAACATTTTTCTTCATGGGAAAACTTTGATTTAAAATGTTTTATTTGTTAAGGGTCTTAAGAACAACCTCATTAGCCTATTTCAATTATGTGATGAAAGTTACCTTGTGAATTTTTGGAATGAAAAGTGATTAGTACACATTTACAAGGAAGAGTTTATTATTTCTGCCCATACATAAGAGATTGTATATACACTAATCATAGAAGACCATGGGAGCCAAGATCTACCTTTCCTTAGTGCAATGGAAGATCATTCTTGGGTGTGGAATAGAAGGTTAGGACACTGTAACCTTTGAAACCTATGAAAACTTTCTTTGAAAAGTCTATTTAAGGATCTACCAGAGCTTAGATTTGATTCTTCAAAAGTTTGTGACCCTTGTTAATATGGAAAGCAAAATAAATCTCGTTTTAATTCAATCGGTGAAGTCTCAAATACTGATGAATTACAGTTAATGAATATGGATCTTTTTGGCCCAACAGAAATTGGAAGTATTATTGGTTAATATTATGTATTTGTCTTAGTTGATTAATACACTAGATTTATGTGGGTCTTTTTTATTGAAAAGAAGTCTGAAGCTTTTTCGTATTTTAGAACTTTAATAGCCCATGTTAAAAATGATAAAAACCATCCATTGAAAACTATTCATAGTGATCAGGGTGGAGAATTTCATAATTCTGATTTTGAAAATATTAGTAGTTGAAAATGCATTACTCATACTTTTCCAGCACCAAGAACACCACAACAGAATGGTGTTGTTGAGAGAAGAAATATAATTCTTCAAGAAATAACTAGAACCACATTGGGTGAGTATTATATAGCCAAACATTTTTGAGCTGATGTTTTAAGTACTGCTTGTTATACTATAAATCGAGTTTTAATTAGACCTTTTCTTAATAAAACTTTTTTTGAGTTATAGAATGGTAGAAAACCTAGACTTTACTACTTCAAGGTTTTTGGTTGCAAGATATTCATTCTGAATACTAATGATAATCTATATAAATTCACACCAAAATATGATGAATTAATTTTCTTGGGCTACTCCACACCTTTTAAGACTTATAGAGTTTTCAATAAAAACACTTGTATTTTTGAAGAGATAGTACATGTGAAATTTGATGAAACTAATCCCTTTGTTTTTAAAAAACCCCAACCTACATAATTGGATGTTTTTTTAAAAAATTTATTATCAATCCTTGATAAAAGATCCTTCGAATATGGAAAATGTCCAAGAAGATATTTCTAAAACATTTACCCCATAAGGCTTCCTACCCTATGTTGATGAATAGGTTTTAATAAAACCCAAATCAGTTGTTTCTAAAGAATTATCCCAGTGATAGTATAATTGGTGATATGAATCAACCTGTAAGAATTAGAAGTTAAATAAGAAATAAAGTTGAACATCTATCATTACATTCCCAATTAGAACCAAAAATCACTAACGACTCTTTAGGTGATAATGATTGGATTAAAGCCATGCGATATAAACTAAATGAATTCGGAAGGAATAAAGTCTGGAAGTTGGTTGAAAGACATAAGGAAACATCTGTTATTAGTGTAAAACGGGTCTTCAGAAATAAGTGTGATGAAAATGGAATCATAGTAATAAATAAAGCCATATTGGTTGCTAAAGGCTATAATCAACAAAAAGGAATAGACTATGAAGAAACCTATGCTCTTGTATCTAGAATTGAATCTATTCATATCTTAATTGCCTTTACAGCTTTCATTAATTTCCAACTTTTTCAAATGGATGTGAATTTTTATTTCCGTAATGGTTTTGTTCAAGAGGAAGTTTTTATTGAACAACCTCCTCGTTTTGAACATACAAAAAATCCTGAGCATGTTTTTAGACTTACCAAAGCATTGTATGGACTTAAGCAAGCCCCTCGAGCCTGGTATGATAGACTTACATGATTTTTTCTTCAAAATGATTATGTTGTGGGAAATTCAGATCGAACCATTTTTATAAATAAAGATATTAAAAATGTTCTGATTGTTCAAATTTATGTTGATGACATTATATTTGGTTCAACTCATCAATCATTAACTGATTCCTTTGAAAATCTAATGAAATATGATTTTGAAATGAGTATGATGGGTGAGATAACATTTTTCCTTGGTTTTCAAATTTCTCAAAAACCAGAAGGAATATATATATCTCCACATAAGTATATTAAAGATCTTATTAAAAATTATGGATATGAAAACCCTATGAGTATAAGTAAACTCATTGGTACCTCAAATACACATGATCTAGATGAAGCTGGGAAACCAGTAGATCAATCATCTTTTAGAGGTATGATAGGAAGTCTACTTTACTAGATATCTAGTCGTCTAGACTTAATGTTTTCAGTATTCTTATGTGCAAGATAACAATCTAATCCTATGGAATCTCATCAAAAGGCAGTGAAAAGAATTTTTCACTAATTAAAGGGAACCATGGATTTAAGACTCTTTTATACTTCTGGAAATGATTTTGTTTTGAAATGTTTTTTAGATGCTAACTTCGGTGGGTGTAGAATGGATAGAAAGAGTGCATCTACAACTTTTCATTTCTTAGGAGATTCATTAATTTCATGGTCTTTCAATAAGTAATACCCAGTAGCACTTTCCACTGCTAAAGCTTAATATATAGCAGCAGGAAGTTGTTGTGCTCCAGTGTTGTGGATGCAACACACACTCACAGACTATGGTATGAGTTTTACCAAAACACAAATTTTGTGTGATAATACAAGTTTCATTTCCCTTGGTAGAAACCTTAGATATCACTCTCGTTCAAAACACATAGATATTAGGCATCACTTTTGTAGGAATCACACCAAAAAAGGAGATATAATTCTTCAATTTGTTGAAACACATGATCAACGTGGAGATATATTCACAAAATATTCACTCTCCGATAGATTTGAATACAATAAATAGGAGTTAGGAATGATAACCATAAGGTAATCTTCCATGTTAACTTCCGGTTGAAATCAATCTCCTTACAATGATAAACTCCTTTTCATAGGGGGAGTACATTTGTTTGTTAGTTTCTCAAAAACTTTCGTAGTCAGTTTTTCAAAAAAATTCGAAGTAATTTTCTCAAAACATTTCATAATGAAAATTTTCATAATTTATTTTTTGAAATTTTTCATAATGAAAATTTTCCTAGTTAGTTTTTTCAAAATTTTTGCAATGAAAATTTTCATAGTTAGTTTTTTAAATTTTTTGTAATGAAAATTTAGTTCTTAAATTTGTTATACTGAAATATTCATAATATAGGTTTTCAGACTTGAAATTTCATAATGAATATTTTCATAGTTGAAATTTTTGTAATGAATATTTTCGTAATTGAAATTTTTGTAATAAATATATCCGTACATAAAATTTTCAAAATGAAGGTTTTTGTACTTATAATATTTGTAAGGAATATTTTTGTACTTGAAATTTTTGTAATGAATATTTTTCGTACTCAATTTTTTCTTCATAATGGAGGTTTTTGTAGTCAATTTCTTTTAAATTTAATGTTGTTTAAGAAGAATATGACCTATTATGAATAATTTTCTAGGAAATCTGAATGATATGTTTGTTTTCATAATTTTTGGCAGTCATAATTTACTTGCTGGTATTTTCTTTCTTGTTATAAATTTTTTAGATTCTATTTTCCTTAAATCCGATTTTTTTTTCTTAAAAATCACAAAGGATCGGATTCTATCAATATTTCATTGCAGATATCTTTTCAACCGTCAGATCTAATTGAAAGATTTCACAACCGTTGGATCAAGTTTGTAAGATGAATCATCGCTTCAAACGCCTATATAATGGACCCCCAAGGGTGATCCCACATCGGATTTAAAGACATTACATTCCAAAGCTCTACCCCTCTTTCAAAATCTCATTCTGAACCTCTCAAATCATGCTCAAATCAGAATGTCTGTTCAAGATTCTACTCAAGAGATGTCAACTGTCAATCAAATTTTGGAGTGGCCGATTTACAGAGAGAGGTTGGTGCATCTGAATTTCGTTGCCCAGTATGTTTCCATTATATCCAAGAACATTAGGATGAATGGTTGGTCAAGTGTTTCCATATCAAAGCCAGAAGCTCAAGATGGAGTCTGTCTATATTTTCTTGTGGAATTTTATGAATCTTTATGTTTTTTCAAAGAAGAATAGAGGATTATATTTTCATTCAAAAGCTATGGAAAACCATATGCCCTTTCATACACCAAGGGTGAAAGCTTGGTGGGGTTGTCTTATGAAGGGGAATCTGAATTTTGTTCCCATAAATTTCCTGATAATAAATAATGTTTCAATAAGCTGAAGGATATAGAGTGTCTTGGACTTTCAGATGTTAAGACTCTGAACATTTCCGATTTGTCTACAAATAATCGGATCCTTTATTTATGGGTTCATGGTTTCATCATTATGAGAAAAGTTAATAAGGACACCTTGAAGAAGAGTGATATGTTCATCCTAGATTTTTTGGTGAATCTAAGGAAGATCAATTTGATGAAGCATATTGTCATTATGATACAGAATATCAAGAATGGTTACTTTAAATCATAGATAATCATTTATCCAGCCATACTCTCTAAGATCATTGGTCGGTGCCTTGAATCATTCAAGATTTCTTAGAGTTCTAATCCAAGTAATTGAAAAGTCATGTTAGTAAGTGATGAAACATTGAAGAGAATGAATATTGGTTTTTCTAAGGAATCATGATAATTCTATGACCTACCAGAGGAAGTGGTTGATGCTGCTCCAAAGGCACAAGAATCTCCTAAACCATCGAAAAAAGGAGAAAAAAAGGAATTTGAAAGAATTTGTAGTTGAAGGTAAAACACTAGAGGCTAAAGGAAACCAATCCGCACCTCCAAAGTCCAAGAAGCAGAAAGCTTATCCGGATGTGGTTGTAGTGAAATCGAGGGTAGACAAAAAGAATCGGAAGGAAGGAGATCCACAGTTTGGTTTTGATCCTACAGAAGCTATGGATTTAAAAGAGAAGACTGGTGATGAGCTTGAGAAGCAAGCTAAATAGAATAAGCAAATGAAGAAAATGATTGAGAATGAAATTGTTCAATCCCATTTTAGGGTTACTGAAATAGAATCTGAGAATATTCTTATACCACAATCATTCATGGTAGAATATTTAACAGAAACTCCAGGTAAAAAATTTCTCACTCCAGATAAATCCCAAGAAAATATTGTTGAAGAAAAGGTAGTTGAAGAAAAATGAGAAGAAGAGGTTGAATGTAGTGGTTGCAATGAAGACCTTATAGAGAAAATTGAAGATTATCATAAAAAGGAAACCCCATCCGATAAACTGCCAATTCGAACTTCTGAAGCGATGTCTTTAAAGCTCCCAACTCCTTGGAAGGATGGGGATGGTGAAAATGAGAAGGGTGAAGAAGAAGTTAATAAATTTTCTAAGGAAGTTCAAACCATGATTTCATACACCCTATGGATGCTGAGGCTAGAGATGAGAAAGAAAAGATAGATGAAGGTAGAATTTTTCAGCTGTCTGATAGTGAAAATGAATCTCCGGATGAGGAAACTGTTCTGAGAACTGACAAGGGTAAATAGGTGGTTGTAGATACACCTACTAATGTTGTTTTAAAGAAGAAGGAAGTTGGTGGATCTTCCAAGAGAAGGCTTGTTGAGATAGAGAAAGATCCCTCACCAAGAGAAGTCTCGGATTTAGAGTCATCTGCCCAAGGACATGATTTCATCATTTAATCACTGAAGAATCTTGTTGACACCATTCTGATCTTCCCAAGCATTGCCTTGAGATGTCATGTGTTCCAACACAGCTTGAATAAAAAATTGGATTCAGTATCCATGGTGATGGATAAGTGTGTAAAGCGTGAGGCTGATTTTAAGGACTTCTTCATTAACTACGATGCCCACAAAAAATCTTGTAAGAATGTGGATAGTTAGTCAAAGAATATAGTTGAAGATTTGAGAGAGCTTGATGAGTTTCAAGATGATGTAAAAGAAGCTTTTGATACTAAAGATTTTAAAATCAAAGATCTCACTACTAGATTTGAGGAAAAGCTAAATCTTGAGCAGAATACTCAGATTCAAGAGGTAAAAGATCTGAATGGGAAGATATATTCTGTTTCTCGAAGTTGGAAGAGAGAAGGGGATCTTTGGATAGAGATCGAAGAGAAGCTAGTCAAGAAAGAAGAATTGATGTAGGCTTGGGCAGAGGTTCTAAAGGCATGGGATACAAGAATCAAAGCATTATAGAAAAAAGATGAGGATCAGGATCAAATTATAAAGCAAGTAGAAGAAGACCATAAGGAACACTAAATGCTGAAAACCATTATGAAGAAATTGATACCCAAATAAAATGAAGTAAAATAGATCCAATCTGATCTTTTGCTGTCTTTTTCTTCCTTGTACAAATTCATCCTATCTTAATGAAATTTTGGTTACTCAATTTTTTTTGGATGGTTTGTACTAATATTTCAGGTACTACAATTTCTTTTCCATTCCCTCAAAATCTTTTCGAAAATCAAAAAGCGTTAGAAAGGAAAAATAATACTAAGAAAACAATAAATATCCCTAAGTAAGGGGGAGTTTATCTAAGGGGGGTGTTCCCATTACATGGATTTATGTACTCAATATAATGAAAAATCTCATTCCGGAAATCTAGAATACGATCCTTAGTGTTCAAAAGCCTAAGGGGGAGTTAGTGCTATTCATCTTTTCCCATATAATAAGGGAGATAAGTTTTATTTTCAAATTCTAGAAAAATATTTCCTAATAACTTTTATTATTTTTCGTAAGGATGTTTTTGCTTTCAAAAAAGGGGGAGATTGTTGAGTTAATAAGGTTTTCCTTGTAACTATTCCATTCCATCATACTTGGGGAGATTATTGAGTCAATAAGTTTTCTGTATTACGTTACCATTCCTTCTTTTTTTTGAAAATCAAAAACACCTTATCTCATGGATAATATTATTTTACCCTATGTTTTACTTCTGTAAGGAAAATTATCATTTCCCAAGAAAATTTATCCTGACGATGTTTTTCATTGTTCATTATATTTCTTAAGTGTAAAAATAAAATTCATATCTAAAAACTTGGAATCATATAATACTTAGATAAAGAGATTTCTGTTTTTAGGATTTGAATTTAGTCTCTGAACTCTATCGAGTTATGACTCCGAGTTCTCTGAATTCAGACTCCGAACTCTTCTAAGTTATCACCCCGAGTTCTCTAAATTCAGTCTCCGAACTCTTCTGAGTTCTGACTCCGAGTTCTCTAAATTCAAACTCTGAAATCTTCTGAGTTCTGACTCCGAGTTCTCTAAATTCAGACTCTGAAATTTGGATGTTCAGACTCCAAATTCAAATGAATTTTGACTCCAAACATTGTAAGTTCTGATTCCAAATTCTTATGAACTCTAACTCCAAACATTGTAAGTTTTGGTTTCGAATTCTTATGAATCCAGATTCTAAATTTCCTTGAAATTCAGACTCTGGAATTCTATAGAGT
This sequence comes from Viscum album, assembly GCA_963277665.1. Classification (NCBI taxonomy): domain Eukaryota; kingdom Viridiplantae; phylum Streptophyta; class Magnoliopsida; order Santalales; family Viscaceae; genus Viscum; species Viscum album. Next base: position 1,307,929,428 of record OY728128.1, read on the forward strand.
TCAGGTTCTGAATTCCTTAGAAAACATAATCCGAATATCCTTGTATTATAGACTCTGAATTCATTTTTGGTTAGACCCAGAACTTTCATATTTCATTATATTCTGAATAATGGATTTTGGGTGTCTGACCATATTTTTTCTTACACTTGTTTTGGTTATAAAACAATGTCGTGCATTCAGTAACTAACTTTCCGTTGTTTGAGTTACATGCATACAGGACCCTCTAAAATTCAATTTAAAATATGACTGTTGGGGGAGGGAGCCGACCGTTGGAGTTGTGCCTATAAATAGGAGCTCATTAGAAAGAGATCAGAACTTTTGGACCACATTTGTTCTGAAGTGATTTCTAGAGAGAGATACTCTCATGCTATGTGTGTACGGAACTTCTTGTTCATATTTTCTTTGTGCAACTCCAATTATGGATATGTATAATCGTGGTCTTCTGGGGATAAGATGATAGAGGTTCCGACTACCTTGAAGTTGAGGGCTTCCTTTCTGAGGAAGGCAGAGGTGTTGACTACTTGAAAGTTGAGGGCTTGTGGGGATAGCAAGGCAGACTCTAATATTTATATCGAGGGATTACCCTGGTGTGGGTAAGAAATAATTTTTTTGAAAGTATAAATCCAGGGACCTTTATCCAAGGTTTTTTGATACCTTTTTATTTGGGTTAAAGTATTTACTACTCGTTACTTTTTTTGTTACAAGTTTTCTGCTGTATTTTATTCATTGAGGAAAGTATAATTATCTTATACTTCCTTATACTTGTACTACTATATTGTAATATTCTATATGCTTTAAGGTAGAATCATTGTCGTTGTAAACTTTCATTAATTTTCATTTTGCCAAACCATCTTTCAAAATTACATTCTCAGAATCATTTTTCCAGAATCAAGCTTGTGTGTAGAACTATAGGTTTTGGTAATTACATTGTTTATCTTTGTTAAACATTACCATCTTTAAAAATTCAAATGGAATTTTTTAAAGTGTACAATTCACCCCCCCCCCCATATTTTATTTTGAGAATCATTAGATACTACATATAGTATCTATATTATTTCGATCCTACATTTTGTATTATAAAGTATATCATACTCCACATATCATCTTAACATTTTTATGTGTTTTGAAAACATATATTGAAAATGTTCTTTTCTAATTATTAGTTCACAAATTAGGGTTCTAGATTTACAAATTAAAACGATATTATATTTGTTTTCATTGAAAATAATGTTTAAATGTTCATTTTTTTTAATTATTTGAATTATAAAATCCATTATATATATATTTATATATATATCTGAATGGGATAAACATTTAAAGGGTTGGTGTGTTTTTCTCTCTTTTTTTTGTGATATATCTTGTGGATGTATATTATTTATTTATTCCAAGTTCTTTATGGACCTCTCTAGATTCTCATGTATGGGTCAATTTTTATTAGATGGCCTACCTAAAATCTTTCACATTGGTATATTTGATGTGACAACCTCCCTAGAATCCTTAGGATGGGTCGATGTGGTGATATGATATCCAAAGAGTCTTGACATGTTTTCAAATATTGGTTAAACAATTTATTCTAATGTAATAATTCCTCAGGTTTCTACATTAACAATTCCATAAAATAGAATGATTGTTATCAAATTATATGTATTATAAATTAATGAAAATTGTTTCATGAGACTCATACCCCATCACTTTTATAGAAAAATTTCATCCCCATCACCTTCATCACCCAAATAGCCACTATTGAAATGTATTTTTTAAAACTCATCACCCATCTCTTTTATATTTCTTATAATACTCTGAGAATTATTATTCACATGGATGACTACTTCTTAGACTATTTCATGAAACATATGTCCATTCCCATAAGATATAATGGATTTGTCAAACAAAAAAATGAAATGATAAATGTCCGGGAGATGATGTGATGATGATGAGTTGTTTATAAATTTAACCATTGAATGAATTCATAGAATAACACCATCTATGGTGGAGTAAATTTTTAAATAAATCAAATTACCCATTTTTTCAACATAAATAAGTTCCTTGAAATAATAAAATATTGATTTTCCCTTATTAGAATTGTCTATAACTTTCACCTTCAATAATTAATATCTAAAGTGTACTTATTTAAAAATTATACAAAATTAATCTTTAATAAACCGGATATGATGGATTTAAATAAAAAAATAGATGCATTCTAATTTTTTGAAAAATGAGTATGATGATAGAGTTAAAGAGTTCATCACATTTTCTAGAGAGCATGTAGGATACACTTCTAAAATCCTTTATTAATGTTTACGTTGTTTTCATTCAATAAAAGTTAGTTTGGAAGAGTCGAAAGAACATTTTATTTGTTACAGAATAGATCAAAGATATAAATAATAGACTAAAAATGGGAAAGAACACAATGAAGACACCGATTCAGATGATATTGTGGTTTAGGAATCATTTGATATGAATTGATTTTTAAATGATGATAAAGATCATATGGAAGAAATGAAAATGACAATTGAAGATGACCTTTGTTATTGTAAAAAGTTTTTTGAGGAGATAAATAGATATTTCACAAAACCGTTGTATGTTTTTTATACTAAATACAAAAAAAATCAGTTGTATTGAAGATATATAATTTGAACGCTAGAATTGAATAGAGTGACCCCATCTTTACAAAACTACATGTTATCTTGAATGATATTCTTCCAAAATAAAATGAACTACCATGTCGAAATATGACTCAAAATTAATGTTATGTTCAATGGGAATGATCACTAAAAAATACATGCTTGTCTACATGATTGAATATTGTTTCACACGGATCATGAATCACTCATAAAATTCCCTATGTGTGGCGAGGATAGATACAAGAAAAATGAATCAAGTCCATCAAAATCTGTATGGTACTTTCCTATCATTCCATCATTTAGAAGACTATATAGATGTCAAGAAACTTTGAGACAATTAACATGGCATGCAAATAAAATAATTAAATATGGGAACCTATGTCATCTAATGGATTCTCCAATGAAGATGAAAATTGATTATGAGTTTCCAAAATTTGGAAATGAGTCGAGAAACTTAACACTTGCATTATCTACTGAAGAAAAAAAAATACTTCTAGTGGAGATAGTAGTACTCAATGTACATGTCCAATCATGTTGGAAAATTATAACTTACCTCTATTGTTATGCATGAAGTGAAAATGAATTATGTTTTCTCTACTTATATCTAGACAAAATCAACTGGGTAATGAAATTATTGTCTATTTGGTTCCATTGATCGATGATCTGAAACAGTTATGGGATATAGGTGTTATAATGTATGATTCTCTTTGAAGTGAATAATTCACATTATGGTCCATGTTTTATGGAAGGATAAATTAATTCCCTAATTATTTTAATTTATCAGGCTATACCATTATAGAAATTTTGGGGTGTCCCATTTTTTAAAAATGAACATACTCAGTTTTTTTGAAACATTCCATAAAGACTATATTTTTAGATCATTTTAAATTTTTACCCCAATGACATAAATATTGATCCCAGATGACATCATTAAATGGGAATATCAAACAATGTACAAAACCATCTCTAGTAATAAGTGATCAATTGTACTGTAAGGAAAACAATATTGACACTATTTTCAGTTTACCATTTTAGAAAAACCATAAAAAATTATATTGGAAGAAGAGATAGATTTACATGGAATCTATTTATTAGAATTATTTATATGTCAATTATTTTCAAGATGTTATGCATGTAGAAAAAATGTATTTTTTACTATTATCAAAACATTACAAATTATTCTTGGAAAAAAGAAATAAATAACCAATGCTAGGTTGTACTTGATTGAAATGTGGATAAGTGATGAGTTGGCACTGTTGAAGGGTAAAGGGAAGAATTTTTTCCTCCATCAATGTAAACTCTATCTAGATATGAAAAATTGTAATTTTCATTCTCCTTACTAGTGTAAAAGTTCTACTAGGGTATTAATCAAATATCAAGAATGTTGTGTCAATGAAAAGATTGATGTTACAAGGACTAAAATCACATGGATATCATGATTTGATGAAATGTTTAATTCATGTTATCTTATATTTCCCTACATTTCAAAATGTATGACATATATTAACTAGAATATTCTTTTTTATTAAATCCATATGCTGTAAAATTATATAACAAGAAAACTTTTCAATCCTGAATAAGGAAATTGTAGTCATATTATATAAATTTGATTTTTCTTCAAACTATCATTCCTTGATATTATTGTCCACCTGATGGTTCACTTGGATAGAGAGGTTCAACTATGCGGTCTTCTCCATTATAGAATGATGTGCCCCATTGAATGGTAAATGAATATTTTGAAAGGGTATGTCAAGAATCCGAGTTGGTACGGAGGATGTATTGTTGAATGAAATATTGTTGAAGAAGTTATTGATTTATGTACCGATAACATATCTGATGTTAAAAGAATCAGTCTCCCAAAGACTCATCATAGCGAAGGCCTTCTAGAAAAAGGGATTTTGGAAAAAGATATTGTTACAATTACCTAGATAGAGCAGGAGAAAGGACACCTTTATATATTACATAATAGTGAATATGACGATCCATACATTGATGGGAATAAGTAAATTCTATGATATTTGAATCCCCCAAGGGACGAAGTATGGATATCAAATACACATAATCAACATTTTATAGGATGGTTCAGATATCAAGTTTATAAAGAGTTATCTAAAAATATTAAATTCAATTATCAAAATACATCAATGGATATCCATAGGAAAGAATGAGAATTTTATATATTACATTGGTTTTGTAATCAATGGTTATAAATTGTATACAAAAGAACACAATGAATTAAATACAAAAAAAATAGTGGTGTTTCACTTATGGATGAAGTGATTCACCTTACTAGTGTCAAGGATAGAAATAAAATTTAGGAAAATATGTCTTATATTAGAATTTTTAAATAGATATACGATTTGTATTTTTAAACATTTCATGTTCCAATTTTCCATTGATAATTTGTTAACAATATCAATGGTGTGAAAGTTGATGGAATGGTCTTTTTGAAAGATAATTTCAGTGTCTAATGGAAAAAAGACAATCCATTCATAATGGAATTAGAATAAGTGAAATAATTTTATGTCTATGATCCAACAAACAATACTTTTTTGATTGTCCTATTGGTGACTAAAAAAAATGTCGAGTTAGGTGAAAATTCTATCGAGGATAACCATTTAATTGGGACATCAAAAAATTTTCATACCAACCCCAATGTAGAAAATGTCTTTTATGTTAGAGGGAACCACAAAGAGGGGATCTGGATTCATGATAGTGGAACAAAATCCTTTAAACTATTAGAAAAAATAAAAGAGGGTTCAATGAGTAGGTAAAAGTGTTTTTAATATATTATTGTATTCCTAGAAATATTATAAGTTCTATACTACATTAACATAATCTAAATTAAATGTTTAAATAATCATTCAGACAGTTTATTCTACACATGATGATGTAGACAACCCTCGGATAAACAAACAATAATAAAGGAAACCCTTTTGAAAGATCTAAAGTTAATGTTATGATATACATTCTCTATTTTATTAAAAAATTATATAATGGAATGTTGATTTAATTTTGATTATTCCATGAAATTATTCTTATTGAAGAATTATTTTGTTCATATGTCATGCCTTTACATGAAGAAAAACAATTTTGTCTCTGTTCAATCACAGAGGTAATCTACATGTTTGTAATGTAAAATCATTGTCCATATAATTAATGTATTGTTTCATATTTATGTTAATTTTATTTCTTTTTATTATTACTCATATAATATTTTTTCCTATATAGGTGGATCCTTTTGTTTGATTTGGGTTCGTATATCTATATTACATGCCTTTCTACACCAAAATATCCATCAACTTCTTCTCCCTCAAGAACGTTTCCCCCTGTAGTGTTTCATTTATCAATTTCATTCATTTTCCATATGTTTCCTTTATAATAAGAGAAATGATGTAGCATATACTCAATTATAGAGGAAATCGTGATATTTTTACATTAATTTCATTGTCTATATAATTAATTTTTCGTTTCATATTTCTGTTTAATTTATTTATTTTTAGTATTAGTCAGATATTAATTGTTGTCTTATACATGTTGATTATTTTATTCTAGTTGCTGTGGTCTTTCCATCATTCATGCCTTTCTAAACCAAAACATCTATAGAATTTTTATCCCTCAAAAATTGTTCACCCCTTCAGTGTTATATTTATCAATTTCTTTCAGGTTCTCTCCACTTCATTTGTAGGAAGCAAAAAAATTATTCTTCTTTTCAATTACAAATGAAATCTTTATGTTTTTAGAGTAAAATCATTATCTATAGAATTAATGTATTGTTTTATATTTGTACTTAATTTATTTATTTTTAGTATTACTAACATAATAATAATTTTCTTATATAGGTGGATTATTTTGTATAAATTGGGGTGAAATGTCCATCATTAATTCCTGAAGCACCAAAAAATCCACACACTTCTTCTCCCTCAAAACCATTCACCCCTGTAGTGTTGACATTAATCACCTTTTGTTATGTTTCCTCCACTTCTTAATAAAAAATGAAATATTGATATTTTCATACTAAAATAGTATCCATAGAATTAATTTATTATTTCATATTTATTTTTAACTAATTTATGTTTAGTATTACTCATAATTAATGTTCTCTTATACAGGTGGATTCATTTTTTCGATTTGATGTGGTCTGTTCAAAGCTGCTCATTAAGTGTTTGTAGTTTTAAAAGGATATTCAATGAAAAAAGGGTATCATTGATAGTTAGGATTATTTTAAAAATTTGGTATATGTAGGAATCAATTTTATCTCAATATAACACATTATGTGACTAGTGTGACTCAAATTATATATTTTTATATAAAATTGAAATTAATTTTAGAAAAGAACTCAAATGACATACTCAAAACTGAGCAAACATGTTCAAATTTTTTGGATACTTTATGAAAATGATCCATATGTCATTTTTTATGTATAAGAGTCAGTTTCACCTCTCCGATATATGACTTTCCTAATATTAATCAGTTTTTCTATTATCAGTTTAAAATTGACATTTGACTTTAAAAAGTGTCACTCAATGAAAACAATGAAAATGAACATATATTTTCATGATAATTTGGGTAATTGATTAATAAATCATTTGTGACATGTGGGAATTAATCTCATGTCAAACCGATACACAATATGATCTGTAATAGTAAAAGTGTGTTTTTCATGTTTAGAATGTCTTTTTAGTAAAAAAGATAACTTACAAACTCAAAATAGAGAAAACACATTCATATTGTTTTTATACATTAATAAAACATTACCTAAGTGATTTTTAACACTTAGGAATTAACCAAGCATCAATCTAATGCACAGTGTGACCAGTATTTCTCAAACTACGTCTTTATTTAAAATGTATATCAATTGTAGTAAAAACCAAATTGACACACTAAAAGTAGAACAAAAAAATACATATTGTTTTGAAACTTTAGGAAAACAATCCACAAGTTATTTGAGGCATGCATGAATCTATTGCACCTCAATTTGATGCACGGTGTGATGGGTATGACTTAATGTGCATGTTTTTAATAGAAATAGACATCAATTTTAGTAAAAATCCCAACTTCCCTACTCAAAACTGAACAAGTATATTAAAATTGTTTAAATTATAACACACAAATGTTTTTATAAAATATTGTATTTAAATAATTTTTATTCTTATGTATCTTTTATTGCATGTAATCATGAGTTTAAATGAATTTGTATATTCCATTAGTTCAAAATTATCATCATAGACTAGTAGTTATGTTAAGGTGAATATGTATAACTAACTTAAGAAAATGCATTGTGAATTCATTGGCTATCAATTATTATGAAAAATATAAATTAGATATTTGTATTAACATTGGTAATGAAATTAATGAGAAATATATGTTATATAAAATATTTTGGTATTCATCCAATGAATATTTTAATCATAGGGTGTGAATAAACCCTATTTTTTGTATAAAAACCTATATTTTTTAAGGGTAATATTATGCCTTTGAACAGAGAACCCCTTTTAAATTAATATTCCGACATATTAATAATTTTTATATGAAAACATAAAAACATTCATTTAAAGAATCATATAAAGTTTACGTTGGATGAATTTATGATATTTTTATGATGACATTCATGTTTTGATGAATAGTAATAATACACTAAATTTTAAGGGAAAACAACTCTTTTCATCAAAATAATTAATATGGATAAATTATATTATTGAATGGTTTTAAATTATAAATTGAATATATTTGTATAATTAAATATAATTTCTATCATTATCATTAAATTTACATTAAATTCGTATGTAAAAACAATTCAGTCTTTTGAAATATTTTAACTTTTAAAAAAGTTGTACTCTCATTCCGACAATAAGATTGATTTTAAATTAATTTCTGGAAATTATGTGTTTGGAATTTTGAGAAATGGATTCCATATTTCCAATCATATGGTGATTTTTTTTAAATATATATGTTTATTTTTGGACATTTTGAATAGTAACTTCAGTAATCATTTGTATTTACCATGGTTAAATGGTAAATCTGGTAAAAAGGGTAAAAAATAATATTATAATAATATAAAACTACCTTAAAATGTGTCATAATCCTATTGGATGAGATATATCATACCATGAGGATACTTGGGTCTATTTTAATACCATATAAATCCACTTGGTTGAGATAATGACCTTTTATAATTTTTAATTTTAATTAATAAGAAATATAACATAAACATATAACTTTTACGAAAATATTGTTAATATACGGTTTTATAATTGATTTATTTGAATATAAATAATCATTAGAAATATAAAAATATTTCCTATATCAAGGTATTTTATTTATAAATTTTAGACATGAAATAAATATATTTATTTATGACACGATGATGATGCATCGATTATCTCATTAATGAAAGATTCAAATAAATGATATTATAAATATTAAAATAAACATAATTTGAACGTTAGGATTCAATCCAAAATAATTTATGGATTAATATGATATGTTATATTTTAGTGAATTTAGTTGTTTAAATGAATAGTTTTTATTTGACTTTTTAAAAAATAAATTAATAAATAGTGTCAAAATTGACATAATTGAGTTTTTTAAAACAAATACTATTTTATAAAATGATATAATAGTCATAAAATATAAGATTAATAAAAATAACTTATATAATGTTAAAAATATCATTAATTTTACACTTTTTGTTATATTGGCATTATATAGTAACAATAGTAACCATATATTATAAAAATATATGAAAACATGGTAAGTGTTAATGTTTTTAACTAAGGGTTAAAGCTAAATAATAAGGTTAGTTTTGTGACCTGAACTTATCTAAACCCTATTGGTCAATAGGATTTTTGACTCATACTCATATTATCCTAGAAATTTATCTCTACATAAATTTTATAATTATAAAATCATTTTATAATGAAATAATATTTCAAAAACATTCCTAAAGTGCCCCTCCTCCCTCTTATAAAAGACCACCTCCTCTACCCACTTAATAACACATTTAATGTCCCTTTTATCATTCAAAATCTTTCCATGTAATCTAAAAACACCTCTCCGTTCCTCACAGATTCCACACATTGGGAATAAATCCAATCTATGGAGACATTTTGTGAAAATCAAAAGTATATACTCGAAAAAGGAGGTAATTGTTTTATCACCTCTTTCAAAATTCATTTTTTCTTCAAATTACTCTTCTTATGTGGATTTTGTACTAAATTAATAAACCAAGTATCTTTTAAATGGTTATATGTTGTTATAATTATGGGACAAACATATACCTCATTTTATCCATCCTATGAATTATAATTTCACCATGCACGCATACGTACAACTTACTATATCCACGTCGTGGTATAATTTTTTATTCAATAATACATTATTTGAATGGGTATAATGAGGATTATAATGGATTTAAATAATGAATATAAAATTATAATTATTATTTTTAATTAATATACCATCCAATTTAATATCATTTAACCATTAAGTGAATGATATCATCGCTCGTGCGTATATACGGCTTACCGTCTCCACGATGCGATATGATTCATTCTATATGATCTTCATTAAACCAAGATTATATAAATGAATGGAATGAATAAATATGATATATATTATTGTAATATAATTCCTTAAATTATATAACTATAACCTAAGAAGTGGGACATGAACATACACTTCAAAGAATGCATAAGAACATAAAGTAGTTAATATCCAAATAACTAGTGACAATGAAATGTTACTAAGAAACGAATGATAATATAATCATATATGAGATCATAAAAATTATTATTATTTTGTAATAAGTCAATAACATTATTTAAATCATTATACATGATGTTCAGATACATGTGAAGGTTATCTGACCTAAGGTAAGGGATAAGTTTGCAATCTCATTTTTATTTGAGATTATTTATACATAAGTATTCACTGGGGTATATTTATCAACCACATCTATGTTTCCTAATAATGTTAAATAATTTCAATTCTTTTAAAATTGTATAAAGTTAATTTTTTCCTTTGGTTATTTCTTATTTAGTGGTATGAAATGAATCTTTTTTCGTCATTCGATTTGATATACTTTTTGACTTTTCCAGAAAAAGTATGAGGAGAATGATTTTATTAACATATACGGAATGAATGGATTTTTACAATATCATGACACCATAATTCCATGAAGCTTCCTCTACATGATTTCACGATTATTTTAAAATAAATTATTTTTATTGAAATTTATTAAAATTTTTAAAAAGAAAACATTTTTTAAATGAAAGGATATTTTCCTTAGGAAATAAGTTCAAGTGTCTTATCAAAATTACTTTCCATCTAATATGACATAGGATTATGTTTATATCCCTATTATTAATTTGACTTGATTGTTTTTATGATGAAATTTTATTTATGAATTCCATTTGTTTTATATGAATTATGATGGGATGATGTTTAAGAAGCCCATTTTATTTCATGGGTTATATTACGGTGAATGTTATTATGTTTTTATACCACACATAATATTGGTTTCATTATGAGATGGGTGGGAGCTATATCCCCCTACAATGTATTGGGTAAATATCTATATCTCATGAAATATATATTAATGAAATGACAAGTAAATATGGTTCAGTAATACATGGATGGAATAGCATGTAAACCCGGCTCAGTAATGGACTTTTTCTACTATGATGGTCTTAGTTGTGTTCCTTGGCTATTATGGAAATTATTTTTTATACATATGTGTTTTCCAAATAACTTCATGTCTTATGTTATGAATTTTGGAATTATATCCATAAATTATTATGAACTTTAATCCCATGACAGGATACCTAGATATTTCATATGTAGGAAAAGATTTTAAAATGTTTTGTTCTTATGTATTTTGATTATTATATGATTGATGTTTCCCTTGTATACCCATACTGAGAATTTGAGCTCACCCTTTTTTATGTTTCTTTTCCTTATGTCATGGAGAAAGGTATTAAGTAAGCTATGTCTGAAGGAGTCTAGTTATAATGAAAAATTATGAGATAATGTATATGTTTTATGAACTAGTTGTTTAGGTTTCCTAGTTTCTAAAGACATTATACCTATACAGTCGTATCATGACTTTATTATATATTGTAATGAATATCATTCAATTTTTAAGTAATATCATTGTATGTAAAGTATGGTTAGTTATAAAAAATACTTTAGAAAAATAATCTATAAGTCATTTCTAATGTATATGAATCCTCCAAACCTCAACCAAATACACAGTGTGATTGGTAAGAGTCAAAGTGCATGTGATAATATTAAAATGATAGTTTAGTAAAAAAGACAAGTGACGTACTCAAAAATGAGTAAACACATTCATATTTTTTTATACTTTATAAAAATGATCCATATGTCATTCGGGATATATAGGAATCATATGGACCATAATTCGATCCACGGTGTGATCTGTATGACTCAAAGTGCATATTTTTATTTAAACTTTTCATCAATTTTTTTAAAATGGATAACTATCGTACTAAAAACTATGAAAACACTTTCATATTGTTTTTGATACTTTTCAAAAACAATCTATAATTACTTTTTGATGTGTATTAATTTATCACACATCAATCTAATACATGATATGCCTAGTATGATTAAATGTTGTCTGTTATTAGTTTGAAATTTACATTTTAGTTCAAAAAGTGTCACTAAAAGATAAACAATGTAATTATATTTTCTTGATAATTTTGGAAAATGATTCATAATTCATTTTTGATGTGTACAAATCTTTTCACAAAAAACTGATACATGATGTGATTAAAACGAGTCAAAAGTGTGTGTTTCTAGTTTAAAATGATATTTTAGTGCGAAAGACAACTTACATACTCAAAACTGAGAAAACACGTCAATATTACTTTTATGCATTAGGAAAATGATCCACAAGTCATTCGGGAAATTTTGGAATCTTCCACACCTCAATACAATGCACGTTGTGACCAGTAGGACTCAAAGTTCATCTTTTTATTAAAAATGGACATTATTTTTTGTAAAATTAACACTTTAGGTTAATTTTTTTTGTATATTATAACTAATATAATATTTATTTTATTATATTGGAGTGTTATTTGTCTCAATAAGGGGTGGTTTTTTTGGTAATTTCACGAGTCGGGTCAAGATTAAAATAAAAATAATGTTGATGTTTTTAAAGGTATGTAATAATTTGTATTTATGGATTTGTATATACTAATGTTTTAAATGTCTATAATATATTTATTTTCCTGTGTTTGTGTTTTAAATTTAGTTTTATTTAAATCTTATAGTTTTAATTTTTCCGGTTGATATCTGGTGTGTTTCTGGTGATGTGGTGTGTCATTACAAAACATTGTTGTGGTGTTGCAGTGTGATGTTACAACACACTGCAGTATGGCCCATTATCATTTCTTTTATAAAAAATAATAAATTGTTCTTTTAGAAGTGATAATAATTTGGTCCTTTTGGTACTTAAAAAGTGTGGAAATAAGTCTCATTTATCAGCAACTTTTAAGTGCCGGAAAAGGACCCCTTTATTAATGCTTTTTTAGTGCAAATAAAAAATCATGGCTTCTAACCTTGCTCATATAGTCAGTGCTTTTTTAGCGTTGATAAAGAAAATTTCTAGGGATTCGAAATGCCTATTTTTTAGTATTTTTATTTAAATTATAAATTTATATGAAATAATATAAAGAATGCTTAATGTTTAAAAACATCATTTTTAAGAAGAGTAGATTTTCTTTATATTTTGATTTTTTATTTGAACGTTAAATTTTTAAATTTTACACTTTTAATTTTAAAAAATCAACTTCATTTTTTAATCCATAATTTAAAAATAATCTAACTATACATTTTTGGGATTTTATAAAAACATTCATTTTTAATAGAATGGTGAAAAATACATATTTTTATAAAAAAATGTAAAATTTTGACATTATCTAGACATAATCATAATATAGAAATTTTAAAATACTTTCTATTTAAAATAAATTATTTTATCAATGAAATTATTTGTTTTAATATATATATTTTAATTTAGAAATCTAAATTTTACATTTTGGAACTTTAAAAATATTTTTCTCAAAAAATTGTTTTTAATATGTTTTTCTTTATTTATTTTCAAATAAATTTTCTGAATTTTTAGAAATTAAATCTAATAAATTTTATATCATTATTTTGAATATAATTTATAAATTATATAATAAGGATTGTTTTGGTTTTATTCATAAAAAACTAGTTACCATTATAAAAGTGTTAAGGGTAAACTCATTTAACCAAACAGGTAAAAGGCCTAACATGTTAAAAATATGTCTCTAATTAAAATTTTGAGTTGTGGCTTGAACAAACTGTATCAAAACTCAATTATATTCTATTTTGGATTATTCTTTATATGTATATCTTGTGCTATAATTATATTAAGAAAAATATTTTCATAAATTTCATTCTTATAACTTATAAAAGGGACATTTCACCACCTCATCAATACCCCCTCTGATATTTTAGTATCCTCATGAAACTCTACCCTAAATGCATCTCCTGAAATCCTATTTCAATTTATTTATCTTTTTTAAACATTATTTTTCTTATATCCTCTCTTTTTAAGGAATCCTCTATGGGAATCTCAATGTTCTCATGGTAAGTGTTAGATTATCCCTAAGATTGTTTCATTTATATATTTCCATCTAAAATCTATTTTCCCAATATTATATAATTAATTAAGTATATATAGTATACTTATTTTTTTATTTTTTTGAGTAATCATTAACCACATTTCTTCTTTTCCATTATGAAAAATTAAAATGACATACATGCCTTTATATTGACTAACTCCTCTGCAGAGTAATGCATCTTATTTTTCTTATAATTTATTTATTTATTTTATTTCAATTAAAATATTATTAACCTCATTAATGTATATAAATAATATAACTATTATTCAATAATAATTATATTATTTTAAACTAAACCACTTTCGTAACCATACCCATCAATTAATTATTGTATATTCATGTTTGAGTCAGTCTAACTATATACTTGAATACTGAAAAAAAATATCATGGATGACAATAAGAACACAATTATTTATAATATATGATGAAAATAAGTAAATATTTATATTAATTTGTTTCTATAATGTTAAAATTAATACTAAACTCATTAATTGAGATACCATTACCCATTCATAAAAAATCATTGAAACATACTCATAATTGAATACATCCTTAAGAAAAATAACCAAAGCTCCCATAAAATGAAATTATAAAATTGTATATAATTATAAAACACTATTAATTGTACCTTTGTGGTCTAATAATTATGATATTTAGGATAATAATGAATAACAACACCTTTATTAATAAAATAGTTCAAAACGACCTTGATTACTCACACTCTATGTAGAAAATAGATAATGGATATCTAATATACATCTAGAGAATAATTATAAATGAAATTTATAAATGGTTATAGATATTAATAGGGTTCGTAAATAGGTGATTAATATATTAATTTTTACTTTACATCAAATTTAGGTGATTTAGTGTAATTAATAAATTATGGTAATAGGTTCTTTATCTCAAATTTAAAATTAATTTTGATTCAAAATACACCAATGTTATAGTCATCTTTGTTAACTTGACTCCCTCTATTGAGTTATAATGATTTATCTTGAACTTCATTCTTCAAATATTTGTTTCTCCCACCCTAGGATTATACTTCATGTTAAATTTCCTTCCTTTATAGGGATAACTATTTTATAGTTCATAATTATTTAGTTGATAAAAAATATTTCATAAAAAATATATCAATATTGAGAATAGTACACATCATCTTTATTGATGGTTATCCCTACATTCCCATATTTTCGTTTCCTTCAAAAGATATCATTTATATGAGGAAACCTAATTTTGGGTTATCTCATGTGACCATGATATATCATTTTAGTATTTTAAAAATTATTCTTTATTACCCATTTATATGATTTGGGTATTCAGCAACGTTATTTTATAGTAATAATTTTTTCCTTCCACGGTAAATTTTTTTATTGTCTACTCCATGTTTTTATGGAAATTATTTATATATTTTTCAAGGATCCATTACTAAAAATTATTTATAAATATAAATATTTTTAGTCGATTTAATTCACAAATTAAAAATTACTTTTGAAAGTGTCTCATAACTCTTTCCCGTTATGGTATTGTAAAAAAACAATGGAAATACATTAATGGCTTCAATTCTATTATAAAATTCATTCTAAAATGTTTTTACCACCAAGAAATTTATCATTCCTAGAATATCATATAAATCCACTCATACTATTTTATATTGTGGGATTAAGGTCATGGAAAATCCAATAGTGTTTTTCTCTTTTATAATCATCCACAATGTATTAGGATTATTTTTACTCTAATGTATTTCCTATATCAATTTGTAATTTTCATTTTTATTTTAAGGTAATTCATCTAGATTCCTATAAATGGATTGATTTAGGAATATTATTGATTTGACAATATATTATTACTCAATACTGTATTAGTTTTATAGATGCTTATATGGAAAAATATTCAATATGTTGATTGGGGAAATTATTGACTTAATAATATATCCATTACTTTATATACTGTTAGTTTTTGGAATTCTAACATATAAATCTATTCCACTAATTTATTGGGAAAACATTAAAAACTCATATAATTTTCATTTCAATATGAATACTTATTGATTGAAAAGTAATTTCGATTTTGTGTTGTTTTATTTTAAATTTATTTTATATAATGAATGAGTTGGAAATAATTAGTGAATTTTGGGGCCCAAAATAGCCATTCAATGAATCAATAGGTATAATGGGAAAAAATAATCTATGTATTTTATGTATTCCTACTATTTAATTAATAAGTATTAGCTATAATCTTTAAATAAAATATATACATTGTCATAGGCCTTGATGGTATGAACTGGATTGATATAATTCCTTGACTAGTCTGACAATATGTATTTCATCACCCTGAAATAAATTATTATTTTCCATGTGTTTATTTATATTGTTAACTTTGGAGTTTTTTCAATCTCATGTGATCAACTATATGACATTATTTTATTATCACTTATTTCACACCATGTTATTAATTTCTTATTTATTCTATGATAACATATGGTATACACTATCCATTATTTAGTGTTGGAGATAACCATTATTATGTTTCTATTTCCTTGGGTTATATAGGAAGCATTACACATGATATGTTTCGAAGAAAATAACATGTGTGGAGAAAATTTGGGAGATTTTACAGACGTATTATGGATTGATTAGTTTCTTATATAGTTGAAAATAATAACCATTAGTTGATAAATACATGGGCTTTATTAGTTAATATTTTATCATATTTCTCTAAAATATTAAAACAAAAAGGTAATGATAATGTCTGTACGGATATATTTTATTCAATTAATTTAACTATGGGATTGGTGTATCGTGGGTTTTACGGTTCATATCAGATCATTTTTTAGAAAATATTAGAAGTTAGAATGTCAGTTCGGTATAATTTAAGTGTTAAAGATACCATCAGGGGTTGGTATTTTTATGCTTTATTAAAATTTCAAATGTTTAGAAAAACCTAATGTTTGACTTAGGTAATATTAAATACTCTATGTTTTTTGGAGAATTGGATGATAGAAATTTTGAGGAAACCCTCAGTATGAGTTCAAGTATAATTAAAGAGTCTGAATTTTCATAAATTAGTGATTGTGTGGCTCTCCATAAAGTTATATCCATATCTAGATACTGGAAAGTGGATATAGAGATGGCACAAATGCGCCTAGGGGAAACAACCCAAAAAATGATGGTTGGGTATCAGTCAATCTTCAATAAAGTTCCTAATTAGTGGTCCAAATAATTACACCTTCCTATTCTCTCATAGGGGATATTCTTTGGTTAATAACATTCTCATTACAATCAATTATGAATAATTTATTTACAAATTACATTAAGGGACTAGGTTAATATGTATCATAGAAAAAAATAATATAACCTAGGATGAACTAATTAAAATCTAGGATAAACCAAGTGTGATGTGGTTGAAATTAAATTATCATAGGATGAAATAAAATTTTCATTAGAGACATCATATTACGATTGAGTTCTCATAATCATATAATCAGTTAATCAAGTTTTATTGGATATTATCATAACAATTTTACTTTTTATATTTGATTAGAAATGGTATCCTAAAAATGAATTTATGGATGGTGTGTCTTTGGAAACTCATAAGGCATAGTTATAGAGGTGTATTGGTAATAAATGGTTGATAATATTAATATATTCCAATTATGAGGGAAAATATATATTTCTTAGTATTCTCTAATATAGAAAGGTTCATATCTCTTAGAAGCTATATGTTCAGTCATTCTTATCATTATATTTCATTAAGTATTGTTATTAGTAAGTGACAATAAAAATTGTGAGGTAATACTTTAACTAATGAGGGAGAAAGTAATTCCCCAGGGTTTTATGAAGAATATTTTTTTTCATAAATGTTTTCCTAAGAAAATTACCCTATTTTTTTATTTGTTCATTGTAATGGAAACAGATTAGGTAATGTAAGAACCCGGTTCTTTGTTTTGAGGTACGGGCTTCTTCTTTTTCCTTTTCCTTAAGTGTTTTTGAGAAAATATGGAAAATGGGGGAAAATCCAAAATTTTGGAACTACACGCCGTGTAATGTTTCCACACACCGTGTACTTTTGGCCATGTTGGGATGAGTACACAGGATGTGTATCCATGTCGGCGACGAGGGGTGTAGGAACTGACTACATGACGTGTAGTGGTACCTGACACGCTGTGTAGTCAGTAGGCAATCTTAAACAGTAAGGTTGTGGATTCACCGCCAGCTAGGCGAAAGTACACACTATGTACTCGATATTACATGTTGTGTACTCATGTCGACGGTTGAATAGTATGGAGGTGCCGCCAAGTGAACAGTTAAATGAAAGAAGTACACGGCGTGTACTCAGAAGTACACGTCGTATAATTTGTTTTTTCGGATTAAAATAGGCAGTAGCCTCCTCATTTGGCAGAGGAGTAATTTGAGCCATTTTGGAGCCAAAGAGGATGGCTGGACCATTGAAGATCCACCGGGGGTTCGTCTGGAATCGGTTTCCACCTCGGACGATCCCGTTGGAACCGCACGGTTAATCCCTCTCCTCTCCTAGTATCGTTCTTACCAATTCTTTCCAGGGGGAAAGTTATTCACGTTTGAATATGTTTTTTTCTTTGTCAGATCTATGCCTTTCTTGGTCGTTTCTGTAATTGGCGTTCGGGTATAACATTCGTTGGCGAATAAGGTAGGTGGATTTGTGTTTATTTTCCAACTATCGTGCGTTTTTGTGCATTTTTTATGCCACAAACCCATGTTGGGGTGTCTTGTGGCTAAGGTCGTTGCTATATTTAATGCCTAAAATTGATTAGGTATTTAATTGTGATAATAAAATTCTGGTTGGGATCATTGCTTGGATCTGAAACCACCTCGGGGGTATGTTTCACTGTTTAGCCATTTGGCCAGGGCACCCAAGGGTATGCCTTTGAAGTAGTAATTGTAGAATTTCCTTGAGAGGAATTTCTTATTACTGCTTGTCTACCTGTTGGTCATGTCTCGGTCACTTGTTTATCCTGAGTGCGTTGTTTTATTTGGCCTGAGTGCGTTGTTGTGATTAGCTTCAGGGCACTGCACTATTTAGCCCGAGGGTTGTAGTATTTCTCCTGAGGGACACATTTCGTGCCTGAGGGATTGACTTCTGTGCCTGAGGGCGACACTTACTATGCCTGAGAGAAATTTTCGTTATTCCTGAGGGAAATACATGCGGGTTGGATTCTGTATTGCCTGAGGGAAAGCCTGAGGGTGTGGTTACTATTTTAGCCTGAGGGCACGGTTCTGGTTGGCCTGAGGGCATGGTGATGTTGAGCACAAGAATGTTACTAAATTAAATAAATTAAATGAATAATAAAATGGCAATTAAATTTTTATGTTAGTTACTTTTTAGTACTACATACTTTATTTCATTTTACTATTGCACACTATTGTTGCATGCTTACACACAGTTGGGCACAAGCCTTTGGTGGGTGCCTACTGGGATATATTTCTCACACCCTATTTGGGTCAGGCTTTTTGGCCCAAACAGATTGTGTTTCTGTAGGTGTAGATAGGGGAAAGAGTCCCTATATAGGTACTTGACTATTGCTGTGGAGTAGGAGGGCATGAGACCGAGCCTAGGCTCACGATGCCGCTACCAGCTGTTTTTCTTGTTTTTCTGTACTATGTATCTTGTTGTACTTTTTTATGTATAACATGTTCTGGCTGTTTTCTTAGAACATGAAACATGTAGCATCATCACTTATAAACTATTGGTTATATCCACTGCAGTTGTTTATTTTCATTGTGTATATTTACTTCTTCTACTGTCGTCGTATGTTTTATTTCCATTCCACTGCGCTACACTTTGATAAATGAGGGCATAGTTTCCCCATTATCAGACCTGGGCCCTCGCTGCTAGTCAGCAGCCTCTGGCGTTTTGGGAAATGCGCTTTAGGACACGTGGCAAACCAGGCTCGGGGAACCCATTGCATGGAACCCAGGTCTGAGACGTTACAAAGTGGTATCAGAGCCGGTTCTTTTCATTGACTTACTATTTGGAGTCGTAGTCAGGGATTGGACGAACGGTAGATTCTAATAAGATGTGCCCGGGCGTAGCTAACCCGTGTACATAGAAAAGCCAGTCTACCTCGTATTTTACATTATTTTGATTTTGAAAATTTTACGGTTGATATGTTTTCACCATTGGGTGACGCACTTTGAGATTGTGCAGTTTATATTTTTTCTATGGGTTCTATTTAGTTGCAACCCGATGAGATGAGGGTATGCCATATCATGCATCATATAGAAACATTCCATGCATAGATTCCATGCCATGTAGGTGCATTAGAATTTGCATGTTGTCGTGATAGTTGTTGTTCTAGTAAAGCATGCTGTTGTGATAGCTGCTTGATAAATACCTGCCTTGTGATTGGGGATTTTTGTTTCAGCTTGTTTATATAATGGATGTCATACTTTGGTTTTTGGGGAGTATGGGCCCCCGTTGACCGTAATTTGGTGGATCATTGACAGTTTATTGGTTATAACACATACATGATGTCAAACATTGATTCGTGGGTATTATGGGCCCCCACGGGTCTGAATTTGACACTTAGGTGTTAGTTTCAGTATTTTCTGGGTTCCGGGGAAGTTTCTAAGGCATACTATTCGGAAACCTATTATACACTCCATGTAGTATTTTTATACACATTGTGTATGTTCTTCTATTCGGGAAGATAAATGAACTTTTGAGTACACGTCGTGTACCATGAGTACACGCCGTGTGGTCTCTTCCCGTGTCACAAACTATGTGGGAGACGACACGGGGTAGGGCAAGGCTTGGGTAAAAAACGCCATGTACCAATTGGACACGCCGTGTAGTGTGACCTGGAGTTCGGTCATGTAACTAAAAACACGGGTCAGTGAACTCCTTGACAGAACACGTTGTGTCAATAATAGACACGCCGTGTAGTGTGACATGGGGACTCAGCCGTGTACCTAACAACACGGGCCGGTGTCACCTCTCCCTGAACACGCCGTGTACCTGTGGGACATGTCGTGTAGTCTTGTCTGAGGACAGACCGTGTGGAGTTAGTCGTGTGCCAGGGAAACAGGGTGGTGTACACGCCATGTGCGGGTGTAACACACCATGTACTGTCAAGCCGAGTAGCCGGCCGTGTCACAGACGACACGGGCAGTTGGAAAATAACACCCTACATGCCGTGTAGATATTATACACACCGTGTAGTTTTGTTCAACGGAAGCCGTGTGGCTTAGCCATGTGTAAGGACCTGGGTTGGGGAAGGGAAGTCAATTACATGTTGTGTAGTCATTGTACACACCGTGTAGTATTTTTTCCAATTTTTCATTATTTCTTCCTCTTGTTTCATTTTTGGTTCCTTCGCTTTTCGGTCTAAATAATCGCGAATCTGAGGCGTGCTTTTGACCTTGTAGTGTCATGTCGCATAGATGACCACGAGTTGTTCGCCAGGAGAGCGGCGGCGATTATACTCAAGAGATGGTGGGCCATGGGCTACCGGTTGATCCACCAGCAGAGCCAGATGCGGTACCATCTGTTATACCGGACACAGGCGTGGAGGCGCAGTTCCGTGAAGGCTTTATGCAGTTCATGCAGACTCTTCAGGGAGCATCGCAGGCTGCCACATCTATGGCTGAGCTGAATCGTATCTTTCAGTATAAGCATCCGCCTACGTTTTCAGGTGATGTCAGACCACAGTCTGTTGAGTCTTTTCTAGGATCGATGCAGAATATTTTCAAGAATCTTGAGACACCTCCAGGGAGGAGGTTCAAGCTTGCGACTTACATGCTGCGTGATTCAGCCAAGAGGTGGTGGGATGTTACCAACCAGACAGAGCATCACAAGGACATGGTGTGGGAAGATTTCCAAGTAGTCTTCTATGACTTCTTCTTTCCCGAGATGTTGAGGGCAGATAGAGCTCGAGATTTCATGAATCTGCAGCAGGGCTCCATGTCGGTGATGACTGTTCTTCTCATTTTACAGAGCTTCGTCATTTTACACCTGTGATGGTGGGTGATGAGACGTTGAGAGCCAGACATTTTGAGGGTGTTCGTCAGTATGACATCCGAGCGCTGGTGAATGTTTTCATGTTTCCTACTGTACATGAGATTATGAATCTGGCACTGATTATAGAGAGGAACCTGCGAGAATCTAGTGGTGTGGGCCATGGCGGTTCAACACCAGTCACTGGTACTATTTCTACTGGAAAGAGGAAGAGACAGATGGACTTCCCTCAGGGTGGCAGTACCAGCCAGGCAGCTTCTTCATGTGGCCCGATCAGGTGCTACCATTGTGGTAGAGAGGGGCACAAGAGGCCGCAGTACCCACGAGACCCAGTGGAGTGTCGAGCTTGCGGCTAGATGGGTCATCTGTAGTGCTTTTGCAGGGCGTTTCTACCAGTGGATAGTGAGAGGGGTTCTGGGAAGACTCTGCTTGTAGGAGCAGGACCAGTGGCTTATTACCAGTCGAGGAACTAGAATACTTCAAGGTGTGTAGGTCGAGATGGTGGTCATGGACGTGGTAGCCAAACGCCGAGATCGCAGAGGCAGCAGGGCAGGATAGCTTAGGGTAGCCAGGCTGTGTCGCAGGGCCGTGGCACTGGGCAGGCATATGCAGTGCAATAGACCCAGCCAGAGTAGGACCCCAGACCTTCTACAGTTAGAGGTACTATTCTAGTACCTTCTATTTTGTCATCAGTACTTTTTGATATGGGTGCTACACATAGTTTCATATATGTACCCATTGTGGAGAGCCTTGGGCTCTGTGTTTCTACTTCATTTGATATCATGACGCTAGACACCCCATTGGGGACTAGGATGGCTAGTGTGCATCAGTGCAAGGAGTTCCCCCTTGAGATTGGTGGGTGTCACTTCCTTTGGGACCTCTATGTCTTAGATATGACGAGCTTTGATGTCATTCTCATGATGGAATGGTTATTTCCCTTTAGAGCCTTTGTAGACTGCTATCATCGCAGGGTGTGTTTCACGTCATCAGAGGGCGGAGAGTTTCTATACAAGGGCGAATGGGATGTTCAGGCGAGTTGAGCTGGACCAGAGCATCATGGCCGAGGTGGAGTCATGGCCCAGATAGCGATCTTATATCTGGATGATCAGGGGACTTGTTAGATGGACTTCCCTCCAGTTGTTGATTATTTCAGGGATGTCTTCCCGGATGACTTTTCAGGTCTACCCCCGGTGTGTGAGGTGGATTTCTTTATTGATCTAGTTCTAGAAGCAGCACCAGTGTCCATTCCTCCTTATAGGATGGCCACGCCTGAGTTGCAGGAGATCAAGAGGCAGTTAGAGGAGTTACAGGAAATGGGCTTTATCCGTCCCAGTAAATCTCCTTGGGGTTCTCCAGTCCTTTTGGCAAATAAGGCGGATGGTACCCCTAGACATTGTGTGGATTATCGGAAGCTGAACCAGTTGATGGTTAAGAACCCATATCCCTTATCAAGGATAGATGATCTGTTTGATCAGCTTCGTGGAGCACGAGTGTTCTCGAAGATTGACTTAAGATCCGGATATCATCAGCTGTGGATTAGACCATCTGATATACCTCTCACAGCTTTCAGGAGTAGATATAGTCTATATGAGTATATGGTTATGTTGTTCGGATTGATGAACGTGCCAACAGTTTTCGTGGCTCTGATGAATCGTGTGTTTCATCCGTATCTTGATTCATTTGTGGTAGTATTCATGTACGACATCTTGGTGTACTCTCACAATCGACACGACCATGCCACCCATCTTGAGATCATATTGTGTACACTGAGAGAGCATCGGCTATATGTTAATCTCTCAAAGAGACACTTTTGGATGGACCAGATTCACTTCCTGGGTCATATCATCTTAGAGGAAAGAGTTACAGTAGACCCATAGAAGGTGAGAGCAGTAGTTTCATGGGAGCATCCTAAGAACGTGTTTGAGATACAGAGTTTATTAGGGATGGCTTGTTACTACAGATGCTTCATATAGGACTTCTCCCACTTAGCATCACTGTTTACATGTCTGACTAAGAAGGGTGTGATGTTCGTTTGGTCAGAAGCTTGCGAGACAGCTTTTCAGGACATGAAGGGAAGGTTTACATCAACACCGATTCTGATACTCCTAGATCCGGGAAAGAGCTATACAGTTTACTGTGATGCATCAGGGATTGGGCTGGGAGCCTTTTTGATGCAGGGTGACTGAGTTGTTACGTACAGGTCTCGGCAATTGAGGCCACATGAGAGGAATTACCCGACGCATGTTCTCGAGTTGGCTTCAGTTGTTCATGCATTGCGATATTGGAGACACTATCTGTTGGGAGAGAATTTTGTGGTTTTCACCGACCAAAAAAGCCTCAAGTATATCTTTACACATCATGACCGGAATCTAAGGCAGAGAAGGTGGTTCGAGAACATACAATCCTTCGATTTTGAGCTTGCATATACACCTGGAAAAGGTAATGCAGTAGCTGATGCACTGAGTAGGAAGAGTCAGATACATGCAGTATAGGAGGCCAGTGGTGAGTGGCAGCTCATGGCTTTGTTCTCTAAGATGCATCTGGAGGTTCATGACAGTCAAGGGCAGGCTTATCTTTCTTCTTTGGCTGTGACATCTACCCTCCTGGACAGAGTGAGGATGAGACAGCTATCAGATTCCAAAGGCCTTGTTCTACGGGAGTCGGTGGCAAGTGAGGACCCTCCTCCCGGTTAGACGATAGGTGATGATGAGGCTTTTTGTTTCCATGGACGCGTATGGGTTCCAGGGGATATACATGAGGAGATGATGTGGGAGTTTTATGCTTCAGCTTGGGCAGTTCATCCTGGCGTTCCCATTATGTACTGAGACTTGAGACATCAGTACTGGTAGTCGGGTATGAAGAGAGAGATAATTGGTTTTGTTAAAAGGAGTTCCACCTCTCAAAAGGTGAAGGCAGAGCACCAGAGGCCAGTTGGGCTATTACAGCAGTTTCCCATTCCAAAGTGAAAATGGGATGGTCTCACGAAAGATTTTGTGACGGGATTGCTGAGGTCACCTCGAGGCAATGATGTCGTGTCAGTTGTTGTGGACAGACTCACGAAGGTAGCTCACTTCTTACCGATCAAGGAGACCTTCATTGTGGACAAGCACAGAAGGATGTAAATTATAGATATCGTAAGTCTTCATGGGGTCCCTTGTTCTATTGTTTCGGCTATGGACGCCCGCATTACGTCTTGTTTCTGGTAGAGTTTTCCGAGGGTGCTGGGTTCACAGGTGCTTCTGAGCACAGCATACCACCCTCAGACAGATGGCCAGTCAGAGCGGACGATACAGGTGCTAGAGGACATGTTGCGCGCATGCATCCTAGACTTTGGGGGCTCTTGGGAGAAGCATATACCCTTAGTAGAGTTTGCCTATAAAAATAATTTTCAGGCAACTATTGAGATGGCACCATATGAGGCTTTATCTTGTAGGCCATGTCGATCACCTTTGTGCTGGATAGAAGCAGGTGAGGCAGCTTTACTGGGGCCACAGCTCGTGCAGAAGACATTTGAGCAGTTCCACTTGATTCGGAAGCTGATGGATACCGCGAAGTCTTGTTATAAGTCTTATGCAGATCGCCACAGATTACCTTTGGATTTCGTGGTCGGGGATCAGGTTTTTCTACATGTTTCGTTGAGGCAGGGACACAAGCAGATCAGGAGACAGGGTAATCTTTCACCGAGGTATGTGGGGCCATTCGATATTCTATAGAGAGTCGGGATATTTGCCTATCGGTTTTAGTTACCGCAGTGGTAACGAGCCATGCACGGCATCTTCTACGTGTCTCAGTTGCATCACTACCATTCAGACTCATCTCAGGCCTTTTAGCCAGAGGAGGTTGAGCTTCAGCATGACGCGTCCTTTGAAAAGCATCTGATTCGTATTGTTGACAGGATCATGAAGGTTCTCCTAGGCTGTTCAGTTCCTCTCATACTGGTGATATGGCAGCATGGTCGAGTGCAGGATGAGACCTGGGAGCGGGAGGCCGATGTACGTGCTTAGTGGCCAGATCAGTTCAGAGATTTTTCTTCGCCACCCTTGGAAGGGAAATTTGGGGACGAATTTCTATAAGGGGGCAAGTTGGTAAGAACCCGGTTCTTAGTTTTGAGGTATGAGTTTCTTCTTTTTTCCTTTTCCTTTAGTTTTTTTGAGAAAATATGGAAAATTGGGAAAAATCCTAAATTTTGGAACTACACGCCATGTACTTTTTCCACACGCTGTGTACTTTTGGCCGTGTTGGGATGAGTACATGAGGTGTGTAGCCATGTCGGTGACGAGGGGTGTAGGAACTGACTACACACTATGTACTGGTACCTGACAGGTCGTGTAGTTAGTCAGCAGGCTTAAACAGTAAGGTGGTCGAGTCGCCGCCATCTAGGCGATAGTACATGCTGTGAACTCAAGAGTACATGTTGTCTACTCATGTAGACGGTTGAACAGTATGGCGGTGCCGCTAAGTGAACAATTAAATGAAAGAAGTACAGGCCGTGTACTCATAAGTACACGCCATGTACTTTTTTCGGCTTAAAACAGGCAGTAGCCTCCTCATTTGGTAGAGGAAGCATTTGAGTCATTTTGGTGCCAAGGAGGATGGCCGGACCTTTGAAGATCCGTCGGGGGTTCGTCTGGAATTGGTTTCCGCCTTGGACGATCCCGTTAGAACCGCACGGATAAGCCCTCTCCTCTCCTGGTACCGTTCTTACCAATTCTTTCCTGAGGGAAAGTTATTTAAGATTGAATGTGTTTTTTTCTTTGTCAAATCAACGATGTTCTTGGGCGTTTCTTGAGTCAGCGTTGGGGTATAACGTTCGTTGGCCAATAAGGTAGGTGTCTTTGTGTTTATTTTCAAATTTTTGTGCTTTTTTGTGCGTTTTTTGTGCCATGAACCCATGTTGGGATGTCGTGTGGCCGAGGCCGTTGCAATATTTAATGCCTAAAATTGATTAGGTATTTAATTGTGATAATAAAATGCAGGTTGGGATCATTGCTTGGATCCGGAACCACCCCAGGGGTGTGTTTCACTATTTAGCCCTTTGGACAGGGTACCTGAGGGTATGCCTTTAAAGTAGTAATTATAGAATTGACTTGAGAGGAATTGCTTTTTACTGCTTGTTTACCTGTTGGGCATTTCTCGGTTACCTGTTTAGCCTGAGGGTGATGTTGTATTTGGCATGAGGGCGTTGTTGTGATTAGCCTGAGGGCATTGCAATATTTAGCCCGAGGGGTGTAGCATTTCTCCTGAGGTCAACCTTTCATGCCGTAGGGCTTGACTTCTATGCCTGAGGGCAACACATCCTACGCCTGAGGGAAATTTCTATTATTCATGAGGGAAATACCTGCGGGTTGCATTCTGTATGGCCTGAGGGCAAGCCTGAGGGTGTGGTTAATATTTTAGCCTGAGGGCACGGTTCTGGTTGGCCTTAGGGCTTGGTGCTATTGAGAACAAGAATGTTACTAAATTAAATAAATTAAATGAATAATAAAATGACAATTAAATTGTAAAGTTAGTTATATTTTAGTACTGGTTAAATTATTGCATTTTACTATTTCACACTGTTTTTGAATGCTTACACGCAGTTGGGCACGAGCCCTTGGTGGGTGCCTACTGGGATATATTTCTCACACCCTGTTTGGGTCATTTTTTCGGCCCAAATAGATTACGTTTTTGTAGGTCTAGATAGGGGAAAGAGTCCCTATACAGGTACTTGACTATTGCTGGGGAGTAGGAGGGCATGGGACCGAGCCTAGGTTCGCAATGCCGCTGCCAGCTGTTTTTCTTGTTTTGTTGTACTCTGTATCTTGTTGTACTGTTTTAATGTATAACATGTTCTGGTTGTTTTCTTAGAACTCTAAACATGTAGCATCATCACTTATATACTATTGGTTATATCCAATGCAGTTTTTTATTTCGGTTTTGTATGTTTACTGCTTCCGCTGTCGTCGTATATTTCATTTCCATTCCACTGCGCTACACTTTAACAAATGAGGGAATAGTTTCCCCACTATCAGACCTGGGCCCTCGCTGCTAGTTGGCAGCCTCTGGCGTTTGGGGAAATGCGCTTGAGGTCACGTGGTGAACCAGGCTTGGGGCACCCGTTGCATGGCTCTGGGGTCTGGGACGTTACATGTAACATGTCATAAAATATATAAATTAAACTAACATAATTTATTAATTCATAATAATAAATTAAAACAAAAATTCATGAAACTAAGTATTATGCAGGATGGATTATTACTGAACATGTTTTATTAAATCCCTCAAAAGTGAATAAGTTCAAATGATCAAAGAACAAGGATAGAAAAAAATCAACACTATGAGACCTCCTTGATTATCTTCACCATTGAGGATAAAAAACAGCCAAACAAAATTATAATTAATAATAACATAAATAAAGGAGAAAGCATATTGTGAGATTGAAAATTAAAATTATGTAAATGAGACGTGTGACTTATGAACTATGTATTGAATGACTGGTTTTTGTAAGGCTGTATATAAGAATGAAATATAGTCGTTATAAATATAGTCAATGGAAATATGATTATTTTATATAAATTTAACCAATAGGTATACTAAAGTTCTTTATGGTGTGTATTAAATTTAAAATACTATAATTCATGAATAATAAATAATGAAATAAAAATATAATATTAAAATGTTATATATATATATATCGGTGTGTGTTACATATTAACATAATTACTATTAAAGTACAATATGATGTATTTATAAATTATAAATAAATATATTAACAGATTAATAAAATTTAATTCTTATAATAATAAGTAATTAATGTTATTCTATAAAGATTATTTAATATAAAAGTAATATTTTTCAAAAAAAATTGTAAGTGTTATAGATGTTATCCAAATAAATTAAATTGACCATTTATGAAATATTATTATATATAAACTAATGTTTTTACATTATATGAATTTTAATTTGATATTTAATAATATTAAAAACACTTAATGTTTTAAAAATAACATTTATTTAATAAAAATATTTTTTCTTCATATTTTAAATTTTTATTTAAAAGATATATTATAAATTTTGACATTATAATTTTAAAAATGAACTTTATTTTTTAATATATTATGTTAAATTTATGTATTTATGATTTTTAGTTTTTTTATAAAAGGATTTATTTTAAGGTAAATAGTGAAAATACCCTTTTTATAAAAATCATGACATTGATGACATAAGCAACATATAATCGTGACATAAATTTTTTAATCCTTTTTATTTTCCAAATATTTTTTTTATATGTAACATTATATATTTCAAAATATTAATTTTATTTTACAAAAATATAATTTCAATTTTAGATCACCATTAATATATTTATAGAAAATTATATTTTATATGTTATATATTTATTGATTAAAAATTAATTTTCATCACTTTTAAAATTTAAATCTAATGAAAATTATTTCATTTCTTTATAATGTACAAAATATTCAATAATGAAAATTTTATTTTTATGCATAAAAATGAATTACATAGGTAAACAATAATTACTACGAAAAATACCAAAAGGGTAAAACGGGTTAACCAAAGAGGTAAAAGTTATAACATGTTAATAAACATATAATTAAATGATTAAATTTCTTCTAAACATAAATTTATCTAAAAATTGTTATTTCTTTTTTTCAGCTTTGCATGTGAAACAAGTGCTCTCTTTATATTTAGATGAAACATTTACAAAAATTTCCTTATTAATACATATAAAAGGGACCTCTCATGACCCCTTAAAGACCACTTCCAAATTTTTGTTTACTTATGAAATTTTTCCCATTTCAATTAACATATATTTATCATTCACTTCATGTGATTTTTATCCTTAATGTTTTTCTATGACCTCTCTTTTCAAGGATTCATTTAAGGGATGCTCAAAGTTCTCAATGTATGTACTAACTTTTCCTAAACATTGTTTCTTTTTGATATTTCAATTTTAAAATATATTTTTCACAATATTAAATGATGAATTAATTATTTGTAGTAAACATAATTTCATTATATTTTTTGAGTAATCGTTAACCAGTTTTCCCTTTTTCATAAAAAATATGAAAACACCTTTCATGTTTTTGTGTAGACTACTGCCTACACGAAGTAACATATCTCACTTTTTTGTAAATTATGTTTTATTTATTTAAATACATTAAAAATATCTTTTAAAACCTAAAAATTATTTAAATAATATCATTATTCTTATTTAGTAATTATATTTTTTCCAAGAAACCACTTATATATACATATTAATCCATTAATTATAGTATGATCTTGTTTTGGTTGATTAGACCACCTACATGGACAATGTGATAAAATAATATCATGGATGACTATGAGACCATAATTACTAATAATATATTATATAAATAACTAAATTATTATTTTATTTTATTTTTAGAAAGAAAAAATTAATATAAATTTCATTTATTAAGATAACAATGTCAGTTCATTATACATCTCAAAAACATGCTCATCTATGATTTCATATAAAGCATCATATGTGAAACACCAATAAAATTAAATTATAACATTATGATAAAATATCCATCAAACATTACACTACCTTTTATGATCTTTTAATTTTTATCTTTGCTATAATAATGAATAACAACACCAATATTATGAAACTACTTCCAATTAATGAAGATTACTCACACATGATAGCAAAAATAGAAAAAACAAACTAATATAAATATAGTGAACAATTATAAATGAAGCTTATAAAATGTTATATATGTGAAGAAGTTCTTAAAATAGGTTATTAAGATGGTTATTTTTTATAAAATATATTTAAGTGTTTTAATAGAAGTCAAGACATAAGTTAAGGTGTTCTTAGTCTCAAATTTAATTTCTTGACACATAATGATTATTAATTATCATGTTATATTAAATTTTGTGTGATTAATACCTGAAGGAAATATTTTGACATATTAATTTATTTCATAGTCTTTGAGGATCCATATCTTTTTTTCTTTCTTCAAATTTCATTTGATTTAAATGATCCTAATGTTTTAAGGGCCTTTGTTAATATAACTCTCTTTATTGAGTTATAATTATTCTCATTAAACTTTTTTCATTGAATCTTATCTTATTAGAACCTAATTTTTTTTTTCATGGTACCATCCCTTCCCCTCTAGGTATAATTACTTTTTATTAAAAAAATTACATTAATATAATTTTTTTCTCAAAAAGTATATTATTGTTGAGAATATATCTTTTCATATTAAATAACAGTTTCCCCTCCTAAATATTTTCCGCTCCCACAAAAATTATCCTTTATATGTGGAAACCAAGTTGAATTTTATATCATGTGACCTTAATGTTTAATTTTCCACTTTTTTGAAAGGAAATGTTTTATATCTCATTATACGATGATGGTTTTCAAAAAAAATATTTAAATATATTAAAAAACATCTTATATTATAATTTTTTATCATACAAAACTTGTTTTCAAAAGAAACTATTGATGTCTCTTTAAAGGATCCATTATTTATTATTCAATATTAAATTAAATATTTTTAATTATTTTCTTAATCATTTTCAAAATAACATTTTAATGTTCCCTGTAACTTCCTATTTTTAGAGCATCATTAAAAATGTTTTATAAAAAATATTTTAGGATTTCAATTATGTTTTCCTATTTATATAAAAAAAATTAGATCTTATGGGAGTTATATTTCATTGGTTACAATATAAATCCTCTCAAAATATTTTTTATTAGAGGATTATTCTTTTAAAAATTACATTACATATTTTTCCTTGGATAATAATCCATTGTGTATAGGTGTTATTTTTTTAAGGTGTTTCTTTTCCAAATATCCTAGTTTTATTTTATTTATTTCAATGTAATTCACTTAGATATCGATAAATTTATCTATTTGGTAAAATTATTTACATAACCATCTACATTACATTAATGGTTTTAGTTTAATGGATTCATACATAGAATTATATTGTATTAATTTATTGGTGAAATTAATAACATAACCATATATTCATTACACTATAAGGTATTTGATTGAGGGATGATTACATAGAAATCTATTCTATTTATTTACATGAGAAATATTGAAAATACATATACTATTTTTTAAAATATGTATTTTAATGTAATAGTAAGTCATGTTGTTTATTTATTGTATTTTCACTCATTTTATTCATATGAAGAATATAATAAACATAATTATTGATGGGTGGGCCCATTATATCTCATTGATGCATCGATATGTCTCATGTGAAAAACTAGCACAACTATTTAGAGAATTACTACCCATTTATTTATATGTACTACCTACATTCTTGACAACATTTAGAAATCATAGAATAAGATTTAATGATACATAATGTCTCAACATAAGGCCTTTATTAGTTTGATATTATTAATTTAATTACCATGAAATTAGTTTTATTTCCTATGTCTTTATTTTTATTATTAACCATATATATTTTTTAATCTGAAGTGATTAGTATTATTAAATTTTCTGATTATCATTTATTTTCATCCATATTATTCATGATTTTTTTATTCTATGATAACTTCTCATACATTATTTCCCTTACTAAGCATTTGCGCTCACCCTTCTTATGTTTCCATCTCTCTAGGTTATGATGAAAGTACTACAGTTGATATATCTAGAAGAAAATAGAATGTGTGGAAAATTTTGGGTGATATTGAAGAATTATTATAGAATATGTAGTTTGATATATAATGGAAACAAATGTAATGTTTTTGAGAACTACATAGACCTTATTAGTTGACATTGTATATTAATTCACTGAATCCTTAAACCTAAAATCATAAAGTAATATATGTAATGTAATATTTTTTATAACTCATGTAATTATAGGACAGTTATGGTTGGGGTGTCAAAATTTTCATGAATGGCGTTCTATAAAGCATTAAATGAAACATTACATCACATAGTACAAATTCTATTTTTATTCATATTATTGTGTACCATGAAACAACTCTTGAAGGGAATGAAATGGTTTGTGATATTTTTATAATGTTAATATGTCTCAACATAGGTCATATAAGAAATAGATTTTTAGGCATATATTTTTACATTTGGAAATTTCATTTGCACCGGTGGAGAGTTTTTTCATGATTAATTGTTGGGGAGGGGTTACTCCATGTTGTCAGTTTAGTTTGTCTAGTTAGATCTTTAGGTCGTGTTATATGTTTTAAGTCGATGATGCCTATTAGGGTTT
This sequence comes from Viscum album, assembly GCA_963277665.1. Classification (NCBI taxonomy): domain Eukaryota; kingdom Viridiplantae; phylum Streptophyta; class Magnoliopsida; order Santalales; family Viscaceae; genus Viscum; species Viscum album. The sequence goes on from OY728128.1 coordinate 1,307,962,945, forward strand.
CCCCCTTCTTCCCCTAAAAGGGGGGTCTCTTTCAATAATAATAAAACAATTTAAGGCCTTCGGTCCATTGGAAGGATGGATATTTAGCCCTATATATTTAAAATAAAAGGATATTTTTCTTTCAAATATTAAAATGACCTATATATTGATAAATTGAGAAGTCATTATCCCATTATAGAGTATAAAGGATTGTTTTTTCGAAGTACTCTAAGGAAGAAAGATCATTATTCCAAGAATTATATTACAAATTAAGATAACTTAGAATGGAGTTACTATGCCTAAAATTTTATAATTTATCAAAATTTCTGAATCTTAGTTTATTCTAGAACACTAGAACAATGTTGTGTGTTTTCTATTGAAACCAGCCCTTAGTAGTGAACTTTGTTAAATTATTATACCTTTGTTTTTAATTCTTATATTTTAAATTTTAGTGGGTATTAAACTATAAATTTCATGTTCAAAGTATTACTATGAATATAAGAATATTTAATGAATATAAAAGAAAAATATCACACCCTAATTCACCCGACTCACCTATGGGTTTCTAAGGCTTCTACTCCTTTTTTACCTCATGAATGAGTATAGTTGTAGTAAGTAAATTCATTACCTTTGGGATAAATATATATGTTTTAAAATAATGATATAATTTCATTCACATACTTGTGTAATAAAACCGAGAGCCATCATATATCATATGATCACAAAGACTACACATTAATCAAACATAGGATGAATTTTCCAACATAAAATGTTTTTTTATAATATAGAGTAGGGTGAGAGAGTAGTGGTCCTTCTGTACCCTAAACATATTTTATGTTGAAGAAAACCTAAAACATATGGCCAATAGGGGTATCAAAGTTAATACCAACTTTGGTGGTAGAGTTTAAGAAATAATAGAACACAATAATAGCATAAAACCATTCTGAGGGAAACTATCCTGCCCTATAATCAAACTACCATTAAATTCCCTCATGAAAACATGTTTTTCATCTCTAGGATTAAAATTATAATACTAAACAAATAATTAAACCACAAAATATAATTATCTTTTATCATATATTAAATTAATGGAGACTATTTTCTTTATAGAATGCCTTCGTCAATTTTTTTTAATTTTCTTTTTCACATAAACCCAAAGAGGATTTAATATTCACCATTTATATATATATATATATATTTAAAATAATACTCTACTATAATTACTTATCCATTTTATGGTCTCCAATTATCGAATCATTACATTCACCCACACTCCTTCCCATTTCAACAACTATCATCCATTTACCATTCCACAATTCTGTGTATTCAATGACTTGATATGAGTTACCCTATGAAATATGTTCTCAGGGTGCCTAACAAAAAATAAAAAAAGATAAAAAAACCACCAATGAAAAATAGGAAATATTAATTCTCACCTTGTTCAAAAATTCCAATTACAACACCATCAAAATGAATGGGAAATATGAAGAAATCGATCTTAACCTACGTTAACCATCGCAATATCCTCTACATTACTCTATTTTCACCAACAAACAAGAATAAAAAATAATAAAATATATATTTAAAAAAGTGCCATCCTATCTCACCATACTAGGTTTCACAAATCTAATCTCAAAATATGATCTACAATCCTATGGTACATATAGTGAAGGAAATCATATTTTTATTGAAACAAATTGATGGACCAATCAATTCCCTCATATCAATGTATACAATCTTACAAAAATGGTAGGTTTTAATGTATCCCCAACCATATACTTTTAGAAAATAACAATTTCATTAATTATCTCAATTTAAAAAATTTATCGTGAGGATTTTTTGGTAATAATAAATCTAACAATCAATAGCTAAAAACAGAAACAAAAAATCATAAAGTTTATTAAGAAAAAAATAACTAGGTTCAACGGTTTTAAGAAAGGATAACAATCCCAATTCATGTTCTACATTAACTATTCTCTTTATTTTACCATATTTTTATTGTTTTCCATGTAACAACCATGAAACCAACACCATAGTGAAAATTTATTTTTTATTATATTTTTATAATATATAAGATATCACATCGCAAATGATTTAATAGTTTTGAAGTGTTAGGAAACTAAATACATATATAATTTCTATAATAAATTGGAAACATATAGCATAAATTCTAAGTTTCTTAAAAAAATAATATTTCATTTATTAAACCCTTAAAATTATTAAATTGTCCTTTATTGGTACCATAGGTAAAGGAAACAAAATAAAGGATGACCTTGAATGATTAGTAATAGATTGCCTACAATATATGTTATCATAAATACATAAAGAATAGTCAATATGGTAGTGTAAATAATCAATAAATGTGACAAATAATTAATAACTTGATCATGAAATATAATTATGGATAATATTATCACAAGGAAAATAATAAATTATTTCATAATGTTAGAATACATAATTCTGGTCAAATTGTTCATAATGCTCATAAATCGCCATCTTACCATAATTATCTCATGCCAAGGAATCAGTATTTTACTATCAATGTCACATGCCAAATAATCTTAAATAAATTCAAGGCCTCATTCCAAGACATATTACCTACCACTAAGGCCTCATTCTAAGATATTATACAAATATGGGATGGAATACACCAATGGAAACCAATTTATTTCTTGTATCATGTTTCATACTAGTTCATTAAAGTGCTATAACAGACCCCACCTATCACTTCTATATGTCAAATTTCGTATTCATATATTTAAATAGTATTAAAATTTATCATAAATATTCATTAACAATTATTAAATAAACATATTAAATGAAGTATTTGGAATAATAATATTTCTGTAGTCAATGGAATAACTTTATTAATAATATTATTTCAATTCACATCATATTTTCAATTAGTATAAGGTTTATTCAATATTTAAAGGATGATAAATTTATCTATAGTTTAAAATAACATGGAAACTGAGGAAATAATAAATAATTATGCAGAGTAATATAGAACATTCAATAAATCCTTGATAATAAAATGAATTAAAAACTATATATCAATAAAGGATAAAAACAGATCATGAATTCATCAGAAAATATATATTTTTAGTAAAGGTAGGTATTTTTAAAAATTGAATTGGAAAATGGAAGTGAGGCATTAAAAGGAAACTTCATAAAACCTTCTTTTCTTTTAAAAAATGTATATATATATCATATCCAAAACACATTTCAGGAGGAGTCAACAAATTGTTTTAAAAAAACTATTTTTAAAATTATTCAAAATTAAGAAGTCAAAAATTAATGTTCCTATGTAATGAAATGTGGATCGGAAGAAAAAAATATTCATAAGTGAAATGAAATCCCATTTTAGAAAAATTAAGAATATAATATCAGCTCTGTTTTAGTATGAAACTAAAATAAAAAAAATAATGAGAAAATAATTTATTCGGGAACAATATGGAAACATGTAATGGAATATTCCTAATAAATAACATTAATTATGGTAGAGAATGTTGTAATTTGGTAATAATTAAAAAATATCTTTTCTTAATCTTGTTCAGAGAGTCAAAAGTTAAATCTTTAGAAAATATATAAAAAGATTAATTTTACCAACTATAAAAAAAGTTCAAAGTTTATTTAAAATGACCATAAACAATAATTTTGTTATATAAAGCATTTTTAAAAAAAATTAATAAAATTGATATAGAAGAAAAAGATTCCAAACATAAAAGATGAACCAATGACGACTTTGCTTAAATTTTTATTTCACTTTTTTTGAGTACCAAAGAGGGATATAATTAAAATAATAATTAAAATATCCCAAAATAACATGAGTTTAACAAAAAAATATGTCTTTTAAAAAATATAGATCATATAATTCCTGAAATGTAAATTTAAATAAAAACAGTCTTGAATAAAAATGAGATTGTAAAATAAACCCTTACATTGGATTCTAGCTTTGTTAAGCACAATCCATCCTCCAATATAATAAATATATATTTATTTTTAATCTATATAATATCCATATTTTTATTTCTATTTCATGTTATGATTTATGAATACTTTTTTACTTATTTAGACATAATTAATTACTAAAATAAATTATTTAGGTCTTAACTGTTGTATTCCTCTTACATGTATTGATACAAGGGTTCTGATCATTTCACCTTGGGAATGGTTTCATCAACAAAATAATGTTACTCGTGTAATAAATATAATTTTATAAATTAAATTAACTTTTATAACCATCCATTTCTTATGGTTAAGAAAAATTTAATATTTTGTTTATGGATGTGGTCGTCTGCACCTATACGTGGGTGACTTTCCATTTTTCAACAGATTATAAAATTGAATGTAGATAACGATTCAGCTTTATAGAAGCTTAATTATTTCATAAATATAATATTTATTCAATAACTACATCTATATAAATATTATGTGTGGTATATATGAAAAATTAAATATTCCACTTCATAGATATAAGTATCTGGCCTTAAAAATTACATAATCATTATTTTTAGTCCAGAATTTACTTTATTTTATATTTAGGGTAATTTTAGGTTTATAGTTTTAGATAATTATTCCAGAACACATAAATTAAAAACCCATATATTAAAAGGTGGAAACATAAAATTAGTATTCATTTTTTCAATAATATTAATTTTATAAAATATACATAATTTCTTTTCACGTAAAATATTCACAGCTTTCAACCTCACTTCTTTATTTCCATTACCCCCTCTTAAATCATATGAAAAACATTTTAAAAAAATGTTATGAGTAAAAAATTATTATCAAGGGAAATAAAAATAAAAATAACAATTATTCGAGTGAAAAGTAAAAAAATCATATAACATTTACATTTTCATTAAATATTCTTTGAGTGTATGAAATAAATAATTTTCACAAGGAAAAAACTAAAAAAATCTCAAATAAACCCTTTAAAACCCTTATCATGAAATTAAAACTCCCTTTCAATGACTTAAGGAATTCTTTTCATAAAACCCTTTCAAAAACCATTTAATTAGTCTAACTATATGGTCAAATTATAATATAATAATTAATCAATGCATAAAAGAGCTATAATGGGTCTCTCCCTTCATATAAGATATATTAGGATTATCTATTTTTCATGTGTTTTAGTGGGTTCAACCCTTCATATATGATAAATCATGCTCACTCGTGAGTTATAATGGGGATCATCCCTTCATATAAGATGTAAAATGGATCAGGTAGTTCATAAAATAATCAAGTACCATATAATGAATAATTATTTTTATTCATTCACTTTTAAATCATAATAAATTTTAAAAACACTTTTAAACTCATTAAAAATAACTTTTACATATCAAAATTATCTTTTTTTTAAAACCCCATTTTCAATAAAAAAATACAATTTTCTTTTAAAACCCCATTTTTAATACTAAAATACCCTAAATATGAAAAAAATGTTTCTATTTGAATTATACATGAAAATTTTCAATTGAATATAGAAAATAAGATAACTATCACATTGGTAGATAAATTAATTGTCTTCATAAATTTTAAAAAAGAACATTCATTTTGTCTTTTCTGAATGATTTTCATATAAACAAAGTATAAACATTCCGTTTAAAAACATTGAAATTAGTAAAATTGAAATAAAATCTACATTACAAATTTATTATGTCCATATAAAATCTTTCATTAAATAATATTACCAAAATGTGGGAATTGAAGGAATGGATTTGAAGGAAACACTTTAAAAGATTATTTTCATTATGAAACCTCCCTTATCACTTGGGAAACACTTGAATCGTAAGCCCCCTAAAATAGTGACATTAAAAAAATTAATATCATGAGAATAAATAAATTCAGGGTATAACATGAAAAATGGGCTATATTTACACCTTGTAAAATAATATAGCTTCATAACATCAAAATATGCCTAAATGATATGAAATTGAGTTGAAGTACCTTACTTGGAGTATGACTTGTCACATATAACATTATATTCATAAATAATATACTTTTTAAATTATTCAATTTATTGAATTTTTTTTCAATTTTATAATTATTTTTATTTCACTAAATACAATTTCATATAAAATTACTTAATTAATTAGTTTTCCATTGCATGATTTGACAATATTCGGATTATATGTCAAAAATGACTTTGGTAGGTTGAGTATGGCTAAAGAGGAAATTATTTTAACATATACAGAATAATAATCAGGGAATAATTATCATATTAGTAAATAAATTAAACTTTTAAGTCGAATCATGAATTATTTTTATAAATTAAGTCTGTTAGGATCAAGGTGAAGGTAGGTCGTACGTATACCTAAGTAACATTTCTACTTCTCGACAATCATTATATAAATGAGTTATATAAATTTTTAACATTAAATAATGATCATAATATCATATATACCATATTATTTCATTAAATTTACATATATATATATTTTCCATGTTGTGTGGTTATAAAAAGAGTGTCGCATCGCTTCATTAAGGTTGTAGTCCATACGTGCATGAATGACATTTTTACTTTTTTAGTTAGTGAAATGGTAAGAAGGAAAATAATTTATTATATTTGATTTTGATAAATATGAAATAAATATCATAATTATGTCATTTATATCACATATATTCATTATATTTACCCTTATTACATTTCATGTAATGCGTCTATGAAAAACGAATCACGTCACTTCCCAAGGTGGTAATCCTCCGTACACACGACTGACATTATCATATCCCCAACATAATGGAATTTAAAATGGTTTATATGATATAATTTTTCCCTAGGTATAAATATGTTATAAATATCTTATATTTATATATAATTTATATCCATATTCATACCCAACTGTGGTAGGTTGTAATGAAAAAATTAATGACATCGGTTCCCAAGACGGTTGTCAATCGTACACATTAATTATGATTTTATAACCAATTTTATAGAAGTGTGCATAGTTTCAGGTCATCAAATTTTTGTAACAACATCCTAGTATCTATAGGATAATAATTTTACAATATCATTATGTTTTAACGATAATTTAATTATTTGGACAATGAAACGAAATAAAAAAATTTGTTGAAGAATGTTACCTGTTCTTCGGGTATCCAGCTTATTTTCCCCTAGAATCTGTCCTAGAATGAATTTATTCCCAAAATAATTCATCTAGGAAGAGGAGAGGGAAGTTATAAATTGATATTAATATATATTTGTGAAACCATAATGGTGTAAAATCGTGAATAATAGAGGAGTGTGGGTGGCCTTTTATAAGCGAGTTCAGTGGTACACTTGTTATTTTTTGAAAATATTCAATCATACCCACATTGTTAACACGAAACAATACTCAAAAATGGGAAATTATAGAAAATATAATATATAAAGTCTAAATATTTCCATTTAATGGGTGTTTATGAAGTTTTTATGTCCTTTTTAAATCTTATCTTCTAATTTTAACCGATTGGTAAATCTATTTTCACCATAACCATGATAATTAATTTCTAGAGTTTTCACTATTCATTTTTGTAACAAAATGATTTTACAGAATAAAAAATTAAAAATTATACTAATTAAAAATATTTAATCTATTTTTAAAAATTTAATTAACATACTATTAAATTTTTTATTTAAAATTAATTGCACTGGTGCGAGGAGAAAGTGGGTTTTTAAAGAGAAAATGTTCAAACTTTTACAATTTTTTTATATAAAAATTCAAAAATAAAATGATTCCAATGACCTTAATTTTATTAATTCAAATAAAATTGAAATAACAATACATTAAAACCAACTAAAAATATAATTATCATTATAAATAATTTAATCAAAAATTGGGTTTTCAATTAAAATTTTGTATCATCAATATTCATCAAAAAATGAAACTTTTTAAAAAACGAAAAAAATAACCCTAAGTTATATTTTATATTTTTATTTCTAAATAGATTTCAATTTGTAAAATAATTTTCTAAAATTGGTAGAAATTAATTTTAAATTATAATCGTAAATCTAGACTAAACCGTCTTTTAGAAAAAATATAGTTTTTTCTAAAAACAAATTTTTCTTTTCAAATGGTTTTATTTTTATATTTAATGAATACATATGAATTTTAATTATTTGTAAACCATATAATTTTCATATTTTATTTAGTACTATTAATACCATCAAATTTAATTCCACGTTTATAATGGTAACGTTTAAATAAAAATATTTTAAGAGTGGTGTGTTTTATTCAAGCTATGTGTTATATTCATTGCAAGATAACTATGAGATTAAATTTATTTAAATATAAATATATCAAAAAGTCTTAGGTTGTTATATTATCATATAATCTCTATTTTTTATCATTTAATCTATAAAAAATAATTTTCTTCTTTTAAAATATCAGGATGTTACATCATACACCTTTAATAATTTTTTTCCTCATAATATGAACATTATCTCAATATTAAAAGGCCAGTCATTTGAAAATACCATTGTTTAAAAACCCATATCATAAAAGAGATAATATATTATCCTCCTATAATAGATAAATATATATATAAGTGTTATATGAAATATCACCTAACTAGGTTTCTATGCCAGAGAACATTGGTGGTAAGTGAAGATATGGTCACGGAAGTAATTAATAAATAATTATAGAGAGTGACTAAGATCATCGATAATAAGAAAGTGAATTATCAATAGAATATTAAGGGACACAAAAATAAATATTGATGATAATCTCAAAGGTCATCTGATTCATCAGATATTAATATAATAGGATATCATTTTTGTTTCCAAAACCACTTTCTAAATTTGGTGAATTCTTTTGTTGTCTATGAATGTTTAGAAAGATACGTACTTGATACATTACAATTACTTATGTAGAATTTCATCCCTAGTTTTGTATCAATAAAGATAAAATTCAACCATTACTATAAGAAATGAATATCCAGAAATTAATTTTTATGCTCTAAGTGCTAAGATTCACTTTTAATGGATTATAAGATCCTAAAAGAGTGAAAAGTATTTCTGTTTGTCCCTAACCATTTTACAATCCCAATATGGTTAGAAAAAGTTATCTAATATAATAAATTAATCTCTAAAAAACAAATAAAAAACCATTGGTTCATAATTAATATTTTTTTTAAATAGTTTTACTAAAAATAATATCATAATAACCCAGATTTCATATAGGGAAATGGTAGGTGCTAAACCCCTACGTCATTTGACCATGGTTTCAATCCCTATAACCCGTTCAAATGCAACAAGTTATCACCCAACATATAAGTTTTAATTTTTCTAAAATATGTTAATAATATTCCAAAAACATTCCCATAAAAATTTTTATGGATATCCAAGAAATAAAATTAATCATTTAATAACCATTTTAATAAGTTTTTAAACATAAACCTATTTTTCACAAAGTCTAATAATCTTATTTGACAATTATTAGAATTTAATTAATTATCGTATTAACCGAAAATGTTATAAATACCTTTAAACTTATGTCTATAAAATCTAATGTTGTTATTTCTAAAATATGTTTTCTACATAAAAATATACTTCAGATATCTATAAAAACTAAATAAATGTCTCCCAATGTAATTCAATTACATAAAACAAACAAAATTCGGGTGACTAAGATATTAAAATTATGATCAACCTTTAAAAAAAGAAATCTCCCTTGAGTTATCACCACTTCACCAGATAACCCAACATCAACTATAGAAGTTTCGAATGATATTCCTCTCCATTTTTCTTCGGATTTTAATTATTTCCAACCTCGGTATGTAACTTCTGAAAAAAGTTTTCATAATGTCGCATATCATTATTTCTAAAACATATCACCATTGACTGGATATTTTATATCTCATATATATTTTTTTAGGACTATTTTCTTTGTAGTCACAGACATTGTGAGTCAACTTACCACACCATTAACAATTCTCAAAACACGACATACATTCCCTGAAATGTATTTCATGGAACATGGAACATGTTTAAGGATTTCCTATAGACTTATTCATAATTTTCATCAATATTTACTAAAACATTGACCATATCTTAATCTTTTTATCTCATGGAAAATAAGTTTCAAAAAACTACATCTAAGATTTCTCAGCACAATGAAAAAAATTCTCATAAATTTTAAACTAACATAAAGCCAAATACTTATGTAATATTTTTGAAATATAAAGTAAAATATATTAATTTTACCATCAATGTCCTAAATAAAATCAAGAATATACATATCCAACATTGTAAAATTTTCTTCATTTGTAGACACTAAATATTCATCTTTTTCTATAGTTCCAAGACTTTTTCCCCGTCCTAAGATGAACAAATTTTGTGAAAATTTTATCAAAGAAAATATTCATAAAATTCTACCATTCCTTGGAATCAAGATAAAATTTCCCTTAGGTATTCTTAACTAAATACCACGATAGATCTACATTACTATTAAAACTATAAACAGAATGATTTTCCTTTTGACATTCCTAATATCTCATGACATTAAATATATTATCGGGATCATTTATCATTATGTTTTATACCACTAGGTCAGATGATCCACCATATATTATGGAATTTTTCCACATAAAAAAATCCAAAATAAGCATTTTTCTTTCTATTAGATCAGGTTCCTGTCTTTCACGAAAAACACCAATATTAACAACATGTGTGAACTAATCCATCACTACAAAAAACTATTTAGTTCCAATTCCAACCATTGGAGGATGCCTATATGGAAGGGTATTTTCATCTTGGTTCCTTTACACAAAAAAATTACCTGTTTACTCTATGGAAAACCATTCTTAATAGACAAATTTTAGATAAAGTAACATGGTAATCATAATATTCAATATCATTTCATCTTATGCATAATGTTGAATCTTTCAAGGGCATGCTATTAACATTATCCTAACCTCTAAAGTAATCTAGATCATCCTCAGAATCCAAATATAAGTACATACATATAAACATTACATAATATTTATTTTTATTCACGAATTTACTTTTTCTCAGTTTGAGGGTATTTTTATTTTTTGTGTTTTAGAGAATTGTGTCATATCTCATACATAAAAAACTATATAATACAAAGTGGACACATCCAATTAGTATCCATTTTTTCCATAATGTTAAAAATTTTAAGTAAATAATTTTTTTTTTGATGTAAAATATTGAAAAAATTCAAATTGACTTCTTCTTATCCAATACACATCCTTAAATCCTATGAAAAATATTTTTAAAATGTGTGATGAGAACAAAAAACACAGTGAGGGACATAAAAATAATGAAAACCATTAGTGTAGTGAAATATAAGAAAACTCATATAACGTTTACCTTTAACATTAATATTATTTTAGTGCATGATATAAAACATTTTAATATGATAGTCACACAGACATTTTACTAAAAGAAAGCCTTTAAAACCCATAATAAGAAATTGAGACTCTTTTTTGATGACCTAGTGTATTATATTCATAAAACCCTTTCAAAACCCTTTTAATAGGAATAAAAATATGCTTGAATACCAATATAATAATTACACAATTAATTGGATAACTATAATCGGTATCACCCTTAGTATAATCTATATTGGTATCACCCAAATTTCAAGAGTCATAATGGGGATCAACCCTTTGTATAATTTATAGTGGGACTACCTGTGAGCTATAATATAGACAGAACCTTTATATAAGTTATATCAGGCTCAACCTTTTAAGACAATTCTCAAGTATCTTACCATGAATAATAAATTTTAATTCTTTTAATTTTTCATCACAAGAAATTATAAACTCTTTTAAACTCATAAGAAAATCACATTTAGATATAAAAATACACTTTTAATTTAAAAAACCAATTTCAATATAAAAATGCATTCTTTTTTCGAAAAAAACATTCAATACCAAAATACATAAAAAAGGGAATGGATTTTTCTTTAAAGAATGCATGACATACTTCCATGGAAGATATAAATCAAATAATGATCATGGCAGAGGAATAAACCACTATAATTGTAAATGTTAAAATAGAAAAAAAAATTTGTCTCTTGTCAAAAACATTCCGTATAAAACACATAAAATATTCAGGATTAAAAACATTTAAATAAGTAAAAGTGAGATAAAATATAATTTATAATTATTTCATTTTCATATATTAACATTAATAAAATAATTTTTTAAAAAATGGATATGGAAGAGAAATATTTGGATGGAAATACATTAAAAGATGATTTCTTTTTTAGAAGAAAATTCCTTTATCACTTGGGAAATACTTGAATAATAATCCCTAGGAATTAATAACATTAAAATAATTAAATAACATGAGAATTGATAAATTCATGATATAAAATTCCAAAGGGTCTCCATATACACCTATAAAAAAAATATGTCAACAACAACATAATATTTCTAAATGAATGAAAATTGAGATGACATCCCTTACCATTAATCCGACTTATCACTTGTGTTTTTATCTTCTTGAATAATAATATTATATGAATTATTTTATTTCATGAAATCCTTTTTAAAGTTTAATATTAATTTTATTTCACTTATTATAGTGTTTTTTACAATTACATAATAAATTTAGTTTATGTTTGATGTTTTGACCATTTTCAACTTATGTGTCAAAAAATGGATTTGGTATATTGGTTATGGTCAAAGTGATCATTATTTAAAAATATGTAGAATAATTATAATGATATAATTATAATATTTATAAATATATAATAATTTTAAAACTAACAAATATCATGGGTTTTTAGAAATGAATTATGTTATGATCATTGAGATGGTAGGTCATGCGTACGCTTGAGTAACAATTCTACATCTCAACATTCATTATCGAAAGTAGGTAAGTAATATATTATCATTAAAAAAATTATTGATATCATATATACCATATTATTTATTTAAATATACTTATATGTATAATTAATGTGGTTTGATGATGAAAACGGAGTCACGTCTCTTCATGAAGGAGGTAGTCCACACTTACCCGAACGATGTTATCACATTTTCAGTGAGTGAAAAGGTAAGAAATTAAATCATGTATTTTATTTTTTAGAATGATAAATATTTATTTAATATCATAATTTGTTTATTAATATCACATATATTAATTACCATTACCCTTATTACCTTTCATTTAATGTGTTTGTGAAACAAAAATCACATTGCTTCGAGAGGTGGTAGTCAGTCGTACATGCGAGTTCCATTATCACATCGCCTAAACAAAGGAATTTAAAATGGTAAATTTGATATAATGTCACCATAGTTATAAATATTTTACAATTATCATATATATACTTTATATCCACCAATAAACCCAGCCATGATAGGTGGTAATTGAGTAACGAATGACATCGGTTCGCGAGCTGGTGTTCTGTCCTATACATGAATGAAGTTTTTTAATACACATAACAGAAGGGTAGAATGATTAAGGTCCTGATATTGTCATAAAAATAATCATTTTATTTTTAAAATAATAACTATATTATATCCTAATGTTTTAATAATAACTAAACTAAGTGGATAGAGATATAAAATAAAAACACTCATTGAAGAATGATACCTCTCTTTTGAGTATCCTCCATTGGATTTCACCCAATACTTTTCTATGTTGGATTTATGACAAAAATAATTCTTATATGATAAGGGTACAGAAGTTAGAAATTTATTGGGTAAATACTATATGAATAAAAATGGTGTGAAGGTGTGAATAAGAGATGATAGGGGGTGCCCTTTTATAATTGATGAGAGTTGAACACTTATAATATTTTTTAAAAAATCAATCATACCAATGTTTGTATAATTAAACATCCATATAAAATGGTCCATTCTAGAACATATAAGCTATAATATTTACATATGGCCAAAAATGGGTTTTTGAAAGATCTTACGTAAATTTTAACCCTTATATTCTTAGTTGAACCCCCATTAAACCAATTATTACTTTAACTGTGGTAATTAAAGTTTACTATTTTCACTATTTATTTTTTCAAAATTATGTTGAAGTTATTAAAGATTTTAAATTATTTTGATTCAAAATATTAAATCCATTTTTCAAATTTATTTAATAGAAGTGTAAAATGTAATTTTTAAATTAATCCTGCAAGAACATGGTCAAAGCTGATTTTTATAGAGAAAATGTTCTGAACATTAAAAAAATTTAATCAAAATTAAATATAAAATAAGTAAAACGGGAGAAATATTATTACTTGATATAAAATTGAACTAATTTTAGATTAAACACAATTCATAATACAATTTATTAGTATAAATAATTGAAATAAAAAAATCATTTTTCAATTAAAACTCAGTATTTTCATTATTCATTAAAAATGAAACTTTTCATTAAAATCAAATAAAATAACCCCAGAATTCTTTTGATACTATCATTTCAAAAATTAATTTTATTTTCTCAAATAATTTTTCTAAAATTTTTACAAATTGATTTTAAATTTTTTGTGCAAAGCGCGATTAAACTGTCTTTTTAAAATAAAACAATTTTCAGAAAACATTTCTGTTTTTTCAAATGGTTTTAATTTAATCCCTAAAAATTTTAAATCCATTTTATTTATTTATAAAAAATATAATTTTGATAATTTATTTTTTACTATTAAAACCCAATATTTTTATTTCAACGTTATAATAGAAATGCTTAAATAAATATATTTTAATAGAGTATCATGTTTTGTTCAATGTAAGTGGGTTTTGCATTGTAAGATTTCAAGGGGATTAAATTTATTTAAAAAGTGTATTTTAAAGTTTTTTGATGTTAAATTCTCTTCTAATATCAGTGTTCTGTGTCGTTTAGGCTATTGAACAAACTTTTATTCTATTAAAATCATTTGGTGTTACAAAATGGATGGAAATGAAATCAAATAGGGTTGTACCATAAATAAAAAAACAGTAATTAATGGTACATATATCATTATATTTTCAGGTTTATTGAGTATTTTTATTAGGTTTAAGAAGAAATAAACATGAATAAAAATAGTTAATATGACTGCCTCTTCCATGGGAATCCTCCTTTTGCGTACACATTAAACCTTATTAGTTTGGTTTTTTATTGATAAAAAATCTTCTGGGTGAGGAAAAATTAAAATTCGGAGGGATTTTGGTATGTATATTTTGATATAGTTAGACTTGTATGTGTCCATATGTGAGGAAGGTAGGTTCCCATTATAAGTTTGAGGAGTGAAAATATTTTAAATACTCTTAACTTTTAAAATATAATAAAGTAATTTTAGAACATAATTGATCATATTACCATCCATTTAAAATATAATATAATATTATATCGAAATAAACTCAATAAATCAAATTAATTTTTTTTTATATTTTAATCCTTATCTCATAGTTTAACATCTTTTTAACCCTTTAAACACTTATTATGGTGACAAAATGTTTACTATGGTATCTATTCACTATGAATAAATCTAAAATGATAATTATTACATAATTTGAATATTTTTATTTCAAATATGGAATCTATTTTTCCATATTTTATTCCTAGAGGGGTTGAAAATTAATTTTAATATAATTATGAAAAAATAATCAAAAAACAGTTAAAAATGAGTTTTTATGTACAAAATTATTTTACACCAATATTATCTATAGAATTGATTATTTTTTAATTTAATTGTTTATAAATAAAAAAGGTGAGTTATGTGACATTAAAATGATTTCAAATCCTGATGTAGAATTTTAATTATTTAATTAAATAAAATGATCAAAAATAGTTCTTTTATTGGAATAAAACTTCACTATGGTTTTAAAATATCAAACATAGGTTTCAAAAACTCAATAAAAATATTATTAGATTTTTTAATTTACATATTGAAAAATGTCTTGTAGAAAACAAATGAAAAACATTTAGGACATTCTTATACCATAATAGACTTATAAAAAGTAAATCACTTATAAAATGGTTTTTTTCAATATTCACCTAAAAATACACCTTTTTGGAAAAATGTCAAAAAATAACAATAATATAATTTTTAAATTGTAAAATAAAAAATAAAATTCATATAATATAATGAAAATTATATAATTTTTTTAGAACACATTATTCAATAGATAAAAATTTATTTTTCTATATTGGTGACGTAATAGATTATGGATTATGGTATAGTTTATGAATATATCATTTACCTACTATATTGTAATCTCAATTATTAAATTTAATTGGACATATATAATTTCATACTTAAAATTAGTTATATACATTATTACATACAAATAATTGGATAAATATCAATCGCTACTCCTCAGGATCCCATGTTACTTCTTATATCTTGTTACTCCTCCGAAGCCAAATCAGTAGTTGAGTTGTCTAATTCTACAATCATATCTCTCTTGTGTCAAGAATATAGAAAAAATATTTATTAAAAGATAATTCTCGTTCCAACTCTATTTCCTTAGTGGTGAGTAAATTATTTTGTTATGGAATATACTTATTCAATAATAAAATCATGGAGTACATCATGCACTTCAAAAAAATTGGCATTGTTGGATGGTAGGTCACATATTCAATTCTCTCAAAACATAAAAAGGATTTATTTACACAGGTATTAGTTTCCATTTCTCACCAAACCATATTACTCCCTTCCATGGTGATAATTTTTGGAGGACATTAACCCCTAAATGAAATTTTTATTCATTAAAGTATCAGCCCAACTCTTTTTTCAACTATTGGCAGTATTAATATTATTTTTAATATTCCTCACTTTTTTAATGTTTTCTCAGTGATTTATGGTCATATATGCTTTATATATCTAACATTATTTCAATAAATATGGTGTGTGAAATCTATTTATTTATAATATTTCATATAATGTAATTTTAATGCGTGAGTGTATTCTATTATTATAAGGAAATTCTACTAAAAGTAGATATTGATCTCGTAATCCTTCAATGTTAAGTGGGAAAGACCTTATCATTTCTTATAATATTTAAATAATCCTTTTGAACTATCTATATATTTGAGTATAATAGGTGGTGTTAAATTGTATATCGGTGTTGAGATATTTTTTAAGACACTTTAACCTCCTAAGCATTTTGAATCAATGACCACAACTAATTAGAATCCCCCTTTAAGAAATATACTACCAGAATAAACTTCTACAACTCATTACTTCCAAAAAAACAAGAAATATATTTTTTAGAGACTTTATCTATTTATCAAATACCAATGGTTTATTAATTCAATTAAAGGATTGAGTTTTCTACCATTGGAATACTTACATCATCATTTTACTATTTTATGAAGTAATAGGTTTCTCCATATGGGAATTATTATTGATCTTTACCTGAGAAACATACTCTAATAGAGACATACATTTCTTAGTTCCAATACAATCATTGTCAAATTTCTAAGGATGGAAATTCATACAATAATTATGGTTGTTCAAACAATTTATATTCCTTTCATTAAGAAGAATATCTAGATAATGATCCACACTCAATAATAACATAGAATTATAATAAATATTTTATAGCATAACAAATTTTATGAAGGAAATGTTCTTTAGTATATTAGGGGGTTTATCATAACACTTGTTCTAATTAATATATTCTAAAATATAGTTCACAATGTTCCTACTAAATGTGATTTGATACCATGTCTATCAAAATTGACTCTAATATCCCATAACTGGTGTTTACTTTATTACATTTGTATAAGAAACAATGGATCTCATCATAAAGGATAAAATAGTATAGTAGTCTTGGGAGACTAGATACATTCACGATTTCTATAATATAATTTAAACATAAATAATAGAATCTTAATTTCATAAAAACATTCTTATTTTCTTTATTACTTCCCTTAAATTATTCAAATATCCCTTCATCGTACACTAGGGAACCAAAAGAAAAAAATGGTGATATCAGATAATCAATAAAAGATTATATATAATGAAAGCTAATGTGTATAAATACGGAATAATCAATATGGTAGAAAAAATAATAAATAAATGTGACATATAATCAATAAATTGAGAATACAATATATCCTTGTATAATTAAATCACATATAAAACCAATAATTTCTTTCATAATGACGGAATTTATAATATTGGACATCTTAGTCCTTGAGCTAGGA
The DNA here is from genome assembly GCA_963277665.1 of Viscum album. NCBI lineage: Eukaryota > Viridiplantae > Streptophyta > Magnoliopsida > Santalales > Viscaceae > Viscum > Viscum album. Next base: position 1,307,981,012 of record OY728128.1, read on the forward strand.
CATCACAGTATTACCGTTGATTCCACATTACAAGACATTAGTATCATATTAAACCCCTCTATTTGAGGAACATTACTTTTTATTACTGTAATTTTATGTCATAAAGGAATATTTTTTGTGTAATTACGATGTTTTAGGGAGTTTTAAGAGATTTTGGATTCTTTTTTTAGGGTTCATAGATGGAATACTATTAGGAGAAATTGTGATTTTTTTCCAATGTTATCACATGACAATAAAAATTTACATAGGGGAAGGAACATGGTTGGTGAATATTTTGGGTAAACCATATAGTAACCATGTGGACTCCTAAATACATGTTTATTGATAATTTTAATGTTTATAAAAAGGTTTTTCAAACCATGAAAATAAATTATGGAGACCTAGGTTTCATCTAGTAACACCATCATTTTAGGTGCATTGTTTTCTATAATATTTGTCTATATCATGTGATGTAATTTATGAAATTTTAAAATTTGTTTCTAGTACTAATTACTCCCCTAAAACCATCAATTTTCCTCTAATGACTTATAATATAGAACAACAGGGTTCCCCTTAATAATTTTTATGGATCTCTTTAATCTAAATGTTGATTCCATCAATTCATAGAGTGTTGGACCTAGGAAATCGATGGTAAGAGTTCCCATTCACTATATCCTCATTTTCCTTCTCCATATCTCTTTGATGGAACCCTATAAAGGGGTTTCCATGATCAAATATATAGTTTATGATATATATTTATAGGATTATATTATTATTTATTAAAGGAAAGGTGATGAGTGTTTAGGTATGGGATGTTACAAAACCATTATTCTGAAGAAAAAAACCCATTGAAAATAGGTGACTTCTAGGCCACTCCACTTCCACTTAGAAATTAGAGGTTTTATTTCTCTAAATAATAATTTTGTTTTTTAAATGGTATTTTTCTGAAATACATTAGGAAAACCACTTTATGGTGTTTCCTAAAAAAATTAAGGGTGTAACCTACCACATTTATGATAAAATTCTTAAATGATACTTTCATTTACAAAGAATCTTTAGTGTATGAAATTAGCATGGACATGGGTGAATAAGTTCATGATTTATATCATTCCCTTGATTAATAAAACTTGGATAACATTTTAATAGTTGTGGTATAAAATATTATACTACTAGGTGATGCATTGAGTTCGGAGGGATGGGTAACATTCATAAATATCAATTATTTAGAGGAAATATTAGTTAGGAATGAATTGCTTGTATGAATTCATGAGTCTATGTGTTCATGTCAAGGCATTCCACCATAGTGTTGACTATATTCAATGTTTCTCCATTTCTTCTTATCTACTACTTTAATATTCTCCAATTATATATATATATATATTTGTTTATTGTTATAAGAAAACATGTTATTTTCATACTGGAATGTGTGTGATGTATTGAGGATTGACCACTAGGTTTTGTACTGACACCTATATATGCACCTTAGTGAATATGTATTACTTTTACCATGATAATGTTAAGGGGATTGTAGACGCCGGAAAAGTCCGTTGCTCCCAAACGAAGCTCCGGATGCGGAAAGCGAGGTCATATTTGGAGTCGGAAGGATGTTTCGGAGGGCCCGGAGGCCTTGCGCGGAATTTCAGAGGCACGCGCGCAAAGGTGATGTCCCGCGCGGAAAACCCCCGGGATGCGCGCAATGCGCCGGCTCGGCGCGCAATTCTGCGCGCCGCGGGTCCGCGCGACTCCCTTACGCGCCGCGCCCGATTCCGCGCCCGCGAGAAGAATTTCGCGCTCGCACCCTGGATTCCGCGCTCGGGGTTGCCTATAAATACAAGGCGACCCCCAACGTTTCAAAGGTTGCTGGAAGTCGAAACGTCTCCCGTGCGCGCAATTCAACCCCTTCCGCGCGCAATGACGAACTTCAGGTAACCTCCTTTCTTTCGCGCAAGAAAGCCTCGGGGTCCGCCTTCGCGCGCAATCCCCGCTGGCTCCTTTCATTTGAATAAACACTCACCCTAAGGCCTTTGCGCGCAAAAGAACCCGCTTGCGCGCAATTGCCCCGGGGTGCGCGCAATCCGGCCCGATTGCGCGCACCCCCCTTCTTTCAAGTGGCCATTCGTTAAAGAATGAGCCGTTGCCCCCGCGCGCTATCCGAAGCCCGGTGTGAGCAATCTCAAGCATCCGCGCGCAAGGCGCTGGCCCAATTGCGCGCCAGCCGCCCCGATTGCGCGCCGGCCCGCAGTATTGCGCGCAAAGCTTCCTTTTTGCGCGCAATCTGCCAGGGTCGTCCCCGTTGACCTCCTAAGGTTACCCGCCTGTGTGGCACCCGATGATTCTCATCCCGGGTGCCCGCACCGTGCGTTGTCTTCCCGTGCGGCCCTCCAGGCTTGCGCGAAGTGACACGCACCTATGTCCAGCATGACGTTAAACTGCATATATGTCCAGCATGACGTTAAACTGCATATATGTCCAGCATGACGTTAAACTGCATACTCGTCCAGCATGACGTTAAACTGCATATACGTCCTGCACGACGTTAAACTGTACATCGTCCGCGCTGCAAGACGTTAAACTGCCAAGGGCTTCGTCCGGCAACCTATGCCCAGCATGACGTTAAACTGCACACCCGTCCAAGCTGCACGACGTTAAACTGCCTAGCCCCCATCGTCCGTGCTGCAAGACGTTAAACTGCCAAGTGCCTCGTCCTCAACACATGACGTTAAACTGTACTTCGTCTGGCAAGACGCTAAACCGTCCGCAACCTGATCCCGTGCTCCGCACGCAGGGTCTCCCCCGGTTTGGACGTGGCCCCCACCCGCTCGTCTCTGCAGGGATGTCGGGATTGTCCCCCTTTTGGGACGATTTAATGGGAGTGGCTTTTCCCTACGGGGGCAGGGTATTACAAACCCCTAGTTTCTCGTGGGAGGCTGCACATGTGTATCTCCATTGCACCTCCCCACTGCCGAAGCCAGTAGAGGGTCTGACTGGGATCGAGGTGTCTTTTGCTTTCGGTCCAAGTCCCTTCCAACTGAGTTTTGCAGTATCCGGGCTGCCCCAAGTGCGTAAGTCCTGACAGAATGAACTACGTGGACTTTGATCCCTGTCTTCTATACAGGGTACGTAGGAAGCCTCCCTGAGGTCCAAGCCCACCACCTGGTCGTCCCGGTCGTATTTACGTCGGTTCGTCCATCAGTGGACCCCTCCAGGGTTCACGCTTGCGTTGATTCACCTATGAATCCGCCCCTGTGGGAGACCGCCCGTGTGTATCTCCACGGTGCCTCCCCACAGCCCCCCTTTTCCATTTCCCCTTTTATCGTCCAGCATGACGTGAAACTGTGATCCACCCGGCCGTTCCATCCCCCTCCGTGCGAGGTGGTTCGGTTCAATCCTCCGCCCGGCGGCCTCGACCTCTTCGTGAGTCGGCTTGCCGACGTCCAGCATGACGTTAAACTGTATGCCCGAACTACGTTGACTTTGATCCGTGTTAACGCGCGGTACGTAGGAAGCCCCCCTGGGGTCCATGCTCTTTACTCCATCATCCATCCTGATCCTTACCCGGGCCGCCACATCCCGGTGGGGTCATGCCACTTCACTCCACTCCACGTTACTTGGGAAGCCGCCCATGTGCTGGCCCCAGCGTCGGAGGTTCCCCGCAAGGGGTTCTGTCATCTGATCCACTTTTCGTGTTGATCGGTCCGATGCCGTCCCCGCTGGACGTTAAACTCGCGGCATACCCCGTGTTAAACACGGGAAGCTGAGGAAAACCTCAGGTGACACAGTTCCCCGCACCTAGTACGGGATGCCTCAGGCCATCGTGCCTTCGAGAAGCCCTATTAGGGACGGAAGACAGACGTGCAGAGCCGCAGTGTTACAACACGCCCCCAGCACCCAGAGCCACCCGGCCTTCTCACCGCAGGTTGCTGCCCCGCCCAGACTCCTTGGAACGTCCGGGCGGAAGCAGCGTAATTAACCGGTGTCCATGAAGATATGGCGCCGGGAACGAGATTCACGAACATTCTTAAGTCTATGAGGGAGACCCGGATTAGGCGACAAGTTCCGAGGAGACGTCCAAGGAAGGAGAAGCCGACATCCCATCATCCCGGTTTCGATCAAGGAGCAGACGCCCCTGAATAAGGGACGGATGCCGCCCGCCCTTGGAAAGCGGGACTGCGGGACCACAAGCCGCGCGCCCATCCCCTCGGGTTGACGGGTGCACGCGCGAACGCGTCTTGGCGGAACAGCGTAACCCGACGCACATCCGCACCGAAACAGAAAAATGGTGAACCCGACGTGAATCTCTTCTCCTCGATACGAAGACCGATGGCTTTCAGAGGTGTTGGAAGACCGGCGTGTTGCCCGGCCAAGCATTCAGTCTTACCCGCCAGGGGCTGGGGAAGGGACATCGGGCACTCCGTCTCGCAACGTCGAGGGCCTGGGTTCCCCCCACGGAAGGCGTCGTGGCGCTAATGGTTGGTTGTCGATTCCTTTTTCCTGTCAGTATTAATGGGTCATTCTCCCTGCTTTCAGAAATCAGGTCGCCCGATCTAGTGCCCGAACGCCACCCGCCCACTGGCGCAGGGACAGGGGAAACACCGACGCGGCTACTCCGCGCGGTCCCGCCCGTTCCACAGCCGTCCCAGCAGCCGCAATTGCGGGACGACCACGCCCTCTCTCCCCCTCGGAGGTCATCCAGAGAAGGGTGATCAACACCCTGGTGCGGAGATACGAGGAAGAGGGAGTCATCCCCACTAGGGACATGGCTCGCCTAGACCTTGAGGAGGCTGCGCCTCGCCACCACCGCCGCCCCCGAGGGCCGCGCAGGGAGGCACCACTGCCTACCTCAACGTCCAATCGCTTCGGGAGTTTATCCCCGGAGCGCTCTGACAGTTCCCTTCCCTATGCGGATGAAGTGGAAGATGACCAGGATCACCCTATCCGAGGTCCGCTCCAGGGATCCACGATAAGGGCTCCCGCCAGGCCACGGCGACATCGCCGCCAGGCCCCTCAAGTCGAGGAACAGGCTCTCCACCTGCCCGCGCCGCTCATCCCGGCTCGTCTGTCTCGACGCCAACGTCGGGCACGAGCGGAAGAGGATGCCCACCTTGGGGCTCTAGCAACAGCGGCCGCATTGGCCCAAGCCACTGCTGGCTCCAGTCGCCAGGCCTCTGTGCATCCTGAGCGGGGGAACTCCTATGCCCGACCCGGATCGAGGCCCCGACCGCCCCAAAGGCAGGTTGGGTTGACTCTCTCGGTTGCTGGCACTGGCAGTAGCCACCGCGGACCACCTCGCGGTAGCGCTATTCACCGGCAGGATCTACTCTGTGTGGCCGATCCAGGAGGCATGGGTCATCCCACCTCCCGATCCCGGCCCGGAGTCCTGCCCGGGATCATCTCTCCCCGCGTCCCCTTTGATATCTGTCCCGGTGCCCCTCGCACCTTGGTTCCCAGTCCTCTCGGCCCCAGCACCAGTGCGGCCGGAGGACGCCAGGACAGAGATCAGCCCTGCCCCGAAGAACCACCCCGGGGCAGGAAGGCAAGGCGTCGACGCCGAGGGAAGAATGTTGCGGAGTTCCGGACAGAGATCCGACCGGTTTGCTTCTCTGACTCAGAGGCAGAGTACGATTCGGCGACAGAGCCCCTTCCCCAATCCCGCCAGTCAAGGGCAGGGGTAGGAATGCGGCACGTCAGCCTCGTGCTCCCCGAGAGCGAGATCGATGTGATCCCCACGTCTCTCCGAAGGTATATCCGGAGTAACGAGGGCCTGGTAGACCCCCAAGGATCAAACTTGCGGTTGGTACCGGCCCCTCCGGAAGTGCCTTCCGTCTCGATCAGAGAAGCCGGAGACTTTTTCTGGGGACCGACGGTCGAACCACGATCTGGTGCGCCCTCGGCGAGCACCGATGCTACGGCAGGATGTTCGCTCGCCGGCCCGTCCTATCGTGATGTGGTAGCTGGGGCACCGCCACCCTCAGGGGGAGGCCCGGGATATGGAGGCCAATCGGCCTGCTCGCCGTATTCACCGCCGGCCAGCCCGTCGGCCCGACGGCCCGCCTCGGCACCACTACCAGTTCCCCGTCCGTTCCCAGCCATGGAAGAGGACCGAGGAGATCTGGGTCCCGAGTTTGAGTCGTGGAGCTTCTGGACCGTCCTTGCAGAGGGCCACTTCCCTGAGAAGTTTTGGCCAGTCGCAGGACCGGGCTTTGATGCACCCGAATCGCTCACCCCGGATGAGTTCGAGTGCTTCCGCCGAACTCTCCGGGAGACTCACTCCCGTCTTCACTGCCTACAAATGCCATACCCCGGGAGTCAACTACACCTGGAGGATATTGGTGAGCAGTGCCGTCAAATTGACCTGGCCATGCTCCCCGCGGTTCGGCACCCCGGGTCATTTGGGCACCACGAGGCCCTCCGACAACGATGCGTTGAGTGCTTTCAAGTACTCCGCAAAGTTATCGAGGAAGCCACTCCCCACGTGTATATCCGTGGATGGGGGCAGTACGCTGCCCTACGCTTCAGTGTGATCCGCCGACAGCCCGATTCGCTGGGTGGCCCTGAGGGTATATCCCCAGGGACAGGAACAGTCAATATGGCTGACCTGTCGGGAGAGGGGAACGACTTGGAACTTCTCGACGGGGGCTTCCCCCCCGAAGACAAGCCGTCGTCAGACCCATCAGTGAGAGTTACTCGTCATCAGAGGAACCTCCTGGGGCTCCCCGCACCCACTGAAGCACTGACGTTGAGCCGAAACGTCAGCAAAGGAAAAGAGCACAGCGAGGCTATAAGGCCCGCCGACCCATCTGCCTCCATGCGGAAGGCAGAGGAGGATCCCGAGAAGGCTACGCTACGTCAGCAGCTCGCCGAACAGAAGAGGCTGGTTGACCAGCTCCTCGCCGAGCGCGCTGCAGAACGGCGGCCTGACTACGGTGATCCCAGGCCAGGGCAGCAGGGACCGGAACAACCACCCCTCGATGAGACTCTCCCGGGCAACCGTGATTACGCCGTGTTCGCCGACAGGAGAGAGGCCATTGCCTACGGCAAGAGGGCGCGGTATGTTTCGCCACACCCTCCCGAGCGGCGCGACTACCCGGGAGATCCCGCTCGGATTCCTCCCGCTGCCCCAAGGGCCGCTCCGCCAGCCATCCCACGAGCTGCCGAGTTCGACGATCCGGTCGACGACCCGATTGAAGGGCCATGCAATGCGCTCGTGGTTAGAGATCCTCGCCAGGACTGGAACCCATGTCCGGACGATCCGATGGCGGCACTCATTGCCCGCTTGGAAGCCTTGGAGACTCGGCAGGTGGCGATCCCACCGGACGGCAAGCCATACCCAGCATGGGTGGATGACATGCCGGCGCCTCCGGGATTCGGGAATCCCACTTTCGCCCCCTTCAACGGGACCGGAGATCCGCCACAACATTTGGCCCATTTCAACTCGAGGTGCGGGCCTATGTTGGGGACTCCGGCGCAGCAAGAGGCCGCTAAGCTTCGCTGCTTTGTCCAGACACTGGAAGGGCCAGCATTTGTCTGGTACAGCCAGCTCCCCGTCGGGTCGGTAACCAGCTGGGAGGACCTCCGTAGACAGTTCCTCTACCAGTTCAGTTCCACGACCCGGAAGACGAGTATCGCAGACCTCTTCAAGTGCAAGCAGAGGCCTGATGAGCGAGTCGCGGACTTCGTCGCCCGATGGAAGGGTCTCACGTATTCCCTTGACATGCCATTGACTCAGGAGCAGTTGCTGACAATGTGCGTCGGGAACGTCAAGACCGAGCTGGTCCCTTCCCTGATTACTCAGAATTACCCCGGAGGGTTCAGGGACTTCTCAGACAAAGCTCAACGTCTTGAGGAAGCCCTGCAACAGGCCAGCCAGGCACACCCGCTGCCTCCTATGATTCCTGCAAGGAGAGTCAGCAGGGCTGAGCCCGCTGCTGTGGCCCAGATAGAGGCTCCCAGGCCGTTGGAGCTGCTGCCGGTGAGGCCAGCTCCGCAGCCTCACAGGAATCCGCCTCCACGGGCTCAGTTCCCGGCCCAGCAACGGCAGCCTCAGAACCGGCCGGCCCCTCCGCGTAATGTACCGCCGCAACCCCGGCGAGATAATCAGGGTCCACCTCCTCGGCAGGCCCCTCCGGCCCCTCGTCAAGACCGCGCTCCCAGGGGCCCGCGACACCTGACGTACTCATTCCATGAGGATCAGGTCCCCGGTTATTTCCGGAGCGCCCTGGAGCAGAGGATTGTGCGATTGCCTGAGTGCTGGAGGCCAGAGGAGGCACATCTCACGGATAACCCCCGCTACTGCCCCTACCATCGGGCCCTGGGGCACACCATCCAGCGGTGCTATGTGTTCAAGGACTGGCTCCAAGACCAGATTAACAACAATGTAATCAGGTTGGGCCCAGCTCCAGCACAGGTAGCGGGCGTGTTCGTGGGATCAGATGACGATAGTGGCAACGAGGACGAATGGCAGCTGGTCTCCGACCGCGGGTCCCAGAAGTATAATAACTGGATGGCCCGCAAGACGACCATTCGCGCCCAGGGAATCATCCGTGCGCGCTTGAATCAGCCTGAGCCCCCAGAACCTGCGGGTGCTGCTTCGGCATCGTCGTCCCAGTCTGCCTCCTCCAAGAGGAGCAAACGGCGGCAGCGCAAGAAGGAAGAGTGCGCCCCGCCAGTTCCGCCACTATCCCGTACTCTCGGCGATTTCATGCCCCCGGAGATGGGGGTCCCTCCTCGGATCCGCCCGGTGATGGATGATTCGTCCGACGACGGTATTGGGTACGCTTCGGTTAACACCGTCGAGCTGGTAAATCCCTTTTCGGTTCCCGACGTTGAAGAACACCAGGTGGACCTCCCTAGCGTCCCCGGTCGTCGCCACCGTCGGAAGAACCGCAGCAGCAGGAGTCGCCGGGGCACAGCCGTCGGTACCTCCGGCCAGGCCGTGCACGCCACTGAGACTAGGCGGCAGGCTCAAGATCGAGCTCAACGTACGCAGGCTCCCCATCCGGGGATGACGGATTCGCCTCCGCCACTGTTTGTGGTATGGGACCGGGCAGAACCGCCTCAGCCGCGTCGCGACCAGCTCCGCCCTGCCACAAGTCCATCCCGGCCTCCTGACTCCAGTACGGTGACCATTTCCCGGACTGCGACCAGTGAACAGCGAGATGCGCCAAGTACCAGTCGGCCGCCGATCCAACCGGTAAGGCCCGTCATGCCACCAACCGCAGAGCAATCTCCTGCAACCAGGAGCTCGCGCTTGGCCAAAAAGTATGATGTCCTGAAGCACTTGGCCGACATCCCAGCAAGGCTCTCCATCCTTGAGGCTCTGCGCATGTCATCTGAGATGCGCGAGGCACTCGCTGAAGCCCTGAAGAGCCCCCTCCAGTTCGAGACAGAGGTTGCGGCTGCAGAGGCCTTCCACGCCGAAACGATCGAGGACGCCGAATGTCAGGCAGTTATCTCGTTCTCTGGTAAGGATGAGGACCCTCCTATACAGGGACACATCCGTCCGCTGTATGTCACTGGCCAGTTCAATGGCCTTGAAGTCCGGCGTTGTCTTGTCGACACGGGGTCCGGGATTAATCTGATTCCAACTCGGACGCTCCGGAGATTGGGGTTGTCTGAGGATGACTTGATTCCCTCCGACCTCAGGATCCAGGGGTACGACCGCACCGAGCAAACCCCGGTCGGCAAGATACGTTTGAAGACCCAGTTCGGTGACTTGGTTGCCAACACCGAATTCATGGTAGTCTCTCAGGACACTGCGTATAACGCATTGATGGGCAGGCCATGGCTTCACCTTCATGCGGCGGTTCCCTCGTCATACCACCAATGCCTCAAATACTCCCTTAATGGTCGAGTAGGCGTGCTTCAAGGAGATGCCTCTCCTTTTGCCTCATGTGAAGCCCGCTATCTGGACGCGGACTATTACAAGAGCAAGGATAAGCAGATCCTGGCAGGTGAGGTTGAGCCTGTCGCTGTTGCAAGCGATCCCTGGGCAAGTCTGGATGACGCTTACGTCCTCCCGATTCACCGGTTGGACGTCGCCATGGTCTTGACGGTCCGCGAGTCTCCTGATGAGACGGCCGCGACCGCCCGCGCCAGCACCAGTGGCCCAGCAGGATCTGGTAGCCCCAATGCAGTTTCCAACGCAGTCTCTCCCGTGGATGATCCCTCCCCGAGTGGAGAGGACGTGGAAGATGCACCCCCAGCCTTTGAGGAGGGCGTCCCCGCCACGGTCGATGAGTTAATACAGGTGAACCTTGGAACCGAGGCAGATCCAAGACCCACATTGGTTAGTGCCGCCATGCCCTCTGAGGAGCGGCAGCAGTACGTGGACTTTCTCAGGCAGCACCGTGATGTGTTCGCTTGGGGCTATGACGAGATGCCGGGGCTAGATCCTCAGGTAGCCGTCCACCGCCTAGGTCTCCCGGCGAACCATCGCGGGTTCAAGCAGCCTCCCAGGAAAATGCACCCATCCCATGGTGCCATGGTTGAGGCCGAAGTTGACAAGCTTATCAAAGCCAACTTCGTGAGGGAAGTTCAGTACCCCAAATGGCTGGCCAACATTGTGCCGGTCAGGAAGAAGAACGGGCAGATTAGAGTCTGCATCGACTTCCGCGATCTCAACCGCCACTGTCCGAAGGATGATTTTCCCCTTCCAGTGACAGAGCTGTTGATTGATGCCACGGCAGGGTTCCAAGCCCTCTCCTTCATGGATGGATACTCCGGATACAACCAAATTCGGATGGCCCCTGAGGATGAGGAGTTCACTGCCTTCAGGGCCCCCCAAGGTACCTTTTGCTACCGGGTCATGCCCTTCGGCCTGAAGAATGCAGGTGCCACCTACCAACGGGCGATGCACCGCATATTCAAGCCAATCCTCGGCACACTGGTGGAATGCTACGTCGACGACTTGGTTGTCAAATCGCGCCAGCGTCAGGACCATCTCAAAGATCTTGAGAAAGTGTTCAGCTTCCTCCGGTCTCGCTGCCTGAAGATGAACCCGTTGAAGTGTGCCTTTGGGATCACCTCCGGAAAGTTCCTTGGATTTGTGGTAAGATACCGGGGTATTGAGATCGACCCAGAGAAAATCAGGGCGATTAGCCAGATGCCTCCCCCGGGTACCGCCCGGGAACTGCAAGGGTTCCAAGGCCACTTAGCCTATATACGCCGATTCATCGCGAATCTGGCCGGCAAGTGTAAGCCCTTTTCTCGGCTTATGAAGAAGGGTGTCACCTATGTATGGGATAAAGAGTGTCAGACCGCTTTCGAGGAAATCAAGCAGTACCTGCTTCGACCTCCGGTCCTGATGCCGCCCGTATCCGGAAAGCCGCTGGTCCTTTATGTGACCGCCCTGGAACGGTCCCTGGGTGCCCTTCTCGCCCAGAAGAACAACGAGGGAACAGAGAATAGCCTCTATTACCTCAGTCGCATGCTCCTCGATGCGGAGGTTAGGTATTCCCCCATCGAGAAGAGCTGCCTGGCGCTCGTATTTGCCGTACAGAAATTACGGCACTACTTGCAGCACCATGAGGTACAGTTGGTTTCTCGGGTAGACCCGTTGAAATATATCCTGAGCCGACCTATGTTGACTGGCCGTCTAGCGCGGTGGGCTGTGATTCTCCAGCAGTTCGACATCAGGTATGTGTCTCAGAAGGCCATCAAAGGGCAAGCATTGGCAGACTTTCTGGCCGCTCACCCGACCTCCGCGGATCAGCCGCTGGATCTAGGCTTTCCTGATGAGACCATTCTCTCGGTTGATCGAGCCGATCCATGCTGGCAGATGCACTTTGACGGTGCCTCCCGGAGCCCCACCGGTAGAAGACTCGATAATCCTAAGCTCAACAGAGTGGGCTTGGGTATCGTCTTCATTACCCCGGAGCGAGCCGTGCTGCCATACTCTTTCCTGTTGTCAGAGGGCTGTACCAACAATGAGGCGGAATACCATGCCCTCATCACCGGCCTCGAGTTAGCTCTCGAGATCAACGTGCCCCATCTGTGTGTGAAAGGGGACTCCGAGCTGGTCATTAAGCAGATCAATGGCGACTATGTTGTCAGGAAGCCGGAACTTGTGCCATTGTTGGAGTGCACCCTCCTTCTGATGGCCCGGTTCCCTTCTCGGCCAGAAATTGTCCATATTCCCCGGTCGCAGAACGGTCGAGCAGATGCTTTGGCCAGCCTGGCTGCGTCACTTGCGGAACCTGAACAGGACAACCTGATCGTCCGCGTGACGCGCCGCAGGCTCATCGCTCCCGTTATCCCGGAAGAAGATCGCGGCCCGTTGGTAAGTAATCTCACCACGGTTGCCCCTATGCCCGGAGCCCCGAGTACCCCAGATATAGCAGTCGGATCAGCCCCTGATTGGAGGACGCCTTTGGTTGAGTACCTCCAACATGGCATTCTTCCGTCAGATCGGGCCGAGCGCGAGCGAGTTCGACGCCGCGCATCGCAGTTCGTCCTCCGGAGCAGTCCCGGCCTGGAGCAGATCCTCTACAAACGCGGATTTGATGGTGTTCTCCTCCGTTGCCTTCAGGGAGTTGAGATCCCACGAGTCATGCAAGAGGTTCATGCTGGTTCATGCGGCGCCCACCAAACTGGGCCGAAGCTGTCCCACCAGATTCGGAGGTTGGGATACTTCTGGCCCTCTATGATCCATGACTGCATCGAGTACGCCAGGAGGTGCCATGCGTGCCAGGTTCACGCGAACTTTGTGCATCGGCCGCCGGAGCCTCTCCATACCACAAGGTATTCCTGGCCCTTTGCAGTCTGGGGACTGGACGTTGTGGGACCTTACCCGCCGGCGACAGCTCGCCAGTGCCGGTTCATTCTGACCGCCACGGACTTCTTCTCCAAATGGGCAGAAGCGATTCCGCTCAGAGAGGTCAAATCCTGTTCGATCGCTGACTTCGTGACCTCCAACATCATCTATCGATTTGGAGTGCCTCACGCTATCCTCACGGATAACGGAACCAATTTCCGAGAAGCCGAGTTGAAGAAGTTGTACGCCAAGTATAACATCCGCTCGAACCATACATCTCGCTATCATGCGCAGGCGAATGGACAGATCGAGGCGTTTAACAAAACCCTCTCTAACATTCTGCAAAAGATGGTTGGTCAGAACAAGAAGAGTTGGCCGGACAAGCTCCCCAACGCCCTCTGGGCTTATCGGACGACGACTCGCAATTCCACCCAGATGACCCCTTATTCCCTGGTGTATGGAGCTGAGGCCGTCCTGCCCATCGAGATCCAGTTACCGTCCTTGCGCACTGCGGTCTACGACCAGCAAGCGCCGGACAGAGTTGCTGAAGCCCGTCTAGTCGAGTTGGAAGCACTGGATGAGAATAGACTTCGCGCTTTGCACAACTTGGAGAGGCATCAAAGCAGGATGGCTCGAGCTTTCAATAAGAAGGTTCGCCTCCGCTCCTTCCTACAGGGTGATCTAGTGCTAGCCCTAAGAGCACCGATGATCCCCGGCAGGAAGCCGCCCAAGTTGGAGCCCAAGTGGGAGGGACCTTTTGTTGTCCACAAGGTCTATCCCAATGGCGCGTACTCCCTAGCGACTATGGATGGTGAGCGTGTCACTCCTCCCACCAACGCTAGGTTCCTCAAGCAATACTTTGCCTGAGTGTCACCACGTCCTGCACGACGTTAAACTGCATTCGTCCAGGCTACAAGACGTTAAACTGTTTAGCATTCGTCCGCGCTGCAAGACGTTAAACTGCCAAGTGCTTCGTCCCGCATGACGCTAAACTGCACTACGTCCGAGCTACAAGACGTTAAACTGTTCAGCATTCGTCCTGCATGACGTTAAACTGCCTCTCCAGAACTACGTATGGCTTGATTCCCATCCTTATGGGATACGTAGGACCGCCTGAACCCTCGTGTTTCAGGCCCAGCCCCATCCTTCGGGAATTTCCATCCCATCTCGGGCCCTTGGCCCAGTTGCCCCGGGGTGTGCGGCGTATGGTGTGAGTGCGGGGCTATTCCCTCATTCACGTCGGTTTGTTCGTCACGCTGTACGCCCCCCTCCACGTTTGGGGATGCCTTCTGCTCCCCCCTTCTTTTTTTCCTCATCGTCCTGCATGACGTTAAACTGCACTTCAAGAACTACGTATGGCTTGATTCCCATCCTTATGGGATACGTAGGACCGCCTGGACATCATGTTTCAGGCCCAGCCCCATTTCCCGGGAATCCCTATCCCGCGTTGGGCCTCTGGCCCCAGTTCCCCTCCTTTTTGTGCGAGGCGTATCGCGTGAGCGGGGGATTATGTCCTCATTCGCGTCGGTCTACTGGCCGCGCCGTACGCCTCCCCCGTGTGTGGGACTACCTCACACCCCTCATCGTCCTGCATGACGTTAAACTGCCTTTCCAGAACTACGTATGGCTTGATTCCCATCCTTATGGGATACGTAGGACCGCCTGGACGCTTGTGTCTCAGGTCCAGCCCCGTCTCTTGGTTGATCACGGGGACCTGCCCCCCTTCGGTTGCTCTCAGGGTGAGTCCTCCGACCCTTTCCGGAGATCTGTTAACATGTTTTGGGGTGCTTCGGTCTATGACTCGTAGTGTCAGATTCAATCCCGACAAGTCCTGTGTTGCTTGTCAGGCCTCGCGCTTCCTCTTGTTCGAGCCTTCACTCAAAGGGATCCTCGTTAGCGGTTTGGGTACGATGCCTCAGTGCTCTCCCACCGCTCCGGGTCGATTTACCGGCGGGTCTTGGGCCGCAAATCGATATGAATCCTGCGATTGAGCGGTTGATGCTCGTTTGCTTGCCCCGTCTTAGGCTGACGCGATCGGATGTTGTGTTGCGAATGCGTCAGCAACGTCCTTGATCGCCATGTCAGCTCTCTCGGGCTCTGAACATTGGTTGCGCAGTCCTCATCACACTCCGCCTTTGTGCGTTGTAGTGGGATCTTGACACTCTCTTCATACCGACCTCCGGTACGCCTCTACACGTTAGGCAGACCAACCAGGGTAATGATGTCGTTCGAGGCTCCCATGATCTGAGCACCAAGGATATATGCAGATATCCTCCCTAAGGGCCATGCGTAGCTGGACCCTCGTCCCCATAAGGAGGAGGGAGTCGCCCGAACAATTGCGTTCTGGGCCCAGTATATCTGGAGGCTAGCATCTCTGCCCCTCGGGTGATGGACATACGCAGACCCCCATCCCAAGACTCTTCTCCTGGAATCGTGCGTGACCGCAGGGCTGGGTATGCTCCCACCTCCGCCGTGTCCGCCGTACCGCGGTAAGCGGATTCCTCCATGGTCCGAACCACACGACCTTAAACTGTGTTGTCTGGTCCTACCACACGACCGTAAACTGTGATCGTCTTGGCCGCCCGACGAGAAACGGCACTGCATCGTGATGTCCTCCTCAGGGGACACTCATGTTGGGCGCTGGTTAATGACCACGCCATTCATCAATGCCTTCCACGGCTTGATTATTGTGGCGACGCCAGAGATTTCTCAATCACGGGCATGTCGCCGCACAAAGAAAAACCATTCATCTTTAAGGACAAACAAGAAATATCAAATGCCGCTCCTTTTGTGTGCGAGGGTCAGACCCGCACTCTTCCCCGCGCTGGTGCCCGATTGTGTTGCACCGCGCTTCAAGAACTACGTGCGGCTTGATTCCCATCCTTATGGGATACGTAGGAACGCCCGGATGTTTGAAACTTCGGGTCCAGCCCCCCACCTCTTAGAGATTCCCCCTTCTCTGGGGAATCCGCCGCCTTCAGGTCACCCTCAAGGCGTGTTCCCCGACCCCTTGCCGTGGTCCACCGGTGTCAAGAGTACTCTGGTTTATTGCCAGGAGGGTCAGGATCCGCTTGGTCAGGTTTCCTCCACTTTTCAGGCTTCGTGCTCCCTTTCATTCGGACCCATCGTCTACGCCCTGGGTGGAGCCCCCGTGAATGGTTCGGACACAATGCCTCAGTGCTCTCCCACCGACTCGGGCCGGTACCCCCAATGGCCTCGGGCAGCAAATTGATATAAATCCTGCGATTGAGCGGTCGATGCTCGTTTGCTGCCTCATTCCACCAACGGTTGGTGCGATGTTGATGCTGCTTTTCCGCCACGGTCGGCAGTATTCTCATATCGTCACGCCGGTGCTCCCGGTCCTCGAGTGAATGGCCGCATGATTCACATTTTCCACCTCCCATTCTGACCAGGCGAAACCTCGACACTCTTGACACTATCCCTCAGTGCATCTTCGCATATCCAGGGGATATGACCACGATGTGGCGTGCTTTGAGCCCTTATGGTCCGAGCTCTAAGACCTTAAACTAAGATCTCTCCTTTCTGGTCCGAGCTCTAAGACCTTAAACTAAGATCTCCCCTTATGGTCCGAGCTCTAAGACCTTAAACTAAGATCCCCCCTTTATGGTCCGAGCTCTAAGACCTTAAACTAAGATCCCACCTTTATGGTCCGAGCTCTAAGACCTTAAACTAAGATCTCCCCTTATGGTCCGAGCTCTAAGACCTTAAACTAAGATCCCCCCTTTATGGTCCGAGCTCTAAGACCTTAAACTAAGATCTCCCCTTATGGTCCGAGCTCTAAGACCTTAAACTAAGATCTCCCCTTATGGTCCGAGCTCTAAGACCTTAAACTAAGATCTCCCCTTATGGTCCGAGCTCTAAGACCTTAAACTAAGATCCCCCCTTTATGGTCCGAGCTCTAAGACCTTAAACTAAGATCTCCCCTTCTGGTCCGAGCTCTAAGACCTTAAACTAAGATCTAGCCCTTATGGTCCGAGCTCTAAGACCTTAAACTAAGATCCTCTAGCCCTTATGGTCCGAGCTCTAAGACCTTAAACTAAGATCCTCTAGCCCTTATGGTCCGAGCTCTAAGACCTTAAACTAAGATCCTCTAGCCCTTATGGTCCGAGCTCTAAGACCTTAAACTAAGATCCTCCACCTTTATGGTCCGAGCTCTAAGACCTTAAACTAAGATCCAGCCCTTATGGTCCGAGCTCTAAGACCCTAAACTAAGATCTACCCCAAATGGGGTCCTACGTCCTGCATGACGTTAAACTGCACTCACAGAACTACGTGTGGCTTGATCTCCAGCCTGATGGAGTACGTAGGAACGCCCGGACATTTCGACTCGGGTCCAGCCTCAGGGATCGATAAGTCCCGCCCCTCCTCGTCGCCGGCCGTCTGGCCTGACTTCGGGTAGAGTGGTGCAGTTGTGATATTCTCCCCGATTCAGCTCGGGATGCCCCATCGCAATGATGGGAAGCGACAGTTTCCTCGTCAGAGAGGTGCTGTCTGAGAATTGAGGTGACTCACGGCCAGATTAGTGCATCCGCCCAATACGCTTTCCCCACGGTGGCGCAATTTTGAGAGCGTTGGATTCTGTCCGAACAAATCGTCACTTCGCCCCACGCTTCGCATGCCCTGTTGATCTGGATTTTCCACCCTTGTGTCTGAAGGAACCCCAAAGCGGTATTCATGATGACATGTGGTCCGCCTCCTGCAATATGAATGATGGCCTTTTTCGGTCCGTCTATTGCAGTTGTTATGGTCGATCCACTGTCCGCCTACCGTCTTGGGCATTTCCTGGAAGGCCGATCGTTGTGGATGTCTGGATTCGGGACACGCGATTCACCCTTTCTCATTTCCCTATGTTCGGATAAAATCTCAACGCCCCTAGCGTTGTCCCGCTCGTGTGTTGGAACAAGTTGGGGGACGATACATTGGTTAGGTCTGAGGTCTCCTTTCCCAGGAATGACCTCCCTCTTTTCTCCAGAAACCCAGGCCCAATTATGGATGCCTGATGCTTGGTTAACGCTCCCACGAGACAATTTGTGGTTGAGCATGTTAAACCAAAAGACGCAGATAAATATGGCGATTCGTACAAGTGGATCGAATATTAAGTAGCGGAAGCAAATGTTCTGGGAATGGCAAAAAAACAGCCCTTAGGGATTAGCGTGCTGAATGAGTCTTTCTAATGCCGCTACCCTTTGGCTGGCGGCCTCCAGGGCTGCTTCTCGTTCTCTGCGTGCCCTCTCCTCGTCGGCGGTCGCAGCACGCAGTTCGTCAATCCTGGCCTGTGCACGCTCCCGCTCGACTTGGAGTGTGACCATCTGTTGGCCCGCCTCCGTCAGCTGTACCTGAGCGTCGATCAGTTGTGCCGATAGTTGCTCCACAAGCTCGGTACATGCTGCGACGAAGGCCTCCTTCTCTGCCGCCTGCCCTTCGAGGCGCCGGACTTCCTGCTCTGCCGCGATGAGCGCCTGCGTGCTCTCCGACATGTCCCGACTTTGTGCGACGTCGGCACGCCGGCGGCTCTCGCGCATCTTCTCGGCCATGAAATCACGGACCGTCAGATGGAGGCGTTGAGCATCAGCTCCCCCGGCACACAGGAAGCGCAGCCAGGTCTGAAGTGATCCCATGCGCCCCAGCCATTCCGATGGGTCTCGCTTGAGGAAGCGCTGGATGCACTTCCACCCCCTGCGTCGCGTTACCCGGCTATCCTCGACCGCCTCCGCGTCCGAGTCATCCATCTCCTCTGGGTCGGCAGGCAGGGAAGGCAGCCAGCAGGTCTGCTGCAGGGTCCGCCCCTGGGAGGTCCTCACGAGGGAAAGGTTCCCCAACATCCGGGCAACCTTCTTCTCTCTCCCCAGCGGCGCTGACACCCTCGTCAGCCCCCAGCCTCTCTCCGGTGGCAGCACCGCCGACGTCCGCAGCCCCTTGATCAGCAGTTGGTGGGGCCGGCTCGGTTTGGGAAGCCTGTTCCGGAGCAAGCGGCATGTCCACCACTGGTCCACTCGTAGATGGCCCGGGTTCGGCAACCCGACGAGCCTCCGATGTTGAGATCACTGCGCAGGGCATGCCATGGTTAGTCACGGATCGTCAATGGCAAGCACCAGCAGTAAAGTAGGGAGACTTACGGGAGTTCGGAGCATCATCTTCCGCTACCCCGGTCGCCGCAGGAACAGTTGCAGCAGGGGACCCCTTAGCGCTTGTCAATTCGATAATGGGTGCCTGGCCCCCGCCTTGTCCTGCTGGCGCCTCTCCTACTCCTGTTGAGGACGCCTGACCGACGTCCGTGTGCTCCTGAGAAGGATGGAGAAACGGGTTAGAAGCTGCATAAGAGAATGGATGAAGCAAGTTGAGTAGGGATAGAAGCGGACCTCGAGGAGCTCAGTGATATCAACGTTGTCAGAGCCGGCCACCTCGCCGCTCTCCCGTGGGCTCCCCCGATGGGACCTTCCCTCGGAGCCTTCATCCTCCCCCGTCTCCTCCTCCTCCTCGGAGTCGTTACTGTCATCTTCTTCCGGCGGCATCTGTTCCGGAGCGGGCTCGAGACCGAGCATCACCTTCACCAGAAGGGATGGCTCCGCACGCTGACCACGTTGGCGCGCGTACTCGTCCATGGCCGTCAGATATGCATATTGCCGGTTGAAGTCCACCCTGTCGGTGATCTGGAGGCGCCCGACCTCTGGCAGATAGATTCCTTCTCTGAGTATCTTTCGCCAGATGACGTCGGTCCCCAGTGACTGCCGCAGGGTCATCCAGGCCGACCACAGCGCCGGGAAGACTGCATCGTGGGAGGGTTCGAGCAGACGTCTCACCTGCTTCCCGGGCCGCTCCTCGACCGCCGCATGTGCCCCCTCTCTGGGCGCCGAGGTCGTGGCGGCAGCCTGCGATGCGCCCGCCGCCGAAGTCCCTGCCCGCGCCGGCTCCGCTGCTTGGCGCGCCTCCGTTCTCCCCCGTGTGGCGGCGCCTCGCCTCCTTCCTTGACGCCCGGTCTCCGCACGGGTAGCCTCGAGCCGCCGAACTAGCTTCCGCAAGAGCCCCTCAGGGTACGCGATGGCCCAGTGTTCGGCGTACTCGGTTTCCAAGCCTGCGTTAACTCCGGTAGGAGGGAGGGTGATGACGTCGCCAGAGCCGAAGGCGACGAACATCAGCCACATCTGGCGAAGGACGCCGGGGTTCGTCTCCTCCCGGACAGCAGTGAATACCCTCTTCGGCATCCGCTGAAGGCACCCGAACTGCCTGGCGAACCGGGTCGGCACGTAAGGCTCGCAGATCACCTTCCCGTCGATCCGAGCCACGAGCACCCCGCCCCGCATGTTCAGGAAGTATTCATGCTGCTCCAGCGGGCCCTGTCCGTTGTCGATCATCTGGCCGACGGGAGTGGGGAACGGGCTGAAGTTGAAATTGGCATGATTGCCAATCCGAACCCTCACGCCCTCCTCACTGAGGGTCATCGGAGCGACCCCCGCAATGTTCAGCAGGGAGGGTCGCAGGCCGTTGCCCGGAGGACTGATGGCATTTGGGAACGTATACCCACCAAGGTGAGCAGCCACCCAGCCGTGGAAGAACTGAAAGGGCCCACAGATCCTTCGTGGCGACCCCCCTCGTGAGATGCGTCCCAGAATGGCATACAGCCTCGCCAGTACTGGGACCCCGAGGTTGTACCTCTTATTGGCAGCCATGGCGCCCGCCATCGCCAGCGTCGCCGGACGGACGCCCATCCTCGCATCCCGCACTGGCAGGAGCCACCCGCTCAGAAAGGCGGCCAGGAACGCCGCGTACCGGACGTTCGGGTCCCGGGCCTCGATGACGCGGTACCCCCATGAGCGGTAATCGCCCGTCTCCAGGACCCGCCAGTACGACCCGTTCCGGCTCCTCTGAGCTGCGGTCGGGCACCGCTTCCCCCTGCCTGGCATCTTGACCGCCGGGTCATGCTCCAGGAACTGGCCGAACCAATCCTTGTAGGCTATGTCCTTCTGGAAGTCTTGGATCCCGAGCCGCTGCGTAGCCAGGTCAAGAAGATGCCAGGTCAGAATGGGAGTCCGTGACCTGTCCTCCCAGATGTTCTTCGGTGGCAGGAACTCATCGTACTGGTAGCCCTCCAGCGGGATACCTCCGATGCAGTGGATGTCCCAGAGACCGATGCCGACCTCCCCATGGTGAAGATGGAAGGTGTTGGTATCCGGGGACCAGCGAGTGAACAGCTCCGGCCCGAGCTCAGACTGCTGGTAGAAGTGGAACTGCGACGTCCACACCGCCTCGAACAGGCCGATGTACCGCAGCTCCTCTGCGAAGTGATCGCAAGTGTGGCGTACCCAGAACGCCCAGGCCCATTCACTGGTAAAGTTGCCCCCGGATCGCAAGTCCCAGTCCTTCAGCCAGCCCTTGGTGTCGTCAGTGACACTCTGACGGTATGTGCTCGAGTAGAGGGCTGGAGAATTCTCCGCTGTAGGCTCACCCCCATCAATGGTTCGCGTCCTCGGGTTCAGGACGTAGACATCCAAGTGCCTGGTTTCCCTGGCAGGATGCCCATTGTTGGTGATGTTATAGCGGTGAAGCTCGTCCTCCCGGGTCACCCAGGTCCGCGGCGCATCAATCTCGAACCCTGGCACCGGAACCTCATCGAGGATGCCGAAGTTCCAGAGCGGCAGGTTGTCCGACAGTGGATATGTCTTCTGGGCCGGCGTTAGTAAGTCGAACAAGGATTGATTGTTGGAAACAATCTCCTTGGCTCCGTAAACCTCATCGTTCGTCGCCATCTCAGCTCTGCGAGTGGCGGCATCCCCCTCATTTCCTCTGTGCGCGGCCATCCCAGAAGTTTCGGGAGTCGTGCGGGTTAAGGGATGAAGAGTGCGGGATCGGACGAGGCTGGTGGAAAAGTTTGAAGGTTGGCGCGCAATCCAAGTGGACGGCGCGCAATTGGGAAGACTGTCGCGCAAAGTTCCGGGTTTTCGCGCAAAAGCAGGCGAAATCCGGACGGTTTTGCGCGCCGATCGGGCGAATTTCGCGACCGGAAGAGGCAATTTCGCGCACGAGAGCTTGGGAGCTTATCGCGCGGAAGGCCAGAGTACGGAACGCGGGACCCAGCGCCCCTATTTATAGGCGAGGCCGGGCCCGCGCTGCGCGGAAAGCGCTTTGCGCGACCGCATCGGCGAATTTCGCGACCGGTGCCCCTTTTTGCGCGCCTAAGTCCCGCGCCGCCCCGGGCTTCGGCATTCCGGCGTCTCCCTCGGAACCCGATCGTTGCGACCTCTCGCCGATCAGATTCCGAGGGGGGGCTTTTGTAGACGCCGGAAAAGTCCGTTGCTCCCAAACGAAGCTCCGGATGCGGAAAGCGAGGTCATATTTGGAGTCGGAAGGATGTTTCGGAGGGCCCGGAGGCCTTGCGCGGAATTTCAGAGGCACGCGCGCAAAGGTGATGTCCCGCGCGGAAAACCCCCGGGATGCGCGCAATGCGCCGGCTCGGCGCGCAATTCTGCGCGCCGCGGGTCCGCGCGACTCCCTTACGCGCCGCGCCCGATTCCGCGCCCGCGAGAAGAATTTCGCGCTCGCACCCTGGATTCCGCGCCCGGGGTTGCCTATAAATACAAGGCGACCCCCAACGTTTCAAAGGTTGCTGGAAGTCGAAACGTCTCCCGTGCGCGCAATTCAACCCCTTCCGCGCGCAATGACGAACTTCAGGTAACCTCCTTTCTTTCGCGCAAGAAAGCCTCGGGGTCCGCCTTCGCGCGCAATCCCCGCTGGCTCCTTTCATTTGAATAAACACTCACCCTAAGGCCTTTGCGCGCAAAAGAACCCGCTTGCGCGCAATTGCCCCGGGGTGCGCGCAATCCGGCCCGATTGCGCGCACCCCCCTTCTTTCAAGTGGCCATTCGTTAAAGAATGAGCCGTTGCCCCCGCGCGCTATCCGAAGCCCGGTGTGAGCAATCTCAAGCATCCGCGCGCAAGGCGCTGGCCCAATTGCGCGCCAGCCGCCCCGATTGCGCGCCGGCCCGCAGTATTGCGCGCAAAGCTTCCTTTTTGTGCGCAATCTGCCAGGGTCGTCCCCGTTGACCTCCTAAGGTTACCCGCCTGTGTGGCACCCGATGATTCTCATCCCGGGTGCCCGCACCGTGCGTTGTCTTCCCGTGCGGCCCTCCAGGCTTGCGCGAAGTGACACGCACCTATGTCCAGCATGACGTTAAACTGCATATATGTCCAGCATGACGTTAAACTGCATATATGTCCAGCATGACGTTAAACTGCATACTCGTCCAGCATGACGTTAAACTGCATATACGTCCTGCACGACGTTAAACTGTACATCGTCCGCGCTGCAAGACGTTAAACTGCCAAGTGCTTCGTCCGGCAACCTATGCCCAGCATGACGTTAAACTGCACACCCGTCCAAGCTGCACGACGTTAAACTGCCTAGCCCCCATCGTCCGTGCTGCAAGACGTTAAACTGCCAAGTGCCTCGTCCTCAACACATGACGTTAAACTGTACTTCTTCTGGCAAGACGCTAAACCGTCCGCAACCTGATCCCGTGCTCCGCACGCAGGGTCTCCCCCGGTTTGGACGTGGCCCCCACCCGCTCGTCTCTGCAGGGATGTCGGGATTGTCCCCCTTTTGGGACGATTTAATGGGAGTGGCTTTTCCCTACGGGGGCAGGGTATTACAAACCCCTAGTTTCTCGTGGGAGGCTGCACATGTGTATCTCCATTGCACCTCCCCACTGCCGAAGCCAGTAGAGGGTCTGACTGGGATCGAGGTGTCTTTTGCTTTCGGTCCAAGTCCCTTCCAACTGAGTTTTGCAGTATCCGGGCTGCCCCAAGTGCGTAAGTCCTGACAGAATGAACTACGTGGACTTTGATCCCTGTCTTCTATACAGGGTACGTAGGAAGCCTCCCTGAGGTCCAAGCCCACCACCTGGTCGTCCCGGTCGTATTTACGTCGGTTCGTCCATCAGTGGACCCCTCCAGGGTTCACGCTTGCGTTGATTCACCTATGAATCCGCCCCTGTGGGAGACCGCCCGTGTGTATCTCCACGGTGCCTCCCCACAGCCCCCCTTTTCCATTTCCCCTTTTATCGTCCAGCATGACGTGAAACTGTGATCCACCCGGCCGTTCCATCCCCCTCCGTGCGAGGTGGTTCGGTTCAATCCTCCGCCCGGCGGCCTCGACCTCTTCGTGAGTCGGCTTGCCGACGTCCAGCATGACGTTAAACTGTATGCCCGAACTACGTTGACTTTGATCCGTGTTAACGCGCGGTACGTAGGAAGCCCCCCTGGGGTCCAAGCTCTTTACTCCATCATCCATCCTGATCCTTACCCGGGCCGCCACATCCCGGTGGGGTCATGCCACTTCACTCCACTCCACGTTACTTGGGAAGCCGCCCATGTGCTGGCCCCAGCGTCGGAGGTTCCCCGCAAGGGGTTCTGTCATCTGATCCACTTTTCGTGTTGATCGGTCCGATGCCGTCCCCGCTGGACGTTAAACTCGCGGCATACCCCGTGTTAAACACGGGAAGCTGAGGAAAACCTCAGGTGACACAGTTCCCCGCACCTAGTACGGGATGCCTCAGGCCATCGTGCCTTCGAGAAGCCCTATTAGGGACGGAAGACAGACGTGCAGAGCCGCAGTGTTACAACACGCCCCCAGCACCCAGAGCCACCCGGCCTTCTCACCGCAGGTTGCTGCCCCGCCCAGACTCCTTGGAACGTCCGGGCGGAAGCAGCGTAATTAACCGGTGTCCATGAAGATATGGCGCCGGGAACGAGATTCACGAACATTCTTAAGTCTATGAGGGAGACCCGGATTAGGCGACAAGTTCCGAGGAGACGTCCAAGGAAGGAGAAGCCGACATCCCATCATCCCGGTTTCGATCAAGGAGCAGACGCCCCTGAATAAGGGACGGATGCCGCCCGCCCTTGGAAAGCGGGACTGCGGGACCACAAGCCGCGCGCCCATCCCCTCGGGTTGACGGGTGCACGCGCGAACGCGTCTTGGCGGAACAGCGTAACCCGACGCACATCCGCACCGAAACAGGGATGGTTTTATAATTTTCAGGAATAGTGTAGTGATGTTGTAGTCATGTCATATGGGAGTTAGAGATTAGGGATAATTTACTATAAATTTGGTCATACACCACATTGGTTCGTTAGCTTCACTCTTGTCTCTTCGATTATATTGACTTGTTAGTTTCAATTTTACTTTTTTTACTCTAACTCTAATTACATTGTCTTTTTTTAGTTTTTTTTTGTTTTATTTCACACATCT